>JAPQWN010000006.1:21818772-23303772 GCA_028538565.1 Umbellularia californica
TGGAGCCTCATGGCGTTCAAAAGCATGGTTCTAAAATTGGGCCCAAACCTCCACAGTCTTCACCATTTTTCCTTTTAGTAGTGATTCTTCACTTTATTTGTATAGAGTTGAGAAAGCCATGCAGGAGGACCCATTTTCAACCATCTTTCAAGTGCAAGCAAAAAAAAAAAAAGTGGGAAGATTATAAATCCTAAGATTCCATGATGATGGAAGGCCAACAGCTAGATATTTATGGAGTTCTTTTGCAGCGACACCTGGTCACAATGAAATTAAAATCATAGTTCGAATGATCCCATATGTACAGAATGATAGTGAAATTATCCCCATCATCCAAGAAAAAATGTTGTGCATTCCCCTCATACAGTGACCACTCAAACTCTGAAGTTTCCAAACCCAGCATAAAAAGAAAATTCCAGATTAAAAAACAATAGCCCTACAAGTATAACATAATCAGAAGCGACTGTCAATCCAAAATCAAGAAACACATGCCAACAAAAAAAAAAAAAAAACCAAAACAGATCTCATCATCCCAAAAAAAAAAAGGAAAAGTACCCAAGATCTGCATGCAATTACGCACCGATTTCGACTCTGAGACCTTGCATCCCCGAGATGGGGTTTTTCTCCATCATTCATTCAACAACATTAACAAACAACAACAAATAAATCAAATGAAAAAAAAAAATACCAGCAACTGTAGCAAGAGTGGAAATGGCTGAGATTGAATGGTGTGAGCTAGGGTTTCCTACACTCAATACACAAAAAAAACAAGAGCAAGAGAATGGAAAAAAGAATCTTTAAGTATAAACATATATAAATCATGAAAGAGAGAGAAATAGAGAGAGAGAGGGGGAGACGGAGAAGGAGAGGGAGGGAGAGAGAACCGATGGCGGCTCCGGCGCAGGGAGGGAGAGAGAGAGAGAACCGGTGGTAGCTCCGGCGCGCTTGAGGGCACAGTGCAGAGCAAGAGGGAGAGGGAAAGGGAGAGAGAGAAATATAGAGAGAGAGAGGGAGAGGGAGAGGGAGAATCGGTGGCGGCTCCGGCATAGGCAGGATCTGGCGGTGGCGTGGTTGGTGCAGCGGGAGGGCATAGTTTGGGCAGGGAGGGCAGAGCGCGGGAGGGGAAAAAAAAGTGGGAAGGAAAAACTGAAGAAAAAGTGGCTTTTGGCCGCGGGGGGGGGGGGGGGTTTAAAAGGCCTTTAGCGACAGCTATTGCTGCCACCATAGGGGGGGGGGGGTGGGGTTGGTGGTTTAAAAGGCCTTTAGCGACAGCTATTGCTGCCACCATAGGGGGGGGGGGGGGGGGGGGGGGGGGTTGGTGGTTTAAAAGGCCTTTAGCGACAGCTATTGCTGCCACCATAGGCGGTCACTAATGATACCTTTTGCGACGACCAAAGGCGCCCGCCCGCTTTTTCCTCCGCCAAGAACTTAAATTAGTAGTGATGGCTTGAGACACTAGCACATAAGGATCATTTTTATAGCACGTTCGAGACTCAATTTGGTAGTTCACGTTGCCTTTGAACGCCAAACGCCCACAAGACCTATCCTGTGTGGTACAACACTCTATGGGGTTCTTTTTCTTGCACGGGGCCATCGAACGAGATTTTTCCCATAAAATCCTCTTTAAATGAATCATAGCAAAATTCAAAATACATGCAAGCTTTCTACGTGTTTACTATGCTGTGGAGCTACGGTTGAGGAAGAAGATTCGCAAATGAGTAATACAACAAAACCATCATCGATATTCCGTGTGTGGGCCACAATGAAGGAGAAAAGAACAAAGATGCCAAAATGTACTTCAATTGGATGAAATGCGATTTAAAAAAGAAAAATGAAAACAATCGTTACCTTGTATGAGATGTAGGACCACCTAGGGGAGAATAGAGCGTCACAATCGATGGAGGAGAATAGAGGAGTAAGAGGAAGAAAAGGGCAAAACTCGTGTCATGGGTCTTTGAGGGCCTTTTTGGTCTCCAAAGGGTCTTAGGGGATTTTTCCAATAAAATTCCCATAAAATAAAAATACAAAATATTAAACAAACATTTCTTTGTTGGAAAAGAAATGTGGATATCACAATTAGCTCTTCCTACGCCTAACAGGTAAGCCTCAATTTCATGTTTAAATTATCAGTAATTTCAATTACCAACCTTCGTAAAAATTGTAATATTTAAGCAAACAATGTTTAAAAAATCAATAGCACTGTAAAACTAAAAATAATGTATTTACCTGCTTTCCTATACCACCTAGTCCTTGTTGCATATGCGATGTCAAAATGAAAGCTCCCTGGTTTATATATCGCTTCCATATCCTTCCTATTTATATAAATAAGAAATAAAAATGAATTATATGACAAATAAGAGAAAAAAATCAGTAATTGGGAAAAAAAAAAAAAAAAAACACTCCATTTCAAAAGTAGAAAGAACATATGATGCGATCAAAGAAAACCATAGTAATCCCGCCACATTAACAAGGAAGAACCATTTCCTGCTTTGAGTTCACAGAGAAACCCAAACACCATAATTGAGGCAGAAAGGTCATTAATGACTCGAATGAGCATAAGCAAATTCAAAGGGTAGACCATTTATACCTGTAGAGAAAATGCAGCTCATTCTTTCCGCCATTTATCCCTTGTTTTAATTTTTATTGTGAAGAGAGAACAAGAAAAGGCAACTCAAATTCATCTATACAATATATAAATAAAATGAAGGCCGAGTGAATGGGTAAGATTGCAATATCTAGGATAACCATAAACTACCATAAAGAAAATATTATGGAAGGTCTGGTTCATAGGTGGCCCACTTGTTTTTGGTTGTGCAAAAAGACCTCATTAGTCTACTCTATTTTCTTTTCTAAAGCTAGTAAAATACCTAGCCCCTGTTTGGCATGTCTATTTTTTGCCTCTAAATATCTATTTCTCTAAAACGGATAGACATTTTGAAATTTAGAGGTGTTTGGCAGTGCTTTATTGCCTCTGCACACTCTAGAGCAAAAGAGGCAATGCCTCTAAAATGAAAATGCCCCAAAAATGGACATGTAGAAATTAGAGGCAATGGCTCTGGAAAAAAAAGAGGCGGAACCCATTTTTTATGACACATATGCCCCCGACGGAATTTTATTGGCAACGAAAGTCCTTTTGAATAAAACCCTCGTCAGTTCTCCTTCTTCCTGTAACTCGAAAGAAAAACGAACGGAGAGGAGAGGGTCGTTCTTTCGGCAACTCGAAACCACAAACAAGAGAACGGAGAAGAGGTACACAGAACATTGCAGAAAGAACGTATTTTTCATTCCTCAAGCAACACAGAACATTGCGTTGAAGTCGAGAAGGAAGCGAAAGACATCGGATTTTCAGGTTCGTTCATAAGCTCCCTTGCAACATTCAGTATTCGATCGTTTCTTTGATTTTTGAACGAAGAAATGCTTCACCTTTCCCATTTTCATGGAAAGCTCTCTCACTCGATCGAATCTTTTCTTTTTTTTTTTCGTGTTTCCGATTCTTCGTTGAGGGGTTCTCTTTAGATGATGAATTCTTCGATACCCATGACCCCAATTTCTTCCATGCTCGTTGAAATCTGATTTATAATTAGGGGCATCGATTTCTTTCAAATATGCATCTCGTAATTCGTACTTGTTGTTCAAAGATGCATTCTGCAATTTGTTGACCCCCCATTTTTCCAGTTTGGGCAGCATCAATGAGACCAATCGCATGTGGGTCCCACCCCAGATGGGTGAAGAACAAGGGATCTTCACCATCGAACAATCTCAGCCATTCAATTGGTGGGATTCTCTACATGGTTGGTGAACTAAAGGCTTGATTTTTAACCTGATTGTCCGTTGATTCTCTGATATGGATGGATGGTATTGTCATGATGGGGTCAACTAGATGGTAGGGACGATGCTAATCTATATGAAATATTAGTTATTCTGTACGAGGAGAGTTTTTCTTGCATAGGAAGGAAGATCCAGTTCCAGCTCTTGTTTTGGAAGGGATTATGTTTCTAGATTTTTGGGTTAATGTGATTAGATGATATTGTAATCTTTTATTATTGTGTATCATGTGATTTAATTGATGAGTGCATTAGAATCTGATTTAGGATTTTAGCGCAACATTTGCGGGTGTTCTGCCTCAGTTTCATGATTTATTCCCTTTTCTTCTTCTTCTTGTTCCGTTCTCTATTCAAAACAGTTGCTTTCTACTCTCTTTCTCTCTCTATGTTGAATCGATGAGGGTTTTTTTGTGTTTGAATGATGATGGAAATGCGTTTTTGTATATTCAAAACCCGGCATTGGTTTGATTGTAATGCGTTTTTGTATATGCAATTCTTCGTTCTCTATGGTTTTTTTTTTTTTTTTTAATGATGGTTTCTAGTGGAAATGCATATGTGCCTTTCTGTTGTTTAAATTAATGCATTCTGCTATTTGGGGTAGTTTTGTTTATTTTGTTTTGATGGTGTTTGTTGAAAAGATGGTAGATGTTTTTGATACTTCCGTTTTAGAGCAATGGGTTTGTCATCCTACATTGGAATATGGGTTTTGATGGTGTTTGTACAAAGCTGGTATGTTTGGGGTGGTGGATTTATTTGCATTTGGCTTTTTGGTTGTTTTTATGATCTGGATTCTGGTTTTAACTGATGATGGGTTTATCGTTAGAGACTCTTAAACTTGATTATGACATGCAATTCTATGGTTCACATTTGGGGAGGTCCTTGAATTAGAGCATGGTACAAGTATTGATTGCTTGTATCTGATTGTGCAATTTGGATAAGGAAAAAGAAGAAAAACACTCAGAGGTATTAAGGATATAAGATGTTTATTCTAACCAAAGGGTATTCAGACTATAAGCATTTCATGATATAATGTGCCTTTTTTTTAAGTGCATGTTGATGCCTGTGGATCAAGGCGATTAAAAATATAACTAAACCTGTTACTGAAAAAACAGCTATCTCTCAGCTACTTCTAGCGTTTGAATTAAAATATGGATGCCCATTGCATCAATTTCTTGTTAAAAGGGAGAAGAGAACCTGACATTGAGTTTATGATGTTGGTAGCGTTCTTTCTTCTTGGTTTCGACTGAAGATTTTTTGTATCATGTCATATGTTCAAAGAGCCATCTAGCTGCCGAGGAAGATACTTCACCATCAAATCTTTCACATTAACCATTGGAAGCAGTTATTTCTTTGATGGTTGGATTGGGTTGTTGCTTCAGCTGAACAGCTGGATCACTTCATACCTCTAATTTGCACCATCAATCATCCTTGAATTTTCTTTCCATACTCCCAGCTAAAATAATGCTGCATACACCCCTTTAATAGAAGGTATCTGTGCCCATCCAGCTCCATTCACTTTTAACCATTAGAGTGGATCGCTTGCTGGATCATTATTGGTCAGGCAGGTCTATACTCCATATACAGTTTCTTTTTATTTTATTTTTTTATTTCTTCTCTTTGAATCAGTAGTGAGAACTTTCATTAAAAAAAAGGACAAGAAAGGTGGAATGAGTGCTTTAGACCACCATTACAAGATAAACAACACCTGTGCATTTATGCAGTTTACTTGATATGACTGGTCATTTCTGATCACCATGCATTTTATTAGTGAAATAGGCACTAGACCTTGAAAGTTGTTCAAATACAACAAGAGCCCATAGAAGGTGCTCCTTGTTGCAACCATATAGTTGCGGGTTTGAGTCATGTTACCTATAAAGAGGACTGTTCAAATATTACATAATTTGTGGGCATATCTCATTTTTGTTTTTCTAAATACCACTGTATGGAGTATTTAATTGGAATCTTTCCATGATTGTCAGCTTGTTTGGTCTTGCTTCAAAGAGGACAAATCTTCTATTATGAAGCTTCTAGTCAGATGGGTCCTGTTGGAAGGTCTAGCCTGAAGTAGCAAAGTGGGATTTCACCATATCAAGAGCTTTGAACCGATGGGAAATCTTGTTATTTTCTTCCTATGGCATCTGATGGAAGGTGGGGCTTGCTGATGGAACAAGTGGAAATGCATATGCTTTCCTCTCCTTGTATCGGCTAACAGGGGACAAGGTTTACGAGGATAGGGCCAAGGCGTTTGCAGGCTTCTTGTATGGCAATTCCACAAATCTTGTAGCAGATAACATCACACTCATAGGAGATCATGCATTTTCTTTCATCCAAGAGCTAGCGGGGTTGCATGCCTTTTCTTTGATGTTGCATCTCAAGAGAATTCAAGGTTTCCTGGCTTTGAGGTGTAGGGGGAGTGATAAATATTAGTATCTCTTTTCTGCATATGTGGAGTTAGGAACACTTTTGTTCATAAGATGCAACTTCTGTACATAAAGGATAATTACCCTTCTAAATGGATAGATATTTACATGACAATACTATAATGTCTATGAGAGTTGGCATAGTGATGGAAGTGGGATTATAAGATAATTGTAATGGAAGCGTTTGAGTTTGCTGCTTGGTGGGTGTTTTGATCTTTTTAACATTGATAGGCAACCACTGTGAAATGTGTTTTCCCATCATTTTCAACCATAAAAAGATACAGGTTGGGGTCAGACAGGTAGTAAAAGTCATGAAAACATGGCAAACTAAAATATCATGTAATTGATCTAATTTGCATTAAAAAAAATAAAGAGCTTTTTTTGGTTGGTGATGATATGCTTTCCTATCATACTTTAAAAATTGAGGAACTCAACTCGGCATGGAAGGATGCAGAGTCAAAGTAACTCAGCAAGTCTAGTTAAGTGCAATGGGTTGAAAGCTCACATCAATAACATTTAAAGTTACAAATCTTTAAATTGTTTACAAGTTCCGGGCCATATTTTGAAGAAAATGGTTGATTTTCAAATGATAAGAGATTATAATGTTATGGTATGTGTGTAGAGAACATAATTTGATGATAATGTGCATAAGTTCATTTTTTACATAATGACAGAAGATACCCTTCTAAAAAAAGGCAAAGCCCTCTAAAAAGAGGTCACTAGAGGGCATACCAAACGGTCTATTTGAAGTAGACCCGTTTATTACCAAACGCGTTTTTTTGTTCTAGCATCGTTTTTTTATAGCTCTTTTTTTAATGGCTCTATTTTGAATGGCCTGTCAGAAAAAGAGTAAAGATGCCAAACAAGGCCCTAGTTTATCAAGTTAAAGGAAAAGATGATATTTGTAAAATGATAAAATATATCAGGGTAAAAAATAGATAAAAGATAAATAGATCATAATAGAATCTGGAAATTTGCCCAATAACCTAGCTTTAACTTTCATGAATCAAATCCACAACCAAACTTGAATCTGATCAAGAGTGACATTATCGAATGGGGAGGGTTTGGAAAACGAGAAGGGAACTTCACCCAAGGGTCTGTATGCTCGTAAAAATCGCAAACCCGTAAACATATCGGACAAGAAAACGTTACAAATAAAAGCTTTGTTCCGAAATAATAATGCTAAGATAAGCAGAAATTGTTCTGCCAACTAATTATATAAGATAAACGTCACTGATACGATAATACCCATACCAAAAAAAATAGGGACAAGGCCCATATATGTGTTTTGAGTTTTGATTTATACCATCAAAACCCCTCCGATCCAATCTCTCAAGATTTAGAAATAAGAAGGAAAAAAAAAACGTAACTAGAAGATTGAAGCTGAAAAAAAAAAAAAAAGAAAAGAAAAGAAGCCCGGAGTGAAGAAAATGCACCTGCGATTGAGAGCTCCAAAACGAGAAGCAGCAAACCCAAAACAGATAGCTGAGACGAAAGACAATCACATAATGTTAAGTGAGGGAGAGGCGTGAGAAGAGAAGACAGGAGGGGATAGGCAGAGAGAGATGCAAAACGTCAGAAAGTACTTTTGGGAGGCGATGAGAGGAGAAGGGATGGTCGATTTTAGGGCGTGTTTGGATGTGTGGTGAAGTGAGGTAAGGTGAGGTAAAGCCTCCATTATCCAGACAAGAAAAGACAATGGGTCATATCAAAAGTACACAATTTCAAAATTCCCTCTATCTTTTTAAAAAAAAGTCAAAAAAGCAACCTCCTTTCTCCACTAAAAAACAAAAAAACTTCACTTTTCTATATAAAAAGTCAAAAAGATTCCATACCAAACAACTAAAAACAAAACACCGTCATAACACCTTATATTTTATTCTCTCTTGATTTGATGCTTCACCTCACCATACTTAAATTCACCACACATCCAAACAGGCCCTTAGGGTTTTCAGTGGGAAAGATACGGATTTATAGGGATTTTCTGCGCGGGACCCAATAAGAACTTATGGTTCTTCCGTAACAGAACCCGTTTACCTACCGGGTCTAAATAAAGTTTCCAAAACCAAACGCGTTTATTAATTGGGACCAAAAACAAAATCCAAAGCCCCTTTAAAATCACTAGATGGTCGGCGAATCGGGGCCCAATAACATCTAAGTGTACCCACCACCTCACATGCAGAAAAACCAGCCTTCATTAGTTGCCTCAGAAGAAATTTGGGTAAATTAGCCAAAAGTTCTTCACCACGATCTTATAAGACCTCTAGTCCACCGGCTTTTGATAAAAGGTCGGGGTGCGTGTGGTATGAAGAGAGGAATGGATGAGATAAGGGTGGAGACGTGGAGATGAGAAGAAACTCCTATAATATAGAGATTAGATTTAGATTAGTTTTAGTAGATTAGTTTTGTAATTGAGGATTTTACAAGTAAAATCCCGAAATATAGCCATTTATCCCGAAGGGTCCTGGTCATTTGTGCAGCACCAATTGGGTCCTTCAGTATTATTTTATTTTTTTTAATACCTGGGGTGAGTGACGCTAGCGTCACTGGGTTTCTGACAACAGTGACACTAGCATCGTTGTTTGCCACTGCCTATATATACCGACGTGTTCATATAGGTCACCCAAGCTTCTGTAGGTCTAGCTTCTGATCGCAGCACCTCAATGGCCTCATGCAAACGAGTACATATAACAGCAATTGGGTCTTCAATTCTTTTCAGCTCTTCATTGTCTGAAGCCGGCACCATTTGAAAACTATTCACTTTTGAGTTATGGCCATCGGCACGAGACGTCATATTATCTATCTTGGCAGTATCTGGGTCAGGCTCATTAATTCGCATGCAATATTTGTCCCACATAGAAGCAATATCTCCCACGTCAGGTTTTGTAGTGAAGGAGTCACCCATACAGGCATCAGAACCAGGCTCTACCAGAATGATATTTTCAGCTTGCGAATTATCAGAACCAACTTTGGCGTGTTTCACATTTTCCAAAATGGCCACTTTTTCTTTACAATCATATGGATCAGGTTCCTTCTCACCGCTCTTCTCTAGAACTTCATATTCACCAAGTTTCAAATGCATTACATCTTTTGCAGTTTCAACCACCTGTGAATCATCGGGATCAGGTTCAACCACATTGTTCAATCGAGAATCAGCATGGACATGTTCTTTGCAACATTCATGCTTATAAAGCTTCTCATTATGACATAAGTTAGGCTCAAACTCCATGGCTTCACCACAGTGAGAATCATCTGGATCAGGCTTAAACATGTTTTCATCATCTAAGCAGTCTCTCGATTATCAGAACAAACACTCGGCTTGCTATAAATCTCAATATAAGTTCCAACAAGCATATAACTACTTGTCAAAACAACGACGCTAGCGTCACTGTTGTCAGAAACCCGGTGACGCTAGCGTCACTCACCCCAGGTATTAAAAAAAAAACCAAAATAGTAATGAATGACCCAATTGGTGCTGCACAAATGGCTAAGAACCTTCGAGATAAATGGCTATATTTCAGGATTTCACCGGTAAAATCCTCTTTATAATTGGATGGATTCTATTTTGTCGGGGATATAATAGGGATGTCACTGAGAGATTTTAGGATAATTCAAGAAACACCATTTGGTGAGCCACTTGTCATTTTCCAAGAAACCCCCTGCTACCACGTGTCGCTCCTCCATGAATTCACCTGCTGCTTTACTACATATAATGGGCAAGGATCTCCTAACCTCAAGCTTAGGATAAGGTAAGCTCAAGTGTGTGGTGGGACATATATGGGGATGGAGATGGAGGGATTTCAAAGATTCCCTAAGGTTTCTATTATCTCTATATGGGCCCAAAAGTTTAATAGTCAACAGTCCATTCGGATCAATACACAGTTGATCCAACGATCCACTAAATTCAAATGACCTAAAGTTGGTGGACATGTGTAATTTAGGGAGGTCATGTGTTTGGTCCAAATGATGGACCAAAGGTGGGCCCCAGGGATGAGCTTACAAAATTTTCTCCTAAGCTCGAGCGTATGAGAGCCTTGATATATATATACAACCCCCCCCCCCCCCCCCCCCCCCAGAGTAATAAGAGCCCGTGCTAAGCCCAAGCCAGTTTTTCTTTAAAATATCATTGATAAGAAAAATTAAAAATAAACATATTCATTATTAGCAAAAAAATGTCCCGCTCTAAGCTTGAGCCCACAACTAAACTAACTTATTTACAAAACTAAAACTAGAACCATTAATGTTGTCTCACTTTGAAATGGGTATAAAAGAATCATGAAAAAAGAGAGAATGATGATGATGATAATGATCATTGAAAATCTTATTTAAATAAAATTAAAAATAATATTTCTAAAAAAAAATAGGAAGTGTGCGTGGATACATAAATTTGAGTTACTATAAAGCCCAAGAAAATAGAATAAAAACCCACCACCTACTTAGGAAAAAGAAAACACTGGAGGAAAAAATATTTTGGTGATTGGTGATCTTCAAGACGTGGATTTATAGATAAGCAGCCATTATGTTCGCACCAACTCTAAAGCATTATAAATATCCCAAAAATCAGAGAGAAATGTAAAAACTAACACGGTCCAATACATTACAGCATTTTTTTTCTGATCAAAGTCTAGATCTCATCAATATTAAAGCACTATATTCATCAATCAATGGTGCTAGCTCTTTAGATATGATATTTGGAAGTCAAAATGCTAAAGAATTTACTCCTAATCTTAAATGATAAATGCATCCAATCTTTATCTTCATCTATTCATCACAATAAAAGTAAAAAAAAAAAAAAAATTAAATACATTTTGCCGAGTACCCATATGGTAGACTAACAGGAATGCCGAACTGCCGATCGACCAATTCAGACAGCGGGTAATTACAGCACGTTTCAGGGAATTTCAGCCACAATCTATCATGTGGACTGCCGACTAGTCAAAAGTTTCGATAGAAGGTTAGACAGAAATTAGTTTTTGGCATCGATTTTGAAACACCACCTTCTCTAATTGTTGCAACTCATAGAGAAGACTATAAATTGGGCTCTTAGGCAACATTTTGGGAGATCAACAATCAGTACTTCATTTGTATCCTAAAGCTTTGTAGCATCTTCACCACCCTTCGCTTTGCTAAAAACCTCTCTCACTCTTTCAAACTCCACAAACAAGGTACTTCACCTTTGAAAGTACAATCAAAGAGTTCAATTCAGTACCTTATACCATGTCAAACCCATGACACCGCCAAAATCTCCAGCCTTTGAAGGCTTTCTATTTGTTCTTAACTTAGGAGTCTTGGATGTTCTTGACTTCATTATGTACTTTATTCAAGCTTTCCATACATCGTTCCCAAAATGGCAAAACATTGGACACCTTGTTGGCACAAAAACCAACAACTCCTGCAGGATTCGCACTTCGAGTCCCCAAGAAATATAAGTGATAGGCCACAAAGATTACCTACTTGACATAAAAAAAACTCATTCACACCCATACCTTGATTTTGGGAACCTCACACAAAGAGCTTCCACCGGAGTTTCCAAACAAGGAAAATGGGGAGAATTGATGTTGCTTTCAAACAGCCGATGCACAATCCACTTGTTTGCATTCTGTGTGTTTCTTGCAATTTTTTTTTTTTTTTGTCATTCTGAGGTCATTCGATGCAAACAACTTGCACCCACAAGGCTAGAACATTTGAATCCATGTAAAAAAAAAAAAACATGAGAAATGAAAATGCAATTCTTTATGCGAAAATTCGTTCTTTCTCATGTTCTCTGTAATTTCAATTATTGTGAGTCCTCCATAAGATTTTCACAGTTTTCGAGTTACAATGCTATATAAGAACCTAACTAAAAAGCCCACTCCAATTTGTTTTAGTTTTAAATTGGACTTCACTGCATATCTATGATCCTAGAACTACCAAAAAACAAGACCTCACTACGGAGCTATGATCTTGGAAGTTCCTGGTTAATTTGGAAAGTAACGAGCCAAATTAGAGTGCCTTAACGGTAAACCCAAGATCCTAGATTGGGGTGTTACACCATCTAAATTTTTTCATTTAATGGCATTCCATGGTTGTCATACACCATAATGGGCCCAACTAAGAAGGGCCTTTTTATGAGAAAAACTCCCCGAGAGTTTCTCTAGCACTGTCCATATATATATATATATATATATATATATATATATATATATATATATAGGGAAACAGTCTCATGAGGACCGTCCTCACCATTGTAAGTCAGGACTCATCCCAGCCGTCTGAGATCTGTCCAGATCCAATGCTCCACATCGTTCACTTATATCACAAGAGAGGGAAACGAAAAGTTTGTGGGAAAACTATTTTGCTCTGCGATTTTGGGGAAACGGAAGGAGGAAACAAGAGCGCTAGGGGGATTTCGCCGGAGCCAAATCGCGCGATCGAGACCTCTGCCGGCGTCTCATCTCTCTCATCTCTCTCCTCTCTCGCACCTCTCTCTCTCTCCCGGCGTCCTATTTCTCTCTCCTCTCGCGGCGAACCGCCGGCACGTTCCTCTCCCTAAATCGACTCAGACCCTCTCTCCGGCGCCTGGTGTTCTTCTCTCTCGATCTATGATCTGGCTTGGCCCCAAGCCTAGGCAGCTCCTCTCTCTGCCCCCTTTCCCTGCTACCCCCTGCCTACTGCCGTGAAGAAGATGTCTCATTCCAGCTCCTCTCTCTGCCCCATTTCCCTGCTTGGCGTCTCATTTCAAGGTCTCTCTCTGTTTCATGTTGTTTGTGCTCTTTTGATGTGGGTTTTTCATCTGGTGTTGATTTAAGTGAAGTTGGAAATGGGGTTGGTGGTTTTTGCATTTGGAATGTGGGTTTCAGCTGAAAGTGTTGGTAGCTTTTTATAAAGTGAATTTTAGGATTGCTTCATGGTGTTTGTGTTGTTTTGATGTGGGTTTTTCATTTGGCATTGATTTAAGTGAGCTTGGAATTGGGTACGGCTATGAAATAGTGGTTTTGCATTCACATGTGGATTTCAGTTGAAACTTTTGGCAACTTTTTATGAAGTGAATTTCAGGGCTTCTCTCTGTTTGATGGTGTTTGTTGTTTTGATGTGAGATTTTCATTTTGTGTTCATTTGAGAGAATTTGAAATTGGGTATGGAAGATAACTATTTGGAACATGGGTCTCTATTGAAACTATTTGTAACTTCACTGAAGTCACTTTAATGGGTTTCTGTAAATGGAAGAGAACTATCCCTGTGTTCCTTCGTTTCTCTGTTTGTGATGGTGAGTGTTGTGTTTTGTTTGTTTCATTCATTCATTCTATTTTTCACCACATGATGGAGTGCATTTGGAAGTGGGTGTAGTTTAAGATTACTTGTTCTGCATTTGGAATTTGGGTTTCAGTTGAAACTATTGGTAACTTTTGTGCAGTGAATTTCAGAGGTTTCTGCTGGGATTTGATAGTAACATGAGACTAGTGTAGTTGTTTGGCTGGGACCATTCCATAGGCTTCTGCGAAGAAATTGAGTAGTTGAAACTTTATGCAAACTCCCAAGATAAGCTCAGATAAAAAACCAAATGTGGCTGATGGCTCTCACCTACATAGACTCATTAGCTTCTAACAGATCTTCCCTCAATTTTTTCCCTGATACTAAGTAGTCTTTTGTATTCTATAAAATGGTGTGATTATTGTTTTCCCTCCGTGCAATGGTCATTTGTCAACACTATTTCATCATAAATAAAGGTTGGATACTGTTTATCTGTTATGAATCAAAGAATATAGAAGTCTTCACAAGATGAAATCACATCAGAATGCAATTCAGAACTCATTTTTATTTATTCATTTATTATGTATTTATTATCAATAGGTTACCGCATGCTTCCGTGACAAATTAATGAGCTTCTAAACCATTGGTAGCTTTTGTGTAGTGAATTTGGGTTTCAGTTGAAACTATTTGTAACTTTTGTGCAGTGAATTTCAGAGGTTTCTGCTGGGATTTGATAGTAATTTGAGACTAGTGTAATTGTTTGGCTAGATCTAATTGTTTCTTAATACAATGTTCACACATTGATTGCATTTCATTATGCAGCTGGTCACCGGATCAAATCATATCAACCACTTTTATTCTTTTTGATTGATTGCATTTCATTTTGCTTCAAATTATCTGTTTTGTACAAAATGTAATTTTCCATACAGTTCAATTTGAATATGCCAAGATTGGAATGTAAGGGAATAACATTTTTTGGGGGGGAAATTTTATTCAGGATTCAAGTGGTTGAAAAGCAGATCCAGAGGACCGCCGCTCGCAAGGGACGACCCACCATTCTATCCATGGATGACCCTATATCTTTTCACCCAGCTCTGTTCTATCAGACCTTACCCGCTGGTAATGAGGTAGAAGAGTTCTCCAGCTCCGACCATGAAGAAAACCCAAATTTATGACAATCTATCTCTTCAATCTCTTCGGTTTTCTTCTTTATGAAAGACTCATGATTTCTTATCATCTTAGAAACATGATGATGGGAATGCGGTGCTAAGTCCTCTTGAGGAAGATCCTCCAGTTGGGACAACGATTAATAGAAAAAAAGTCAATCTCATCAGATACTATTAGCTATCCAATTAGTGAGAACAAAATGGGTGGCATGCATAGAAAAAGTGATTAATTTAATCATTGCATTTGATCGAACAAGTAACAATTTGTAACAGTGGTATAAGATGATGATGAGCCCATCAAAATTAGAATTTTGACCAGTGTCGCATTGCATCCAATGAAGGCTAAATACACGAATTCTCTTGTTATGTAGCCTTGTGTTCCAGGGAAGAACAGGGAATGCCCTGTTGAATAAATGATCTTCCAGGCTTTTATTTGACATAAACTCATAAACCAATAGCCTTTGAATCCCCCTTTCACCATCTACAGCACAATATCCCACAAGTTTTACAAGATTTGGATGCTCAACAACACCAAGAAATTGAACTTCGGCAATCTATTGCTTATGACCCTGAATGAAAGGTTTTTGAGAAAAAAAGAAAAAAAACAGAACTACAAGAAACCATTTTTATTTCTAGAAAATGATAGAACTAAATGAAACCAGCCGTGCACATTGAAAGACAGACAGAGAAAGAGCATTTTGCAAAAGAGAAAACTAGCAATGCCACATTGGTATGACTTGAGGAATGTGCCACATCACAAAGTAAATAACATAAAGAGATATCCTCCATCCCTTAACAAGGAAATCAGAAATAGACATACAGAAGCAATTCTCTTGAAAAAGTGTTCACACTTCACATCCAATGAGCTGGGTTAAATGGACAACCCACTCCTATTATGAGCAGGTTTTGTTTGGTTCAAGAGCTGAAACAACCAATCCACTAATCCATTGCAAGGCTGAAACAGCAACCTAACATATTAATCTCTGAATCCCAAGGTCATTCGTTCAAGCACAATACAATCTCAATCAAATCCATGCAAAAATGGGGGATGGAAAGGAAGAGAGAGAGAGAGAGAGAGAGAGAGAGAGAGAGAGTAATGCATGTGATCTGTGCAGGCCAAGCAAAAGGGGGAGATAGGCATAAACATAAACTGTATCTGGTTTGTTCCTTACACAAAAACTCTACAGCAGATGTCAAAGCAACTCCTCTCTTTAGTAAGAAAGAAAAGAAAACATATATATTACAAAAGCAACATCGAAAATGATTTGTTATCATCATCCAAACATAGGATTGCAAACCCTTTGGTGTTTGGCGACTACCTGGAGGCCATCTTTTACTAAACAAGAATAAGAACTAGTAAAGGGCGCATGTGACTTCTTTGGGTTGAACCATTACTCAAGTGCCCAGCTCCAAATTTAAGGAGTTGTACGCAGGTGGTCGCAGGGCGGAACAGAGGAGGAAGCAGGGGAGAGGGAGAGGAACAGGGGAGGAAAAAGAGAAGAGAGAGAGAGAGAGGAACAGGTGGGCGCTGCAGCAAGCGCAGGATAGGGGAGACAGGGGAGGAAGAAGAAGAGAGGAAGGGAGGGAGGAGAGCAGACAGACAGGAAACGAGGGAGAGAAGAGAGGGGGAGGGGTGTACCTGGTGCAGGGGAGGCGGCGGCGGCGCGAGGAGGAAGATGATGGCAAGGCGGGCGTCCGGGGGCTGCTGTGATCGTCGTGCGCTGTCGATTCTGGAGGTTTGGAGAGGGAGGGAAAGATAGAAAGGGGTGAGAGGAGATGGGTTCTGGAGGGTTTTGGCGGAGCTGCTGGCGATTGCGGAGATGGAGATGGGTTTGGCGATTCCGGAGATGGAGATGGGTTTGGGTGATTCCAGAAATGGAGATGGGTTTGGGAGAGAAAGAAATGAGTGAGGGAAAAAAAGGACTTGGAGAGGTAAAAGGGGCTGCTGTGATCGTCGGGCTGCTGGCGAATCCGGAGATGGAGATGGAGATGGGTTTGGGCGATTCCGGAGATGGAGATGGGTTTGGGAGAGAAAGAAATGGGAAAAAAGGACTTGGAGAGGGAAGAAAGGCGTTGGAGCTTTTTTTTTCACCAAAACGAAGGGAGGGAAACCATAAAACGGCGTGAACGTTTTTTTATTTTTTTATTTGTTTATTTTTTTTTTCAGAAAATAAATATTATATCTTATTGCCGCAATCGAAGCAAAATATATACTTAAAGCCGCGGCCAAAACATGAACGTGGCAAAAGGAACAACTTAAAACAACGGCCAGGTTGAAGTGGTTGCAATAAGGACACGTTTTGTCACGGACAGACACGGGCGAGGCAAAATGGGATTTGTTTCCACTAACTCTATTGGTCGTGGCAACAAGTAAGAAATTGCCACAAAAATATTGGCCGCGGCAAAAAGTCCGATGCTAAAAGTCATTTTTTTGGTAGTGAAACTACCATGGAAACACTCAGGTATTTCTCAAATAATATATTTTGGAGTTCCTTTATTTTTATTTTATTTATTTATTTTTGTGTTCAGAATATATGATGGGCAACTATTCTATGTTTTTTACCTGACAATGTCTAATCTAGGACCGTTGTTCACTTTTTTCAATGGAAGAGAAGTTGGAATCAGCTGCATCCTCCATGAGTAGAATCTCCATACCTGAAGTAGATGAGGATAAAACGCCACGATTGGGAATGTATTTTCATGACTTGGAAGAAGCTTACGAATTTTATAATACTTATGCGAGGGCTGCTGGTTTTGGTATTAGACGTGGTTCAAATAAAAAAAAAGAGGGGTGAAGTATGTTGGAAGCAGTTTATGTGCGCTAAACAAGGTCAAAGAATGGAAAAGGAAGGTCTTGGTTTTGTGGCACAGAAGCGTGTTCCATATATGAGAGAAAATTGTGGAGCGGAGATTGTTATGAAAAAAATTACAATCGGACATTGGGTTGTTAATAAATTTGTTGAAGAACATACTCATGTCTTATCTACCCCACGTGAGACCCATATGTTTCAGTCACACCGTAAGATTACTCCAGCTCATAAGAAATTAATAGATGCATTTGAAGAAAATAACATACGACCGGCAAATCAAATAGGACTCTTAAGCACAGAAGCCGGTGGTTTAGGAGCAATTGGTTTCAATGAGCAGGACATGCGAAATCACCATCGAGACAAGCAGAATGCAAAGAAGGGGCAAGATGGTAAGATGTTGTATGAGTATTTTGAATACATGAAAGAAATGAATCCGGGTTTTTCTTATTCTATAGAGACAGACGAGAACAGTCAATTCAAGCATGTATTTTGGACAGATCACTTATGTCGTCTTTCATACATCGTTTTTGGTGATGTTGTTACCTTTGACACAACATATCAAACCAATAAATATGATCTTATTTTCGGTGCATTTATGGGAGTAAATCACCGTGATCAAACGGTCATCTTCGGAAGTGGTTTTTTATCAAATGAGAGTTTTGATTCATTTGTGTGGCTATTTAAACATTGGTTGGAAGCTATGCCTGGGGGTCCACCAGAAGCGATTGTAACAGACCAAGATCCCGCGATGAGGAAAGCAATAAAGCACGTTATGCCTACCACACGACATCGATTTTGTCTCTGGCACATTATGTAAAAGTTGCCATCCAAGTTAGGTGGAATTGCAATTCATGCTGACAGGCTTATGGATGCAATAAATAAAGTTGTTTACAATGCTGTCTCAACGGAACATTTTGAGATGGAATGGGCAACTATTCGAAATCAATATAAATTGAAAGAAGACAGTTGGCTAGAAGACATGTACAAACTTCGTGAGATGTGGATACCAATCTTCTTAAATGGCATGTTTTTTTGCGGGAATGTCATCGTCGCAGAGAAGTGAAAGTTTCAATGCCTTCCTTAAGCAGTTTGAAACACATAAGTGTGGTTTGCATGACTTTATGATGCACTTTGAAGTGCCATCACACGTCAAAGGTATCAAGAGTTAAAAGCAGAGCATGAAAACTTGCAAACAAGGCCAAAGATCCTAACTGGTTTGGAGATGGAGGAACAAATGGCTGGAATATATTCGAGAAAAAATTTCTATGAGTTTCAGATACAATTCATGGCAATGGTATCATCCATTCCAAAACTTGTAAAGGAAGATGCGGCAGAGAGCATTTATGATGTTTGGTCTATGAAAAATAAGTGCAAAACTTCTGAAAGGGTCATTTTCAAGAAAAATTCTAAATATGCAAACTGCTCTTGCAAACTATTTGAGTTTCGAGGAATTCCTTGCAGTCATATAATTGTTGCATTAAAACATGAGATGATTTTCACCTTACCTGAGCATTTTATATTAAAGAGATGGACTCGTCACGTGAGAGATGGTACAGAATATAGCAAATGTGTGATGGTGAGGAATACTACTGATGGCAACTCGTTGATTGTCCGGCATGGTGATTTGTCTTATTGGAGCAACATGGTTTCTAATAAGGCAAGTATGTGTTCAAAGACATACGAATATGAAAGAAATGTTTTGACTGATCTTTATAAAATGTGTTGCCAAATGAATCAACTTGAACTTGGAGGAGAGCATACATCCAATGAAAAAAACAAAGTGGTTAGTGATGCAATTAGTGATGCAGTGCAATTGATTGAACCACCTCATGCTACAACAAAGGGCCGTCCAAAAAGACTCAAGTCGTCAAAGGAGAAAGCTCAAAAAAAAGAACGACTTTGTTGTGGATGCAATAAGCGTGGTGTTTCACATGACAAACAAAATTGTCCAGTTCTCTTGAATAGGTAGTTTTTTCACTCTTTTTTTTTTTTTTTTTTGCAGTTTTATTCTTTTTAGATTACATCACTAATTGTGTTGCCTGTGTTTATATATCAGGGGGACTGTTGATCTACATGTGGACATTCCAAGAATGTCAGAAGCCCCATCTGATACGTCTGTTGAAGGAAGCTCTTCGGATGCGTCTGGTTTCAATGTTCAATAACAAAATGGAATTGTGAATTTTCATTTGTTGGATACTGTCCATTATTGTGCACATTATTATATCCATGCAAAGTTTTCGCACTGGATCTTTTCTTCTCCTTTGTTGTGTTAAAACTTAAAAGTATCAATTTCTCTTAGCCATGCTCCGTCCTATATTCATTCATCTATTTTTTTATACATGTAAATACTTCATTTCCCATTCGTTCTTTTGGTGGTATCCAGTCTTAATGTGATACAGCATGTGCAGAAAATCATTCATGTGATTGTCATACTACTGGTTGTGTTATTGTTACCATATTCCCACACAGGTATCCAGTCTTAATGTGATACAGCATGTACAGCTTTGGGTCTGAGTTTTTTCACACACATGGAAGCCTGAACTAGTGCTTAAGATTTCTTTGAAAAGCAGCCGGGTCTAGATTGTGTTCTTAATGTGATACAGCATGTACAACTTTGTTTTGCTTTAAGCACTCAATTGCAGCCACAGCCAATTTCAAACACCAGCACACAAGTTCTCCAAGAAGAACCATGTGGGATGGAGCAAACAGGAATAGGCAAAAGAATTATCAAGCAAGGTTCGAAAAGAAGAGGAAATAGTATTCGTATGCAGGAATGTGAGGAGATCAAGGGGTCTATGGAATTTGGTTTCGTACTCAGAGAGGTTGGAACGGATGGTAGATTGGTCTCTGATGTTCGGCGACCGGGGCGAACGAGATATTGGGTTGAGACATCACGAAGCCCAACTTGTCATTGCAAGATGCCACCTTACAGCGATGGCATGGTTATGAAAGAGAATCTTAGATCATGGGCTCATGCGGTTGCCTGCACTGTCAGATTAAAAAAAATAATGGACTGCCCCAGATAACTTTGTTTTCTTTTGATTTCTTGGTTTTGGGGGACTTCAATGTGGGTTTCTTAGAAAAGCCATTATAAAATTCTTCTCAGAACTTGATACCCAGTGTAACAATGTCATGGAGGGACTACTTTTGGTTACATAGCCATATCATATGATGGAATTAATCTTCAAATGAAGCAACATAACACCAAATCTACATCTATCAAATCAGCATATGAAATATACACAACTGTGCAAATAACTTCCATGTTCCGACATACACAAAACATTTTTTTAAACCTTCAAAGAAAACATATCCCCAGAGCATGTAATTCATGCCTGGCTGAACAAGAAACCTAGGATTATAATACAGCACGCAACTATAATAGCATGATAAATTTTTCGCAGATATACATTTCGAATTTTCTCTATTTCAATAAAAACACACAATGCGGACTCTAACTTTTCAACGACCGCTACCAAATTTTCTCTTTCACTCGTCATTGAATTAGCTTTAGCAAGCTGCCAATGCGTTACTTCAACTTTCCAAAGAAACGCACCACAGCCATTTTCATCCTGCATAAAGTTTTACACACATAAAAAATAGTTAATGCTAGATTTGAAACCTTAACAACACATAGTGACTAGTTTTTGAGGTAGCCTAACCACACTTACTTTCCAATTTGCGCATTTCCAAAATTTTCTATTTGGATTCAATTGCGTACGAGAAGTATATAATTTCATCTCTCCGGCTCCACATCGGCATTTTGGAGTACATTTAGAATGGGTTGTATTAGAAGATGACATTTTGTGCAAATAATATTGTGAGTTGGAATAACCCCAGCAACAAAAAAAATGTTTACAATTCAAGCAATCCAAAGTATTAAAAAAAAAAAAAAAAGAACTGATAGCCATGGTTTGACAAATTCCAACTAAAATGGATGCAGTAAGTCAAAATCATACCCAATTCAAATTCAAACTAAAATTCACTACAAGAGGTAATGGTGGTTTAATGAAAATCCAAATTCCAAATGCACAGTCGCACACACAATTCAACTTTTGGTAACACCATAAGAAACAATTAGATCTAGTCAAACAACTACACTAGTCTCATGTTACTATCAAATCCCAGCAGAAACCTCTAAAATTCACTGCACAAAAGTTACCAATAGTTTCAACTGAAACCCAAATTCCAAATGCAGAACCAGTAATCTTGAACTACACCCACTTCCAAATGCACTCCATCATGTGGTGAAAAATAGAATGAATAAATGAAACAAAGAAAACACAACACTCACCATCACAAACAAAGAAATGAAGGAACACAGGGATAATTCTTTTTGTAGGTTCTTCTGTTTCTTCTTCTTTTGGCAGTTGGTGAATCCAAACCATCAGCCTGATTAGAGCTGCAGTGTGGCTAATAGTAGAACCAAGTCACACACAAAATCCTCACTGTCTAGACATCATATGATTTTTTTTGTTTATGTCAAACTGAGTATAGGAAACATTTCATGGTTCATATGCAGAAGGTGGACAGCTGTAAACGAGTTTAGCAAATTTTAGATTGAACTCATTACTGGCACAGATGGGGTGAACTGGTTTTGATCGTTTCAGAACACATGAGCGGCCACACAATACATGAAAAAATAGGTGCCTCATGGAAATACTATTATAAGTTTGAAATTGGTTTGAAAATTTGAAGGGGTAGTGTTTAACTTAAAAGATTCATGTTCTCATCTTTTGCCTACTTAAAATGGTCAGACATCCAAACTAGTGAGAAGTTGAAATTGCTTTCCAACTTTGTCTTTTTTTTTTCTGGTAAAACGCTAAACAAACACACAAGAATAAAGTTGACAGCATGAATTAAGTTATTAATACAACATATTTCAAAGATCCCATTAACTTATTTCTACAGCAAGAAGCTCTTTGCTGCTCTTTAAAACAGGACATAAGCCATGCGTTGTGGGGGAGCACTGGCTATCAGATATATAAGAGAGCTTGGGGAACAGTTTCAACTACAACCCACATTCCAAATGCACACCACTAATGTAGAACCATACCCAATTTCAAATTCTCTCAAATCAACACAAAATGAAAATCTCACATCAAAACAACAAACACCATCAAACAGAGAGAAGCCCTGAAATTCACTTCATAAAAAGTTGCCAAAAGTTTCAACTGAAATCCACATGTGAATGTAAAACCACTATTTTAGAGCCATATCCAATTCCAAGCTCACTTAAATCAATCCCAAATGAAAAACCCACATCAAAACAACACAAACACCATGAAGCAATCCTAAAATTCACTTTATAAAAAGCTACCAACACTTTCAGCTGAAACCCACATTCCAAATGCAAAAACCACTAATCCAGAACCAACCCCAATTCCAACTTCACTTAAATCAACACCAGATGAAAAACCCACATCAAAATAGCACAAACAACATGAAATAGAGAGAGACCCTGAAATGCACTTTATAAAAAGCTACCAACATTTCTTCAAAAGCACCTAACCATAAAAAAAAAAAAACCCAAGACATATAAGCATAAATAATGAAGGGAATTGTTAGCAAGCATTTCTTCAAACAGCTACATGGCATAGTACTTTCAAACTTACGAGTCCTTTGTTGAAGTGGCTCTGGGTGACGATGACGGGGGCAGGGATGTCAGCGAAGTAGTGAGTGACCCAGCTGATGGGGTTTACTCGCAAGCTCCCGTCTTTTTCATGGCAGTAGGCAGGGATTGTCACTCGCAAGCCGCCGTCTTCTTCACGATAGCAGGTAGGGGGTAGCAGGGAAAGGGGGCAGAGAGAGGAGCTGCCTGGGCTTGGGGCCAAGCTGGATCAGAGACCGAGAGAGAAGAACACCAGGCGCCGGAGAGAGGGTATGAGTCGATTTGGGGAGAGGAACGTGCCGGCGGTTCGCCGCAAGAGGAGAGAGAAATAGGACGCCGAGAGAGAGAGAGGTTCGAGAGAGGAGAGAGATGAGAGAGATGAGACGCCGGCAGAGGTCTCGATCGCGCAATTTGGCTCCGGCGAAATCCCCCTGGCGCTCTTGTTTCCTCCTTCCATTTCCCCCAAATTGTAGAGCAAAATCGTTTTTCCCACAAACTTTTCGTTTTTCTCTCTTGTGATATAAGTGAACGATGTGGAGCATTGGATCTGGACAAATCTCGGACGGCTGAGATGAGTCCTCACTTAAAATGGTGAGGACGGTCCTCATGAGACCATTTCCCATATATATATTTATATGGGAGGTGCTCTTATGAGAAACACTCTCACCTTACTTATGAGATATATAGGAGTAGGGGCCCTCACATTTAAGTTGTTGGCATTAGATATGGATGTGAGGGTTCCCACCTTATCTCTCATAGTAAGATGAGAGCACCTCTCACTCTATTATAAAAGATAAAGGTGGGGGCTCTCACATTTAAGCTATTGGCATTGGATATGAATATGAGGGGCCCTAACTTATCCCTCATAGTAAGGTGAGCCCCACCATATCTCTCATATAAGGTGAGATTCTCTCATAGGAGCATCTCCATATATATATATATATATATATATATATATATATATATATATATATATATGGAGATGCTCTTGTGGGAAAAAGTCCCACCCCCTTATATAGTTATCGTCGTAGGAGTAAGTCCCACCCCGTATATGATAGTAAGAAATCCTTGCCCTCCATTCTAGCACCCAATCGAACAGTCTAAACAAAAGTCAATAAACAACGAAAAACCAAAATAAAAAAGACACTAGTTTTTTTCAGTCTCCCGCCCACCAAACGAAAACACTCCGTTCTCCTTTCCTCTGCTCTGCATGCGCAGGAAGAAGAGGATCCTTGCACTACTCGTCTACTCAGCGATTCATCCTCCGCGACTCGACTGCTCATTGCATTTCCTCTATTGTCATTCTTACAGAAACTAGGCATCGAAACCCTTTTCTCCTCCGCAACTTCTCATTCCTTTCCTCTCTCGTCGCTCTTCCAAAATCTAGCCACCAATCCCCATTCTTCATGGATTCCTCAAATGCGATGTAACAAATTTCTGTCATTTGACGAGCTAATGTTATTGGAGTTTCTGGATTTTTTTGGAGGAATTAGAGGTGGATCTCTGCAACCATTTTATGGGTACTTGTGGTTGTTGGGGTGGGAAATATTTCCTCTGATCTGCTACCGTGATTATGTTTATGTAGAAAAAAAATTATAGAAATAGTTATGACGGTGTGATGGTTTTGTGTCTCTTGATGGATGGTCCCAGACACACGTTGGTCTTTTCCACATGATCACATCTACGAAATAAGACTTCTGATGAGTATTTTTTTCATGGGTGCTTGCTTCGTTATGGTACTTTTGCTACAACTATTTTGATGGTTTGATGTTAGTCACCAATTGTGTAGAAATGCCTCAGTGGATTCTCTTCTCCCTTCATGGGTAAAAGATTTGTTAGATTTTTTTTTAAAGAAACCACAAGCAGGAATTATCCATTCTTGTAATTTGATCTGTCAGTGCTTGTTCTTGGTATTAAGTGATGGAAAACCCTCCAAAAATATCAGAAAACACAGTTATGATCCAATGAGAAACCACCAGTGTCACATTCCGGTTCCGAATCAACCTAGCGTAGGGTAATCCTCGAGGTGAGACACACGTACTCCCGTGTGCCGTACCTGTCTCAAGCCAAATACAACACACGAAGGAAAGGAGAGAAAACGACTTTCCAAACACGTGAGTTAGAACTCACTAGAACACATCAATAACAATTCATTATAGCGGAAGCTGTATTTCATTCAGGTGAGGGTATCAATTTCCGATTCAGTCCATTTAATTTTTTTCAAGTTTTATACAAAAGAATTATACAATTATATGCATTGTTTTACAAAAGAGGGTGTAAGAAAGAACCCTATACAACATTACTAAAAGTATAAACAAAAGAATAACTAAACATAAGTGTGGCCCACGCAAAAAGGGGCTAGCCACACTCTAAGGACATCACGCACTCCAAGGAGAGAGTAGAGTGGAGAGAGAGGAGACTTGACATGGATGGAGATTTTGACACCTGTTTTGATGTATTTTCTAAAATTAGGATTTGTAGTTTGGAGGACTATGGTTAACCGAAGGCCAAGGAAATTTCAATAGAAATATAGATATGTACTTGTTTAAAATTTTGACAAATAGGGTCTAGGTTTCGAGGTATTCTGTAGAAAAGCCTATATATATATATATATATATGGAAAATACTCCTATGAGAGACACTCTCACCAACTTTATGAGAGATGGGTGGGGGCCCTCACTTCCATATCCACTCTCACCAACTTAAATGCGAGGACCCCCAACTTAAATGTGAGGGCCCCCACCCATCTCTCACCAAGTTGGTGAGAGTTTTCTCATAGGAGCACTTCCCATATATATATATATATATATGGGGTCAGCTCTCCCAGAGGCGGACCCAAGATTTTCTTTTAGGTGGGGCTAAACTTTAGCTAGAATTTTTTCACATCAACAATAACAAAAAAAAAAAAAAAAGTATTCCATGTAAATAGACACAAAATATTTAACTACATCAACTTAATATATTTCTTTTTTGAAATGAGGACTATTCATTTCTCCAAAATTTACAGTATAAGAGAAGTATACTGAAAACAAAAAAGTCTCCCAAAAAATGAGGGCAAACCAATCATCCCCAAAAAGAAAGGGTTCACAACCTCCAAAAAATTCGGGTATCAATCCGAAGAAAGAAGTACATATTAATGATTGGACATCAACTGATATACACTTCTCTCATCAAAAAGTCATTTCAACCCCAAAACAAAGTTTTTTACAAATGCCCTCTACGGCTCTTCATGTTTTGAAAGCGTTGCATGATTGTCTCGTCATCAATGCTATTGAATATGTCCTTTTCGATATACACAAGCAAACAATCATTCATCCACTCATCTTCCATTCGATTGCGCAGTCGATTCTTCACGATTTTCATAGCAGAAAATACCCTCTCAACAGTAGCAGTGGCAACTGGTAGGGTTAGCGCTAATTTCAAGAGCAAATAAATTAAAGGATATGCAATTTCCCTTTTTGTTTCAACCATCTTCTGAGCAAGGCCGCTAATTCCTTTCACTCCAAAAAACTTACTATTCGTGTGCATATCAGTGATATAAGTCGAAAGGTGACTATCAAGTCTCACCCGATCTAAGTCTGAAAAATCATTTGGATATAATTGAGAGAGCCTGATCAATTTTTCCTTATCGAAAATAGAGAATGAATCACTTATATCCAAGCATGCCACACAAAGAAGCAACTCGGTGTTCACCACATTAAAGCGACGGTTGAGCTCTTGAAGTTGCAAATCAATAGTAGCATAGAATATGTCGATTCGAAAATGATGGAGATTTGTCAATTTAGCTTTACATCGTGATCGCTTTCGTCCAACAAACATATCATTCATATTGGGAATAATGATTTCATATTTATCACAAAATGAATGGACTTCAAATAGGAGAGAATCCCACCCATCGTCTCTCATCATTTGCAATCGTTGCTTTGACACTCTCACTAGTTCCATGGCAATGATAATATTTTGATATTTTCGCTGCAATAACTTTGATAATTCATTGGTGATCCCCAATATATCTCTCATCAAATGCAATTTAAATGCAAAATCAAAATCATCCAATACACTCAATAAGTTAGTGGCAGAGCCCTTGTGTTCACTCGTACTATCATCTGAGATAATTTCAAGGACATCAACCACTGAGGAGAACATGAGTAGCAAGTTAATCAATATATCATGATGCGAGCCCCAACGTGTATCTCCCAGCCTCTTGAGGCTAGTCTTCTGATTCAAATCCCGTCCACTTTCAAGTTCGCCCGAATCGAGAGCATCAACGACTTTAGCAGCCTGTATATTTTGGAGCATGTCATGACGTTTACAAGAGCCTCCAACGACATTCAACACCATAGAAACCGACTCGAAGAAAGCGTCGATTAATTTGTTATCTTTTGCAACAGCAACGAGTGTCAACTGAAGCTGATGTGCAAAACAATGAACATAGAATGCGGTGGGATTCTCATTCTGAATGAGCCTTTGCAGTCCATTAAGCTCACCCTTCATATTAGCAGCCCCATCATAACCTTGCCCACGCAAACTTGACAAGCTCAATCCATGCCTGGAAAATATCACTTCAATAGTCAGCTTAAGTGATTGAGCTTTAGTGTCTGCAACATGTTCAATGGCTAAAAACCACTCAATCACACATCCTCGCTTATCCACATAGCGTATAACTACTGCCATTTGCTCTTTGATAGAGATATCCCTAGATTCATCCACCAAAAGAGAAAATGGTGCACCTTCAAGCTCGGAAATGATAGCTTGAGTGGTTTCTATGACAGCCGCATTCACAATGTCTTTTTGAATCTTAGGGGATGTCAATTTTATATTCTCAGGAGCATTTTCCAATACAACTCTTTTAATAACTTCATTCTGATTGGCAGTACTTGCAATAGCTCAAGGAAGTTACCCATATTGTTTGAATCTTCAGATTCATCATGACCATGAAAAGGCAATCCTTGACGCAAAAGAAATCTAACAGAAGCAACTGTTGCCTTCAAACGGATTCGATAATCTATTCGAGCTTGACTTGATTGCTTGATAATAATCATTTCAATGTGTTGCTCTTGATTCAATAAATTCTGACACTTCTCATATGCTTGATTATGAACACTATTTGGGCCTCCCACATGATTTTCAATCTTTCTTTTTTCCTCCAGCTTTTAAATCCTTGAGTTATAAAAGCATCATAACGTGTTTCCTCCCCAAAAAGATAACAACACATGCAGAATGCAGCATCTTTTTCAATGCTGTACTCCAACCAACTACCGTAATCCTTAAACCACAAAGGATTAAATCGCCTCTTATCTTGTCCACACCCCGTATAAGGAAACTTATGGTCACGAGGCTGACAATGGCCCTTTTGTAGATATGCTCTTCGGACTTGATCCCTATGCATAGGATGATAGCTTGAGATTGGATTCTGTAACCCAGGATCTGCGGGAAGATCAATCAAGTTAACCTCTACACGCCCTTTCTTTGAGGATGATGGCATTTCATCATTCTTGTCATTCTTTGGAATCGGAGACGGTGGATTGGTAGTTGATTGTTTTTTATAATAATTTTCCATATCTGATTCAAATATAAGGACAATTACATCAAAATCCTCGCCAACCACCAATAATCACCATTTATAACATAGGTTAAAGGCACGATTTTAAACAATTGGAATCCTATTACTAACACCTGATTTGTAAATAAACTTTTAAGCGACAACACCCAAATCGCAAATCCTTAAGGAATTAGCATACAATTTGACAAGCAAACTACAACAATAATAAAGAAACTCTAAAGAAGTAATACACACTAGTGGTGGTTCTCATGGACCAAGAGCAGCCCATTTATTTATCATGTCTTAGATCCAGGCCAATATACAAAGCCTGAAAGTCAGCTCAGGCCCAGGCTATTTGCAAAATTTATAAACCTCATTGTGTAAACTATGTCAGGCCAGAATGGGCCTTAAGGATACATAGGCCAAGTCAACCCATTTAACAACGGAGTTAACTCAGCTACGGTCAAAACTAATGATGTAAAAATCTAACCAGAAAGAAGCCTAGTGAACACAAAGTAGTGACAATCAATTAAGAAGAATTGTCCTCCTTTTTATACTGGGCTAGATTATTAGATCTCCCACAGGCTAACATACATTTAAATGGGCTGGAGCAGACTTGCTCAGCGGATATGGGCCCTACTACTGTAACCTTAGTTTGTAGAATTGTAGTTAATTAATCCATATTAAGGTATGACTTTGGCGTAGCGGAAGTACAAAAAAAGAATAGACCAAGGAAGAAGATCACCGTTTTCAACCTAATATCAACACCTTGAATCTACAAGGAAGAGATAGGAAAACTCTAAATGGCTCCTGTGGATGAATTCTACATGAATATCATCTTAATAGAACAGTGGATTGAATCTCAAACAAATCAATGGTCAAAAGATGATTAAACTTAAGGCTATTAAATCAAGGGATGGGATGATTTGACATGGCTTAAATCTTGATGCCAATTTCAACAGTCCAGCCACACACACACCCAATCCATTCAGATAACACCTAAATCCTAAAAATTCTTGCATATAGATTGACTCCACAATTAGAGATTACCCATGGGCCATGACATGCCTATTTCTAGCTTAAACCAACATCAATTGCAACCACAAATTACAATTTCAAATCAAATTATAAATCCAAAACCGCCCCAAAACCAAATCTAAATTAAATAGGAATTCCACATGAGCAAGTGCTACAGTATCAAATAATAACATGTTCTCAAACACCAAAACCAAGACCCAGATCACAAATTCTTGCATAGAAAAAAAAACTAACTACCAATCGATGCAGTCCAGACACACCAATGCATTCAGATAATACCTAAACCCTAAAAAATCTTGCATATAGATTCACTCCACAATTAGAGATTACCCATGACACGCCTATTTCTAGCATAAACCAACATCAATTGCAACCACAAATTACAATCTCAAATCAAATTCTAAATCCAAAACCAAGTCTCAAATTGAATATGAATTCAACATGCTCAAGCTCAATTGCTACAGTAACAAATTACCTTCTAAATAACATGTTCTCAAACACCAAAACCAAAACCCAGATCACAAAATCTTGTATTGAATACATATAACTCCTGTGAATTAAAAAAAAGAAAAACTGAATACCTCATCGTTTTCTTTGATTCCTTTTTTCTATTTTAGGCTACGGTTACTGTCTGTGGAAGCTTTGATGATGTCTGAGATGAAATCTCTACATTTTGATTTCCCTAACTAACTCCCTCCATTTATCAAAGAAAGAAAGACAGAGAGAGAACATATTCTTCTCAATCACCCTTTTTCATTTTTAATAGAAAAGAGGGCTCTGAGATCATCACTTCAAATGAAAAAAGAAAACTAAAACACAAAACCCTAATGTGCAAAGGAGGAAGAGAGGAAGGAAAAGAAGAGAGGAATCTCGAATCTGTACAAACCCTAGCCAGAGAGGGAAAGGGGGAGACAAGCTACAAAGAGAGGGAGAGAGAGTTACCTGAACCGTCGAAGCCTAAAAGGAAGAAGGTAGGTCACCAGGTGGGAAGAGGCGAAGAGCTGTTGTCTGTAGACCGGGCGAAGAGTTGAAGATGAAGGTCGAAAGAACAAGAGAGGGTTGTGTTTTTCGTTCTGCCCTTTTGAGTTTTGACCTGGGGCGGTCGCCCCAGGTCCATTTCAAGTCGGTCCGCCTCTGAGCTCTCCTAAGCTGCAATTTAGCTTATCCTAAGCTGAAACAGTGCTGGTCTCATAAATCAAAATTAATTATCGTTGTTTTTTGTATGATTATCATCTTCAAGATCAAGATAAATCCAATCAGAACTGGACTTTCTACTTCCATCATGCAAAACACAGATATAATCAACTTTGATTTATAAGACCAGCGCTATTCCAGCTTGAGATAAAATAAGCTGCAGCTTAGGAGAGCCATGCTATATATATATATATATATATATATATATATATATATATATATATATGGAGGTGCTCTAGTGAGAGACACTCTCACCAAGTTGGTGAGAGATGGGTGGGGGCTCTCACATTTAAGTTGGGGGTCCTTGCATTTAAGTTAGTGAGAGTGGATATGGAAGTGAGGGGCCCCACCCATCTCTCATGAACTTGGTGAAAGTGTCTCTCATAGGAGCACCTCCCATATTTATATATATATATATATATATATATATATATATTTGAAAGATTCTTGATCTAGCCACCAGATAAGCATTCCAGCCACCAAAAGTACTCTCCTGTAATACACAATTTCTCTAATACATATCCGATATCCATTCAACATGCTTATTCTTAAGCCAAACCCAGGTTGATGGGACAAGCTACATTGTTTATGATAGTGGTGATGATGATGAAACTATAGAAAAGGAACATCAAAGTCTCCATGTCATCAAAAAAAATCTTTGAGCCAAACAGGTCAAGTACATGATCAGCATGTTTTGTGAATGTTATGTTTTGAAAATGAATTAGGAATTAAGAACTTATTTGGCAGCATTTTGTGAAAATTGTTTCCAATATGCAAAATTCACATAATCATATTTGATGAAAAGCAAACGAAGCATTGATGTAGATCAATTTCAGCAATTGCAAGAAAAGAAGTAAGGTTAAAAGAATATAAAAAAGGAACTGCACATGGGTTTTCAAGAAGATGTTATTAACTAAGGACATATAATCAGGAATATCTAAATGGAGAAGAGTCACGTTGGAATGCATAAAATCAAGAACACGCGTACCAAGTGAGTGCTCTGCACTCTACTTCAATTTTAATTTTTACAAGCGTCGCAAAAGGCTAAATGCCACAAATGGGTCACAAATAATAGTTGCAGAAAGATTAGCGACACTAAGGACGACGGTATAGCAATAGGAGAGAATATTTACAATGGTTTAAAAGAGTAGCTAATATGTATCATTTGCAACGTTTTCTAAGCGTAGCAGATAATGATTTATTTGCAACCGTAAAATTGCGTCACCAATAATTCTTGTTTATGACGATTCAAAAGCGTCGTTAATAACTCAATAATGGCGACGCTCTTATAAAGTTTGCAAATAATCTTTTTTTGCAGCACTTCTGTGATATCTTAAATAATCATCATCTTGTTACATTTGATTATTTGCAATGCAATAAATAATTTTTAAAACTAAAAAATATTTTCTATTATTTTTCCAAAAAAAAATTCATGTTTTGATACCCTATCAATACAAATATAATCTCATCATCCATTCACAATGCAATATTAAATATCAATTCACATTAATAAAAATATTTAATTAAGTGTACATACTAATCCGCACTTTTTACATAAAGATAATTTAAACATAAAACAATAATACTAAATAACAAACAATCCGTGAGATAATGATAGATTATTTAATAATTGTAAACAAATATTATTATTGATGCTCAAAGAAGTTGAGCCCCTATAATAAAAATAGTGTCTTAGCAAAGACTCTCTACTGGAAGTCATGCAGGATCATAAAAAGTTGAAAATCTCTATGCTTTCAAGAGAAATTTTGCTTTCAAGAGAAATTTAGTATCTATCTCAAAATTTTAAAATAAATCTGCATGTTTGATACTTTACTAGTAAAGTTATAGTGAAGTAGAGCCTCTATTATCCAAACAAATAAATGGGTCATATCAAAAGTACATAAATTCAAAATTCCCTCCTTTTTAATAAAAACAAATTAAAAAACAACCTCATTTCTCCACTAAATAACAAAAAGTTTTCATTTTATACAAAAGATCAAAAAGATTCCCCATCAAACAACTAAGAACAAAAGACCATCATAACGCCCTATATTTTATTCTCTCTTAATTTGATTCTTCACCTCACTTTACATCAATTCACCATACATCCTAACATGCCTAAAGTCATCACAATCATAGATCTCTAAGTAGCAATTGAGGTATGAAAATAACACTTCATCGATGTAAAAACATAACCTAAATTAATTTATCGATTGCCCCTCTTTTGCCCCATTATAGATTGCATAGCCTCCATATTCTTGTGCAGGCTGTCATGTCATCCATCCCAGCCTCCATTTAGTCTCTGATCTACCATTTGAGCCTCCATTTGTTGTCTCTACGTCTCCATCGAGCCTCCATCCACTGGCTTAGCCAACTCTTGATTTTGTTTTTTAGCTTCCATGGACCTCTTAGTAAGCTCTTCCACCCACTAATTATTGTAAAAGCCATCATGCCATGACCAAGACCTCGAACATATCCAGGCCTTGTATCCAACTGGAGTGCAATCATATTCTGCTACAAAAGTAAAAATTCACATAAATATTTAACAATGTATAGAAAAAATGAAGAACACAACATGAAAAAAAAGTAATCAGATGAGACTTTAGAAAAAGTGTCCTTACATAGTGTAGCTGACACTCAAGAGTAGACCAACCCTTCTCTTGACTATAGTGTGTCTTATGCCACAATTCTATCTTACTGATTGGAGCATCACGCTGTATAAATTCGAACACAATATTAAATTTAAAAAAAAAGAAGCTAATGAATCAATACTTATTAAAATATTAAAATTACTAATACTGTCTCATGAAGATATTCAACAAATGATTTTGAACCGGCACAATGGCTCACTTTAAATAGCTATTGGTTTTCAAATTTTTTTTTATTAACTTTCTCCATTCAAGTTAATCAAATAGAAATGTCGTTAAGATTTTCTTTAAAAAATCATTTCTATGTTGGTAATGCAGTTTAAAAAATAAAATTTCAACTGAAAGTCTTCTGAACAAATCCTATTGCAACAGGACACACTCTCATAAGGTTTCAGGCATGCCACCACGTGATTGTCAACCCTCTTATAATGGACGTGCAATATGTTCTGATAGTTCTTGAATGTTGATGCTAAATAATTGTTAACAGCATTTTTCAATCATGGATCACAAAGATCTATATCAAATTTCTCCTACAAATAAGATGCATTTATAATAAGTTTGTTACGTATATTTTAAAGGAAATAGATTACTTAGTTTGCATGTAACTTTCAAATAACATAGTATATAAAATAAAAGCAAAAAACAAAACTTTCAATAACTTAATTACCAAAATGCGATAATAAAATATTTGGCTTTGTTCCTGTTTAACAGTTGACCAAGTGAAACATGCAAAAGGAGCATATGTACAACAAATTATACCAACCTCAGTCTTAAATTGTTTGGCATACTTGCCAACTGGTCTCGACAGTCCTTTAGGAATTTCAATCATTAACTTCTGATCTGTATCATTAATGTACCTAGTAGGGGAGATATTTTTTGACCTCCCACGTCCAATGGAGATCGAAGATAAAAAGAAAAAGAAAATCATTAATAAAAAATATATGATATATTTAATAATATTATAAAATATATAACTCATAGTGTTGATCTTCACATACTTCTTGTTGTCATGACTATAAACAAAAATATGTATAAATATTTCCAAAGAATATAGGTAAAGTTCATTCCAAGTAATTAACAATTAATTCAAAGGCAATAAAACCACATGCGAATTGAACTTTAAAAAAAGAGTGAAATACACTTTTAACCCCTATATAATTAAGAACTAAGGCTCAAGATTCATTAACAAAGTTGAATGGAGAAAAGGATTTATGTAGATGCCTATAATTGTTGGAACATAATGCTTTATTGTGGAAAATAAAATGAAATAAAAATTAAAAAACTATATCAGTATCATCAGTCGGCATTTGCTCTTCTTCATCAGTACAATAGTCCATCAAAGTATCATCTTCTGCATAACCTTCATCATCATTAATAAAACCGGCATCTGTCTAATCTGACTCCACATTGATTACAACAACATTAGCATCAACTTCATATGCATCAACGTCCGTTCTATTTAGCAATATAATGGTTCAACTTCCTCATCATTTACTTCACTGTCCATTAATTCATGAGTTTGTTTATGTCGAACAATCCCATCAATTTCTAATTGCTCCTCTTGTTGGAATGCATCACCACCAATCGAATCTTTCTTATCCTCGTCTACCTCTAAAATATTATGGACATTTCTCGGCTTTATCATTTGGACAACTTGCAAATCGCCTCTAAATTTGTTGTTCATGAGATAAAAGACTTTTATGGCTTGAGACACTAGCAGATAAGGATCATTTTCATAGAATGTTCGAGATTCAATTATGGTAGTTCACGTCGCCTCCGAACGCCGAACACCCACAGGACCTATTCTGCATGGTACAACACTCTGGGGTTCTTTTTCTTGCACGGGCCACTAACGGAATTTTTCCCGTAAAATCCTCTTTAACAAAATCATAGCAAAAATCAAAATACATGCAAGCTTTCTACATGTTTACTAAGTCATGGAGCTACAATAGAGGAAGAAGATTCGCAAATGAGTAATACAACAAAACCCGCATCGATATTCTGCGTGTGGGCCGCAATGAAGGAGAAAAGAACAAAGATGCCAAAATGTGCATCAATTGGATGAAATGTGATTTAAAAAAAATATGCAAACAATCATTATCTTGTATGAGATATGGGACCACCTAGGGGAGAATAGAGCATCACAATCGTTGGAGGAGAATACAGGAGCAAGAGAAAGAAAAGGGCAAAACCCATGTCATGGGTCTTATAGAAAGAGGAAGTAAAATCGAATAGGGCACCTGGAACCACTAAAGAGCATAATAAACTTTGAGGGCCTTTTTGGTCTCCAAAGGGTCTTATGGGATTTTTCCAATAAAATTCCCATAAAAATAAAAATACAAAATATTAAACAAACATTTCTTTGTTGGAAAAGAAATGTGGATATCGCAATTAGCTCTATCAGGTAAGCCTCAATTTCATGTTTAAATTATCAGTAATTTCAATTACCAACCTTTGTAAAAATTATAATATTTAAGCAAACAATGTTTTAAAAATCAATAGCACTGTAAAACTAAAAATAATGTATTTACCTGCTTTCCTATACCACCAAGTCCTTGTTGCAGTTGCGATGTCAAAATGAAAGCTCCTTGGTTTATATATAGCTTCCACATCCTTCCTATTTATATAAATAAGAAATAAAACTGAATTATATGACAAATAAGAGAAAAACTCAGTAATGTAAAAAAAAAAAAAAAAAAAGATACTGCATTACAAAAGTAGAAAGAACAGATGATGAGATTAAAGAAAACCATAGTAATCCCGCCACATTAACAAGGAAGAACCATTTCCTGCTTTGAGAGTTCACAAATAAACCCAAACACCATAATTGATGCAGAAAGGTCATTAATGACTCGAATGAGCATAAGCAAATTCAATGGGTAGACCATTTAAACCTGTAGAGAAAATGCAGCTCATTCTCTCCTCCATTTATCCTTTTTTTTTTTAATTTATAATGTGAAAACAGCGCAAAAAAAGGGAACTCAAATTCATCAATACAATATATAAATAAAAATGAAAACAGAGTGAATGGGTAAGATTGCACTATCTAGGATAACCATAAACTACCATGAAGAAAATATTATGGAAGGTCTGGTTCATAGGTGGCCCACTTGTTTTTGGTTGTGCAAAAAGACCTCATTAGTCTAGTCTAGTTTCTTTTCTAAAGAAAGTAAAATACGGCTTAAGGGAAAGATGATATTCGACAATATGCTTGTTTGTAAAATCTAAAATATATCAGGCTAAAAAATAGATAAAAGATAAATAGATCATGACAGAATGGAAAATTGCCCAATCCAGCTTTAACTTTCATGAATCAAATCCACAACCAAACTTGAATCTGATCAAGAGTGACATTATCGAATGGAGAGGGAACTTCACCCAAGGGTCTGTATGCTCGTAAAAATTTCAAACCCGTAAATATATCGGACAAGAAAACATTACAAATAAAAGCTTTGTTCCGAAATAATAATGCTAAGAGAAGCAGAAATTGTTCTGCCAACTAATTATATAAGATAAACGTCACTGATACCCATACCAAAAAAAGTTGAAAAAAAAAAAAAAAAAAAAAAAAAGAGGACAAGGCCCAAATATGTGAAATATGTGTTTTGAGTTTTGATGTATACCATCAAAACCCCTCCGATACAATCTTTCAAGATTTAGGAAAAAAAAAAAAAAACCGTAACTAGAAGATTGAAGCATTGAAGCTGGAACAAAAGAAAAGAAGCCCGGAGTGAAGAAAATGCACCTGCGATTGAGAGCTCCAAAATGAGAAGCAGCAAACCCAAAACAGATAACTGAGACGACAGACAATCACATAATGTTAAGTCCAAGGGAGGGAGATCGTGAGAAAAGAAGACCGGAGGGGATAAGCAAAGAGAGATGCAAGGCGTCAGAAAGTAGTTTTGAGAGGCGATGAGAGAAGAGAAGGGATGGTCGATTTTAGGGTTTTCAGTGGGAAAAAGACGGATTTAGGGATTTTCTGCACGGGACGGGTAGATACGGGTATATAAGAACTACTGGTTCTTCCGGAACTGAACCCGTTTAGCTACTCGGTCTAAATAAAGGTTCCAAAACCAGACACCAAAACCAGACACGTTTATTAATTGGGACCAAAATTAAAATCCAAACCGGGATTAAAACGACTAGATGCTGGAGAATCGAGGAGCCAATAACATCCCGAATATACCTCCACCACCTCACATGTAGGTAAATCAGCCTTCATTACTTACCTTGGAAGAAATTTGGATAAATTAGCCAAAAGTCCCTCACCACGGTTTGTAAGGCCTCCAGTCTAACAACTTTTTCTCTAAAGCCTATAGTCCATACAGCTGGACATATGTTGGCGAGAGGTCCATATACACCACATCAAACATTTTCATGACTGATTTTCCATTAAAACTGTTTGGGGTATAAAATTTTGAATTTTGAAATTTCAATTCTAACTGTAAGTGCACAAAAACTCACAGACCCGGGGGGGGGGGGGGGGGGGGGGGTGAATTTGCTGCCCACTGGAAGAGGACGGAGGCTGGAGCTCCTTGTAGAGGATAGAAAAACCGATGCCTCGAGCCTGAAATGGGAAAAAGGAGAAGGTCAGAGGACCCTGGCTTGGGCAGCGCAGGGCTCTCCGATGCCTTTGTTAGCTGCAGGTGCAGGATTAGAACAGAGGTAGGAGATGTAGTGGGAGAAGAAATGGCATACCAGTGAGTGGTGTTTGTTGGCCATCCAGCTTCTGGAGCCGTTGTTGTGCTCATATAAAGGAAGAGAGGGGACAAGAGGGAGACTCTATCAGAGTCTGATCCCATCATAGCCCAGCCTGCAGTCCCATCGGGCCTGACTCCTGGGCCCAGTCCCATCAGGACATTCTGGGCCATGCACCTGGCAAAGGTGGATAAGGGAGAAGGCACCTGGCAAGGGTGGATAAGGGAGAAGAAAATATCCCCACACAAAGCCCCCCAGCTTTTAACTTCTTTAGGGTGATTCAACCCGTTAGAAGTTTGAAAGCTAAATAGCCTGATGGTGTATCCGTATCTGTGTTTGAGCAACACGACCTGCTGGCTCGTCACCAGAGGTGCAGTCCTTCGCCGTGTAGGCGGAAACTGGCGTGTAGCGAAGATAAGGGACGTAACTGGCTGGTACTGTTACCGGAGCCAGTGTGATTTTTTCGAAGCTGGTGCTATCACCGAGCTTGACGTTTTTCGACGCTGGTGCCATCACCGAGCGGGATTTTTCCGAAATCGGGTCGGAACTGGCTGGTACTTTTACCGAGGCCAGTGTAATATTTTTATCGAGGCTGGTGGCATCACCGAGCCTGATTATTCTGAAGACTGGCTGGTATTCTTACCGGGGCCAGTGTAATCTTTCGAGCAGCGATCTGGTGCAGGACCGAGATGCTGTATGCTTAATTCGGGACTCGACTGGCTGGTACTTTTACCGGGGCCAGTGTAATATTTTTATCGAGGCTAGTGGCATCACCGAGCCTGATTTTCCGAAATCGGGACGTTACTGGCTGGTACTTTTACCGAGGCCAGTGTCATATTTTTATCGAGGCTGGTGGCATCACCGAGCCTGATTTTTTCTTTCGATATATGTGCATGATATCTCTCATATACCCATGACACGTTACATATACGTGTGGTATAAGGTGGTGGCCCATGTTGACTACAAGTGTGGATAATAAGGTCACCAATTGGGGTGGTCACTAGGATCACCAAACCCATGAATGATGTCAGGGGAGTGGATAGTAGGATCACCAAGTTAGGTGGTAAGTAGGATTACCATACCTATGAATGATGGAAGGGGAGAGTAGGATCACCCATTTAGGTGGTAAGTAGGATTACCTACCACCTACCAAACCCATGAAGTGATAGCTTTGAAAGACCTCCTGGGAAAATGGGGATATTCACATCATGTTTATCATTTTGAAGATATTTCTCTCTTGGGCTGCCCTTGTCTTCTACCTTCCATCGTTGAGATGATATGAAGGAGAAAGTTGTGGCCAGTGTTTATATGTGAGAAAGCCAGAGAAAAGCCACATAATATGGGATGCAACAGTAACCTTGGTAATAGTAGCAGGGGAAGAAAAAGTAGGCTCTGTGTTTCTCTACAACATCGAGCCGTCGGGTTGCAGGTGCACAATCCCAGCCTTCAGCCCACCGGAGACTGCAAGATTCCGGTATCCCCGTCGTTGACCTCTCCTATTTCAATCCCAATTGCTCCGACGATCAGCGTCAGCAGGCCCGGCAGCTTCGCCGGTAGTGAGGCGCTTGCCAGGTGGTCAACTACGGCGTCCCGAGACGGCTGCTGGACGAAATGAGGACCGTCAGGCTCTGAAACCGAGCTGGGACCAGCGGCTGGGGTCAGTGACCGAGCTGGGGGGTGAACCTGCTGCGCTGACTGCCGAGCAGGGACGCCTACCGAGCTGGCTGCTGCTGCCCGGTGCTGTGTGGCTGCTCGGTGCTGTGTGACGTGGTCACATAATGCTGCTGCTCGGTGCTGTGTGGCTGCTCGGTGCTGTGTGGCTGCTCGGTGTTATGTGACGTGGTCACATCTGCCGAGCTGAAAAGGCTCCAGGCTGCCGAGATGGAACGCATGCTGCCGAGTTGAAACGTACGCGGCCGAGACGGAACGCGTGGTGCCGAGCTGAAACGTACACTACTGAGATGAAATGCACGCTGCCGAGACGGAACGCGTGGTGCCGAGCTGAAACGTACACTACTGAGATGAAATGCACGCTGCCGAGACGGATATCAGGACGAACTCATTGTTTGAATTGCTCCCGTTGGCGCTCTGGATCACGGAGCCCTCGGTCACCGTCGAGATCGAGGACTCCACAGCTGCTCCAGAGATCTCCATGTCGACCGTCTTTGAAAATGACAGTTCCAGCACCTTAACAGAAAACCTTTCAGGCTCTTCGAGGCATGGTTGGTGTTTTTGGGAAGATGGCTTTTTGATCGTTTCCCACAGACGGCGCCAATTGTAAGTGCACAAAAACTCACAGACCCGGGGGGGGGGTGAATTTGCTGCCCACTGGAAGAGGACGGAGGCTGGAGCTCCTTGTAGTGGATAGAAAAACCGATGCCTCGAGCCTGAAATGGGAAAAAGGAGAAGGTCAGAGGACCCTGGCTTGGGCAGCGCAGGGCTCTCCGATGCCTTTGTTAGCTGCAGGTGCAGGATTAGAACAGAGGTAGGAGATGTAGTGGGAGAAGAAATGGCATACCAGTGAGTGGTGTTTGTTGGCCATCCAGCTTCTGGAGCCGTTGTTGTGCTCATATAGAGGAAGAGAGGGGACAAGAGGGAGACTCTATCAGAGTCTGATCCCATCATAGCCCACCCTGCAGTCCCATCGGGCCTGACTCCTGGGCCCAGTCCCATCAGGACATTCTGGGCCATGCACCTGGCAAAGGTGGATAAGGGAGAAGGCACCTGGCAAGGGTGGATAAGGGAGAAGAAAATATCCCCACACACTAACATTCTCCCTTGTTCTTAAGTCCTCTCAATCTCCTCTACCCAAAAGAAAAAACAAGAAGAAAGAAAGAGAAAGAAAGACGAAAGGGGGGATGTGGCTTAGTGCGCAGGTGCTGCGCATGGTGGAAGAAAGAGATGGAGAGAGGTGAGTGTGGGTGCACGTGCGTTGTGGGGGGGAAGGTGGGGAGAGGAGAAGGAGAGAAAGAAAAAGAAGAGGAGGAGAAGGAGAAAGAGAAGGTGTGTGCGTAGGCAGGTGGAGTCTAGGCATGCGTAGTTGCGCACGCGCAGTGAAGGCTTGGGTGGCGACATGATGAATGCAAAGAGGAGGAGAAGAGGGAGGAAGATGACAACCAGAAAGCCTTTGGTCGGTTCCAGTCCTGGTTGGGTCTAGGTCAGGTCGGCCTATCCTGTTTTCGAAAGCCCAGAAGCAAAGCTATGAAATTTATCTGAGCTTTGTCAAGTTTATCAAAGTTTTTGTCAAATTTATCTGAGTTTTATGAAATTTATCGGAGTTTTTTTTTTTTATTTATCTGAGTTTTTTTAAAAAGGGACTGTGCGAGCCTAAAAATAACGGACTTGATTTAGATGGTAATGGAGTTTGTAATGAAGCTGTTTAGCTGGTTGAGAACGTCACTGGTTGCTTGAGACCTGAAAAAGAGAAGAAACAGAGGTCAGAGCCCCGGGCTGCTGTCAGCCTAAGGCACTCCGACGCCTGAGTTAGTGCAGTCACTGAACTAGGGTTAAATGAGGAAGAAGGAAGTTCAGGCCATAGTGTACTGTATATGAGCATACCTCTTATGGGCTTACCATGCAGGTATATATAGATGAGTGGAAGCTTCCTGAGTGGGGGTAGGTGAGAGCACTGTCCCATCAGATCTTCCCCAATCTTCTTCATTAATGTGGACGTGATTGATAGGTAGGGATGACCCTCTGCTGGAATCCGGCGGCCACCCTACCTGCTGGCACGCTCTGCAGCGTAGCTGTCTCATCTCATAATGGGGATAAGACGCCCAGTGCTCACCTCGGTCAAGTAGGCCGAACTGGAGAAGGAGCTGAGGTCGGGCCTGTTTGAGGTCGAGTATTGTTACCGAGACGCTCAAGGCCGAACCCAGAAGAAGCATGGTCGGTATCTTTACCGAGACCATCACCGCATCGGTGCCAGTTGGCACAAGCGCCGAGCTGGACGGATGGGATTGAGGCGGCCCCTGATTGGTACTTTTACCTAAGTCAGGGGGAACCTTGGGATTAGGAAAACACCTTACACAATTGCCCCCTAGCTGCTGACCTAATGAGAGCCCATAGCTGTCTGAGGTCGGGAGCTAAGTATCTGGGAGTTTTTTTTATTGCCGAGCCTGTAGCCCCACATTTTGAAATCGGCTGTTGACGTCGCATCCTTATCATGATGCTGTTTCATCTAGGGCTTTTAATCCAGCGCCAGCCTGTCTGCCAGAGGGCGCCGAAATCGCTGCGCCTGCCTAAGGCAATCAATTGTTCTGACAACTTTATTGCGGAAGGCGTACCGCCTCAGCCACATGTCACTATTTGCTTGGCTGTACGGCTGATCCGAAGCGACATGTGTGGCTTCCGAGGCACCGTCCTGAACGCGTGCCCTCGAAATTCGAAAGGGCGCCCTGTTTCTCTATAAAAGCGGTACTCTTCCTTCTTCTTCTTCTACTTTGGCGTTTGATCTTGGGGAGACTCTGCTCGAGCTTAGACCAAACCTCTGTTTCCCTCTCTGCTTCCCTGCTTCTTGCATTGCTCTGTAAGTCTCTCTTTCCTTCGTCCTCCTTTCCAGTACTTCTATTCCGTCTTCTTCCCCTGTTAGGGTTTTCCTTTTTTTCATTCCAGCCTTCCCAGACCTTTAAATATGTGCGTAGGGGTGTACCGCTGTCTGGCCGACTATATTGGGGCCATGATCAGCTTTAGGGAGAAGTATAACATCGCGGACGATGTCCGGACCAGGTTGGATGATCCAGCTGACCCATGGGACGATTACTCATACTGAGGTGGGTGGATGCCCTTCCCTCTGGTCTCGGTAGTCGAGGGAGGGGTTAGGTTCTCCATCCACCCAATCCTTAGGGAATGATTGGCGAAGTGGCACCTCGCTCCCTGCCAGTTAATGCCGAATAGCTATAAAATAATAATGGAGGCCGTAGAATTGAATAGGATCCTTGGCATCCACCTCGGTGTCCATGACATCGAGGATGCCTACGACGTCTGCAATTCAACTGGGGAACCCGAACATTGTTATTACCTCCGGGGTCCCCTTTGTTACCATCCTCGAGGATTCTATGCGCCACACCGAGAGCGACAGGTTGTTCGTTGCCAGCAACTGGGAGTTTGGCGCGGAAGATGCCGAGGCAGATAGGAGGTACAGGGTACCTTGTCACTTCGGGCGCCCCCCAAGTAAATACCGAGCTTAATAGCTTGAGTTTTTCATCTCTTTCCTTATCTGCTGAACTGATGCCTTTTGTCTGTCGTGCAGAGGTCGGCAAGAGAAGACAAGTGACCCTTCGCGAGGGTTGGAGGAGAAACGATGACTGGTCAGACGCCATCCAGTCCTACAAGGGTTACAAGGGAAGGGCGGCTTGGTGCCTCTTGGGGTATCAGCCAAGGTACAAGTCCTACTCTAAAAGAATAAGGGCCGAGTACTTCGAGACCGGGGTCAGCTACGCGCCGGAGGTTGTTGAGCAACAGCCGAGCTCTCTTGCTGCCGACCTAGACCAGGAAACCGAAGAGCATCAGTCCAGCCCCGAGATGGAGAGGGGTCGTCAAGATTTTGCCACCACCAACCTCAAGGAGAAGCTTCTCGGCAAACGGGCCTCTTCTTCTTCGAGGTCCGCCGACTCTGCCTCCAGGGACTCTCCTAGGGCTCCCTCCTCCAGCTCATCCCGCCAGTACCCCACCGACGTGAGGGACGAGGAGAGGCGGGCGAAAAAGGCGAGGGGAGAAGAACCGCGCCAGGCCAAGCCCCGGAAGGAGAGGGCGACCAGGTCGACCCCGGCGGAGGAGTGGAGAGAGCCGAGGCAGAGGGACGAAGAGGAGGAGCGGAGGAGGGTGGAACAGCGGAAGCCACGGAGGAGGGCGGAGGAGGAGGAAAGGCAGGAGGAGAGGGTGCCAGCGACGCCCAGAGGTGAGGGCTCGTCTCGGCATGACCTTGCCCAGCCCTTGGTGCCCCATGCTCCAGAGCACGAGCCATCGAGGCCATCCTTCTCCCTCGGGCCAGGGGCGCCGCTGACCACCGAACATAGGCTATCCGGCAATCCGGCAGTCGCGGCCGCGCTGGCGGGTGCATGTGCACTCCCGGCAGATATTGACCGTTTGAGGGGAATGGACAAAGGCTCGATGCTCATGTCCATCCTCACGACGGCCCTGCTGGTAAGTCATACCCAAAGTTTTTGTACGAGTTTGATATGCTTTTTGCTCTACTGATATTTGTCTTTTTTCTCTCCAGATTGTGCAGAGGACTCAGGTGGCAATGGAGAAGTCCAGACAGAGCTGCTCCATGATCCAAGCGTTTCAGGCCGAGAGGCAAAAACTTGGAGCAGCTCTGGAGGGAAGCTCCGAGCAGCTGAAGAAGTCGCACGAGGAGTACGCCAAGCTAAACGAAGAGATGGAGGGAGCCGTGGCGGATATCACCAAGACGAGCGCCGAGAACCACGAGCTTCGGGCGGTGGCGTACGAGAAGAATAAGAGGGCGGACCAGCTAGAAGCCGAGATGGAGGCCTTGAGGAGAGAGAAGGTGGAGGTCGACGCACTGCTGCAGGCCGAAAGGGAAGCTTCGGTTAAACAGAAAGCCGACTCCGAGGCCTTGCGGCAGGCGGAGATCGTAGTCTCGTTCCAAGATGGGGTGGCTAGGGAGACGAAACAGTATGAAGATTAGCTCGTAGGAAGCTGGGCGAAGAGCTGTTTGAGATGGGCTGTGTAGCAGTGCTGAAGGAAGTGGGGATCCCAGAGGATCACACCATATACCAGAACCTGCCCAAGCTCCCCCGTCCAGAGCCCGAGTCGCCGCCGACCCTCTGGTCTCCTCTGAAGTTCCTCAAGAGACTCTTCAAGCTCCAGCTACCGAGACCCCTGCTGCCGACCTCGGGGCTGACAATGTGGAGGTCCCTCCTGCTGGTGGTGGTGGTGAAACTGGCGATGTCTCTGTTATAGATGTGGATCAGTTGTCCTGATGTTGTCTTTTCTTTTATTTTTCTACATTTGGGGAGAATTCATTGTACTTTTCTTTTCAGTTGTATAGGTAAACATTCTTTTGATGAATGAAATCATTTTCTGCACCCATCTCTGCGCAATGTGTGGAATACTATTCTTTTTGCTTTCCCGTTTCACTTTTTATCTTTGGTCTTGTAATCAAGATAGAATAAGTAACAGGAATAAAGACAAGTAACTAAGCTCGGCTCCATAGCCGAAGTCGGTTAGCAAGATAGGTCATTCAACCAAGGTCAAGTGACTGAGCTAGGTTCCGTAACTGTAACGAGTCAATGAGTTTGGTATGATGAAACGAGCTAGGTCCCATGACCAGAGCTAGAGAGCTAGGTTCCATAACCGTAGCCAAGCTTGGTTCCGTAACCAAGGCTAAAAATGGCTGGTCCTGTGACCGGGCCCAGGCAGCTTGTTCTGTAACCGAGCTGAGGGGTGGCTAGTCATGTGACCGAGCCAAAGGTAAGCTGGTTCTGTAACCGAGCTGAGGGGTGGCTAGTCCTGTGACCGCGCCAAATGCAAGCTGGTTCTGTAACCGAGCTGTGTACAAGTGTCGAGTTCCATAACTTGGCGAAATTTCGAAAGTAACAAAACATATCCTTTCATAAGAACCATTTTTATTGACTTTCAAAATTTGAGTACAGCCTAAAAATAGTACTTGTTGAGGTGCGTGGCATTCCATGGGCGTGGTAGCTCCCTACCCTCCATGTCCTCAAGTTTGTATGCAGATTGCCCAGCTGTCGAGATTACTTTGAATAGCCCATGCCAGCTCGGTGCAAGCTTTCCTTCACTGGGGTTTTTATCTGCCGGAAGTGTCTTCTTTAAGATCAGTTCTCCAGGTGAGAACTTCCTCTCTTTGACCCTCTGATTGTACCCTCTAGCCAATTGGTGCTGGTAGGAAGCGAAGCAGATGGCTGCTGCATCCATTCGTTCCTTAGCCAGGTCAAGCTCTTTGGCAAGGTTTACATCGTTTTAGCCTTGATCAAATAGTTCTGACCTGAGGGTTGGGAGGCCGACCTCAAGCAAAATCACAGCTTCATCCCATGGGCCAGGGAGAAGGGCGTAGCCGAGGTCGAGCGCCTAGGGGTAGTTCTGTACGCCCAAAGGACACTCGGTAGTTGTCAGACCCCATCCCAGTCTAACCCGATTAGTGTTAATCAAGTGATTGTTTAGTTTTAAGAGGTTTAATACTCGTGGGATTAGAATAGTGTTTAGTCTTAGTGTTAGTTTTAAGAATTTTGAGAGCGTTTGTTGATTCAGACACACTCAGGGAGGCCCTGAGTGTACGTGTAAGAATGAGAGGATAAGCATAGATTTCTGTTTTGATTGCGATTTTGATTTATCTTGAGTGGTTGTATTGTTTACCTCGATTTTCGTATTTAACTCGTCAGTGTACGAGGCCAGAAGTCTGTGTTTTTAATCAAAAGGGTAGGATTTGTCTTTTCTCCCAAATCTGGACATGATTTTCGAAACGTCAAAACCATGTCAAAAATATACTTTTTGGAAACTAGATTTTTCAAGGATTGTTTTATCCTTCTTCGTCGACTTTGTCCGGGGCCCGCAAGATCATGTTTTAGCCGTTTGGAATTCCAGACTCAAGGGGCCCCACACCCAAGCCATATTAATCCATTTTTCTCTCTTCACTCTCACTCGATGTGCATTCCCGTGGACTCTTCATCGTGCCAGAGCTGAGGACTTTTCCCTTCTCTTCTTCTCCCCACCTTTTCCTCCTTGGAGCTCAGTCTTTCGAACTTGGATAGAAGCTTGGACCTCACCATCATCTTCCTCATCTTCCAAGCTCTCCGTTGGACCTATTTTGTTGGGCATTTTGACTTGGCTAGCTATCTTCTTCTCCATTCCTTCTTGTTTGGCTATTTCTAGGTAAGAGCTTCATCAATCTTGTCAATGGAGTTCCCTTTTTTTCCTTAGGACTTTGTTCTTGATGTTACAAACCCTTTTTCAAAACGGGTTTCTTTGTTTTCAAATGTTAGGGCTTTGAAGTTCTTTTTGGGATTTTTGTAGATTTGACTTCATTCTTGAGTAGAGCTCTTGGAGAGGGTTCAAATCTTTAAGGCAAGTTATCCTTTTAGTTTCTTTAATGAATGTTTGAGTATGGATTTCATCTTTTGCCCAAATGTGAATTTTAGGGTTGTTTTTGTATTCATATAAGGTGATGTTTTGTTTTGGAAATCCATTTTCCAGCTTGCATTTATGAGTTTTAGCATTATTTGAATGTATTTGATTTGCTAAAGTCTATTTTCGTTAGATTTGTATTGTTTTGGAGAAGACAGTGCCGAAGTTCTGTAACTGGATTGACCTTTCCCGGGCTGGCGGTCAGCTGGCGGTCACTTGGCGGCTAGCCGGATGGTGATCGGCGGCTAACCGACCCGGTTATGGTTTGAAATCCAGAAGGCGGCAAATTCTGAATAGCCCTGGCGGCTAGCCGAAGATTTGACCACGGCTAACCGCCAAGACAACCGTCAGGTCGCCGAAATCTCGCGGCTAGAAACACAGAATTCTGTAGCAGAATGGGTTCTGACGGTCAGCTAACGGTCAGCTAGCGGCTAACCGCCTTGCACCTCCGCGGCTAGCCGACAGGTGACCGAACATTTTTTGTTACATTTCCAGTATGCTGTTATTTTCTGTTTGGGACCCAGCGGTCAGCTGGCGGATAGCTAGCGGCTAGCCGATCCGCTTTTCCGCGGCTAGCCGACAGGTGACCGCAAGCTAACCGAAATTCAGTTTTGCCCATTTTGTTGGACTTTTTCTTTGGGATGAAAACCAGAATATGATTAAGGACTTTTAGCTTGACATTATGCATTGGAGCTCAAATGTTTTCTAACTTCGGAAGCACCAAATATATATTTTTAATACGACATTTGAGTGTCAAATACATGAGGGTCAATTAGAGGGGCTTAATACATATCCTTGAGGAATTTGTTTAGCCTCTCAGTTTTGACATGATGACTATCGTCTTACATCTGTTTTGATTTACAAGCTTCAGTCCTGTTTTGAGCGATTTTTAAGAACCAATATGGGAATCACTTCACAAGTTCAGTTTTGCTATAGCTTATGCTACCCCTGATTTTTTTTGCTTGCCCTGTTTTGATAAGTGATTTTCCCTATTTTTGACCTGTTTTAGATATGTTCGCCTGTTTTATGCATTCATGACTTATGATGAGCACCACTGAGCTTAAACTGCCCTTTCAGTCTGATCCACTGTCTGGGGGTCTTTAAACACTTGGACTTTCTGCAGATTAGTCGTATATTATATATATACATCCTGTTCTGACCGGTAACGCGGCCGGTACCCGCCTACCTTTTATGGTACGGGATCCTGTTTTGCTCTGTTATGCTCCTGTTTCTGTTCTGCTTTCTCTTTTCATTATATATGATGGAGAAATGATGGGCTCATTGTGGGATTATCTAATCATGATATTATAAGTATCCATGTTAGTTCTGCTTATTTGAAATGCATTCTAGTTCTGAAATTGTTTAAGTTCAGTATATGTTTTCAGAAATATCTCTCCTCTTTCAATGGTTTTATTTATGCACCTAAATTGATTTCTTGCCAAACCGCTGTGTTTGATTCTTGTATTTTTAGTGCTTAGGTGCGGACGTCTTTGCCCCTGAGGAGGAGTGTCAAGAGGAGGCTGTTGAGCCACCCCCAGCTCGTGAGTGGCAGCCCAACGACGTCATCTAGGCGTCGGACGGGTCCTTGAGACGTGCATCTTTTGGGAAGGGTTTTACATTTTGATTCTTTTGGGAATGTATTGGCCTTTATTGGCCTCTTATTGGGTTGTATTTAACATCACACTTTTGTTAACTCTAAACTTGAACGTAATTGGGTATTGTCCTATTTATATTTCCCTCTCCGGGACACATGCTTGATGAATTTAAATATAATAGTGTGGTTTCTATATTTTATGTCTTATCTTGACGCGATTTGCTACACGCTTCCGCCATCCATTGTTTTGTGTGAGTTTGTCCCGTGTATCCGGGATCCTCACCGCGGGAACTTGTGGGAAGTCGATGTCGGCGTTGACATCTACCGTCGCGGCCCTGAGCTCCCGGTCCGGGGTCGCGATAGTAGTTCCTCTACCCATCTCCCTTTGGCTCGGTCCAGTCTCTTCTTTAGCCCATTGAGCACCACTTTATTGGAGATCTCGGCCTGACCATTGCTCCAAGGGTAGGCCGGAGTGGAATAGTAGTTCCTGATGCCGAGCTCTTGACAGAAGTTCTTGAAGAAGTTGGAGTCGAACTGAGTCCCGTTATCCGAGATCAGGGCTCGAGGCACTCCAAATCTTGTCACGGTGTTTCTCCACATGAAGTTTTTAGTATCATTCTCGGTGATGGAGGACAACGCTTCAGCTTCTATCCACTTGGTGAAATAGTCAATGTCTACTATTAGCCACCTCTTATTCTCTAGAGCTCGATGGAGAGGTCCTACCAGGTCCAGCCCCCATTGGGCGAAAGGCCAAGGACTGGAGAGAGGACTCAGGTCGTATGCTCGCTGATGGAGAGAGTGAGAGAACTTCTAGCACTTCTCACATTTCCTGGCATAGACCTAGGCGTCCTTTTGCATGTATGGCCACCAGTAGCCCTGGCTAATTGCTCAATAGGCCAGTGACCGACCTCCAATGTGACTGCCGCAAATCCCTTCATGGATTTCATAAAGGAAGTCTTCGACTTTGCTTGGGTGAACGCACTGGATGTAGGGGCCATTGTAGGACTTTTTATAGAGCTTGTCATCTGGAGAGAGCTAAAACCGAGCTGCTTTCAGCCTGATTTTGTGGGCCTGGTTCTTGTCCTCAGGGAGCTGGTCATCCTTGAGGTAGGTGATGTACTCGTCCATCCAGCTCGGGCCGAGATCAGCACAAAGGACCTGCCGAGGTGGGTAGAGCTCTATGCTCGGTCTGTCTAGTGCTTCAACTTCGACAGTCATTTTTCTCCCTGCCTCGACAGCAAAGGCCAGGTTGGCAAGAGCGTCGGCGTGAGAGTTGGAGTCTCTGTCGATATGCTTGACTTCAGCCTTTTGGAATTGAGAGAGAAGTTGCTTTGCGTAGGCTAGGTAGGCTGTCATCCTGTCGTCACGGGCTTGGTAGTCTCGATTTAGCTGGCTTGTCACCAACTGAGAATCACTGAAGACCACCAGTTGTCGTGCCCCCAGGATTTTAGCGCTGCCCAGCCCTGCGATCAGCGCTTCATACTATGCTTCGTTGTTCGATGCCTTGAAGTCCAGCGTCAGGGCTTGCTCGATGACAAGGACCTCCGGAGACTGGAGGACTATGCCTGCGCCAGCCCTTTTGGATGTCGAGGATCCATCGACGAAGACTTTCCAGGACGAGTCGAGGAACTATTTTCAGACTCGCTCTTGCTCCATCTCAGTCTCGGTGACATGTACCACATCCCTGCCCCCCAGTTCGGTATCAAGCTGTCTCGGTGCCGAACTAGGAGAGGTGAATTCGACGATGAAGTTTGCCAGGACCTGGGCCTTGATTGCCGTTCGGGGCTGTTAATGAATATCATATTGCCCCAGCTCGACGGCCCATTTGAACACTCTTCCAGAGAAGTATGCTTTTCTGAAGAGAGACTTCAGTGGATGCTCGGAGACAACCACTATGGAGTAGGTCTGGAAGTAGTACGAGAGCTTGCGGGAGGCGCTGATGAGCGCAAGCGCGAGCTTCTCTAATGGCAGGTATCTCGTCTCGGCATCTAGCAGGATTTTACTCGCATAGTAGATAGGCTTTTGCTGCCTGTCTTCTTCTCTGGCGAGCACCGAACTCACTGAGTGATCCGAAACTGCCAGATACAAATAGAGGGCCTCTCCCTGCGTCGGAGTGGACAGCAGGGGAGGTGAAGACAAGTATCCCTTGAGTTCCTGAAGGGCTCTGTCGCACTCCGGAGTCTATTGGAACTTTGAGCTCTTCTTCAAGAGCTGGAAGAAGGGACGGCATTTGTCTGAAGCCCTACAGATGAAGCGGTTTAGGGCAGCTGCCATCCCTGTGAGCCTCTGGACTTGCTTTACCGTGGTCGGACTCTGGATGGCCTGGATCGCCGAGATCTGCTCGAGATTGGCCTCTATCCCTCGTCTAGTGACCAGACTGCCCAGGAACTTGCCGGAGCCGACACCAAACGCACACTTGGACGTGTTCAGCTTGAGCTTGAACTCCTTGAGGACAGCGAAGGTTTGACTCAGATCGGTCAAGTGGTCCTATGACCTTTTAGACTTGACGACCATATCGTCTATGTACACTTCAACCGTCTTGCCGAGCTGGGCCTGAAACATCTTCGTTACCAGCCTCTGGTAAGTGGCACCGGCATTTTTTAACCCAAAGGGCATCACTTTGTAACAGTAGATGTCTCTAAGTGTTATGAACGCAGTCTTTTTTCATCAGGCCCATGCATCGGAATCTGGTAGTAACCTCGGTAGGCGTCGAGGAAACTCATCCTATCGTGCCCGGCAGTGGCATCGATCAACTGGTCGATCTTTGGAAGCGGGTAGCTGTCTTTGGGACAGGCCTTGTTGAGGTCCGTGAAATCCACGCAAACCCTCCAGCTCCCATTCTTCTTCTTGACCACTACTGTGTTGGCCAGCCACGCAGGGTAGTGGACTTCCCTGATAGCTTCGGCCTCCAACAGCTTTGTGACCTCTTCGATCACTTCCTCTGCTTGCTGGACCCCGGTCCTGCGAGCCTTTTGGACTACAGGCTTGTGTCCGAGATCCACATTCAGCTTGTGGCTCATGACCTCAGGGTCGATGCCGGGCATCTCGTAGGGGGTCCAAGCGAATACCTTTCTGTTCTGTAACAGGAAGTCAAGCAGCTCGGACCTCTCAGTTTCTGCAAGCTGACTTCCGAGTAGGAAGTACCTCTCCGGATCGTTGGGATCGATCCTGTTTTCGGTGAGGTCCTCTACACTCTTCTGCTCGAGTACTCGGCCGACAGCTTCGAGCTCTGCCTCCAGCTCGGCCATATGGACTTGCTACAGCTCTACCTCTCCGGGGACCACGGCCATGAGGCATTGTTTGGCCATCTGTTGGTCGCCGCGGACTATGATCACCTTGAAGCTACCGTCCCCGTTTTGTAACGGGAACTTGAGCCTCTGGTGATGAGTGGAGGGCACAACTTCCATGTTGTGCAGCCAGGTCCTTCCCATGATGGCATTATATGGTGACAGTGCATCCACCACCAAGAAATCTGCTGTCATGGAGGCTCTTCCCACTTCGACCTTGAGGGAGATCTTCCCTTTCGGGTACACGGACTTGGAGCTGAAACCCACCAGTGGGGTGCGGGCTTCCTGCAGGTCCTCCTCTTTCAGACCCATTTTCTTAACGCAGTCATAGTAGAGGATTTCTGAGGAGCTCCCAGGGTCCACTAGGATCCTCTTGACCTTGAAGTTCCCCCACCTCAGAGTCAGAAGCAGAGGATCATTGTGGGGTAGTTGGACATCGTCCAAGTCTTCATCAGATAATCAAATCTTTGGTCTCTCTTTCATTGCCTTCTTCACTGAGGGACCGAGCTCAGCCGTTATCACCTGTTTGCCGTGTTAGGCCCTCCTGGCCTCAGTATGAGCCTGGCTGATCCCCTTAGGAGCGGGAGCTAGGTGGATGACGTTGATGGTCCTTTCCGGCTCATCGTTGTCCCGATCATCGGGCTGGCGTTGTTGAGCTCGGTTGACTCTGCCCTCCTCCTTGACGAGGTCCTTCAAGTGCCCGTCCTTCACGAGCCTTTCGAGGTGCGCCTTGAAGGCATGGCAATCCTCGGTCCTGTACCCATTCTGTTTATGGTAGGCACAGAACTTGCTCTAATCTTGGGTGGAGGTGTCGCCTTTCATAACCTAAGGCCATTTGAAGAAGGGTTGCGTCTGGATCTTGCCGAGGAGCTTATAAATGGGCTCCTTAAAGATGGTGTTGACGGCCTTATAAGAGATACCACTTGACTTCGGCTTCACGCTGCCTCCCGATGTGGAAGCGAAGCGTGCTGCCGAGCCAGATGGTTCTCTGTTTCGATTTGCCTCCCTCTTGGCTAACTTCTTGTCCTTCTTGGAGGGTCGGTCCTCCTGCCAGAGGCTATGGCTCTCCAGAGCTCGGACCTCGTCCTCTTCTTGCTCGACGAACTGATTCACTCGGGCCATCGGTGCTTTCACTGTGACCACGTGGAACCGCACCAGGTCCTTCTGAAGCTCATTGGCTGGCAACAGAGCCTGTTGGTCCAGAACCTCTTAGCGAACCGAGTGATATTTTCGACCGGCCTCATTCTGATGGCCATCAGGTCGGCATTTGTCTTCGGGATGACCCGATGCGCTTGGAACTTCTCGACGAAGGAGTTTCGGAGCTGCCGCCAGCTCGAAATCGATCCCTCGGAGAGCGCACAGAACCACCGAAGTGGGAGGTCACCCATACTGGAGGAGAATACCTTGCAGTCTAGGTTGCCGTCGCCGCCCCACACCGACATTCTCTGGGTGAAGTGTCAGAGATGTGCTTCGGGGTCCGAGGTCCCGTCATAAAGGTTGAACCTCGGGACGCTGAATTTTTCGGGGAGGACGTGATCCCTGATCTCCCGAAAGAATGGAGACGTGCCATGGTTGTCACTGTCTTTGGTAGCTAACCGACCTCGGGTGAGCCAGCAAACTCCATATTCTGCTCCACAGCCTGCTTTATTTGCTGACTGATCCAATCCTTCATGTCGGTGTCGGCCCCCTGTCTCCTTTGTCTCTGGCGCTGTTGCTGAGGGTCAGCGTTGGGATGGGTGCTGCTCGAGCCTTCATCATAGGCTCAGTCATGCCTCTTGTTGTTCAGGACTTGCCTCAAGTCATGCTTGGCCTCGGGGACCCGCCGGGTTTGCTGGCATGGGGGAGGCACGACCGAACCCCGGGCCGGGACCTTCTCCTTCTTCTTTTCTCCGAGCCTATCTTGGAGTTGGAGAATCAAAGCATCCTTTTCTTGAATGAGGCGGTTTTAAGCCCTAATTTCCACGAGGTGGGCCTCGTCGGCCTCCTCCGGGATCACATCGCCGTCGTCTTTATCAACAAGCTGGTGGTCATCGTCGTCAAGGAGCACGTGGTCGTCTTCCATGTAGTCCCTGCGACGAGACTGGCGTGACTTGGACAATGCCGGTGTCTTGCCCCGTTGCGACTGTTCCAGCAGGACAACGTCGAGACGAGGACGCTCTGCCTGGGGAGTTGGCCGAATACGCTCCAGAATAGGGTCGCAACGACGAGGAGGTGCTGTCACCCCTCTCGACGACGACGACGAGTCTGACGGGGTGGCTGGATCTTCGACGCTCCTCTCACCGGGCCCTCCCCCAACCTTCCTTTGCTGAGGGACTGGCGGTGCCTGCCTAGTTGCCTCTACCTGGTTCGTCACCAGTGGAGGCGGCATGATGGGCAGAAATGATCCTGGCGGTATGGACTTGGATGGTCCAACGCCCTTTCCTTTCCTAGTCCTTGGAGGCATGGCTTTTCAAGGTAAAAATATGGTTTTTTCAAATGTTTCCCACGGACGACGCCAATTGTGCGAGCCTAAAAATAACGGACTTGATTTAGATGGTAATGGAGTTTGTAATGAAGCTGTTTAGCTGGTTGAGAACGTCACTGGTTGCTTAAGACCTGAAAAGGAGAAGAAACAGAGGTCAGAGCCCCGGGCTGCTGTCAGCCTAAGGCACTCCGACGCTTGAGTTAGTGCAGTCACTGAACTAGGGTGAAATGAGGAAGAAGGAAGTTCAAGCCATAGTGTACTGTATATGAGCATAACTCTTACGGGCTTACCATGAAGATATATATAGATGAGTGGAAGCTTCCTGAGTGGGGGTAGGTGAGAGCACTGTCCCATCAGATCTTCCCCAATCTTCCTCATTAATGTGGACGTGATTGATAGGTAGGGATGACCCTCTGCTGGAATCCGGCGGCCACCCTACCTGCTGGCACGCTCTGCAGCGTAGCTGTCTCATCTCATAATGGGGATAAGACGCCCAGTGCTCACCTCGGTCAAGTAGGCCGAACTGGAGAAGGAGCTGAGGTCGGGCCTGTTTGAGGTCGAGTATTGTTACCGAGACGCTCCAGGCCGAACCCAGAAGAAGCATGGTCGGTATCTTTACCGAGACCATCACCGCATCGGTGCCAGTTGGCACAAGCGCCGAGCTGGACGGATGGGATTGAGGCGGCCCCTGATTGGTACTTTTACCTAAGTCAGGGGGAACCTTGGGATTAGGAAAACACCCTACACAGGGCAATGACCAAAAAAAGCCTTAAATACCCCCAGAGACTCAAAGCAGCCCTAGAAATTGAGAAATGCCCAAAAGAATCCTGGCAACTGGATGGGTAACCTTGCAATCGGACAAGTACACTGTCCATTTGGTAATGACCTTCGTTTGTTTTTGTCTTTGCCTTTTCAACAAGAACCCACTCCCTCTTTACTTTTCCCTCCTTTTGAGACTCATTTCCCAAGCCCATCGTACCCCCTGTTTTTTTTTCTCTTCCCTTCCACACCACCATTCCTCTTCTTCAACCTTCCTCACCATCGTTCGTCTTCCTCAGCACACTCGTGTTGATCGATGCATTTTCATTCCTTTTCTTTCCCTTATTCCCACGATGTTGCTCGGTCCCCTTGGCACCCTTCTGCATCACTGCACTATTTTGGCGTACAACCTAGCTTTGTCAAGCAACACTCAAGAGGTATATAGATTTGATCTACATTGTAGCATATGAAATCGGTATATATGCACTTCCAGCATGCATAGTTTTTTGGAATAAATAGTATTATACATTGATCTACATTGCACAAACAGAAGGAAAGAATCATAGTTAGCCACTGTAAGTTGTATGTCGATCTCATTCTCTGATTGATTTAGTTAGGTCTTGTATAATACTCATCGGCGGATTATTAAATTTCATTTTTTTAAAACTACACTGTACATCTAAATTAAAAACAATGAGAGTGCCAAGGGCTTCAATTGGTGGTATTCATATTACATTTCTTTACATCTGTTTTATTTTTTTTATTTTTTAAGCATAATTTCTTGTAGTTGGTGACAATATAGCCTATTTACTTGGGCAAGATGTCTCAATATGAAAAATTATTTATTTTCCATTATAATGGACATCTGGAATGGAACAATGTGTGCCCTTTGTATGTTGGTGGTGATGAGAAGATGGTATACCTAAGTAGTCATATCACATATGGTGCCCTGCTGAACAAGTCACAAATTGGGAACTACAAGGGAAAGCAATGTCTATCAAGTATCTCCATCATAATGGGTATGCATTCACAGTCGTTGTTCTACATGGTGATGATGATGTCAAATCAATGTTTAGAGCGGTAAACAATGAAGTCAGCGGCATCTATTTATATCTAAGCATTTCAACAAATGGTGATGGTGAAGACCTAAAGCAACCTCGTAAACGAGCCCAGAATGCTCCAAGTATCATGCGATCACATCTGCCTAATTGCCCACCGGTGACTCCATGGTAAGCTATGTCATTGTTGTCTTGCCCTTATAATTTTCTTGTTAACGCATTTCATATAATTTTCCTTGTGTCATACAGGTGTAATACACCACAACCATCACTCATTCATCCAGAGATCAACTACTCATCAACTGCTTCTAGGATGAGAAATTTAGCTGATGATGTTCCATTGTACCCCACCATTAGTCTTAATAGTGATGCAGATAGAATTTTCTCCCAGAGCATTGACGAACATAATTGCGATGCAAATGGTGTGCAAAATCTAGATGGGCCAGAAGAACCTTATGGCTTTGTGCCGAATGCTAACACTATGGATGTCCTTGAAGATCCACAAGAAGAGGATAATTCTTCATGTGAAGTCGATCTCGCACCTTCAGCAAGAAGAGATGGCCGGTATGGAGATGCTCCCTTTGTTGGTGGGTTCTTTAATTTCGCGGACAATTTAGTTCTTGCAGCTTATGAGGTTATGTATGAATGCAATGAAGACCTTTCATGACAAATGTGGAATGGTCGTATGTTTGAAGGATTGTGAAGCATTCCAGAAAGCCCTTCGTATATTTGCATTGCTCAATAACTTTGAATTGAAGCATCAAAAGACAAACAGATTTGCGGCAACTGCAAAGTGTAGAGATGTTGATTGTCGATGGCGTATACATGCTTCAATTGTCGGCAAAGGCCCCGAGCTCCAAGTCCGAACATACAAGCAAAACCACTTCTACTCGAAGCCAATGATGAGATTTGCATATCGTCAGGCTACTGTTGAGATGATTGCAGATCACATCAAAGAAACAGTAAGAGCAAACCTTGATTTTAGACCAAGAGATATCATCACAGATTTCCAGATGGCCTATGGGTCAAAGATCACCTACAAAAAGGCTTACCTTGCAAAGGAAAGAGCTTTGAATACGTGGGTCTTTTGAGGAATCCTTCAACCAACTCAACGATTACTTGATTGAACTATTTCGCACAAATCCCGGCACGAGGGCCCTTATAGACAGGGATCTAGATGGTACGTTCAAAGGATTTTTCTAGTCCATCGGTGCTAGTATAGAATCGTTTCAAAAGACATTGCATCCTATAATTGCTTTGGACGGGGCACATTTGCGAGGTAAATATCTAGGTGTTCTTTTTGTTGCAGTAACTCAAGATGGAGATCATAGGTTATTCCCGATTGCTTTTGGAATAGGTGAGATCAAAGAGAATGAATCATGGACATGGTTCCTCAGCCTTTTCCATGAGGCATTGGGATCATACATTTCTAACATGACATTTGTTCCAGACAGGCAAAAGGAACTTGCAAAAGCAATCAACAACCTCTTCTCCAATGCAGTCCGCTACTACTGTTGCCGACACATCTCACAAAACATAAAGAAGAAGTTCAATGATGATAATATAATTGTTAAATTCTGGCATGCTGCGAAGGCATATAGACCTTTTGAGTTTGACAAGCACATGATCATCATCAAGAATATATCACAGGAGGCTTTTGATTACATTGAGAGGATCGGAAGACATAGTTGGGCGAATGCTTTTGTTAAGGGTTGTCATTATGACATGTTGACTACCAACATAGCAGAATGCACGAATAGCCTTCTTAAAGATATTAGAGAGCTCCCAATCACTAGTCAGGTAGAGGCGATTCGTGCCAAACTCATGTACTTTTATGAATCACGTCGCAAGCGAGGACTTAAATTTACTACACGTTTGACACCATGGGCTGAGAAGTTTCTACAGAAGGAGTTTGAAGAATCTCGACGACTGCAATGTCATCCGGCCAGTCTGATGGAGTTCCAGGTAGTTTCATCCTTCCACTCAGATGTAGTCAATCTTGATGCCCGAACATGCACCTGTCGACGATGGGGTATATTACGAATCCCATGTTCACATGCTTTGACCTCAATCAATTGCAGAAATCTGGATCCATATGAATTTTGTGAGTACTGGTTCTTTGTTGAAACTTATCGTCAAACTTAAGACAATATAGTCCATCCTACTTGTGATATTCATCAATGGGAGTGAGTACCAGGATACTCTTCGCATGTTGCCCCCACATTTTAAGAGGAAGAGTGGCAGGCCAATGAAGATGTGGATAGAAAGCCAAGTCCCAACAGGTCTTAAAAGACAGTTTACGTTCTCAAATTGTAAGGGGAAGGGCCATAACCGACAAAGGTGTCCCAACCCACCAGCAGGATGAAATTGAATATATGGAAGTGTATATGTTTTGATTAACAATTGTCTCCTTATATTAAGTAAATACATTATTGTACGGCGGTGGTCCCTTCAATTCCTTCCTACTTGATATCATCATATATATGAACTTCATGGTGTTTTTTGGTATTGCCATTGACATTTTGTACGTCGATATGCATGTGTTACAGCTACATAATGTATTTCGAACAGAACCTTTTGTAAATTGAACACACTTTGCCTTGGGCAAAACATGCAATTGGATTTCATTTTCATCTGTATTGAAGTATGTAACATAGTAGATATGTGTTTATTGATGGCATATTGTGCATCCATGGAGATATAATTTGATGAATGTCAAATGTAAGTGGGCAAACAAGATTTTAGATTTTAACATATGATACTCAAATTGTACAGGTGAAGAAGTACAGTAACGCTAGGGAACATTCACTTCCCATTAATTTAGTTGTGAGGTTGGGCTTTGTTACTCTATAAGATGCAATTGATGTTACTCTATAAACTTTGGAGATGGTCAACATTGTTTGATGCAAATGTTACATTGATAATGCATTTATAGAATGTGGTTGCTTGTATAGTGGCAACCAGGGAAATGCCTCACCCCTTTGTTTTCACAGCTTGTGGTTGCTTGTATTTTGGAGATGGGTTTCAAAGGGAAAGAACAGAGGAAAATGCACGATGGGTTGCAATCTGGTGAAAATTCAAAAGAAAAAAGAAAAAAAATTGCATTTACCATATGGACACTGTACTTACCTGGTTGCCAGGTAACCCATCCAGTTGCCAAGACTCTTTTGGGCATTTCTCAATTTCTAGGACTGCTTTGAGTCTTTCGGGGTATTTAAGGCTTTTTTTTTTTTTGTAATTGTCCCTTTTAAAAATTTGCATCTTTTAAAATTTGTTTACATGTTTTGAAATTTATTTCATTCTTTTGAGATTTATTTGCGTCTTTTTAAATTTATCTACGTACTTTTGAAATTTATTGCGTCTTGAGAAATTTATTTGCGTTCTTTTGAAATTATTTGTGTTTTTTTAATTTATTCAAAAATCTCATTAGTGGGATTTTTATTAATCGTGGCCAATTAAATGGTAGTTGACCATTATTAATGGCATATCCTACTAATCATGGGATATGATTTATCTTTAAATAAATAAGAACTTTTAAAGAAAGGGTAATTTGGACATTTTAGGTCTTTAAATTTGAAAAAATGACCTACCACATTATGAAAAAAAATTGTGGATCTAAGCCAGAAAGTGAAATATTCAGGGACCTATCACCGAATGCCCTAAGAAATTTTTATTTTGGTTGTTGAGATTTTGAAAGGCAACCCATCTAAGAACGCTTTTAACGATTTGAGTTTTCAAATTTTTAGCATTATAAATACTAAATTATAGATATTAGCAATTAAAAATTCACTTGGGGGACAATGTGAGAAGTCACTACAACAAATTACATATTTGCTGACTCATATACTCTACATCAACCATTTCACAAACCACGTGAGGACAAGCCTTATCAATGCAATGCAATGCGTCAACACCACGTCGGCTACCTGACGCCTGGAAAACCATTCCCGACGTAATAATTTTTAGAATCGACTAAAAAAGGGCCATTCCCCGACACAATGGTGTGTCGTCCCAAACGTCGGCAATGTCAATAGCGTCAATAAAAAATCGAACTTAGTGGTGAACCTCAGTACCGACGCATAACAACATCGGTTATACATTTGCTAGCGCACATACTAGCGTCGGAATACATATTTAACGACACATACACAGCACCGGTACTACATATCCCAACGTGTTGAAGCATTGGGAAATGTCTTCAATGATGCAGGGAATTTACTTTTGGCGACGCAGAGATTGCATCAGGAAATAGATTTACCTCGCTACCGACACACAACAATGTTGATTTTAAATTTGCCAACGCACATACTAGTGTTGGAAAACATATTTAATGACGCATACACAGTGCCGGTAATACATATCTCAACGTGTTGAAGCGTTGGGAAATGTCTTCAACGATGTAGGGACTTTACTTTTCGCGACGTAGGAAGTGCATCGGGAAATAGATTTACCTCACTGCCGACACATAACAACGTTGGTTTTAAGTTTGCCAGTGCACATACTAGCATCGGAAAACATATTTAACGACGCATAAGAGGCGTCGATAATACATATTCTGACGTGTTGACGCGTTAAGAAATGTTTCCAACGAGGGCAGGAAATTTACTTTTGGCGACGCAGAGAGTGCGTCCGGAAATAGCTTTTCTTATTAATTAATAAATAATTGAAAAAATTAGAAGAAATTTCTTGTATAATATTTTCATGTTCAAACCTACATTTTCAACATTGCAGAAGCATAAGCACTCTTATTAATTAATAAATAATTGAAAAAATTAGAAAAAATCGTCGCCAATTATTTTTTGCGATGTTTGTTTTTCATCGCGTGTTCGTCGCAATAGCCTCATCGTAGAAAGTGTTTGCGGCGCAATTTTATTTTCTTCACAAAAAAAAATTTTGCGACGAAAAAAAACGTCGCTAAAATTTTAAAAAACGTAGCTAAAATCTATTCCACCAGCGTAAAAAAAAATAAAAAAATATGTATTTAATTAATTTTTCACAATGCAAAAAAATCATCGCAAATAAATTTCTACATAAATAAAAAATGTAAAAAATAATTATTTAATTATTTTTTTGCGACGTAAAAAAATTATCGCAAATAATTATTTACATGAATGAAAAATGTAAAAATAATAATTTAATCAATTTTTCGCAACGTAAAAAAATCATCGCAAATAATTTTTTCATAAATAAAAAATGTAAAAAAATAATAATTTAATTACTTTTTCGCAACGTAAAAAAATCGTCGCAAATAAATTTTTATATAAATAAAAAATGTAAAAAATAATTGAATAAATACATTTGCGACGTTAAAAATCGTCGCTAAAAAGATTTTTCCTACAATTTTTAGCGACTATTTTAATTTCGTTGCAAAAAGTTCATTTTTTTTTTTAAAATAACCCTTCTTTAAAAATTGTATTCCAATAAAAATTTTCACCTGTACACCACTAATACCTGTGTTCAATAAAAAAAACTAACACAATTAATACATTTCACATCTTTTCCATTCAACAACCAACACAAACTTAACATCAAATACCATACTAAAAAAAACATAAAATATAATACACTAAATAAAAGTTATACAAATCATCAAAATATCCAACAACGTAATCTACATACAAGTTTCCCAAAATATTTTAAAACATAACCAAAAATGATCACTAGCAAATCATCATACCCAAAAAGTTTTTTGTGAAGTCCGAAATTTTAGGTTGAGCACAAACTTCATTAATAGTCTTTACTCTAGTATCAGCAGGTACTGACGAATCCTTCGTGAATTGAGAAAATGTGGGACTTTTCTTTGAAGCCTTAACAAGGTCAAGAAGCTCGGATTCAACCTTTTCCAATGCATTAGCTTTTACTGCTACAATGTACAAAGCAGAGACATAGTTTCCAGAACTTCCAAATAATGACAAAGGCACCTGAAATGCCACAGACAAAAAGTGAACGATTAACATAAGTGAAACTGTCATAGATCCCAAGAATCTAACTTGTGGATATTTTGTTCATTGGAGAAATGAACAGTATCATTTTTTTTTTTTTAACAAAGGTAAAATTTTATTTATTAACAAAACAACATTACAAGAAGCAAAGGAAAGGCATAAACGCCTTAACAGAAACAAACCAACTCAAAGTAAGGCACAAACGCCTGTCAAAACAACCAAAACTCAAAAGGTCAAAAGCAAACAAAAACAAGTATGCTCCCACTTCACATTCTTCATAGCAGCCACAACCCTTCCTTCTACTTCCAAATCATTTCAAACAAATCAACACTTATTCAAAGTGCAGATTTCCAGCAAAACCCAAACAATCCAATTATCACATGAAGCAAAATCCCATCACCGATCCAATTATCACAAAAAAAATCAGTATTCTTTCCATTTCCAACTAAAACCTTTGAACCAACAACAACCAGCTCAAAGTATGGTCCTAGTAATTCAAAGATATCGAAATGAGTTTTACCAAGACAAAGTAAAAGACTTCTTCCCCTCAAATTTCCTTAAGCCCAACCCTCCCTCATTCTTGGGAAAGGTGATCTTACTCCATGACACCCAATGTCTTCTTTTCACATCCAACTTACTGAAATGCACACAAAACCAGACATTAAAGAATTAAGTCTAGAAACATAGTTTTTTTGTGTAACAATCAATACTTACGACAGCAGAATGAAACAAACAGTAACAACCACAACAAGTGTTCTCCCATAAAGACCTATAACTATAATTTATAAGAACAAGATGCACATTGCAAAACAAAACAGAACCCAATACAAGAACCCCAAACCCTAAAAAACTCAGAACTCACAAACCTTTATCAAAAGCCCAAAACTAGAAATACCCAGTTAATAAAAGGAAAAAATAAGCAAAAAAGAAACATACAGTTGATAAAGTTGATTCGTCAGCCACTTTGATGCAGAAGTCCAGAATTCATCTGTTACAAAAAAGAAAAAAAATACATTAATAACTAAGAATCTTAAGTGCTGAACTTAAAACGATAGTAAAAAGATACTAACTAAGACTCAGGTGGCATGAGGTGGCATGTCTGCATTAGTTGAGTTGCCCTGCAGAGCACGTTGCATTTGAAGTTGCATCTGCAAAAGTTGTTGCATCATCTCTTGCTGCGCGCGTCTTCAAACTTCTGTTGCGCGTCTTCAAACTTCTCTAGCTTCACTTTCGTTTCATCACGTTCCTTCTAAAGAGAATCAACAGTTGCTTGCAACTCTTTTATCAGATCAGCTTGTTCTCGATACTCAGCAGTGGATCTGAATGACTGACTAGAGGATGAAGGCTTCGGGCCATGTCCAAATCCTTTCTTATATCCAGGTCGGCTGCCAAGGACTATGCATGCAATTTCATCCTGTGTCAATGGCTCTACACCATCTTCTAAGTTTTGTGTGGACAATTCTTTCATCCGCTCCTACAAATTAATATATTTAAACCCAATTAGTGAGTGTATCATAAAAATTTATTCAAAAAAATACATAATTTTCTACAATTTGAAATACTTACGTATCTTGACTTTGCCTTCGCAGAAACCCACTCACCCTTCTTGTTCACATGAGAATCATGAAAAAAATCAACAATGTGAGGTGGCTCACCAGTCGTAGGGTCCCTCTGTTACAATGAATCAAAATATCAATATTCAAATTTATGAATTTCCTATATATTAAAATTTAGGAAGCAAATGCTAAAGTATAACACCCTTTCATATAGGGCAGACTGAAAGGACTTTGAACCCATCGAGTGGTTGTATGGCAATTTGGCACGATTTTCCGCATTTTTCTTAGATTTTTCCTATATACAAAGAATATAATTAGTACACAATTGGGAATAAAAAGTGGATTAATTTGCATAGCTTATAAAAGTTACCTAAAATTTTGGATCCTTGTAAAGTGTTTTAATTATGTACTCCCAATCCTCCTGACTCACATCACCATATGGCTTGCTTTTTGGGTCAACACCGGACTCAACCAAATCCTTGTAGTGCATATGCATATAGTATCGGTGGTCCCTGTCCCTCGCAGCAAATTTTTTGTCGATGGCCTTTCTAACACCAACTTTTTCACGATAGTCTTTAATGTTAAACTTTATCTACAACAAAATATAAATATACAAATTATATACATGTTGTAACATTCTACACAAATAAATATATTGTTGAAACCAAACAAATATATCCACTAACCAACAACCGTGCAATGAGTGGTGCCTTCTCCTCTTCCGTTATTTTCTTCCATTTGTGCACATTTCTAATAGGGCCAAACGTCCTCGCCAGGGAGCCAATCTCTATCATCACCTTCGAAGAATGTACACCCACTGCTAAATGCACCATAACATCAAAGAATGCTGGTACAAATATCTTTTCTAACTTAGAATAAGTATTATGTTATCTTGTAGTGCATCCAAGTCTTTTACCATCAATGTCTTTGCACAGAGTTGTTGAAAAAAAATTTCCCAGCTCAAATAAAGTGGTACAAATTTCCTTGTCCAAGTAACCACGAATTCCAAGTGGAATAAGTCGTTGCAGAAGAACATGACAATCATGGCTTTTCAGGCCTAATACCTTACCATCCTTCGTGCTCACAGACCTCGATATATTTGCTGCATATCCATCTGGATACTTAACTGATTTCAAAAATTCACAGAACCCTTGTCTTTCTTTTGGAGACAAAGTGTACCACGCAGCTGGTTTTACATATGACTCCCCATTCTATTGGAGGTGCAATTCTTTTCTGATATTTAGGTCCTCCAAATCTAGACGAGCATTAGGTCCTCCAAATCCAGACGAGCTGGTTTTACATATGACGTAGCCATTTTCTTCACATGGTGATCTCATATTTTTTCTTGGGGCGAATATCACATTGGTTCTATATGTCCGATTATAGAGAATTACAACTTATCATTATATTTACTGATCAAGTAGTTTATGTTGACAAAAACTAGTCCCTGGAGTGTAAATTCTCTCATCTTTTGACCAATAGTATGTCATCAAAAAGGTAATATTTTCTTATTTTTATCCCATTGATCATGATCATTACCACTATTTCAACTTTATCTCATGTGTCTGGGGTTGTAGCTTGATTAGTTTTACTATATGATAAAAGAAAAACTATTACATTGTCTTCTGTATATTTTTGTAAATGAGTGTGGAAAGACAGACTAATGGCTATGGAAAAGAATCAATAGAAAAAGAATTCAAATGGATCGAGATCTTTCTTTGAAAAGAAAGATGAAACATAAATCATGGACCAACTAAGCGGCCTCCGCGGGCTTTCTTTAAGAATAAGGAGGAGGTTATCCCGTTGTCCCATTCCGTTTAAGACTGAGATGAATTGAAACCCGAAAAAACAGAAATAACTACGAGGAATCATCTACTCAAAACGCTCCTCGTACAAAGTCAAATGAATCCAAAAAGGTAGCCAAGGTTCCACCTAAGTCCACAAGTCCTAAAGTATCAGTGATATAAAAAATACAACCACCGTTATGTCCGAAACGATCATAACACTGAGTCACATTGAGGCTTCAGTAAGCATGAGCATGTATAGACAATTGACAATAAACAAATGTTTACAAATTAATAAAGAAATGTAAAGTTGTCAACCCGATGCATAAAGAAATCATAAAAACATGCTTTTGGTTTCTTTAATAGTTTTTCCAACAAAAGTCCTCTCCTATTCATACTCATGAATTACACGAGGCCTCACCAAAATGTGACATGGGTGGATTCTGTAACGTGGGTTCTGTCAAATTTGAAACATGGGAAGCTCTTCCCTACACCCATACCTCTTACAATCAAATAGCAAATGGGCCACGCGCCCTCTCCATCCATACATTAGACAATCACTATTTTATCTAAAATAAACCCATTCAAAATATGACATAACCTAGCAATTAATTTCCAATTTTAACATATAATGAGCACAAGGGTATCTAGAATTGAAATTAGATGTTAGAATCATAAAGGAGGAGCAACATATCAAAGCATAATATAAATATCCACTTGCCTTGGTTGAAAATGCCCAAATCTACAAATCCTAGACCAATGCCCAACAAACCAAACCTAAGGAAGTATTAGCAATATAAAAACTAAATTAAAACACAAACCAAAAGAAAGGAAGGCTCTAAGCTACCTTATCACACTACTATACCCAAAGTAAATTAACCCAACCTAAGGGGAAGAAGAGCTTACCAAAAAGATGGGTGGATGGAGTGGTGGCTTGCAAATTGGAGATTGTTGAGCTTGCGGGGTCCACGCGGAGATGATAGTGATGATTGGAGGCTGTAGGGCCCACTTGATTTGGTGGCCCACTTGATTAGTGGCCCACTGACAAGAAGAAGGAAGAGGACAGAATGAAGGAAAGAATGGAGAAAGAAGAGAAATAAAGAAATAGAGAGTGTGTAGGAAAATGGTGAAATGGGTGAGGGGAGAAGTCAACGTGAGTTGACAGTGAGTGGAGAGAGAGAAATGAGATGGTGATGTGGGTTTGATTGGAGAGATGAGTGAATTAGAGAGAGAGAGAGAGACAATAAGAGAAAGAAATAAGAAAGAAAGAAAAACAGAGAATGAAAGAGAGAAATAGGGAATGAAACGAAGGGATGAAAAATGGGGAAAACAGAGAGAGATGGAGTGGCCTGGTTGGCCGGAGAGGGGGAAACTCGGCGGCGACGCAGTGGGTCCGGCAAAGGCGACAGTGAAGCTCCGGGATAGTGGGGCGGCAGTGAGTGAGGTGAGATGAGGGAGAAGAGAAAAGAGGAAAAAAAAAAGAGGGATGGGGCAGTGAGCTGCTACTGGGAAGAGGGAGAGATGAGTGAGAGAAATGAGAGATCAGAGAGTGGTGCTGGCCGGCAGCGGCAATGGTGGTGGCGTCGTCCGACAGCGGCTAGGAGAGTGAGAGGAAGAGAACGAGTGAGAAAGAGAGAAAGAGAGAAATGAGGGGGGCGCTGTTGCTGTCGTTGTGAAAAAGGGGGGGAAATGAGTTTGTGACCTAAAAGAAGGGATGGGGTGGGAATTACCAAACAGCCCCTTGGACCTTGGGTTGGGCTCGGGTCAAGTTTTGGGTCGGGTCCGGATCGGGCTGCAACAAAAGGGTATCCAAACGGGCTTGGACTCGCGCGAGACTTCGCATGCATGAGCCACACGTTAAACCCGACTCGCTAAGACTCTAAACACACTTACTAACTAATCACACAATTAATTAATATTAATAGGAGATTAAGGGACGGGGTGTTACAATGTTTATGCCCATTCCTTTTCATTGATTTTAAACCAATCCACACTGCAAATGGGATTTATCCAAGCCAAATCGCTTTGGACGTAGGTCTGGGCAATGGTAAGCAACTTTTTCAAAGCAGAGAAGATGGAATACCTGCGGTTTCGTCCTCGTCCTCGTCCTCTACGGTGGTGGTGGTGGAGAGAGAAGATGCGGCGGAAGCCGAGTTGGGCGAGGATTCGGGCGAAGTGGGAAGTCGAAGATGACGCTGATGAGGTAGAGAGAGAGAGAGACCGTCACAACTTTAGGCGTGAATTGTGAGAGAGATGAGGCAGAAGTTTGATTAGGGCTTTAGTTTTGGCGACAACCAAAACAGTGAAACTACATCGTTTCGTTCACATAACTTAGCTTATTTTTATTGCTTCCATGAAACGACGCGCCTAAATATTATTGCTTCCATGAAACGACGCGCCTAAATGAGGAGGAGCCCACCAGCGCGAAATTTAGATTTTTCAGTGACAAGTTTGTACTTGTCACCCAAAATTTGTCTTTCGGTGACAAAATTTTTTGTCACCAAATCTCCTCTTTATTTGGCACCTTGGTTAAAGCTTTTCCGTGACAAGCAAAAAAATTTTGTTACCTTCGTGTGCATTCGGTGTCAACATTGATTTTTTGTCACCAATAGTATTTTTTGTTGTACTGGAAAACATTAAAAAATTCCTTTTACATTCTTAAAAATTAATTATTCTTGCCCTACTTAGAATGCTAACAAATAGCAGTTTGTCCCTCGGAAGATTAAAAAATTCTCAATTTACATTCTTAAAAATTAATTTTTTCAAATTGTGACATTCTCAATTTTTATTTTATTTTTTTTTAATTTTTTATTATTTAATTTGCTACAACAAAAATTTGTCGTAAAAAAAATTTTCATTTCCCATCACTCGGGCCAAAAAAAAAAAACGGGAAGGACTCACATTTTTTGCGACGTGCTAAAAAAAACGTCGCGCAAAATATTACCGTAATAATTATCTGCGACAAATTTTATAAATCGTCGCAGATAGTATATTTTTTGCGAAAAATTTAAAAACGTCGCGAATTAAATTTTAATTTTCTTTTTTTTTTTTTGATCATTTAATTTGCGACAAAAAAAATTTATCGTAAAAAAAATTTCATTTCCCGCAATCACTCGCGCCAAAAAAAAAAAAGGGAGGGACTCACATTTTTTGCGACGTACTAAAAAAAAAGTCGCGAAAAATATTACCGCAATAATTATCTGCGACAAATTTTTTAAATCGTCGCAGATAGTATATTTTTTGCGACGAATTTAAAAACGTCGCAAAAAATGATTTTCGTAAATTAATATTTTTATTTTATTTTTACTTTAACTCTTGTTTAAAACAAAATTTATATTCTGCTACGAAAAATTAAACGTCGCGAATTAAATATTTAGAATTTATTTTACTTTAAATTTTAGATTATTTATTTTTGCGACGAGATAAAACCATTTGCGACGAAAAATTTGTCGTAAAAAATTGCTAATTCCCGCCATGTCTCCCGCCAAAAACAATTAGGAGGGAATCACCTTTTCGCGACGTACCTAAAAAAACGTCGCAAACAAATTGCCAAAATAGAAATTTGCAACAAAATTGTAAAATCGTCGCAAATAGTAAACTTTTTGCGACAAATTTAAAATCGTCGCAAAAAAAAGTCACAAAAAATGCTTTTTGTTGTAGTGTGAGGATCATTTTCATAGCACGTTCGAGATTCAATTATGGTAGTTCACGTCGCCTCCGAACGCCGAACGCCCACAGGAGCTATTCTGTGTGGTACAACACTCTAGGGTTCTTTTTCTTGCACAGGGCCACCTAACGGAATTTTTCCTGTAAAATCCTCTATAACCAAATCATAGCAAAAATCAAAATACATGCAAGCTTTCTACATGTTTACTAAGTCGTGGAGCTACGATAGAGGAAGAAGATTCACAAATGAGTAATACAACAAAACCCGCATCGATATTCTGTGTGTGGGCCACAATGAAGGAGAAAAGAACAAAGATGCCAAAATGTGCTTCAATTGGATGAATGTGATTTAAAAAAAAAAAAATGCAAACAATCATTATCTTGTATGAGATATGGGACCACCTAGGGGAGAATAGAGCATCACAATCGTTGGAGGAGAATACAGGAGCAAGAGAAAGAAAAGGGTAAAACCCATGTCATGGGTCTTATAGAAAGAGGAAGGAAAATCGAATAGGGCACCTGGAACCACTAAAGAGCATAATAAACTTTGAGGGCCTTTTTGGTCTCCAAAGGGTCTCATGGGATTTTTCCAATAAAATTCCCATAAAAATAAAAATACAAAATATTAAACAAACATTTCTTTGTTGGAAAAGAAATGTAGATATCGCAATTAGATCTAACAGGTAAGCCTCAATTTCATGTTTAAATTATCAGTAATTTCAATTACCAACCTTTGTAAAAAATTATAATATTTAAGCAAACAATGTTTTAAAAATCAATAGCACTGTAAAACTAAAAATAATGTATTTACCTGCTTTCCTATACCACCTAGTCCTTGTTGCAGTTGCGATGTCAAAATGAAAGCTCCTTGGTTTATATATAGCTTCCATATCCTTCCTATTTATATAAATAAGAAATAAAACTGAATTATATGACAAATAAGAGAAAAACTCAATAATGAAAAAAAAAAAAGACACTCCATTTCAAAAGTAGAAAGAACAGATGATGCGATCAAAGAAAACCATAGTAATCCCGCCACATTAACAAGGAAGAACCATTTCCTGCTTTGAGTTCACAAATAAACCCAAACACCATAATTGATGCAGAAAGGTCATTAATGACTCGAATGAGCAAAAGAAAATTTAATGGGTAGACCATTTATACCTCTAGAGAAAATGTAGATCATTCTCTCCGCCATTTATCCTTTTTTTTTAAATTTATATTGTGAAAACAGCGCAAAAAAAAAGCGAACTCAAATTCATCAATACAATATATAAATAAAAATGAAGGTCGAGTGAATGGGTAAGATTGCAATATCTAGGATAACCATAAACTACCATGAAGAAAATATTATGGAAGGTCTGGTTCATAGGTGGCCCACTTGTTTTTGATTGTGCAAAAAGACCTCATTAGTCTAGTCTAGTTTCTTTTCTAAAGAAAGTAAAATACGGCTTAAGGGAAAGATGATATTCGACAATATCCATGTTTGTAAAAGCTAAAATATATCAGGCTAAAAAATAGATAAAAGATAAATAGATCATGACAGAATGGAAAATTGCCCAATCCAGCTTTAACTTTCATGAATCAAATCCACAACCAAACTTGAATCTGATCAAGAGTGACATTATCGAATGGAGAGGGAACTTCACCCAAGGGTCTGTATGCTCGTAAAAATTTCAAACCCGTAAATATATCGGACAAGAAAACATTACAAATAAAAGCTTTGTTCCGAAATAATAATGCTAAGAGAAGCAGAAATTGTTCTGCCAACTAATTATATAAGATAAACGTCACTGATACGATAATACCCATACCAAAAAAAAGTTGAAAAAAAAAAAAGAGGACAAGGGCCAAATATGTGAAATATGTGTTTAGAGTTTTGATGTATACCATCAAAACCCCTCCGATACAATCTATCAAGATTTAGAAAAAAAAAAAAAAAAAACCGTAACTAGAAGATTGAAGCATTGAAGCTGAAACAAAAGAAAAGAAGCCCGGAGTGAAGAAAATGCACCTGCGATTGAGAGCTCCAAAATGAGAAGCAGCAAACCCAAAACAGATAACTGAGACGACAGACAATCACATAATGTTAAGTCCAAGGGAGGGAGATCGTGAGAAAAGAAGACGGGAGGGGATAAGCAGAGAGAGATGCAACGCGTCAGAAAGTAGTTTTGGGAGGCGATGAGAGAAGAGAAGGGATGGTCGATTTTAGGGCTTTCAGTGGGAAAAAGACGGATTTATAGGGATTTTCTGCACGGTACGGGTAGATACGGGTATATAAGAACTACTGATTCTTCCAGAACTGAACCCGTTTAGCTACTCGGTCTAAATAAAGGTTCCAAAACCAGACACGTTTATTAAATGGGACTAAAATTAAAATCCAAACCCGGTTTAAAACCACTAGATGCTGGAGAATCGACGACCCAATAACATCCCGAATATACCTCCACCACCTCACATGTAGGTAAACCGGCCTTCATTAGTTACCTTGGAAGAAATTTGGGTAAATTAGCCAAAAGTCTCTCACCACGGTTTGTAAGGCCTCCAGTCTAATAACTTTTTCTCTAAAGCCTATAGTCCATACGGCTGGACATATGTTGGCGAGAGGTCCATATACACCATATCAAACATTTTCATGACTGATTTTCCATTTAAACTGTTTGGGGCATAAAATTTTGAATTTTGAAATTTCAATTCTTACATTCTCCCTCGTTCTTAAGTCCTCTCAATCTCCTCTACCCAAAAGAAAAAACAAGAAGAAATAAAGAGAAAGAAAGACGAAAGGGGGGATGTGGCTGAGTGCACAGGTGCTGCGCGTGGTGGAAGAAAGAGATGGAGAGAGCTGAGTGTGGGTGCACGCGTGTAGGGAAGAAGGGGGGGTTGGCGAGAGGTCCATATATACCACATCAAACATTTTCATGACTGATTTTCCATTTAAACTGTTTGGGGCATAAAATTTTGAATTTTGAAATTTCAATTCTTACATTCTCCCTCGTTCTTAAGTCCTCTCAATCTCCTCTACCCAAAAGAAAAAACAAGAAGAAATAAAGACAAAGAAAGACGAAAGGGGGGATGTGGCTGAGTGCGCAGGTGCTGCGCATGGTGGAAGAAAGAGATGGAGAGAGCCGAGTGTGGGTGCACGCGTGTAGGGGGGGGGGGGGGGGGGGGGGCGCGGCGGAAGGAGAGATAGAAAAAGAAGAGGAGGAGAAGGAGAAGGAGAAAGAGAAGGTGCGTGCGTAGGCAGGTGGAGTCTAGGCATGCGTAGCTACACGCGCGCAGTGAGGGCTCAGGTGGCGACACGATGAATGCAAAGAGGAGGAGAAGAGGGAGGAAGATGACAACCAGAAAGGCTTTGGTTGGTTTCAGTCCTGGTTGGGTCTAGGTCAGGTCGGCCTGTCCTGTTTTCAAAAGCCCAAAAGCAAAGCTATGAAATTTATCTGAGCTTTGTCAAGTTTATCTAAGTTTTTGTCAAATTTATCTGAGCTTTATGAAATTTATCAGAGTTTTTTTTATTTATCTGAGTTCTTTTTTAAAATTTATCTGAGTTTTTTTAAAAAGGGACAATGACAAAAAAAAAAGCCTTAAATACCCCAAGAGACTCTGTACCACTTTGAATCTGACTCTGCATGTGAACCTGAACCTACATAGTAGCTGCCTGATCTTGCATTTGCTTCTACAAGTCCTCATACTATCGCCGCAACGCTTCTTGTGCTTTCAATAAACCAGCTAGTTGTTGTCGTAGGGTGCTCATCTCAGAAGACATCAAGATACTAGTAGAAGATGATGATGGGCCCCTTGAGCGGTACCCTTGCCACCTCGCGACCCTCTTCCCTAGTAGATTCTTGATCACCTATTGCTCAGCCACTTAAGAGTTTATTTCAGACTAGGACATTGCCGCCTTCATTCTTTGTTGCATTATCAAAGCATTCAAATATGTCATGTAATTAATGTATGTCAAGCAACTGAAATAAACAATGATATACAATATTGTTAATGAAAAAACTCACATGTGTCTCCTCAACATGATCTGTGATCCATCTGTTCTTCTTCTTGCTATAGTATCGCTGTCGATATAAATTAGGTTGAGAGGGAGGAGACTGCTGCTCATATGCCTGCATGATCGAGAAATGGGCTGTAAATGATCGAGATCCAGCTGTATGAATCATCTTCACTTTGTTCTGGCTCTCTGAATTCCTTTGTGACTTACGCTAAAAATTACAAGTAATAGACAATGTAGTTAGCTTATTTAAAAAAAACTTGAGGGAACATAACAACTTAAAAGAAACTTGAGGTAACATAAACTCTTGTGGAGGGATGCTAAATGATACAACTTCAGGGAGCTAAAAGATTTGTGCTTCTACTTTAATTTGAAATCCTTTCAAGATGCTATGGGCATGAAACCAAACCATAGCATCTAGATGTGGTCATTGTTGAAATTTTTTAGATTTGAAAAAAGAACCCATTTATGTGTAATATGTGTGTGTGAGCACAAACATGTATACTGCCTGTGTAGGGCTGGGTTGGGTGGGTGCATATATTGTTCTACAGGTTACCTTGCATTGGTGCATATATTGCTTCACACTCTCCTAAATGAGCTTCCTAAACATGGAGGCCGCAGATTAAGAGAGATGTAAGTGAATTCCAAGTCAAACGTTCAAGTCTGCACAAGATAGTTAAGAGGTTTCTATTATTCAAATTATGACATGTTAGGAATCTTATTTAAGAGTTAATTCCAGCTAATTTGCTGAAGCTTGTCACTTTCAGGGAATCATAGTCCAAACAAGCATTGAAAAACAGGCACAGGTCAAGTAAATGTGCCGTTAGCAGTGCAAACTGGTGTGGAGTGGCATACTTAGAGCGAAAACATGAAAAACAGAGCATAAGGTAATGTTTGGATCGTCTTAAGTTTGGGTCTTAATGTCTTGTGTCTTAAGCGCTAAGACAAAAAAACTAAATAAGATTGTTTGGTACGCAATAACAACATGTCTTAAGCGCTAAGACGTCTTGTTATTTAAGACGAAATTATCTTAATTTTAGGAGCTCAAAATCCAGCTCTTGGAATTAAGACCCCAACATCTTAAGCGGTAAGACATTTCAGGACTTTAAAATAATTTTAAAATTTCCGTAATAACCCTCACCAATATCAACGATTGGAGCCCTAATCTCTCTATCTCTTTCATTTCTATTTCTATATCCTTACAAAAGAGGCAAAGTTGCCAAGTTTTTTCAACCAACCATTGTGGGGCCCACCCAAAGTATTATAATAAAATATAATAATATATTATTATATAATAATAATAATAATAATATAATATCTTTTTCACCCAACCATTGTGGGGCCAACCCAAAATATTATAATAAAATATCATAATATATTATTATAACATAATAATAATAAAATATCTTTTTCACCCAACCATTGTGGGGCCCACCCAAAGTATTATAATAAAATATAATAATATATTATTATTATATAATAATAATAATAATATAATATCTTTTTCACCCAACCATTGTGGGGCCCACCCCCAAATATTATAATATAATATAAAAATATATTATTTTGAGAAATTACAAAAATTTTCACTACACCTTTGTGGGGCCCACCCCAAAATATTATAATGCAAACTTTTTCACTACACCATTGTGGGGCCCACCTCCAAATATCTGCTATTTACTAACTACTATCTACTACTATTATAAAAGAGTGGAAAGTTGCAAACTTTTTTCACTACACTATTGTGGGGCCCACCCCCAAATATTATAATATAATATCATAATATATTATTATAAGAAATTGCGAACTTTTTCACCACACCTTTGTTGGGGCCAACCCTAAATATTATAATGCAAACTTTTTCACTACACCATTGTGGGGCCCACCCCCAAATAGTATCATATAATACAATAATATATTATTATGAGAAATTGTAAACTTTTTCACTACACCATTGTGGGGCCCACCCCCATATATTATATTATAATATAATAATATATTATTCTGAGAAATTGCAAACTTTTTCACTACACCTTTGTGGGGCCCACCCTAAAATATTATAATGCAAACTTTTTCACTACACCATTGTGGGGCCCACCCCCAAATATTATAATATAATATAAAAATATATTATCATGAGAAATTGTAAACTTTTTCACAACACCTTTGTGGGGCCCACCCTAAAATATTATAATGCAATCTTTTTCACTACACCATTGTGGGGCCCACCCCCAAATATAATAATATGATATAATAATATATTATCATGAGAAATTGCAAACTTTTTCACCACACCTTTGGTGGGGCCAACCCCAAATATTATAATGCAAACTTTTTCACTACACCTTTTTTTTATCATTTTGGTGGTCGTTATAGTAATGTGTCTTTAGTCATTTTATAAGCGAACTATTATTAAAGTTTATGTAATAATGTTGGTGATTATGACGTGGAACATGCATTGTGATAGTTAAAACATGATTTTTTTTAAGTTTAAAAAAATGAGTATAGAGTGTACTGGACATTGTCCGAGTAAAAAAAAACAAATTTATGTCACAGATGTTTTTCAGGCTTAAAACCATTTTTTTTAAATGACAGAAATTACCCTTAACTTAAGACATGGATAAGATGCATTACCAAACAGTCTTATTCAATTCAGATCTCATCACGTTCAGGTGTTGCCAAACGATCTTATTACAGAACAGCTAATCAGATCTTAAACTCGCAGCTCTAATAAGATCTTAAACTCACAGATCTTTTTCAGACAGATTAAGACGTCAAAGCATTAAGACGATCCAAACAAGGCCTAAGTGTGTTTCCATTTGGTACAGTAGGTGTATGACAAGTAACTGATGCAAGTTTCACATTTTCCTGTCATCTGTTGATTCAAGTTTTAAAATCGGAAGCCCAACACAAGTGAAAGTCACCAAATGTTCAATGGGTCATTTTAATTTGTAATGTGTTTCAACCGAGTCACTCTAAATATAATCGAGCCACACTAGCTCAGCTGGAGCCCAGTTCTTGATGGTTAGTGGAGGCCACGTGGCAAGTCAAAATGGAATGATTGGCATCTCTTTTGCCCCACAACACTAGTCTCTCATGTTGAAGGATGACTATTACAGAAGATGCCACAATTAATAATAACTATGGGAACTATAGGAGACTTTCATAACTTGGAAGTTGGAACATAGGATGTTAAACAAACCAACCTCATCATCAGGAAAGGAACTTGAGATAGAATGTCTTGAAGAGAGAGTGACCTCTCCCATGCCTTTACTTAGTAATAAAACCCTCTGTCTTCTGCAAGGGAAGGACACCACAATTATGTTTCTTTTTGTTACATTTGCTGCTACTTACGCGGTTGTTTGTTTGTTTGCTAGGGAAGTAGGCTGATTTGACTCACCGTTTGAATGGACGGTTTTTCTGGGCCTGGGACTACGTGGAAAGGCCCATCAGAGTCAAAAGGCCAACATTTTTCATAGAAGGTGGGGACAGATTTACAGCTGTAGAAGGGACCATCTATAGATTTAAACAGAACTTGTTTTTTGAAAGCCATCAAAAGATAACAAACACACAACAAATTAAATGAAGTAGAAATCAATACAACTATAAAAGGGTTTTAGCTATAGAATGATAAGGAAAAAAAAAAGAGCCGAAATAAATTAATCACTGTCTGAATATAAATGGGCTTTTGCTTGATAATTTCTCTCTCTTGTAGATGAGCAACCAGTCCATGTGCCTCAATCACCCTCAATAGTGGTAGTGGCTTATCTCACATGAAAGACAAAAAAAATGAAACGAAAAGGTGATGAAAAAGTGTTGGGAGTGGTAGCATGTCACATAAAAGATTAAGAGCACTACGGCAAAAAACTAAAAAAATGGCCGTGGTTTTTCCCTTTTTGCCACAAATATGACCGACGAATAACAGCATAGTATTTCAAAAGCCACAGCTCGAACCTGTGGAAAATTTAAAAATTACCACAGCCATTACATGTGGATAACAATAAAATAAACCACACACAAAACCGTGGTTTTTTTTACTTGAAAAAAAAAAAAAAAAAGGAAAAGTAAAAAACCACTGCCAATGGCTGAGGTTTTTTTATTATTTAAAAAAATATTTTAAAAATAAAAAAAATCAATAAACTAAATGAGTCTTCCATAACAATAAACTAAATGGTTCTTCCAAAACATCCAATCCAAACATATATATACAATAATAATAATAATAGTAATAAAACATCCAACATTATTTCAAACCATCATATAGTAATCAACCATCTATCAACTAAAACATTAACATAATTAACAATGTAACTATCTATCACTAAATTTAAATATTCAATTGAAAATGTTAAATGGAGATGATCCTAAATTCAAGCCAATCTATGACATCGCCTGGTGTGAGATCTTCCATCTTGCCTCGTCCGTTTATCAAGTCAACATTCCCATCAACGATCTCGTCTAAAATGATCATTTTCCAACTTAATTCTTCAGCAGACTCGTTTGACTGTCTTCCACATGCGACATGTATTTTTTGTCAAATGCAACAATTTTAGCAAAGGTGAACTTGATTGATCAGTGGTTGCCTGGTCGGATTGTGCCTCCTGACGTGAGGAATCTTGCCTTACCTACATATATTATATATTAGAAAAAGCTAGTAATTCATCAATAGGATATTTGATTATTTTAAGGAATATATTATTAATGTAAAATAAATACAGTACCCGAGATGAACTCCTATGATTACTCTTAAATCGCATCTATCCCCCACCATGAGAAGCAAGAATTTGCCGCATTTCTCTCATGTGCTCTTTCAGCAATTCCCCCTCAGTATGAAGGGTGACATTCGACTTCTTCTCCCACTCTTTTATAAGGAGCTGAAAGCAAAATGGCATACTTAGAAATTCCTGAACCCATGCCTTCATGCCCTTCACATGTCCACGAGTATCACGACCACATACCCTTGCCACCGGGTCTTGATCCAGATGTCCTTATGCAAAGGAATAGTTATTCTCATGTATTATGAGAACTCTTTCCTGTAAAATGAAAAACATATATAATAAGGTTTTAAACTTTGAACAATAAATATAAAAAAGAAATCCCAACATCATTTATATCAAATTTTTATCCTGTGGCCATATGTCCGGCCCTAGAATTCACTTAAAATGGACAAGAGCAGCCCATCATAGGTGACACCAAATCTGTAATACAATAGAATGCACCTGTAGGCTAGAACTCACTTGAAGGGTAGCATTGTCGACCCTATATTTTTGGTGATTGGGTTTCGAATAAACTTCCCTGGATGGACGAATTTTTTTTTATTATTGATACTCTGCCACTCGTTTAGAAAATCCCTGCATACATGCATGTTTTTCCTAATAGAGAAGATTGCTTGTAGAACAGACTTGCCATTATCATCACTATCAAAGCCTTATCCCATCTATCTGGGGTACAAGTAGAAATACTTGAAACAAGAAATATATGTAGTGTACTCTTTTCAAGTAGGTATCAGCTGCAATAAATTATTGTGAAACGGTTATGTTGTCTATCCTTTTTTCTTGATCAGTGTGCTAGTGTTTATGTCATCATATGACTTCCTTCCATGTTTTGGTTCGTCTGAATCATTAAAAACAGTTGTTGGAAACTGTTTTCTTTGGCTGTTTTTGGCAGCTGTCCAATGTTCTTCTTTCTGCATACTTAAGGTTCTATATTGAGCTAAGATGCATCCAGGAGTGGTGAATGAGTTACTATCAAAATTAAATGTGCATACAAGTCACAATTTCTGTGTAGAATTGCTGCACAGATTGACTGAGTTGCCCTGTCTAGGCCTCTGGCAAAATGAACTTTCCGAAATCTTTTAAAGTCAGAATTCTGGGGTTTGACAGAACAACTATCAAGGTTTAACATCCCCAAATTTTGAGTAAAAATAAGATGATTTGCCTGGGTTTTGAATCGCATACTTTTGGCTCAGAGTCATGCTGAAGAATCTGCTGTCAACAGTGCAGATTTCTTAAGTTTCAGAATTATAACTTGTATCCAATTCAAATCAGTTCTCAAACTTGATTCTCCAGCAACTTAAACATGGTTAAACAAAATCACAACACTAATGAATTCCATGACCAACTTTCCAACCATAAAACTATGCATTAAATAAACTCGAAAAAGTAGAACACAAAAAAAGTGTAGAAAATTAAATGTGCCGGTTACAAGTCACAAGTTCTGTGTAGAATTTCTGCACAGATTGACTGACTTGCCCTGTTTGGGCCTCTAGAAAATCAGCTTTCCGAAATCTTTTAGAGCCAGAATTCTGGGGTTTGATAGAACAACCATCAAGGTTTAACATCCCCAAATTTTGAGTAAAAATAAGATGATTTTCCTGGGTTTTGAATCGCATACTTTTGGCTCAGAGTCATGATGAATCTGCTGTCAACAGTGCAAATTTCTTAATTTTCAGAATTGTGACTTGCATCCAATTCAAATCAGTTCTCAAACTTGATTCTCCAGCAACTTAGACATAAACATGGTTAAACAAAAAACACAACAATAATGAAATCCATGACCAACTTTCCAACCATAAAACTAAGCATTAAATAAACTAGAAAAAATAGAAGTTATAACTTTAGAAAATTTCGACAGAGTCTCCCTTGTATTTCGGAACCCGTAATATATCTTGGGTGCACAAATGTATTACCTGTTAATAAAATACTTCATATATACAACTCCAATGCCCCTCAAAACTCCAATATCAACAATCCATATCATCACATCACATAGTACTTACATAATGAATTTAAGAATGAGAATTCTTATATATCTTAAAAACAAATCAATTTGGTGACTTGCAAATGTGATAATCCCCTAACTAAACTTAGTGCCAATGCACTAAATTGGAATTAGGTTTTTCTTACCGTTTCTTCGCAGGTTTCAGAACCATCCTTCTTTGCATGAGTTTCAAGCCAAACATCCATACGCGTGATCTCCTTGTCAGGATTTTTTCGCCGCTGAAGAATGTTAGAAGCGAACATCCTGATTACCCAAAAAAAAAAATTTGTTGAAATATAGAAAAATAGGAAAATTCATAAATTGTGATTACCAGTTCATCGGCAACCCTCGCTTGCCCCTTCCTACCAGAGGTGTGTGGGGCACCTCATAGCTTGCCTTGCGGCCTTCCCCAGCTTACTCTTTTCTTGTGCCGCATATGTCGAGCACATGTCGATCAAGGATCAAAATAGCGGTTGCGGCAAGCGTAGCAGTCAGTGGCCAAAACGATACGTAGCGGTGTAGCGGTGTGAATTTTTTAAATGGTCAAATTTTTTTGAATCTTGTATAGCAAACAATATTGTATTTCTTTAGTGATTTGAACCCATATAAGGGTAGAGATAACTTTTGGAAAGACTGTTGAGGAGAAGTAGTAGGAAAAGCAGTGTTTAAAACTAAAATTACTTAGCTCTATTAGGTTTTAAACTGTAACGCCGCTATTTTCAAAATAGCGTAACGACCTTGAATGCTACGGCTAATAATGCGGGTGCTATGCTACGTAGCGGCCGCTATTTTGAACCATGATGTCGATAAAACTCTACCAATCCTCCTTAACAAATTTAGGTACATTCTTTTTTTCTATGCGCGTTTGTGCCTAATATTTAAAATATATGTAACGCTTCAGTTTTGACTTCCGAATCCTCCAACACTCATTTACCTTCATAAGTACCCACTCTTTATTATCGATTGGGATTTCATATTTATTCTACAAAGTAGATTTTTTAGCGAGATAAATCAACCAAAAAATATAAATAATATATGAAAACTACTTGAACCAAATGCACATTCACTCACAGTTACTATATCCCATACTTTCTCCTTCATTACATGGGGTGGGCACGTTGACCATTTATCGAATGAGGGGGGTATATTATTCTTCACAGACTGCCCTATCATCGTGGACAAACTAGCTGCATTGTCACTGATGGGTTGCCCATCAATGTTAAATGTCACCGGGGAGACATGACCTGATACAAATGACATATCAACTTATCAACTTATGGGATATGCATTTCATACTCTCACAAGAACCACATCCTTGCACTATAGATGCGGTTGTTGACTGACGATAGTTGATCATATGACATAATACCTGCAACCACATAAGTTAAATTTTAAATAGATGTTACTAAACTAAAATCAAGCAAAATTTTATATAAAAGATATCAGTTTTTAAATTTATTATTATGTTACATTTAAAAATAATATCAACATGCAAAATGATACTGAAAAAATGCAATAAAGAAAACGTCGTACATAGCAGTGCTGCTGTTAAGTCATTTTCATTCGTTCTTCCCTCAAAGACCAAGGGATCTTCAAAAGAGTCCATATCCTGGTTCAGATTTCTTGGAACATCCAATACAACATGCCATTCTTCCGCAGGCCTACTATGATCTTTACAATAGAAGACTTGAGTTGCTTGATTAGCTAAAATAAATGGCTCATCCATAGTTATCATTATCGTACGATTCATGATACGAATCGGTGCGAAAACGATTCGTATTGTGTACAGGAATTACATTTAGGGGTTAATCGTTCGATTCACGATAGAATCGTATGATACGATACGATATGATTCAATTGGAATCGCACAAGTCGTGCGATTCTCTCACGGCAAGAATAGAAAGGTTTCAATGTCACGAAACCTTTCTATGTCAGGAATAGCATGAAATGGCAGCCCCTGGTAGGGTTTCGATCGGTCAATCACGAGAAGCATTACAATTGCAAGTGGGAGAGACAGATACCAGAGAGGAAGAGAGTATCTAGGACAAAGAGCAGCAATTGTGAGAAAGAGCGCAGCGAGATGAAGAGTTAGGGTTTGGAGCGTTGAGCACAAATACATAGCACGGGAGAGGGAGTGTCTAGCGGGAAAGGAAAAATAAGGGGCGAATTAGTTTGTATCATTTTAGTCGAGGAAAACCACGTTATAGGACTTTGGTTATTAGAACTTAAACGTGGTAAAAAAAAAAAAAAAACCGCGGCAGCGAGTGAGGCCTTTTGGTGCCAAATGATGTGGCTTTTACTACGTTTTTGACGTAGTGATATGAAAGGCATTACACCAAAAAAAGCTTACCTGAAGTGATAGAGACACACCAGGGTGCTTGGAGGGTGGAAGGATCTAAAGCTAGAGGAGGGCATCCTTTGCAAATGACTCGGCATCATTAAATGTATTACAAGGGGCAAACCCTCATCATTAATTGAGGTGGGGGATCCTCTCATGATTTACTCATGAAATGTAGAAAAATGCAAGGGTGCCATTTTGCAAAAACAGACAATCCATTCCCTCTTCTTCGAAACAAAAATAGATTCATTTTTCCTTAGGCTTGTACTCGAGAAATTCGTGAGGCAATCCATGTAGGGCCACCTATTTTAAAATATGAACCAATCAAAACAAACGCTTCTCTCTTAGAATGTAAATATGACAAAACGTTACTCTAATATGTCATGAGCTAGCTATAAGAATTTTTAAGTATAATTGTATAGTGACACTAAAAAAAATTCATTTGAGCCTAAAGAAGTGTAACCTATCCCAAAACAGAACCTGTTGCACAAACAAGTTCCAATAACATATGAACTTGACAATTTTTCATTCCCCAATATGCCCACATTGGGATGAGAACGAGTCCTCAAATGCCCAAATATGTATTTCTGCTTTTTTCCCCCAAAAAAATGGTTGGGGTCAGAGGATTTCACACACGAGGACGGAAGGGCCAAATCATTAATTTAGCTAAAACAACAACAATAGTTAAAACAACAGCAATATATAGTGTATAGACTAATTTAAACCATGTACCGAAAGCAAATCAAGAAATATAATTTAGTTACCTTCCACTCTGGTGTCCCATTTGATCTCTATCAGCCAGACCCATTGGGTTGCCCTCTGCGTATCATATGGGCATTGCTTCGGATCAAGTCCTTTTCCAACAACTTCTTATATGCTTTGTGTAGCTCTGCCCCAAACTCAATATAAATATGCATCGCTAGTTTCCCGACTGCATCTGCCACACGTGCATCGGTCTTCCAATCGCCAAAGTCACAGTTTTGCTGTCATTTCAAACCCATAAGTGTGAAAAGTAAACAATAAAGCCTATTATGAATACAGATTAGGAAGTAAAAGATTGTTTTATTACCGCAGTTACAGTCAAGATTGCCTCCTTGCACCCATCATCAATAGCTCCCCATGTTTCTTTGTTCAAAGGTACAAGCCTGCAAATATGACTCCCCAGCTCGATTGCAAATGTAGAGGCATTTGCACCCTCAAATGCCCCCGATTGTGCACCTAGCGGAATAGAAATCCTACTGTCCAGAATTCTCATCCTCTTCTCTAACTCATGGCCCACCACCCTACCCCATACACACCAAGAGGATGATGCTACAACCAGCACAAACAAGTCCAAATTATTAAACAAAAAAAAGAAAGAAATCGGGCTAATAAGTTCGAAAAGATAATAGGGTCAAATATTTCTTACCTATGCTGCTATCTGTAGTAGGCTGGCTAGATACATCGGGATGGGTTGCACCAATGTCATGCTCACTAGCAATACGATCAGGGATCGATACCTGAGTGCCTGCACTGCATTGTCTGCGTCTCCCTGGGGCCATGTGTGCGAACTGAATAGCACAATAAGTTAGGATAAAATCAAGAATTACAAAAAAAAAAAACAATTAGTATACATGCAAGAAATATCACAAGTGTTTAAATTTTGATATTAGATATAACAACCTCATCTTCTAACTCTTCTTCCTCATTACTTCCGGATGGTCTATACTCCTTGTCAACGTCATCATGCTCGTCTTCAACAGAGAGTTGACGACGAGATGGATTTTGGAGTGCTTGTACCAACTGTCGTGCACCAATTTCACTCATTCAGGCCATGTTACTTATAATATTCTTATTTCTAGTCGACTCATAAGCATTCTTCTTTTAAGACAATGCGCCAGGAGGAACATAAACTTTTCTTTTTTTCGGCATTTTTTGGGCCACTACGATAAAAACTGACAAAGGGGTCAAACATATATAAAGGTTCCTTCATGCATATAAAAAATATAAAAAAAAAAGGCACAATAGTTAGCCGATTGAAAGTAAAATTAATGATTCCATTGCATGTAATCCTTGTCCACACACATGAAGAAATAAACTTTACATATCATAATTCCATATCATAATCAATATCAAGGTCGGATTGATCAGTTTCCTCTTCATTTACGTACTCTGCCAATGTTTCGTCCTCGTCACCACCATCGTCGGCAATTGGCTCATCACCATCGGCCACTGGTTCATTATCCTCAAGGATGATATCTGGTTCAATGTATTCCCTAGTGTAACAAAAGGCAAAATCCTAGACAACAGATACTAAGACAGTTTCAATGGCTTCTTCCTGTTGGAACAACTCGTTTATCACATTTTCCTCCTTTTCCTCATCTCGCTTTTGCACATTCCAAACACCCCGATGCTTAACCCGTTCCACGACTTTCCAACTTGGGCCTAATTTGGTGTCATTGACATAGAACACTTGATTTACCTGATTTGGCAAGACAAAGGGATCCTCTTCATACCACCGATCCCTAACGTAAATGCTTGTGACATGTGCATCGATATTTATTTTAGATTTATGACCAGTATTATACCATTCCCGTTTGAACAAAACAACTTCAAAACCATTGATGTATGACAATCCAAAAATGTTGGTAAAGTAACGGAAAAAGTCAATGCTTTCCTCATTGTGGTCCCCCTCGTCGACCACCCCGCTATTTCGGCTCTTGTGACGGTTGTCGCAGTCTATGGTGACGAACCGGACACCATTAACCCTACAACCTGAGTATTGATGCACCAAACAACTAGGACCATTTGCCAATGCCCACAATGCATTTGTTGCTTCTGGAGACCCTCGAGATCTGAGTTGGTTTATCTGCATTAGTTTCTTAAAATTAGTTCAAATTGGATTTCCACGTTTTGAGTTGATAACATTTATTATGCATCTGTTATACGTACATGATCTCCGAACCATCCAGAAAACTCTTCTTGTTGTAAATTGATGATGTTGCATCCCCCGCGCTCATTCACTTGCCTCTTGTGCTCCCTACTCACGGCAATAGTGACACATAATCAGTGTGACATATAGGAATATTAGAAAGTTTACATGTAATGCATATAATTAGTTAAACTGAACCACTTACTCTAGATAAGGAATGACATCGGAAGTGTTATACAACACACAACAATGGGCCATGTTGCGTTCCCTGTCGGACACATTACGAGCCCTCGTGATAGGTGAAAAGGGCTAGACGCGTTGGGTGAAGACACCCAACTTTGGGCCTTGTTCGCCCCCATCGTCATTCCGTTCTTCAGTTTCTTCTCCCTTTAAGTACATCTTCATAAAATTAACACTCTCTTTGGCAATATATGCCTCGGCGATCAAACCTTCTGGCCGAGCTCGATTGGTAACGTAGCCCTTCAATGTTCCCAGAAACCTTCAAACACATATATCAATATCAAGATAAAAAAAAATATAAAGAATGGTAAACACAATCACCTCTGATACTAATCAACAATTTAAAAAATGACAAAGGGAATCACCTCTCGATTGGATACATCCATCGATATTGCACCGGTCCAGGGAGCATAGCCTCACGCGGTAAATGAACTGCCAAATGGACAATCACATCAAAGAATGCCGGAGGAAAAATCCTTTCCAACTTACACAGTATGAGGACTATCCTATTTTCCAATTCTTCCACATGACTCCATTTCAAAGTCTTGCAAATGTCCTTGAAAAAGCTACCCAGATCAAATAGTGTTGTGCATATCTCTTTGTTCACGTACCCACGCATACCAATCAGAAAAAGACGCTGCAGTAGAACATCGCAGTCATGGCTTTTTAGGCCCGCTAATCTCCCATTCTTTGAGGTCACACACCTCGAGAGGTTCGCAGCATAGCCATCTGGGTACTTGAACGAATTTTAAATATTGATAAAAACCATCTTTCTCCTTCGGGCCAAATGTGTCTAACGCACGGAGCTTCTTTTGTGTTCCACTGATTCTTTTTCGTAGATGCAATTCTAGCCTAATGTTCATATCTGCCAAATCCTGATGGGCATACTCTATGTCCTTGCTCTTCTTGTCTAAGCCCACCATTGTGCAGAGGTGACTTTCACATATATTCTTCTCTACGTGCATAACATCAATGTTGTGTTGAAGCTTTAGTTTCTTAAAGTACGGTAGCTCATAAAAAATGCTTTTCTTTGTCCAATTCAAGTCTTCAGGGTCACATAGTCTTTTTTTGTTGTTAGAGTGCTTCACAAACCTTGTATCTGGAAGCCGCTCCAATTGTGCTTGTACCTTTTCCACCGACGGCAACTCAAATGAATTCACTCGATTCTCCACCTTTCCATTAAAATCCTTGCTACGTCGCCAAGTGTGCCACTTAGGCAAGAAAGATCTATGGCCCGTGTAACCAATCTTCCTTCTCAACCTGACTGATAAGGAGTCTTCATTACAAGTGGGACAAGCCTTGTACCCTTTGGTACTCCACCCAGGCAAGTTACCATATGCTAGGAAGTCGTTTATGGTCCATAACAAAGCCGTGCGCATTTGAAAGCTCTCCTTGCTAAAGGCATTGTAAGTTCCGACACCATTCTCCCATAACTCCTTCAACTCATCAATCAAGGGTCGAAGATAAACATCAATATTATTACCAGGCTCGTGCGGTCCAGGAATAAGCAATGACATCATGAAGAATGGCTCCTTCATGCACATCCATGGTGGCAAGTTGTACAGCATAAGTATGGCAGGCCACATACTGTAAGACGTGTTCATGTGCCCGAAAGGGCTGAACCATCAGAGGCTAGCCCCCGCCTTATATTACGATTCTCCCCCGTAAAATCCAAATGTTCCTTATCAAGACCCTTCCTTTCCTCACAATCGGCCGGACGCCTACCTATCCCATCATCTTTGCGTTTATCACTATGCCATCTCATGTGTGTGGCAGTCTTTCTGGACATGTAAAATCTCTGCAACCTCGGTATCAACGGGAAGTACCGTAAAACCTTATGCAAGATGTTCTTTCCCTACCCATCATTTAGCTTGTATATGGACTCCCCGCATACCGGGCATTTTTCTAAATCTATGTTCTCCTTCCAAAACAAGGCGCAATCATTATAACAAGCATCAATGTGCTCATATCCCAGACCCAAGTCACACAGTATCTTTTTCGCTGCATAAACTGAATTTGAAACCAAATTACCGTCTGGCAGGAGTGCCTTCTGTATCTACATCATATTGTTGAACGATTTGTTGCTCCACTTTCCCTCCACCTTTTGCTCCATCATCTTATTGACAAAATTTAGTAGAGTGTTGTTTGGAGAGCAACCCGGGTATAGAGGGCACTGAGAAGCATCCAACGTCCTTTCAAAGTGATGCATGGCGTTACTATGGATGGCCTCAACATTGGTGTAAGTTCCCATGTAATGGTCTTCCATCATTTCTTGATATTCATCCCGATCCTCATAATCACTATCACCCCCATGTTCCGATTTGATAACATCATCCACAGGAGGTGTTATCTATATATGGTAAATCCAGGTCTTGTAGGATGCTTGAATAACCCAACGGTAAATATGAAAGTTCACAGTGTCGCAGTCATACCGGCGATTGTTCTTGCAAACCCTACACGGGCCCCAAATCTCAGTAACATCCCCATCATTCTGAAGCAGCCTGGATCCGCATGTAGTGATGAATAGGGTGTAGACAAGCCCTATGAGAGAATTTGCCGAATCCTGGACGGATTCCAGTGAGGACCAATTCCACAAAAGGGAATTAGCCGAATTCCTCTTGGAACTCAATAAACTCTTTCCATTGAAGAGAAAGAACAAACCAAACAAAACCAATCTTTATTATTGAATAATCTTCACCTACTCTCCTAATAGAGGGATTACATATTTATAGGAAGGGTTGGACATCCCCTTTCCTAATAGGACTTTGCATTCCTAAACAATAATGGAAATAACTTACTTAACAATCCAAAGGAAATAAAACTCCTAATTTTAATAACTTCTAAATAAATAACAACTCTCTAAATAAGACTCTTAACTAATTAAAACTCTAACTAAATGAACGACCTATATTGGGCTTGTGGACTAGGCCCAATTAGTTAGCAAACCATGGGTCTCGCCTGCATCAATTTCTCCCCGCTTTGGAGAGAACTCGACCTCGAGTTCTGTAAATGTCCACCTGGGTCAAAAATCAAGCGTACAAACTTCCGAAATTCTTGATCGTCATATTCTTCACATAGCTAGGAAACTTGAATTGATTTCCTCCTCCAGTTAGAAGCAGATTGGAGGTATTGATTCTTTTGATGTTGGCATTGTTCTTGGATCTGTGATCGAACCATTAGATGCTTCAATTGTTGCATGTGTACCAACAGACCTTGATCTTTGAATATCCATTGTTGATTCCCGAAGATGCAGTCAATGTGGGGGGCTTCAACAATTTGTTCAGCTATTGACGTCTCCTGAACAACTGTTAAATCCACCGAATGATTAGACTTGTTGCTCATTAGATCTATGTCTTCAACATGCGCTTTACCTTCTTCATTAGCCTCTTGCCTCTTTTGATCAGCACTATCCATAGCAATGATTGTAGTCCCTGTGTTTTCTGGCTCTTCTGAAATATGCTCCATAGCAAAAGTGTTGCATGCTATTTCATCTGACAATGTCATGATATCATCAGTTTCTTGATCTTGCTGTTCAATGTCATCCTTGATGTCTTTTATCATGGTTTGTAGCTCTTATGGCACAAGCTCGACATCTGTTTCTTCCTTCTGCTCACTCTTTGATTCTTCAATTGGAGGTGAAGATGTAGATGGAGAAGGTGTTGTCGATGGCAATGGAATGAGCTCGATTTGTTGTCCTTTCCAAAGAAACGAATGTATGTTCTTCTCTTCGTCAGTATGCACATTCATATCCAAAAGCCATGGTTTTCCAAGAATAATATGAGCGACATTCATATTGATAACATCACACCAAATATTATCTTCATAATTGCCAATCTTGAAAGATACCAAACATTGATGAGTGACTGGAATGATTACATCATTGGCCCATGTAACTCTATATGGCTTTAGGAGTTTCTCGGTTGGCCAGTGAAGTTTGTCAATCACTTCTTGTGCAACGAAGTTTATCGCGCTGCTGCGATCAAACCCACAAACAGACGGTCAAACAGAAGTGGTAAATCGCAGCTTAGGCAAACTGTTAAGGTGCTTGGTTCGAGATCACATTACAGCCTGGGATCTGGTCTTACCCATGGCTGAATTTTCTTACAATAATTCAGTTAACAGATCTACTGGGATGTCACCATTCCAAGCAGTGACTGCAGTACGACCGCGCTTGCCTGCCGATTTGGTTCCATTGCCACTAGAAGCGCGGCCAAGTGGAGAAGTTGAAGATTTTATCCGACATATGCAGCATGTACATGATGAGGTTCGGTGTAACATCGCCATTAGTAATGACAATTACAAGCAGCATGTTGATGTACGTCGCCGTTTTGTTGAGTTTGCAGAAGGTGACATGGTCATGGTCAGAATACGTCCTGAGCGCCTTCCTCCCAAAGCAAATAAGAAGCTGCATCCTCGGAATTCGGGCCCCTCTAAGATCTTGCAGAAGATAAGTTCCAATGCATATGTTCTTGATCTGCCTGCAGGTTTAGGGATCAGTTCCACTTTTAATGTAGAAGACATGACTCTCTACCGTGGACATCACACAGATGAATTAATTGAAGAACACATCTTATCTCTACCACCTGCTCCTCCTCCGCCTGATCAAATTGTGGATGTACTTGATGATCAACTCGTGTCAACACGCCGCGGAGGTTTTCAGAAATTTCTTGTCCAGTGGAAGAATCGCCCCATCTCAGATGCCTCATGGATCACTGCTACTGATTTCCAACGACTCAATCCGGACTTGTATGAACGTTATCAAGCTATACACTCGCCGGAGTCGAGTTTTTCTAAGGCGGGGAGAAATGATGCAAATCGAGCTAGACCCAAGTCCATTGGGCCTAGCCCATGAGTTATTGGGTCAATCAGATCCAACCCATTGGAAAGAGCCCACAAATCCAATGGGGAATAGCCGACTGTTGTGGGAAGTTATCTCATTTAGCAGTTTTCTAATTGCTTTAGTATTTCAAAATTAGTAGGATTCTTTAATATTGGAATTCTATGTTTAGTAATAGAATCTTAATAGGATTAGAAAGCTTAGTTTGGTTTTCATTATAAATATGTAAATCCCCTTTAGGGATCGTCATGGCATATTATTATTGAATTGAAAAGTTGAGTTCAGTTTGTGATTGATTTGTTTAGCTTGTGCGTGAGTTTCTGGCTGTGAATCCATCTTGGATTCGGCCAAATCCCTGCTGTGGATTTGGTCCTCTTCCCTGACTGCATCACATTCGCCTTTGCAAATTCAATAAATGACTTCACCCCGTCAAGATAATCCCAACCCATTCTCACCATGCGATCTTGACTATCCAGTGTTGTCCAAGTCTTGTCCACATCTTAAAAATGAATAATCAATAAGCTAATCACATTATTAACAAGAGAACACACAAACACATGTGCATATGATTATGAATACAATCAATCACGTGATAATAAGAGAGCTATTCAAATAAGTAAAATCAACACATAACACTTGGCTTCAAGCCCATATCACTTCAAGTAACAACCAAAACCAAACTTACAACATATACACAAGCAGGCTTTATTATTTGAATACACATGTAATACTAAATTTCTTTGATTGATTAATTACTAGTTATGTTCAAATAATCCTCTCTCTCTCTCTTTACCCAACCAAGGGGGCTGTGACTCTTGAGAGACCATTACCATTGGGAGACAAGAAGAGGAACACCTGATAATTAAGGGAGGAAAGCCTGCGTGATCAGAAAGGAAACCTAGGGATCGAACTTTCAATGGTGTGGGTGAGAAAGGTGGCATCCAACCAACAGGGACATCCCTCTGTTCATGTTGAAACAATCCTCATTATAAGTCTTTTCCCCCCCCTTAATTCTTATCTTTTCATCTTCTCTGTTAGTAACAACATAAAATAATAATAAAAGGCAATGGCTCCTATGCATGTTTAGAAAATGGCTCAAATTCCATTCCAATCTGAAATATTGATATGATTTCTTAAAATAATCATTCCAGGAGTCGAACTTGGGAAAGTTAGTTTTACTAGTGGATGATAACAATTAGTCTATGAGCAATTAAAGGCAGGCCTCACCCTGGTCATCTACCAGTAGTTTAAGATCCTTTCTCTAACAATTATAGCATGACCCCAGATGGAATGAAAGATTGTTATATACTTTGTTTCTCAGAGGCCCCTGCTTTTATGCCTCTGAACTGCGCCGGTCATTGTTCTGGCTCGATAATTAAATAGGCTAGTACTGGTCAGGCTTCACATGCTTTAAGTTTCTAACAAAATGTCAAGACCTCCTTTGTGTGCTATGTTGCAAATTGCAAATATGGATGTCAGGATATTTCAGTGGGAGACTTGTTTTTTGTTTTTTTTTTCTAAAACAATTTTAGTGGGCGTTAATATTAGAGTAAGTTTAAATTTTATTTAGTTCCCAAGCTAAGCATTCCTACCAAAATCTCTAGGCATTAGGAGAGGCGTCAAAAATACTTTCATATTTTATGAAGGTTGCTGAGAGGGTTCATGATGACCTTGAATGCTTTGAGTTGGAATTCTCTCTTTTTGCATAAATTGAGAAAAAAATAAGATTACACTCTTAAGTTGTGGAACATCCTCCCCAGATTTCTGGTAATGGATCAGTACTAACAGTGGAGACATTTGATGAGAACAGATTAATTATTAGTAAAAGATCACCAACACCAGAGTCCAGACATTCAACATTAAACAAAAAATTGCCAAATCAGTTTGATTCATTGAGTCCGTATATTTATCAAGTCAAAGCTGTAGAAGAATTAATTAATTAACTGAATCGTCATACAGTGTGGGAGAGGAGTGCGGTGGCCCTAATCAACTGGACTAGCGCTCATTTGATAACCTACTTCATTGATATGATAGAGAGCAGAGAGCATTTAATAAAGAGGTCAAGAACATGCATAGTAAATGACCAGTGTCCTCTCTTGAATCAAAAGTGAACCATCAGCTAATGTAAGGGTACTGATCATGGTGAAGGCTATGGCAATGAAATAGCTTCCATTTTCTGCACATATTAATCACATCTAGTTGTGGATCACTAAGATGTAAGATGCCGATCCAATTGAAAGTGACCCATCCCACGGCGATGCACCAACCAAATAAAGTCATCTCCAAAATCCATAACACAACATAAAGCCCCAAATAATCTAACCAAAAAAAAAAAAAAAACAAAAACAAAAGAGGAGCTATCGCCAACATACATACCAAAAATAGATTCATACGAAGAAATCCTGCTCAAAGCCTAAAAAACCTCGAATCTAATAACAAAAAATAAGATTTTCTCGTTCAAATGCAAGATTCTTAACTTCAAACACGAAATAATCCAGAAAACAAACCAAATAGCAAAAACAATCCGAAAAGTTTCATAAATTTTAGAAATCAAACTCAAAGCTCAACTAAAGAGAAAATCTTAAGGCCAAATCACAGAAAAAGACATGAAATCAGAGATCGAGAAGCATAGCTCAAACTGGTAAAGATCTGAAACCGGAAATCGGAATATTCTTTGAATTCAAGCCTCAAATCTCTGTCGACTAAGGGAAAAAATAGCAAATCTGTTCATACAAAAGAGGAAAAGCACTTGCAAAGGAAGAAATGGAAGAAAAACCATGGGAAGAGAAGAGAAGGCCAAAAAAGGAAGAAAATTTTCTCATACCCTTTTAGCTCTACCCGGGGAACGAAGGGTGTGTTAGGCATGGACAAAGAAAGGAGAGAAAGGAGGGCTTCGATGGGATTTATAGAGAGAAGGGAAGGAAGTTAGATGGGAAAATTACAGCTAGAGAAAGAGTGGGGTTTTTGGGATTTGGGGTTTTTCTAGCTTCTACAATTTGGGGGTTTTCTAACCGTGGGAGAGAGATAGAGAGATGATAGTGGCATCGCGATTTCAGTTTTTTTTTTTCCACAGAGAGGGAGATGGATGATAGTGGCGGCGATGGACGCAGTGTGGTGGAGGATGCAGACGATGCAGGGAAGAAAATGAAGGCACTCACTTGTTGGAGTTCTTCGTCCTCTGTTCCAAGCCCCCTTCTCTACGTCAATCCCTTTGTCCCGCGCATGAATGGCCACTTCCTCCGAGAGTTTAGATCGTGAGAGAGAAAGAGAGATTCTACGTGAGTTGGACGAGATTGAGTTAAACTGGGGCAAAAAACACATTCGCTGGGATGACTTAACTTAGGTTAAAACACATTCCCCAATGCGCAACGTGAGCGTCATTAATTATTGTTAAGACCCTTCCCCGACACGCCTCAACGTCGGCAACTAGGTATTCATAATTCCCAACGCAGTCAGTGCGTCATCTTTCCGAACATTTATTTCCCGACGCTGTACTGCATCAGGGAAAATGTAATTCATGTCGAGGAAATATTCACTCCAAGACCCAGATGGCGCCATCCTCCCTACCGACGAGATGTTCCGAAACGCATAAGGTAGCGTCGCGTAATCATTTTGCCAACACTGTGATGTGTAGACTAAATACATTTTCTACGACGTAATTAGACTGCGTCAGCAAGATTCGTCGGCAAATATCAAATTTGTTGTAGTGTACTTTCCAACCGGTCTCGACGGCCCTTCAAGGATTTCAATCCTTAACTTATGATCTATATCATTAATGTGCTTGGTAGGGGAGATATTTTTTGACCTCCCAAGTCCTCTTCTAGTGGAGGTCAAAGCTAAAAGGAAAAAGAAAATATTAATAAAAAATATATGATATTTAATAATTTTATAAAATATGTAACTCAGTGTTGATCTTGTCATTGATAGAGACAAGCATACAGACATGAGAGAGAGAGAGAGAGAGAGATGTGGAGATGAATGTCGTATCCTTCATGGTCGACTGAGATATATCTTTATAGGGTTTAATCCCTGATTACATTCTAATCATACGTATCCAGTAAATACACTTGGATTTAGATCCATACTAATAGCTAACAACTAAACTACGTAGAAATGGTTGCAATATCTAATTCCAGTTGAAATTAACAAGCAGCATGATTTTGATAATATACCTTCTTCAAATGTTCCCACATTTCCTTTGAGGTTTTGCATGGTCATAGATACAAAATAAAATTTGGTTCTACAGAAGAAAGAATCCAAGATTTTATCTTTGCACCTTTTAGTTTTCCAAGAAGGAATTTTCTTGGCATCATCAGCAGGGATTGTTTCAGATCCATCAATATGGGCCCATAATTCTTTTCCTTCAAGGTATAACTGGAATTGAAATGCCCAAGATGCATAGCTTTTGCCATTAAATCGAACAATAGAGGGATCTGATTTTTCAGTTTTATCCATGATAGTAGACTACAGTTATCAACAGAACAGAGCAACAGAAGGCAGTGGAGAATCCAGAAACCAGTAATCAACAGTTTGCAAACAAGAAAAGATCAACCACGACCTATTTTTGTAAGGCAACAGCAAACAAGAAGAGAGCAACAGCAACAGTAACAGAAACAAGAAGTAGCAGTAGAGAATGAGATCCAGGAAGCAGCAGTAACAGTAACAGTAGATAACCAACAGCAGTAGATAATGAGATTAGGAAGCAGCAGTAGATAACCAACAGCAGCAATTAATAGCAGCAAGCAGTAGCGGCAAGCAGCAGTAGAAAAAAAAAAACAGCAGCAATAAGAAGCAACAGTGCACAGGAACAGTGCACAGTGATGCAAAAGGTCCTTGTCGACTGGTGAAATCCACACGTGGGCCCCACTTGGTGATCTGGACACAGATCAGAGGTTGGGGATGAAGGAAGAGTAGTTTTATGCAACTACTGGAAGTGGTCGCAGTCCGATCGGATCCAAATCTAGTATTTTGGACGACTGAGATGAAAACTAGTGGAAAATAATGAATTTTTACAAAAATTGGTAGAAAACCTACCTCTGATGATCAATAAATCAGGAAAAAATCTTAATAAACCCAGGAAGCACCAATCGACCAAGGTGGGAAGGTTCTACTGATGAGCTGTGATGATCACAGGTGGGCCACGCCTGATCTGAGGTGATCAGGGATGATCAGAGATAATCCTGTGGAAGTAAATGATCACAGATGGGCTTCCAATGCTTGGAAGATGACTTTTGAGACGATCACAGATGATCGACTTGGCTCTGATACCATGTCATTGATAGAGAGAAGCATACAGACATGAAAGAGAGATGTGGAGATGAATGTCGTACCCTTCGTGGTCGACTGAGATATATCTTTATACAATTTAATCCTTGATTACATTCTAATCATACTTATCCAGTAAATACACTTGGATTTAGATCCGTACTAATAGCTAACAACTAAACTACATAGAAATGGGCCTGCTATATTAGGCCTGGAGGCCCTGAATTGACAGATCTTACCAACGCTACTCATGGAAGTGCCTTGTATATGTGACTCTAGCTCAAATGTCAAATCAGATATTGAAACATCCCGTATATGCACACTTGTTTGCCTACTTTTTGTTGTCATAACTATTAAAAAAAAATACATAGAAATATTTCCAATGAATATAGGTAAAGCTCATTCCAAGTAATTAACAATTAATTCAAAGGCAATAAAAACCGCATGCGAATTGAACTTTAAAAAAAGAGTGAAATACACTTTTAACCCCTATATAATTAAGAACTAAGGCTCAAGATTCAATAACAAAGCTGAATGGAGAAAAGGATTCATGAAGCTGCCTGCAATTGTTGGAACATAATGCGTTAGTGGAAAATAAAATTAAATAAAAATTAAGAATCTATATCAGTATCATCAGTCGACATTTGCTCTTCATCAGTACAATAGTCCATCAATCATCATCATTAATGAAACCGGCATCTGTCTAATCAGACTCCACATTGATGCTGACAACATTAGCATCAACTTCATATGCATCAACGTCCGTTCCATTTAGAGATATAATGGTTCGACTTCCTCATCATTTTCTTCATTGTCCATTAATTCATGAGTTTGATGATGTCGAACAATCCCATCAACTTCTAATTGCTCTTCTTATTGGAATGCATCACCCCCAATCGAATCTTTCTTATCCTCGTCTACCTCTAAAACATTATGGACATTTCTCGTCTTCATCATTTGGACAACTTGCAAATAGCCTCTAAGTTTGTTGTGCTTGAGATAAAAGACTTGTATGGCTTGAGACATTAGCACATAAGGATCATTTCCATAGCATGTTCGAAATTCAATTCTGGTAGTTCACGTGGCCTCCGAACGCCGAACACCCACAAGACCTATTCTGTGTGATACAACTCTGGGGTTCTTTTTCTTGCACGGGGCCACCTAACGGGATTTTTCCCGTAAAATCCTCTTTAACGAAATCATAGCAAAAATCAAAATACATGCAAGCATTCTACGTGTTTACTGTGCCGTGGAGCTACAATAGAGGAAGAAGATTCGCAAATGAGTAATACAACAAAACCCTCATCGATATTCCGGTGTGGGCCACAATGAAGGAGAAAAGAACAAAGATGCCAAAATGTGCTTCAATTGGATGAAATGTGATTTTTTTTAAAAATGCAAACAATCGTTATCTTGTATGAGATATGGGACCACCTAGGGGAGAATAGAGCGTCACAATCGATGGAGGAGAATAGAGGAGCAAGAGAAAGAAAAAGGCAAAACCCGTGTCATGGCCTCATGGGTCATATAGAAAGAGGAAGGAAAATCGAATAGGGCCCCTGGAACCACTCCGGAGCATAATAAACTTTGAGGGCCTTTTTGGTCTCCAAAGGGTCTTAGGGGATTTTTTCAATAAAATTCCCATAAAAATAAAAATACAAAATATTAAACAAACATTTCTTTGTTGGAAAAGAAATGTGGATATCACAATTAGCTCTTCCTACACCTAACAGGTAAGCCTGAATTTCATGTTTAAATTATCAGTAATTTCAATTACCAACCTTTGTAAAAATTGTAATATTTAAGCAAACAATGTTTAAAAAATCAATAGCACTGTAAAACTAAAAATAATGTATTTACCTGCTTTCCTATACCACCTAGTCCTTGTTGCAATTGCGATGTCAAAATGAAAGCTCCATGGTTTATATATAGCTTCCATATCCTTCCTATTTATATAAATAAGAAATAAAACTGAATTATATGACAAATAAGAGAAAAAAATCAGTACTGAAAAAAAAAAGCACTCCATTTCAAAAGTAGAAAGAACATATGATGCGATCAAAGAAAACCAAAGTAATCCCACCACATTAACAAGGAAGAACCATTTCCTGCTTTGAGTTCACGGATAAACCCAAACACCATAATTGATGCAGAAAGGTCATTAATGACTCGAGTAAGCATAAGCAAATTCAATGGGTAGACCGTAGACCATTCATACGTGTAGAGAAAATGCAGCTCATTCTGTCCGCCATTTATTCTTTGTTTTAATTTATATTGTGAAAACAGCCCCAAAAAGGCAACTCGAATTCATCAATACAATATATATATAAATAGTTTTTTTTCCAAAAACAGGATTATATATTTTGTCCAGCTTTGTTGAAAAAAGAGCCCAACAAAATGGAGCAACTGAAGGGCGAGTGAATGGGTAAGATTGCAATATCTAGGATAACCATAAACTACAATGAAGAAAATATTATAGAAGGTCTGATTCATAGGTGGCCCACTTGTTTTTGGTTGTGCAAAAAGACCTCATTAGTATAGTCTATTTTCTTTTCTAAAGCCAGTAAAATACCTAGTTTATCAAGTTTAAGGGAAAGATGACAATGGACAATATCCTTGTTTGTAAAAGCTAAAATCATATCAGGCTAAAAAATAGATAAAAGATAAATAGATCATGATAGAATGGAAAATTGCCCAATCCAGCTTTAACTATCATGAATCAAATCCACAACCAAACTTGAATCTGATCAAGAGTGACATTATTGAATGGAGAGGGTTTGTTCTTTGGAAAACGAGAAGGGAATTACTTCACGCAGAGTTGAAAGGGCCGGTATGCCAAGTAAAAATCACAAACCCATAAATATATCGGATAAGAAAATGTAAGGGCACTATTTTCAGAAATTAGATGACAATGCTGATGTAGACATTTACACCAATTTCAACGGTTACATCTCCAAAACGCATGGAATCTGTTAAAGGAGTATAAGAAATCTGTATTTTCAATAGACATAACTATAAAGACATAAATAGCTATAAAAGTATTGGAAAAACAGGAGAAGTTCCATGCAGCGTGGACTACCTTCCGAAAATCCAAACCGTTCATATACTCACCCACTATAACAAACACCCATGAACACATGATCAATCAGCTTCATTCGCTTTTTCTTTTTTTTTTTTTTTTTGAACAAAACTTTTGAAAAAAAAAAGAAAGAAAGAAAAGAGTAAAGCCATCGCGAGCAAAATCCACTGCTATATCTAATGGGTGGCCATCTGAAATTAATCTCAGTATTTAAAGAAGGTTAATAAAATGGAAGTTAGGAGTATATCTAAAGTTTAGATTTTCGGAAGGTGAAGGAGGGTGCTCAAGCCCCGCTACATTGGCGTCTTGCCCAGCCACGAAATGAAAGGGCAGCAAGCCGATTTTGTTATCCATGCGAGTTTATGAGAAGAAAACGTTACAAATAAAAGCTTTGTTCCGAAATAATAATGCTAAGATAAGCAGAAATTGTTCTGCCAACTAATTATATAAGATAAACGTCACTGATACGATAATACCCATACCAAAAAAATAGGGACAAGGCCCATATATGTGTTTTGAGTTTTGATTTATACCATCAAAACCCCTCCGATCCAATCTTTCAAGATTTAGAAATAAGAAGAAAAAAAAAACATAACTAGAAGATTGAAGCATTGAAGCTGAAACAAAAGAAAAGAAGCCCGGAGTGAAGAAAATGCACCTGCGATTGAGAGCTCCAAAACGAGAAGCAGCAAACTCAAAACAGACAGCTGAGACGAAAGACGATCACATAATGTTAAGTCGAAGGGAGGGAGAGGCGTGAGAAAAGAAGGCAGGAGGGGATACGCAGAGAGAGATGCAAAGCGTCGCATCAGAAGGTAATTTTGGGAGGCGATGAGAGGAGAGAAGGGATGGTTAGCGTCAGCAGGTAGTTTTGGGATTGGGAGGCGATGAGAGCATAGAGAGATGCAAAGCGTCAGAAGGTGGATTTTAGGGTTTTCAGTGGGAAAAAAGACGGTTTTATAGGGATTTTCTGCGCGGGACGGGTAGATACGGATATATAAGAACTTATGGTCCTTCCAGTTCCAGAAGAGAACCCGTTCATCTCCCGGATGTAAACAAAGTTTGCAAAACCAGACACGCTTATTAATCGAGACCAAAAACAAAATCCAAACCCGATTTAAAAACCACCGGATGGTCAGAGAATCGGGGACCCAACAATAACATCTGAGTGTACCCACCACCTCACATGCAGATAAACCAACCTTCATTAGTTACCCGAGAAGAAATTTTAGCTAAATTAGACAAAAGTTCCTTAGTATGATCTTGCAAGACCTCCAGTATAGCAACTTTTTCTCTAACACCTATATTATATATAATTGGACGTATTTTGGCGAGAGATCCCTAAATACACCACATCAGATATTTTCATAACTGATTTGCCATTTAAATGGTTTAGACATAAATTTTTTAATTTTAAAATTTCAAATCTCCCATTCTCCGTCGTTTTTAAGTCCTCTCAATCTCCTCTACCCAAAAGAAAAAAAACAAGAAGAGAGAGAGAAAGAAAGACAAAAGGGGGGATGTGGCTGAGTGCACAGGTGCTGCGCGTGGTGGAAGAAGGAGATTGAGAGAGGTGAGTGCACGTGCGTAGGGAAGGGGGGGTGGGGGGAAAGAAAAAGGAGAGGAGGAGGAGGAGAAGAAGAAAGAGAAGATGTGTGCATATGCAGGTGGAGTCTAGGTATGCGTGGTGACACGATGAATGCAAAGAGGAGGAGAGGACCCTTACCTACTCCGGCCGGCTTCTGCGCGCTGACGAGTTAGATGAGAGCAGGGGTGCTGCACGGCGAGGATGATGCAAAAGGTGACGCAGCACACACAAGGAAGATGGAGGCCGAGGGAAATGCAATCCGCACGAGGAAGGCGATGGCTGTGGGAGAGAAGCGATTCGGGGATGGACTTGCGCTGCAATGGAGGCGATGGACATGAGCATTCTGTGCAGGGATGTGAGGGTGAAGAGCGTGAGAATGGAGAGGATGGAGAAGGCATCCAGCGGGCATGAGTGTTCTGGGATGTGAGATGGGCTGCTTGCGCCTGGGATGGTAGGACGGAGATGGTGATGGAGGGGAGTTGCGTGCGTTAGGATGATGATGGCGATGGTGTAGGGCACTAGCAGGTGCTTCCTGATGTCAGAGTCTCTGCCGTTCGTGGCCGCTGTCGTCCCATGGTCGAGGAAGAAGAAGACTGGAACTCTAGTCTTTTGTATCCTGTGGTAGAACGAGAAGAGGGAGGAAAAAGACAACCATAAAGGCTTTGGTCGGTTCCAGTCCTGGTTGGGTCTAGGTCAAGTCATCCTGCCCTATTTTCAAAAGCCAGAAGCAAAGCTGTGAAATTTATTTGAGTTTTGTCAAATTTATCTAAGTTTTTATCAAATTTATCTGAATTTTTGTGAAATTTATCAAAATTTATTTTAAATTTATTTGATTTTTTTTAAGTTATCTGATTTTTTTTAAATTTGCATCTTTTGAAGTTTATTTACATTTTTTGAAATTTATTTGATTCTTTTGAAATTTATTTGCGTCTTTTTAAATTTATCTGCATCCTATTGAAATTTATTGCTTCTTTTAAAATATATTTGCGTTCTTTTGAAATTTATTTATTTATTTTTAATTTATTTGAAAATCTTATTAATTGGATTTTTATTAATCGTGGCCAATTAAATTGTAGTTGGTTATTATTAATGGCATATCCTACTAATCATGGGATATGATTTATCTTTAAATAAATAAGTACTTTTAAATAAGGGATAACTTATACATTTTAGTTCTTCAAATTTGGAAAAATGACCTACCATACTATGAAAAAAAATTATGGATCTAAGACGAGAAAGTGAAACATTCAGGGACCTGTCGCCGAATTCCCCAAGAAATTTTATGTTTGGTTGTTGAGATTTTGAAAGGCAACCCATCTAAAAAGTCGCTTTTAACTACTTGAGTTCTCAAATTTTTAGCATTATAAATACTAAATTATAGACATGAGCATTTAGAAATTTACTTAGGGGACAATGTGAGAATTCTAAATTCTGTCAAATAAGACTTATCGAAATTCTTACAAACAAGCAAACCCAAGTATATGATTTTGATCCCATTTGCAATGTTTCCAAGGGGAGAGGGGCGGCACATGTAAAAATTGCATAGAGTTCTTAAAATTCATAGGAAATTCTTAGAAAATATGGGGGAATGTGTGAGAAAAACTATAAAATTTACTAAATAATTGAGGTGTTTTCAGCCCCATCACTCCCCTTGGTTCCGCCATTGGCTGATGTTAATGAGAACAAGAGCAAAGTCTTCAACCCACACTCTATAATCTACATGCATCCTAGGTCCAAGAAAATTATTCTCATACGAAACAAGTGAATATTTTATGGCATGAAACATATACAAACAAAAAATATATATATATATATATATTAAATAACATGAGGAATCATAACGTGAAAAATAGCAACTAAACTTGATTCATCATCCAGATCACAGTTTTGTTCGTTAATCTAATGCAATATTATCACAAGCCTTTTTTGTGAGTGGAAATGGCCCCAAATTTAAGAATTGACAGTGATATGTTGCATTAAATTAATCGCATGTCAAACGCATTATTTTTTTGTTCTCGTCCCAAAGGCATAACACTATGGAGTGAAGTTTGGACCTACAAAGCTCGCTTTTGTCATATGACATAATTTCTATCAAACAGAGGAGGTCTCCGCATTAAATTTTATTGTTATGTGCCATGCAGAAGAAAAGGGTGTTTCTAGCGTCCAAGTTTTAGCTGATGAAAATAAAAAGAAAAGAAAAAAATTGATTCGGATGAATAACGAATAAGATCATTGCACGATAACTCCTATTATCTTGGATATTTCTAAGGCATATAGTTGTTTTGACAAAATCTCTATCATCATATTATGAGGCAACTAAATTCATGGCGATTAGTATGGCCAAGCATAATTATTCATTTGCCTTTGATTTTGAGTGGTGTGGGAGGTTTTTATTAGCTTATAGAGTCAATCCCTTGATTTTGTTGGTCTTGGATTTTGTTAGTATCCCTTGAGTTTGTTGGTCTTGGATTTTGTTAGTTTGACTATTGCTTTATTTTGTTAAATTCATAATGTGTTCCCCTCTCTACCCCAAGAAAAAATGAAGGGATCATGTATAATTTATGGTGGATCTACATGCGTAAAGCTCACAAAGTCTTTTTGAAGCTTCTACGTAAAAAATTCTATCTAAACCATGAGAAGATGCAGCCCCAATTATCTTGAGTGGGTCTTGCCCTATCCATTTCAAAGATAAGCAAACACTTTCTATTATTATGTATCATAGTGGAGGCTTCTCATATCAATTCAATTTTAACTACTTCTTCTCAATTTTAACTTTGATTGGAGACCAAATGAATTTTGGCCCCAAAAGAAAATCTTTTCTTCAAGAATATTATGACACAAAATTTCTTTCTAGTTTCGCTGCTTAATAAGAGTGTACATTATTTTATTTTATTTTATTACATTCACATGAGTTTATTAATTTTTGTTATCTCTTAAATTCTCCAAAATGTATCTCTTTATTTAAACTTCAATTAATCATTGAATACTAATTCAGCTAGGATCTTCAAATGAGAATAGAAGCTCGAGTGATTTCCTATTATTTTATTTTAAAGTCATGCATTTTGAAGATAATTCTGATGATAACTTCTAATTTTGATTGAGAGTTATATCCATTCTCTACAACTTACCCACCTTCTCCCCACACAACCAAAATGTAACTGTTGGTCTCTCTCATCAGTTTGTATTTTCTCTTAAAGAAACTGTTGGTCTCATATGGGTGTCACAATCGGACTTGACAAAAACCTTTGTGCATTCCGGTGTGAGATAGACCCTGCGAACTTGCTGTTTATTTAAAGATTTGGGAAAGATGAGATATTTCAATTTAAAAAACACTAATTGTTTTGGGACTCCAAAGATCTCCCCAATAAGTAGAAATATCTTTTTCCTTCTTCAATCAATGGAGTTTCCTTTTTCTAATAGAATTCAACACAACAATTCCCTAAAATCTCTCTTGTTCTCAGGTCCAAATGGTGCCGGCACATTATAAGAAATATGAGGGCCTTGATGAGGAAACTAAGATTTGAGTTAGATTCTCTTATCTAATAAGATATGTAAGAAAATATTATTTGATGCTATATTAAAGAGTTATCTTCTGAACCTTTCATCCCTTAGGGGGCGTTTGCCTTTTACACATGAGATGCGTAAATGCGGTTTACATATGGAAATGTTCCATATGTAAATTTCACATATGTAAGCTTTACATATGCGTTTTAGTTTACAACGTTTGTCTACTGTTGTCATTTTCATATCATTTACGCATGTGAATCATTTTACCACGTTTGTTTGAACTACATGTGAAAAGGATAAATTTTTATTTTTGTAAATTATATTGATAGTAGCAATAGTTAGGAGCACTAAAAATGGTCACCACCTTTTGTTCCTGTAAATGTTTGGATGATTGTCAAACCATGAAAACATGGAAAAGCAAAAATGAAGTGTTGCTATAATAAAAAAAAAATGAAAAAAACACATATCACCAGTTAAATCCCTCCATGATTAGTCAATAAAGTGGGACCAACTGCACAAGATATACAATTAAAATATTCTAATGCATCTCCACTATATACCAAAAATAGTAACTTTTCGATCATTTCTATATATACTTTTTAAATCCATATAAGCAAAAAAGCCAAAACCATAAAAAGTTTAATGGTGTTTCAATCTCATAAATAAAGTAACCCATCTCATATTAGGGTGAGTTTTTCTTTCTGCAGATACATATAGCATAATATTGTAGAGGCTTTGCATTTTCTTTCTGCAGATACAGATAGCATAAAAATTAGATCACTTGAAAAAGAAATAGCACCAATAAAAACTATAGGCAATTAGGCATGTAGTGAAACAACAAAATAAAGAGGATAATGAACCAAAGCATGATGAGCATTGGATGAAATCCTTTTTACAATGAGGAACAAACAATAATACCTCACATTACAGTCATCTAATAGTTAAACAACAAAAGATACAAGTCACAAACCTCTAAGTTTAATCAGAGAAAGAAAGCCAATTCCAATTATTGCCTTTGAAATAGAGGAATCACAAGAAGATTCTGAACAAAAGATATAAGTCAACTAAATGATCATATTTACAAATTTTTTAGCATCTTTCTTTCACTTCTTTTTTACTTTCAAAATATTTTTTCATTTTTTTAAAGATCAAATCCACTATTCAGGTCCAGCACATGCCCACACTGATTTCTCCGGGGCCAAATAGCATGAACACAGGTGGAATGTAATACCATACTCTAAATTCAATAAAGACTCCCAATCATAAGAGGGCAAAATCCAATTCCAACTCATATTTTATCTCTACAAAGCAAGAATAAACTCAGTAAAAAGACTCTCAATTACAAGAGGGGAAAATCCAACTCAGATTATCTCCACAAAGCAAGAATAGTAATACCTTGATAGAGCCTCTATCCCGCTTCAGAGCTTCTATGCAATCCTCTTCAACCTTCGTCCAATCACCGCAAAACCCAACAAGGAAAACAGACCAAAAAAACAAACACATAAAACCCATCACCATCAGCACCTATAAATTCCAACAAAATGGGAAGGAGAAGAACAAATCCCAAAAAATGGGATGAGAGAAGAAAAGGGCCACACTCACTTTTTCTTCATGTAACACAACGCCCGATTCGTCCAATACAGTGCCACATTGGGGCGGAGAGTAATCGCCTAAAACAGCACCACCCCAACAGAGAAAACAAGAAATAGAAGAACCCCATTGAAAAACAAACAAGAAGAATCAGTAAAAAGATGAAATTAACATGGGAGAGAAGACGATCAAAAGCTCAATTTTTCAGACCTCTGTGTAGTTGTCAATGGCTGCTCTAAAACGATTTTTTTCAAAGCATTTGTTGCCATCTTTCCTCAGAAGCTCTGCTTGTTTGGCCGCGCTTTTGCCACTACTGGTGCCATCTGATGAAGCCAAATGGGTCTGTTTAATCTACTTCAGAGGCTTTCTTCTCTCTGCCTTGGTTGATTTTCTTGTGGTCTGAGAAGATGAAGTAGAAATAGAAGAAGGAAGGCAGAAGACGACGAGAGAGAGGAAGTTGAGAGGAAAGAGAAATAAAGAAATGACGGCTTAGTGGGTCTTGTTTTTTGTGTTGGAGACGTTTCGAAGCCGGGATACATATGACGGAACGAATGATCTCCGTACCAGGCGCCTTTTTTAGTGGGTTTCATTACATACCATTTCCATATGGGATTCCTTTTACCATCTATGAAGGTGTAAAAATTTAGGTGCGAAAATGAGTACATTTTCACACCATTTTCACATGAGATTTACATGCGTAAAATAGTGCAAACAAACGTGATGGTACGTAACATTCACGCATGTGCATCATTTACATACGTAAATGGTTGTATAATCCCATCATGATTTCTAATTTTAGAAGGGGTTTAGTTTGATCCGGACTCTTTAATCTCCCATCACATAATTAAAATTAATGAGTGTGAGTGAATCACAATGATTCTCGCAACTGCATTTTCAATGATTTCTCCAACACAATCGTACCATATATCTTCCCTTTCTTAAAATTTCACTTTTATTTTTTTTTATTACGAGTATATTCTTTTGATTTCAAAAAAATATTTGAAGTAAAATACTCAATTGATCTCAAACAAATTAAAGTGCACCCAGTTTGCCCGAGCTTCATATATTATAATTTTATTATATACATGGACAAATGTGGGGACATAAAAGTTAAATCATATTTTAATGGCATTATATAGACGATAACAGAGTCCATTCCTCTAGAGCTGCATGAGTAGATAAATATGATGAATGTGAGAATGTTCACCAAGAAGCTGGACTGTATGTCTTCATCAGTGGGGGTAGGGTGCGTGGAAAGGTCACCATAAGATTAGGATGTAAACAAAAATAAAAAAAAATCAGAGCTTTTAGATCATCGCAGTGGTTCACTTAATGGCATTAAAATTTAGTAATCTTTTAACCATAGATTCTTTTGGAAATTCAATCCAACCGTGGATAAAAGGTTTGACGAGAGTGAAATTGTGACAGGTGCCAAATAACAGAGGGATTAGAGTGTTGAAGGGCCACATCAAAGGTGGGTCCAATGAGTTGGGACTGCAACCACTGCTGCTGTGCTCGTAGGAGCACATTTTCTCGTGCCGAAATTGAATGGCATGGTGGAACTGGAAGGCAGGCAGCAGGGAAGCTTAATCCATCGCGGGTTCATTTCCTTTCCTTCCGTTAAAAAGCCGTTAACGTGATATCCCAATTGACCTGTTGTTGACTTTGAAGTCTGGCATCCGGCGACTTTTCCTTTGTCTTTATTCTTAAACTCTTCTTCTACCAACCAAAACCCAATAAAAAGAGTGAGAACGAAATTAACTCAGAGGAAGAAGGAAGAAAGTTGGTTGTTGGAGGTTCTTGATGATGGAAGAAGAAAGGCTAGCGGAGAAAGTATTGGCCATGAGAGAATCTCTGCAGAAGAGCCAGACAATCACCAACAAAGTCGTTACAATCCTCGGCTCCTTCGACCACCGTCTCTCCACCCTTGAATCCGCCATGCGCCCTACTCAGGTCCCTCCTTTTCTCTCTCTCCCTCAACGCAAGCAAAAAATTAAAATTTAGGGTTTCTATTTTCTTCATCTTTTCATATGTTGTTTGTTTTGGGTTTTGAATGTATGATGCAGGTGCGGACGCATTCGATTCGGAAGGCGCATGAGAACATCGACAGGACGTTGAAGTCGGCCGAAGTCATCTTGGCACAGTTCGATATCTCTCGCCAGGTCACTTGCTGTTTTTTTTTCTCTCTCTCTCTCTCTCTCTCTCTCTTGTAGAACTGATTTTGATCCATGTGAGGCCTACCTTTGCTAATTATGAAAGAGTGCCTCATTGGACTGAATTTTACTGCAACTCTAGTGGTATACTCCGTTGGATTGGATTGATTATATTTCAAGTGTGGTGGACATCAGCAAGGTGAGTGATGTGGTCAGTTCATCCTGGTTTGTTTGGTCAGAACCGATCATATGAAACAGTACACTCTGTGGGGAAAAAAAACTGGGGCAAATTTCACTTGTGTCCGAGTTATATGACCATTGGATTAATGGAGTGTAAGAAAATATACCTAATTATGGTGTGATGGAAGGGTCTCCTGGCAGATACGTTTTGGGTAAAAATCATCTCAATCAGATCATCACAGCCATTTACTTTGGGCCTCAAAGTTTAATGGCTTATTAAGTAACATATTTTTATAAAATTTAATATAACGGCGAGTATAATTTAGGTTATTGTCAAATTAGGATGAGTGTGTGTGTTTACATATATAAAAATTTCCTCCACCGAGCACCACTGCATGGCGAAACACCTAGTGGGGCCCAACTTATTATCCATCTGAGTAGACCATAAAATAGGGACCACCCTCGATAGTCACCAATCCCGAATTTGGCATCCGTTCGAATGGATTGTACCGTTGGATTGATTTGCACTCTATATTTTTTTTAGCAATATGACTCAAACCCATAGCCTCATGGTTGGACAATGAGCACCTTCAAACTGTGCTATAGGACCTCGTGACACAATAGACACAATTATTCTAATAATATATCCAATTAAAATCATTTATAGAAAATTAAAATATATACAATACATAATAGCATACTTTGGCTTTGTTTTGGGCCCCAGGCCCCCAAGTAGACTTGGGGAGTCAGTCTTTTGAGTTGGGTCTGGGTCTTATAAATTAGACCATGCTAGGTCCTGCCACCATGGATCTAACTTGTTTATATGCCATCAAAAAAGTCTTGTATGAAACTAATTATGCACGTTTCTCTGTTGTTTTATGCCAATATAACAGCATATTGTCCAGAGCATGTTTAAGTGAATAAGAAAAATGATACTGGGTTGTGCTTTTAAGTTTTTCACAAGGTCAGTGCCAAAGGGTTTGGAAAACCATCCTCCATCCTTCCAGTAGAGGGTTATTCATTTGTTAAGATATTTTCTATATGTTTTTTATTTCAATCTTTTTTTTTCCCCTAATTTCTCCACCCCTCTGTTTATTTTGTAGGTAAATATCAATATGTTAACATATCAACTTTCTGTTTATCTTTCAACATTGATACTGGTATCCTTCCAAACATGCAGGCAGAGGATAAAATATCGAAAAGTCCACATGAGGATCTAGGAAGTTATCTATCAGCAGTTGAGCAGTTAAAAAACAATGTCCGTTTTTTCTCCTCCAAAAAAAGCTTCAAGACTACTGATGGAGTACTTAATCATACGAATGGTTTGCTTGCTAAGGCCATCCTTAAGCTAGAAGGAGAGTTTAAGCAGCTCTTATTCTCTTATAGGTTTGTACTTGTGCAGATATCTATCTGTTTTTGTTGTGTCCATACAGTTTAGTTTGTTTATTTAAACTTCCAGTATAGCTAACATTGAAAATTTATTATCTAATTGTTACAATTATTCCTTCTATGTTTTGTCATGTATTCTGACTGTTATTTCTGTGAACTTCTCTACATTTTTTTCCTCCCTCCTCTTTTTACTTGTGCGCAAAGAATTTTTTGGGGACTGATTTTTAGAAGCATCTCTGCTACTTTTTTTGTGATTTTATCATACAAATAGCACTCAACGTGGGAAAATTTATGTGAGATATCTCTCTCTCTCTCTCTCTTTTATTGGAGCATCTGCAAGAGAGTTTTTCTACTCTTCCTCCTCGAGATTCTTTGTGGACGTGGAGAGTTTTGGTTGTCATTCATGTAATTTACTTATGTCAGCTGATTTTTTTACTGCTATTGGTATCTACTGGTAAGTCTGGTATCCACATTGTGCAAAATGTACAGAATCTAGTTGAATATTGGAATAGACGTGTATGTGATGCAAAGATGCAACACTATGGCAATCCTTTAGAGTGACTTTTGATTCTGTTTGATTCCAGCAAACCTGTAGAACCTGATCTCCTTTTTGATTGCCTTCCCAACAATATGCGTCCATCACCAGGATCACCTGGTCACCATGGTGACTCAGGTGGTATGACCAATTCCTCTGAACATCAAGGCCAAAGTTTAGAAAGTGCTGAATTCAAGTTGCCAACTCTGATTCCTCCAAGGATTATACCATTACTGCATGATTTAGCCCAACAAATGGCGCAAGCTGGTCACCAACAACGGTGTCTAAAAATTTACAGGTAAAATTTTCATTTTACGTTTGCCATAATAATTCAATGCTATACATGAATTGCTCCCTCCCTCTCTCCCTCCCTCCCTCTATATATATATGTGATAATATGGAATATTGGGAAATTATATTTTATTATATCTATATGCTCCATTGTTTTGGTTAGCTGAAATTGACCTTGCATACATAGAACCAAACTATTTAAACATAATGTATACAAGTCTGTATAACGTTTTGAACTAATTTAGTCATATTTTCAGAAGCATAGATAAGGATCCATGTTAACCTGACATTGAAGCTTTATCACATCTATTTATGCTTGGCGATGTCTGTTCTACTTCTCTCGTCCTGGCCAACTTGTTATGAAGGCCTGGAATATTGATCAAGAAGTTTCCAGGTCCTAACTTGAGGTAATATAGTTGTAACTGGTCAGAGGCCTAATCATCTTGGTAAGCATGGTCAGTTCATCTACACCAGCCTATTTCATTCTCCCCGTCCATAGTCTTGACCCTTCCATCAGTTCTTGACTTCTTGTCATGTGTCAATTTTATTCACCTTGTTAGCCTTTTTATGTGTCATTGAGAAGCTGTTTTGCTAACAGGAGTGTCACCTATGCTGGTGTCACTTGTAACTCCACTACCTCTATTATTTGATGGATTAATACTTTCAGCGAAACTATATGGAAGTGGTGGACCAGGCTACTCGCTGGAAATCCTATGAATGGGCGAGGGTCGTGGGGCTTACTGCTGACTTTTGTAGCATGTTAAAGATGCCTTGCAGAAGTTGATGTGACCACACTTTGGCAGATAGAAATCCATTACCTGGCTTACTCAATGGATTAGTACCTTTGCCTAAATTTGAAGAAATTAGTGGATCAAGCTACTTGTTCATAGAACAAAAGCTTCCATGTTACACCAAAATTCATCTTCTTCCCTCCTTGAGCTTCACTTGAAAGGGCATTCCATCTGAAAAAGTTATCAATAAATCATTCAGCCCATTTTTGGGGCTGTAAGGTTTGATTAAAACATCTTTCTCTAGCTATCATATATACTTAGTCTCTTACCATTCAAATATATATTCAATGGGCATGGCGTCCTATATTCATAGATAGGAGGATTAAACGGGGGACTATGCCACTTGGTCCTGAATAGAACTAAAGAGAAGATTTTGACTCCTGCTATTCCATCTAGTTGACGCTTTTGAACTTTAAAGTAGTGCATCCTTGGCTTCTTCATCTGCTCATTGGTAGGGTTGTGATATTTGCCCAAAACATCTTTCTCTAGCTATTGTATACTTGGTCTCTTACTAGTAAAAAATAAATGCACACACACAATTGGTCTCTTCGTAGGCATTTATTGTTGGTTACTACAAAGTATAATATTGAGGTCTTCTTGGGCATGGGAGTTTAAAGTTTAAACATAAACCAAGTGATGCTGAGATGGAATACTGGGTGGCCATTCTTTTTCTCTTGAAGGCATTTGAATTCTTCTCGTGGTGGAGCAAGGTAGCAGTAGGAGATTTTTCTGTTAAATTATACTTTTCTTCTCATACTAAAGTCTCTGGGTTTCAAAGAATAGTAACATTTTTGTTGTCATGGAAAGGGAGTACCCCATTAAAAATTGTAGCCTCTTGTTGCTTGGAAGTGATGATGACATCCTTATGATCACCTTCAAAGCAGAGAAGTCAGATGGCAAAGATATGATTACTTTGTTGGAGGGATCAAGGATGGCTGATCACTTGTTCTTTGCTTGTTCTTGTGGCTCAAGTCTAGTCTAGTTTCATTGTGTTATTCAGAATGCATTTGGGAGGTTCTGAGAAAAGGATGAGAAATCTTTTTCTTTGATTGAGACAAGTACATCTTTCTGCGAAGAAAAAACTGGTTTGAACCTTGTTGTGCATGCTATCATTTGAGACATTTGGTTGGGGAGGGAAAAGAGAATATTAAATGGTACTTAGATGCCCATTAAAAAAACGAAACTCAGATAACAACACAAGATTGTTGGAAAAGGAGAATCTTTGTCAGGAAAGATTCGAGAAAAATAAAGTAAGAAATTACACTGTTGATGAAAAAAATGTATTGGCAGGGTTAACCAACAGAAGCATTACTCATCACTCTCATTGGAGTTGCATGATCCTCATTATGGACAGTGGCTAGTTAGTTCTATCGTTATGTTCCTTTTGTCTTCTGCGTTTGTTTTCCTTGGGCTGTTTTGTTTAATTAACTATAGTTGGAGTGGAGTCCCATACCCTTTTGTCTTCTGTCTGATTGCTGAACTTGATGAAATGAAAAAACATATTCTATCCGTTTTTCTCTCAGGTGGTAATGAAAGAACAGAGGATACATTTTGTCTGAATGCTAATAAAAGAGGGAAGTTTACTTGAAATAATTACTTCCCACATTTGGTACTGAGCCTTGATCGCGGCTCCAAGTGCAGAGCTTCAATTGTAGTAATGAAACTGGTGAGACCAGGTCGATCCACAAGGGGAAATGTGTTTATCTTTTCAACTTGCACCTGTCCTATTTAAAATCTAAAAATAGCCTAAAAACTAAAAAAATTACAACCATCATTCCTACTTTCCAAAAATTAAATTAATTACAATCCAATGAAAAGAAAACTTCCTAAATCTAAAAATCCTAAACTAAAAAATCTAAAAACTAAAGTTGCTGCAAAATAATACACAAGTCAAATCATCCAATAATAAAAAGTTACTAAAAATTGAAACAAACAACTAAATTACAAATTAAACAAAACTAAATTAGAAACAAATCAAAATAAAGAAAACAACTCTCTTTCTAAGATTGAAAATCCTAAGATAGTGACTTTCCTAATTTAAAACCTAAACCAAATTAGTAACTATGCTATTTTAGAAATTCCAATTTTTAGAAAACCTTCTAATTTTAAAACTTTGCAAGAAACACATTTAGAAAGGTTTCTAAATCTAGAATTTACCTAAAATTATCAAGAACCTAAAACTAGCAACTAAACTAAACTAAGAAAGTTAGCAAAGTTAGTATGTCGATGCAATTCAGACAAATTATCCTAGTGCAGAAATCTAGTATGATATGCAATCTTTGATGAATAATGCAACTGATCTAATGCAGCCTAAAACTAAGTTCAGTGGCTGAAATCAGCACTTTAATGATGCATGAATTAAAAAAAAAGCAGCAAGGAAAAAGTTTCTAAAACAATTAAAATTATGCATGAAATATGATGCATATTGCCGAAATCCTGCAGTGCAGAATTTTATGTGCAATAGACTGTTCTTGGCCCTGTTTGCATGTCCAAGACTACATGATATTTGGCCACAACTGAATAAAAAAGTTGGGTTTTTGAATTCTTTTTCATCAATGCTTATGGTCCACGTACTTTCCAGAGTCAGAACTATGTATGATTGAATGAGTTTCCAAACACGTTTAGGTACCAAGTATGAGTGCAGAAAATCTGTTTTCAATGTTGTAACTGAAATTGCTTCAAATTCGTCCTCCAAGTCAGGATTTTCAATGGTCTTTGAATGTCCCAACCATATGAACCAAACAATGCGAAAACAGATTTTCAAGACTTAAAGTTCTGCAACATGCAATTGATATGGACTGTTTTGGAAGGCTTGGGTCGTCCCACTGTGCACTCAAATCTGAGTTTTAAACTTAGTCAAAGCAAACCTGAAATTAAGTTATTTTAGTATCTTAAACATATTAAGAAACTCACTAACAAGTTATGTATGCAATGATCACACTTTCAGCCATTAAACCAACTTTAAACTAAACATTGAAATATAAAGAACACGAAGGGAAACAAAAGAAAAAAATTGCATGAATTTAAAAGTAGTGTGCAAGAACTTTAAATGCAGTGATGAAAAAAATTTAAATGTAGTAGTGCAAAGAAATTAAATGTAGTAGAAGTGTATTCTTCTCCTTCAAAATGCTTTTATAAGCGGGTTCATAATTTGAATCATGTTTTAGGCCCTTGGGTCGTCAATCCAAACACCAACAAGTAAAGAACCCAAATCAAACACCAATCACCCAAGTACAAGAAAGAAAAATTGAAAAGAGAAAGCAACACTTTTACGAACATGCAAAGTGTTTACATAAGATAAAAAAAATAAAACGAGACAATTACATACTAGGATGGGAAAGCCTCTTCTAGATGAAAAACCAAAGGGTGTAGTGTGATTTCTGGGCCAAATATCCTTGAGGACTTCAATGGAGAGAAAGAGAGAGGGAGAGGATGGAGTGTAGTAGTAATTCTAGAGAGAGGTGGTCTATCTTCCCATGGGGAGAGTGCATGCCCAAGGGGTCCTTTTTATAGGGATTTGGCTACCCTATTTCTTCTCCATAGATCCAATTTTCTAGCAAAGATGTCCTTCATTTTAGTAAGTCTTCTCCTTGGCCACCAAGCATGCGAGTTTTTGGCAAGTTCTTGTAGAGATTTTGGAGAAAATCTTGCTTTCCTTGCCCAAAACAATTCTTTGGATATCCACTTACTACATATATCTCAAGAAAATTTCCGTGCATTGTCATCTTCCTTTCAAAAAATCTTCATTGACTTGCCAATTCACAAAATTCACTTGAGATTTTCTTGAAATAATCCAAAGCATGCAGAGAAGGTGGGCCCTCTTGGTCTTGGACGTCCCACATGTGTGGGTCACACATGTGCATGTATGTGGGGTCCTTATGTTCTCAGTTATGCAATTTCTTGAAAATTCTTTCTTCTCTCTTTGTCTTTCTTCTCCTCTAAAATGATTTCTTTGCCTCATTATCTTGTAGATGGGACCCATTTCATCAATTTCCTGCATGCAAAAAATGAATTTTCATTTTAAAATAATAATTTAGATCAAAAGTCACAAATGCATGATAGTGGGCCCATCTCTCATGAAATGACAGTGAAAATGCAAATCATTGTGCATGATCTCTCTTAAATTAACCAATGAAAAAAAATAGTCATTTCAGGAGAAAAATAATTTTGCCAAGACTTTCCAAAAATAGGATTCTAAAAATGGCAGGTTTCATGTTTTTATGCAAAAACTATGATTTTTTAGCAAAGTATGCATGAATGCACTACAATGAATCCAGAATGCATAAAAACATGATTTCACTCTAAATGAGTCTCTTTTTAAATTAATAAGTCCTTAAAAAGTCTGAAAATAGCCATGAAATACTGCATTTTTAAGGTCTCATCAAGCCTTTTCTGTTGTCAAATGGATTGTTGACATGTTGATTACACTATTTTGGACTTTTGGCATATTAAGCTTGGGAATTTTTGTGGCCATTATATATGGTATTCTGTTTGTGTCATAATATAATCATCTATGTGAGAACCTGAACCTTGGTTTACCCTGATATTATTATTTAGTACTAATAAAACTGACTATGCACAATGTTGTACCTTTTGGACCCTACTCTACTTTGAGTATTTTATCATTGATATTATAATTTATACATGTTAGATAGCATTATAGGTCCATTGCAGTGTAATTAACTTGATTAAAAAGATTCCACACTTAGAAGAATAACTGGAAAACAATTCCCATGCAAATTTAGAGTATTTAAGGATAATTTGATTTGATTAAGAATTAAATAATATAAATTCGGAATAAAATAATAATTGATATTTGAGTATGATGGTATGGTATGATCCGCTAAGAGGGACCCTTAATTGTGATTAATAATGAATCAGTAATAGGGTACATCCATTACTAAAATGCATTAAAAATTAAGGGCCCATGTGACACCCACTAGTGTTGCACGACCAAGTACCGGCTGTGTTAAGCCTTAGGTTATTCCAGTTGGTAGCCTCATTATAGTAAAATACCTATTTGAGTCACATTAGGAAGATCAATTTATATTCATCATCATCATCAAAGCCTTGTCCCAACTCCCAACTCTGTTGGGGTTGGCTACATGAATTCTGATCTATCCTTAGCCAAATCCACAAATAAGTTGCACTTCTTCAAATCTATTTTTAATACCTCAATCCATGTCCTCTTTGATTTACCCCTTCCCCTTCGTGGGCCATCAACCTGCATTGCCAAACTCTTCGTTGCCAGTACCGGTAGGCCCAAACCATCTCAAACAGGTTTCTCTAATTTTATCCCCTATTGATGCTACTCCTAAATGCTCTTGTAATTGTTTATTTCTAATTTTATCTTTCTAAGTTTACCACTCATCCACCTCAACACTCTCATCTTTGTAAATTCGTTTTGTGCAAATATTGCTTCTTGATTGGTTAACATTTTGCTCCATAGGTCATCATAGCTGGTCCAATCGTTGTTCCGTAAAATCCTTCCTTCGATCTTGTTGGCATTCGCTGGTCACAAAGCACTTTAGAAGCAAGTCTCCATTTCATTTGTCACAGTAGGATGCTCAATTTATTAAGAAAGGAAATTAGGAGAGACATGTTAGGCAAGATTAGAGATAGTAGACTCCAACATAAATTAGGAGGAGGGCGAGGACATCCCATAAGGGAGTCACAAGCCCAATATGGAAGGAATTCTAGTACCATTAAGATTGGCGGTGGCTAATAAGGGTTCCAGCTCAAATAGAATTAGAAAGAAGACTTCCCATAAGAATTACAACTCTTAGTTATAAAAGGAAAGCCATGTAGGATTACCTAGTGGCTAGTTAGCCTATTCCTTAATAATGTTGGCAGTCCTTTTTGCACACATGTTAGAAAGTGTAATCCTAATAGGACTATAGGAGAACTAATGGTAGTTAGAAGAATTAATCCTAATGCATTTAGCAAAGCCAATTGTCAATTGGAAACTTGCATTAGAGAGTCTACATTAGCAGTGCATGCCCATAGAAGGCTCACTCTCTTATTCTCTCTTAGGGGCGTTCATGTGCTGGGCTGAGGAACATCCAGGCCCTGCCTAGCTTCTAAATTGTAGGCCCAAGCCTGGCCCAAATCGGGCCTTAACTAGCTGGCCCAAACACAACTCGCCCGAACAACATGAAGCCCGAGCCCAACCCGTTTTCGGTTATAATTTAAAACATGGGCAGTTTACATTGGCTTGAGCGTAGCTTTATTGGTTTGGTCATGCATTTGTGTGTTAACTTTCTAGTGTACGAATCCTTGCATCATTATTTTTGTTAATACCATTATTATATTCGGGCCGGGCCGGGCCGGGCTTCGTGTTATCCACAACTGAATCCAAGCCCGACCTGTATATTAAACGGGTATAAATTAAAAAATCGACCCCAACCCTAATACGATCATCAAAGGACCAAGCACGGCCCAAAGAGGATAAGGCTCGGTCAGTGCTTGGGCTGGCCCAGTCCGTGAGCACCCCTATTCTCTCTCACACAATTAGAAGGGAAAGTTACTATTTCGAAAACGTGGCTATTTTGGGAAAGAGGTGGGCTTGTTTGGCAGGTCTAGTCTATTTTTTAAAGACCATTCAAAATAGACCCATACAAAAAAGAGCCATAGAAAAAAGAGGCTAAAATAAAAGGAGGTGTTTCGTAATGCAAGGGTCTATGCTAAATAGACATTTTTATATCATTGGTTGAGAGTTTTTCACATATTTCTTGAGATCCACAAGGTATTAGGCCATGAAAATTGACCACATGAACGTGCTCAGCCTTCCAAAGAGATCTCAAGGTTTGGATCTTGTGTTTGAGGTCCACAGTCCATAAAAGTATACCAAATGGCTCATTTTTTTGCACATATCTAGAGATTGGTGATGATCCAACGGGTGAAATTTGGTCTCATGGTCATGTTTGATATTGTAAACATTACTAACGGTTTAGATCTTATTTTTCATGCCTCTAAATAACAATAATAATTGAAATAGTTTACTGCTTATGGACAAATGCAATATTGAGCATAGTACATCAATGGTTGTTTTTGTTTTGCACATATCTCGAGATTCACAAGGTATTATGTGATAAAAATTGACCACATAACCATTTTTAGCCTCCCAAACATATCCAACAACTTTGATCTTGTGTTTCGGGCCCACAGATCATAACAAATTATATCCAATGGCTCACGGTTTTTGGCACATATCTCAAGATTGGTGATGATTCAATGGCTCAAATTTGGATACATGGCCGTGTTTGACCTTGTGAACATTTTCAACGGTTTGGATCTTGATTGGGCCTCTCATATTTGGAGAAAAATTTAAAAAAGGGACTAGCAGTGATTATGTATAAAACACTATAGCTCCGCCTCTTTTTTTTTCCCTCTATTTCTCAACTACCTCATCAAGGGGGCTGTGGAAAGTAGAGCCATTGCCTCTACTTCTCTAAAATGGGTAGAGGTTGAAAGGTGGTGCCAAACACTCAATTTTTTCAAACCTCTATCCATTTTAGAGAAATAGAGGGAAAAAATAGACCTACCAAACATGCACGTAGTCTCTTTAAAGATTACAACTCCTAGTTGTAAATATACTCAAGAGCCCAAACCAAGCCTATATAAAGCCCCACACTTCCACATGTCCAACCACATTCTCCCACACAACTAGAAACTAGAAGGAAAGGAAGGAGAGGAGAATAAAGAGAGGGCTGGGTGGGACAAGGTGAATGTGGGATTCTAGCACCGTTTCTCAACTAGAGACATTAACTAGAAGGCAATCAAGGGTGAGTAAACAATCTAGATTAATTGACCATGCATGATTCCTCCTTTGTTGCCATGTAATTCAATTTAGAAAACCCTAAATCCAGTTCTAGTCAATGAGATTGCGTAGAAATCATCTCAAAGCCCTAACTCAATGATGGTGAATGAGAAAGACGATAAATCAAGTGAATTAGTCTGGGTTGTGGGGTTCCCTTAGGTTCTCACCATTGTCCTAATCCCGTCGGTCCATATTTCGGGGTCCGTTGTTACGCCTTCATCATATGGATTGTGATTTATGGATTTATATGTTTTGACTTAATGTGGAGATCTCTGATGTTTAGAATTGTGTAGAAATTAGTCCTATGTTTAGATGTTGATCCTATTAGGGTATTGAATTTGATTTTGCAATTCCTACATGTGAATCATCTTGGAAACTCTACATGTGAATCATCTTGGAAACCCTAGAAATTGATCGAGATGGATGACAAACCAAAGGATAACTCCAAGTTTGTAACCTATGGCTTGGCTGTGGGGTCCCATAGGGGTTTCCTCATTGGCCAACCACTATGGACTATGTCCTAAGGTCATTTGAAGTCATCTCCATCACGATCATGTGGTTTTGGGGTTTTTCACATGTGATCTTTCTAGGGTTTATTAGATTTCGGTGATTCAATCATGTTTAGTGCATTTGAAACTATATCAATTATGTTTAAACCTGAAAACAACAGTAGATATCAAATTAAGACTTTGATTCCCTCTTGTTTCGTCAATTTACTTGTGTTGAATTATGACATGAAAGGGGATGGTGTAAATTCACCTGCTATGGTCAAGGAAAGGAGGAATTAGGGGCTGGCCGTGACCTATTATGGGGTCTAGGTTAGTTGTCCACCATGGATTCAAGGATCCATGGTGAAATTAGGGTTTGTGGCATCATTGGGTTTGTGTTTTGGGGTTCCAACACTTGTAATTGATGTGTTGAATTAGGGATTTAATATACTTGACAATTCCTCATTGATTCATGATTAAATCAACTCGTTCCAATTTTCTTTAATCATGTTTACCTACTGCCCTAGTGTATTTTGTTAAGAACCACTATTTTGTGATCTTAGACTTGAGTTTCTATTTCAATATCCTTGTATGTGATGTAACCCTTCGAGTTGGTTTGTTGTGAATAACCCTGAATTCATCTAGAAACCCAATTTTCTGATTGGGTGTGATTCCATGATTGTTTTTGGGACGGCTAGGATATTTGTGTTCTTAAATAGGTCAAATCCAGAATTTCCTGAATGAGACAGAAAGCACGTGGTCCACTTTTCGAGGATCAATGATGTTAGAATTCAATAATCTTTAGTTTGTTGGTGTCATCTCATCGAGTAGTACGAAATTGATATTGCAGTCGTTAAATTCCAATATCGGAAGAAAAAGTTTTGAATAGTACAATGTTTTAAGTAAAATCTCCTACTAGTAAATTTCAGTTATTGGCCGGTTGGCCCCATTGGTATGCTTAAGAAGATCAGATTTAATTTATGAAATGGTACCATAAATTTAGTATTTATAATTGTTCCCAATGCTTACTAGAGTCACCCGAATCAGATATAGAATCCTAACTTGTTTGATGTGGAACTTTTTTAATGGTTAAGCATGTGGGACTACTCTACTTGATGTTGGATTTTGGGAGCATGTGTTAATTTTTTTTGAATAAGTTGTTTGGAGCATTTCCCTATTTGTATAATTAGACTTTGATGTGACCTATGTCTTAACCTAGGACCCTCAACTCTTGATGAGTCTGCACCGTAGGCTGCATTTAACCTAGCATAACGTGTCTACGCATCTGTGTAGAGATTCATTCCATTATTATTATTATTTCTAGTTGCAGACTAGCTTTGTAAAGTGACCACGATCACTTGGTACTTGATACTATATTAGATAGCCATTTTTCCGTTTGGGTACCCCTGGATGTCCTCCTTGTAAGGACTGTAATTATCCCAGAACCTTGCATGCCTTTGGTGGGGCTGAACAAGCTAACTTAACTCATGTGTCTTGCCAATTTACATTAGCTGTTTGTAATTTGTTCTATCTAGTCATATGATTCTAGTGCTTTTGTAAATCAACTCGTGCACTAACTTTGGATTGTTATCCTAACCTTGACCTCATGTAATCTTTCGTTTGTCTTACCCTATTTTGCATGATTTGTATGTGACATTATGAATGCTTGTTTATTCACCAACTTACCCCAATACATGGAACATTTTTCAGAGAACAAAGCAGGATTGGAATCAAGGATGAAAATAGCGGTTGCGGAAGGGCGTAGTGGCCAGTGGTCAAAACGCTACGTAGCGGGCAATGTATAGCCGTTGCGGTGACATGTAGCGGTGTAGCAGTGTGAATTTTTTAAGTGGTAAAAAAAATTGAATATTGTATAACGGGCAATCTTGTGGTTTTTTAGTGATTTGAAACCATATAAGAGTAGAGACAACTTTAGTTAAGGCTATTGAGGAGAAGAAATAGGAAAAAACAATGTTTAAAATTAAAACTGTTTGACTCTACTAGGTTTTAGACCGTAGTGCCGCTATTTTCAAAAATAGCGTAGCGGCTTTGACTGCTACGGCCAATACTGCAGCCACTACGCTACGTGGCGGCCGCTATTTTGAACCATGATTGGAATAGGGAGATAATTCATACAAGGAAGTGTCTTATGGGAAAGAGTGGAGTGCCGATGACGTTGTCTGTGTAGCCAAAAGAGACACTCAAAAAAATTTATTTTGATTATTTTGGAACTCGTAATAAGATCCCAGAATTCGTCAAGTTTATTATTTGTTTGATTAGTTTAATTTTTGTTCGGAAGTTTAGATTGAATTAATAAATAAGGATTTACTAATAGCTGGTTCTATGTTTATTATGCAATGCTTGATGCTTAAAAAAATAATTTTCTGCAAATTGATTTGACTTATTCTCACATTGTGAAAATTACATTCGCACCGTGAATTCAGACTTCTAGGAAATCCGGGTTTCGGGTTGTGACAATTTACTCATAATGATTTTTCGTTGTGATGCTTCTTTCCAGTTATTTTTTTTATATTAGTTCCACATCAGGTAATGATAATGTATTTCTTCAAGAACATTGTGTTTAGTTCTTTTCATACTTATGCTTGAAGAACTTTTGCTACACAGATTATATATTTCTTTACAGAAGTGATATTTCTGTTTATGTGCACTCGCATGTTTTCATGCATTTGTATTTCCTGCAATTCCTTTTTCCTTGTCAAAGCCTGAGAACTATTTATAACAAATATGTTGCTTCTATCATTCTCAGGGAAATTCGAGCTCCAGTTTTGGAACAAAGCCTTCGAAAACTGGGCGTGGAAAAGCTAAGTATAGATGATGTGCAAAAGATGCAATGGGAAGTTTTGGAAGCTAAAATTGGGAGTTGGATTCATTTCATGCGGATTGCTGTAAGGATTGACATTGAATTCATTCGTCAGATGTGTTGTTTGGTTTTCTCCACCATCTGATTGTGTTTGAAACACAGGTCAAATTGCTATTTACAGCGGAATGGAGAGTTTGTTATCAAATTTTTGAAGGCATTGATACTATCAAGGACCAGTGTTTTGCTGAGGCAACTGCAAACACCGTGGCAATGCTCCTTAGTTTTGGCGAGGCTATTTCAAACAGCAAGAGGTCACCCGAGAAGTTGTTTGTTCTTCTAGACATGTACGAAATAATGTGCGAACTTCAACCAGAGGTACAATAAAATCCCATTGTTGATTGTTTGTCACTGCTTTCTGAAATTTTTATTCTTGAATGCTGTTTCTTTGGAGAAGATGCTCTCATTGCTTACATGCTCCAGAGAATGTTGTACTGCAATAATGTAAACTATCTAGTCTCTCGCAACTTGGACCATCCAAATCATGATGATGATGATGATGATGATAAAAGAAGGAAAAGTTTTAAGCAATTCGACTATCAACGAAGGCTGCAAGAACCAATCCTGGTTGTTGAACAATTTGACTATCCATAAAAGGTTCAACTTGTTTGATGCCCTTTTGATTAGTTATCAACATAGACTTGCTGGTAGTTGTAATGTTGAAAAATCTTCCTTCTGTATTTGTTGGAAGTAGTATGTTGGCCTTCTGTGTAACTAATAAATGATGTATAATTGGTTTATTCAACATCACTAAGTTCCAACCTCTGTTATTCGTTTGACGTGCAAAATCTACATACCACTTCGAAGTACATTTTAATATAGAACTGTCATATGAAATTTGACAATTATATAAGGAATATGCAAAAATAAATAAGGACTACTGTAATGTCTATCATTGACCAATTGTTGCTGAGTATACATTCTATCTTTAGCCCTTAGATTTAGAATCTAATTCATGTAAGGTCCTCGATTGGATATGATCGTGTGTAATTATAGAAAGGTTTACTATAAATATGGAATATATGCAAAGGAAGATGGCACGATTCATCATTCAAATCGTCTTCTATCGTATGGTTTTCTGATAGTTATCATGTGTAGCCGCAACTAATTATGAAGCTTTTAGAACTTGGATTGGGGGTGATTTGGCCCCCTTGGATCCAAATGAGTCGGCTGAGTCTCACTGATTTGGTCTCTAGAACAGAAGACCCTTAAAAAATATTCACGAATATGATGAAAAATCTAAAAAGTCAAAATGGATAATGTCATATAAATATATAATTTTAAGAATAATCATGGTTTAGTTAGCATGAACAAATTCAGGTGTAAGTGCTGTAATTTTTTTCCCACTCAATCGAATGAACACTGCATTTGAGCTTTGAATTGTTACATCTTCTATAAATTTTGGTTTTATTCTTCTAAAATTAGTGTAAAAGATCCCCAAAGCCTCCAAAGCTTCTTCCAATGTCAACTCTGACAATTTCTAAAGCCAAACAGATAAGTATTGCCTGATATGTGTTGCTATGGTGGCAGCCAACACGGCCTCTGCTGCTGCTGTTTTGATCCTTGATCCTAATCATGGCTGTCTTAACCTCATCTATCTAGGTTGGCATTTTGTACATCCATTGGTGCTAAAATTTAATGTCGCATTCCTATGTGGCCTGGGTTAACATGCATATCTAATCATGGGTGGGCTAGTGAGGTGATATTTATAGTTTTTTTACTTGCACCTCTTCCATTCAACATATTATTCTTTGTTTGTCATTTTCAGTCCATTTATTCCAAGAATTGTTGCTTGCTCAGTTGTTGGTTCTGCTGCAATAGTCTTAATATTGAACACATAGATTTATTTCCATCTTTTATTAACTGAAGTTCTTGGGCAGGTAGAAGTGATTTTCCAAGGCAAAGCTTGTACCAAAATTCAAGAATCTGTATTGACTTTGACGAGGCGACTGGCACAGACAGCTAAAGAAACCTTTGGTGACTTTGAAGAAGCAGTTGAAAAGGATGCCACTAAAACTGCGGTTCTGGATGGAACTGTTCATCCTCTAACTAGTTATGTAATTAATTATGTGAAATTTTTATTTGAGTAAGTTATCATCACTAAGTCTCATTTTAAACTCCACCTCTTACCCTTCTAAGGCATGCCTTTATTTTAGCATCATTACCAGGAAATCTGTCTTCATTACTGAGATTATGAAGTCATGGTGGTTTTTTTAATTATTTATTTCTGAATGAGTCTGATAAGCTGTTGAAAGAGGCAAACTCATACATCTATAGTTTATTTTATCTATGTAATTTGCAAAGCATGATCTTGGATATGTGCAGTATTTCCTCAGTTTTTAAGTGAACAGAGACACCCATATAACTTTTAGTCATCAGTGGCCATTTTGTAATTTTCAGAGTTATGGTCTACAATAGGGGAACAAGGAATCTCTAGTCTCGAAGTTTTTTCTTTGGTTTAATTTTTTTTCGTGTTCAGAATTCAGAATGATGGCATCAGTGGGCAGTTTGGAGTATGGTTTGCACCTTTATGACATCAGTGGTCTGCCATGTGTCTTGAGATGGTTTCTGAGAGTCAGCAGTTGGCAGTGAGTTTTGTGATTCAAGCCTCCTGTATTCAGAAACCTGATCTTGATTTAGATACATTAGCTTCATTGTCGCCATCTTCTCCTATTTTCAGAAACATCATCTTTAATGAGATACAATTAACCGACTATTTGCTTTTCCTGTTACTCATCTTAAACATGAGATGTGATGCTTGCCATTTGAATTTGCATATTTCTGATTTTAATTTTATGGAGCTGTTTGGCTTCAGTGGTTTCTGTAGGAGAAAAACACTGCAGGATGACAGCCTGCATATTTTATTCATTATGTTTGTCAGGTTAATACATGCTAATCTTTTTGCAACAATGCTGCCTTTGTTTGACCTTCTTAAGCATTTCTGTCTTTTTGTCACATTTTCTTTTCACATGAAATACATGTTTGTACATGATTTTAAGTAATTGCATCCTTGAGTCTTGTTTTTGTGAATTTGCTTCATTTGAAAAATAAACGAATTTTCTTCTATTATTTGGGGTTTTTCCTTGAACTAAAAATGAATGAATAAACATAATTGATCTTAATGTGCTGTAGAAACTAATTCATTGTTTAGTGGGGTGTTCATGTAATCTGCGCATAAAGGTTGAAGATGTTATTAGTAGTCAGCTTGAAGGGTCTTATGCAATTTATATAAGTAGTCATTTAATAAAAGTAAGTTTAGGGTTCCATGACCAGACCCTTTCCTTTCTCCTTTCTTCTCTCTCCTCCGTATTTTCTCCTTGAGTCTTTCAAATCTTGCTCTTCATTTTTTTTACTTGTACTACATGTGTACAGCTATCAGTCAACGCTGAAGCACCTTTTTCAGGAGCTTGAGGGTGGAGATGAGACAAATTCCCAGTTGGCATCTGTGTCAATGAGGATAATGCAAGCTCTTCAGACTAATCTGGATGGGAAATCTAAGCAATACAAAGATCCGGCTTTGACTCAACTATTTCTTATGAATAATATTCATTATATGGTCAGATCTGTGCGAAGGTTTGTTTTTCCCTACCACATGTAACTGAGATCCTTCAGGTATTTTGCAATTGAAACTCTTGTCTGTGTCATCAGGTCAGAAGCAAAAAATTTATTGGGGGATGACTGGGTGCAAAGACACCGTAGGATTGTTCAGCAGCATGCAAATCAATACAAAAGGATTGCATTAGGAAAGGTTTTGCTTTATTAACCTTACTAAACATGACAGTTGGTCTCACGTGTTAGCTTAACTTTTATGATGCGCTTCACTCGTGTAATTACTTTTTATGCTGAATGAAACCCTTCTCCGAATTTATAGGTTTTTGTGGACTTAATGGTCTCATTTCCTTGCCTGATTCCATTTAAACAAATCTTTCTTATGATTTAAAGCATTACTGTTGCTATGTTGGTACCATGTTTAAGATTAGATGTTTGTCGTAATATAGAAATGCTTGATTGTTTTTGGAGACATAATTTTGCAATAAATTATATTACAAAGATTTTAATCAGGCATAAAAAGCGAGTAATTAGGGACTAGGTTGGTAGAGATACAAGTTTCTTCTTTCTCCATATTTGGGCTAATGCAAATTGAAAGTTAATAGTCTATAGCGCCGTTATTTTGTTTTTTAATGGTTATATATATATTGTTCCTTTTTTTTAGTGTTTCAAAAGTTAAAAAGGTTTGACTTGACTTGAAAAGGTGTTTTGTCTTTTTCCTCATTTTGTTTTAGATGGGCATTGTAGGCTATTTGGAAAATATGGGATCCAACATTGCTTTAGTTCAACTCTTTAGAAGGCTTTATATGTTTTTCCATTCCTATACACTTTAAGAGAATTTGAATCCTTTTACCATGAGCTCTATGAGCGCACACAAGTCCAGCTCGACCTGGGGTTCAGGATACGAAAATGTTTCATCGGGCACGTCATCCTGTGTGTATATCGCGCGCAGGGTGGGGGTTTGCAAATCCAGCTTGACTGGCCTAGGAGGGACCCATATTCTGATATAGTATTGCCAACCTTTTGCCATTTTTTCATTTTTTTTATTTAAATAAATCTGTTTTAAACTGCTGTGATTTAATGCGGAATTAAACGTTGATTAATGTTATGGTTTTTAATTTTTTATAAACGTTTATTAACGTTATGGCTTAATGGGTGTGGAGCATTGAGATTAATGCCCTACTTATGGCCCAATGGACACTAATCTCTCTTTATAAAAGGGTCGTTCCTCTTTATGCAAAAACACACGCTTTTTCTCTTTGTTCTTCTTCTCTATTCTCTATTACTTCTGAGCCTCAAGTATTCTGGATCGGAGTTTGAAAGTCCAGACTGGGTGAGCTACCAAGCCTGAGCGTAAAGAAGGCCGTTGTATCCTGGGGTTAGTTTTGCTGAGAACTTTTGCATCTGGGTTTCATCCCAAGGGGCGGAACTTGTCCTAAAGAGAGTATCATCAGATGTGCCTCGGCCACGTACATTGCTGCCGCCGTTGCTGCTCTTCCACTTCCGCCAACAATACTCAAGAGGATTCGCAAATTGGGTATTATTGTTTAATTATAATTATTTATTTGACGGCAACCCATTTTCTGTAGTATTTCCAACAATTTTAGGATGATATATGGCTACTTTCGCTGTCAAATTCATGCATCAGGACTGGTTCGCTTGGAAAGTTCTATTTCTGCTGACATCTTTGAAAATTGCGTTATGTCCTGACCGGGCCATGCCCTGACCGTGAAGAAGGACCAGGTGGCTCATATGCAAGGAAGAAATGGAAAGAAAATGACTATTTGTGCAAAAGCCATATTTTGAACCTGGTAGTAGATAATATTTACAACATGTATTCTGATGCCCGAACTGCTAAAGACCTAGGGGTGCACATGGGCTGTTCGGATCGGTTTAGAGGGAAAACCATCAACCAAACCGAACCCATCGGTTTTCTATTTTCCCAAACCCAGCCGAACCGCCCATGTGCTCAAACCGAACCGAAAGGAACCGGTTTGGTTCGGTTCAATTACGGCTTTTTTGTTTTATTTTATTTTATTTTATTTTCACAAAAAAATGTCAGTTTAATTGGTGAGAGACGTTGGACTTCAAGTAGCGGAGTGAGGGTTCGAGTCTTCTTCAAGTATTTTTTCATATTCCTTTATATATTTTATAAAAAAAATATATTTATATAATTGGTTCGGTTTGGTTTGAGCGGTTTAACCGCACCTTCAAGCTGAAAACCGAACTGAACCGAATGGTTTGAAGGAAATCCGAACCATAACCGAACCGATCTACTACACGGTTCGGATCGGTCCGGATCGGTTTAGTGGTTTTTTGTGCACCCCTATAAAGACCTCTGGAGAGCTCTTGATAAAAAAAATATAAAACAAAGGAGTTTGGGGCTAAGAAGTATGCAGTTGGTCGCTATTTGAATTTTAAAATGGTAGATGACAAGCCTATTCTCCCTCAAGTGCATGACTTACAGACCGTTGTGAATGAAGGGATCCGAATTGATGAATAGTTCCAAATGGCTACTATTATTGAAAAATTACAACCCACTTGGAAAGATATACAAAAAGCCCTTCGACACAAGAGGAATGAATATGCCTGAGCGCCTTCCACGCTACTTGAGAAATAAGGAAGAAACCTGAATTAGTGATAAAAAAAAATTTGGCTGAGAACGGTGAAAAAATAAACATAGCTGAATCTAAATCCCATTTTGATGGTGAAAAGAAAGGAAGTTTGATCAACATCTATGTAATAATAAGAAGAACAATCCATAATTTAAGAGGAAGAATCCAAAGTAAAACCAAAACGAAAGGTTCAGTAAAAATCAAGGAACTGCCAAGCCACAGGCTAAGGGCAGTTGCTTTGTTTGTGGCAAGCCAGGACATTTTGCAAGAGAATGTTGTCACCGAAAGAAATTTCCGCAACAATCTCAGACAACCAAGCGTTAAGATAATGTTACCAAAGAGGAACATTTAGTTGCTGTTATCTTTGAGGTGAATGCCGTTAGCATAGGCAAGAGCAAAGGATGGTGGATTGACATTGCTGCAACCACCCATGTCACTTTTGATAGAGGTGTTCAAGACCTATGAGAAGGTCACGAATGATTGTAAGCTCGCTCTGGGAACTACCATTACTACTCAAGTGATCAGTAAAGGGAAGGTTGAACTTCAGTTCCCTTCAGGGAAGACAGTGACCTTGCTGAACGTGTTACATGCACCAAAAGTGAGAAAGAACCTTGTGTCTGGTTATCTTCTGAATAAGGCTGGATTTATATAGGTAATGGAATCCGACCAGTTTGTAATCACCAAGAAAGGTGTATTTGTTGGTAATGGTTATGCATGTAAGGGTATGTTTAAATTAAATGTTAATAATAATATCGCACTTTCTTCTGCTTATATTGTTATTTCTATTGATGAATGGCATGGTAGATTAGGTCATGTTAATTTCAGAATTATGAAAAATATGAGTAATGATGGGTTGATTGATAAATATGAAGATGAATACAAGAAATGTGAAATATGTTCTCAATCAAAAATTATCCGTAAGCCATTTCAGTATGTAGAAAGACAATCTACATTATTTCAGTTAGTACATTCTGATATATGTGATCTAAGTAATACTATGACTAAAGGTGGAAAATATTATTTTATTACTTTTATTGATGATTGTTCTAGATATACTTATGTATACTTACTAAGAACTAAAGATGAAGCACTATCTAAATTTAAGATTTATGTGACTGAAGTTGAAAATAAATTGAATAGAAAGGTAGTGAAATTTAGAAGTGACTGTCGTGGTGAATACACCTCAAAAGATTTTTTAGACTATTGTGAATCTAAAGGAATTAAGAGAACTTGTATTGCTCCTTATACACCCCAACAAAATGGAATAGCAGAAAGAAAAAATAGGACTTTGATTGAAATGGTTAACTCTATGTTAATAGCATATGGTTGTCCTAAAAACTCGTGGGTTGAAGCTTTGTTGACTGCATGATTTGGGAAGGGAGAAAGCCTAACCTTAGATATTTTAGAGTTTTGGGGTGTTTAGCACATGTAAGGATTGAGATCCAAAAAGACCTAAATTAGGACCCCACTCATGGGAGCGTGTATTCATAGGCTATGCTCAAGATAGTGCTACCTACAGATTCATTAAATTAGAAGACCTAAGCCTAGTTGAGTATAGAGATGGAGACTTCTTTGAAGACAATTTTCCTTTCAAGACTAGGATTACATCAGAACCTTCTTCATCCAAAAGAGTTCTATGAATTCCTGAGGAAGAGGAATGATCTCAACCTAGAAGGAGTAAGAGACTTAGGATTGCTACTAGTTTTGGTCCTGACTTTGAAACCTATCTAGTATAGAAAGATCCATCTACTCTTCAGGAGGCTATGGCCGTCCATGATGCTGCATTTTGGAAGGAAGCATCAGATGATGAGATTGAGTCCATATTAGCTAATAATACCTGGGAGTTAACTGATTTACCTTTAGGTACTAAACCTTTAGGTTGCAAATGGGTTCTTCAAAAAAAACTTAGGCTTGATGGGTCAATAGAGAAAAATATAAAGCCAAGCTATTTTTTTGATACTCATTCACCTGTGTTTAGAATCAGTTCTATTAGAATGTTGATAGCTATTACTGTTGTTCATAATTTGGTAATACATCAGATGGATGTTAAAATTGCTTTTTTAAATGGAGATTTGGAAGAGGAAATTTATATGGAACAACCAGAAGGCTATGTCATAAAAGGACAAGAACAAAAGGTGTGTAAATTGATAAAGTCCTTATATGGGCTAAAACAAGCACCTAAACAATGGCATATGAGATTTGATGAGGTTATTCTTTTTAATGGCATCAAAATAAACGAGGCTGAAAAATGTATTTATTGTAAAACTGATGGTTGTTCAACAATAATATTATGTTTGTATGTTGATGATTTACTAATATTTGGGTCTAGGTTGGAATGTGTAGAAGAAACAAAAATTCTTCTCTCCCACAAATTTGATATGAAAGACTTAGGAGTGTTATATTGGGAATTAAAATCATTAGAGATGATTATGTAAGTAAACTATCCTAATCACATTACATTGAAAGGGTATTGAGAAAATATGATCATTTTGATTGTAAACCCGTGTCTACTCCTTTTAATCCAAGTATTAAATTAGTAAAAAATGATGGTGATAGTGTATCTCAACTTGTTTATGCTAGTGTAATTGGTAGCTTAATGTATGGTATGAATTGTACTCGCCCTGATATAGCTTATGTTGTAAGCAAATTGAGTAGATATACTAGTAATCCTAGTGTTGAGCATTGGAATGCTGTATCTAGAGTCCTTACATATTTAAAGCGTATACCATAGACTATGCATTGTGTTATTCAAGTTATCCAGCTGTAGTGGAGTGTTACAGTGATGCTGATTGGAACTCAGACTTGGATGATTCTAGGACTGCTAGTGGATATATTGTCACCTTGGGAGGTGCTACAACATCTTGGAAATCAAAGAAACAAACTGCAATTTCTCATTCCACTAAGGATTTGGAATTCCTGGCTCTGGGAGCTCTAGAAATGGAATCCGAATGTATTAGAAATTTATTATTTGATATTCCTTTGTGGACTAAACCATTTGCTCCTATTATTATTCATTACACTTCAACAATTATTATTGCACACAATGCCATGTATAATGGAAAGTCTAGACAAGTATGATTGTAACATAGCTATGTGAGACAATTACTCAGTGGAGGAGTAATTTCAATTGATTATGTGAGATCAAAGGATAATTTAGCAGATCCTTTGACAAAAGGCCTTGCAAGGGAGAAAATAAAAGAAACAACTAAAGGGATGGGTCTTAAGCCCATAAATCGTCTATAGCGGGAACCCAACCTAATGACTAGAGATCTCGAGAACTAGGTTCAATGGGAAAAACAAGCTATCCTAATGATGTGAAGTACTGACATTTAGAGTATGTTTACTCAGTACTCATCCTTGTTGTGTGAGATTTCTTGTTGGTACATAACCTGTAGCGAATGAGGTTGGATTTAATCCTTAATGAGATCTATAGCCTATATGATGGGGTGCATAGCTGCGGGAGCACTCTTGATAGACGCACCTATATGAGTGTGGAAGTGGGGCTGCTTCTATGAGAATATGGGAAAATTCTCTAGAGCACTCATGAAATCCAGAATAAAGCGCATGGCCGTAAAGTGCTGACCTAATGACTCCGAGAACAAATCTTGACATAATTCTGAGAACTATGATGCCCGGATACGACATTTGCCCATGGTACCCATAGCAGCACGGTACGATATAGATACGGGTGCAGGATACGCCAAGATACGCTAGGGATACGGCGCAAAATTTTTGGATACGGTAAGGTTGACAGAAAACCCTAAACCTTCTTAAAAAACAAACACAGCAGAGAGATAGAGAGAGATCTGCATGTGTTTAAAAAAAAAAAAAACAGAAAAAAGAGAAGGATTTGAGATGGAATGGGAATAAAAAGATGGAAAGGGAAGCAGATCTATACCTGTCATCTGCCGGGTTGGACTGTTGCCGCTGCCGGTCATGAGATGCCAAACTAAAGCTATCGCCGGAGTCGAGCATCAATCAGGTACTTCTTCTCCTTCATCTTCTTCTTTCTTCTTATTTTTCTCCTTCTTCGTTTTGTTTTTGCTGTTGACCAATTGAAGCAACACCACCAAGTTCCACGTCACTGTCCGAGATAGCATGAACATCAACCTGCAAGAAGGAGAGGCCAGTATCGGAGAAGTTCTTCTTCTTCTTTCTCCTTTTTTCTCCTTCGTCTTCTTTCGTTTTCTCCCCTTGTTCATACATCAGAGTAGCCATGAAATGGGGCAAAAGGTCCTATAGGGCTTGTTTGGCAATTTTACTATTAGAGTTAAGTAAGGTAAAACCTGCATTTCTAAAAAAAAATCCCATCAAAAGAACTTTAATTCAAATTTCCCACCATAACCTCATTTTTCCACTAAAAGACAAAAAAACTCTACAATCAATACAAAAATTCAAAAAGATTCAATAATAAACAACTAAAAACAAAATACCATCATAACCCACCCATATTTTATTCTTTCTTCAAAATAATCTCAACTCCACTCAACTCCATTAGTAAAGCCCCCAAACAACTGTAAATGTATGCTAGTTTTTTTAACAAATCCTCTTTTTTTTTTTTTTTTTTTTTTTTTTTTCAGAATACGCTGGAGTATTCGAGTAGGCCCATACGTTGGTACCCTTTTTAAAAACATGTGAACACGTTGGAGTGCTCATTAAGCAAAAGGCTCTTTCACCTTTTTCTTAAACGAGCATGGCCCACCTTTTTTTCTTATTTTTGTTTTCTTATTATTGGGGAACTTATCCGGTCCCCTCTTTTTCCTTTTTTTTTTTCCCTACATTAGGCTATTGGTCCAGCAGTCTACCTTGTTGAAAAATTGATTCACTCAGTGGGCCTCACCATAAAATAAACATCTCACTTAAAATAAATTTCTAATCAAACATCTATATGTATATATTTCTAAAAATGCCGTGCCCATACCCGTTTCCTAAAATTTTTAAGTTGGCGTATTGAACCACTGTTCCCTGTGTCCGTGTCCATATCCGTGTCCGTATTTGGGCATCATAGTTTTGAACTCCTAGAGGTTTGAAATTATGTCATGACGGTGAGGTTCAAGCTCTCTCACCTTACTGGTGAGATACTCATTGAATATTTTGAAATAGAGGGGGGATTGTTGGGTTTTTTTTTTAGTGTTTCAAAATTTCAAAAGGTTTGACTTTACTTGAAAAGGTGTTTGTCTTTTTCCTCATTTTGTTTTATATGGGTATTCTAGGCTATTTGGAAAACATGGGATCCCACATTGCTTTAGTTCAACTCTTTAGAAGACTTTATATGTTTTTCCAATCCTTTACAATTTAAGAACTTTTAAAGCATTTTACCATGAGCTCTATACGCGAGTTCGGCTCGACCTGGCCCTGGGACTCAGGGTTTGGAAATGTTTAACCTAGCGCGTGTCTGTGACGCGCATCTAGTGTGTATGTCGTCGCTCACAGGGGGGTGCAAATCCATCTTGACTGGCCTAGGAGAGACCCATAGTCTGATATAGTATTGCCAACCTTTTGCCGTTTTTATTTATTTAAATAAATTTGTTTTTATAATCTGTTTTAAATGGCTGTGATTTAATACGGAATTAAACGTTGATTAACGTTGTGGCCTTTAATTTTTTATAGACGTTGATTAAAGTTATGGCTTAATGGGTGTAGAGCGTTGAGATTAATGCCCTACTTATGGCCCAACGGACACTAATCTCTATAAAAGGGTCGTTCCTCTTTCTGCAAAAACACGCTTTTTCCCTCTCTTCTTATTCTCTATTCTCTATTACCTCTGAGCCTCAAGTATTCTGGATTGGAATCTGAAAGTTTAGATTGGGTGAGCGACCAAGCTTAACCGAGAAGAAGGCCGTTGTATCTTCGGGGCGGTTTTACCGAGAACCTTCACATCTGGGTTTCATCCCAAGAGGCGGAACTCATCCTAAAGAGAGCGTCATCAGATGTGCCTCGGCCACGTACATTGTTGCAGCTGTCGCTGCTCTTCCACTTCCTCCAACAATACTCAAGAGAGGATTCGAAAATCGGGTATTATTGTTTAGTTATTTTTTTAACTGCAACCCCTTTTCTGTAGTATTTCCAACGCACACACAGATATATATATATATATATATATATATGGCCAGTCCTCTCCTCAGCTCAAGAGGATGGGAGAGAGTTGTCCGCTGCCTTAGGTGGGGCCCATTGTTTGGCCCATCCAAATGGACCACACACAAGGGCCCCTTGAATTGCACATGTCTACCAAAATTTGGCCCCATCCGATTATACCAGACCGTCGAATCGAGTGACACCCATCACAATGGATTGTACACTGTTAAAATCTTGTGGCCCAGATGGAGATGATAGAAATTAAGGATAGGGCTGATTTTTTTGTAGAGAGGAGGGCCCCTGTGTGTGCTTCAAATGCCCCCATCCCCATTCCTATGTGGGTCCCTAGGTGGGCCCCAGGCTATTGAGCGGACGCCCTCATCCTTCGAGTTGAGGATAGGGGGCCTCTCTCTCTCTATATATATATTTGCATACATACATACACGTATCTTCTATTCCTGCAAGAGTTCAATGAATCCCAAGAAGTCTTCTGCACCTGGTTTTATGATCATTCACTTTCTTCTGTAGAGGGGGTGATGTATTGTGTGTAAGAAGTATTTAGAGGCAAAAAGATGTTCTCTAGCAAGTAAATTTTTTTCTTAGCATCACTTTCCTTTTTAGTATTATTGTGGTATTGTAGTATCTTCTTATAGTCTTGACATCCAAGTTTGCGATTTCCCAAATGCTAGATGTTGTTGCTATCCTTGATTTTGAGTCTGATAGATTTCTTATTGGCTCACAATGTTTGGATAATTCTTTTTGCTCGATTCAGTATTTCTTGGGTCATGCCTTGGTCAGTGGAATATTTATTTCAGCAGTGGTACTTAAAGTGTCAGTTTGCTCGTGGTAGAATTTTATGGAAGTTCTTGTTATATGCTTTTTTGTGGAAGGTTTGGTTGGAAAGGAATAATAGAGAATATTCAAGAACTATAGTAGAACAGTGGAAGAGATTGTAGAGATAACTGTCAGGACTGTTTCAGAATGGGCGACCAAGACATGCATTTTAAGGAAATTTTTTGGATGATCTTAATAGAACATGAGATGCTGTTTTAAAAGGGGGATGGCGTGTTAATTTGAATAGTCAGATCAGCTGGATGCTTCTCCCTAGTGGCATTCTAAAGCTTAAAAAGATGGGAGGTTTCACAGATCATCTAGGTGAGGTGGTATAGGGAGTGTTATAAGGGATCATGCTGGTATTGTTGTTAAAAGTTTTTCTAGGCCAGTGGAAGCCTCAAATGCTAATGAAGCTGAAATGTTTGCTATGTTAGTTGGTTGTCAGGAATTATTTAAGTTGGGTGGTTATTTCTCTTTTATTGAAGGAGATTCCTTTTCTACTATTCAACGGTGAATAGGTAAGACCATGTATCCTTGGAGATTAGCAGATTGGGTGGAGGAGGTGCAGGATATTTCCAAGAAACTTCATGCTTCGTTTCATTACATTCTTAGAGAGGCCAATGCGATAGCTGATGGTTTTACAGAGGAAGGGCTCTCTCGAGATACTATCCTTTTTGATATCTAGTGTTTTTTTTTTTTTTTTTTTTTTTTTTTTTTGTTGTTGTTGTTGTTGTTGTTTTTCTCTTAGTTAGTTGGCCTTTTTGTCTCTGTCTTACACCTTTGTGCTGAAATGAAATTTTTTTGTTATAAAAAAATAGATTTCTTATTGGCATGTTATTATTCATAGACATGTTAATTCCTCTACCAAATTGAGCGGTGAAGTGATACTGATTACTTGAAAATGAATATCCAATGTATCTATGGGCTTTGAAATGACTGGAACATGATTTTGTCCTAGTCAGGACATTCCATTTTGAAACTTAAGTTGGATAGCTTTGTTGAGTGCCACCCTCCCCCTCTCATTCCCGCCTCCTGCAAGAGACTCAACAAAAGAAAAGAAAGGAGAAAAAAAGAGAACACTTGAATCATATCAGTAATGCTTGCATTTTTGTACTAGACACGTCTTATTACTTAAAGGAAAACTTTATGGGTCATTCTAAATATTTTTTTCCTTCCATTGCAGATTATTCATTCTCTTTCTGGCCAGAGTTTGACTTCATCTGGTGGTAGCGGCAGCAGTGTAGTAGGAAGCGATGGAGGAAGCAGCAGTACGGTTTCAAGATCAATTGTGAAAGAGAGGTTAAGCATTTATTCGCTTGCATTGCTTCTCCCATTGAAATTTCACACAAATTGCACACAATCAGAAGGTCTTTGTAATGAATATGGTCTGTCATTGTGACGAGTCATGATATGTTTTATAGATTACAGTTGTACAATTTAAACATGGAAGATGGACTGTCCTTTTTTTCTTTTTGAAAAGAAGAGGGACTGTGTAATGACTCTAAGGATAATTGCAAGGAGCTATTTTAATCTATAGTGATTATTATGGATTTAGTACACTGCATTCATGCAAACAAAACATGTCTCCCCTACTCTTCCACCCATATTTGACTTGCGTTTTTCTATTTGGATATAATGCCTTAATCCAGTGCTAGTGGTGTTCTATTATCAGGTTCAAGTCATTCAACGTGCAGTTTGAGGAGCTGCATCAAAGGCAATCTCAATGGACAGTTCCTGAGGCTGAATTGCGAGAGTCTTTGAGGCTGGCAGTTGCTGAACTTCTCTTACCTGCATACAGATCTTTTGTCAAACGTTTTGGGTATGTTTTCATTGACTTTTATTCCTTATTTTAACATTTGGCCCCCTTGTTGTTCAAGGCAGAGGGATTTTTCCTGATTTCTTCTGGGTCTCAAATGTCATTATGCCTAAGGATACGAAGACTATTTTTCATGCTCTGGCATGTCAAACATGACCATGGTTCAAAATCTACGTAGTGGCTGCATTATCAGCTGTAGTGGTTGAGGCCACTACGCTAGTAAAGCCAATCAACTTTAATTTATAACATTGTTTTTCCTATTTCTTCTCCTCAATAGCCTTTCCTGTAGTTGTCTCTACCCTTATATGGTTCCAAATCACTAAAAAACACAAGATTGGCTGCCACACAAGATTCAAATTCTTTTTTACCATTTAAAAAATTCACACTGTTACGCTGCTACATATCGCCACAACCGCTATGTAGTGTTTTGGTCAATGGCTGCTACACTCACCGCAACTGCAATTTTTATCCTTGAACATGACTATTATGACATACCAAATTAGAATCGTTTTTCGCTGTCAGACAATAATCAAATGGTGAACTCGTGGATTAAGGACCCCCTTTAGAGAATTTAATGACTACATCAATTGCCAAATTCTCTATTTATTTTCATTTAGAATTAGAATAGCCAATGGCTATTTATAGAGTACAATAGATGACATACCTAACCTAACCAGACCATAACAATGTTGAGACACTGATGCAAGGAACTGTATAGAAAAGAGGCACATTGAAGAGTGCACTCCTAATGAACACCATAAAAGAGTCTTACTTGTAACATACTAATTACATGAGGTGGCTGTACTAATTAGCTTAGATGTATTGTTTTTAGCCTTTGATTGATTCTCTGTAATCCCTATAAATGGAATGAGGAGTTGTATATTTCTAAAAGATCTTGTACGTGTGAAAGAGAATTGCCTGGTTCCTTTGGAAAACAAGACATTCATTCCAAACTTCTCATCTCCTCGTTTTGCTCTATTTTCTAGTGAATACGATGAATTTTAAGAAAGAGAATTCTACAGTTCTTATGGAAACCAAGGCATTCATTCGAAACTTCTCATCTCCTCTTTGCTATATTTCTAGTGAATGCTACTATGGTATCATAGCCACATAACCAGTGATACCAATCCGGTTAGCAAGGCTCTGGTGAAGTGTTTCTGCAAGTCATTTACATTCTGTAAAGGTATTTTTACCCTGCATACAGAGTCACTTACTTCTGCCCATGTCTACATAATAGTGCCTGCATATCACTACACTAAGAGACATCATCAAAGTGTCTCATTTCTAAGATACCTTTCAAGGATTTCATTCGGCTTCTTGACTTCCTTCTTGCTGATTCTTGTTACTGTTTATGCTGTTTTTGTGACTGTTGGTCCCACTCTGCAAATCATATCTTGTCACGGAAATTATATGAAAATGAGCAACTGTATTGGAGAATTTTAAAGATTTTCTAGAGATTTTTGAATCAGCAGTGGCAAGGGCGCAAGGGCTCTCTCTTTTCGTATTGGCGAGAAGCTGTGTAGTATTTAATCAGAAGGCATTGATTTTCTTTGATTTATATCTAATCGTCTTGGAACTTTGGAAGGAGGTTTGTTGTTTTCATATTTATGAGACAAAGGGCTAATTAGAGAAACATATATTAAAAAAATCCGATACAGGATTTTCAGGTCTGGATTGGCAAAATGCTATTAAGGTGACAGGATTATTCAGTAGTACTATAGTGGATTTATGACGCTTTAAGCAAGAAGTAAGTCCATGACTCTTCATAAAAATAAAAAAAAAACCTCTTAAAAAAAAAAGAAGTAAGTCCATGACTATCCACTCGGTTACTTGAAGGGTCTCTTGAAAATGTTCTACAAATACAAGAGGAATCTTAATGTCAATCAATTCCTCAAGAATTTATGACACGAATTTGAATTCATTTGTGATGCTCTAACGAAGTGTTGTCACAACCCGAAACACAGATTCCCAAAGAAGTCCGTCTTTCGAGTCGCGATCAATTAACTACATGAAACATTTGCAGTGAAAACTTATAAATATCATTCATTAAATAGGTATCATCACAAGCAAAGGATTATTCCTAACTTCAATTAATTATTAAAATCTTAGCCAGACCAAGGCCCTTTTAAAAGTCATAATTTAATGTCATAATAAATAAAAACTGATCAATTAAATTTTGACGGATCCTCATCACCAAGGACAATGTTTCTAGATCACATCGTTTGTGCTCCACTCTTGGTATCCCTGCGGTTCCTCATCAACCATTGTTCCCGTGACAACTTGGAACCCAACTTTTCGAAGAAGTCCGTCTTCCGAGCAACGATCAATAAAACAATGGAATACTCAATATGAGATTAATTTACCTCAGAAACATTTGCAGCAGAAACATAATAACATCATGCCATCATAGGTATCAGCAAAAGACAATGATTAAAAATCCTGCTTTAATTTGCTTTAATTTAAATCAATAATATCAATTACCAATTAAAATGTCAAGTGCAAGAAATAAATCCAACCAATCAAATTCCTAACAAAATTGGCCAAACCTATATAGATCATATGAGATTTAGATGCATAAGTTGTAAGTGTCGCACGGTTTCCTAAGAAAACTACCAAATCTGGAAAATTACAATTTAGTCCCTGCTCACTTGACTTAAATCATAAATGGGAAAATTTGATGAGATCTGAAATGAAGATTAAAACCTAATATCCTTAAGTGATTCTAATTACATTAGGAATCACAATAGACCAAATTAGGTACCTCTTTTTATCCTGTTTAAATCTAAGATAAAGATTTAAATACTTGGGACTTGAAAATATAAAAGATGGACTTTGATGGACTTAGCTTTAGGAAAAGAGTAGTTTTTTTTCCCTTTTTGAATCTTGCATGAAGTAGGACAATGTCTAGATGAACTTTCACTTGAAATCTCAAGTCAGCACCACTCAGCTGTTCTAAATCCAATACGGTTGGGACGCTACTATGTAAGGATTCCTTGACCAAATTATAACTAACTGCAGTTTAGTCTCTTGATGAAAGTGACTAAAATGTCACTTTGGTACCATACCTGATGCTTGTCTTGATGGCCATATATAATAAATTCCTATAAGGAATCTTGGGTACCGGTGCTTTTGTCTAGTCTTGATCCTCGTCATGTTTAAGGTAGGGTTGCTATAATATCCATGACTAATAGCTTATGTGGATTGTCAAACTTGCTTAGGTTGTTATTTATTGTACATAGAACTTGTCATTCATGTTTCTCTTGATAGTCATCACTCATGTACAATTTTGCATCACTAGCCTTATCATTGAATTCTATGAATTAATTCCTATCTTTATTCTACTTTGAACTTGTATGAATTATGTAATCATGGAATATTTACTTGCTGGGTTTTTCATAAACCCAATACTACATTTGGTGCTTGTAGGTGATGAAACCATTACCGATAACCGATAATGAGGAAGGAACTATGATGACCCAAAACCCGGATTTCTGTAGAAGTTCGTCTTTTGAGCCGCGATTAATAAAATAATGGAATCCGTAATATGAGATTAATTTACCTTGAAAATATTTGTAGCACATCATGCCATCATAGGTATCATCACATGACTGTATAAAAATCCTATTTTAATTTAAATCCAATAATATCAATTACCAATTAGAATGTGAAGTGTGAGAAATAAATCCAACTAATCGAAGTCCTAACAAAACGGGCCAAACCAAAGGCCTTAACAGTTTTAAACTAATGTCATAATAAATAAACTAAGCAAATATGTTCGACAACTCTCTGACTCAAGCACAATATCTTTAATCTATATCGTCTGCGCTCCACGGGTATTTCCCTTGCGATTCCTTTTCAACCATTTCTTTGTCCGATTCATCAGAAGGAGTGTCGTCACCTACAAGCGCCAAAGGTACTATTAGGTTTGTGAAAACCTAACAAACAATCATCTTATAATCACAAATTTCATACAAGTACGAAGAGGAAAGTAAATGATTGATACGATTTAGAAGAGATAAAAAATAGGTTAACTAGGCAGATTATACAAGAATAGCGATAACATAGAATCATTTAAAAGAAAATCTAAACACCAAGAAACATCCGAATGAACTTTGGCAAATCACATAAGATAATCCATCACGGGATAGTATCATGGCCCTCCCATACTCCTAACAGTTGTGATAGAGAAGATGCATGGGAATTTGCTCAGCCAAGATAAATCGCTACCCAAGATTACATTACTTCCTTCAAGAACAAATGCAGTACCTAGTGGCGTACTTCCACCTCAAGAATGCCAATTTACATATTGCAAGATCATAAATAGCTCTTCATAGAGGCATCCTAGCTGTTTTAGACATTAAATAGCTAAGTGGTGCTAACATGGGAATTCAAAGAAAAGATTCCTACCATACATCCTTTTAGGCAAGAAGAAATTATCTAAAGGAGCTACTCCAATTACAAGTCAATTCCATAAGTTCGCATTTTATGATAAGCGGTGTTTTTTCTAGTTCCAAGTAATTCATCCCAATTAAGGATAATATTAGGCCCTTCTAGGTCTTTCGTTCCATTCATAGAATAACGCAAGTGACCAATAACTTACTCCTATGCAAGAGGGATACATGCATTTAGGCATATAGACAAGAGAAACCTAAACATACATCTACAACAAGATCTATTGAAAATCAAGATTAGTTACAATGCCAAGCCTAGGTCTTTGGACCGCCTTCCACATGTATGTCATTATGCCAAATTATCCCTATTCCCTATGATATAATAGAATCATAGACACCCCTAGTTGGTCCTAAGGTGAATTTGAAGGGATACAAGGCCTCCAAATTCAATCTAGGTTATCACTATTGGTGCTTCCTATGGTAATTTGCGTGTCTAACAATCCTATACATCATACCATTAATTTCACATAATTCCAACCATGCTTCCCAGAGATAATGTAGGGGAAGGTCAAGCATAAACCTTACCTAATGCTGGTCCCTTTGGTTTTAGTTCTTAAGCAAGTGCTAAAGCGTAGGGTTTAACACGCCAAAGGTTCATGGGAATAAATTTCTCATAATGTATTGAGATCAAAAGACCCCAAATTTACATGCTCATAGGTTCAGCCAGCATGGGTCCCACTAGTGGGGCCCACGGCCAAGGTTCATCATGTCCCACAATGCATCTCTTTTTGTTCTCAAGGTTTATAGCCCTATAAGCTCTTGATTCCATTTCACATTTGACATGTTGGTAAATTAATCAAGACGAGTTTGGCACATTATGATCAACCCCAAGTTATGCAAGAGTTTGACACTTTATGATCAACTCCAAGTTACGCAAAAATCTGAAACCTTAATTATCACCGTCACACTAGGGGTCTTAAGACTTGATGAAATTTGGAAAACTGGACTTGACCCTAGGCTTTAGCATAAGAACTAAAAGTCCAAAAACTAAAGGGACTAGTAGTAGGTAAGGTTTAGGCTCGATCTCCACCTACAGATCTCCGGGAAGCATGGGTGGAAATTATGCGAAATTAAGAGTATGATGTATAGGACTGTTAGGCACCCAAATTAAGATTGGAATTAGTGGTGCAGTGAGCTGCATGTGAAATTGAATATCTTTGCAGTGGTCACAATTAGTGGTAGACCCAGGATTTTCGTTTGGGTGGTACGTACAATGGTCAATTGAATAATTCTAACATTCTTTTGTTGTACCTTCTTCACATTAACAAGAGGAAAAAAAGAGTATTGCATTTAAATAAACATAAAATAGCATCAACTAACATAGATTTCTCTCATTAAATTCATCTTTACTCTAAAACAAGGTGTTTATGGTTTAGGGCAGTAGCACTGCAGGCAAGATGAAAGAAAAACTGACATATCCATGAAATCCATGAAAGAAGAACAGGGCAATGTGACCTGTTTCCGAATCTCACCTAGTTCAACTGCACCTACATCTCACAACGTGCCCCCCCTACCCTAACCCTCACAATTGCTTTACCTAAACCCATGTTTAAGAATTATAAACCGAAAATTCTGAAACCATGTACATGGAGCCTATTTGAGCCCATATAAAGATCGACGAAGTAGATAAACATATGTAATATTTGGAATTGTATAGCTGAAGGAGACATTGTTTCCTTGAGATATCTATCAAAGAATGCTTTTTAACATGTAGTTGAAAAATGGGCCCGGATTTGGTAGATCAAGATGTAAGAGTACCTTTTCTCGGTCGCCATGGTAGTGACTACTGACTATAGCCTAGATCCATGGGCTTTATTGAACTTGAGCCTGCAAATAGCTTGATGCAAACCCTAGATGGAAGAGTCCAAATGAACCATAGATGCCTCAGAGTTCAAAGTAGCGTTGTGACAATGCTGCAAAAGTAGTTGCCAATAAGTAGTATAAGAAGAGATGTTGCCGAGAGACAGTTAAGGATGCAAATCGATCGATCAAAACCCTAAAAAAATTGGAATCACATATCCATTGAGGAAGATTAGATCCCTAATCAGATCTGTTGGAGAGGAACACTTTGAGGGTTATGTGAAGTGTGAACACTTGAAGATTGTGAACATGGGGAGAAACCCTAAATCGCAGAGACACCTTTGACAATCTTAGATGACACTGGAAACAATGTTCTAATACCATGAACATTCTTGAATTGGCATGAAAACTATTTTACCCTCTTTGAGGGAGTGCCTAGTATTAGTATTAATGTTCATAATGTACAATTACATGAATACCCCTTAGGGCCTATTTGGATAAATGAGGAATGGAGTAAAATGAAGTGAATTTCACATGTGGAGCGGAGTAAAGAGAAGTAGGTTGAAGTTAAAATAGAGTACTTCACTTCACTTCATTTGGATACTTATTTTGAAGTTAAGGTTTGGAGTAGAATCCACTTTTACTCAAGGAAATGGAAGTATTTAGAGTTGAAGTGAAATGGAGTACATGTGGCTCACAACATTACTTCATCTATAGGGCCAGACTCATCCAAACGGGATACAGCTGAAATTTTTGTCATTTGAGAGAGAATATTGCTGTAAATTGAGTGCCTCTTAGGGTCGACTCTGCTCATATTATATAAGGGCTGAATGCCCTGATTACATGCAATTAGAATCTTCTCTATATCTAGATCCTAAAATGTAGTATTACAAACTAAGTATTACAGTTGTCTTTTGACTAAGTGAAATATACAGATTGGGCCTAAATGGGCCTGCTAGTGTGGGCTTGGATTGACACCCCCCCTCAAATTGATGCTGGGGAGTCATAAAGCAGCAATTTGGAGACAAGAAATTGATGTCGAGGCCGAGGAAGTCCTTTTGTGAAGATATTTGCAAACTGAAGCTCTGTAGGGACATGAGGTAGACTAATGACATCCCGTTTATATTCATCCCGAATAAAGTGGCAGTCAACTTCGATATGTTTGGTGCGCTCATGGAAGACGGGATTTTCAGTGATTCGGATGGCCCCAGTATTGTCAGCATGCAATGAAGTAGGAGAGGTTTGAGTGAACCCAAGTTCCGAAAGAAGTCCCTGTAGCCATAAGATCTCAGAACAAGCAGAAGACATTGCCCTATATTCAGCTTCTGTGGAAGATCTGGACACACGTTCTTGTTTCTTGCATTTCCAAGAAATAAGGAAATTTCCAAGGTACATGCACCAACCCGTAGTAGAACGACGTGTGTCTGGACACCCTGCCCAGTCAGCATCCGCATAAGCGGTCAGTTGAAGAGGATTATCCTTTGGATAATATAAACCACGAGGAACAGTTCTCAGCAGATAGCGGATAATGCGCTTCACAGCTGTCAAATGAAGATGTCGAGGAGCGGTCATGAACTGGCTCACAAGATTAACAGCATAGGATATGTCAGGTCTAGTGATGGTGAGATAGACAAGACTTCCCACAAGGCGCCGGTAGATATGAGGATCAGGAAGAAGATCGCCATCATCTTTACTCAGCTTGAGATTTACCTCTACAGGTGTATCAACAGGCAAGAATCATGGAGGTCAGCCAACTCGATAAGGTCTGATGTGTATTTGTGTTGATTAACAAAGAGACCTTTGGGAGATTGATACACCTCTAAGCCCAAAAAATAATGCAAAGGGCCCAAATCCTTCATATGGAAGTAAGTCCTGAGGGATTCTTGGAGAGATTTGATCATAACATCATCCGTGCCAGTGATAATAATATCGTCAACATACACCAGAAGCACAGTAACCCCAGTAGATGTGTGACATAGAAAGAGAGATGGATCATAAGAGCTCTGAGTAAAGCCACTTTCATATAAGCGACCCCTGAAGGTTTCGAACAATGCCCGAGGAGCTTGCTTGAGACCATAAAGTGATTTTCGCAATCGACAGACAGACCGCTTGGATGGAGATGGGACTCCTTGTGGTATACGCATATAGACTTCTTCTTGCAGATCCTCATGGATAAATGCATTTTTGACATCCATTTGGTATAATGGCCAAGATTTAGATGCAGCAATTGCGAGAAGTAACCGAACAGTTGTCATTTTTGCCACAGGAGCAAACGTTTCCTCGTAGCCAATGCCATACTCCTGTCTGTTTCCGAGTGCCACAAGTCGAGCTTTGTGTCTATCCAATGACCCATCAGATTTAAGTTTGATCGAGTAGATCCATTTGTAACCAATGGGTTTAACTGCTGAAGTACACTCCACAATATCCCAGGTGTGATTCTGATCCAATGCATCCAATTCCTCCTTCATGGCCTGGTTCCAACAATCTTGTTGTACAGCCTGCAAATAAGAACTTGGGATAGAGACAGAAGATAGGGTTGTCATCAAAGAAGTATGGGTAAATCCATACCGCGCAGGCGGTCTAGAAGTTCTGGAGGAGCGACGCAAGGCATGAGTAGGTGGGGAACCATTTGCCGGTGGAAGATCAGGAGGACGGTCATCTGCAGTGGTAGGTTTTTCCCGTCGGTGATATACAAAATCAGGATTAAACCTAGTAAGGGTTTTCGGATCCGAAAAACCAGGTAAGAGAGTTGGGGAAGATGGTTGATGACAGTCCATGTGAGTTTGGAAAAAATATTGATTTTCAAAGAAAATAACATTTCAAGAAATCCTGACACGGCGACCAATGGGATCATAACAAACAAAACCTTTTTGATTAGTAGCATAACCCAAAAAAGCACACCTGCGAGATTGTGCTGTTAGTTTCGTTCTCTCTGTGAGAGGTAGATGAACGAAGCAAATACATCCAAAGGTATGTAGGTGATCAAACACAGGATGATGACCAAAGAGTTTAAAATGAGGCGTGGAATACGCAATGGTAGGAGATGGAAGGCGGTTAATGAGATAGACCGCTGTGGTGAGAGCTTCGGTCCAAAACCGAGGGGGAACGGATGATTCAATCAGAAGTGTTCTAGTCACATCAAGGAGATGTCTGTTTTTTCGTTCCGCGACTCCATTTTGTTGTGGAGTATACGGACAGGTACGTTGAGAAATGATCCCTTTATTGTTTAGAAAAGATTGAAAATTAGTGGAAACGTACTCCCCCCCTGAGTCTGAGCGCAAAGTTTTAATGCATTTGGAGAATTGGGTGTCAACATAGCTAGCAAAAAATTTAAATGCATTAAGAACATCAGACTTCGAATGTAATAAATAAATCCAAGTAAATCTGCTGTAGTCATCAATGAAGGTTACAAAGTACTTGAAATGACTATGTGAAAGGGTCGGAGCAATGCCCCAAACATCACTATGAATTAAGTCAAAACATGCAGTGCTCCGTGTTTTAGAGTGTGGAAAAGGTAAAGTTTTACTCTTTCCTAATTTACAAGCATCACATTCAAAGGAAGCAGAGTCAACAGGTTTATTTAATAATCCAGATTGAAATAAAGTAGACATTGTAGAGGCATTCGGATGACCAAGCCTATTATGCCACAACCGAGAATTATTTTGAATGAAAAAACAAAATAACTGATGTAAAGTTTCATCTTGAATAAATGAAGACACTGGTAAGGAAAAAAGTCTTTCACGCTTAGGCCCCCTCGCGATCACTTCCCCTGACTCCTGGTCCTGCACAACACAACCAGAAGAAGAAAAGGAGACATTGTAATTATTTTCAACAAGTTGACCCATAGAAACCAAATTGGTAGCAAGATGAGGAGAAACTAAAACATTGGTTAAGGGTAAGGGGCCAGGGGTTTCACCAATAGAAGTGATGGGAAAATGATCTCCTTTGGCAGCTTGAACAGTAAGATGACCAGTGTATGGAACGATATTTTGTAATTTTATGGGTGAAGAGGTCATATGGTTACTTGCATCAGAATCTAAGTACCATGTATTGGAAAGAGATGAAGCAGTACCTGCGATGTTCATGGATGCTAAGGCATTGATAATCATTTGGTTTACCATCTCAGGGGTGAGAGGAGCTGGGGACGCAGATTGTGTTGAGGAACCAGGTTGTGAGGAAGAATCATACTGCATAGAACCACTGAAGTCAGAAGAGGCATATCGTGGAGTGGTCACTGTGTAAGCACTGGGAGCAGACGACACATAGTTGCGGGAAGTAGAATTGCGACCCTTCTTCTGGCATTCATCAATAACATGACCAGTGGCCTTACAATACTGCAGATCTTTGCCTTGCATTGATTTGCATAGTGACCATATTTCTTGCAGTTATGGCACTGAACTTTACTGATATCCCGGGGAGGTGGTCTGGTGGTAGCAACATAGGCAAGCGGAGCCTCAGTAGATCCCTGTTGGTCCAGAGTAGTTTTAGTGACCAGACGTTGTTCTTCCCGCAGAAGCTCTTGAAGACAGTCATCCAAGCTGGGAAGAGAAGCCCTGCTCATCAAGTTAGATCTAACTGTCTCAAACTCTTGACGAAGTTTCATGAGAAATTGATCCCGATGGCTACCTTGCTGTAAGAGAAGTAGTTCAGGTAGCAGTGCTTCAGACACTGTAGCAAACTTAATCTCATCATATTCTGACCACAGTCTGCGAAAGCCATTATAATACTCCTGAATAGACTGGGTGCCTTGATTAAATTGAGAAATGTCGAATTCCAATTGAAATTGGCGAGCAGCATTGCCTTGTTGATAGATCTTTTTAAGATAGTCCCACATTTCCTGGGCAGTTTTGCAAGGTCTGAGGTTGAGGATAAAATGTGGGTCGACCGAACCCAGTAACCAGGTTTTGATTTTAGCATCCTTAGTCTTTCAAGCTAAAATCTTTTTGTCATCTTCCTCCGGTTTAGATTCAGATCCATCAATGTGTGCCCAGAGTTCCTTTCCTTCTAAGTAAATTTGAAATTGGAAGGCCCATGAGGTATAATTTTTCCCATCAAACTGAACCATTTTAATTTCAGAATTTTCCATTACTAAAGACTAGAAGAAGCACAAACAAATCAGTCTTGTGAAGATAGCAAACAAAAGAAGGAGCAACAGCAGCAGTAATAGCAAGCCAGATACCGAAGACAACAGCAGCAGAAAACAAGAAGACAGCAGCAGCAGTAAAAACGTCCCTGTCAGCAGTGTGTAAAACCACACGAGGACCCCACTTGTTGATCTATACACAAATCAGAGGGTGGGGATGCAGGAAGAATAGTTTTATGCAACTATTGGTCGTGGTCTCAGTCAGATCAAATCCAGATCCAGGATTTTGGACGGCCGAGATGAAAACTAGTGGAAAAGATTGAATTTTCACAAAAAATGGTAGAAAACCGACCTCTGATTATTAATAATTCCAGAAAAAATCTTCATAAACCCAGGAATCCCCAGTCGACCAAGAGGGGAAGATTCCGCTGATGAGCTGTGATGATTGCAGGTGGGCCACGCTTGATCTGAGGTGATCAGTGATGATCAGAGATGATCTGGCTGACGAAGATGATCTCAGAGGGGCTTCCAATGCTTGGAAGATGACGTAGGAGATGATCCACAGTTGGAATGGAAGAAATATCAGCCGTCACAGTAACATAAACCAAATACTGCACTGACGAGCCCGTCGTCAAGGTGCTGATATGCACGTGGGCCCTACCAGTTGATCTGACGACAGATCTGAAGTTCGAGATGGATGCACAGATCTTCTATGCAACTAATGGAAGTAGTCTCATCAAAAACCAGGTCAGATCAAAGATTTGGTGCGGCTGTGATGAAAACAGTGAAGAAGTCCAAAAATCCACAAAAGTTGACAGACGACCAACCTCTGATGATAAATAATTGCAGGAAAAATCACCAGAATTCCTGAAATAAACCGGCGATCACACTGGGCTGCTTCTGCAGATGAGTTGATGATGATCTGAAGTGGGCCACGTCAGATCTGAGATGATCAGATCTGATCAGGGACAGATCATTGGATGTGGAAGAAACTAAAACCCTAGGCTCTGATACCATGTCATTTGAGAGAGTATATTGCTGTAAATTGAGTGCCTCTTAGGGTCGACTCTGCTCAGATTATATAAGGGCTGAATGCCCTGATTACATGCAATTAGAATCTTCTCTATATCTAGATCCTAAAATGTAGTATTACAAACTAAGTATGTACAGTTGTCTTTTGACTAAGTGAAATATATAGATTGGGCCTAAATGGGCCTGCTAGTGTGGGCTTGGATTGACAATTTTAGACTGTTAGGGCCCATTTAACTTTACTCTACTCTAAATTTTGCCTATCCAAACAAGCCCTTAGGGTTTGTTTGGCAACTCTACTAATCGAGTCAAGTGAAATAAAGCCCCCATTTAAAAAAAAAAGGTCACATCAAAAGCACTTTAATTCAAAATTCCCGCCATTTTTTTCAAAAAAAAGTAAAAAAGTAACCTCCTTTCTCCACTAAACGACAAAAAAAAACTCCTCATTTCTATAAAAAAAGTCAAAGATTCCATACCAAACAACTAAAAATAAAATACCATCATAACCGACTTATATTTTATTCTTTCTCCAAAATAATCTTTACTTCACTACACTATATTAGTTTCCCAAATAGGCTTAAGGGTTTAAACTTTAAAGAGAGGATAAGTATATTGGTAGATTATGAAGAACTAATTTACAAGTAGTTATATCCAAGATTTCTTATTTTTGAAACAGTCTTGTAGAGAAATGCTCATTAATTGGTACTCTCTTTAAAGGTTTACTGGAATTGGTGCTCTCTTCACAAAGATCATCTCTCCTATTTTGTATACTTAAAGGACCTCCCATCCAAGCACGCATCAAGGTAATGAAGAATATCATTTAGAGACAACATTTGGCATTCTTTTCCATCAAGCACATGTTTCTATCTTAACAGAAAGAAATCTCAAAATTTCTTCTAAAGATGACATCAACCCTCTGAAGATGCTATCACACCTCTCCTTCTAAATGTGCATAAAATAGCATTAGCAATGGGCATCCAAAGAACCAAATCACATTCATGTGAAGGAGAACCCCAACATGCCCACCCGACACACACACACACAGAGGGTCACGACCCCGGACCGGCTTAGTGTAGTAATATGAGGTTGTGACACGTGGGGGAATAATGACAAATTGCTGATACCAATTAGAAACTTTCTCCGCATTTGTTCCTACAGGATTCCGTGTGTGAGGTGCGACGATAAATTCTTCATTTTCCATAAGAGGGTTGTCCTGCGGAAGCTTGTGCGAACACCTCATAGACGATACCATGACAAAATATCAGGGTTACACAAAATTCCCAAAATGCATTAATATTCGAGTAGGCATTTACAAAATGTATTAATTACATCCCCAAAATGTATGGCCTACAAAAACAAGGGCCATTGTACAGCTTCCAAAAGATGAACCCAAAAGATGTAATCTCCCCAAAATGTGTTGCTTTCATGCGCAAGCTCAATGCTCTAGACAACATTGTCTGTGCTCCATTCGTGTAGACCTTGCGGTTCTTCCTCTACCGCCGCCTCCTCCTCAAGGTAAAGGGTAAAGGGGTTGCCACCTACAACATGAAGTGTAGTATCAGACAAAAGCCTGGCAGGTATTCAATATAAATTGCATAGCATATTGCACGAGTTAGAATAAGCGACATATAGATCAATAGAATATGCAAGAAAGCTAGGCAAATTATGCGTGAATAATATACTGAATGAATCGAAATCGACAATGCTACATCATGTGTAAACTAGATGAGAAATGATACATGCAAGCCAAGATGATAATCATGATACTCTGGCAAACCACATGGCTAAATTCTCCTGCATTTCCCATTGCTAAGAGCGAGTGAGAACAATAGCGGGACTATGAGAAGTCCCCTAGAGTATAATATATATGGTCATTGAGCATGTTTAGCCTTGCGAGGGGTGTGACCGCGTTTTTCGAGCAATGTGGGAATTGTAGTGACACCCTTGTCACTTATCGAGACTACACTGCAACGAGTTATCCATACATACATAATAATCATAGCTACATGGTGCCGATTCAAGGATATACATGAGCACATGCTAAGACTAGAATCCATCATCGAGAAAAATCAGGACTAACGAAATACTCCAAGTACCGAGCGAGCTTGACTAAAATCATGATCTTTATGAATAGCCCTAATAATCTCAAGTAACTAGCTTGAGAAAAACCGGGCAAGACTCGGTAAGCTAAAATGATAAATGAGCAAGACCAAATGATATGGATGAGACTAAATGTGATACGATGAAAATACGTGAGGGCTAAACAAACGGCCAGCATTTTAGCATGAAATGAGTCGCCCCAAAATGGGTAAAAAGGGTAAGTCAGTCTGAACAACTCGGAAGGCGGCAATTTAGAGAATGCGCGTACACCAACTGAAGATGTGCAAAGGATCCTGCCGGTTTAGAGGAAGGAGCGGGCAACTCAATGCGCATGAAGTCCTAGAGATTGACCTACACAAGTCATAACGGTGTGGAGCACCTCATTTTAAACTACAATCTACTTGGTCCATTTTAAGTTAAACAGGATTAAACATAGAGGGCGAGCAGTTAATTATAATGCTTGAAAAGTGCTCGGCATGTAAACACAATAACCATGCAAGAAAGAGAAATGGACACAAGATGATGCGGATATGAGAACACAAACCTAGATCTAATCTCAACAATCTACTAATCCTACGGTTGAGGTTAAAACATCTCACTTAACTAAATAAAGGGCATAAATAAATGAAAAATAACTCTAAATAAGATAAGGATAACTGGACTGGGCCCAAAGGCGGGTCGACCCATGGGGAGCCATGGATCTCTCTTGCATTAAATTCTCCCCAACTTGGAGAGAATTCGACCACGAGTTCTGTAAACGTCCTCTAGGATCGAAAATTCAACGAATGAATCCTCGATTTGCCGGTTGAATTTTATCATTTATGCATAGCATAGAGGTCTCACACGATCTCTTCTTCCAATACAAATGAGGCTTGACATGCTACGTCTTTTGGTGACTAAAGTTTGCATTGATGCGTGCTCGAATGAAGTGATGTTTCAATTCTTGAATACCTTCCATTTGCTCACATTCTCCAAGTAGAATTGGTCGATCTCCAAAGAAAAAGTCAATATGAGGAACTTTGATGATGTGATCTTCTTTGGCAATCGCTTGATCAATGGTCTTTTCATCTGATGGTTTAATTTGATTTTCTGGAGGTGGACTTGCAATGAGATCCATTAGATGATTAGACTCCTTGATGTTTTCTTCATTGTTTGTTTCTTCTTGTTCCACCTGCACTACCTGATCAACACTGTCAGAATGATGAGACTTGGGTTCTTTGTTCGTCACTTCATCTGAATATGTTGTGAAATCATTTTTTTCTTGCTTTTGTCCACAATATTAGTTTTGACATTTTCCACAATGGATTCCACAACATGGGCTTTAGGGGTTTGCGGAGATTTTTGTTCTTACATCTTAGCTTTTTGGAGGCCATTGCATTTTATCAAGAACCCAACACGGACCGCATCCCAAAATGCTTCATACATATCTTTGCACTTCTTTTTCATTTTCTTCAATATGCTCGGTCGTAAACCATTCAGAAAGTGATTGAAATCAAGTGTATCTCCCAATTCACATAAATGATGTAGCCTTTCAAATTCATCGGCATATTCATCGAGGATCAATCTTCCCTGAGTCAAATTAATATATTGTTCAAAGCAGCCTTTATTTACATAATATTTCCCATATTTGATTGTATATGTCGTCCTTTTAACCCCTTTGTTGATTTCTTTAAGCTCTTTCCTGGTTTCTTTAAGTCCTCTATTGATTTCAAGAAGTTGCAATTCCATATTGGCTGATAATTCCACATTAACTTGATGCAAAGATCGAGAGTTTTAATGCTCCTCAAAATTAAAATCAGACTAACCAGAAGTGTAGATTCCATTGATTGGAGTTCATAGGTAAAGATGGATCGTGGAGCAGAGTCCAGATGGCGAAGATCTTGCTATTTGAAGATGGATGGCTGACAATTTGCCTGAATCTGGGCCCACTTGTTGATGAAAATATATTTCTACAATCACTTTTTTTTTTTTTTTTATTTCACCATTGAGTTGGGTTTGGGCCTAACTCAAGCTCAAGCCCACAAGTTGGGCTCAGTCAATGTGCTAAAAGTGGGCCAAGTGGTGGACTCGAGTTAGATTCACCTGACACAACTTCCCCTCTCATTCTTCATGCCCAAGAGAAATGAAAAGGTCCCAAAACCGAGACACTTACGATCCTCTCTCTCTCTCTCTCTCTCTCTCTCTCGTTGAAGCCAAAGGAAGGGGAAAACTTGCGTTCTCTTGCTGCTCGCCAAAGACGAAGAGGATGGCACTGCTGCGAGTCAATCAACGACGAAGAAGGTGTTTCTAGGTGGCGACGACGAGGGATGCTGAAGGATGGCGAGGAAGGTGTTGAGGCTTGCCAAAGTAGATGATGACGACAACGGCAATGATGCAGCCGGTGGCCTGTGGTGGTGCGATGCAACACAAGGCGTTGGTCAGAGGTCGGGCTGTCGTAGTCCGGTTTCTAGGCACGCAGTGCCTTTTTTTTTTTACCTCTTCTAGTCTCTGATCTTTCTTTGTTTTCTTTCTTTTTTTGGTTTGGGTTTCGGCAACAGGGGCTTGAGGTGGGTTTTGGTGATAGGTCTCTTTAGATGTGGCGAAGATGCTGGGGAATTGGGGTTTGATGGATTTCGATAGTTGGTATTGGAAGGAGAATGGGTTCGGTCAAGGGTTTTGTGGCCATGGATTAAAATAACGTGGCCATTATATCAGGCGTAGCGGTCACATCCGTAGTGGCCGCTACGGAGTGAGACAGATTCCTACTTTCCAAATTTTTTTAAAATGCATAATCATACTTTATTTCTTTTTTTCTTTTCTCCAAATAACATTTGTACGCAACTCTTCTTCCCTTTTATGTTTAAAAGAATACCAAACAGCACATGATCTCGCCAAATTACAGTCAATACAAAGAGTTCTTCTCAAAGGTTCTTCTCTAAGTACATCCTATTAGACACCCCCTTTGGTAGATGTATTTTTTTCTTTGGGTACTCTTAAGTCTTATGTCTTGACTTCATGACATAGTTTTTTTATTTTATTTTGTTTTATTTTTAGAGCCTTTCATTGGTTTCTAAGTTAGCATAACTAAGAAACATGAAAAATGATTATTACTATTATTTTCTATTTATACAGCGATACAGGACCTCATAGGGACTGCTACGCCCCCTTATCTTAGTTACTTTTTCAAAAAAAATAAAAATAAAAATAAAAATATTTTCTCTCATTTTCTAATATTCTAGATTTTCTATAATTTTATTCAGAATTTTTTGATGATTTTTCCAAATCGCACCGCTATGCCGGTATGTAGTGTTTTGGTTGCGGGCATAGCGGCCCGCCGCTACCGCTATTTTCATCCTTGTTTGTGTCTAACCGAGGCTTCGGGTAGCAGGGATTGAGGGATGGGTCTCTGGTTTGGGGGATTTGGGTGATTAAAGATGGGCTCATGATCGTCGGTTGGGTGTGATGGTGAAGAGATGAGATGGGTTATGGGAGTAGAGTTTGGTGATGGGCTTGAACGAACAGTGGTATTGGTCCAGTGAGGCTCAGGGTTCGAGAATTGTGGAAAAATTTTGGGTTGTGGATCTCGGGATTCTTTGGATCAATGTTGAGTATGGGTTTTGGGTTTAGGGTTTGATGTGACTAGGGATGAGGGTAGACGAGGATTGGGGTTTCATCATGTGGATTGATGTGGTTAGATGAGAGGTAGGCTCGATTAGCAGGGATGGAGTGGGCCTACTATTCGACTCATGGAATGATGAGTGCAAAGATGGTGGAACAGATCTGAAAAATCTGCCAATCTCGAGATGAACTGATGACAATCCCAATATGGAGATAAGATGGAGGAGATGTTTCTTTCAATGATATGATTTGCCGATATGGTGATGGTGATGCTTGTGCAGTGACGAGCGAGTGCCGAGAACCGGATCTAAGTTAGATCGATCTTCGGTTCTGATACCAATTGATGCGGCGTGGGTACCAAGTGCGGGGCAGGTAGAGATGGAGGAGATTGAGGGTGGAAGGGATACGTTACACTTTCAACTGAAAATTGGCCTCACGCCAAACTCCCATCTCAGGCAGAAGAGAGAACTTGTGACTACCTAAAATCACTTGAGATAAATTTCATCAATCATTAACTCGATAGCCTAGGAGACTTTACATTGCTTAAATATGAGAAAACACAAACCGAGATCTAATCTCAACAATCTAATAATCCTATGGTTGAGATTAAAACATCTCACTTAACTAAATAAAGGGCATAAATAAATGAAAATAACTCTAAATAAGATATGGATAACTGGGTTGGGCCCAAAGGCGGGTCGACCCATGGGGGGCCATGGATCTGTCCTGCATCACAAGAATAACCTGGTAGCTGCATAATTAATTGCATCGTCAAGGAATAATTAAAATACCAAATCTTAAGCTTTGGATCGCCATTAATATGTTGTCACAACATCATTCAACCCTATGCTTCGCCTAAGACCCTGAACGTCCAAGTTTATAAACTCCTTAGAGCTCCGATGATGACCGACATTTGAATCCTTACGTGAGCATACTCTTGATTTAACTTTGTTCCACGTGTCTCCAGACAATCCCGGAAATGAATGTCATTCATACATCACTTTGCATTGGTCTTAAGCCAAAATATCTAGGTAAGTCCAAGTTCAAAGTCCATTTTCCCTCCTTAGGGTCCAAGGTTCCCTCAAAAGAAAACCGGGTTTAGGGTCACTAATGGGTCAATTAATGGGGGAAACGATGACCCACAAATGGCCTGGCATGGGACCCAAACCAGCAAGAGAGAAAGGGAAAGTGTTTGGGCCATCCGGACCTTGACAGAACCCAGTAGCTGCTGGTCATTTGGCTGGTAACCCGGTAACCTGCACAGGCCACTAACCCATGTGCATTCGGCTGGTGGCCTGTTCCGAATGGCTCTGGGCCACTTAGCCAGAAGGGCTGGGAACAGGGGCATATGTTGGGGTTTTTTCCCTTTCCACTGCCAATTTGAAGGGGCTTTTAACACATGTTTAGGGGTCTAATCCTAGCATTGATTTTCAATATCAAATTATAAAACATGAGCTTTAAACATGGGTTCTCTACCATAGAAAGTGATAAACAAGGAAACAATGAAATCAAGCTTCCATGTTATGAAGTTAAAATCAAATATTTGCCTTTGGTCTCCTAGATTACCAATCACCCACTAATTCCTCTAATCACCACCACCCACCGGCGAACCTAGGTGTAAGGGTCTGGGGGCTGAAGCCCCCACCCATATCCGAGAAGGACTTCAATTTTTTAAGAAACCCCCGAAATTCTGAAAATTTATATGTATATATATTTTACATTTGTCCCTTTCCCCAATATTTCTTTTACATAAAGCTGTAGAAGATAGTGTGGGCTTTGGCCCACTTAGGCCCAGCCCACTGTATATATAAAAATCCACGTATGGGATCCTTGATTTGGTTACTGATTTCTTGTTACTATTTTCCCTGTAATATTTCCATACATAGATTAGGAGATTCTTTCATTCCTTGATTTTCTCTAAGATTGTAAATCCTAACATACTTAGTGCCTTGATTAAGGTATCTATTGATTATAAAACAGGATGGTCGATGATCAATTGATCATTGAGTCTTCTCCCATACTGTGTGTCTTCTTCCTCTCATCTCATCTCATCTCATCACAGACTCTCCCAGAGTCTTACATGGTATCAGAGCCTTGTGGGACATCTTCATCTCTCTCTAGCAATCCTCCCTCACGAATCTAGCAAAAGCAACCTTCTCTTTGTCGTCATCAGATTCACTGTGTCGACTTCTGCACCGTGGTGATCAAAGTGAGCCATCAGATCATCATCAAGATAGCACCTATCACCACTACCACAGTGGTCGTCCCTCCTCTCTAAGTTTTATGGGCATTTTTCCAGGATTTATAGCACATCAAAGGTAGGCCATCTACTGCCATTTGTGTTTTCACAGTTTTACAAGATAATTTTCATCAGATCCGTTCAATTGTGTGGATTTTCATCAGTTTGCCTTGCAATCTGATCTAGAAGTTAGTAAAAAGTATCCTACAGAAGACTATTTTCCCTGATCAGTGGTCTGATCCCATTGTGGGCCCCACGTGCCCACTCCAGGACCAAAATAGTGGTCGTCTGGCACCTTTTCTTCTGCAATATTTGGGTATTTCTGCACTGTTGGTTCGTTTCTTGTTTGGAGTTCATCATCTTACTCCAATTAGCCATCTGCACCAGAAATTCAGCCTTCCTTGCTGATTATTGCTGTTTATCCCCTTCATCCCTCTCTGTCAAAAGGGTTTTTGGTTGGACATCTTCTCTGTGATACATTCTACGGCCTTTTGTGATCATGGAAAAGTATGATGTGATTCCTGTTAAGTTTAATGGGCAAAATTATATGTCTTGGTCCTTCCACTTACGGAACTTTGTCGAAGGACAGGGCCTTTTTGGTTATCTTGATGGATCGATAACCAAGCCTCAGATTACAAGTACTGCTGACTCAAAAGGTCTAGCCACTTGGTCCAAAGAGAATGCGAAAGTCATCACTTGGATCCTTAACTCTATTGATCCTTCTCTGGCTGTGGCTCTTCAAGCCTACACCACAGCAGTTGATATGTGGGCTCATCTGAAGAAAGTCTACCATCAAACCAATAAAGCCCGGAAATTTCATCTAGATAGTGAAATTGCCAGATACAGTCAAGGGGATAAAACTGTGCAGGAATACTTTAATGGTTTCCTCACCTTATGGACTGAAAGGGATTCTATGCTGATCCAAACGGTCTCTTCTGGATTTCTATCTGAGGCTCTCCAGTTACAAGAAGAAACTCATATTAGCCAGTTTCTTATGAATCTACGACCGGAATTTGAATCTGTTCGGTCTGCGCTAATGAATCGGGAGAATACTGCTAATCTTAATACTTGCTTCCAAGAAGTCCTTCGCGAAGAACTTCGTCTCATTTCACAGCGCACTATTCTAGAAGCACCCGAAGCACCCAAAGCCTTCCTTGCGCCTCTTCCTGATTCCTCTGCTCTTCTGGCAACTCCAAAGCAGCCTCAATGTTATGAATGCAAAGGCTTTGGACATATTGCCAAAAATTGTCGCAAGAAATTGGTTTGCAGATATTGCAAACGGACTGGTCATGTGATTGATGACTGTCGAAGCCTGCAGCGACGGAATGAAACACAGCCCAAGAAGCCTCCCTCCCATATGCCAAAACAGAATGTTCCATCAGCATTTCAGGCTCAAGCCCCAGTATCAGATACAGGTAGTACTTCCTCCGGGGCTATCTCCATGACTCCTGCTCAAATTCAAGACCTGATCCAGAGCACAGTCACCTCTGGGGAAGTCCCACATCCCACATCGCCTAAGTAATAGGCTTGTCATGTCTTAATATACCTGTATGGGCCTTCCACCTATCAGCTTAAGCTTTTGGGTTGGTATATGGTTTATTACATGGTATCAGAGCGGGTTCCTATCCCGTTGTTCTGTGTAGCCCACGTGTCAGGCCCATCCATGAAATCCGTTGGGCCTGCACGTGAGGGGGAGTATTGGGAAGTCCCACATCCCACATCGCCTAAGTAATAGGCTTGTCATGTCTTAATATACCTGTATGGGCCTTCCACCTATCAGCTTAAGCTTTGCCCCCCAAGTTCAATTTCCTGGGTCCGCTACTGCCACCGCCCCACACTCAGCATAAAAATGCTCAAATCCTACACATTTTTTTTTTGAATGGCCCCAAATCCTACGCATAAAACCCCAAAATCTTGAAACCCAAGAAGGAATGGAACTTGGATCTTGCATGCAAGGATTTGTGGGTGAAATGGGCTCCAATTCCCAATTATAGAAGATGAAAGAGAGCTCTTGCCTCAAGTGCCTAAAGCAAGGAAAACGCAAGAGATGAGGGGCTGCCACAAATCAGAGAAGAAATGAGGGAGATAGAGCAAGGCCACCAGCCGATCCACCTGCTATGTTTAGCAAGAAACAGAGATGGAAATGAGAGAGGAAGGAGGGAGGGAGAAGCAAATGAAAGTGGGTCCCGTCCCACAACTTGATGTGCTAGAAGGGAATCTCACAAATATGGATGGTTTCTTGACCTCGAATTTAAACGGTCCAGGAGGAAAGGAAATCAAATCTGCTTTCTAACCAGCCCAAGAAGTCAACATTCTGAAATTTGGGGTCAATCACCCCACTTCTCCCAAAATTACAATTAGGTCCTCTAGTCACTAAACTAGGTACAAACACTCTCAAAACTTCCGGGAACTTATTTATCACTATTCTCACATGGACTTAAATAATGACTCTCTAAACATGCTTAATTAACTATTAACCACAATTAATTAATATTAATCCATAATTAATTAATTAATCATAATTAGGAATCAGGGTCAGAGAGAGAGAGAGAGAGAGAGAGAGAGCGAGAGAGAGAGAGAGAGATACCCTTTCCTCTTCACATAAAGCATTGGAGATGCACCAAGCCAAACCACATCTATTCAGAAAATAGCTCCAAATGCCGGATGAGAAAACATAGTTAAGAAATAAGTGATCTATCAATTCAGGTTCCCTTTTTCATATAACGCATATCTCAGATATCAGCTGAAGAGATACTCATGAGTCATTTGATGCCATTTGGATGAGATAGGATGTGTCTTTTACGTACTGTAAGAGTAAATTTGGGGAAAATATCAAAAAGGGGAGACTGCTGAGTTGACACTAAAATGTTGGCCTCAAGTTGACTTCCTTGCTGAAACTGATTTTTCATTGAAATGTTTAGCACCAAGTCAGCTCAGAGATGGCTTTTGAGATTTCTCATAATTCTTTGTTTAATCCTTGGTTTTGATTCTGATTAATTGTAATGTATAATACGGGGTTATCAATACATGTGATCCTGATTTTTCTCTCTTCACGTTGGTGCCAAAATGAGATGTCTGCAGCAGGGCCCTGATTTATGGATTGATATACGCCTGCAATAGGGCTTTTCCCCCAAATTCATGACAAGGTTTTGATTGTTAACACCTGATGTTTGCATACAAGTTCTGGGTTGGAGAAACCATGTGTCAGAAGTTGGTTAACGCTATTGTAATCTAATGTTGTGGGAATCCCATAGAGATCTGTAATGGTACATTTTTAAGTTTTAACTTATATATTAATTTATAGACATGAGTCTTCTTTATTTCTTTCTTTGCAATTGCAATTTATAAACATAGTTCCCAGGGCTTATCTCCTACCAGCATGTTTTATCCCCAATATTTGCTTTTTCTATTATGATTCACTATGACCACACTTATGTTTCAGGCCTCTGATTGAGAGTGAAAAGAATCCCCATAAATACATCAAGTACACTCCAGAGGATCTTGACCGAATGCTTGGCGAGTTCTTTGAGGGAAAGAACTGAAATGAACAAAAGCAGTAGATTTGAAATTGAGATGTCATCTGTATGCGTATTTGTAAGTATTTGTATGTATACCTTATCAGTAATTAACATATATAGTCTTACCTTCTGAAATTTTGATATATTTTACATGTGACAAATAATATGAAATTATATTGTACTTGCCCTATATTGGTAATAAGTATGTAGAGATTGGCATATGGTTCAGTGACCAGAATCTGTATTTTTGTGTTCATGATCCTTCCAATCTATTCTTATCCATTGAACAAGCAAATATATATTGTAGTTTGTAGCTTGGTTTGAATTTGCACATGTCAATGACTCATCCGTGGAGTAATCAAATGTGCATGAACAGTCATAATCCAATGAGCAGTGAATATCTTTTGCGGACCAATGTTTCATGCAGTGTGGAACATCAATTTCAGTTTGTTTTTCAAAGCAATTTGACAAGTTGTCTTCTTTAATTTGCACAGATTTCAATAATAGATTACCGCAAAAATTATGCACGAGTATACTAGTTTGGTCATGGTGATAGCAGTTCCTATCTGGTTGGAGGCTATATTTATAGGGAGATGCTCATATGAGAGATATCTCTCACCTTAAATGAGAGACTGGGTGAGACTGGGGGTCCTCACATTTAAGTTGTTCGCATTCGATATGGATGTGGGGGCCCCCACCCCAATCTCTCATATAAGGTGAGAGATATCTCTCATAGGAGTATCTCCCATATATATATATATATATTGGTAAAGAAAAAAAACTTCAATCAAGACCGAAACACAATAGAACACAACACCGAAAAGAAGACAACCTGAAACTTAGGGAGGAGGCAAACAACACCTCACCCACTCCAGGAGAAAACCATCCCAACAAAAATTCTTGCAAGTCTGGAACAGAACTTGGCCAAAAAGTGAGCAGCCTCATTAAAAGTTCTAGGAATAAAGAAAAACTCGAAAAAGGAAAAACAATGACACTGACGATTGAATATCCAAAATGATAGAATTAATGGACCAATCTTGTTTTCCATTAATACTATCGATCACTTCCTTGACATTAGAATGGAGCACAATCTTGGATGGAATGGCTTTCAGAGAATCTGTAAGAATCTGGGAGTTGATCATTTCTATCTTGTGTTCTGCTACCCTATGTATGGTTATTTCATGGTTGTCGACCTCCATTTGCTAAATTTGCTAGTGTTGTGCAAAATAATTTTCATTGAAATCATTTTAAGTTTTTATTTGATGTCTGAATGTTAGATTTTTAACAAAAATCATTTGTAGGCAAATTCGTATTCAATAAGGCTTTAGGACCATTTGTGTCTGAAATTGCCTGCACAAAACTAATTTTACAAAAAGAAAAAAACTCTTTGCATCTTGAAGTCACATTTGGATTGTCAAATTTGTTTATTTATTGCTTATATATTCAATTCGTATGTATTCTAATGCAAACAAAGATGCCCTAAATAACCTTGATTTGTATTTCCCTTGCAATCAAAATTCTCGATTTGATGATCAAGATCTAGAGTCTTTAGATTTGAGTTCAACGAACTAGGTTGAGTTTGTTTGGATTTCTTTTTAGGGGTTATTGTTTGCATTTATTTATATATGTAAATAACTCACATGCCTAATGAATACACATGTCAGGTTTTTTTGCACTGATTTATGCATGTGGTGTGTAAATTAGGTGTACAAATGTTATGGGAATATGGCCATTTACATGGCAAAATTATTGTCACACCTACACGGGCCTTCACACCCCTCTTTCAAAGAGTAGCTTGTTTGATGTCATGGTGAATTTTTTTATTGGGAGCTCCATAGACCACATTTATTTTCTTCATTCTCGTGGGACCCATATTTATTATCTAAATATTTCAATTTTTTTTAATTAATAAACCCCACTTGAAGTTAATTTTCTTTAATCTTCATAGACTTGAGTAATTTGTGAAACAAAGTCTGAAAAATAGTTCTCATTTTCTATACTTTTGTGGGCTCCCAATTCCTGATTCGAACCATTCAATATTTTGTATAAATGGTAAACATCAACATGTATAATCTCATATCTTAGTTATTCATGGGTTTTAAGAAACTTGTGAAAAACGTGCAAGAAATTGAAATAAATCTAAAACCTTTGGATGTCCTCATTTACGCATGAAAATGGTGATTTTGATATACATAGTAATGTGGTTCACATGCGTAAAATTTACAAATGGTCCATTTACATATGTAAAACCAATTCCACTATCCCATGCATAAAAGGCAAACAACCACTTAGCAATTTCTGATTTCATCCTCTGGCATTGTCCATCTTTATCTCTTTAGGCATCTCTGATGAAATTGGAGTGGTAATCTTGATGATCATCATTTGATAAGTGGTGGTTGTGTTTTCTGACGACAGTCTTGTTTCATGGAGTGAGAAGAAACAATTTCTGTGGCTCAATCTAGCACTAAAGCTCAATACAAGTCTTCAGCCCAAGAGAACGGCCAATTACTTCACTGGTAAGTGGCAGCGGTTCTCACCTGGCTGCCCACGGTTTGAAGCCTGGGTACACCGTCTCTTTCCACTTGTATGAGCTTTCTTCCCACTTGTGCCGGCTGTTTTCTGTATGTCGCTCTCTCTTGAGTCCCAATCCTCTTGGCTGGATTACCAAAAAAATAAAAAATATCTTCAGCCACACTGCCATTAAACTAGCTTGGTTATGTATACTTCTCATGGGTTTATTTGTATACCTTCATTCCCTGCTTGTCATCTGGTGTGGCCACACTTGCTGCCAATCAAGCTCATGCTAGAATAAGAAAAGATGTTTGAGATCAACTATAACTCCATTCGAGGCACTCTGCTAGGACATCAATTTAGGGTATATGCCATCTCAAGATCAAATTGTAGATCTTTTAACCCAAGGCTTCATATTATCTAATAATCACGAGACACCCTAGTGGTAAGGGTGTCTTATCCCAAATAGCCGCCAACGGATTAATCACTAGGTGGGTAGGTTATCACTGGAGTACTAGACCCCTTATATTTCAAAGGTTCAAAATGGTTAGGGACAAGCTGATCGTGATCGCCCATGCGGTCATGTGTATCAAGATATCCTCCAATTCCATTCCCATTGTCAACAGAGACAGGTGATGGCTAATGCTCCACATCACCTTCCCTAATAGAGAAATTCTAAATGCACCGTTTGTTTCAATGAGCACACCCACATTTTAAATTTTTTCTTAATTATCAAAATACCCTTAATTTCATTTATGCATGGATACGTAGATCCGTGCATATTAGACGTGAACGGTTTTCATATGCCGGGCAAAAAAATTATGCACGGGTACGCAGATGCGTGCATGACAAGAATATATTTTTTGTTTTGGGGTTCCGTTCACATTCTCCTCTCTCCTATCCCTTCAATTCCATGTTCAACCCGCACTCCATTCCATTTGCATATAGATTGTAACCTTTTCTAAATATGTTTATTTAGTTGGAAAAACAATTAACATCAAAGAAAAAACAAAATTGGAAGAAGTTGAAGGTGAAGAGTATACCACCTGGGGAGAAGATAAACTGTGGTGAAGAAGTAATGTGGATGAAGAAGATGTCATCCCGAAGGAGAAAGATGATGTAGAAGATGTAGCCTGCAATCGAACTTGAGAGGGAGAAACAGGGCTGCCGTTCTTTGAGAAGAAGAGGAGAAGAGGAAAAGGATAAAGAAGAGGGAAGAGGACAAGGGGGTAGTTCTGGCAAAATTCATGGGTGGGCTAAGCAAAAAGAGGTAGTTTATATTTTTAATGTGATGAGCTCAGAATATGGGTGGGCTCAACAAAAGAAGTGGGTGCATTTAGAATTTCTCACCCTAAGATTCATTTGTTATTTTGTTCTTATCCCATTGCTGTAGCAACCACTATGCATCCCTCCATGTATTATGGCTTATTTTATAAATTGGAAAACATGTTTCACTGAATCATGGAAGATGCTTGTATCAAGATCCATAATAAAATATCTAAAGTATAGTTATAAATAGGATGAGTGGTTAGGGCAGATCACCCATTTAGCCCAACTTCTTGCCATCCCTACAATTAACAAACAACCCATTTGAAAAAACAAAAAAAAAATCCTATTGACTAGATGTGAAAGATTTGACAAGGACCAACAGGTGAAACAAAGTATTTCCTTAGTATAAGAATTAAATTTATTTTTCATTTTCATTCGGATTGATTAGACCAAACGACCTAATAAGCATGGTCACAAGTGCTTTGGATATTCTTAATTTATCTGATTCATAATCAATATAACGAAGCATAAATAATCAATTGATTATCAGGTCCTTCTTAGTTTTAATCCACCAAATCAAACCCATTCATGAAGCATAAACAATATCTTGCATGCATGTTTTTTTATCGTGAAAAGAAAAGTAGTAGAGCATCTCCAATGGAGATGCCAAATCCAAGGTGGACTTGCCAAATCCTCTTAATATTTCTTACAATAAATGGATGCAACTGAAAATGGATTCTTTGGAAAAAAGTAATTTGGGTTCCATTAAATGTTTTTTTGGACTTTTTCTTTTTGAAAGATATTTTAATGGACCGTGTTCTAAATGTATTATTACGTAAGAAAAAACCATTTCTCAATTGCACAATTAATTGCAATACAACTATGCATTCCATCTAGGGCATTAGTCCAGTTTAAAGTAGGGGGAACCCTCCGATAACACAATATATATATATATATATATATTATGACTCTAATATTGAAACCAAAAATCCTTCTCTCTCTCTCTCTCCATTGATTGCTCGTGGGGCCATCCTGAGCCATGTAGTCATGTACACGCCCAGATCTCCCCCGCCACCTAAATGTGTACAATTATGGAGGATTGGACCATCATTCTGACCATTAGATAAATAGCACACAAGTTCTCACCGACCAAACGAGTACACCGTCGATCGAACAGTCTAATCCATTCGGATGGATGTTAAACTTGGGATTTGTGACTATTAAAGAGGGTCTCTATTTCATGGTCGACTTGGATGGATCATAAGTGGGCCCATTAGGTGCAGTGTTCATGATAATGAGAACACCAGTGGTAGGTGGAGGTTTGTCCATCTTCCTGGGTCTTAACTCTTAAATGTCCATCAATGTGAGGCACACAAACACATTATACTATTTTAAGTTGAAGGGTTTTTTTTATTGGATGTTCACTGTCGGTCATGATTTGAAAGAAGTTACTCTACTTTTTTTTTATTGGATGTTCACTGTCGGTCATGATTTGAAAGAAGTTACTCTACTTTATTTTAAATATTCGATGTTCTCTGCCGCTCCCCAACTCCCCCGTTCTATTATTATCAACTTACTTTCGTATAATTGCTATTCTATCTTATCCTTTTATCTTATAGGACAACCCATGTAACTATTCAATATTTGAGAAATTACTTATACTCTTCTGCAAAGATGTAAGGTGAAAATGTTTGGATTCTTCAGCTTCCTTGTCATTCCTTGAAAAAGTGACATGACCATGAAGATCAATGGTACGTTTTTTTTTTCCCTTCTCTTGTAATTTATTTATCATAATCCATAGCTTGCAATTCCTGTAACTAAATTTGAGAATCTCTATTTGGATGAGTTTCTGGCAAATACATTCGAGTAATATATTTAGATTTTTTAAAATCGTTAACTCTTGTCATAAGTTTTTGTTAATTAATTATTTTTATTATAACTTTAACATTTATATGCCCTGTGGTTAGCACGGGCATGTTTTTCCAGTACTAATTATTAAAATTAATAAAATGAAAAGTAGTTGATTAGAGGACAAAATGAACCAAAAGCAAATAGGTTGGTGAATGGAGTTGGAAGCAAGGACAAAATTTGGTAGGATTTTATAGAATGGAGGTTACAACTTGAGTAGCAGTCCATAAAAGTGACTTTGATTAAGTAATTTCTTCGTTGAAATCCTAGGCATGAGATCAAAGGGCAAATGGGGTACTTACTTCAAAACCAAACAACCACAAACCCTACCTCTCCTTTTCCACCTTGCAAGTAAAGATCATTAATTTCCCCACATGCCACCTTTTGTAAGCAACGTCTAACCACCATTGTCCAACCCATAAAAATCCCAACGGAAAAATGGGCTGATATTCTGTTAGGCACAATGAAATGTTTATGGGCTAATCCTTCGAAATGGTGCAAATGGAAATATTCTATGAGCTAAATCAGAACCGTTTGAATGGTTGGGGTAATGGGATTTAATATGTAGAGAATCCCGTCTTTGCAGAATCGACCTCTTCATCCTCTTTGCGAGAAATTTTCAATCATCAGGAAGAGAGAGAGATAGATTAGGAAATGTTTTATGTATGTGGTCTACAAACTTCTGGTGTGATTGCCCCTTCGCATAGCCTACCTAGCACTAAAGATTCAATATGTAGATTCACTTTGAAGATGTGTTAAGTCTTTTCAAAGAACCTCAGGATCCCCAAAATTGTACTTGGGATCAAAGGGATCAAAAGATGTGCAATGATAGAAAAGAGTCTATGGGTGGCTAATGAAAGATGCATTTGATTATGGATCCTTTATAGCTTTCTTTGTCTAGTCTAGGCTTTTCTAAATAGAGGTACATGGTAAATCTAATGGATCCGTTGTAGACTTTATATATACCAATTCATTGGCTGTTAGGTTGGATTCCGATCAGGGGAAGGTCCAATTTCAACTTCATTTCTTTGTCTAGTGATTCTTTATTTCATGGCTTTAGATCTACCTAGTTACAATGTCTAATTCATCCTTTTATTTTAGATGGCTAATCTAAAGGCTTTACTTCTATTAGGTGGGCCACCTGTCTTGTTTTGTCTTGTCTTGTCTTTCTTTCTTCTTCCTTCTTTTTTCAGAGGATAAGATGACAGAATAAATCAACCAACGCATAAACTCACCATAAAAAATAGAACTTCTTAGTGAGGGAGATGCTCTTATGAGAGATATCTAAGATAAAGTGGGGGCCCTCACATCCAACCTTCTTGAGATGTATAATTATGACTAAGCTGTTTGGGTTCAATTCAGAATATCTGAGCTCTCATTCAGATTTCAACTGGTTGTACTATCTTTCTAACTACCAGTTCGATAGCCTACATTTCAACTAGAAAAGTGGAAAAAGTTTGTAACGCCAAAAGGGGGTCCCACTGAAGGAAGGCCTTCTTCTTGTTGGCTTTGGTTGGAAGAAGAACCTCGAAGGTTTTCATGATCTCCTTCCCTCATGATTGCATGACATGGGGTAGTTGCTGAGGGAGAAGGGAGAAAAGATGATTCCACACTCAAAATACCAACTTGTATTATTTTTTCTATTATATAATGAACTACATCACCAATATATAGAAAATCAAAAGCAGCCATGCTAAATGAAGTCCTACCCTAAAAGGGAAACACGATCACAATAAAACAAGCAACCCTATGTTAAATACAAACCTAAACTAAATAACATCATCCGGCCTAACCCTTCCGGTGTGTGTGCTGAGTTAATGATGACTTCAATACTCCCCCTCAGCGTGGACTTCCAGCATCATTACGTAAAATCTCCATCTGAATATGTGAAAAATTTGTTATACTTGCAGTGCCACCTTCTACTGGTCTTCAAAACCATGTGGCTTCTCCAAGTAGATCTTTGTGTTAACTCCCCCATGCTGAAAAGGTTCGCTGACTTGCATCTGCTTGAATTTTCCACCCTTGCTAGCTACCAGACCAGTCTGCACTTGTACGTTCTTTATCTTCCCCACAATACTATAGGTCACGTCAAGATCAAACTCGCATGACTGGTTGAATCCCTTTACTTCCAATCATTCAGTGTAAAGATCTACAGTCCCATCTGATCCTCGTTTCCTGCAGTGAGTTCTTCATAACTCATAAACAGACTGCCCAACTGCTCATTCTTTGGTGATAGCAATCGTCGTTGTGCAACTCCAAGCTAAGTTTCCTGTGTCTGCTACAACCATAAACCCTTGTTTCTACTACAACCACAACCATAAACCAAGCTGAGTTTCAAATTGGGAGAAGGGAGAGAGAAAAGATGAAGGCACACTGAAAATATCAACTTATATTATTGTATTCTATTGTATTATAAACTACAATCATTAATATATAGGAAAACAAAAAACAGCCCTACTAAATAGAGTCCGACCCTATGTTAAATATAAACCTAACCTACATAAGTGTCACTGGCTCAATCCCTCCGGTGCCTGTGCTGAATTAGCATTGACTTCATCCATAGTAACTACCAGGATATAACATATAAACGGACAAATCAAGAAAAAAAAAAAAAAAAAACAAAAATTGAATGGTTCGGCAGTACCTATGTCCATCATGAGATTAGAACAACTTTCATATCTTTGAAATTAGAGCACAATTTTATGGGACATTCTCCTTGACACCTTTTGGAGCAAAATGGTTTCCATTATACTCTAAAACGACCGACTAAAAAAATATTTATATTCTATTTGAATGATCAAAAACCCATAAAAACCTAGCGGTTAGGGGCTCTACCCCAAACCCATGGACCTGACTTTTGCTGTGACCCTTAATTAGGGACCATTGTCCGGTATGACTAGGATGGTCAATCACCACAAAATACTAGACATTCATCACAACGTTGTTGCGTATCCAAGTCTGCCTTGAAAAAAATGGTAAATGGCGGCTTAATCGATGCCCATAAACTCACTGTGGTTGAATAGGGGACTCTATAGGCGAGGTAAGGAGACCTCAGGTGAGGTGAAGAGCCCTCAGATGACGGAAGGCAAGCCACCTAAGGTTGAGAACTGCTACTCCTTAACCACGCTCTCCATTATTTGTTGACTTACAGGTGAGGACTGATCCACTAATACAAATTCACTCCCACCGTCTCATTATAGAAAAAAAGGATAAATCCAGTACTCCATCAGCATCTTGTACCTGTTTGGTACCTTCACTAGTAAAGTGTAGTGAGGTAAATGGTCAAATTAAGAGATAAGAAAAGAAGATGGGTCAAACAAAAAAGTGATGACTTGTTATCATTTAAGAAGCAAGGGGAAGTTACTTTTATATTACCTTTTTTTTTTTTTTGTAAAAAGTGAAGGTATTTTTTGAAATATGATACATCTTTATTTGACTTCGTTTCTTTTATTGTCTCTTAAAATAAGCCCTCACTTCACTATACTGTTAAAGTGAATTCACCAAAAAGGGCAGGCTCCAAGGCTTTCGGTCTACCAATATGATTTGTACACCTACACCTTTGATTAGCCCCCTTTTTTCTTTTGCCCAAAGCCCCCACCTAGTACCAGACTTGTGTCTGGGATGAGTGCAATAATTCTAGAAAAGTCACTTTCTCAAAAAAAAAAAAAAAAAAAAAAAAAAAAGGAAAAACAATCCTAGAAAGTGTTACTTTTGCCAAAAAATTAAAAAAATCCAAAAAAGAGTAACATAAATAAAGTCATATAAACCCACAAAGCAAGCGATCCACTATTTATCTCTCTATGCTTCAATCCTAACTTCTCTCTCTCTCTCTCTCTCTTCTCACGTGGAGTTTCCAGCCCTTTGGGCCAGAATAATTCCAGCGAGTCCAGGAGAGAAAGTCGGGTAAAATCTCCCGGTCCCCCCATTGTTTTAGTACAGTTTCGAACCCACAACCTCCGGATGCAAACCGTGATCTTAGGCCAATTGAGAGACTCATCCGGATTAAAACTCAATCCTAACTCAATTCCTCAATTCTATGAATGCTTTTTATCAAAAAATTCTATGAATGCTGTCAAGTCTTGTGAGAAAGAAACATAAAGAAGTCCGAGAAAACCTTTTCATACGTTGTGAAACACAAACAAACCCCACATTGATATGAGATAGGCTATGTCAGAATATCAAAACAATTGGAGCCACACCTAACTTATATGGCTGTTAATTTGCAATTTCTCATTGTTTCTTTAGAAAGCTCCTTTCACCAAAAGAATAAAAAAAGGACCTTTGGATGGAATGCATTGTTTTGAGGAAGATTACCTTTTTGCTTTTAATTTATTTGAAAGCTAACCGTTAAGATTATAAATGTATTCCGTCTAACAATCAATATCATCAAGAACGTGATGAAATTTTAACATCTTACTACTATGACTTTCAGAATGGACAGTTTGAATGAATGAGGAGTGAGTCTGTCATCATCAAATGAGGGTGCACTGCGAGAGTTCTATAATGGTACTCAATTAGCAAATCTACACCCACAGAATACAAGGTTTTACATATTGAAGTAGCTGGCATTCCAACATTACTCGAAATTATATCCTTTTGAAGAAAATGGAGAGGCATTTCGGTTTGAGAAATCATTCATTAATTCAAAAATTGTTTACATATTTAAGAGAAAATAGTGTTTTTTTTTTTTTTTTTTCCTTCTAGCTAGTCAAGAATAATACTTCCAACTTGAAGACCTAGCGATCGATCACTGGGCATGTGTATGTAAATAATGTGCCACTGAAGCAAAATATATTGACAAACAGAGGCACAATTCAGTTTTGGTATTCTTTTGGCCGTCTGTGCAAGAATTTTTATCTCAAGGGGCTAACCAGAAAGGTCCCACTTAAATGCACGTTAATCATTGGTTAACAGAGAGGCAATGGGAAGGTCATTAGTTAATGTAAGAGTGTGAAAAAACGGAGGCCATTTGGTTTTCTCAAGCCTCACTTTAATATTTAGTCGTTAGAAAGATTCTTTATTTTTTCTATTTTTGTAATAATCTATTGGCCTATTCCTTTGCATAGAACTGAATTCCTAGAGTTCATAATAAAATGGTTGTAACGAAAGATAATTAAAGAAGTGAGTGGGCGAATGATATAAAAATGACACCTTGACTATATAGGTTTTGATTTACAAGGGAAGTGGCTTGGTAATCATTTTCCATCAAAGAAGAGATCACTTTTCTTTTGTGACACAATCCACGGGAATAAGACCCAAGCAAGAGAGCGCCACACAAGTGGGATCAGGAAGCCCACAAATAAGAAGGATAGACCACTCAAGTGGGAAAAGAAGCTCACAAAGTCAGACAACCGGCAAATCTAGAGTTTGATCCCTAGACAGCCGGGTGACAAACGGGATTACCGAACAACCGAGTAATCGCTTGTTGTCAAAGAAGAGATGACTTAATGACTATTTGTGGATCTTCAATTTTAACTACTTTTAGAACTTATGCATTATTATAATTTCTAAGAATCCAATTCCATGCATACAAACTCAGCCCAAACGTGGAGTAAGACTTTAACTAGTGTGACATTGAGGTAAATGTCTTTGTTGGGCAGTGGCTGTGAGAATGATATTTTACCAAATGGCAAATGGGGCCTCCAGAGTAGGCTGATAGCTATCCTTATCCTGTATAATTAATTTATCTGGGAGCAGTGACACAACCAGATTAATATAATTAAATCAAAACATGGATGCAACTTTGAAGGCTTTCAATCATATTTTATCCCCTTTCCCATCTCTTTTCCCCAAAAAAAAAAAAACTCTTCCATGGGACTCCAAAATATACAATATAAATAGACAGAGATTTTTATTGGGCATTGCGATTTTGCCTCCTTCCCAATCTGCTAAGTTTTAGCAATTCAGTAATCAGTGGTGTGTTATTGACCGTCCATCAAAGATATGTTGTGATAATAATTAGGATGGATGGAATCCAGCCGCCCCACTTACTCTTTTGGAAGCAGACAAGGGAATAAACTTTTCTTTCTCCGTTGCCATCAGCAACAAAACGCCACATGCTATTGGCAAAGATCTAGTTGTATGGTCCTAGTGCATATTCTTGCATTCACACTGTCTCAGTGGATAATATCAATATTTTGAATGAATCTGCTGGTGCCACTTGAAATCCCATTAAATAGGCTACGTTTGTGAGGTTACTATATATTCCCATTAATTATAAAAGGACTTTGTGGAGTGGACAACTCTAGTGGACTAAAAATTACCCTACTGTACCATCTAAGGCTATTAAATGAGACTATGATTTGAGAGTAACACCCCTCGGTGCATATGGGTTCCACAAGTTTTCTTTAATATGATGTATTAATCCATGAAGCCCTCTTTTATTTGTAGAATTATGACCTTTACATGTGCAAGGGTTTAATGTGACAAAAACAAGTGCATATGATAGGACCTTCACTACCTAGCTCTAATGGTCGATATTGACCGATTTGTTAGTAAGATTTTTTCCAACTTATAATTGTCGTATTCGTTGAATACGACAGAATGGTCGATATCGACTAGTACTACTTACTCCTAATGGTCGATATCGACCAATATGCCAGTCAAATTTTTTCCAACATGTAAATGTCTTATTTGCTGAATACTAGAAAATGGTCAATATCGACCATATTTCAAAATAATTAAAAAAAAAAGAGATGAAAATGAACTTAAGGACCTCTCCCGTCTTAAAATGCTACTGGGTCCTCGTCGCTCTTATGGTGTCCTATGAGGATCTTCCCCGTAGATTCCTCAAAAAAAGGAGAGAAGATTTGTGCATTTCAAGTTTCAAGACTTTTTTACCAAAAAAATGTTTCAAGACTCTGCCCCAGGGCTAGTCGGGCAATGTTTTTTCTAGATCTCAGGAGTGATGTTTGTTTGGATTGTGACAAAGTTTTACACAAATGGTAAACCCACCCAATGTATCCGTCCTTTTTTTTTTTTTTTCAAGAATAGAAAGAAAATACAATGCAACAAAGTGAAAATAAGAGATTCCTCTCAAATCATTTTATCACAAAATATCTAAAAATGATATGAGGAGAGAGTGAAATGGCAACCATTCTCTTTCCACAAATAAATGACATATAATAGTTTGAAGTCACTTACTAGAAATATTATCAAAATGAAAATTCTACATTCTAATCTATCTCGCATCCAAAAGAAAACGCAGTTTTATATGCACAAGATATTCTAGCCAACACTCCCACACGTACGGTCATCCAAAAGAGTCAGTCAATTCAATGGAGCCACGAGTTCCACGAAAACGTGCCACACATGTACATTTCTCTCTCTCACAGAAACATGGCTTATACTTAGAGAGAGGGAATTCAATCTTGTATGTATGATTGCAACCGGATATAGTTATAACCTATGGTCTCCAAACCAATAGAAACTACTTCAGAACCTAATTTAGTTTAGTATTGATAATTGGGTCCACGTCCAAAACCTAATTTCAGATCGGGCAACAAAATGAGTCCAATTCCGAAACCTAGCAGGGTCTGTTTTTTTATCAGAATTTATTACAAGAATTTGGGATTTTGGGATTTTTTTATATGATGTGACATCTCATCTTATGATATTTGAAATGTTATATATCTTTCACTAGGATTTCAAATTTCATCCACCTAAAAGGTCTCATATGACCTTTTGTAATTCCTGAAATTTCACTCTCTTTACATTTTGTTAGAATCTCAAATCCTTCATCAAGAGAAGGTTTGGAATTCCACTTAATGAGACAGCTTTTAGAGAAGTTCAAATTCTCCAGACATAAATTCTTGGAATTCTAGTAAAGAAACAGTCCCTTATTTTAGCTCTGGAGTTTTCTCTTTTATAGTAAATAAAATGTTACATCATAGCAGTAGATGGATTATAAGCTCTCACAATGGATTAGGGATGTCGCCCACAAGGGACCTGACGTCATGAACCACAATCCAATCACAACAGTATATGGATTGTAAGCTTCCAAAAGGGGCCCATGTAGGGGCGCCACCTTTAATCCATAATGAGACCTTTCAATGCCCTTCACCCCTCTGATGATGGGCATCTTGGTGGGTCCAAATGGCCTTTGATATTAGAAATTTCTTCCCCTCTTCGTTCTCTTCTTAATTTTGTCTTTACTAATTATTTATTTTGGAGACTTTACCTTATCAATTCCAAATGAAATGCTAAGAATGTAGTGCAGTATTTTAAAAGCCAGTAAGGATTAGCCACCACTAATATATGGTCCATGTGCCTCCAAACTCAATAAAGTATTTTGGTAAAGAGCAAAAGGATGCAGGGTCCTAATCACACCGACATATGATATGTTTTGAGTTTTACTTGCTACAAGAACTAGAACAAGAATTTGCAAAAATAAAAATTTTCGGATTAGGTATTCAGTGGAACTGTGGAAGCCAGCTATATGTAATTAGTATATTCGATTACTAGATTATTAAAACTTAAATAAGTAAATGATTCATATTCATTACCTCATAAGACTACTAGCAATGCATTGTACATTATGCAATTTATAGGGGAAAGACTCATGTAATTCTTATAGCTCATCCAACATGTTCATCACTAGACAGTTACTTTGTAGTCTACACAACAAGAAAATCACTATTCCATCTAGTTTTACTGTTATGAAGAATCTCACTATAATAAAAGTTATGCCCATCATGAGATTGATGGGGCTCAAATACAATTAAAATATAACAGTCAAATCATATGCTTTGATATATTTTACCAATTTGACAGCTTACCTCCATGATAACAAATTCTGCGAAACCCAACCACAATATGTGGTGGCAAGTTTGGTAACACATGATAAATCCAAAGAAAAACAAGAGATGTTTTATTTATTTATTTATGTTGAGGTACCGGCCGACCTCCCCTACAATTAATCATTAGTAAAATTCCGAATACACTATACTATATTACCCACAACGGTTTGTATTGGATAAGGCCCCAAACTTTTCAAAGCCAAGACCACGGACTTCCTAACCACAAGAGCAATTTAAATATAGGTGGAGCAAGAGTGTCTTGAGTGTGAAACATCATACTCACACACACACACTTATGGTTGATTATTTTACAAGCATGCTACACTTGCCTATATCACATCTATATTTGCTCTAGTCTACATTCTTTAATTCATTCACTACAAGAACTCCCATCTCTCTCTCTCTCTCTCCACCAATCCCCCCTTCTTAATTCCAATCCATCAAAATCCCCTCCACCAATCCCCCCTTCTTAATTCCAAATTCCAATCCATCAAAATCCCCCCCTTCTTAATTCCAATCCATCAAAACAACACCTTCCCTTCCCTTCCCATTGATCATGACATCCAAGGAGTGCAAGGAGCACAGGAAGAAGAAGCTGCATCGGCGCTTCTTCAAGGCTGTTCTAGCCTTCATCATCCTCATCCTCATCATCATCCTAGTAATATGGCTGGTGCTGCGCCCCTCCAAGCCCCGTTTCGAACTCCAGGACGCCGTCATCAACCAGCTGAAGACAACCTCGCCCAACACCCTCACCACCAGCACCCAGGTTAATAATGAATCCTAATCCTAAATTGTAGTAAATCCTAAGATTCCTTGGATTATTTGTATCTTGCTTTTTAACACTCCAGATTCTTGTTCCATACTTGATCGTGTATAATTAACTATTCTATGTTGTCTACTCTGCTCTATATGTTTTGAAATTAGCTTTTCCAAATCTCTTGATCATTGGTCTTTACAGGTGACCCTCTACTCGCGCAATTCCAACGAGCGTATTGGCATCTACTACGACCGCCTCGTTGTCTACGTCTCGTATCGCAATCAGCAGATCACTCTTCCTTCTGAAATTCCATCTTTCTATCAGGGACATAAGGATGTGAACATATGGTCTCCTTTTCTATATGGGGTGTCTGTTCCTGTATCTCCTCTTATTGCAGCCGCACTGGGGGAGGATCAGAACCTCGGAGGGCTACTGGTGAATGTGAAGATAGAGGGGAGGGTGAGATGGAAGGTAGGGACATGGGTCTCTGGCCGCTACCATCTCTATGTTAATTGTCCTGCTTACATGGTCAAAGGATCCAATGGTATCCGATTGCAGCACCCATCTGGTTGCAGTGTTGATGTATGAGTATGACCATCTCTCTCTGTTTCTTTTTCAGATCTCTGATCTGGGTTGTTGGTTTTTTTTTTTTTTCCCTTCTGTCTGCTAGTTATAAAGAAGAATATGGGGGAAATTGGAGGGTTTGGTATATTTCTTTGGAAAAGAATAAGGAAATATGAAAGGGGGAATGTACTGGTGGCAACTGTATTATTAAATTCCTTCAATAATTGAAGATCTTATAGTTTAAAATATATACACAAGGTTTAGAGGCTTTTGGGATGGATTTTTAAGAAAGTTTAGGAATTTGTAAATTGTTACTTACTTTTTTTATAGGTATTATTATGCAGTTGGTGTAGCATTCAATGTAGCTCTCTTGATTTTGTCTGTGTTGCTCATTTTTATTACGAGTCATATGGAGCCAGCATTTTTAGGTGATATGGGGCCCAGTTTCATTTATATGAGTAGGACTTCGATATTCAAAATCATTAGCAGAAGTCTCTTTTTTTAATGATGGAAAATCACTTTGTCAGATTGAACTTTGCTTAAAAGTCGTGACAAAAGCTAGCAATTCAATCTAAAGTTGAATATTTCATTTTGGTTGATTGCCAATCGGAAAGGGGATTCAAGGTTTTCTTCCATGAAAGCGAATGAAGTGGAGGCAAGCTTTTGAGAAAGAAGGTTGAAATGCTAAACATGTAATCAATCTACTTGCATTTCTATCAAATTTTATTTTAAGGATACAATTAAGGCCATCAAGGGTCTGGATTGGGGCTTGAGTCACCTGTCTCTAACCTAAATCCAGTTACAATTGAAGCAGAGTCCAAGTTTGGGACTGAGATGGAGCCAAAGCTCAGGCCCAACCCACCATTTCAAAATGGGCCTATAAAATTCATGTAAAATCATACAAATCCTTCTCTTACATGGTATATGTATGTTTTGTGTTAATATTACTTGACTGGTTAGATATATCTTATACGGGCCCGTTAATGGTTTTAAACTCTGATCATGAGTCCGCATCCAGCCCATTGAACCCGAACGCACGACAAAGCCACCTAAATGGATACAGATCCGGGTTGGACCCAGGCCCAAACTGAGGTCCCATACAGCCTGAGATACAATGGCGTGCTTTGGTTGGCATTTGGTACTTATTATGCCTTGACTTTGAATTCAAATTAATGCCATGAACCCTAACTGGAATAAAGTGCCTGATTTAAGGCCAAATCAAAGGCCTAATTACTCATATACTAAGATTAATATACTCTATACATACATAATAAACATAATACATAACTGTGGCATCATGGTAGACATATGAAATTCATAAAGCCAACCCGAATTAGAAATGGGTCAAAATATTGAAACCATATCTGGTCTTTTATTATTGTTTTTTCCCCTTTTTGTTAAGGTCACTGGGAAATTAGTGTCATGACAAATCAGAGATATTTGAAGGATTAGTACTTGTTATCGACAAGGGCTATTTTGGGAATTGATGATTTTCATGGTTTGCGTGGGCTAACAGGAATCTGGCTTTCAGGTTAAAACTCACCTACTCTTTGAATTATTCTAGTGTGAAAGATGTGGGCTCTCTCTCTCTCTCTCTCTCTCTCTGTCCCCATGGGTAGGGTGTGTGATGTTCTAGAAGATGAAGGGGGTGAGAAAAGTTGATTCTCTCTCTCTCTCTCTCTCTCTCTCTCATTTTTCAGTTTGTCAATAGGTGAGGAGAATTATCTCTGTAGATTTGGATGAGAACAGACACTATAAGAAATTCGACATTTAGTGCCGAAGTTTGTCGCGGCTAAAGGTCTCAAAGTTGCCACTAAAGATATCTCTAGATCGTAGATCCGTGAAGTGACATTTAAACTATTTTTTAAGAATTTCTTCCATGAATCTTGAATAGGAGAAAACAAAAAAGTAGAACCATATAGCTGTTATGGGGTGAAATTCTTGTAAATGGGTAAAACTGCCAAAAGTTGTTTACTACACCCAAATTCCAAAGAGTATTTTATTACATGACTGTGTAACAATAGCATGCATTTAGACCTTGGAATATTTTGGTTTGTTGAGATGTCTTTGACCCGGGCATTGGATTTGGACGTTTATGAAGTATTCTGCTATGGATGGAAGACGGAATTCAATTCTCCTCTAGAGAACTTAGCATTTTTTTTTTTCCAATTTTATATAGACTAGCAGGCTTATAATCAATCCAACTCCTTCACTAGGGTTGCAAACAGGTATCCGATTCTCCAATTACCCGGAAGTTTCGACCTGTAAAAAACCGGGTCCGGAACTTATTTTAGGTTTCGATTCATAAATGGATTTAGGTCCGGCACCCGGCTTAGGTTCCGATTGATAAATGGGTCTGGTTTCGGATCTATATAGGTTCCGACTTGTAGACCTGGGACCTGACATATAAGCCTTTGATGTTACATATTATACCTCAAATTTAACTTTTTTCTTGACATTTTTATGTATAATACTAGAGGTAGTATAATTGATGCACTATTATAAGTTGAATTGTATGTTTATTTTAAGAAAAATAAAGAATAAAGAGAAATTAGAATCAATTTTGGAACTAGATTACAGTCCTCTAGGTGGACGCGATTTCGAAATCGGGTCTAAAACCAACAAAATAGGTTCCGAGTCAAAATAGGATCTGGAACTAGAACCGTTATTTAGAAACGGGTCCGGATCCGGGTCCATTATGGTTCCGATCTGAAACCGTTCCGTTTGCAACCTTACCCTTCACACACACCATTCCCCTCATATGTCATTGATCCTAATTTCACACTATTCTAGACAATAGTCACCATTGGATTCATCACAATAAATTTTCATGGCATACACGCATTAAATTTTGAGGACCTAAAATAGCAATCCAAAATCATTTAATTGGCCTGATGTTTTGCATTCCCATAATCTATGGCTAAACTTTTTTATTATTGCATGTTCTTTGATTGTGATGCATCCAAGTGGGCCTCGTACTTGAATAATCTGCGATGAACTTCACCTATAGGATACAAGGCCAACAGTAGATCTCATGTGGCTTATAAAGCACAAATGGGCACATGGGGTAATTCCCATTGGACTCAAACATGAACTGCTGTTTCTGTCTTTCTATTTGTAGCAGCTCAATTGAGAAGTTTCATTAGAAAAGAAAAGCAGGTGCAGTGTCGGAACTAGTTAGGTTTTAGGCCTCCATCAAACCGAAAACTACTAGAGGTGTTCGGGTGTATCCTTTTTACGAAGAAGAGTAGCAGAAAAGAACCAAACACAAGAAGACGCAGAGGGAGATCACCAAATTGACCACTGTAAAAATGTCTAAATCAATCTCACCAAATTGACCACTGTAAAAATGTCTAAATCAATCTCTATCTAATTTATCAAGAAGAGAGACATCATTCAATCAAGAAAATGGAGAAATAAGGATAAAAGGATATACATAGGGGTACCTTATTCAGCCACTAGTCACTGCAGTTACAACACTACAACATCAAGTGTGAGATAGAGGTTGATGACCCACCACAGGAAAAGAATAGGCCAAAGAGGATGTGTACGAAAGCAACAATAGATTGAAAGAAGTGCAAGATGTTATCCAAGAAATTCGCTCAAGATAGGTAGGAAGGGAGAAAGAGAACGTAGGGAACCCCAATATAGTTGGGACAAGATGATGATCATATTTAAGCCTGTTCTTACTCTAAAAACACAAGCTCATATATGGACAAATTAACTAAGGCAAAAGATTTTGGCCTAAGTACTCCGGCCATTTAGAAAAAAGTTACTAAAGCCATATTAATACTAAACAAATAGAAAATGATATAGAGATCTTAGATTTAAACATAAAGCAATTCTAAATTCAAATTCAACTATATAAATAATATTACAATTAAACGAAGGAAAATAAATTATGTGCAGTACTTAAATTAAATTTGGGTTGGGCCGAATTGGGCTTTTTTCATTTTTTTATCACTTAATGGAAACCTGTCCAAAATAAATTTTAGATCTAGGCTAGACCTGAGAACTAAAACCTACGGCCCAAACCTGGACAAGGTGGGCTAGGCCTGGTTGACATGGCCCATGAGCACCCATAGCAGGATGATGCAAGTGGCTATTTGTTGGAAATAGATGGGCCTTCCAGACAAGATTTTGAAAACTTTGATCGACTTAACACAAGAGTTTGACATCCAAATCTACATGGAACCAATCCCAAGATCTAAAACCCTTATCTTTGTGTAATAAGATGCTAGATCTATGTCAAGAAAAATAGATCGAAACATGCAAAACTAGTTCTACAAATAACTAGTGCAGATCTATACTTAAGGAGCTTTGTTGTGTTAAAATCGAGTTTTTGATCTTTGTCTCTGCAAATCTTCTTTATAGACGTAATCTCCCAGACCTCGTAGTTTTCCACGCTATCACCTAATATGAGAGATCTTTTCAAATAAAATGGTGGGATCTCTTTAGAGAACTTATTCCTTAAAGCACTCAAACTAGAGAACAAGAAGAGAGAAGAGAGAGGGAAGGAGGAGACCACACTTGACGTCCAACAAGTGTCTTGGATGTCCAACCCACTTGGTATTTTTATAATGCCACTCTCTTAGTTATTTTTCTCTTACATGTTCATCTTATGAACAACCATGTCACTTTGTATTAAATATGTGCAACAATTAACAAAAACCTTTTCATTGCATGAATATAAGCATGAAAATATATATCAATAAATATAAGCAATCAAATTGTTCATGTCATCCACTGAATTGAGGACATACAATCTGACGCTATTGGTGTACAAATGAATGGTGGAGAACTGAGAGAAGTCACCATTTTAGAATTCTTTACTAGAATTTCAAGAATTCATGTCTAGGGGAATTTCAAATCTCCAAAAGTTGTCCCCATAAGTGGAATTCCAAATCCCTCCTCTTGATGGAGCATTTGAAGATTTAGCAAAATGCATAGAGTGGGATTCCTAAAAGGTCATTTGAGACCTTTTAGGTGGTTGGAATTTGAAGTTCTGGTAAAAGAAACATAACTTTTTAAATGCCAGGGGACAAGATGTCATATCATGTTAAAAAAACCCCAACATTCCAAATTCTTATCATAAATTGTAGTAAATAAATAGGTCCTAAGATTTCTTCGAGCTTTCAATCTTCTCTAAGGATCGGATGAAGTGAAGAATATCTCGAGATCCTCTATGTTTATGAAATTCGTTGATGCTCTTCAGTGGGCCTTCTTTGTAAAGTCCGAGCCATAGTTGTATTCATCTTGTATGATAACTCAAGAGGAAACAAAAAGTCTATTTGGACAAACTTAGATCTATGGACAGAATTTGGGACAAACTGTCTACGTGGCGCAACGTGATTGGGCTCTCTCAAAAGTTGAAATGCATTGTCCCAATCACGTTGCGCCACGTGGACAGTTTGCCCCAAATTCTGTCCATGAGTTTGTCCATATAGACAAACTGAAGAGGAAATGTCAGTTCAAAACGAGTTCAACCCTCCTCCATAGATGTAAAATAGCGTCTAAGCAAGTAAAAAAATTGCCTTTGGGTAGATAGCTAAGAGATATTCAACGAAGACCTATGTATCTGAAATATTCAGGTGATAACTAGTTTGCATGGTTCTCATGTGAACTACTGGTGGGGCTCACCTATCACCTAATTCAAACTATACAAGAAACAGAGACCCCCTAATAGTCATTGATCATGTGGTTTGGCATGCACCCATGTGAATGAACTAGACCATTGGATGGATGGGCTTTTGTTTTTTATTTTATTTTTTTAATATGAAGCCATTAAACTTGAGGACCACAAATGAATGGGTTAAGTGCATGAGGTTGGGGTCAAACTTAATACTTGGGATGGTCCCACATGGATCTTTCTATTCTCCAATCCCTAGATGGGACCCATAGTGGCTCCAATAGAAAGTTTGCACGAGTTTGCGCGGAAAGTTCACACCAGGATACATCTGCGCTTATGTGTGTATGAGGAATGCTAGAAAACACCTGAGGATTTTTTTTTTACAGATATGCCCCTCCTAGTGGGGCCCACTATTGTGTATTACAACCATAAAATGCCACTAGACGGAATAATCAAAATGAGATCTACATATGTCAAAAATCTCAACCCAATTAGATTGTCCTAATCCCTTGATCTATGGCCCCAAAGTTTAATTGTTTTAGAGGCATCATTTTCTTATGATTTCAATTCAATGGTGAGTAAAAGTTTTATGAGTGTCAAATTTAGGCTTTATACCAATCCATGGGGGTAGTATGTATGAAATAATTTTATTGGCTTAAATTGGGGTGCATGCCCTAAAATTAACACAAGGGAGCAATACAGGGAGTTTTTAATATATATATATATATAGAGAGAGGGGGGGGGGGGGGGGGGGGGGGGGGTTTGGGGGGGAGGAATTCTATGGAATTAGAGATTTACAAAAAATCCAGTATCACCGCAAAACCGGATCGAACTGGGCGGTTCGGATCAGTTTTATGTAAATCGGTTTGGTCAACGGTTTGAAAATCATAGAAACCGCTTACATCGGTTGGTTATCGGTTTAAACCCACTGTTAATTGCCTAAATCGAACCGACTGTATGTATTAATTTGAGTATTGAGTTTTGACTATTTTAGCCTTAGCGGAAGTGCTTGTATGTTCTACTTGCATGTTACATGTTTAATGAAAGCTTTACAAGAAGTGTGCATTATTAGGTTTTTAGTAGTGCTACCCAGGGGTTTGGTTTGACCTAAGAGAAAGTGCACTATGAAGAGGCCCATCCCAATTAATTTAAAATTGGGGTTGCATTCCACTTGAACCCATCTTGTTGGCATAAAAAATTAAATAAAAATAGTTCCTATTGTGTTGATTTCATTGGTATGGATCAAGCAATGTAGTCTAGTCCATATTTTATATAGATAAATAGGTACGTGCTTGACCATTTTGTTGGTGTATCTTACCAGAAGTTTTGAATTGCTTTAACTCATTGGCCTAAAAAGTTGGCCGAACCTGGGCTGGTCCATTCAATCACGCGATCAAATGATGGATGGAAAGAGTTCATCCATTGTTTGATGTATACTTCCTTGGTTGAAACGAATTATGAAATATATTTTAGTGTTCAGTATAGCTTCTCCTCATTCCATTTGATAGACCAATTTTGAACTACAATTTTTTTATGAAAAAAAACCAAAATAAAAAAAAATAAAAAAACCGTAATCGAATCGAACTGGTTCTGTTTGGTTCAGTTTGAGCACATAGGCGGTTCGGCTCGGTGGTTTTCCCTTCTAAACTAATCCGAACTGCCCATGTGCACCCCTATACGGAATGTCTTGGCTTTGGAAAGGGGTGATCTTGCCCAATAGTGTATATATATATATATGGGAAGTGCTCCTATGAGAGACACTCTCACCAACTTTATGAGAGATGGGTGGGGGCCCTCACATTTAAGTTGGGGGTCCTTGCATTTAAGTTAGTGAGAGTGGATATGGAAGTCCCTCCCCACCCATCTCTCATAAACTTGGTGAGAGTGTATCTCGTAGGAGCATTTCCCTATATATATATATATAAGAGCTGTTTGTATAAAACCCCTAAGATTTATAGGATTTGTAAATATGCCCCTGAGGTTTTAGTATTTGCAAATAGGCCCTTTCATTTTTATTTTTATACCTTCCGTGTTCCCAGAATCAATAGTCTTCCAACCATTACAGGTTTTTAGAGAAAAATGACACTTTTGTCCATCTCTCTTAACCTTTTATGCATAATTTCAAAAGCTTGGACTCAATTTTTTTTATAAAGCATGTAACATTAACAATTGCACTTAGTGGGAAAGTATAACCCTGCATAAATTTATTTTTTATCAATACATGGCTCATTTCATTAAATCTAAATTGATCATAAAGACAATCAACATATGTACTTATAATCAGTTATGATTTATCCAATCCATACATGACCCACCATTCGATTGATGAAAGTTTCAAAATGCATGATTATGCTTCATGTGTAAAAGGTGCAGAAGAAATATTTGGGGAATGAATAAATGTAAAAGAAATATTAATTTTCAGAATTGGAAAGGGCGGTGGTGTTTGGCTCTATATAAATGAAATATTCAGGGAAGGGGAAAATAAATAAAAAAAAAACATATGGAAAGGGGAGTGGTGTCTGGCTCTATGTAAAAGAAATATTGGGAGAAGGGGTAAATGTAAAAAAAATAATTAGTTTTTATAATTTGGGGGGGGGGGGGTGTTGATTTTAAACTTTTTGAGAATGGGAGTGGACAATCCCAAGGCCCTTGTACTTGGGTCCACCCCTGATCACATCCTTGTGAGAGTTATTAAGAGAAACAATTGAGACTTGAAATACAATAATGGTATCTTTGTAAATATCAATTTACTAATTTTTATTTAATGAATGTAAGGGCAAAGGTGTCATTTATATAAAAATCCAACACGAATTTTATGGTGGCTGCCCATTTTTGTTAGGAATATTGATTTTGGTAGAGGTGGCAATGGGGTCGGGTTGTGCTAAACGGGTTAGACAAGCCTAACCCGCATCCGACCTGTTTATTAAACGGGTCGGAAACCCCTAACCCGCACCCACCACGGGTCAACCCGACCCGACCCACTTAAACCCGCATAACCATTGCGGTTTATACAGGTCAGGTCGACCCGTATACTTGTATAAGTGAGTGATAAGTTTCTTTACAAGAAAAAATGTTAGAAATAAACAGTTTTTTCATAAAAATAAAAAATATCATATCAAAATAAAAAGATACTATAGAATTGAGTGATAAGTTTCTTTACAAGAAAAAAGAAAATAATAATAATACAAGCATGGCTCATGCAAGACAAGCACATCGTAGTTCACAAATCATTTAAAAAAAAAAACCATCCATGTAAGATGAATAACTCTAAATTGTGTGACTCATGGTAAGCATAATGTTACTTAGTCCTACTATAACAAATATGAAATATAAAATCATTGTCATATTAAAAAATTTTGTTATGCACCATCCTTAAATTAAGTATAGGTAATTTTAAACAGACTTAAATACAAGAATTAATGCGGGTTATGCGGGTCAAGCGGGTCAACCCTAACCCGACCCGTTTAACTGCGGGTCATGAATACTTGACCCGTGACCGACCCACCTATTAAACGGGTCGGGTTAAGCGGGTAATACGCGGGTCGGGTCGGGTCGGGTTGGCGGGTCGGGTCATATTTTGCCGCCTCTAGATTTTGGGGATATGAAAGGTATTAAAAGAAAAGACGGGGGTCTATTTACAAAGACTAAAATCCCAAGGGCCTATTTACAAATCTTACAAACTTTAAGGAGGTACAAAACGGGGGGAGGGATTGGGAATTTGCTGAATGTCCTGGCTTTGGAAAGGGGCTATTGCCCAATAGCCAAAAGAAATGAGACTTGTCATTAGCATTTACTCAAAACTTTAATGCCTCATCCATTCCACCCACTTTTTATTTACACATTTTTTTTAATGTAGGAGAGAGAGAGAATGGGATGAATATTTACTCATCCTTTGAGAATGTGGATGAGAGAGAGAGAGAGAGAGAGAGAGAGATGAGGTGTGTTAGACAGAATATCATGAATATTTACTTGTAAGTTTATAGTGTTGTTTACTCATCTTTTTATTTTTTATTGAAAAAACCAATTGAGAGGGTGCATTAGCCAGTATGAGATTTTATACAATTGACAAATCTTAATTGGGTGAAACAATATCTTTCTGTTTTAACAAAACAGGTGATCTAGGCTCGGTATGTTAGGATATCAAACTATAAAGCAGGAGATTTTAATTTGAAAAACCAAAAATAGATTTTTGCCTCTACCGTGCATATGATTCAACTATCATCGGATTCAAACACAAAATAAGAAGGGCCCATGGGAATGGGAAAAAATTACGGAAATATTGACCTGCGATGGGAGTTGTATTAAATTATTTGTTTTAAAAGGAGAAAAAGTAGGAAGTGTTCATTGGCTTTTAAGGGAAAAATAGCATTAAATGCTTTAATCTATATTCCTAAAACTTAGAGCAAGAGAACACAACATTGGACTCTTATTTGTTGAAGGCACTGGGGGGTGTTTTTTTTTGTTACAACTGCCTTTGATTGAATGTGTAAGAGACATCCAATGCAAACAATCTTATTATTATTGCTAAATTTGACCAATAGTCATGAGTGATACCTTAAACTTGAAGACCGAGGGGTTGATCATTGGGCATGTGCATGATACCAAGTGCCACTCAACCATTAGTGAGTTGGCCAATGAAAGGGATATTTTATAAATAGCTAAATTTTGAGTTAGTTGGCCAATGAAAACCTTCTTTTATAAATAGCTATATGAAATGGTGGGTTGGATATTCTAAGACAATTCTAGCTAGTGGGGCCAACTTATAAAAACGAAGCCCACCTAGGTGATGGTGCATTGGCATAAGACATGAGTTTGCCCCTAGAGTTCTTGTGTTTACTTCTGCCTCTTTAGGAGGAAATACTCCTAAGGGTGAAAACTGGGCCGTGCTAGCAGCTAAGGCCCTGCTGTGCCGGCCTGTGAATTTCATGTAGGGCACAGGTCACCTGGGGCTCAGCCCAACACGGCCCAAGGAACGGCTTAGGTCATGTCGTACTAGGTCGTGCCTGCCCACATGCTACTTCTAATATTTTTGTTAATTTTTTTATATAAATTGAAATATATTTTATGGATTTTAGGGATTCTCAACTTGAAATAAGGCCGAAACTATTAAAATAAATCTACAAACATTTAAAAATGAAAAATTTTTATTTATATAAAAAATCAAAAATTTTAAATATAATTGTTGTATTGGGCCGGGCAGTGCCTTGCCAAGGCCCATCCTTTGGGTTGTGCCGAGCCCCGGCCCAAGCAAGTTTTCTTTGGTGCCAAGGGGCACGGCCCAGTTCGCACCCCTAAATACTCCCCGTCGGATAGATACTTCGGGGAATCCTTTGTTAGCATAAAGATAAGAACAGCTTATAAAATCGAAACCCCCCAAATTTACTTAATCTTAACTGCACCCACCATTAATAAAAAACTAGAATCACCCATGTAAACTTGCAATTGTCAAGAATCTATGACGCATTGCCAACGTGTCAAGACTAAAATCAGTGTCCGGCACCAATCAGGGTGTCACTGTATTGGATTTGGACCATTGAGAAAAATAAAAAAACCATGACTACTTTGTCCATATCTTCTTCGGCTTCTATGGATTGCAATGATTGCAAAGACTTTTTCAGGTGTAAAAACGCCTTGCAGTAACCGTTGTTGGGTGATCATCATCCATGGCTCCTCACACTCCAAGACTGGTGGTGCCTGTAGACCTGAAGAAGAAGCCATGGGAACAGAAGCTCACCCTTCACAATCGCTGGCACCCAAACATACCACCTGTTGCAGAGGTCGGAGAAGGAGAACTCTTCCGAGTTGAAATGGTAGACTGGACAGGGGGCTCTGTTGGAGACAATGAATCTGCGGCCGACGTCAAGTCCTTGGATTTATCCACTGTAAGCATGTTTCACTTTATTGTGTAGTTTTATCACGTGTGTAACAATTACATATGTAAAACGCTGAAACAAATGACCCATGATAAGGGGAACATGGGGCGGCTGATGGAACTAGACCAAACGGCCAACGCTCTAAATTCAATGGTCCCACTTACATCTTAGCCCCATGAACTGGCACCAGTCTAGGTGGGCCCCATGAAGGCCACCCCATTGAATCCATAGATCTATTTGATATAATTGCTTACTGTGCACATGTAACATCAGAGGTTTGGGTCTTGATGTTAATCTGGAATTGAGTGATGTGATGTTGAGAATTTTTGCAATATAGGATTTCTACCATATGACTGCCAGGAACATTAATTGAATTTGGGATGCATGTCATGAGATTGGATGCTCAATTTCCAAATTGATAGTTTTCCTTCCATATGGCTCCTAGATTCTAATGTGGATATTTTACAAAGATGTACAAACCCTATGCACTACAACTGTAGCTAAATACTGATATGATTGCTTCAATTTGATGATGGAAGACTTTCAAATGAGCATCTAAAACAACAGTATCCATTTTTGACTCTTTCTAAGGTGCATTATCTCAGCGGACCCATTACAGTTTCTGATGTGGATGGAGTTCCAGCTAAGCCAGGTGATCTTCTTGTAGTTGAAATCTGCAACTTGGGTCCTCTTCCTGGAGATGAATGGGGTTATACAGCAACATTTGATAGAGAAAATGGTGGTGGATTTCTTACTGATCACTTCCCTCATGCAACCAAAGCTATTTGGTATTTTGAAGGAATATATGCCTACTCCCCTCACATACAAGGTAAATTCTTATCATATTTTTACCACTCGTGTGTTTGGATGTATTCCAAAGTGCAAGAGGCATTTAAAACTTCTAAAATTTAGGCATAAGGATTGATTATATCTTCTGTTTTACTTTTGGATACCAAGGACCCCACATTGATGGGAAAGGGATCTTGCATTCTGCCTTAGTCACTCTGCGTTCTGTGTTCTGCCTTTCCAATTTGTAATTTGAGACCTAACTTGATCCAGAAACTCGATAGGGGTATATTCATTTGATTTGCTTTTTAATTTTTCTGAATTGAAGTTTGCGTTTGATGAGTTCGATGAACTAAATCATATGAATCCATGCTATAAATCCAGCACTGGGGCTCAATGCTTGTCCTTTCGTTTATTAACTATAAAACCAAATTTCATTCTAATTAGAGTTGGGCTTTCCATTAGATTGATCACATGCACAACACATGATTAGTATAAAAATCTTAGTAAATCACATGTTTGACAGGTGAACAATCTTAAGGGGGACCAAGTCTGATTGGAGTTTTTTCTTTTTTGGTAGAAAGTCTGATTGGAGTTAATTATGGGCTAGTGTTAATAAGTAGAGCATTGCTTTTGAGAAGCTTGTATTTCTTAGGTGGACCTCACAGATGGATTTATAGGACTTAGTTTAGAGAATTCTAAGTGAAAACATATGCAAACTGAACTACAAATTGTTCAAAAATTGTTCACAGTTTAAATTGTTCATGGTTTGTGGGTTTCACTAGCTAACTTTGGTAATTATGAGTCAGAGTCACGTCTGGTATTGTGAAAGCAACAATTGAAATCTCTGATATTGATCAAGGTAAAAGAAGTGGGAGAAAACTATCATACCTAATGTGGTTTTGAATTTTGCACCATCCAAGACTCAGTGGAACAAAGCCATTCAGTATGCAAAATGCTCAAGCTGAAAATGTTTGTAGTCCATACCATTACATACATTACTATGAGATCAGCTTCAACTTGCAACTGCAAAAAGGTTTAATACTTTCATAGCAACCCAAAACAATAGATATCTAAAACAAGATTCCAATATCACTGAGCTCTAACATGTTAAATATAGCTTACCAACTAATATTTGTTCTACAGGTGTTCGCTTTCCAGGTTTAACTCACCCTGGAATAATTGGAACTGCACCATCAATGGAGCTTCTGAGAGTATGGAATGAAAGAGAAAAAGAATTAGAAGAAAATGGCCTTGGATCCTTGAAGTTATGCGAAGTTTTGCATACGCGCCCACTGGCGAACCTACCAACAAGCAAGGGTTGCCTTCTTGGGAAGGTATATAACGATACTAAAATCTGAAGTATACATTCAAACTATCGTTCTCTTTCACTTGAAAACTTCAAATCTTGCTCATTCATATTGCTATTATTGTCATGTATACCTTATGGTTTCCTATCCATTTCAATTAGAGCAAACCGCATTTATTGGAAATATTCCTTAATGAATTCCCTAGGAACCTCACTAGTAAGAGGAATATACAGAATTGTAATCATTCAAATATTGCAAAGCCCTGTTGTTTATTACCGTTCAGAATTGGACCATAGCGAAATTTCTGTCTACAGTAATACCGGGGGGTGGGGGATCAGAATTATAGAAAATCAAGGATATGGGCCTGTGTGAGTGCGAAGCGAAAAATATCTATCCTAGTTCCATCATCGGCTATGGGTTTCAGGGTCATTGTGTAGCTTCTTTTTCTTCAAATTTGTGCGTGAACTTCATATGAATAGTAATGGTCAAATTAAGCTAAACCTTCTCAGCTTCTCTATAACAATACCATGGTCAGAATATTTAATTAAAAATCAAATGTAAGGGGCACTACTTTCCAATGAAGGCTCAAGCCTCTACTGCTCAAAACATAAAACAAGCATCAAGCCTCAAAAAGTGTAACACTGAAAGTCCATAACTCCGTGCCTATTGGCTTGAGATGATTCAGTGAGTCCGATAGTATTACCTCCCCTTTCCTCGAAAAATTCTAGAAAAATTGCCAATATTCCAGAAGTAAAGATTGCACAACAAGGAGGACTAAGTGCCGAGGAATCTCACAGTGCTCCTCACTGTATTTTCCGTATATCGTCTGAAAATGAAGGAGGGTTTAATATAAAGGTTCCTCAATAGTTGGATAGCTGGGATCTCAGGGGATGGTTCTCAATTTCCCTGCTAAGAGCATTGGTACTTGAGGTGATTACTGCCAATGCCATCCTGAAGGGCCAGGTTGTATCTTGGATCTTATGGTCACTGTGGTTACTGGTGAGCCCACAGGAATCCCAACAAACAATGAAGAAAAACTTCAAGAATTCTATAATTTACTAAGGAGTAAAAAGTAACTGATTACAGTTGCCATTAATGAGGACATGAAGCTTACAACGTTTGTATCCTTCAACTTGGCCCAAGTGTGTTGTTACTACAATTGATTGTTGCATTTTTCAGTACAAGGAGAAGGATGACCTTCTCTAAAGGCAAGGGCAAGCTTAACCATATAATTGAAGATAAAAAAAAACTGTAATGAGAGAATGAGCAGGAATAGGAAAAAATTGGTAGGCAGGGTAAACAATGAAAGAAAAATTACAGATACACTCCCATATTTATTGACATTAGAAGTATGCATTTGAGTCTTCATTTAACATATGTTCTATTGACATCCAAATTAACCACTTGACCAGCGGTCAAAGGAATTCCAACAGTCTTTTAAACACAACAACCCATGAGGTGTGTGAATCACAGATACACCCATAAGGCCGTAAGGCCATTATTTAAAATTTATAATGACTTGTTAGTAACTTAACCATATTAGTTAGACAGATTTATGTAACAAACATTGGGGGCATTTTTCCATTTTTCCAACCTCTTGAGTCTGTAGTTTCACCCACGTTCAAGGTGTGTATTGATGTGTTTAGGGGTGTATTTGTTACTGTGAAAAACTATGAGATGTCTTGTTATTTGTTAATGTTAAATGCAACAGGATTCTTAAATTTTGAACAGTTGATCACATCATCATTTGAATTTTGTAGATCCCAGAGGGCACACCAGAATGGGAGAAAATTGCAAATGAGGCTGCAAGAACAATCCCAGGAAGGGAAAATGGTGGGAACTGTGACATTAAGAATCTTAGCAGAGGTTCAAAAATATATCTTCCAGTATTTGTAGATGGAGCGAATTTCAGTACAGGTGACATGCATTTCTCTCAAGGTGATGGTGAGGTTTCATTTTGTGGAGCTATAGAGATGAGTGGATACCTAGAGCTCAAGTACTCTTCTTCCCTCTCTCTCTCTCTCTCTATATATATATATATATATATATATCTCAATTCAATACCATGCCGTAGCCATCTTCTAAGATCTTTTTTAAAGGATTATAGTAACACATTAGGTGAAGAACAAAACCAATTTCTGAGTTCACCTTTACTAAGAATTTTACTTCCCTTACAGTTGACTTTCATCTCCAGTAACTTTCCTTGGTTGCACTTGAATAATATACATCAAGTTTACTCATATCAAGCTCTTCAATATTTAATCAAGATTTTAAACATGGGCTTTCACTTTGGTACATAGAAACAATAACTCTAGTTGTAATTGATTTTGAGTATGTTTGTGTAACGCCCCACCCCATACCCATGCATGATATTGTCCACTTTGGCCCACGGGCCTCACGGTTTTGCTTTTGATGGGTTGGGACAAGGCTTTCATGATGATGAATCTGTTTTGAGTGCCCTGCCTCTTTTTTTGTACTGTTATGTATGGATGTATTATCTCAATGTCAAGATCATTCCGGTTTCATAGTTCTCTGCTCCATTATAGGAACAAATGGTAATAATGATTTGGGGAGGAAAATATAGAATAACAGGATCTCACCTGATGAGGAAAATATAGAATAATATTGTCCTAGACGCAGTGGAATGCACTTTATTTTTTTGTAAGAGATAACAGAAATATATTAAAAAGAAAATATTAATGCAAAAATACAACTCGTAGCCGATGCATATGGGCTCCAGTACAGGAGAAATATACCAAGCCCAACTCAAACCAAACTACAGAATAAACAGTGGAATGCACTTATGGTCCCCAAAAACCCAAACCACCTATTATTTGTGTATTTCTATCTGTATATAGATGTATGTCATATGTGACTTGCTTAGCCAACATAGCAGCAAAGTTGAAGGATGACTTCGCTTGAAAGTGATTTCTGCCTTCTTAGAGTTTGAGTAAGCTGCTGACCCAATAGAAGATACTAAACGATGGTGTTCTTGTGTGTTGTCTATTCTTATGGTTTGGAAGGAATTCCACCCTTCTCTTGCATTCCTCTTTAGAATGGAAGGCATGAAGCTGCCCTTAGAATGTTGAACATCTCCATTCCAAACCATAGACGGAGCACAGAGAACGGGCTGTTTCACTGAATTATTTAATTACAATCTTGTAGGGACTCATTAGGCGAGAAACTGAGTGCAAGAAAGTAGAAGTTTGAGGTTACAACTTTTGTATCCGAAATTCTCTCACATCAACAACTGCTTGTTGGCATTTCTATCCATATATTACCTAAAATTAGCAATCACCTCTTATTTCCATTACTCGGGTATGTTGTATTTGAAAAACTGAAAAGCTTCAAATATTCATGCACATTGTAATAGATTCACATCATCAATCCCTAGTTTCAGTTTGAACACATCTGTGACTCCAAAGATTCACATAAATAGCATCATGCTACTGAAAATTGCTTTCAGAAAGTCATACCATAACACAATATGAACCAAGTGTGTATTTCCTAGTAAACTTAGTCATATCTTTGCATCCACTTTCCCCATTTTACTAGAATTATGGCATATAATCACCAAGTATGATATCTGCAATCTCACCTTGACCAAGAAAACTATATTATCATTGAAGTAAGTGGTTCAGATGAAATTCCTTTTATCAGTGTGTTGTGGACTGATATTAAGACATTTGACTTGGGCACCTACTCTAAAACACAAATTGACTGAACCAGCGATGTGACAGACAGATCTCTTTTGAAAGGATCATTATACTTACATAAAGTTTAACCCAATAAATTGCATAGATCTTCATGACAGTTTAAGGGAATCACTCTTGATCTGATCTATTGGGTCAATTGTCAGAACCTCAATCCAATTTAAGAACACAAACATACAACATACACAGTGAGACCCATCTTAAGAAACAAGTCATGCCAATTAAGAATCGTATCAATCATTCAATTCATTCTACTAGAGTATTAGCTGACATCTAAATTTCCAAAGTGCTTGAATCATCATTCTACTTGCAAGCTGAAAAAATAGGCTTCAAGTACTTTAATGATCTTATTGGCTTCCTTTTCATACATAGCTAAGCTAGAAAGCACTATAGCCAATATATATTTTTTCCATTTGGAATGTCCTTAAAATTTCCTCTGTATCCATCTGAGTGATTAGTCTACTCAACTCCAAATTCCTTTTTGTTCTTGCTCTATTTGATCAGATGTGAAATTATACGAGGTGGAATGCGAGAATACCTGACACCAATGGGCCCTACACCTCTGCATGTGAATCCAATCTTTGAGATAGGGCCTGTCGACCCAAGATTCTCCGAATGGTTGGTGTTTGAAGGAATCAGCGTGGATGAGAGTGGAAGGCAGCATTATCTCGATGCTAGTATTGCATATAAACGTGCAGTCCTCAACGCCATTGACTATCTCTCCAAATTTGGATACTCCAAAGAACAGGTTTGTGATTTTTTTCTCATATCGACACCCCAAAATTGAAAAATATGACACTCTAATGGAGGGAGGGACGGAGGGAGAGTCTTTAGTTTCTAGGGTACTAATAACTGTTTTAATTTCAGGTGTATCTGTTGTTATCATGTTGTCCATGTGAAGGAAGGATTTCAGGGATTGTTGACTCTCCAAATGCTGTCGCCACACTCGCAATCCCAACTGCCATCTTTGACCAGGTTAGTTAGTTAGGTAGTTTGTCGGTTCATTGATAAGGAATTTATAGGGTTCTGGTATATTGGGCTTTCTCCAAACATGGGTCAAGCCCAAATCGGGCCAAGCTTGAAATAGGTAACACCCCAATTGGGATGCTTGATGAGCCCAATCGGCTGGACCCCAGATTTAATTTGGATCCAAAAACTGTTATTAGACCAGATATTGGTCCTAAACTCAACCTTTATTAGGTTCTGTGTCTGTCTTTGTCTTGGGCCCCACCTATCAAGCTGACTCGATCAGTCAGATTTGGGCAACCATGATCTGTATCCAGATGTGGATTCAATTCCAGTTTTTGTTGTATTGGGCTGAGTATGAGCCCTAAAATACATTTTGTCCTGGACCATGGCCCATGCGTGTCAAGTCAAAATCCAGCGCAAGGCAGCCTTACATCTGTATGTGGATGTTATATGTGCATGTTGGGGACCATCTGATGCAACTGGTAATTGAAGTCAGGTTCCTTAAAACTGTGTTTCGCCTTAGTGCTGTTTCTTGAAGATCCAAACTGTTCAGATTCAATAGTGTATCTTCTATTTAGAAATTCTTTTTGGGCCACTGCTCAGTCAACTTGGCGGTGGGTCCAATCAAATATATGGCCTGGTTCATTGGACGACCGCAAATGCAAAATTTTCTTAAAGAAAAAGAAAAAGAAAGGGTTTTGAGATTTGAACTGTGCCATTTTTCTAGTTTTTTCGTGATAAATCTTATTGGATATGTCTAGAAAGAAGCCATTTTCATAATAGCTACTTAGGAACAAGACTTTTGATCTCTGGGGGGCAAGGATCAAGGGTTGAGATCTACAATACCATCAACTTTTCCTTAAGAGCTTGGATAAATTTTCATAGAGTATATTGAGAAAGGCATGGTGGGCTTGTGTTGCCAAATGCAGTGACAAACACCAATTCCCAACCCATTTTTGCACTGGCCTCTTCTAGGCCCAACCATGTTCAGGCCCTTCTCGTGCAGGCAGGGTTGTAGGTCCAAATGTTAGAGAGCATCATTTTAGATTTCTTAGATCGTTGCTGTGGGGAGAAAAATAGAGGAAACAATTAGGAAGAGGGATTTTATCTCAAGAAGAGAACCAGAATTTTTGTTTCATTTTTTTAATTTATCCTTTTTGCGATTCCTTTTCTTTATTGCCCCTGTTTTTGGATTTTGTTCATTTCTTGTACTGATTGATCAGAGACAACAATGGATGAATCCACATCTTCTGTTAGCTCAATCATTTGGTATCCATGATCATTTTAGATAGTTTCATAGGTGCAATGTGAAGCTTCTTTCCCTAAAAAAATTAGAAAGATGATTCCATGTTGTCATTATCTAATCCTATTTGTGTAACGCTCACCTTGCGTTATCAAATGTAGTGATATCAGACGGATCCCTCTATACAAGGAGTAGTGCAAAATTTGCTTCAATCTTAGTGATATGCATCATTGGATTGATCATGTGGAAACTAAGCATTTATGTTTTTTTGTGTTCGAGTGAAATTTGCTAAAGTTAGAATATAAAGGGGTCCAAGTGGTATGAGTAGGTTTGATCAAGACAATTGTGAGCCTCACTATGGTTAAATTAGATAGATAGCTGCTGTTAGCACCATATAGTCGGGTCAGATGGGTTCATTTTCCTGAAAATTCATCATCCAAATTACACGTAAAGGAATAATGGGTGCATATTTCTGACAAAATGTGCTTCAACTTCACTCCTCCCTCCCTACTTTGAGGAAGAGGTAAGTTATGGCAAAAGTGCAAGTCCACTCTTACCCCTTGGTCTCTGAAGACAAGACTAGTTGGACGGACCTTTATTTGAACTAATCTGGTGAGAGATTTACACTAGGCCCCCCTAATCTTTAGGTTTTCTTGAAGTGAGGCCCAAATTGTCAATAACCAATCCATTGTTATCTCAATGGTGGGCACTTCTCTCTATAGTACTCGCCAGGGCTCAATCCTTGGTTGTGGGACTGATAGTTAGGGACTTGGGTACAGTGTCTAAACAGGTAGAGGCGTAGATTCGAAATAAAAAAAAATAAAAGAGAGAGAGAGAGAGAGAGAGAGAGAGAGAGAGAGAGAGAGAGCCCATTTAAATGTTCTTGAACATTCCCTGACTACTCAGTCATATGCATGTATGTGCAGGATATTCGACCTAAGAAAGGCAAAGTGCTGGTTGGGCCTCGAGTGGTGAGGAAACCTGATGTGATTAAATGCTCATATGATGGGAATTTGCCTATTACAAAGAATCCAAGTGAGGCCTAAATTGTCAATAACCAATCCATTGTTATCTCAATGGTGGGCACTTCTCTCTATAGTACTCGCCAGGGCTCAATCCTTGGTTGTGGGACTGATAGTTAGGGACTTGGGTACAGTGTCTAAACAGATAGAGGCGTAGATTCGAAATAAAAAAAATAAACGAGAGAGAGAGAGAGAGAGAGAGAGAGAGAGCCCATTTAAATGTTCTTGAACATTCCCTGACTACTCAGTCATATGCATGTATGTGCAGGATATTCAACCTAAGAAAGGCAAAGTGCTGGTTGGGCCTCGAGTGGTGAGGAAACCTGATGTGATGAAATGCTCATATGATGGGAATTTGCCTATTACAAAGAATCCAAGTGAGGCCTAAATTGTCAATAACCAATCCATTGTTATCTCAATGGTGGGCACTTCTCTCTATAGTACTCGCCAGGGCTCAATCCTTGGTTGTGGGACTGATAGTTAGGGACTTGGGTACAATGTCTAAGCAGGTAGAGGCATAGATTTGAAATAAAAAAAATAAAAGAGAGAGAGAGAGAGAGAGAGAGAGAGAGAGAGAGCCCATTTAAATGTTCTTGAACATTCCCTGACTACTCAGTCATATGCATGTATGTGCAGGATATTCGACCTAAGAAAGGCAAAGTGCTGGTTGGGCCTCGAGTGGTGAGGAAACCTGATGTGCTGAAATGCTCATATGATGGGAATTTGCCTATTACAAAGAATCCAAGTGCCAATACATGATTATTATGTATGCTTGAGGTAAGAATTCTTAGATTTAGAAGTTTGAAATTATCTCTTTTATTATTTTTGATATATGTATATAAAGAATTCTACAAGACGCCCCCTTCAAAAAAAGGGCTTGTTTGCCCCTATTTAAAAGCCAATGAAACCATGCACTCATGTTGGAACCATTGCATTCCACCAACTTTTATTTACTCACCTTTATTATAGGAGAGCGTGTAGGAGAGAATAGGAGATTTGAATTTGAGAGAGAGACTCTTTGGAGGTGCTCACGTGGATTACTCATACAGTTGCCTTTTTAGCCCTTCTTTATTAGGTATAGTGGGGCACATATTTGGATTAAACCAAGGATGAAAATAGGGGTAGCGGTGGGCGTAGCGGGCTGCCGCCAAAATGCTGTGTAGTGGGCGCTACGTGGCGTAGCGGTGCGATTTGGAAATATCGTCAAAAAAATATGAAAAAAATTATAGAAAATCTAGAATATTGGAAAATGAGAGAAAATGTATTTTTTTTTTTTTTTTGAAAAGTAACTAAGATAAGGGGGCATAGCAGTCCTCTCATTGTATGAGGTCTCGTTTTGCTGTATTAGAAAATATTAGTAATGATCATTTTTTTCACATATGTTCATGTTGCTTAATTATGGTAACTTAGAAACTAATGAAAGGCTCATAAAAGAAAAAACTATGTCATGAAGTCAAGAATTCAGAGTACCTAGAGAAAAAAAATACGTCTACCAAAGGGGGTATCTAATAGGATGTACTTAGAGAAGAATCCTTGAGAAAAACTCTCTGTATCGACTGTAATTCGGCAAGATCATGTGCTTTTTGGTGTTCTTTTAAACATAAAAGGATAGAAAAGTTGTGTAGAAATGTTATTTGAAGAGAAGAAGAAAAGAAATAAGTCTTATTATGCATTTTAAAAGACATTGGAAAGTAGAAAATTTTCTCACCCCGTAGCGGCCTTGTAGCGAGCGTAGCGGCCACTACAGGTGCGACGGGTGACAAATCGGCTGTAGTGTGGCGGTGACCACCGCTACGGCTGATATATCGGCCGCTATGCTAATATTTTCATCCATGGATTAAGCCAAGCCCTTTACATTGATTCTGAGCCTTCAGATTCACCCACACCCTATCTCATCCTCCAAACCGACCTTTGTGAATTTCTTCAAATTCCATGGCGTGACTAGTGCGGGGTCCATCATGGATAGTAATTTTCCCCAAACGTATGTTCCCAAAAGATTAATCAATGGAGGATATGTACAAATTTCCATCACCTTTACAACATAGAAGCATATGTAATCAATGGAATCATACATCAAGAACACATATAACATATAATATGATAAGATATCCTTTCATCAGAGCAAAAACATGTCCAACATAAAAGTGCAATTTGGAAGCCAAAAAGGTAATTCAATCAATACTTAATAGCACTTTAATTACAGTCCAAGGACATAAGGCAATCACCTAAGCAAAAGAAAACTAGCTAAACTGTGACAAGACATCAATTTCTCTCCAAGTGGCGCCACTATCTATACCAGATGCCTACTCCACATCATTGGCGGTCCACTCTAAGTAGTGCCGGGGGCGTCTCCTCTGCCACCTGGCTCCGTGTCAAAGGTGGCGGCGCTGTCTCCTACAAGGCCAAGTTTAACAAGATGAGCAAGTAAGAAAATATAATAAACATAACCATGTTGCATCAAAGATAGAATTAAAGATTAGTAGATCATAATAAAAACAAAAAAATGCATATAACTAGGTATAATTGTGCAATAAATAGATCCGCATCATTGGATCATGTAAGACAAGTCTAAACAAGTACAATCTAGCAAAATGGCAATCCGCGTGAGCTCATTCTCTATTGCTTTGTCTATGGTGACTGGTGAGAGCATGATAATATGTAATAAACAGGGGTGCCAGAGGCCTCCATAAAAGAATCTATATATGTGTGGCCATCAAGTATGCTTGAATGTGGTACTGGAGGACATAGTCACTCCCATGCTAGGCTAAGCTGTAGCTAGCTTAATCAAGGTTAAACGAGATAGCCTACAACAAACCAACTCATCTACCAAGTTGTACACTCAAGGGTATAGCCTTATACTCTTAAGTTCTAATTCTAGGTCATCATGACTAACCCAGTAAATGAAGACATATAACAAGTCAATGACAACAAGGGTTACTAGGTCCATCCTAGGCACAAGGTACAAGTCCATCACATCATGATCTCAAGTATATCAAGTATAAACAAATAGAAATGCATGTGCAAGCCATGCGAGTAATGAAAGATAATAGGACACATTTCATGAGAATGAGATACACACACTAGCCTAAGGTTTGGATTACCCTTGGACAATGCCATCTAACCATAGTCGTGGATTTCGTTTTGGATGCCATTTCGGTTTGGCCTCCAAATGAAGATTTTTTGCTGATTGAAACATTTCGGTGAAAATTTTCAGACTTTTGCTTTGGAAAAAATAGAAATTCAAATATATTTACACATACATGTAGAAATTTGATTAGGGATTTATTTTTAGTGGAATTCATCATCATCATCATTCCTTTATTTCTGTTCAAAAAGGGTGTTGGTAGGGGTTGGGGCTTTTTAGATTTTTTTTTTTTTTTTTTGTAGCAAGTCCTTTTTTTAAAATCATTTTGGCCGAAATTTCCTAAATTCAGCAAAATTCACCGAAAATTTTAAAATCAACCAAAATCAGCCAAAATAGCTGAAAAGTTGTGGAGGGCTGTTTCATTTCTATATGTAGATTGGAACGAAAGAAACGAATTTCACAACTATGTATCCAACCCTGTGTGTAGCTCTGGGGTCTCTAATGTCTACATAGTAAAATATTTTGGCGTTCTGCAGTTAAATGGCATCAAAGTCCCTAAATCTTCGCACACTTGACCTAGTATTGACCTAAACGAACATGGGGCAATCTAGAGGTGAATGTCAGCTCAAAGGCCATCTTCATTGGTCTCACAAGTGAATTACAATGGGGGAATGGTCAAAGGGTCCCAAACTATCACAAAAATCCTAGGTTAGAGATCCCCCAATCAAATGGAATCTGGAAAGCTATGGTTAGACGTGGGGGCTTGATTTCTACAGGTCGAACTAAATTGATCTATTTCATGGGGGATTTCATTCCAAACTCTAGATCTTGTAGAATTCCACCATTTTAAGGGTTTCCAAGGTTAAATCAATCACATGCAGCACCTAATTCTATTACATTAGCCAAAACTAATCCAATTATCATGTAATTAACTAAAAAATCACAAAAGAGATTGAATTAGGGTAATCTAGAGTAGATTCATCATCAATTTAAGGAAAACTAGCATGTATGTTATGTAATTATAGATGTTTACTTGCCTTAGCTCAGATCTTGGCGAAAACTTTCCAAGATCTTCAAGTCCTTTCGCCATTCAAAAATAAAAAATAAAAAAAAATCTTCAAGTCCTTTCAAAATCTTTAGCTATTCCAAGGAATTCCCGAAATCTAACCCCAAATAGTGCTCATACACAATAAACAAAGGGAATTGAGGCTAAAATGGTTTGCAAGCAAAGATCCTAGGAAGTAAATCTATAATTAGGCAACCGAGTCTATAATTAGGCAATCTATAATTAGTCGCATGAGGACTCAGCCGAGTCTCGTGGCCGAGTCCCATGGGACTTAACTGAGTCGCAGTAGGACTTGGCTGAGTCCCTTGTGACTCGGTCGAGTCCCATGCAACCCGACTTGGTATGCGCCGAATCGACTCGGACTCAGCCGGTTTTTTTAACCATGGTATAGAGAATCTATATAGGGTCTTAGGATTTGGCTAAACAAGATTTTGGGCTTTAGTATAGGCCCGATGAACCCAGAATCATTAACATATAAGTGATGAGCTGAGTCTGAGTCACTGCAGACCTATATCTTGATCATGGCCAAGTCCAGTAGACTGGGCTGACTTTTCAATCCGTGGTTACAAAGAAGTTTTTGTTTTGGTAGCACAATAGAAACAGAATTTTTTTAACCGAAATGAAATGGCTTTGATAACAATGCAAGGCCAAACATTTGTTTTTATTTTTTATGCAACCAACATGTGTAGGGTTCCAATTGGGCTTGGCCCAGTCCAGCCCTCTTTTGGATGGATCTTGGCTGATTGTTTGGGCATGTAGGTTTTTCAAGTCCTACTTTTAAATTAAATGGACTCGGTCTAGGCCTCTATCGAAAGGCAGAATAAATGGGTTGTATGTTTAACTATAAGTCGAGGTCCAGACTTAGCTTTGCAGCTGTGGCCTGCATCTGGGCCTCATATTAGGACTTAAATGGGGTAGGCTTGAACAAACATAGGCCCGACCCATTTGAACCCTAGGCGGCTAGGCACATCTTAGGGTGTTTGGTAATTAATTAAAATCTCCGTACATGCCCAATAGCGAATAGAACTTAGGGTATCTATGGTTCTAGTTGAGTTTTATGTTGGCTGGGACTAGAGTTTGAAACAAATCCAGGTTGCCCATGCCCAAGTTTGGCCCATATACAACCCATTTATTCAGGCTCTTAGGGCCCGTCAGAAATGCTTGTAAAGAAACTGGCTCGTAGGTGCTAGCCAAGAGTCCTCAACAGCTGAACACTATATGTATGTTTTGTTTTTAACCAAATGCTGATGCTAATAAAATGATGGCATCCTTAATAACTGCTAGTGCTGATACTTTGAAATGGCATTTTTCATGATAGGGTTTGATAATTCACTCATGTACTCTCTGGGAGAAAAGTTCTCATATTGCAAAGTTTCTTGTTCCAGTTCAAATTTGAGGTTGTAAAAGCATCAATTACAACTGAAGGTAGGTAATTATCTTTTACTGATCTCCTCAAACATCTCATTCATTCTATTGGCAATGAAGAACCATGTCATAGTATTTGTCAAATATCAACTCAATCAAGAGTGTAAACAACATTAATGAAATATGGACCTCCCTCTCTCTCTCTCTCTCTCTGTCTGTGCGCGCACGCTCGCTCATTTGTCTAGATCTAGATTCCTTTTTAATTTCTACAAGTTCATTCCCAGATTTTCATCAGGATGTGTGTGCGTTTGTGCTCATTTGTCTAGATCTAGATTAATTTCTACAATATCAGGATCCAGATCAAGACCAGTTGCTGATCCAAACACCTTAACCTGATCTGCCAGAGTAGCAGAACCTGAATATCAGGGCTGCATGTTTTGGGTGCAACCAGTGTTAGATTGAATGGACTCAATCCATCAGTTGATGTAATAAATTGATTAATCAATAAAACCATGCTTTACTTTCATGAGATGAATGTTATTTTATTACTTTATGCACATAACCAATACATATGACATAATGGTTCATGAGTTGAACCGGGTCCCATTAGTATATTAGATGTGATATATGTATATGGATGAGATCCACATACGGGAGATATATGTCACAAATCTTATACTTAAAATATCTTCACAACCAGTGATGAGACTGGGCATCTCATCTGATAAGGTTGCAGCACTTTGATCACTATGAGATAGTGTGATTTGTCTCGATCATCAGAATGGAAGATTCTGGATCAATGTGCTAGTATATTGGATGTATTGAAGGACCATGAGAAGCACCTTATGGAATTCCGTCTCAATAATAAGGTATGCTCTCATAATTCCCTAGCAATAGGCTCTCAATCCTAAGACATTGATGAACTCAAGTTTCTATCTATTCATTTGCTTTGAGTCACCAATGAGTGAGGCCAAATGTAGGTCAACACCTCGGTGTCTTGGGTATGTGGTAGTAGGACTGTGGGAACATTGAATGTTCAAGATGGAATCTATCTCTATTATCCCCTTGTGTCAATTAATGGGTTTTGTCATTAGTAAGTGTGCACCCATCTCGATTAAGAGTTAATTGGATGGTACTGATGATCATAGTGATTAATTGAGACTCAAGGATAATAAGATGTGGAACTAAGATTGGAAGAGACAGATTTATTCCAATTGATCAATGGATATTGATAGAGGGGCCTACTTGTGGTAATTGGGAAGTTTAGGGTCTTCATTGTAATTTATTCCTAAAACTGGAGTGCAATTGCATTTATATAGTGGTGTTATTTGCAATTAATTGTGGGCCCGGATTGCACATGAGATGTGGGGTCGAGGGTCCCAGTTGGAGCCAGCTTTCTATGGAATCCCTAGTGGTCCCCACGCTAGCCCAAGATATTAGAAAGATACTAATCCTATTCGAACTCTAAAAGGACGGAATTAGAAAGTTACTATTTCTATTTGAAGTATGACTTCTAATAGTGGTAATAGTATACTTACTAATTGTTGTGGAAGTAAGACTTCTATTTCAATTAAGACAAGAGGAGCTTTGGAAGTTTATAAAAGGGAATGCACCTCTCTTGGACGTCCACAACATTATCATAGTGAAAAACGTCCATCCCTTTTTGTGCAACAGTTGCACTGCTGTCTTCTCTCTCCTTCTTCTAGTTCCTTAGGGTTTTCGAGTTGGGTTTTCTCTTGAAGATTCCACCAATCTTCTTGAGAAGAGAAATCTAATTCGGGTCATAGTGTGGAAGGCCAAGAGGTGTTCAAGTTTTTTTTTATCTCAGTTTGTAGAGAAGTTCTACATCAACGAAAGTTATCAACTTCTCCATTAGAGCACAACCAAGCTCCTAAGGTAAAATCTGCTTCCTTGTATGTTGTGGATTTTAATGGATGCTTGTTCGTTTCTGTTCTATCTTTTAGATAGTTTTACTTACTGTATGTGATCATGAGATTGAGGGTTATGCATCCTGAATTGGGTTTATCTTGCCTTATGGATACTTGATCCCTGAGTCAAGTGGGTCAAAAAGTTTTGAATATCTATCCACGAGGCCCACCTATTTCCAACAACCAGATGGTCCAAAGCTAATCTGCATGTGTAGGGTGCCGTAATATTAGTCCAATAGAATGGTCCTTGCCCTTGATTTTAGTGCAAAGAGAGTACAAATTCTAGTAGCCGGCGGAGCATGATACATCTACAAGATTGATTCAAAGGTAGAGACTTTTAGAGATAATTACTTCTACATTTGTTCTTCCTAACCTACTTTTGAACGTATCTTCTCTTGAAAACCTCCCTAAAAAGGTTATTCATATAAGAGCAAGGCTTTCCTAAGCTCAAGTTTAGAATAAGGTAAGCTCAAGTGTGTGGTAGGGCCCACCTGGGGACTCACGTGGAGATGGGGGTGGGGGGGATTTCAAAGAATCCCTGGGATCTTCCTCTCAGTAAAAAATCATCCCAACCTTGATTTCTATCATCTCCATATGGGTCCGAAAGTTTAATGGTCAATAGTCCATCGGATCAATACAGTCGATCCAACGGTCCAGTAAAGTCGGATTTGACCGAAAGTTGATGGACATGTGCAATTTAGAGGGGTCACGTGTTTGGTCAATTTGGATGGAACAAAGGTGGGCCCCATAAGCATTAGCTTACGAGATTCTATCCTAAGCTTGAGCTTAGGAGAGCCTTGCTCTTCATATAATTGTACATTTGAGGACGCTAATATAAAACCAATCCTCTCAAAGAGGGCACGATGGATGTGATGCCTATTTTGAAACTGTCATTTAGCTATTTAGTGGCCACTGTATATGATATATATATATATATATATATATATATATATTTATTTATTTATTGTAATAACTTCTGATGGTGATAATGTTTAGATCAATATGAAACTAGGATTGATGCAAATTCAAAATGATATGTGTTTGTGAAGGGTAGGAATTATCATACGTGGGATCCTTATATCTAGATCAGTGTCAAAGTTGGATTATTGCAAATTCAAAGGAAATAGGTGTTTGTGAAGGGATTTATTCATTTATTTTTTGTAAAAAAAAGAAAAGAAGTATTATTAAGAATTTGCCTATGCCTCCGTTCTTCTTTTGTATTAAAATAAGTTGTTCTTGCCTCAAGATGTTACATTGTTATAATGGACACATTATACCTGGTAATTTTGGATTCCTGTGCATACAGAGAACGAACATAATATGGCAGAGACTGTTTAAATATTGATGAGGAAGGCGCCTTTAGTTTAGACAACTCATCTGTAATCTTGTTTCCATCCATTCTTAGAGATTACATTTTCCAGCTAAAACCTGATTGTAATAATTTCTGAACTTTCTTATATACGTCAAGTTCCATGGGACAGGTTTTCTTTTCCTCTTAAGTTCTTCGATGATAATGAAGGCATCACCTTCAATAATTATAATTTGGAGCCTGTCTTTTTCCGCATAAGAATAATCCTTGCAACAGAGCCAATAATTATGTCTCAAGGGCATGATTAGCTGAATTTTGTGCTGCACATGCATATATTATTCCCTCTTCATGATCTCTAACTATGCCCCCATTCCCCCTGAACCATCATCATATTGAAAAGCTCCATCAAAATTCAGTTTTATCCATCCCCCTGAACCAATGGATAAGGGATGAGTGAATCAACTTTGCTAAGTTGGATTTTGACCACAATTATTTAACAGGGCAGTGTATTAAAAGATGGCTAACTCTTTCCTCTTCCAACCGGCATCAAACACAAGAAAATTGGGCATGACCTGAGCAAGATCGTCTTCTGTTGACAGTCATCCATACATAGCTTTCCAAAAGAATTTTGATTTGGTGAGCTTCCAAACTTTACTCCAAAGTAATAATGGCCCCAAAGGGCTAACTAAACAAACTACTATAAACGTACCTTAATCAAAGAATATCTTCACTAATGGAACAGATGATATTATTAACCAAAGTTAGGACTGATTCCCAAGACACTTCTGGTTTGAGTTGGTATTCATTCAAGTAACTAATCCCGGAATCGCCTTATCCATTTAAGTATTAACCTTGTGTCCATTTCCACGATTGAATCCTGTCTTGAAAGATTCTCTTATATTTAATTAATTTTTTTCGAAAAAGGTAGGTGAAGTTTACTTATGTGGCTTTCCCTCTTTGCACACGAACATTCCTCTTCTGTGTATGAATATACATAGTTTCCCTTTTCTGCACATGAATATTTTCAATTTTGTAAGTGTCCCATGTTTAGGGTTGCAAATGAGACGGTTCTGGATCGAAACTATAGTGGACCTAGACCCAGACCCGGACTCGGACCCGTTTCTAAATAACGGTTCCGGTTCCGGATCCGGTTTTGAATCGAAACCTATTTTGTTGGTTCTAGACCTAGTTTCGATAAGAAAATTCGGATCTGGTTCTGGAATCAGGTCTAGTTAGGGGACTCAAATCTAGCTCCAAAATCGATTCTATTTTCTCTTTATTCTTCATTTTTTCTTGAAATAAGTATATCATTCAACTTATAACAGTGCTTCAAGTCAACAACATCTAATATTATACATAAGAATGCACCAAAAAAGTTTGTTTTAAAGTACAAATTGCAAATCAAAGACTCATATGCCGGGTCTCGGGTCCATGGGTTCGAACCTCTATGGACCCGGAACCAGACCCGCTTTTCAATCGGAACCTAAATTAGGTTATGGACCTGGACCAGTTTATGAATCGGAACCTAAAATAGGTTTTAGACTCGGTTTTTTTGCGGGTCAAAACTTCTTGGTAATAGGAGAATCGGATACCCGTTTGCAACCCTACCCATGTTCTTTTCCTCACCCTATGGTGAGGAATAGATGCACATGAATATTTCTCTTTTTCATAAACTCCAATAATTTCCTCATTCTGAATGTACTCGTACTAGCTAGTAGAGAATTTAACTCAAAAGATATGGGAATCTCACATAGCCTCACTTAAAACTTTCCAAGTAGGGCATGAGCTTAGTAATTTGTGAAGTCAGGGTTAAATAATCTCATTGTGACTTCGTTTAACAGTTGATGTACTAATTCTAACCCTACTTTTAGTACAATGTATGGGGAAATTACTCCAAAATCTAGAATGCTCTCCCTCGCTATCCCTATTCATAAACCCCTCATTTTCCTCCAAAATTCTAGTTTGGCGCACTCAAAGGAACTAAATTAGGTCTAAAAGCTCTCAGAACTTCGAAAACACTAAATAATATCCCAAATCTAATTAATTAACATTTAGAGACACTGAATTAGCTATTATATATAATTAATTGATGCTAATTATAGTAATTAAGGGTCGGGGTCTTACATCCTTGGGGAAGACCTTTTTTCGGAACTATTTCATCAGATAAAGAACTGTTAACTGAAATCCTATATTTGGGTGATGTTACAGAAATTATATTATATCGACAAAGATGGAACTAAAGCCTAACTTTTCAAAGAAAACTTCTCAAGGATTCCCATTAGATCGTATCATATGCTTTCTTAATATCCAACTTTATAGCTACTAGAGGGTTCTTCTTTAATTTCTTCCTTATTTTATGAATAATTTCCATCACAACTACTATGTGATCACTCTCACCTTTCTACCTTGAATAAAGCCCCCTTGATCCAAAATAATATTTGGGAGAATATTTTTAAATCCGAAAACAAGTATTTTTGTTATAATTTTATAAAGAACATTACAAAGGCTAATGGGTCTAAATTCATTCAAAATACTTAACATTTTGACTTTTAGGAACTAAGACTATAGCAGTTTGATTCAAAGATTCAAGAAGCTTATCTATGTTGAAACAACCCTTTACAAGGTTCATTACATCATTTTTAATCAAGTTCCAAAATCTTTGAAAAAGTGGTAAAGTGAACCCATCTAGGCCTGGGGCTTTGTTGGGGTTTATTGAGAAAACATCCATTTATTTCTAGTTCCTCCAGGATGCTACAAAGGATATTATTCTTAGAATCTGTGATTATATTATTAAAAACACATCGTTTTGCAAGGAATGTTGAATCTAACGTGAAAGGAGATTAGTGAAATAGTTCTTACAATACTTCTTGATGTCATCAATATAGTTAACTGATCACCTTCAAAAGTTGTTATTTAAGACGTAATTTTGCTGTAGTATGGAAAAAAAAAAATAGTATTTCGATTACTTAAAGAAAGCCATGAAACTCTATCTCTATGCACCAGAAAGAATTCTAATTGGTCCAGCTTTTTAGAGTATTCAAACAGTAGGTGTTTCTCTAGATTTTGGAGGAACATGGAAATCTTGATGATTACTTGCAGCTTGTATTCCTGAAATTCTTCATTTTAATCTATTTACCACATGGATAATGTTCCCAAGATTTCTCTGATTCCCTTTCTTTCACAAGGGGAATCATTTTACTTGAGTTTGTGTGAACTGAGCTTTCATGCAATCCAAAAAAATTGGATGATGGAGCCACATAAATAGGTTCGTAACTAAAAGATCTTGGATTTTACCAAGAAAAGAAAAACTAAAAGATCTTAGAAGGTGAGAAATATTAGATGACCAAAAGATTTAATCCATCGAAAAGTCCTTCGGCCCGTCCAGCCTTTCAAAAACCCTTGGATTAATATTTTCTTTTCTTTTGTTACACTAGGTAAAAGGAGGGCCTCTAATAGCAACTCCCTCTTCCATAGCCCTGCCATGGATCGATAGCCTAGAGCTGGCAAAATGTGGCCCGACCTGATGACCCGATCCGGGTCTGGCCTGCTGTCGCGACCCCGGACCGGGTTCGGGGAACCAAATCCGGGATCAGGACTGGTTGTGATGAAGCCGATGATATAATCATATGGAGTAATGACAATAATTTAAGGTATGTTTATAATCAAGCGTACACGGGTTAACAAAAGAACACTCCTTACCCGTGCACGTGATTTCCCACAGGTGTCCGCGGTGAGGATATTCCAACACACATAACCATTTAGTATAATTGCGGAAGCGTATGGTGAATCATGCATGCATTTCATTTCACAAAATATCAAGGCTGATTACATTTGAATATGAGTATCAGAATGAGCAATGTCCTAAAGCATAACCCAAAAGTACATATTCAAGTTTAATCGGAAGGTCGGTTAATTACAGTTCCCAAAAATAGAGGCCAACAAAGGCCAATATACAAAACAATAACCACCAGAAATCTATCCAACAACCCCCAAAACGTTTCGCAACTCGGCAGCCCGATGTTTACATAACATCGTCAGCACGCCACTCCACTAGCGGCTGCGGTTCTCCGACCGCCTCCTCTGGCTCCTCCTCGGGGAAACCAACAACGGGACCTGAGTACCAAAGCAAAGGGGTCAGACACGATGGTCTGGCAGGTAGATAAAAGTAAAAACATTTAATGATAAAACATTTACCTTGGCAACAATTAAACCTGTCTAAATAATATTTTCATGAGTAAATGCATCATTTAGTTAAAAACATGTATGCAAGGTAGAACAAGTTAAGGTAACCAAGGAAATCAGGAAACTAGCAAGATGGCAACCACACAAAGCTAAATCCTCTATCACCGAAGTGATAGAGCAAGCAAGTCAAGGCGTTGACCTCAGTCACCGAAGTGAGGAGGTACAACGAAATACATATACATATATACTATATGCTAGACATGACCACGGTAGCGAGCCGGGCATCAGGAACCACAGTAGCAATCTGCGGTATCAGGACAAGACCACGGTTAAATAACCGGGTAGCAAGATCCAAACTGCAGTTGGCGGGACAAGAGGGGGATCACCTCGTCAGTAGATCAGACTAACAAGGTATCCAAGCTTAGTGGTGCCGACTCATAGGTCAAAACATGGAAATCAAGACATGTGTAAAATAAATCAAGTACAAGACTATATTCAGGCAGGACATGGGTGCTCAGGGCACAGCTATCATATCAGGTCTGGCATGTATATCAAAGCTAGCAAAACAGTACAAGTATACTTCCAAAGTTTTCAAGATGATAGATCCCAAATCATCAATTTCGAGAACGACAAGGTAAGGTACCCTTTTGAAAAGCCAAGACAATGTCGGGTTAGAACTAATCCAAGTGAATAGGGATCCCGTATGTCTGTATAAAAAGGAAGCTTGGTACTCTTTGAATTTGGGAGACATTCCGGGTTCCTTATACACTATAGTAGCCTCAATACTTAAATGAATCTCGATGATGTAGTTTCTCTCTCTAATGTACTACCAATAAACACTTCACCTATGCTTCGAACACAATCCCAGGTGAGTGGTGCCCATTGCTCTCAGAAAGGTTCACAAGCAATGGGGTGAAAGCTCCCTTCAATCCTTCTTTATTCATAAAAATTCAGGGAATTTCGGTCACCTTGCGGTCAGATGGCGGTTAGCCGCCAGTGGATCCGGCGGTTAACCGCTGGCTGACCGTGAGGCTGACCGTGGAATTGCAGCTCTCTGGAATTGTAACCGCTACATTTCGGTTGGCTGGCGGTTAGCCGTAGATGTATTAGGCGGTTAGCCGCTAGCTGACCGCGGAGCTGACCGTGAGACTTCAGCTCTCGGGAAAAGTGACCGTAACTGTGCGGTTAGATGGCGGTTAGCCGTCGATGGACACGGCGGTTAGCCGCTAGCTGACCGCCAGTCACGGGAATTTCTTCCCTGGGTTCAGATTCAAGCTTTTCCTTTCCCCAAACCCATTCCTTTCATTCTCCATTGGCATTCATACAATTACTAAGGGAAGGAGGACAACCAACATCACAAGGATTCACTTAGGCATTGTACAAAAGATGAACTCAAAACTACAATCCATGATTTAAAGACAATGGATGAAACAAAAGCTAGAAATCATGTTTCAAGACAATAAGGATGCTTACCAACTCTTTTCAAAAGCATTTAATAGCATCATGAATGCAAGTAAAAGCTCATCATAAATGATACAATAAATACAAACACTTGATCATGGAAATCACTTTTAAAACTAAACATCCACTTGCCTCAAGGTCTCTAAACAAGAAATCCAAGCTCTAATCCACTCTTCCAAGCTAAGTACCAAGCTACAACAAAAACCCCAAAAACAAACCCTAAAATGGGTCAAACCAAGGAACAAGAAGAAGAAACTCACAATAATGAAGATAGGGCTCTCCCAAGACTAGAAGAACAAGGATCTAAGATATTAGGGAAGGAGCTTACTTGTAAGTTCTTCAAATGGACAAGGTGAGCTCAATGAGGGTCTTGAGTTGAGTAGATCCTTCCACAAATGGTATCAATGCATAGCTCTAGTAGTGAGGAAGTAGAGGGTGAAGTTCAATCTTGATTGGTGTAAGGTTTGGTAGGGACTTGGGATGAGGAAGCAAGAAGAAGAAGAAAGAGAGAAAGAAAACCCTAGGCTGTTCTCATAAGCTTGTGCTGGAAAAAGAGAAATGGAAGAAGAGGGTTCTCTTTATAAAGCAATGGGTGTGGGCTCCACTACTAGGAAAGCACTTTGGGCTGAAATCGCTAATTTCGGGATCTCGAATGAAATCGACGAAGAAGAGAAAAGTGATCACCGAAATATCTAGTTTCGGAAAAGTACATGTTTCGCGGGTTTCGAGGATATCGAGTGTTGGGCACAGATTTCATGTAAAAAGACTGTTTTGCCCTCAAAGCAAGAAGATCGGGTTTTGGGGTTCCGGACGGTCACGGGCTCAACACGAAAGTTGTAAGGATCGACAAAACAAGTAAGACGGGATCAAGACAAGAATTAGGGGAAAACAAGCAACCTCTAAAAGCTAGCAAGACTATCAAAAAGGAAACCTCCAAAGGGTCCCACTAAACACAAGACGCTAAAAAAATAATTCCCCAAAGCTATCAAGAACTATACTAATCCAAGCTTAGTCAAAACCACTAATCAAGCTTAGCACTAACGCACAACTTAATTAGCGCTAATCGAGTCACTCGGGTCGGGGTCTTACATCCTCCACCCCTTAGGGCATTTGGTCCTCCAAATGAAATACAAAACTCACCTCGGGTAGGAGATGCGGATACTTCTTCTGCACTTGATCTCGCAATTCCCACGTTGCCTCTTCCGGCCCATGATTCTCCCAAAGTACCTTTACCCACTGAATAGTCCGGTTCCTCAACTCCTGTTCCTTCGAGTCTATGATCTGAATGGGCTTCTCAACATAAGTGGCATCTTCTCTGATCTCTAGCGGTTCATGCTGGAGTACATGTGAAGGATCGGAAACGTACTTCTTCAACATCGACACATGGAAAACATTGTGTACACCGGATAACTCAGGTGGTAAGGCTAATCTATAAGCCACATCACCGATCTTGCTCATTATATCATACGGTCCAATGTATCTCCGTGATAATTTGCCTTTCTGCCCAAACCTCAATGTTCCTCTGGTCGGCGATACCTTCAAGAAAACCTTATCTCCTTCCTTGAACTGTAGATCCCTGCGGTGAGAATCTGCATAGCTCTTTTGTCTACTCCGGGCTACTTTCAAACATTCTTGGATCTGTCTCACTTTGTCAATAGTCTCACTCACTATGGACGGTCCATGGAAACTGCGGGTGCCGACTTTTTCCCAACAAACAGGTGTCCTACACCTTCTGCCGTGCAAAGCCTCAAAAGGCGCCATCCCAATGCTCGAGTGGTAGCTGTTGTTGTAAGCAAACTCACACAACGGTAGGGTTTCATCCCACTGAGTCTTGAAGTCCAATACACAAGCACGTAGCATGTCCTCGAGTGTCTGAATTGTCCTCTCTGATTGGCTATCGGTCTGAGGGTGATAAGCTGTACTGAACTGCAACTTCGTACCCATAGACTCATGTAGGGTCTTCCAAAATCTTGAGACAAATCTGCTGTCTCTGTCCGAAGTGATGGAAACTGGCTGACCATGTCTACTGACGATCTCATTAACGAACAACCCTGCCAGGGGTAACATGTGCATCTTCTTCCCTATCCTCATGGGAATAAAATGGGCTGACTTGGTGAGTCTGTCCACTATAACCCATATTGCATCATTGCCTCTGCTAGTCCTCGGTAGTCCCGAAATAAAGTCCATGGTAATGTGCTCCCACTTCCACTCCGGGATCTCTAATGGTTGCAACAATCCTGGAGGCTTCTGATGTTCTGCCTTTATCAACTGACACGTCATACATCGGGATACAAACGCTGCAATCTCTCTCTTCATATTGTTCCACCAAAATCTACCCTTCAAATTCTGGTACATCTTTGTGCTGCCTGGGTGCATGGAGTACTTCGCACTGTGAGCTTCAGCCATAATGTCATTCCTCAAATCTTCGATGTTAGGCACACACAAACGATCACGGTAGTAAAGAACTCCGTCAACAATACGAAAATCAGGACGTTCTGCTATATGATCTACAATCTTGGCTAACTCTGGGTCTTGCAACTGACTGTCCTTAATCTTCCGGATGAACGAAGGCTCTGACACTGACATATCGGCAATTATGGCACCCTTCCTTAGTGGCTGGAGGTCTATCTTCAACTCCTCAAATTGATCAAAAATACAAGTACCACTCAAATTTGCTATGCCCACTGACTTCCTACTCAAAGCATCGGCAACTACATTCGCTTTCCCCGGGTGATACTTGATCGGAAAGTCATAGTCTTTGATATACTCCATCCATCTCCGCTGCCTCATGTTCAACTCCTTCTGAGAAAATAGGTACTGTAGGCTGCGGTGATCCGAATGAACCTCAAACTTCTTTCCGTAGAGGTAATGTCTCCACATCTTCAATGCAAAGACAACCGCTGCCAACTCAAGGTCATGGGTCGCATAATTCTTCTCGTGATTTTCAACTGCCGGGACCCATATGCTACAACTCTTCCTTCTTGCATCAACACACAACCAAGTCCAATGTTCGAAGCATCGGTAAAGATGGTGAAACTGCCGCTTCCGGATGGCAAAGTAAGGACTGGTGCGGTGGTTAATCTCCTCTTCAGCTCTTGGAAACTAGCTTCACACTGATCTGTCTACACATACGATACATTCTTCCTCGTTAGCTTCGTCAACGGTGCTGCAATCGACGAAAACCCTTGCACAAACCTCCTGTAATACCCTGCCAAACCAAGAAAACTCCTAATTTCTGACACATTCTTCGGTCTCTCCCACTTCACTACTGCCTCGATCTTAGACGGGTCTATTGACAAACCTTCCTTAGAGATTATATGTCCCAAAAATGCGACTTGCTCTAACCAAAATTCACACTTGTTGAGCTTCGCATACAACTGACTCTCCCTCAAAATCTGCAATACTATCCTCAGATGCTCTTCATGTTCTTCTCTGGTCTTGGAGTACACCAGAATATCGTCTATGAACACCACTACAAACTGATCTAGGTACTGAGCAAAGATCTTGTTCATCAAAGCCATGAACACTGCCGGTGCATTAGTCAACCCAAATGGCATCACTAGGAACTCATATTGGCCGTATCTTGTCCGGAAAGCTGTTTTCAACACATCTGATTCTCTGACTCTCAGCTGATGGTAACCGGATCTCAAATCAATCTTCGAAAAGTATGAAGCACCTTGTAACTGATCAAACAGTTCATCTATCCTTGGCAATGGATATTTGTTCTTGATGGTCACTTGGTTCAATCTCCGGTAATCAATACACATTCTCATCGAACCGTCCTTCTTCTTCACGAACAACACCGGAGCTCCCCACGGTGAGATGCTTGGCCTCACAAAACCTTTGTCCAACAACTCTTGTAACTGTATCTTCAACTCTCCTAATTCTGCCGGAGCCATTCTATATGGTGCAATAGATATCGGAGCGGTCCCTGGTAACAACTCAATGGTGAAATCAATCTCTCTCATGGGTGGTAATCCCGGAATCTCCTCCGGAAATACATCCGGGAACTCCCAAACAATAGGGATCTCCTCCACCCCTTGGGACTGTTTATCCTCCGTGATAAACGCCAAATAGGCTTCACATCCACTTCTTAAAAGTCTATCAGCCTTCAACGCTGAGACAAACGCTGCACGAGGATTTCTCCTCTCTCCCTGGAATAACACCCCTGCTGGTGTCTCATCCAACTTGAATGTGAGGGTTTTATGGAAACAATCCATTGTGGCATGGTACCCTGCCAGCCAATCCATCCCTAGGATGACATCAAAATCCTTCATCTCCAACAGAATAAGATCTGCGGGTAACACAACTTCTCCTATCCGGACTGTACAACTAGGGTAATAACTAGTACACACAACTTGTTTTCCTACCGGGGTTGCCACAGTCAAAATGTATTCAAGATCTCTACCATGCACATCAATCAGTCTAGAAAATGCATGGGATATGAATGAATGCGTAGATCCAGGGTCAAATAATATTCTAGCTTCTATCCCACTGACAAGAAGTGTACCTTCCACAACATTGCCTGCTGCCTCTGCATCAGCTCTGTTGATTGCATAAACTTGTCCTCGCTGCTGTGGCCTGATATGAGCTTGTTGTTGCCTTCCATGAGGGGCATTTCTGTTCTGTTGCGGGGGACGCTGATTCTGTTGTTGTCCTTGCTGACGGGCCTGTGGCTGCTGTTGGTGCGGTCTATACTGTTGCGGTGGTGCCTGCTGCTGGAGTGGCCTTGCCTGATTCTGCACCACTAGTGCGTTCTGTGGCGGTGCCTGACGCGGTGCTCCTTGCTGTTGCTGATTCTGCCTGTTCTGTCTCGGACAATCTCTCATTTGATGGGTCATGGAACCACATCTATAGCATGCTCCTGAGACGGTACGACACTGGGCACTGTCGTGATTCTTCCCACAATGAATGCAAACTAGTTGTACATTCTGATCTTGTCTCTGCCTCTTGTTCTGCTGGTTTCTCTGATGGTTGTACTGCTGTTGAGGTTGTCCTTGTCCCTTGCCTTGGACCTTAAGAATCTTGTGGTGGAAGTTCTCAAACTTGTAAGCTCTCTTGACTGCTTCCTCGAAGGTAAGAGGTGGTACTACACCGGTGGCATCCCTCTCAATGATAGGATGAAGTCCTTCTAGGAACTTGGCAATCTTCTTTTCCACCGTGTCTACCAATTCCGGAGCGTATCTTGACAACCTCTCGAATTTGGTGAGGTACTCTAAGACGGTCATACTCCCTTGGACAAGCTGCTGGAACTCTACTGCCTTCTGTCTCTTGACATGGGCAGGCACATATTTGTCTCTGAATTGCCTCTTGAAGTTTGCCCAAGCTACTGCATTTGCCATAGTCCTGTATTCTTCCCTCACCGTCTTCCACCAATTGTCTGCCAAGCTGGTGAAGAGTGATGCTGCAAGCTGTACTTTCTCACCCCCATTACATCTGAAAACCTCAAATATATTCTCTATATGCTCTTGCCAGTTATCTGCAGTCAAGGGGTCCTCTGTCCCCACAAACTCTTTCGGACCTCTCTTCATGAACTTCTCAAACAGTACATTGGGGTCATGCTCCCTCTGATTAATGACGATAGCAGGTTGAGGTTGAACTGGTTCGGGTCTCCTCTGTAGTACCTCCAGCAACTGTCTCTGCATTTCTGCCAACTCCCTAGCATGGTCCTCATCTTTCTTTAGCATTTGTTCTTGTAATCTGGTTTGGTTCTCATTAGCTTAACGCTGCTGGTCAAGCATGGCTTGCATCATCTGCTGAAACTGATTTGGAATTGGGTTTTCAGTTCTATCTTCTCCCACTGGTCCTGTGTTTTCGACTGGTCCTGTATAATCAATGTTACTCGCTGTGGGGTTGTCGTTTACCGGGCGTTTACGTGGTGGCATGATGCTGCAAAACAAGTTGTTAGCACAAAATAATCAAGAATAGGGTCACACATTGCTCACGCGATTCTAACTAACGAAAGATCTAACGAATCCTCGCGACGTCCTTATGATTTCTAGTTTCTTTTAATTGCTTGAAACACGTCTCGCTCTGATACCAGTTCTGTCGCGACCCCGGACCGGGTTCGGGGAACCAAATCCGGGATCGGGACTGGTTGTGATGAAGCCGATGATATAATCATATGGAGTAATGACAATAATTTAAGGTATGTTTATAATCAAGCGTACACGGGTTAACAAAAGAACACTCCTTACCCGTGCACGTGATTTCCCACAGGTGTCCGCGGTGAGGATATTCCAACACACATAACCATTTAGTATAATTGCGGAAGCGTATGGTGAATCATGCATGCATTTCATTTCACAAAATATCAAGGCTGATTACATTTGAATATGAGTATCAGAATGAGCAATGTCCTAAAGCATAACCCAAAAGTACATATTCAAGTTTAATCAGAAGGTCGGTTAATTACAGTTCCCAAAAATAGAGGCCAACAAAGGCCAATATACAAAACAATAACCACCAGAAATCTATCCAACAACCCCCAAAACGTTTCGCAACTCGGCAGCCCGATGTTTACATAACATCGTCAGCACGCCACTCCACTAGCGGCTGCGGTTCTCCGACCGCCTCCTCTGGCTCCTCCTCGGGGAAACCAACAACGGGACCTGAGTACCAAAGCAAAGGGGTCAGACACGACGGTCTGGCAGGTAGATAAAAGTAAAAACATTTAATGATAAAACATTTACCTTGGCAACAATTAAACCTGTCTAAATAATATTTTCATGAGTAAATGCATCATTTAGTTAAAAACATGTATGCAAGGTAGAACAAGTTAAGGTAACCAAGGAAATCAGGAAACTAGCAAGATGGCAACCACACAAAGCTAAATCCTCTATCACCGAAGTGATAGAGCAAGCAAGTCAAGGCGTTGACCTCAGTCACCGAAGTGAGGAGGTACAACGAAATACATATACATATATACTATATGCTAGACATGACCACGGTAGCGAGCCGGGCATCAGGAACCACAGTAGCAATCTGCGGTATCAGGACAAGACCACGGTTAAATAACCGGGTAGCAAGATCCAAACTGCAGTTGTCGGGACAAGAGGGGGATCACCTCGTCAGTAGATCAGACGAACAAGGTATCCAAGCTTAGTGGTGCCGACTCATAGGTCAAAACATGGAAATCAAGACATGTGTAAAATAAATCAAGTACAAGACTATATTCAGGCAGGACATGGGTGCTCAGGGCACAACTATCATATCAGGTCTGGCATGTATATCAAAGCTAGCAAAACAGTACAAGTATACTTCCAAAGTTTTCAAGATGATAGATCCCAAATCATCAATTTCGAGAACGACAAGGTAAGGTACCCTTTTGAAAAGCCAAGACAATGTCGGGTTAGAACTAATCCAAGTGAATAGGGATCCCGTATGTCTGTATAAAAAGGAAGCTTGGTACTCTTTGAATTTGGGAGACATTCCGGGTTCCTTATACACTATAGTAGCCTCAATACTTAAATGAATCTCGATGATGTAGTTTCTCTCTCTAATGTACTACCAATAAACACTTCACCTATGCTTCGAACACAATCCCAGGTGAGTGGTGCCCATTGCTCTCAGAAAGGTTCACAAGCAATGGGGTGAAAGCTCCCTTCAATCCTTCTTTATTCATAAAAATTCAGGGAATTTCGGTCACCTTGCGGTCAGATGGCGGTTAGCCGCCAGTGGATATGGCGGTTAACCGTTGGCTGACCGTGGAATTGCAGCTCTCTGGAATTGTAACCGCTACATTTCGGTTGGCTGGCGGTTAGCCGTAGATGTATTAGGCGGTTAGCCGCTAGCTGACTGCGGAGCTGACCGTGAGACTTCAGCTCTCGGGAAAAGTGACCGTAACTGTGCGGTTAGATGGCGGTTAGCCGTCGATGGACACGGCGGTTAGCCGCTAGCTGACCGCCAGTCACGGGAATTTCTTCCCTGGGTTCAGATTCAAGCTTTTCCTTTCCCCAAACCCATTCCTTTCATTCTCCATTGGCATTCATACAATTACTAAGGGAAGGAGGACAACCAACATCACAAGGATTCACTTAGGCATTGTACAAAAGATGAACTCAAAACTACAATCCATGATTTAAAGACAATGGATGAAACAAAAGCTAGAAATCATGTTTCAAGACAATAAGGATGCTTACCAACTCTTTTCAAAAGCATTTAATAGCATCATGAATGCAAGTAAAAGCTCATCATAAATGATACAATAAATACAAACACTTGATCATGGAAATCACTTTTAAAACTAAACATCCACTTGCCTCAAGGTCTCTAAACAAGAAATCCAAGCTCTAATCCACTCTTCCAAGCTAAGTACCAAGCTACAACAAAAACCCCAAAAACAAACCCTAAAATGGGTCAAACCAAGGAACAAGAAGAAGAAACTCACAATAATGAAGATAGGGCTCTCCCAAGACTAGAAGAACAAGGATCTAAGATATTAGGGAAGGAGCTTACTTGTAAGTTCTTCAAATGGACAAGGTGAGCTCAATGAGGGTCTTGAGTTGAGTAGATCCTTCCACAAATGGTATCAATGCATAGCTCTAGTAGTGAGGAAGTAGAGGGTGAAGTTCAATCTTGATTTGTGTAAGGTTTGGTAGGGACTTGGGATGAGGAAGCAAGAAGAAGAAGAAAGAGAGAAAGAAAACCCTAGGCTGTTCTCATAAGCTTGTGCTGGAAAAAGAGAAATGGAAGAAGAGGGTTCTCTTTATAAAGCAATGGGTGTGGGCTCCACTACTAGGAAAGCTCTTTGGGCTGAAATCGCTAATTTCGGGATCTCGAATGAAATCGACGAAGAAGAGAAAAGTGATCACCGAAATATCTAGTTTCGGAAAAGTGGGGTTTCGAGGATATCGAGTGTTGGGCACAGATTTCATGTAAAAAGACTGTTTTGCCCTCAAAGCAAGAAGATCGGGTTTCGGGGTTCCGGACGGTCACGGGCTCAACACAAAAGTTGTAAGGATCGACAAAACAAGTAAGACGGGATCAAGACAAGAATTAGGGGAAAACAAGCAACCTCTAAAAGCTAGCAAGACTATCAAAAAGGAAACCTCCAAAAGGTCCCACTAAACACAAGACGCTAAAAAAAATAATTCCCCAAAGCTATCAAGAACTATACTAATCCAAGCTTAGTCAAAACCACTAATCAAGCTTAGCACTAACGCACAACTTAATTAGCGCTAATCGAGTCACTCGGGTCGGGGTCTTACACCTGCCAACCCAAACCGCCACATATACGAGTCAGCCACGGGTCAAGATTTCCTAACCTGTATAGAAACGGGTCGGGTTAGGGTCGGCCCGCCTAACCCGGTTGACCCGTTTAACTTAACTCTTACCCGCTTGAGAAATATGTGGAGCTTTTCCATTTCAAATATTAATGACTTTCCTTGATTTTAGTCAAAAAGAAATCGAATAAGGTATTCAATCTTGACGTTCTAGTTTCCTACTTTTTCGATAAGTAACAGTTTTCATTATTAGTATTTAGCAAATCTTAATCTCTAAAGAATCCTTCTGGCTACAAATATATTCTTCTTTAGACGTCTGCTGTAAATGTTACAGTTTTGCATCTTCAAACTCAACTCACGGTCTTCAGGTTTCTCTGCAACTACGGGTTTTAATGGGTAGCCACTAACATCCTTTCTTCTACTTCAGGTTTCTCTGCAACTACAGCTTTTAGATTAAACAATATATAGAGTAATGGGTTGGTGTAGTGGTTAAGTTGTCATTTGAAACATAATGAATCTTATGTTTGATTCTCACGAGCTTCAACTCTTGAAAGTCCTCATTTGAGGCTACAAATGGAATTAACCTTCCTCCTTTCTTCATAGAGGGGCATACAATTCTGTTGAAGACTTCAACCATAGTGTGTTGGAATTAATTTGCTGTTGTTGAAAGAGTAGGTTGACTTTAGTAGGAAGAACTCTCTAAATAACGCGGTTCTCTTCTTTGTTACCGAAAAAAAACACACGGTTCTCTTCATTGTTTCGAAACCCAAAAGCCATGACTTTCATTAATTAGTTTGTACAAAATTATTTATGTTGTGTCCTTACACTTCGAAGATTTGAAAAGCATTTAATAACGCGGTTCTCTTCTTTGTTACCAAAAAAAAAAAAAAACACACAGGCTTCTCTTCATTGTTTCGAAACACACAAGCCATCACTTTCATTAATTAGTTTGTGCAAAATTACTTATATTGTGTCCTTACACTTTGAAGATTTGAAAAGCATTTAACATTTTGTATGATTTTTCATAATTTTCACAATTTCATGACCAAAATTCAGATAATGTAACCACGGTCATTTGACTCTGGTCAACATTTTTTTAAAACTTTTTTGCTCCGGATCCTATAATATCATGGCTTTTATGCAGCATCTTAAGGAGATTTTTTTTCAAATGATAAATCTTGAGAAATGGTGACCAGATGTTTATTTACTTCACAAAATGTCAGTTTTTGTGTTCTATAAAAAACAAATTTGTTTACTAGTTGCCAAAGAAATATGATATATAAATTGATAAATCCCATGATATCGTGGGATATGCTGCAAAAAAGTTAAAAAAAAAAAAAATGTTTACCATTGACATTTTCTAAGTTTGGGTCATGAAATTGGGAAAACAAAGTTTAACGTAACCAATATGTCAAAACCCCTGAATCATATCCATCGTTTTACAATTTGCCCAATTTTATTGTGGGATTAACTTCTATTGAAGTAAAATTTGAGGTAATTTTACTAAAAGGGAATGCATTGATTATGAGAACTTCAGGTTTTCACTGGTTTTTGATCAGCGAGCTATCACTCTAGGTTCTACTTTCCTCACTCAAGTTATTACAAGTCTGAGGGATTTACCGTTTTATCAAATCATAAATCGCCCACTGTGTAAAATCTTATGCCAGCGAAGAGATCCTGTCAATTACTTTTTTGGAATAAAAAAAACAAGGAAGATATTTTACACTATTGGGATTTATGATTGGAACGAAACACGGGATCGGGACACAGTTAACTTCACTACAAAATCCGGGCAGCTCGACTGCTCCCCATGTCCCTAACTAGTCGGACATATGTTATATAGAAGAAGAACGACAAAAACTATCTCATAAGCAGTTTTGGCCAAACGTTAATCAACACTATAATTTTATCATCCCCTCGGCCAAGCGATTGGTATTGTAAGTGCACAAAAATTCACAGACCCGGGGGGGTGAATTTGCTGCCCACTGGAAGAGGACGGAGGCTGGAGCTCCTTGTAGATGATAGAAAAACCGATGCCTCGAGCCTGAAAGGGGAAAAAGGAGAAGGTCAGAGGACCCTGGCTTGGGCAGCGCAGGGCTCTCCGATGCCTTTGTTAGTTGCAAGTGCAGGACTAAACAGAGGTAGGAGATGAAGTGTGGGAGGAGACGGCGTACCAGCAGCATGTGGATAGCCCCCCCTTTTTTACCTGTTGAAGGCTTCTGTATTTATAGAGGAGGAGAGTGGACTTTGGGGTAAGCACTTGAGAGGCTGTCCCATCGTAGCTCACTCTGTCCCATCGGGCCATACCCTGATGAATGGGCGGTGCAGCTGTGTCAGGGATTTTGGGCGGTGCCCTTATCCTGTTGCCGTGGCATGACAGCTGTCCATGGTCATCCCGATCAGCAGTCTGACCGAGACCGAGATGGAGCATGGCCGAGGCTGAACTCCTGGTCTCATGCTTGTACCGAGGCCGAAGCCAAGGAGCATGTTACCGAAATGGAGCATCTGGCCGAGGGCTGAGGTCGGTATTCATGCCTTTGTCGAGGCCGGGACCTAAGGTCGGTCGCCTTGGGGAATACCCCCACACAGGTATGCTTCAAAATTGGACCTCACATGAACGAGTGCTTACTTTTAAAATGAAGGCTCATTCTCTGTTTTCAAATACTCCTCTACGTGACATATTTTTCTTATTGTAAATTCTCGGATAGATACACACATCCTTCCAGCAACCCTTGTCATCCATGATATAGCCAAGGATTAACCTTGGGTTGTTTCTTTGGAGGGGAGATATATCACCACCTTTTCTTGTTAACATGTTGACATGGAAATAGAGAGAGAAGAACAAAAAAAAAAAAAAAACAAACAAAAAATGAAAGAAGAATCTTTCATGAACCCGTTCATGATGTTGTAAAAAAAAAAAAAAAGAGACTATATGACAGAAAAGAAAAGAAGAAAGTTCCCACCTAGCTACTAAGAGCTTGAACGCTTAGTGTGCAATCTTTTTCCATTTGTGTGGACTTCCTTCCCCTTTGTGTGGACCTTTTTCTTTTCTTTTGTTTGGGCTACTCTTTTATGTGTCGCATGGGCATCTTTGGTCCAGCCCCATTAGCGGGGCAAAAAAATAAAAAAGGTAGAAGAAGAAAGCTCTTGTTAGGCAGTCAAAATCAATACATGCATTTTATATTGATTTTGGATTCCAGGAGGATTGATTTTGGATCCTAGGGGGAATTTTCAGATTATATTATCATAAACCGTGTACACTAGGAGGATTGATTTTGGATCCTAGGAGGAATTTTTCAGATTATATTATCATAAACCATGTACACCTTGTTGTGAGGTAAAGCAGATGTTGGCCGCTCGAAAACAATAGGAAAAAAAAAAAAGTTTGTAAATCGCGTCACGCGAGGGTGACGGCTGCATGGGCTCCACAAGTTGACCTCAGAAGCACATTTCTCTCGCGCTACCTAATATCGAAGTTTCCGAGCCAGCACCCGCGACGTCATCATCACGGAATAACTGTTTTTAATTTTATTTTATTTTAGAGAGAGATGATGTTCGGCGCAAAATCTTTTAAAATCTTTTATGACAAAACCTTTTAAAAAAATGTGCATTCTTAGGGGTCTTTTGTCTTTTGCGAATGGATATGAGAAAGGGATAGGTGAAAATTCAATGGGTTTTGTGTATTTAAGGGGGTTCCATGTGTTCGGATGGTTCAGATGATTTATAAAGTCAACCCTATTATGTTATCTCTCACTATAACATTGTGAAGGATGTATGCACATGAATATTTTTCTATATATCTATGGGAAATTTTAAAAAGAAAGATGCTCTCTCATCTTACTATGAGAGATAAGGGGGGCCCTCACATCAATATCCAATGCCAACAACTTAAATGTGAGGGCCTCCACTCTATCTCTCATATAAGGTGAGAGATATCTTTCATAGGAGCATCTCCCTTCTGAAAAATGTCTCATATTAAAAACATCCCTTTTTCTGCCCCTCTTTTTCTCGGTCATGGGGCTCATGTTGAGTCAATCAAGTCTTTTCACACCATATGAATAGTCACTAGTCCAAGTTTGACACTCATCAAACTTTTCCTCACCGTTGGATTGAGATCATGATAAAATGATGTCTTTAAACCATTAAATTTTAGGGCCATGGATCAAAAGGTTAGGATGATCTTATGGACTCAAGATTTTGTATATAGGTAGGCCTCACATAGATCTTTCTATTCAATGGATTTTCATGATTATCATGTATTCCAGTGGGCCCGACTAGGAGGGATGTTTTTTTCCTAAAAAATGCCTGGGCACTGTGTAGCGTTGCCTTATATATATAAATATGAAATTCTAAAAAACACCCCACTTTTAAAATGCCCCCTTTTGCGCCCCTCCTTTTTCTTGGGCCATAGGGCCTATGTTGTGTCAATCAAGTCTTTACACACACAGTCCCTCCAAATGAATAGTCACAAGTCCAAGTTTGACATTCATCCAACTTTTCCTCACCAATGGGTTGAAATCACAACAAAATGACGCATCTAAACCATTAGATTTTAGGGCCGCGGATTAAAAGGTTAGGATGATCTTTTAGGCTCAAGATTTTGCATGTAAGTATGCCTCATATGGATCTTTCCATCAAATGTACTTCCATGATCATCATGCATCCTAATGGGCCAAACTAGGAGGGGCATTTTTTAGGAAAAAAACGCTCGGATGCAGTGTAGCACTCTCCATATAAATATATAAATATAAATATATATATATGTATGTATATATATGTATGTATGAGGGATGTTTGTGTGCATTTATCCCTCACCATAGAGTGAGGGACATATATATAATTGAAAATATTTATGTGCAAAAGAGGAAAAGTCATATATGCTCATTTGGAGAAGAGGAATGTTGATGTGCAAAAAAAGAAAGCCACATAAGAGTCTCTCACCCTATAGTGAGGGATGGTTATATATGAACATTCCTCTCTCTCTCTCTCTATATATATATATATATATATATATATATATATACTAGTCATTGCCCGTGCCTGAAGGCACAGTGCACCACGTTCTGAGCACAACTAAATCTAATTACTCTTCTTTTGACCACCTAACAACTAACACCGCCCATAATTTAACAAATTTAACTCAAATCTTCTATGTGGCCCATTGGATCAATCAACTTCAAATCAAGCCCAACTGGATTTTATTTTTTTAGGTAAAACAGCCCAGCCAATTGGACCCTTGTTTAACCACCATTGAATACCAGAAGTGGCCCACTATTATAAGCAGTCTATTTTAATTGCATGCAAGCCACGTTTGCATCTGCTACCAAAACAATCCAAATTAGCCCAGATTCCACAATCCGTGAAAAACAGCATATATATGTGAAGGGGCAAACTGGTAAGTTGTGGGCCCAAATTCCACACCGTTCAATCACTCAATTGCAATCATAGCCGTGTATTTAATCATATCTTTACTTGCAAGGAAGTTTTGAAAAGATAATGGCACGTTTCATAATTTAACAGAAAACCAAGGACACTCCCATATCCTCTGGGAAAAGATAATGGCAGGTTTCGTAATTTCACAAAAAATCAATGGCACTCCCGTATCCTCTTGTCCTTAGTAAAAAGTTACTGCCCCTTTGTTTTCAAATAATTACAAAATTACCAAGCTCTTGAATCCCTTCTCAGCCCTAGAATTTATGTACAAAAATATGTATATAAATCCAAGGGTCCAAAATGTCCAGGGATTCAAATACTGCTCTCCCTTATTATATAGATATATATATATAATTTGCACATTCAAATCTTAACTATATAAGATTTTTATAGAATAAAATATTTACAGATTTGGATGTATGCAGAATAAAAAATTTATATTTTTAATTATTGCAAGAATAAAATAGTATAGAATAGAATAAGGTAATATTATAATATTACAATATTTTTGCTGTTTGGCGATTTTTGAAGAATCTTACAGATTTTAAATGGAGTTGTTTGGAATGTGCTATAATTAAAGTAAATTACATTATTAGAATAATTTTTTATTAAATATTTTAATTTAAATGTAATTTACCACATCTTGATAAAAAAGTAGTGTGGTATGGTAAAGTTCAATTGCGATGTTTTTACCTTAAGTTGCTTTTCTTAATTTTATCACATAAAACCGTGGTAAAGTATAGTAAAGTAAAGCCAATACAAAAAACAACTACTTTACAACTCTCTCCCACTTTGTTTTACCACATACTTCATCTCACCTTACTTTACCTCACATTTATTACGATATGATATCAATCTTTATTTTACTTTACCACACCTGTAAACAAGTCACTTTTACTTAGCATATAAAACTACAATAAAATGTGATAAAGTAAAGTTAAATAAAAAGAAAATACTTTACCATTTCTTCCCACTTTACTTTACCAAATTTTTATCCCACCTTTACTTTACCTCACCTTTACAGTGCTGTGACATTTACTTTTACTTTACTTTACCATATATGTAACATCATGATGGATTTGAAAGTCTTTATTTTACCATTTTGTAATCGTCATTTTGAAAGATTCTTATCTTGTAGAAAGTTTTCTATAGGGGAGAGGTGTGGGAGAAAATATTGAGCTTTTTAAAAGAAAAGAATATTTTCTTCAAGTTTTTCTTAGGTTACCAAACGTACAAGATTCTCTTCTTTAGAAATGAAATATTATACTCTATAAAATATTATTTTCTTGTGTTTTCTTATGCATCCAAATAGGCCCTAACATAGTATATATAATGTTTGTTTGGAATCCCACTTTCACATGAGTAAATAATATGATGAAAATAAGAGAGAGAAAGAGCATGGAAGGACTTATATTGGTTTTCATATAATTTTTTTTTCAGGAAAGAGAAAGAAAGGACTTGTATCGATTTTTATATGGGATTTAGGGCTAGATAACCCGAAACTTTTACAGAGGAGGAAATACTGTAAATCAAAGGTCTACAATGGTTTTTTTTTTTTTTTTTTGCTAATGAAGGGTTTCAAACCCTTTGGAATGGACTAATCCCTTCGGGCCCAGAGGGAAGCTGGGTAAACTCTCCTGTAGCCTTCTGAAGCCCAAAGCTCTACTGTGTTAAAATGAACACTTTTTTATATGGCATAAAATTACGGTAAAGTGTGATAAAGTAAAGTCAAAATAAGAATTAATAATCTTACGACTCGTTCCCAATTTACTTCACTACAACTTTATCTCACCTCTAGTTTACCTCATCTTTACTGTGATGTGATCTACCCTTTTTTTACCTAGTCTAGAAGAAAAAGTAGTGTGATAAAGTAAAATCTAGCTACCACTTTTTTTTTTTTTTTTTTCACAAACCACTTTTTTACAAACATAAACCATAATAAAGTAAAGTAAAAGACAAAAAACTATAATTTTGCAACTCTCTTATACTTTGCTTCACCACATACTTTATCTCGTATGTACTTTAACCCATATTTGCTTTACCTCATCTTTACTCTGATGTGTGGTTTACCTTTACTTTACCACACATGTAAACAAATACATCACACTAGATTTGTTGAAGTAAAGATTTTACTTTACTATTTTGTAAACATATTTTGAAAGATTTTTATGTTGTAGGAAACCTTCTAAAGGGGGAGGGATTGTAGGATAAAATATTTGGATTGCAAAACCCATAAAATTTTCTTTTTAAATGAAAGATTATATTATCTGAAATATTATATTTTCGGTAATATTCATTTGAGAACTAATTTTCATATATTATATGAGAACTTTTTTGTGAAGCCCAATTATGGTGCCTATTTGGGGATGGAAATAGGGGAGATGGAAAGATCTATGTGAGATCACCCCAAGTATCAAGTTTGACACCAAACCCATGCCCCTAACCCCTTCATCCATGGCCCACAAGTTTAATGGGTTCATATTCAAAAAAATATTCAACCCTCGATCCAACGGTTCAGTTCATTCGGATGTGTGCTAATCCATAGGATTAGTGACTATCAAGGGTTTTCCTATTTGTTGCTAGGTTTGGATGAATTGCTAGTTGGGCCCCGCAAAAAACTTTTCATAATTTTGTATATTTTTTTCATCCAAACAGGCCCTTGGTCTTTTGACGGGCCCACGCCACCTTAACCCGAATGTTACCACAGGTGAATTATTACCGTGGCAGTGTCTGTCATATTTTACTACTCCCACTGATCCATGTAAACTGGAAGCTTTTGTGCAATTACTACAGTCACCAAGGTGGGGTTATCTCCTTAAAACTCAGCCCATTTACAGATATTTTTAGAATCTCCAATTACACCTTGGGTTTCTCCTCAACAGACTAGGGGTATGTTTGGCATCTCTACTCTTTTTTTATAGATCCATCTAAAATAGAGCTATTAAAAAAAGAGCCATAAAAAAAGAGGCTAGAATAAAAAAAAATGCGTTTGATAACTCAGGAATCTATTTTAAATACCTCGCCTCTATATTTTAAGACCAAAAGCTCTATTTCTCATCTGCCCATTTTTGGAGCATTTGGATTTTAGAGGATTTGCCTCTAAATGTCTAAAGCGGATAGCGTCTAGAATCTTGTGCCAAACGCTCTAATTGTTTAAACCTCTGTCCAATTTAGACATTTAGAGAAATAGAGGCATGAAATAGAGATGCCAAACATGGGCTAGGATGACATTTTCCGTGTCCAAACTCTCGAAAAAATGGATGAGTGAGACTTAAGAGTGGCCCCACGCGTGGCATCATGGGCTTTCCACGTTTAACAATTTTTGAGAAAAAAAATGACTTCTATTATAAACTGTTTTTTACTATAATTTTTTTTTAGTACCCTAGCCAAAGGGGCTAGAATCCAAGAGAGAGCTTGCATACACATGGAAAAGCAGACCACACAAATAGGAAGAAAGCCCGCATATGCACATAAAGAAAAACCCACACAAGTAAGAAAGGAGTCTGCTCAAACGAGAAAAAGGAAAAAAATTATAATTTTAAAAAATTCAAATGCCGAGAACCAGAAATACAGAAAAAGTGTCATTAGTTGTGAATGTATGGCCCAGTTGCTCATTTGCACATCCATGAGAGTCCAGATCTCCTGAATGGTCTCTTAGTCGCTTTCTGTGGGAGGGATGCATGGAACTCTATAGTCTATATAGGGTCCCGCTGTTGATAATCTGAATTTTTAACATGAATGCTATCGCCTCCCGTGACACATCCTCTTATGGAGTTGGTCCCACTGTACGTAGGATCTAGCACTTTACCGATAATGTGATTAGCATAATCTTATGCATAATTAATTATATGCATTAAATATTTGATCAGTCATGTGATGAGTCTCACCGTTGGATCAACTTTTATTGAAGTAAAATTTGAGGCTACGCCATTAGAATGGACGATATTCATGTTGAACAATATGGATTATCAATAGGTAGGCCTCATGTAGAGTGCTACACATCCCACTCACGGAAAGCATGTGGGGGACCACTTGGGTTCGGGATTCCAACTACGAGAAAAAATCATAATCATAACAAATTAAAACACATTGAGTAAGCAAACATAACTTTCTGATTAAGAAAACAAGATAACAATGTATGAAAGCACAGAAGAATAGTCCCCCACGCCGCGGCTTTAGAGTTGAAATTGGAAACACGGGGCTTTCTGAAGTTTGTTATCCTACGCCACCACCTATGTCGACCCATGTCGTTTACTATTTCAATCCATCTTATTCTATCCATTCGTCCAAACGCGTTCACTTACACCAAACACGTATACACATATCAACCTGGAATACCAAACCGAGTCCTTCAAAATACCTTCTCAGAACCTTCCTTTCCAACCCATCTCCATCTCCCCCTCTATAAATAAATCCCTCTCCCTACTCTCTACATACTCAAACTCATTCTCGTTACATCTCTCTCTCTTCATCTCTATTGTTCAATCTCTCTCTCTCTATCTCTCTCCATGGCTGAAACAAAGCAATCCCATTTGAATGGAGCTTACTATGGCCCTCCCATCCCACCCAAACAGTCCTATCACAGACCCGGTCGAGGGTCAGGACTATGTTGTGGCCCATGTTGCATACTGAGCGCCTTGCTCAAGCTCATCATCACCATCGTCGTCGTTCTGGGTATCATCGTCCTTGTTCTCTGGCTCGTCCTACGCCCTTCCAAGGTGAAAGTCTACGTCGAGAACGCGTCGCTAACGCAATTCAATCTCACGGACAACAACCTCTATTACAACCTTACACTTGACATGAGCGTGAGGAATCCAAATAAGAAAGTTGGTATTTACTATGATAGGCTTGAGGCTGCAGCTTACTATGATGGAAACAGGTTTGGTTACACAACCTTGCCTAGTTTCTACCAAGGCCACAAGAACACTTCCATGTTGTACCCTGCCTTTTCTGGGGAATCTGCGATTGCGCTCGGGAGCTCGGGTGATGCAGATTTCAACCAGGATAAGAGCCAGGGGTCATTTGATGTTTTTGTTAGAGTCAATATGAGGATTAAATTTAAGGTTGGACCTATCAAGACGAACCGATACAAGCCAAAGTTCAAGTGCGATTTGAAGCTTCCCTTGTCGTCGGATGGTAGCACGGCTACAGGGTTTACGAGGACAAAGTGCGACATTGATTTTTAATAATCAGATGTGTTTGGCGTCTGATACATTCCATTCGTTTATTTATGCTTTACATGTATGTGGTTTGACGATTTCTATGTTTTTTTTTTTTTTTTTTTTTTTGTTTCATGTTACAGTCCTTGTACTATTTTAGGTGTTATTTGGTGATTGATTATGTATACCATATGGTTTTGTATTATGTTGGATTCTTTTGACTTCTTATTTATGCGCTTGTGTGTCTAATGTCGATGGTGATGAAATACCTTACAAATAGGTTGTTAAAAATCCCTAAACTTGATGTCACTGCATTGAAAATTCAAAATTGCAATATTAGTCAACAAAGGAGGAGCAGACTGCAGATATAATAGGCTTCTTCCTACGGCATGAATAAATCTTATATATAGAGAGAATGAGTAGGTTTAAAGTGATGGCTGCTACATAACAACTTTGACCATTGCATTAAAGGTTTTGGGAGCAACTGTTTTTGTTAATTATTTGGTGATAACAAATTATACTGAGAAACCATTAAATATTGTTTTGAGCTCATTATATCGATTAGTAAGGTTCTACTTATGCTTAAAACACCCTAAAGACTTCATTGATACAAAATGTTTGGATAAAAATTTGAGTGTAATGCTAATTGAAAGAAAGTGACCGTCGAGACCATTCTAACATGATGCAACATGTTACAGCTGTCTAGATTGTAACAGCCAAAAACATGGTTTTAACTGAAACAGATGATGTAGCCTCCAGAATCATAAAAATATGTGTGAATGCACCATTTTCTAATACAGTGATAGATTGTATTTGAAGCCCCATGATCTTTATCATCTCCACAGCTCAACTGGAACAGAGTACTGTTTCTGTAATTAATTCGGTAGCAAAATTAACCAGACATACTAGAGTTGTTTTCGACTCAATGCTTGTCCAAAATCCCTGCAAAGGATCAACAGATTGATAATCTAAGGGGCCTGTTTCCCACAGTTTCAGACTCCAAGCAGAATTACTTAAAATCTCTTCTGGGTTTTAGGAAAAGATTGGGTGATCATCCCGATTTGGATAAAATGAGTTTTGACTGAATTTGGGAAATCAATGAATTACTTCATAAAGACTATATAACCTTACTTGGGTTTCAGCTGAGTTTCTCAGGGTCCATTTTGAGCTTTCAAGATTCATTTTATAGTTCTCAAAGGAAAAAGGGCCAGAAGAGTGCCTCAGCTCCTAATCCAGATTGAATCTAAACCCGTGCGTGGGCAATGGGCAATGTGGCTTACACGTAACTTCCACAATTTAGAAGGGGTGTTTGTTTGCAACCATTTACGAATGTAAATGGAGGTGGTGCTTATAATTGTTATGCATCAATCATGTTTGTTTCCGTCCAAATTAGGTGTGAAAATGGTGTGGAAAAACAGACATTTTTGCACCAAAATTTACGTACCTCTGCCCCAGTAAAACGTTTTACACCTCGTAAATGCGCTCCAAAAGATTATTGGATCCATCAAGACTAAACAGTAAGATCCCAAGTTGGAGAGTGATCTGAGGATTCTCTACTGGGTTTACAAGGAAAAAGTGATATTGATTCTAATAATCAGATGTGTTCTTGTTCTGATATGTATTTCTTTTTCTTTTTTCTTGCTTAGATGGGTGAGTGATACATGACTTGTGAGATGTTTCTCCTCTGACATGTATTTCATTCATTTATTTTTGCTTACATGTATGGGGTGACTATTTCTACCCATTTCGTTTTTCTTGTTCCTTTGTTGTTCTTGCACTATTTTTGTTTGGTATTTTGTGACTGATTGTGAATGCCATTAGTTTTGTTTTATATTAGATACTTTTGTTGTCATCTTTAGGCCCTTGTGTTTCCAAAGTCAGAGGTGATTTAATACCTTAAAGATAAGTTATTCAAAGCCCTTGATGTCACTGCATTTAACATTGCAATATTAGTCAACAAAGGTAGAGAAACAGAGATAATATAGACTTCTTCCGAGTGCATGAACCAATACTAAAAGAAAAGATTAGTTGCCTGGGTTTACAGTGACGGCTGTTTCATACTGCTTTGCAAAGTGGCAGGTGTCACGGGGTAGATTTTTCGCCTAAAATTTTCACAGTGCGGCGTTAAGGACACCGGTTGCTTAACCAGCCAACCAACAAACACACAAAGAACAACAGTAAAGGAATAGGTAGAAGACAGTTGCAGACAACACAATGCAATGCAGATCACTTGATTAATTTGGCACCGGCCCTCTTTTATTAATCAAAACTGTGGGACAAACCCTTATAAAGAATTACATACATAAATCTCTGTAACACTCTCATACAAAGAACCCTCTTGAATCTCTGTCTGAACCTTCCCTTTTGATTTTGTCTCAGGCTATCTCTCTCTGTCTCTGTCGCAGATCTGCAGCCATACAGTCCTTTTTAAAAAAGTCTCTGGCCAATCAGGTAGTGCCACCAAGGCAAACTGCCTGCCAACTTGGCCTCTTACTAAATTCAACTGGCTCAATTTTGCAAAGCTTGTAATCTTGAGGGCTAAACTAGAGTTTGACTAAGCCTGATTCATTCGGATCAGCCCAGTCCTCCCATTGTCTGTTAATATGTATGCGTGTATATATGTATTTATATGTGGGGGGACATTCATGTGTATCCATGATTCCTCACCATAAGGTGAGGGACACTTATATGGCTTTCCCTTTTTGCACATGAACGTTTTTTTTTTTTTTTTTTCATATGACTATATATGGTTTTTCCTCTTTTGCATATGAATATTTTCAATTATGTAAGTGTCTCTCACCCTATGGTGAGGGATGGATGCACATGAATACTCTCCTTATATGTGTTATTGTCTTTGCCATATATAAAACAATATAATTCATGGCACTTTTTTCTTGGAATGTGAAGTGTTGCTCTCCATCCGCACGTAAAGAATGGATTTTTTTTTCTTTTGGCCTAGGAAAAAAGGATTAGTAACATTAAAAAACTAAATGATTACATATTTGTACAATAGATGGCCAAAAGATAATAGATACAGAATCAGCTTCAGTGTTGTTGAAAGTTTGCGGTGCTTGATAGTACATGTTTTTTTTTTTTTTTTTTGTTTGGTAAAAGATAGTCCATGTTTTAAAGCTAGCTAGAGCTGCTTTTCGGAATATTATTGGCAATGAAAACCAAAATTGAAACATTTTTTCCTGAAACCTACTACTATTGCCATGAATTATCTTTCAATTTTTTTTCTTACAATAATAAAAGGGTTCATTAGTAGTTGGTGTTCAAAAGGTATATATGTTTTTTAAATAAAATCCTTTGACCCTGGTCTGGTCTTTGAGGGTAGGGTAAGGGCTCAAATATTGTAGACCCGTCGAGTACATTAGGGCTTTGCCTCCACTTTGGCCTAGGCTGCATATATGAGGGTAGGGAAGGGCCGGCTTACCTTGACATGGCCTCGGCTGGCCCTTTGACAGCCCTAATTGCAGCTAATTGTTATCCAAAAGGTTAATTCCCAATATGCAAAGATATTCCTTGAAGGTCTTGTTTGAATAATTGAGGAGTGGAGTAAAATGAAGTGGACTTCACATGTGAAGTGGAGTAAAGAAAAGTAGGTTGAAGTTAAAGTAGAGTACTTCACTGTTACTCCATTTGGATGCTTATTTTGATTGTTAGGCCCTTAGGGCCGGTTTTGATAGGCAAAAACTAAAGTAGAGTAAAGTTAAATTGGCCCTTGGATAGCCAAAAAATAGATTAGAGTGAAGTTAAATAGGCCCTAACAGTCTAAAATTTCAACTCTACCCTGTTTGGATGAATTTGGCCCAATAGATGAAGTAATGTTGTAAGCCACATATATTCCATTTCACTTCAACTCAAAATACTTTGATTTCCTTGATTAAAAGTGGATTCTACTCCAAACCTTAACTTCAAAATAAGCATCCAAATGGAGTGAAGTGAAGTACTCTACTTTAATTTCAACCTACTTCTCTTCACTCCACTTCACATGTGAAATCTACTTCATTTTACTCCACTTCTCATTTATCCAAACAGGCCCTAGGGGTTTAAAATTTCAACTCTACCCTATTTGGATGACTCTGGCCCCATAGATAAAGTACTGTTGTGAGCCACATGTACTCCATTTCACTTCAACTCTAAATATTTCAATTTCCTTAAGTAAAAGTGGATTCTACTCCAAACCTTAACTTCAAAATAAGCATCCAAATGGAGTGAAGTACTCTACTTTAACTTCAACCTACTTCTCTCCACTCCACTCCCCTCCACATGTGAAATCCACTTTATTTTACTCCACTTTTCATTTATTCAAACAGGCCCTGGGTAGGAATGTGTGAAAAAACTCTACATAGTAAAGTGAATAGGGTATCTTAAAATTCAATTCAATTCACTTCAGAAATTTTTCCCTGGTATCCTATCAATTATACAAGCATCAAGGCAAAGTGAAAACGAGTTGTAAATCCCTTCTAAAGAATAAAGGCAATGGATTTAGGTATGCTTACATTAGATTCAATTGTTTTAATTAGATCTAAATCCTATGATGGTTGATCTTATGCGATAAAATTGATTGCATTAAATCCAAAAGTCTCGCTCCCCAGGAGAAATAGACAGAGCCATGTTGAGGGTAAGATTTCGCAATTCTGGATGATTAAATCCACATGGAAGGTAAAATTCCATGGGCTTTCTTTTTCCTTTTTAACATAATATCGATTTCGATACACCCAACCTTTGACCATATCCCTATGAACATGAATTCATTCATATTTAATCTGTGCAAATAAACAGGCTTAAATAACGAGGATCACATTAAATCAGGAAAGATACATGTCCTGTCAATATAAAAGGCATGGAGACCTGGCCCCTTATGACCATAACCCTAATCCCGTGAAAGTCTAATTCAATGTGCTTAGATATTTTATTGAACATTCTGCAGCATGATGGGCATAAAGGATGGGGGGTGATATTGAATCATTAATCCCCAGCTCAGCCAAGTGACTGTTAACAGATGTGTTCATCATGGATATGGATTGGCATTTCATCAGTACCTGGCTTGTGACTGCATGATACCCAATAAGAGAATGCGAGGGCAAACAACTTCAACAATTGGGAGGACTAGATATGAGTACCCAGCGATCACCCTAGTAATTCAAATCCTACGAATGTCAAGGTCCCTTCTACATCGCTACTTCATATCCTTTACCCATCACCTCACATCCTTCAGCCGTCATCTCTTTAATAATTCTTTCAATTGAGCTCATTTGACCATAAATTCTTATGTATTCAATTCCTACATATCCCACGCAAACAACCTCTAAGGAAATATTAGGGAAGAGGCCACTAAAGAGCTCTTGACATATTAAAACAAAAACACCATTGCAAAATATAACTGCTATTGTACTGGTTTTGGCTTAATATACTATATCTTTCCGGAAAAAAAAAATATAACTCAACAGAATCACCTAAAGAAGAAGGCCTCAAACCAACACATATGATTCATGCCACAAGGTGAATAGGTCCTACACCCAACTTCAGCAAAGAAACAATTGAAATAGCCAAAAACTCAATTAAATGGATTTTTATCCAGTCACCAAAAACTAAATTGGCCAAATGACCTTACATTGTATAATATTCTATCTCTAATAATAAAGAAAAACTAAAAACAATCTATTCTCTCCCATCAGATCAAGTTAATAATGTTCTAATCTTAACCATTCAAACATTGTCATCGACATCAAAGCCATCAATCTAGGCTAAGAAAAAGCTTAAATCAGCCTGACCATTCATAAATAATAAAATGTGAAATGACTAAAACACCATACCATTTGGTCACTAGTGTAAACCCTAGCCCATAACTTAATCAATCTTCTTGCTGGAATCACAAAAACTACATTTGAAAGGTAATCAGATAACTCATCCAATGGATCCGATTCCATGTCATTTTAACATTAATTGATGCGTAAAATATGGCCACTTATAAAAAAAAAAAAAACTAGACATGAAACTGTAATAAGTTATTGAGTTCAATGGAAACAAAATATATGCTAGTGAATCAAGTTAACCTCGTTGAGCCTGCTGCCCATATTTTAGCCTTCATGGTAGGCTTCTTCTCGATCTCCATCACCAACCTTTACATCTACATCATTCTTGCTGGGTTAGGAGGAACTTGACAAAATTACTTTTGGATAGAACACCAAGTCACCAACTGCATGCAGATAAAGATTAGCTGTTGTTGTCCATTTAGGTCTTTGGCTCCACAAGTAGACGGTACCAGCTGCAGAGCCCATAACTCTTTGGCTGGATCATGTTGTAGGCCTAATTGAACAGTTTGATCTGGTCATATATGCCACTGGATCACCAGAAATGATGTTTCCTTCCATTGCAACATCCATCTTAGTCAACATATCCATCCAGTCATTTCATTTGTTAATAATCATGATTTGATCATTGTTTGGACATCAGATTGTCAACCACGGTCTCTAGCAATAAAACTATAAAAGTGATTATGCCAACATCTATGGTATTTGATCAACTCTTGATATGTCCATTGGCTGTCTGACTAATCAATCATGTTTAACATCTTTAATGTATGAATTTCTGCTGTTGGATCTAGATGATCAGTATGTACCACATGTTCTCTTGTACATATTTGTCCATGTCAAACACTGGAAGGGGTAATCTTATTTATTTTCAGTAATAGAATCATCAGTTGAATCTTCAGCTGTGCAACCTGCATCATCATAATCTTCCTCAATGATACCTCCATACCTACTTTGAAAGGGAATCTGTAGGCTTCGATCGTACTTTTCCAACAATCATGTGAATTTCCTTCAATGGACATTTCTACAACTTGAGACCATGAATTATTCCATTAAGCTTGTCAATGATGATCAGTGTACTAGAACTTTTCAACTGAAGAACTCGAGCATTGTCATTATTTAAGAAGCTCATTATTACTTAATGCAGAGGAGGAACTAACATCAGCTGTTGCAGAACTCAACATATCACTATCATATGCTTAAAAATGCAATTCCAGATAATTCAGAAACTGTCATTCTTAATTACAGTCTAATAAGCTCATCACAAGACCAGTGAGTATAACAGTCCTGTAGTACTGCTTGATCCTTTCAAGAGAGCATGCAGGACTTCAAGAAATCTCAACATATTCTTACACCCTCGAGTAGATGTGTCTTAACCAAGCTCACCGCATCCAGGTCTGATCTGGGTGGTAAACAAAGAAGCAAGAATGAAAAATTTCTCCCATAAGCCCAAAATCCCTCTAATGAGATTTATTCCAAACTGTAACAGAGATGTTCTCAAAAGTCCTGCTTTCTGATTGTTCAACCAGTTCTGTCCCGTTTGATTCTCTGTAGAATTTCTGGAAAGGAGGGGCTGGAGCACACCTTTAACGGGATGGGATATAAAAAAAAAAAAAAAAACCAGAATGCCTTCAAACATCCAGTGAATATTGGGTAAATCTGCTAGTGACTTCATAGTACTCAGTTGAAGATCAGCAGTGGACATACAAATCAATCATGCATTTTGAACGGCATGATCTTCAAGGCAGTAAAGTTGGTGTACATCAGTAATAGTCCCACGTGTCAATCACTGTTCATTGGAGATGCCAATTCTCCACAACAAAACTTCAATCTGTTATATTAGCAAGAAAGATTTAGCAACTTCATGTGGGGGAGAAATAATGAAGAAGAGGAGAGATGAGAAAGAACTTTGGATGAAGCGTAAGCATGTATTGGGCAGCTCTCTCTTCCAATCCATCTCTCAGTTCTTGGCTTGCTTGAACCTACACAGCTTGTCCATCTTGGGCTAACTTACCTGTGGTCAAATAGGTTGCCATCAAATATGGAGGAGTTGAAAGGTAAAACTGTTAAATCCGAACATAGATATATGGGATAAGGTTATGATAACGGTGATGCTGATAATCGCTTGATGTATTGACAAGTAGTGCAGCATAACTGGGTGCTAAATGAATTTTAAAAGAGGGAATACCGGAATACCCAAGACATTATGTTCTACAAGGGTTTTGTATTCTATGAAAAATTAGAAAATACCATTGGTGTATCACATTTATGCAATTCTCTTTTTTACTTCAACAGAGTACTCACGCGCACACAACATATATCAAAGCAAATTAAAATAGTAGAACTCTATCTTAACACAGATAGGATATAGCTATGATGATGACAATGACGATGACAATAATGATGATAATAGATCTGATAGTGCTATTGATTCATTATTACAGTTCAGGATCAGCCAAATGCATGATCATTTAAAGCTGCTTACAATATGTGAAAAAGAAAAAGTAGTGTCCTCTCATTCTCTATTGACCATATGGATGTATGTAAAAATCAAGTGATGCTGGGCTTGACTTATAACCATGATAAACATACCAAAAAAAAAGGTTAAAATTTTTATTGTTATATTTTTAATTGCACCAACCCAGTGAAGAAGAAAAATATGTATGAATATTGTGCACCCACCAGAGGAGCCCATGATGAATATGAATTCATTAATTATGGCCATATCGCAAATCAATTAGCTTCGAAAGTCCAAACTGCTCGATTTTAAGAAAAAAAAAAAAAGGACCATTACGATTCCTTTACGTGCTAAAATTCAATCCTTTGGATCATCCAGTTGTATTAATTCTGGGATATATGATCATATCCACAGAGAGTCTCATTTAATAAGATGCCAGGCACTCAAACAAGTGTGTTCTTTCCAGTGTGCTGCAAAGTAGGCTTAACAAAACAACTTATTATTATTATTATTGGTTTGTTAAAAAAAGATCCTCTTTTTAGTGATGTACTACGTAAACCAAATGAACTTTAGTAAATAGATTCCAAATTTAGTTATTTCGATCTCATTATCATCATCATGATCAAAGTCTTAGCAGTTATCCCATCTATCTGGGCTCCCTTTCTAACATCCAGTTCTCCACCATCCCTATTGAGAGCTATGTTATCAGTAAGTAACAATCTATCATGTTGCTTCTAACTATTTCTCTAAGTCAATAATTGCTTCCCACTTCCTTTTATACCTCATAATTGCAGGACATCAGACCTTAAAACAGAGGATGTTAAAGTTCCACTAAGCACATGTCAAACCATCTTAGATGACATTCTTTCCCTTCCATTTGACAAACATAAAAAGATTCTACTACCAAAAAAAGGAGTCAATATATTATTACAAACTGCCACCACCACCACCAACATTAGCCTTATCCCATCAATTTGGGTTGATATAATCAAACATTAGCAGCGAATAAATTCATGAACAGATTTTGTTAAATAATGATGTATTATATAATGCCCAGGCTCCTGTGTGGATGTCGTGTGAGACATGGGCCCTACATGATCAATCTGAGCCCATCATCCTAACCAACATAACAACCCCCCCACCCCCCCCCCACCACAACCTCTTCCCCTTACTCTTCTCTCCCCCTCCCACTCCTCTTTCTCCCACCCCACGTGTCATGGATCTCATGGGTTTTATGTTGCGGCTCTGATACCACTTGTTGTGCATGTGTGTACGGAAGCGTAAAATACCTGTGATCAACAATTAATCAAGACACATAAGGAAGATAGAAAACTCACATAGAGATTTACGTGGTTCGGCAAGATTGCCTATGTCCAAGGGAAAGAAACTAGACTTCCCTATTACTTAGTCCCACGTGGTTCGGCAATCACTAACACCCACGGGAGAGAAAGCTCTCACCTCTCTAACAGAATCTAGGGTTGGATATTACGTCAATATATAATCTCTACTTTCTTGGCCCCCCAAGAAACCCTTTTTTAGCCCAAAGAAATCCCCGGTACAATTACAAAAATAACTATGACCCTGAACCTATTCATTGGCCAACCCAATGAATCAATCCAGTCAACCTAAAATACAATACATAAACCCAACAATCTCCACCTCGGCTTGGATTCCACAAAACTCGAGCCATAGGAATAGTGGGCAATGTCTTCTCGTACCTTGCTAACAGGTACGCCCCCACACCCATTGTCATTGGGCGCAATCTTCTTACTTCAATACTCTAAATGTAGAATCGGCACTTGAACTTTGAGATAAGCTCATCTTTTCGCCAAACTCCATCTCAAACTTGACGGTTGAATCCATTGACAAATCTGAGTGATTTCAATTTCTAAATCACTTATTATCCAGCCATTAACCTGCCCAAATTTCAGTACCATTGTGAAGATCCAATCACCATGAGCATGCAAGCGAAAATGGATCGGGAATCCGAGTCTTGTTTACTCCACAATCACAGAACAAAATTTCTGCCTCCGATCTATCAAACACTCGTTGAACCTGCCGACATAATCTGATCCCTCAATCTAGTCAAAACCCCTGTTTGACCACTACGATGTCATTGTTGCTTCTTCGCTGGCTGGGCTTTGGCAAGATGAACGGCATCACATGTCATCCGGCAACATGTGGTTATGCAATGACAAATCTAAGGCGACATGTCTCTTTCTTGCAGATTTCTTCCACATCTAACAGCAACAGGGCTTGCCCTTTCTGTTGTCTGCAAGTGATTCCAAACGAACACCTTCGTTTCACCGAATCTGCAAACCCTCTTCAATTTGGTCAAATCTAACCCGTTTGACCTGGTCAAACCTCTTTGACCGTGCTTTGATGATGTTAGGATGCTGATGTCAGCCACTCCCATTGACCCACAAGAGAACCAACACTAAGATTCAATCGTGGTGCTGCCTTCACTCCTTCCTTTTGCAACCAAAATTGGACTTCTTCTGGTAAGGTCTGCAGATCTAGCTTCTTCTCTGGTTTAGGTGAGTGGCCAGCAACCGTCTTCTCTTTTTTCAAATCTCAGCAACAACCAAGACGGTAAAAAAGCCTCTCTTTCTTCAACCACAGTGGGCAAAATTGATTTGATCTGTAATCCACATGAATCAATTCCGGACCTTTTGATCTGTGCGAATAGGATCCTCAAAATCGAGAGACTGTGGCTCAAATCTCCATCTCCACCGATCAAAGATCGAACTACAACATACTGAAATATGTGGCCATGGAGATCTGAGTACGAATCTGTCTCCTCTTTGTGCAGTAGTGGGCAAACCTATACCCCGATCTGATGCAGCCGAACAAATCCTTTGTCTCCAGGTCTTCTTTTCAGATCTTTCTCTCTCCCGCTCCGGCAGCTGCCAGTCAATTATCTTGCAGTCTGGCAACACTGTAGCGGGTATCACGTCCGAGCGGCGGCAAAACTATCATTCTTCTCTCTACAGAAACCGACAGCAACGGTACCCTCTTTACCATACAATCCAGGACAAGTCCGGATCCTCTAAAGGCTGCTATTCTTTTTTTTTTTATTATTTTTTATTTTTATAACGAAGGGTGTCTTATCCCTTTGGGCTAAAATAATCCCTACGGGCCCAAGGGGAGCCAGGTAAATCCCTTATGGCACCAGTGTGTTAGTGCAGTTTCAAACCCTCAACCTCCAGGTGCAAACCGTAGTCCTAGGCCAATTGAGCTACCCCTTTGGGTTTAAGGACTGTTATTCTTCAACCGTAAAGATGTAGATGGAGTTTCATATGAATTCAAGTCTTTTTAGCGGTGTCATCCAGTGAAACAGGTGCGGGCCCTCTCTTCTTCCTCAATCGAATGGATTTTGCAACTTTCCAAACCGATCGTCTTGCATTCACTTCAAGACTGAAATGCAACGACACTTTTTTTCTTTTTTATTATTCTCACTCTCCACTTGTCAAAAGACAAGACTTTCTTCCTCTCCTTTGTTTCCTTTTAAGGAAACAAGTAATGCCCTCGTACATAAAGAAGAGCACCAAGTCACACAAAGTCAAATAATCGCGCGTAGACACAACCCTGAGCAATCTTAACCTCGACTTGATCACAAAACCCGAGTGACCTCCATCTTGCACAAAACCTGATAATCTCAACCTCGGTCTGAAACCCGAGGATCTCCACCTCGCTTTGATATCACTTTTTGTGCATCTGTGTACGGAAATGTGGAACACTACGATCAAGAATCAATCAAGCCACACAAGGAAGAGAGAATAATCGCATAGGGATTTACGTGGTTCAACAAGATTGCCTACGTTCACGGGAAAGAAACTCAACTTTCCTATTACTCAATCGCAGGTGGTTCGGCAATCGCCGACACCCACAGGAGAGAGAACTCTCACGGAGTCTACATCAATATATAATCTCCACTTTCTTGGCCCCCAAAAAACCCTTTATTAGCCACCAAGAAAACCCTGATACAATTACCAAAATACCCATGACCCTAAACTTGTTCATTAGCCAATCCAATGAACCAATCCGGTCTACCCAGAATACAAAACATAAACCCAACATTTTACACCGATCCAAATGGATTGAATTGTTCGCTAGAATTAAAATAACATTGTGCATTTCAGCACTTTTAACTTTGAGGGCCATAAATCAAGGGTTAGAATGATGGGATTGGCTTGAAGAATTGTACATGTGGTAGTCCTATGTGGATCTTTCAATCTCCAACCCCACCCATGATTGGTGAGCCCCACGGGTTGTCTCGTAGGGTCTCCCACGCAAGATATCCATGAAGGGAGCAAACCCCATTCTATAATATGTAAAATACAATAATAATAATAATAATAATAATAATAATAATAATAAAGACATAAATACAATGAGATAACAAAGTTACGCTACAGTGTAGAGGCACATAGTAAAATAAATCCATATGGATGGAAACTGTATCCCTTGTTAAATACTCTATGAGATTGCCTCCCTCAAAAGAAAAATCTTTTATGCTTGCTTTGGTGGTTGATGGAGTGGAAAACAAAAGCTTTTGGTGAAATACTGTTGAATGTTTCATGGATTATTTCCAATAATAAGCATTGGAAATAAAAGATGTGGAGTACCTTATATTATCGCATGCTGGAAAAGGCATGATAATGTGAGACAGAAGGCCGATATCCTTCAATCATCATGTGCTTGGTTAGCTTTCTAACCTCTATATATATTTCTTGAATGAGTGGATGTAGCTGGTCCCCAACAACAAACACATGAACTCTACTTTTGATCTCAATCCAACTGCATCCTGGCTCTTTACTAACTCCTCGAAGTCTCATTGTTTTCATCACTCGTTCCACATCTTCCCTTTGACCTAACGCTGCATAGATATTTGATAACAGCACATAAGCAGAGGACTCTTGAGAGCCCAACTCCAATAGCTTCTCTCCAGCGTACACTCCTATTTTGAAATTACGATAATTTCGACAAGCACTCAACAAAATACGCCATAGATACATTCCATGATCAATGGGAACAGATTCAATGAAGTCTTTGGCTTCATCAAGCTTTCCAGCTCGACTGAGTATATCAACCATGCAAGCATAGTGGTCGACTATGGGTACAATGTTGTAATCACTGTACATTGAATTAAAGTAAGACCAACCTCTCTCGACCAAGCCCATATGGCTACAAGCAGATAGAATATTGACAAATGTGACATGGTCCGGCTCTGTGCCTTCAGATCGCATCTCCTCAAAGAGTTGTAAGGCTTCATTACCCCTCCCATTTTGAGAGAAACCAGATATCATCGAGTTCCACGAGACAACATCCCTGATGGGCATTCTTCTGAAGACAAGGGTTCCATCTTCAAGGTTCCCGCACTTTGCATACATAGTCGATAGAGCACTTCCAATTGGAACTTCCAAACCAAGCCCATATTTGATGGTACGAGCATGGACTTGCTTCCCCTGTTCCAAAGCCGCTAGGTTAGAACAAGCTCTGAGAACACTAGCCATGGTTAGCTCATTGGGTGTGAGACTTTCCATCTCCATCCTGCCATACAAGTTTAGACCTTCCTCATTTTCCCCATTTTGCACATATCCTCCAATCATTGAGGACCACAACACAATATCAGGTTCTTGAAGCTGATCAAACTCCTTCCGCGCATCGTCAATGTTTTTGCATTTTGCATACATATCAACCAAAGCACTCCTTACAAAGATCTGAAACCCATATCCCAACTTCAACAGATAACTGTGAACTTGCATTCCTTCCCGGACAGCTGCTAGATTGCTACACGCATTGAGAGCCCCAACAAAAGTGAATTCACTAGGCCTTATCCCTGCAAACTGCATTTTCGAAAACAACCGTAGTGCCTCGCCAGAGTTATCATTTTGTGCATACCCCGTGATAATGGCCGACCACGTGATCGAGTTCTTATCACTCGACAATTCAAACATCTGCAGCGCATCAGCCAATCTCTCACATTTAGCATACATGCTAACTAGAGAATTCCCCACAGCCACAAAACACAACAGCCCGTTTTTCTCCGCTAGGCCATGAATCTGCTTCCCACACTCAACAAATTCCGGGAGCGAAACAGCACTGAGAACACTAGTAACCACAAACTCATTCACACCAACCTCCTCCTCGCCTCGCATCAAGTTAAAGAGCTCAAAAGCCTCAACAGCCCGCTTCCCAAAAGCATACCCAGAAACCATGGCAGCCCAAGAAACAGGATTCCTCTCAGGCATTGCGTCAAACACTTTCCGTGCATCGACAACAAGACCCAACTTACAGTACATATTGACCAAAGAACTCCCAATAAACACATCCACAGAAGTCAAGGTCTTGACAGCAACCGCATGAGCCTGTTTCCCTCCACTGTGGTCTAACAAAAGAGCAGCAGAAGTGAAAACGCCTGCAAAAGTGAAGGAATTCGGGACCACGTCGCTGTGGGTCTCGATTCTCATTCTCTGAAAGAGCTGTAGAGCGAGAGAAGATTCCTGAGAGGAGCCCTGTTGGGCATAGGCGTTGATAAGGCAGTTCCATGAGACGACGTCTCGGTGGGGCATTTCGTCGAACAGGAGGAGGGCTTCGTGCAGGCGTCCGCATTTGGCGTAGAGATTGACGAGGCTATTGGTGACGAAGGTGTTGGAACGAAGGCCGGTCTTGAGGATGTGGGCGTGGAGAGCGCGGCCTTTGTGGAGCTTTTTGTGCTCGGTGTATTGCAAGAGGAGATTGAAGCAAGCGCGGAAGAGAGATGTAGAGCTCATCAGGTGATGTTCATCCGTACACGTGGCGAGGGTAATTGAGGAGTGAGTTGAAGTTAAAGTGGAGTATTTCACTCTACTCTATTTGGATGTTTAGTGTGAAGTTAAGGTTTAGAATAGAATCAACGTTTACTTATGGTAATATGAGTATTTAGGGTTGATGTGAAATGAATATACACATGGCGACAATAATTCTTTATCTATTGGGTCAGACTCATCCAAATAGAATAAGTTTGGAAATTTAAACCATTAGGGCGTATTCAATTTCACTTTACTCTATATTTTGCATATCCAAACAGGCTTAAGAAGTTTGAAATTTTAATAAATGGGGCTCGAGAGGAGTCTAGGAAATTTTCGATCAACCCCTTCCTCTTTCTTTGTTAGCTGCAAGTGGGTTCTTCGCCTGTTTTGGAAGCTTTAATCTAATTTAACCTCCAAAAAATGGTCTTATGCTCACAATCGATGTCCTTTGAGGTCAAAAGGCAAGAAAGGCCTATAATAAGGTCTTAATATACTCTTAATGAGGTCCAATTATTAAAATATAAATGGATAAAACAAAGGTATCCTATGTGTATTGGTTCTAATCAAATCACTCCAAACAAGAGTCAACCTCAACCGATTAAGATGAGTTTCAAATGAATCACAGAGCGTCGCTGTGGTTAAGCACTACACTCGCTTCCATAGTTCTACCCAGAAATCGATCCCTAGGTGGGCAGATTTATTCAACCTCTCCTGACCACTAAGCCAACTAATAAGAAAAAAAAGGAGTTTCAAATGAAAATTGAAGAGTTACTTCTCAAATGTGGGTGTTATTTTTATCTCGATTTGAGCCCGCCCACCTGTGACCACTTATCACATGTGAGCTCCGATAACAGATGCAAAACACCCATCCACAGCACACAGGGCACTTGGTAATTCACTCATCGTGACTGCCATATATAGATCAACGGGTTAAGATAGGTTGGATAGGCTTGACCTTGGGGCTATCAATGAGAAAGGTTGTCCTTACCTTGCCCGCAATATAAACATGGGTGGATCCGAGTGGGCCGAAGATCTTTGAGGGCTTGCACTTCTTAAGCCTTTACTCTATCCTCGTGGGCCACTGCCGGGCTCAAGGTCTAAAAAGGCAAAAACCAAATTAAATTTTTTTTCTACAATGCCACCAAGCATTGTGTCACTCGAACATTGACATTGCATCTTTATTAAGCTTGGTACAAACTATCTTAACTCTCTTCTCTAATTAACTCCATCATAAAGAAGAAACAGAACAAATGTAGCAACTAGAAATAGAAATAAATAAAACCAATTCAAAAGAAGAATAAAAAGTCACCAACTATTTCTCTTGCATTTTATTACAAAACACTTTGAAGGTGCATCCCTTTATAATGCATAACACCACCTTTACAGGACTCCAGAAATATTGACAAAATACATACGTTCAAACCCACGTTCACATCTAACTTAGGACAAAGAACACACGATGGAAAGTAAAAGAAATCAACCACTACTGGAAAAAGGGGTATTAGCGGCCGCCTAAAGCTGTCGCTAAAGGTGGACTGGCGGTTGCTAATACCCTTTAGCGACGGCTCAGCGACCGCCAAGACAGCGACGCAAAAAATCCATTGCAAAAAGTATTAGAGGCGGTCGCTAATACTTATGACTTTTAGCGGCCGCCATGGCCGTCGCTAAAGCTAAAAAATGCTGTCGCAAATACTTTTTTTAAATTTTTTTTTAATTTTTGTTAATTTTTTAAGACTTTTTGCCACCGCTAATAGACCATTAGCGACCGCCATTATAGTTTTTTCATTTTTTCAATTTTTTTAATTTAACATTAGCTTTTTTTTTAATTTTTTTTGCTAAATTTGTTCTTGCTTTTTATACTTGTACCTGAATATATTATATCCAACTACTAGAATCAATTAAAAATACTAATAAAAAAACAAAGTTTTATATTAATGATATTCAAAACATTACAAAAGTTTCCACAAATTAAATTTATTACAAAAGTTTCAACAAATTATATTTATTACAAAAATAAACATATTGTCTGAAAAGGGTGCCGTGATCGATCCGATGCTCTCAAACCTGAAGAGAAAAAGGGAAATAAATATTAATAGTTAATTACAAAAATTAACAATATATATTAAATCTAAACAACATTAAAAATTAAAATTAAAATTAAAATTTTGAAAGTTAAACCTACATTTCAATTCTACGGGCAATCCGGGAGTCGGAATCCCGAGCCGTCAGTTACGGCAGGTCAGGAATGACTATGGGCCCGTGCCCGTCCAGTTTCACGGGCACCTGAGCCCGTTTGCCCAATTTGGACGCTCAGAGGCCAATTTACTAACTTTTAACTTAACGTTTTAACTTAAACATACGTTTCCACTCTACGGGCAATACGGGAGTCGGAATCCCAAGTCGTCAGTTCTGGCAGTTCATGAATGACTATGGGCTCGTGCCCGTCCGGTTTCATGGGCACCAGAGCTCGTTTGCCCAGTTTGGGCGCTCGGATGTCAATTTACTAACTTTTAACTTAACGTTTTAACTTAAACCTAACGTTTCCACTCTACGGGCAATCCGGGAGTCAAAATTCCGAGCCGTCCATTCCAGCAGGTCAAGAATGACTATGGGCCCATGCCCGTCCAGTTTCATGGGCACCGGAGCCCGTTTGCCCGGTTTGGGCGCTCGGAGGCCAATTTCCTAAGTTTTATAATAATGTTTTAACTTAAACCTACGTTTCCACTCTACGGGCAATCCGGGAGTTGGAATCCTGAGTCGTCGGTACCGACAGGTCATGAATGACTATGGGCTCGTGCCCGTCTAGTTTCACGGGCACTGGAGCTCGTTTGCCCGGTTTGGCCGTTCGGAGGCCAATTTACTAACTTTTAACTTAACGTTTTAACTTAAACCTACGTTTCGACTCTACGGGCAATTCGGGAGTTGGAATCCCGAGTAGTCAGTTCAACCAAGTCAGGAATGACTATGTGCCTGTGCCCGTCCAGTTTCACGGGCACCAGAGCCCGTTGCCCCGGTTTGGGCGCTCGGAGGCCAATTTCGTAACTTTTAACTTAAACCTACGTTTCCACTCTACGGGCAATCGGGGAGTTGGAATCCCGAGCCGTTAGTTCCGGCAGTTCATGAATGACTATGGGCTCGTACCCATCCAGTTTCAAGAGCACCGGAGCCCGTTTGCCCTGTTTGGGCGCTCGTAGGCCAATTTACTAACTTTTAACTTAACAATTAAACTTAAACCTACGTTTCCACTCTACGGGCAATCCGGGTGTCGGAATCCCGAGCCGTCAGTTTTGGCAATTCAAGAATGATTATGTACTCATGCTCGTCCAGTTTCACGGGCACCGAAGCCCGTTTGCCCGGTTTGGGCGTTCGGAGGCCAATTTACTAACTTTTAACTTAACATTTTAACTTAAACATACGTTTCAATTCTACGGGCAATCCGGGAGTCGGAATCCCGAGCCGTCAGTTCCGGCAAGTCATGAATGACTATGTGCTCGTGCCCGTCCAGTTTCACGGGCACCGGAACCCGTTTGTCCAGTTTGGGCACTTGGAGGCCAATTTCCTAAGTTGTATAATAACATTTTAACTTAAACCTACGTTTCCACTCTACGGGCAATTCGGGAGTCGGAATCCCGAGCCGTCGGTTCTGACAGGTCATGAATGACTATGGGCTCGTGCCCGTCCAGTTTCAAGGGCACCGGAGCCCGTTTGCCCGGTTTGGGTGCTCGGAGGACAATTTACTAACTTTTAACTTAACGATTTAACTTAAATCTACGTTTCCACTCCACGGGAAATCTGAGAGTCCGATTTTCGAGCCGTCAGTTCCGGGAGTACTTTCTAAGTTTCTACATTTATAAGTTTCCAACTTTTTAAATTTCAAAATCTATAAGTTTCTAAGACAACTTAAAAAATTTCTATACATGTTGAAATCTGGAATTAAAAAAATAATTTTACCTGATCAGGATCACTCGAGGATGCTGGTCATGACTGCCCTCTCCAACCGAGTCATGTCTCACCCTGTGGCCATTGCCAGTGTCAGGTGCTTGTAATTATTTATTATACAGTTAAAAACAATTAAAAAAACATAAATATTGACATATCAATGACATAATTGACAATTTAAACATACAAAAATTTTTCTTACTAACCTGAGTAGTGGGTGGCGGGTCTGATGCGAGCGGGCCGCGACTCTGTGATAGACGAGCCTCCAGCTCTGCCATCTCGGCTCTTAACTCGGCCGCAATAGCGGTCGCTAATGGTTCCTTTTACGATCGCTTCCGGCGGTCGCTCGCTTTCTTCTTCTGCCAAAGGTCATTCCTCTAGTAGTGAACCTACTCCCATGCATATAAATGAGCATGCACAAAAATAAGCAATATGCAATATACCTATATAAATTACAACAATAGGGCATAGGCACGGATGTCAAATGGGCTGACCGCCCCCCAACCAACGTCCCACGGCACCAGTGGCGGACCCAGAATTTTTATTTAGGTGGGGGCTAAACTCTTACTCGACTTTGCTAACATTTTTTACATTAACAATATCAAAAGATAAAATAGTCCATCTAAATAGACATAACTTTTTTCCATGCTTTGATTTCCTACCCAATTGAAGGGTCTTCCCATTACCTCTCCCAAATTCAGCTGATCATCAATTCATCATTACCAAAACAACCTAAGATAACATTTTCTTTAAACCTAGTGTTTGGATGCCCTGAAACTGTAATTAGGGTGAGCACCCATTTATCCTATTTGAGTTTCTAAAGGAAATTTATTTGGATATAAGGAATTTGGTTGACTGCAGTTACCTTAGCAAGAAAAATAATATCCTATAATTGGTCATGGGCTCATGGCAAAGATGAAAAGAAAAAAAAAAAAAAAAAACACCACTTAAATATAACTTAACCATCCAAACATATGAACCCTAAGGCCTGATTTATGTATGAATTGAAGTTTAAAGTGTGCCCAACGGTGATTTGGTCATCTTCGGACTTGTAGATATTTTGTGATTTAGGGATTAGGGTTTGGATTAGAATTTGAGAATTTAGGGGTTGAAATTAGGATTTGGAAATTAGGTTCACATTCAGTTATAGAGTGATTAAAATTATATTACAACTGAGGAGGAATATTGCTTATTTAGAATTATTTGGTGAGAGAGAGACTACTCACAAGAGGACCAGCGATGAGAAGCTCGATCGGTGTGAAGAGGATCTCAGACTTTCACTAGAAAGAAGTCAAAAGAGATCGGCACGAAGAGGATTAGTTCTCAACCTTTCCAGGTTTTGTAATGTGGGGCAATCACAAGGTTTAAACGTGGGGCGCCAGCTGTTTTTTAGACATACGTGGAAGAGGTATAGGCCCATTCAAATATCAGGTAATTTCAAAATTGCTGTGGGGCTACTACCCCGGGTCATTTATTTCTCGGTCTGCCCATGCACGGCACAGCACGGCCCACTGGGCACGAGTCGAGCTGGGCCGAGGGAATTGGCACGGTCAGCCCATTTCGGCACGGCAGGCCATGGGTCAACCTGTCCATAACGGTAGGCAGGCCTAGTGTGCCCAATGGCCTAAAATAGCTAGTTTCATGTAACCACCCCCCCCCCCCCCCCCCCCCCCCCCCCCCCCCCCCCCGGGTATAAAACGGTCATATAGGGGGTATTTTATGCCATTTTGAGTTTTACAAAGTCTATAAATACTCTTAATCCTTCCGTTCTCATTTCTCACCAAATTATACAATTCTCTCACTTTCTATACACACTCTCTCTCTCTCTCTCTCTCTCTCAAAGCATTCAACTCTTTTACTCTCTCTAAGAAGTTTTTGGAGGGCCAAAGATCAAATCATCAAGTGACAAGATTAAATGGGCCTTAAAAAATTTGGAGGTATTTATGTCATTTAAATTTGAGATTCCATATTTATAAATTTATAAAATATTATATTAACTCACATTTTCTCCCCTTTCTTATATTAATTATCACAAAAAGAAGGCTATTACTATTATTACTTTTAAATTTTATTTTTGGAAATATGGCTAGACGATCTTCTAAAAGAGTTCCCACATAATCTTCTTCCGTTAATTTAGGGGGAGAAGAAGATTTTATCGAATTAGAAGATGAAGTAGGTGATTTGCAACCCCTTCCACTAGTAGTTCCAGTAGAGCATCCAAGAGGAATAGAACTTCAATAGTTTGGGATATATATACTAGGTTTGAATCTGTTGAAGAAGAAAAGAATGTATAAAAGGCAAAATGCGAAATTTGTGGTAATATTCATAGTGCCAAATCAAAAGCGGGTATCGGCCATTTGTTAAGACATAGGCAAAAATGTTTAGCCTTACATAAGGCGGCGGATGCAGGGGTAGGGGGGCCTGGTTCCCAGACCCAAATTTCTACTACTGGTGGTAGTAGTAGTAGTTTGAGTTCTTTTCTTTTAATGCACAAAATGCTAGACAACATCTTGTTAAAATGATTGTATTATTCGAATTGCCATTTTCTTTTGCTGAAAATGAGTTTTTTTAAGAATGGGTCCAAAAATACTTTCAACCACAATTTCACAGTTTTTCAAGAAATGCAGTTATAAATGATGATGCTATTAGACTCTGTCAAGAAGAGAAGGCAAATATTAAAAATTACCTTGTAGAAATTCCTGGTAGAATAGTCATAACTATAGATATATGGACTTCTAAAAAGAATGATAATTATTTTTGTATTATTGCACATAACATAGATGCAAAATAGATTATTAATAAACGAATAATTAGTTTTAGCCGTCTTGAATGGCCCACATAGTGGCACTAGAATAAGTTTTTTTATTTTGGGAAAACTAGATGAATACAATATTAAGAAAAAACTTATATGTGTAACTTTAGATAATGCCACTAATAATACAGTGGCTATCGAACTAATGAGATTGTAAATGCCACTTGCATCTTTGATAGATAACTCTATCTTTTTAATCTCATTGCCAAGGTTGGTTTTTGTAAGTTGCACGGAAAAAATTAAAGACATTGCTGTATTTATTTTCTTCTTTGCACAAAGAAGACAATTGTATGCCCAAATATGTGCGAGGCATGACGTATCAGCTATAAAAATACCCAAAGAGAGGTTGAACATAGATGTAATTCTATGTATGATTTGTTAAGTAAGGCAATTGATCGGAAAACATTTTTGAATGAATTTGGTGCTTTTCATACACAAAATTTTTTGATGAGTGATGAACGTTAGGAGTTGTGTGCCCATATATGAGATTTATTATAAGTTTTTTATACTTCAACATTATTTTTCTCCGGGGTATATTATCCCACATCTAATGAAGCTTTAATGAAGGCTTTTCAAGTTAGTTTACAATTCAATAGATTTAGAGATCATTTTTAAATTAATGACACTATTGGAAACATGGAAGAAAAATTTAATAAATATTGGAAAGAGGCTCCAATGACATTTTGTTTAGCTATTGTATTTGATCCTAGGTTAAAATTAACTGTTGTAGAGTCTTTTATTGGTGAGATAAATAAAAATATGAATTATCAAGATTTAAATTTTTTTCAAACATAATGCCAAAATTTGTGAGCAGATGGGTACAACTGGGGTTATTATGACCCTTTCACAAGTCTAGCAAACAGGTGAAGCTGTGTGGGATGTGTGGGTATTATTCCCTGTCCACGGGCATGGCATCCAACTCAAGTAATACAGTAACGGAGTTATCCTCTTGTATCTTGGTGTCGGTGTGATACGGGTGTAGGATGCTTCTAGTCTTGACATTTTAGCCTGATAGAAGCAACAAGAAAACATTTATCTAGTGTTGGCCTCCCTGGCTCGTGATCTACTGACCATTCCACTGTCTTCTGTAGCATCAGAGCAGGCTTTTAGTACAGGTGGACATGTACATGGTGAATGACAACAAAGACGTTGAAGAAATAGTGGAGTATTGTATTTGCCTAGGAGATAGGTATTTGTCAGATAAAAGGAAGCAAGAGTTGGCAGCAATGGAAGATTATGATCCAGCCGAATAAATTAGTGGACTACACATCGAGTTTTTTACTTTTCCTTCATTGTGATTTGTAAATATAAAGTTTTTTTATTCTTTTTTATTTTTATTCTCTAAAAAAGATTGTAAGGTTTTAAGGGTAATCCCGTTTACAAACCTTCAAGAAGTTAAGATCCAAACGGTTCTCTTCTTAGTGGAGTGGGTCGAATTTGATCGAACCACTTAAATATCTTTGTCGTTCTTAGTGTTTGTGTTTTAATTTTAAATTTTAAATTTAACATCGAAATGCAAATATTAATAATAAAAAAAAGGCTGGCGACGGGCCGTGCCATGCAAGGGAAAATCCCTCGTGGGCCATGCCGGCACGGCCCATTTGACATGCCTGGGCATAGGTAGTTGATGCACATTTTTCTTTTTAATTTCTTAGACCAAGAGATGTTAGAACATGAAGATATCTAAAAGGTCAACTGCCAAGCATCAAGCATTGATTCATTTAAGTAGTATAAGACCATTAATAGATTTCACATAAATCCATTATTTCTTGTAATAATCAATTAAAAGAAATATAAAACTTTGCAAAATGAAGCCAAAAAAATGTCTCAAAAGGGCCATTTTAGTGTGTTTGTGTATGGAAATATTCATGCGCTAGGTTACCATATTATGGTGAAAAGGACAACATGGTAGGGCTGACTTTGTGATCTATCCAAACTATCCGCAAACATATGGGAGCCCCCCTGAAAATAGAAGGCAGGGCTGGTCCGAGTCCCGTCTATAAATTTGAGGGCAAAAAAAAAAAAAAAAAAAAAAAAAAACCTGCAAGGGCTTTTCATGGGCTAGGCCTCCTCGTATGAGGCCGGATTGACATACCATCTGTGAGTTAGGAGATCCAACTTGTCTAATATATGAGTTAGGTATAGGATGGACTCTAACCTGAAATATCCCGAGTTAGTCCCACTTGACTTGCTTGGCACCCGCAATGAGAATGGCGTAGTTTCCATATAAACAATGCAGCAGTTTAAAATGACTGAAAACGGGTGTTCATCGGCCGGGCCCATTTCCAGGCCAAACCCAACTTTAGAGACGCTGGGCCAGGCCTGACACGAGCCATAACAGTCAGGCCCGATCCCGCCCATTTAATAAATCGGGCTGGGCCTAACCGGGCTTTTTATCGCTTTTGTGGGCATTTGAGCAATTGTTTGGACTAATTAAATTAGATTGCATGCATTCCTTTCATGGGCTGGGCTTTGAGCTTTCTATTAGTTAATCCAAGTCCGGCCCAATTATTAAATGACCCTAATTACATATCCAAGCCCAGCCCAAAGCGGGATAGGCCTGGCCCATGAGCACCCCTAGCTGAAAACCTTCTTGTATCAGCCTACACAACATGATTTTAGATGAGTTTTATAATTTTGATGATTACACTAATAAAAACATGATATTAATCAATGGAATTTACTTCTAGCTTGTATGTGAGGCCCACCTTGATGCATGTTAATAAAGTGAGGTGGAGTTCAAGCTTTTAATGGGGAGGATTTGAAGCTCAAAAAAATAATTATGATCATCTATTTAAGTACCTCAAGATCGGATGATTACCAAGGCTTAGGGCTGGACTCAGAAATTACTCCTTGGGTTGGGGGGGTTGGGGGTGGCACTATGTCGAAAATAATTTGCAGGGCACATATTAAAAATGGATATAGTTTTAAGAATACATATAAGATTTTTTGAATTTTTGTGTTTGGGGGTTGGGGTGTTATAGAATGGTTAAACTTTAATGAACTTCTTAAATATGTGCTTATGATCATTTGATTCTACTGTAGATTTTCCTGCATGTAGCTTGTTTAAAGATCTTCCAAGACCAATCTATTATTAGCACAATAATCCGTGCTCAGCATGGTATCTCCATCCACTGTAAAATAAAGAACCATACATTAAGCAAAGTTAAACTTTCCATAGAACAAGCTGCAAAAATAGAAATAGGAAATTTGGAGCAAAAAGGGAATAGTTATAGAAAGGAAGAATTGAAACGTGAAAGGTTTAGTGAAAAATGCAATGAGTGGATAGCTGTATGAGTAATGGAGAAGGAATACATCACATTTGAGAAAAAAGCATAACTATCAGTCAAAATTAGAACTGCGAGTCAAAATTAAGTCCAAAAGCCTTGGCTTTAAAATATTATAATGTCATTGATACAAAATTGAGGAGGGCCCCAAGAACTAGTTATGAAGATCAAAACTTTTAGTTAGCTTAATTATTGCAGATTTTTTTTTTCCGAAAGAGCAATAAATGCAAGGTAGTACAAGCCTACTTAATGAATGATCCATGAGTCTGAATCCCCTGTTTCATAGAAACAGATAGATACTATTTCGTCCAATTAAAATTAGCGAACCGTGTAAAATCTCTCCCTTGATTTTCTCATTCCAATGAAGCAATTGAGAGGGTGTGTTACCTAGCTTGAGATTTCACACAGTTGGCTAATTTTGATTGAAAGAAACAACCCTATTTCGTCCAATCAAAATTAGCTAGCCCTCTTTCAGCCATTTTGATAATTCATTTTATACCTTTAGATTGAATAGCAAATAACATCCAATATACATAACCTTTTTTTTTTTCTTTTCTTCAAATAGATATTTTAATTAGAGTTGATCTTCCCTATCTTATAGTGGAAGTGGAGATTGCAAAATTTACGACCTAGCTAATTTAAAAGAAACATGACCTCTATTACTTCTGCATTATGTACTTCTCCAAGAATCTCTAAATTACTACACATGAAAGAGCTTTATGAGGCGTCTGTCGTACAAGATGCAGAAAGACTTCAAATCTTTCCATTTTAAATAAAATGAACACATAATTCATTTGGTGAAAATAACCATATCGTATAAAAACACAACATGGATAGCTCAGTAGAAATTTCATCTAATCCTTCATTCCATTTTCTTAGATTCGAAAATAGTCAACCTTCATTAGCCTATTGTTCCCTTTTAAGTAAAGAGATCCAAAAGTCTTCATGTATTTGATAGAAGTGGGCTCCACAAAACAAAACAGGATCACATGCTCTCGAGAGTATTGTCACGGCCCTGGATTGAAGGACAGTGTGTAACCTGAGACCGCGGCAACTCTCTCTCCCTCTCTCTCTCTCTCTCTCTCTGTGTGTGTGGCATCAACATTTATTTTACTTTACCATATATATAAACAAACACGCCTTGACCTAGATATGAAATATTATCCCTTCATCATATTTAGATGAAAAAGTAGTATGGTAAAGTAAAGTCTAGCAGGGACTTTTTTACTATAAATTTTATTACAAGTAACTTTTTCTTTACCATATAAACTACGGTAAAGTGTGATAAAGTGAAGTTAAACAAAAAAAATTACCACTCTCTCCCACTTTACTTTACCATCGCCTTTACTTCACCTCATCTTTACCATGACGAGATATTTACCTTTACTTTACTTTACCATATATGAAAAAAATTACATCATGATAGATTTGGTGAAGTTCTTTGCTTTACTACTTTGTAAACCTCATTCTGAAAGTTTTTTTATATTGTAAAAAGTTTTCTACATGGGAGAGTTTTAGGAAAAAATATTGAGTTTTTTTTGAAAGAAAACGATATTTTTTCATATTTTTCTTGAGTTACCAAGCACATAAGACTTATTTTCTTACTTTCTTGTATTTTTTTGTGCATCCAAATAGGCCCGTTTGCAAAGCATTTAAAATCGTTCTATATTAGCCATGAAAATCTTAATGGTTGTAAGGTTTTGAGGTGAACGAAAAAGCTCTAAATGACTACTGAAATGCCGATGGGGTGCTGAGTCACAAGCGGGGAGTGGATGTAGGCATTTTAGCTAAACCACTTTAAACCTTTGTATTGTGGTGATTGCTTTCCTTTCATGGTGTATGTTTATTGCTTATTATTCTATTTATATATTTCTCTAAACTTCACTTGTGCCTAGAGCATAAGAAGAATTGAAAATTGGTCATAATTGGATTAGACTTTAGCTCACCCTATTCACCTACCTCTAGAGTTTGGATCTCAAACTGATCGGACCCCAAGTATAGGGTGCAATTATAGTAATAATCTGGTGAGTCCAGGTCAATCCACATGGAGCAATGCCTTTTGAAAGTCTTTCCAACTTTGACCTATCCTAAATAAATACTGAATCTGGCCTAAATGAAAACTAATAAAATTACATAAACTTTCCAAAAAGTAAAAATGAAAACATTAATTTAAACAAAGAAACCTAATCTTGGCAATACTAATTAAACTAAAACAAAAACCTGCAAAAGAATACACAAATCAAACAACTAGTTTAATATAAAATAAATCAAAGCAAAATTTCCTAAATTAGATCCTAATCACCAAAATCACTTTTTATGCAAATATGAATGATCTATAATACCCTAAATACTAACAATACAATTTTATGCAAGTTTCTAAAAATATAATGCATGCTGTAAAAAATTCTAAGTATGGAAACTCTTGCACATGCCCAATTTTGCTGGACTGTATGACATGCTTAAGATGATATGAACCTAAATCTAATGCTGGAATCAATACTATAATGATTTATGAACACAACAAAAAAAGAAGAATGGAAAAAGGACTCAAAACGAAAAAGATATGATCACCTAAAGATGCCTACTTGAACTGTTTTGTCGCTGAAATCTGAACGCAGGCTTTCCAACTACCCCTGTTTGAACCTCTGGTTGACACGGTTCCCAAGGTTATTTTTGGCTGAAATTCTGGGTTTCAAATTCCAATTACAATACTTTAAATCTGCTATTTTTCAGACCAAAACATTCACGTTTAACTGGTTTTTAAACGCGCACTTTTGCAACTCAGTTGGGCCAATTCTGTTGAAATTGTGCTGAATTTTTCACTATTCTTCTACCAAGTCCGAATTTAGCCTTTCTAATCAGTTAATAAATATTGTGATTTCAGTAACAACAACTTGTTCTAATGCAATTTCCAAATATGATATATGCACAAAAACACTTTCCAACCATATACTATGCAAGTAGCAAAAATAGAAAGTTTATACTAAACATAGAAAGGTGCAAGTTGGGTTTTTAAATCTAGAATTTGTAAAAAAATAAAAAATCAGAATATTAACTTAAAAAAAAATAAAACAAAAGGGGTGGAAAATAAAAAGCGGAAAAGATGTACCAAAGATCTAGAAACTAGATAATTCTACAAGTATTGAAAATGCGATTATATGCAATCCTCTCTTTTCAGAGTAGGAAAAAAAATAATGCAAGTGGTTACTTGTTGTCTCTCGACTTTTAATCCTTTTTATTTTATTTTCAAACCCTAGATCTAATCATGTGAAATATTGTCTCCAATCAAAACACATAAAAGAATTAGAATGAGAAAAATAAACACACTTACATAAAGAATATGCAGAATCGATCCAAGCAGTGTCTTTATTCCATGATCTTGAAGTACAAAAAATTAAGATTCTTCTCTCTTCATCATTCTCTCAACATGATCTCTCAACCTATGTCTAAAGAATTAAAATGGAGAAGAAGAAGAAAGGGACTTAGAGAGAAAGGGTGGATGGGAGTGGAAAGAGAGAAAACTTCCAAGTTTTTCACCTACAATGCATTCGACGTCCAGCCCTCTTGGCTGGCTCCTTTTTATAATTTTTTATGTTTCTTTGTTTGGTAAGACTCCTCTTCCATTATGGCTTGAACTCCAAGCAATCCTCATCTTGGCAACTTTTCTTGATAATGATAAAGTCTTGTGGTCTCATTCTTTCCATCTTTGGACTCCTCAAAAGGTCTTTAAGATTGCACATGAGAAGGATTCCAAAAAAAATCAGATTGTGTGCTTTTCTTGTACAACCCATATGTGGGATGTCCAACTCATATAGGTTTCTCCTCTTGTTTCTTGATTTACTTTCCATAATTGGTTGGATTCCTTCTTGGATTAGATTTATTCTTTTGCAAGTTTGACTCTTCTAAGCTTGTTTAAATCTTCTTTCCATTTTTGAACAAATCTCTTTCTTCATTATGTGGGCCCATAAAATATGAATTCTCATGCTAACAAAGTTGGGCTCTTCCTACTAAATTGCTTTTCAATGCGGGTCCCATTTCTTGTTTTCTCCTACAAATAGAAAGAGGCAATTTTAACATTAATTATATGTAAGAAAATAATTATGAACCATGTATCGGACCCTACGTGCCTAGTGATGCACCAAAATGACTAACTTTTCAAAAATAGCACATGGTACCAAAAATAGCAAGATATGCATTGATGAAACCAAAAGCTTAATTTTGGGGTGATAAATGAGATGAGAAAAACTTAATTTCAAAAAGTTATGCAATTCAATGAATTTTGACCGATTTTGACCATATCTCCAAAAATATCCTCAAATGCTTTATTCATGAAATTCTATGTAATTAAGCCTAATTAAGTCCACAAATGCTAATGAAATGATGACCTAATGACCTAGTTTTGTGGACTTATCACAAACTTTCACCTAAAGGCACCCAACTAGGTTTAAAGGCTCATACAACTTCCCAAAGCTAGTCAAACACTATTTTAACCATCAAACTAAGCTAATTAACTTCTAAATCCACTTTATTAACTAATAACATAATTAATTAATAAAAATCACAGTAATTAGGGGTCGGGGTCTTACCAGTATTATACTTGAAAAGGTATCAAGGAATTGTTTGTTTGCACTCATTTATATATGTAAATAATTCACATGCAAAATCGTTACACATCACCATATTTGTTTGCACTTGTTTACATGTATAAACATTTAACATGCCTAATGGTTACGCTATCATGTTTGTGCTCATTTCCGTATGTTATACTTGAATGAGGTGTAACAAGGGTGAAAGTAATTTCTACCTTAACACAGGCAGAGGTCCCGCGTACTAAATCTCGATTGAATATCAAACTAATGTAATTAAACTAGTGATTAACCCTAATTCCAAATTAACAGAATAATCAATCTACACAGATAGAGAGAGACATGAGAATTATACGTGGAAAACCCTAAACGGGAGAAAAACCATGGGCTTTATCGTCTAGGCCAACAGACAACCAAGCACTATGTAAAACAAAAAAACACAAGACACTTACAACTCTTTTCCCAGTTGTTGACTCAACCTAAGGACTGCCTTAGATCTTGCTGACATCTCGTCACTAATCTTCACCGTGCTTGAGCAGAACCGCCTTCAAGAAAGGGATGGAAACTCGACCCAAAACTCAGAATTTTCAGCACAGCAACAGCAGCTTGAGGTTTTGGGGGAATAGAATGGATCTCTCAAACTCTTTATCTTAGGTATTTGATCTTGATCAGTGTTCACCAATATGTTGAGAGAGGAAGCCTTTTAAATAGTCTCCAATTCGTGTATGAAAGGCTCAAGGAATAGGAAGTTGCATCTTGATCGAAACAGAAACAGTAGTTCAATCAGAATGGAAAGTCCTTGGTTCACTCGAGCGGATGTAGAAGTTCGCTCGAGCGAGCTGCTCTCTGGAACTATCGCAGGAAACCTTTTTTCTTCTGGTCGCTCGGGCGATATATGGTTTGCTCGAGCGATCAACTCTCTGTCTTCAATTGTTCAAAACAGAATTCAAGTGGCTCGAGCGATCTTCAAGTTGGGCCGAGCGATGGTTGGACTGTGATGGGTTCGCTCGAGCGAAAGGAGGTTCGCTCGAGCGACCTTTAGAAACCTTCAGATCTTGGAACCTCTTTCTCTCTTGGAAAAAGATCTTTAGCAGTCCGAATTCTAAAAGAAATACAATTTAAGGAAACCCAATTTTGTCCAGAACTCTATGAATTAGCCAACTAAAATCCTTACAATCTCCCCCTTTGGCAATTCATGGACAAAACTCCTATTTACATGAAAATTTTCTACCCATCTATCCTAAAGATCACAACTGATAAACAAAGAGAGTTGAATGCTTAAAAAACTGAGTGCCTGTGTGACTGAGTACCTGCAATATCTTTAAAAAAAATCAAGTGCAACATCATAGAAGTAAATCATAAATAATGTCAAGGCAAGTAAATGATAAATATCTAAGTTCCAATTCTAAGGTCCAATTTCTCCCCCTTTTTGTACAGAATTGACAAATAGATATAAAGGAGAGATCAATAAGATGAAGTATAGAAAGTAATAAAGTTCCAAATTGAGACCCCAAAAAAAAATCATAAAGTCAACAGCAATTTAGAAATGTCAAGGGTTCAAAACAGCCATCAATAAAAGAAATCACTGATCCCCAGGAGCAAGACGGGCCAGTATGTCAGCAAGAGCTGCATTCACTTGAGCGAACCACGCAGTAACTTGTCCACTCACTGTATTTGCACGTGCAGCCAAATGCTGAAATTGGGCAGCCAGATGGTCAATACGATCCACATGTCTCTGTTGCTCCACCTGAATAGGGGCATCCTCTTGTTCCTCCTCGACCTCTTCAGCTTGATGACCCACTGGAACATGAGAAGTTGACAGTGCTAAAGTCCTCGAGTTGATCAGATTTTTTTATCTTCATAATCAAGTCATTTGGCCGAGGAGTAATCTCTTTGAAAGTGAGGAAATCAGTGATCAGGACCCCAAAAGGAAGTAGGGAATTCTTCTTTGCTGTTAGGGTTTTGATGATACCATTCAAAATCACGAGAGGAATGTTCACAGTCCGTCCAATCCCAATGCAAAAAAGCAAATATCCATTCCTTTGAGTAATATCAGATGTGTGTCCTTGGGGCTCCATATTGTGGCAAACGAACCGGTTGAGAAACCGGTATTCGTCAGTCAAATTTCCATGCAATAACAGCCTTCTAGGACAACGAGTCTCAACTCCACACATGGTAGTAGCAACTGCATCATAGTTAATGGGAGCAGGGAGTTCAACTGGAATAGGGTAATGTGCATTAGGGACTTCAGGTATCCCCAAATAATCGACCAAATCAGCTACTTTTATAGTAATCCATTTGCCTCTGACAAACGTCTTGATGGGTCCATCATCAAAGACATCCATGTTACAATAAAATTCCCTCACCTAGTCAACATGAATAGAATTTGTATTGAACTTAACAAGTGAGAACCAATTCCTAGTTGCTAAACTCCGAAACACTCTCTTATTGTGTAGTTCTTCTGCTACCTCTCGTTCGGACTCAACATTTTGCGAAGCATATTGAGCAAAGAACTATGTAGACTTTCCCAAAGATGGAAATCGAGTATGCTCATAAGAAGAAGATAAAGAAGATTCAGCATGGAACCTCTTTTTAGGAGCCATTTCGGGTCTGAAAACAACACAAACATAACCCAATCATCAATCCAATCCTGCAAAAAAAAAAAAAAAAAAAAAAAAAAAATTGGCCTCCAATTGCCAAAAAATACACAAACTCCACATCCAATCCATTCCTGCAAAACAATGTGCATCCACTCGCCAAAAAACCACACAAACCCCATCAAAATTCTCCACAAGGTCAAAAGAGCACATATCTCCTAACTAATGTCAACATCCACAAAGACTACACCCAACATCCATCTTACTTCCACCAATCAACTCAGTATCATATAACTCCAAGAAAATGAAATTGAGCAGAGCAAACATTCACCAAAAAGAGCATTGAGTCCATATAGAGTGCCAGCAAGGATTCCAATCTATGCATGAGGCAAAATGAAGTGAAAAGTGTAGTGACAATGCATGGCAATGAATGAGTGAGATTGGAAAAGTATAAGAGACAGAGGAAAGTTGAGCAAAAAAACAACAGAAGAAAGAAATAAAAAAAATGAAGTGGGTATAAGGTCTGCAACCTTATTGGGTCGGTTGGGCCCAATAGTAGGCCCATTGACCAATTTATTTAGCTATTATTTTAATTAATTGTATTTTAGATATTTAAGTGGGTTTAGATCATGAGCGAGTTTCTTTTTATGTTAGATTAGCGTCTACGAAGTTTCGTGCGATTCAAAGTGCGTTTGACCCTGGTAAGGGGGTAGTTTGCCATTTAGGAAAAATTGAGTGTTTTTCCAAAAATTTCAATCGCCGTGACTTTTGGGTTCGTTGGAAAGGTCTCTTCGGGCTGATCGTTTTTGTCTCTTGGCTCATCGCGATCCGACGATTGCAAACGTTTCAAGTTGTCTATTTCTTCACCGGACCCACTTAAGGGCAAATCAGTCTTTTCCCCCTCCCTCTCTTCTTAAGTAGGGATTATCCCTAGTTCTTTATTCGTCTCTGCAATGAACAAGCTACAGCAACCTTTCTTTTTCCTCTCATCTTCTCAAGCCCAATGCTCCCTCAAGAAGAGATCATCTCGAAGATCCGGACCGCTCACTTGCATCGTCTCGATCTCCTCTTTCCAGTGATCTTAGTTTGGTAAGGTTTCACTTAACCTCATCTTTTCAATCACCTTCTCTTTTGGTTAGATTTAGGTTGTTCCTGATCTTTTTCCTTCCCTTCCTTCTTCTTTGCGTATTAGATTGCTTTTGAGCGGGTTAGATTGGTGGTTTTCGCGGTAGAAGGTTTTTCCTTAAGTTTTCCTCAATTTCTAATCTTCTTCTTGGTTGAGGCAAGTAGATTTGCATTGTATAATGGATCATGTGTTTATTTTCTTTATTAATTGGCTATGTTTTCTTGTTAGGTTACCTTAATTCCAAGCTTGTTTGTTATTGATTGGGATTATATGCTAGATTGGGTTTTTGAGGGTTTTGGGTTAAATAAAAGATTGTAATTGGTAGTTATAGGTTGTGTTTAATTTGTTGGAGATTATGGAAATGATGACTGTGATGATGGGGAGCATGGTGGCTCATTTTATGCAGGTTAGCCATGGATTGGCCGAAGGAAAAAGGGTAAGAAAAACCATTTTTTGGCCATTTTCGGGGTTCAGGTTGCAGTTCCGATTGATCGGACCTGCAGTCCGATCGATCGGCACTGTTACTAACTGTGGCTGATTTCAGACCGATCGATCGGACTGCTTTCTTTTACAGCACATGAGAATTTCGAAGATGCATAACTTTTAATTCGTTTGTTGGAATTCTCTATGTAATATACCGTTGGAAAGCTCTCGAGATGTAGAATCCAATGGTTCTAGTTTCATCATGATCGGAAGTCGGGAAGTGATGTAAATGTTCATATTACTGTTTCAGCTCATGTTTTATTGTAAATGAGACTAATAACTTAGGTTTGGGCCTTAGATGTTGGAAACCATGCATCCACTCTCATTTGACCATTAATGGGGTTAAAATCGTAGCACGTGGCTTGGTGTGCTTCAATGGGTTGTCTAGGTATTCGTGTATTGCACATGGTTTAACCGAATGCGTATGGAATTGTTCCATTAAATGCTTAACATGATTGTACACCAAGGAATTTTCCTAGAAGCATCGTTGATTCAATTTCCATACGTACTCTACTAGAACATGTGGAATACAGGGATGACACCACTTGCCTAAGTTGGATTGTAATTCCCCCTTGACTTGTGAATTCTATCCGTTGATATTATTCCTTGTATACTCTCTTGGCATAGAACACTTAACTAAGTATGAAATATAAATTCTTGTAAAATTAGGATATGGACCTGACTTAGAATGTATCATAGGAACCCTGTGTCATGTATTGATAAACAGGACTGGCGAGTATGGAAGGGATTATCAGGTGTTTGACTTGTCTTGTATTGTTTGAATGAGATAATCCCTATGATCATATCGTGTGCACTGAGCTAGCCAGACTTGCTTGTCTTGGTCTATTCTTGTGTCAACGCCACTTTGTTTTATTGCATATCATGGCCATCTGCAGATTGGGGGTTTATTGATGGGCCGGTTACTCGGACATCGGGGTGGGCAATCGCCTTTGGACGGCGTCCATGGCGTTGAATAGCTGGGAGTGGGCTTGGACCGTGCAGCTAGGTAGGATCCTATTGGAGCAGGACTTTGGTATCAGTAGTCTGGTCTAGATTGTTACTGATACCCCGGGAGGTAGCTTGGACATCCTCGGAGTCTCCCTCTTGTTTCTTGCATTGCATTGTTTGGATAGTGGTTATTGCTAGACGGTGTTAGGATTCTGTCATTGACTCATACGATTATTATTCATGCTTTATGCCTAGCTCTATTTTCCTTGTATTCACTTCATATTACACTTGTCTCTATTCTATACTTGATGCATGCCATGCCTGGTTATACTTTGCTTATCTATTGCTCAACATGTCATTGACTCTGTTCCTTAGTGTGCAGACACCCCAGGTGACTACTATGAGGAGCAGGCAGGTGAGCAGATCCCAGAGGATCTCCAACCAGCTGAGGAGGAATGGGAGTGGCGTGCCGATGACGTAGAGTAGCGTCATCGATCCTGGCACGAGAGAGATTCATGGGGGACTTCATTAGATTTTCTTTTATTCTTTCTTTAGTTATCGTTGGACCTTCTATACTATTGACTTCTTTTTATTGTTTTCAATGGCCATGATTACTGGGTTAGCCATTGTAATAATTTAATAATTTGTGTAGTTTTATTTTCATTCCTTTGAAACTTAACATTAAATGAGATTTATTAGCCATTGTTGATATTCCAAGTGCTTAAGATTGTATGAATTCCGCAATTCTTATTATACTTAAGGCGTGAAACATTATATCCTCACAGCGGACCTACGATCCTTGAGCCTAAAGGACAAAAAATTTAATTAGTCCTAAATTTCACTCCCCGGATCCGGTTATTTCTCCAATCGGGTTCGGGGGACGTGACAGTGGGTGTATAGAAAATGAGCCCTAACTAAGATGCAAAGAAAATGAAATGGGAATGAAAATCAAATGGTTTGAATTAGAAAAAGAAAAGAAATACCTTAAGTAGAAGAAAAATCCGATGAAGAGTTGCAGAAGGGGAAAAATGGCTCTCGGCTTTGCAGAAGAAAACAGAGAAGAAGAGACTAAATGGAAAGAAAAGAAGGTCAGGCGCGGAATATAAAGAGACAAGTTCTGTCGAGCGATTTGTCCAGGGTTTTAAAATCTTGGGTGCAGCGCAGAAAAAAATCTCTAACGGTCACAGTTTGGTCAAATCCCTCCATTGAATAGTGTAAACAGCACCACTATTCAAATTTTCGTAAATTTAAGCACACAGTGCAATATGTGAAAATTATGACCAAAAATAATAAAATAAATAAAAAAAGAAGAAAAAAAAAATGGTAAACGAAACCAGTGTGATCTACTCCCCCTTAAACCTCTTTGAGATGAACAAAATGTCACATGGGGAGCACACCCATCAACAAAAAGTTGAGTAAAATAGTTTCTTCTAATTTTTTTTTAATTTTTTTTAAAACTCATTGGAGTATTTTCTTTTTCCCTTTTCTTTTAAACTCATTCGAGTCCTTAAATTTTTTTTATTTTTTATTTATTTATTTATTATTACTTTTTTTTTTATAAAATGAGGACAGGTTAAACCATCATTGGTGACTTTCACTCTAATAATTGTGGTAGCCTTCTTCAAGAGAAAATTACCAATCAGTTGGAAGCTTTCACTCACAATCATAGGTAGCCTGTCCCGAGTTAACTTTATTATCACAACATCTCTCAAGGATAAAGAAGAGAGATAGCAGTGAGAGAATCGAAAATCGATTCGTGCGGTGAGACAAAGAAAAAAAATGGTCATGTGTACAAGTGTGTGTGCACCTACATAAACAAAAATTTATGGAGTGTAGGGAATAAGAGAAATCCCTAAAGATTTTCGCAGAGATTCAAACCGTATTGCATCCAACGGTTTGGTGAAAATATCCACAAGTTGAGCTTCAGTGGGAATATGATGTAAAGTAATTGTTCCCTCCTCCACAAGGTCACGAATGAAATGATGCCTAATGTCTATATGCTTTGTGCGAGAGTGTTGGACTGGATTTTTGAAAATATCAATGGCACTCTGATTATCACAAAAGACAGTCATAGTTTCTTGCTCAATCCCATAATCCTGCAGCATCTGTTTCATCCAAAGAAGCTGTGTGCAACAACTTCCTGCAGCAATGTATTCAGCCTCAGCAGTCGACAGAGATGTCGAGGTCTGCTTTTTACTGTGCCAGGCAACTAAATTATTTCCAACAAAGAAGCAGCCACCAGAGGTACTTTTTCGATCATCAACACATCCAGCCCAATCACCATCAGAATAACCAACAATGATCGTGTTGGTATCTTTAGACATCCAAATCCCATATTCGACAGTGCCACAAACATATTTTAAGATTCTTTTCACAGCTTGAACATGTGAATCTTAGGTTTGGATTGGTATCGAGTACAAACCCCGACACTATAGGCAATGTCAGGACGACTAGCAATGAGGTAGAGCAGACTACCTATCATACTTTTGTAATTTTTCTCATCAGAATCCAATCGATCAGCATCAAGACTAATTTTGACAGTGGTGCTCATAAGTGTTCTAGTATGTTTCGAAGATTGCATTTCAAACTTTTTCAACAACTCCCTAGCATATTTTGGTTGAGAGATAAAGATGCCAGAGGGAGTTTGTTTAATCTTTAAACCCAGGAAGAAAGACAACTCACCAACCATACTTATTTCGAATTCACTCGACATTTTAGCAACAAATTTATCAGACAAAGAGTCAGACGTAGATCCAAATATGATGTCATCAACATAGACTTGGGCAATAACAATATTGTTCTTGTCTTGTTTGATGAACAACGTCTTAACCACACTTCCTTTTGTAAATCCATGCTCAATCAAAAATATTGTCAGTCAGGCTCTTGGAGCTTGCTTTAAACTATAAAGAGATTTTTGCAATTTGTAAACATGATTAGGATAATGAGGATCTTCAAATCCTTTTGGTTGCTCCACATACACTTCCTCATTCAAGAACCCATTCAAAAATGCACTTTTGACAACCATTTGAAACAATTTTATATTTAAAAAACAAGCAATAACAAGTAACAAGCGCACAGATTCAAGTCTAGCGACAGAGACAAAAGTTTCATCGAAGTTAATACCCTCAACTTGGGTATACCCCTGAGCTACCAACCGAGCTTTGTTCCTAATGATTTGACCAGACTCATCGGTTTTGTTTTTAAAAATCCATTTGGTTCCGATAACATTTGTATTCGAAGGTCTAGGAACAAACTCCCAAACACAGTTCCGTTCAAATTGGGCAAGTTCATCATGCATAGCATTTATCCAAGAATCATCTACAAGAGCAACTTTGACATTTTTTGGTTCTAAAGTGGAAACATAACAGACATGATTTACCTCATCATGTACCTGTTTCCTAGTTTTCATAGGAGCAAAAATCTCACCAATAACTTTGTCCAAAGGATGGTCTTTGATTACTTGACCTTTTTGAGATCGAGGATGAACAGATTTTGGAGTCGTGCTTTTCTCTTCATTGCCGAATTCTTTCAGGGACATTTGATTCAGAGGAAAGTTCCGTTGGTTCAACAAGATCAGCATCTGCTATCGTTTCCTTTGTTGATTCCAAATCAGGTTTAGCTTAGCTATCCGTTGGATTTTCAACCTGTTCAGAAAATGGAGAAAAAATCAGACCCTCATCATCATCATTAGAAAAATAGTCAGAGGTACCTGCATCATCCACTACCACATTGATGGATTCCATTACAACAAAATTTTTGAGATGGAATACACGATAAGCTTTGCTGGTCAAAGAGTAACCGAGAAAAATTCCTTCATCACTCCTGGATTCAAATTTTGACAAGTTTTCTCTATTACGAAGAATGTAACACTTACTGCTAAAAGTTTGAAAATATTTGATATTTGGCTTAACTCCAGTCCATATCTCATATGGGGTGGTTTTAGTTCCCAAACGAAGATAGACACGGTTGATGACGTAGACAGCTGTGTTAACAGCTTCAGCCCAAAACCTTTTTGGTATATTTTTGCTGTGCAACATCACCCGTGCCATATCTTTTACCACTCTATTTTTCCTTTCAACTACCCCATTCTGTTGTGGTATTTTAGGGGTTGAATATTCATGCTTGATCCCATGTTTGATACAAAAAGCGGAAAAATCAGAATTTTGAAACTCGGTTCCATGATCGGAACGAATCCTTGAAACACCTCCGAATTGCTAACCTTTATCTGCAATGAGCAAAGTCCACAAGTCATTAAAAACTACAAAGGTTTCAGATTTATCACGTAAAAATCTTACCCATGTAAGTCTAGAAAAATCATCAACAGTAAAAAAATATGTATTTTTTACCACCGATGCTTTCAAATTTGGTTGGTCCCATAAGATCCATATGCAATAGCTCTAAGGGTCTCTTAGTGACAAGAGAATCAACCTTTTTATGAGGAGCTTTAATCTGTTTTCCAACTTGACAGGAACCACACACAGTATTCGGGGTTCTTTTGAGTTTGGGAAGCCCACGAACAAGCTCAAAGTTTGACAATTTTTCTAGATCTTTGTAATTCACATGTCTTAAACGTTGATGCCACAACTCAATGTCGCTAAATAATGCGGAATTACAAGACATTTCTTTCTCGGATGAAACCACATAGCAATTGTCAGGATTTCTTATCCCATGAAGAATTGTTTTTCCCTTTTTGTCCACAATTATGCATTCTTTGGAAGAAAAATGGACCTCATGTTTGTTATCACATAACTGGTTTATGCTCAAGAGGTTTGTTTTGAGACCATCAACTAAATAGACATTTTTAAATTGAGACATATCTGGGATTGCAACAATACCTTTTCCAATAACTTTTGCCTTACCTCCATCTCCGAAACAAACACTTCCACCATTGTAATCTTCTAGAGATGTGAACAAAGCTTTGTTTCTTGTCATGTGACATGAGCAGCCACTATCCAAGTACCACACATCAGAATTTGTAGCACTAAGTGCTGTAAGACTACATTACAGCGTAGATAAGATTTTCGGACCCAAACTGGTTTGGTCCTAACCTGATGCAAAGTAGTTTTTAGCTGTCTACGCTGATTTCTGTTATAATTTCTCAGTTTATTACAGTGTGGTCGTATGTGTCCGGTAATCCCACAGAAGTGACATATGGGAATGAATCTAGGTTTAGACACATAATTTGGATAATAACTCTGAGGATATGTAGCATTTAGATAGACATGAGGCATGGATTCCATGGTAATTCCTTGAACAAATACAGTTTTACCTTTATCCTTAGACGAAGAGGCACCTACATATCCAAGCCCAGATTTTGAAGAAGGAGGCAGTTGACTCCCTAAAATTTCATTTAGTTTCATGGATCCAGCATTTAACTGGCTTGGTTGTACCCTTTGATCGGTTTGAATATTGGTTTTGCTCAGTTTTGGGTACAAACTTACCTTTGGGAGGAGCTTTAGGGTTTGAAGATTCCTTTTCGTTAAAAGACTTTCTATTTTTGCAGATCATTTTGAGTCTTCTTACAAGATATGCCTCAAATTTCTCATCATCAGTATCACTGCCAGGATCACTAATTTCAGGGTCATCCACTGAATTCAAGGACATTAGAGCAATATCCTTTCCCTTTTTCTGCTGACAATGATTAGACTCAAAAGTTTGTAAATTTCCAACAAGTTCTTCAACTGTTAAAGAATTTAGATCCTGATGCTCCTCAATGGCAACTACCTTTGGGCGAAATCGTTCTGAGAGAGACCTCATGATTTTCTTAATGATTTTGTTTTGAGGAATAGGTTCTCCCAGATTATATCTTGCACAATTTTGCATTAAATTCATCAAAAGATTCAGAATCTTTCATGCATATCGTCTCAAAAGCAGTTGTCAAGTTCTAGAGTTTTGTTTGCTTGACAATTTTTGTTCCCTCATGAACAGTTTGAAGAAGATCCCAAGCGGCCTTTACAGTAAGGCAAGCAAAAACCCTATGAAACTCAGATGCAATAATTCCATTATAAATAACATTAATGGCTTTGTTGTTGCAATTTGATCTTGTCCTCTCATCAGAAGTCCATTGGGCTTTGGGTTTAGGTTTTGTTTGCCCTTTAACGACCATGGTGGGTTCAATATAACCTTCCACCACTACATCCCAGACTTGGTCATCAATTGCCTTTAAATAAGCAAACATCCTAGATTTCCAGTATGAGTAATTTGATCCATCTAGGAGAGGGGGCTTATTGGTAGATGTGCCTTCTCTGTTGATATCCATTGGAGATCAGTAATAAGATCACACAAAAATTTAGTGTAACCTTCTCTGATACCAATTGAAAGTAATTTCTACCTTAACACAGGTAGAGACTCCGCTTACTAAATCTCGATTGAATATAAAACTAATGTGATTAGACTAGTGATTAACCCTAATTCCAAATTAACAGAATAATCAATCCAAATAGATAGAGAGAGACACAAGAATTATACGTGGAAAACCCTAAACGGGAGAAAAACCACGGGCCTTATCGTCTAGGCCAACAAACAACTAAGCACTATTTAAAACTGAAGAATACAAGACACTTACAACCCTTTTTTCAGTTGTTGACTCAACCTAAGGACTGCCTTAGATCTTGCTGACATCTCGTCACTAATCTTCACCGTACTTGAGCAAAACCGCTTCAAGAAGGGGATGGAAACTTGACCCAAAACTCAGAATCTTCAGCACAGCAACAGCAGCTTGAGGTTTTGGGGGAATAGAATGGATCTCTCAAACTCTTTATCTTAGGTATTTGATCTTGATCAGTGTTCACCAATATGTTGAGAGAGGAAGCCTTTAAATAGTCTCCAATTCGTGTATGAAAGGCTCAAGGAATAGAAAGTTGCATCTTGATCGAAACAGAAACAGTAGTTCAATCAGAATGGAAAGTCCATGGTTCACTCGAGCGGATGTGGAAGTTCGCTTGAGCGAACTGCTCTCTGGAAGTAGCGCAGGAAACCTTTTGTCTTCTGGTCGCTCGAGTGATATATGGTTCGCTCGAGCGATCGACTCTCTGTCTTCAATTGTTCAAGACAGAATTCAAGTGGCTCAAGCGATCTTCAAGTTGGGTCGAGCGATGGTTGGACTATGATGGGTTTGCTCGAGCGAAAGGAGGTTCGCTCGAGCGACCTTTAGAAACCTTCAGATCTTGGAACCTCTTTCTCTTTTGGAAAAAGATCTTTAGCAGTCCGAACTCTAAAAGAAACACAATTTAAGGAAACCCAATTTTTCCCAGAACTCTATGAATTAGCCAACTAAAATCCTTACAAAGGGGTATAAATAAGGCTATTTTCACACCTAAATAGGTGTGACACTTTCACATCTTCCACTTGTTGAAAAGGCAGTACTATAAGTTTCACGGATGATTGCATTTGGTTATGCAATTAGACATTGGTTAAATTCCCATTAACTATTGGTATTTATTCCATTCTCGTGGGCCTTATAATTGTAATCCAACTGTTCAATTTGTTTATTCAACTAATAAAGCCCAAAATTTTTTAATTTTTTATATTAAACCTTTACAGGTTTTGCGTATTCTTTGAAGAAGTCCAAAATTCACAACCTCTAGATCTAATTTTCTGCACTTTTGTGGATCCTTGATTAATTATTTGAACTGCTTAATATTCTCACATTAATGATAAGCATCAAGGTGTTAAGTTTCATATATTAAATCCTCGCAAATTTTGAGAAATTTATAAGAAAATGTTCAAAAAATCCAAATACATCTAAAATCATTGAATGTACACTCATCTACTCATGAATTGTTTTTGACAAAGATGATAATGTGTTTCACATATGTAACATTTGCGTATGCAACATATATATATATATATATATATAACCCATTTTTCTATCCCATACGTAAAAGACAAATGATACCTAAGGCCTGTTTGGATGTTTACAGAATAAAATATTTACATATTTAAATATTACAAGAACAAAATTGTATAGAATGGAATAATGTAATATTAAGATATTATAATATTTTTGTTGTTTGGAAATTTTTGAAGAATATTACATTTGTTAAATTGAGTTGTTTGGAAGGCGCTACAATTAAACCAAATTATTTTATTATAATAATATCTTATTAATTATTTTAACTCATATGTATTTTATCATGCTTGGATAAAAAAGTAGTGTGGTAAAGTGATGTTCAACTGCCATGTTTTTTTTTTACCATAAGTTACTTTTCTTTTATCACATAAAATCATGGTAAAGAGTAGTAAAGTAAAGTCAATACAAAAAATAACTACTTTACAACTCTCTCTCCCACTTTACTTCACCAAACCTTACCTTTTACCATGATATGACATCAATTTTTATTTTACTTTACCACACATATAAGCAAGTTACTTTTTATTTACCATATAAAATTACGATAAAATGTAATAAAGTAAAGTTAAAAAAAATAAGAAACTAATTCACCATTCCCTCCCATTTTACTTCGGTGTATACTTTATCCGGCCTTTATTTTACCCACCTTTACCGTGTTGTGACATTTATTTTTACTTTACTTTATCATATATGTAAACAAATATATCATGATAGATTTGGTGAACTCGAGTCTTTACTTTGCTCTACCACTTTATAATTATCATCTTAAACAATTTTTATATAACTATATCGCAGAAAGATTTCTATATGGGAGAGCTAGAGGAAAAAATATTGAGCTTTTTGAAAGAAAAGAAACTTTTCTTCAAATTTTTCTTGAATTACTAAATGTGCAAGATTTTCATCTTTAGAAAATGAGAAATTATATGCTATAAAATATTACTTTCTTGAATTTTTCTTGTGCATCCAAAAAGGCCATAAATCTTCTCAAATGCACGAGAAAGCTCCATGCATCCTACTTAGCTACAGACATGGGTATAAATGCAACTCTGACATGTAGGTATCCTTCTGTCATGGGATCTTACTTTCCATTTCACAGGCAATCGCTACGCAACCCTCAGCCGACATTCCAGCCGGAGATGGAGAGGGCGTGTGGAAAGGCGGAGAACCACAAGGCGCAGAGAAGGTTTCCAAACCCACCACAATACCGGATATTTCATCGGATCCAGACCAGCCCTCCATCTCCTCTACAATTGGGGACAAAACCCCCGGCGGATCGAACCGCCCCGCCTTACCTCCACCCGGCACACTACCCGTTTTGCCACAATCGGGTCCTCTTATGGACCCGCTCTTCCACCCAACAACGAACGGATCCAAAGTTTGCTCGGAGCAGGAAGGCCCAGCTTCGTCAGGATTGGCTTCAATTCCCCGGCGCCGATTCCAGAGAGTGAAAAGGACGTCGGCGGTGAGAATGAGGGAGAAGAGGAGGAGGAGGAGAAGAGAAATGGTTCCTACGGTGAGATAAATGGCGTTGGAATGCATTGCATTTGTTTGAGAGAGTTCTTCACTGATATGCTGAAATGTATGTGCAAAAGTTATACTTATGTTAGAGAGAAAAAGATGAAGGAAGGTGAAAAGGTCGAGAAGAATGGGCGATGAAAAGCATTGCAGGAGACGGCCATTTTTGTCTCCTATGCTTGACAATGGGCCGGCCCACCATTATTTAATAGGTGAGTAGAGATTCAGTGAAGGTTTTGAAAGATACTTGGGTATGGTTTCATTTGTCTCGGAGATATGCTAGTCGGGTTGGGAGCGGGCCAGGTATGGGGATGCTTTGACCAACTCTGCCTTCTTTTTATATATGAACGTATGGTTTCATTCTACGGGCCAGGTATGATCTTATATTATATCAATCAAACCCGACTAGCATATTTTTGTGAAGGTATCACTATGATATTGTGAGATTCCCCTTGGATAGAATTTGCTCATAATATCAAAATAATTTCCAAATATCAACAAATTTCTTTTTTTTTTTTTTGAAGAATCTGGAAAGTTTGGAATAAAATAAAAAAAAAGAAATTTATAAAAGTATTTTAAAAAAATCTTATATCGTTCCATTATATTTATTTGTTGATTTCAGCTATTTTGAAATGAAAGATTATTCTTCACAACATTTTCATCGTAAAACCATGAGAAAATTAACCTCAAATTTGGAAAAAAATATATTTATCTTGATATTTTATTAGGAAGATAATTTTCTACATAAAAGTATTTTTGGAAGTATGGTTTTTACTTTTAACCTATGCCGCAGAATCTGACTTGTGCCCATCTCTATTGTAAAACTGTACAATATATATATATATATATATATAAAATGGGAGAGAGCATCTCTCACCTTATTTTATATATATAGGAAAATATTCATGTGCATCTATCCCTCACCATATTATGGTAAGAGACAACATAGTAGGGTTGACTTTATAACACATTCGAACCATCCACACACATAGAACCCCCTTAAATACATTTAGACCTATTGAAATTTTGCCCGTTCAAATGAATTGGACTGTTGGATTGAGGGTCAAATTCTTTCCTTCAATATAAAGTCATTAAATTTGTGGGCCACGGATGAATAGGTTAGAGGCATGTGATTAACCCCAAATTTGATATATGGTCTTATCCAAGATGTCTCTTCGCATCCCCCACAAATCCCATGATTAGTGGGTCCCTAGGTGGGTCCCATTAAGTTTGTCCCTCACCATATGGCGAGGGAAGGATATGATGCACAGAAATATATATATATATATGTTAAAAATGCGCCTTATTTCACCCCCCTCCCCCCAAAATGGGTTAAAAGCTTAAGATAATCTTATGTACTCAAGTTTTTACATATAGATAGGCCTCATATGGATCTTTCCATCCAATGGACTTCTATTATCATCAAGCATCCCAGTAGGCCCAACTATGAAGGCCGTTGTTTTGAATTTCATATATATATATATATATATATATATATATATATGGGTAAGGCTCTTCTAAGCTCCAGCTTAGGATAATGCAAGCTTAGGGCTCTCCTAAGCTCGAGTTTAGGGAGAAAATTTTGTAAGCTTATGCCTGTGGGGCCCACCTTTGGTTCATCCAAATGGACCAAACACATAACCCCCTTAAATTGCACATGTCCACGAACTTCAGTAAGATCTTAATTTACTGGATTGTTGGATCAACTATGTATCGATCCGAATAGATTGTTGACCCTTAAACTTTTGGGCCCATAGTAGATGATAGAAATCATGGTTGTTGCTGATCTTTGTAAAGAGGAAGATCCCAAGGACTCTTTGAAATCCCCCCCATCCATATCTAGGCATGAAAATCACGGCACGATCCACTGAAGACTGAGCCCAGTCATGCCCGGGCCGGGGCTGGCATGGCTCATGATTAATATGCGGGCCATGCCGTGCCGGGCCCAACTCTTTGGGGTCATCCCAGCCCGGCCCAAGGCACGGCTCTAGTCGTGTCGTGCTGGGCCGGGCCCTAGTCGGGCCTGGGCTAGGCAGCCCATGGGCGGCCCACAGATCCCCCACCCCTTTTTTTTTTTAATTTTTTTTTAAGTCTTAGAGACTTAGACTCTTGGTCTCGGAGCAATTTCATTAAAATAAATAAATTAAGAGAAATAAATAAGTAGAATAACACTAGTGATGTTTTGAAAAAAATGCATCAAATAAATTGTATTTCCTTGAAATTTAAGTTACAAAAGTTCAAAAAAATTACAAGTTTGAACTTAGATCAATATATATATATATAATGAAATTCAAACCTTCTGATAAATGAAAAAAGAATTACAACTTAGAAACCTATGATACATTCTAAAAAATAAATTACAACTTTAAAAACCTATGATACATTCAAAAAAAAAAAAAAATACAACTTTGAATACCTATGATACATTCTAAAATATAAATTACAACTTTGAAAACCTATGGTACATTTTGAAAAATAAATTACATGTTGAAAGCCTATTATACATTCTAAAAAAAATTATACTATGATATATGTAACTCCGCTAGCTCGTCTTCTATCTCAAACTCATCTTCGATGTGTTGTTCCCTATCCTGTGTTTGATACCAATCCCGTAAGCACATGTAGGTCTCAACGGTTTCTTCTATAAGCATCGTCCTCCTGGGTTCAATAAGGCGCCCACTTGCACTAAATGCCCGCTCTGTTGCAACTGTAGATGCTGGTATTGTTAATATATCACGGGCTATGACGGAAAACTCAGGAAACTTAGTTTCGAATGATTTCCACCATGCCAAAAGATCAAAATCATCTTCTTCTTCATCCGAAATTGAAACAGGATCGTTCCCTAGGTATATTGTTAATTCATTAAGGTTGTAAGAGGATCCTCCAGAAGAAGAGGAGTTACTCCAAATGACCTTCTTTTTTCATTTATGTACTTGGGAAGGGCCTGTTCGGACCGTGGGTGCTATGAATCTACCTAATCGGGTAGCATAATCCAAATAAAGTGTTTCTAATTGTGTCTTAATTGTAAACATGTCATTTATATTAGTTGTATTCATGTTAGAGTTTATTTCATCAATAAGAGTTTATACACCTTTTAATTTCAATATAGGGTCTAATGCAGCAACTATACAAAATGTTAAAGGAGCTATTCTCCAATATTGTGAAAACTTTGCCTTCATTTGTACACACATAAATTGAAAATTTGGAAAATCTCTATACTTTTTAAAAGTAAGACTTCTCTCATAAAAATGGGCTAAAGCTTGATTTGATGTGGGATAATATACCCCGGAAAAAAAAACAATGTTGCATCATGAAAAACTTCTAAAAAAATCTCTTAATTTCTTAAGAAGGGTCCATCTATCATCAGTTATAAAAATATTTTCATGCTCCAAATAAAGTTGACGATATTGATTTAGTGCCATTTTATAGACACATGATTCTTTTAACATTTTATAGGTAAAATTCCATCTATGCTTTTCATCTTGTGATATTTTCTTTGATCTTAGGGTTTGTTTGGATACATGCAGAATATAGTATTTTTAGATTTAAATAGTAGCAGAATCAAATGTTATAGAATATAATAGTGTAATATTATAATATTGCAACATTGTCGTTGTTTGGCATTTTTTCAAGAATGCAACAGATTTTAAACTGAGTTGTTTGGCAGTTGCTGAAGATTATAATATATGCTAAACCAAAAACATCTCAGATTTTAAAGTCAAACAAATAATCATATGCAAATTTATAGTTTGCCGTTAAAGTTCATAACAAAAGAAATCAAGACGAGAACTACAATCCATAATAAGCTTTTTATCGATTGAGGAACAATCCTTGATTGAATCAATTGTTTCTCCCCTTTAAAAGCCGAGCCGTAGAGACTTCAGCCCGTGTAATTGACAGGCCATTCTCCCGGAATGTCCGTGTTACCTCCGTAATAAACCCTGTCGGTCCGGCGCGCACAGCTCGAGCTTCACTCCCTGTTGAGTCAAATTGATATAACATAATTACATCACCAATCCAAATTCACAGCAGTACCACGCACTATTTATATTGATTGTAAGGCATGACTAAGAATCAGATGCAGTTTTACACTGTAAACGGAATCAAACGGAAAGCAACTTCAGCACAGTAAAAACAAACAAAAGAATAATACTAATAAAAACATACCTCGGATTCTCTCCTTTGAATTGCAGCTTGCAAGCAATGAATTACTCTCTGCCTTTCGGCTTCTGAACTGATTGGGGTTCCATCAGTGTGCCGAATGTAAAATTCCTGCAATCAAATCCCCAAAAGTCATAAAGCAGAACGAATAAAGGCATATATAAATCTGAATTTTTCCTTTTAATCAACAAAATTCTCTGAGAACCTGATAACACTTGGTAGAATCCGTATCAATGGTGGCGTGGAAGACGACGTATTCCATGTCCGTAAGTGTGCAGACGATATCAAACAGCAGCTTGGGCCGATCTCTGCTCTGTATGTAGACAGCAGAGTACCCACGCTCGGACCATTTTTGAACAGAAACAAAGGGCGCGCCCGCGGTGCCCTCTGCATTGGCCGCCCTTTCATAATCGCGGTCGATGAACATCATCTGGTGGAGCCGCCGCTCCGTGTGGGTGACAACCATGGAGACGACGGTCTTGGCGCTGCGTATATCGTTATCCCCTTTGAGCACATTCCTCAGGCGCCCCTCAACTAGGTTGATCTTTTGGACGTCTTCAATGGCGGAACCTGAATCTCCGTCCTTGACAGATTTCCCCAAACAAACAAGAGTACCCTGCTTCCTTGGGAAATGGTATCCAGAGGGAGAGAAGGAGAAGACGCTGGGAGTGGGAACGAGAAGAAGGAGAGAGAGAGGAAGCGGGAAAAGAAAGTAAAAGGGAGGGGAAGAGAGGACGCACAAGAATAAGGTGATCCGTGAAATAACATAATGTAATCTTGAAAGATTCTTTCCTACACAATAAGGGTGAAGGAAAAAATCTTACAATATTTTAGAATGATAGGAGATAATATTTGAAATTCTCAAGTTATCCAAACAGTTCATTTTAAAAGTTAAGAAAACTTTCTTAAAAATAAAAAAATCTTGTGTTTTCTTATGCATCCAAATAGGCCCTTAGACCCAAATTTACACATATATCCCTCCACCATTGTCTTCGTGAGGGAGAAGAATAAAATGTATCCTACAATCCATTTAATGATTTCTAAATCATCTCTAATAGATTTGACTCCTACTTGTATGATAAGATTTATGATGTGGCATGCACATCTATTGTGAAATAGATCTCCATTTAAATCAAGTTGAATCACAGGTTTTATTAAATCTACTGAGCATTGTTTTGCTTGCATTATCTAAAGTTATAGAAATTATTTTATTTTCAATTCTAAATTCTCTATGTTTTTCAAGGATGGTGGACCCTATCCTAGCACTAGTGTGTGGGAGCTCTAATAAAGAAAACGTCATCACTCTTTTTTGCATCACCCAATCACTATCAATATAATGTGCTGTGATTGTAATGTACTCCAGATTTTGTTTAGAGGTCCATAAATATGAAATTAAAGCCACTTTTCCCGGTAGATTTTCAAAAACCTGTTTTAAATTCTCTTTTTCTTTCAAAAATGTTTTTATTGCATCATTTCTAGCAGTAACTCTAGATATTTTCTGCCATGTAGGAACAAAGGCAGACTTCAAAAATCTTTCAAATGGTAATTGGCGAACTACTATAAACTTAATAAATTGATATCTAGCATTAGTAGGATCATAGTTGAAAACTTCTAAACCATTAGATGAATCAGTTTGAGAAAGTTGTGTTTGAATCATCCCACTGTAGACACCTCATTTGGCCCCCCTATGATAGCCCTAAACACCTGTCATATATAATGGTGCCCCCATTTCACCCATGATTGAATGGTTAATGGCATAATTAAGATTAATTAATGACGATGAAGATGCTTGTTGAAAATTTTATGCTTAGTTCGACAATATTTAGAAATTCGTGAGAGAAAAGGCTGAACCGCATTGAGACTTCAAGTCCAACCCACTACTCATACAAAGGATAGGCTACAACACTATCCAGGTCCCATCCAGACTACATAGGACACACTTAGATTGATTCCAAAGAGATTACACTTAGTTTACCTAAGTATGATGCGACTAGTATGATTTAAACAATTAGAATCTTTGACCCACAGATCCCTACCATCTCCTGAACTCTAATCGCTAGAATGTATGGACCAAAAGATTCTACGTTCCGAGAGCTTTCCGTTGATATATAGAACGTCCAAATCCGATGAACGAATCAAAAGATATGGCCGTCGGAAGATTACCATGCGAACACCCCACCAGGCACATACCTGGGCGCCCATGTAGGTGCGCCCATGTCCCAGAGTTGTACTTGGGCGCCCACACAGGTGCGCCCAGGTCCCTAATTGCCCTAGGAAGGCACTTAGGTGCACATTTAATCGCATCCCACTTTACCTTTCATAGTTTTGACCCGATCTCGATCTAAGAAATGAACCGGAACCAAACCTCGAGCCCGTTTGACCAAGACATGACACAGGTGCGCCCAAGTCCTGGAACCAACTTGGGCGCCACCCCATGTGCACCCAAGTCCCAAGATGCCTTAAAAATACACTTTGATGCATACTTAGGTACGATTGACTCTACCCTTCGCAGTTTCGACTCGGTTTAGACCCGAAAACAACCCGAAACTGGACCCTAGACCCAATAGACTTCAAAGTTAGACATGGGCGCCACCATGTGGGCGCCCAAGTCATGGGACCCACTTGGGCGCACCTCCATGTGCGCCCAAGTCTCCGAGAGCCCTAATCTCACCTTGGTTTGCGTAAAACCCTTGGAAACTCGTGCAAGAAGTAGCCCTAACTCTTCCTCCACGTCAAAATCACTATAAAGAGACCTCACATACTACTTTTGCAAAGGAGGTTACCAAAAGAGAGAAAAAAGTAGAGTAAGAAAGAGAGAAAAAGAGAGAGGTCATAAAGGAGATCTCTAGATCTAGAAGAAAGGAGAAAGAAGATTGCTTTGGTTCTCCAAGATCAGCAATGGAGAAAGCCTCCCAAAGCCATGGACTTGCGCAAGAACTTCAACTTAGGACTTAAAGAACACAATTCGAATCGGTATTTATAGGTTTCTTTTGTTTATTTGCGTTACACCATCGTTATTGTTTAGAAATATGTTTAGGATCATGCACACATTGTAGATCTGCATTAATAGTACTATTTTACAGTAGATCTGATATTTAGTATTCATTCCTCATTAGAAACATGCTTAGGATCATCCGTAGTTTGTAGATCTGCATTATTTTCATCATTCTGAACTCGTGATTAGAATAGATCTTGCATCCATATTGTTTTCATTAGGAAAAATCCAAATCTGAAAGGAAAAGTGTTCAAAAAAAAGAGAAGAGTACTTGGGCGCCACTGTGTGTGCGCCCAAGTCCCAAGAGTGGGATTTTGACCCTAGTCTCATCCCGCTTGCAATTTCTCTCTCAAATCCGGATTTCTATTCATATAAGTTAGTATTAGTACCTTCGGACTTGTGACTTTGTATTCAAAATCGCGCGAAAAGCATTGAAAAAGAAACAAAAGAGGAAGAAAACACAGAAAAGCACTTAGGCGCCCATACAGGTGCGCCCAAGTCCAAAATTGGAGATTTGACTCCCGTTTTCCATTTCGCGCGCATTTTACTTCGGAAATCCTAGTCCATCTTTGTATAAGTTGATATCAAAGCATTCAGACTCGTTAAAAGTATTGAAAGACTCGAAAAGGGACCAAACATATCATTGAAAAGAAGAAAAAGCACAGGAAGGTACTTGGGAGCAACCATAGGTGCGCCCAAGTCCAAAAGTAGGCTTTTGGTCCCTATTTGTTCGATTCATGTGCATTTTGCTTCTTGAATTCGAGTCAATCCTCATATAAGTTGATATCAAGGTACTTGGATTTATTAAGAGTATTGAAAAAATCGAAAAGGGACCAAACATATCATTGAAAAGAAGAAAAAGTACAGGAAGGTACTTGGGAGCAACCGTAGGTGCGCCCAAGTCCCTGCAAAGGGATTCACCCTCGAGTCCTTGTGCTTGCATTATTATTTTCAAGTCCGGAAGCTTTGACATTAATAATCTACAATAGTACCTTGCATTTAGTCTCAAATTGCTAGAAATCATACCGGGATATCGACAGAAGCCCGAAATACACCACAACCCGCAGAGGGAGAACTTGGGCGCCACTGTGTGTGCGCCCAAGTCCTGCAGGAACACTTGGGCGCCCCTGTAGGTGCGCCCAAGTCCTTGGATTATTTTCCGACCCGCATTTGCTGCATTTTGCGTCTCATTTAACATGCCACTCCACATTTGTGATGATTTCAATTGATTGCCGAACTTCTAGACTTCGAATCTTTAAATTATCGTACTTAGGTTGCATTGTTTGCATAAAATACCCAAAAAATCATAAAGTCATAAAACTCTTCCCTTCTCATCTTGCTCTTTAGTAATTAGAGAAGAGAACAAAAAAATTAAAAGAAATAGAAAAATACATAAAAAGAAAAAGAGTAGACATTAATTAAGTAGAAAAACCCTAGATTGTTCTTTAGGATAGCTCGCATTGCTTTTGCATAAAAAACCAAACACCAAAAAAATCACAAAATCATAAAACACTTCTCCTCTCATCTTGCTCTCTAGTAATTAGAGAAGAGAACAAAAGGAAATTAAAAGAAGTAGTAGAATTATAGAGTTAGACATTAACTAGGTAATCTAGGTTAGTCCATTAATGCTTGAGTGAATTAATAAACTTAATCAACCCTTATCAATTAATTCGAAGCAATTAATTAAAACACTCAATTAAAATCCACATACTTAATTAATTAATTAAATACCTAAAACTTATTAACAACTCCTAATGAAACCCCTAATTAAATAAAACTTTAATCAACAAGTCCCAATTAAAATCTCGATTAACAAACCTAATCAATAAGCTTTAATTTATTAAAAGAAATTAACTTAAAAACACCCTAGAAGATAACAAACTACTAGACCGACACTTAGGAGCAACCACAAGTGCGCCCAAGTCACCCCCGACACTTAGGAGCAACCACAAGTGCGCCCAAGTCACCCCTGACACTTGGGAGCAACCACAGGTGCGCCCAAGTCATCCCAGACACTTAGGAGCAACCACAAGTGCACCCAAGTTATCCCAGGCACTTGGGAGCAACCACAAGTGCGCCCAAGTCATCCCAGACACCTAGGAGCAACCATAGATGCGCCCAAGTCACATTTAGTTCGTGAATTATCGAATCCCTGTTAATCTCATACTTTGACCCAAATCAACACATTAGAACACCCTTACGATTTGAAACAACTATAGCCAGTAGCCTAGATTAACCTAAAAGATTAAACCGACTTAAGCCACAAAAACATCCACGTAGGTACCAATCTCTTGACACTTAGCCTCTCATAATCATTAAGAAATCTAATTAATTGAAATCTAATTTAATTCTAATCAATCCAACACAACAAAAACACATTTAATTCAAAGAACATCAAACGATAAACACTCAACCTCAAATTAACCCAAAAACAAGAGAAACACGAAAACCGGACACTTGGGAGCAACCACAGTTGCGCCCAAGTCACCTTGGAAACATAGGCGCCCCCACAGGTGCGCCCAAGTCCATTTCCACTCCCTTAGGACCACCGAATCCCCATCCATTTCCAATTTCAATCTAGATCATTACCTTCAAACTATCACAGAATCAATAACAACCTTTAAATCAAAACCTTGATCAACTTAGACCCGTCCGGAACTTCAAATCGAGCCAAAGTAACCAAAAGATTTCAAATTCCAACTTGGACGCCACTACTGGTGCGCCCAAGTGCACAGGAATACATAGGCGCATACACAGGTGCGCCCAAGTCCTCTATCACATCCAAGTTAAGAACCTTGGTTTCGTTTCGAATCCGGGACTTAAGACTATTAAAATTAATTGACCCAAAGTTAAAGACAACATCAGAACAGAAGCCTACATTGATTAAAACCCCACAAAATTCCAAAATCAAGCCAACACCATCGCAAACAACCGAATCACAAAGAGCAACCACTTGGGCGCCGCTACAGGTGCTCCCAAGTCACCAAGAGGACCTAGGCGCCACCACAGGTGCGCCCAAGTCCTCCCGTCCATCACTTCACTGGTTTCGACACCTTTTGATCATTTAAATTGAAACCCAAAATTCCAGAACCTTTGGCATACTAAAACAGAACCTTAAAACACTCTTAACTCATCCATAAATAACTCTTAATCAAACTACAACTTAAAACAAACTAAATCAAATTAATAAGCTGTTTAGGCATAGAAGCCATCAAATTTAAACAATTTACACCATAGCATTAGTTCGGGTTTCCTCATTAGATAGATTAGAGCATTAGGCTTCGTCCCATCACTTTTCCTGTTCCGTTAAGGGACCGGGAGAGCTGATGTGAGCGGTTTAGGACCTTAGGTTAGGGTTAATCTGATGATCAGTAATAATGCATTAATCACGTAAATCCAAGTAGAAATCCCCTAGTTAGGCCCTTCTAGCCCCAATATCAAAAATCCATAAAAACTATAAAACCAATAAAATAAACCCAAAAAGATTTTTCCTTTATTTCTCCCTCCACCTCAGGTGCCAGATATTTAATTGAACTCAATGATAAAAGGGAAAGAAGAACTGATTTCTAAAATTGAATAAATGAGAATGACGAGATGAGATGAATGATTTTGCACACACTTTTAAAACAATCACGGCCCATCGGCCACTCTAAAACAAATATCGGCCCATCGGCCACCTTTAGTCAATTACGGCCCATCGGCCTTTCACCTTTATCACTCGTGTATCGCACACGAAAAACACAGAAATCACAAGTCAAAGTCTCATTTGCATCATTGTTTTGGTTTGCAAAGTCAGCCTTTAAACCCTATTTTGCCAAGGGATTTGAAGGGGGTACCCGGGAACGGGGCCGATCCTCTTCTTAAATATTTGGCACCTCCCCCCTTTTATTTTCTTTATCTTAATTGTTTTACTTTACTTGGATATACTATGATTTTTCTATGTGAGGATTAACCTTTATTTGGACTTTAACGTGTAACCCTGAATTGACCCTATATTAAAGAGACCCAAATTAATGTGACAAGACAACCGTCGTGTGTTGCCGGCAGCACATTAGATGAGAGGAAGGACCCACCTATTTATTTTCTCCCATTTTTCTTCGGCTTTCGTCGAAGGACGGTGTTACGGCCGTTACCGTAGCTGGCGATCGTGATCCGTCGATTTTGAGGGTAGTCGGAATCCTCATTTTCGATGTAAAATTTAAATAGCACATGTATAGATGAATGGAGATCTTCCCAAGCCCATTGGTTGGCACGGGGGGGTCGAAAATTCACATCCGACACCCACCTCTTTCCCCATCGTTAGCGGTATTCGTGTGTTTTAACATACACTTTTTCATGTGTTTATTAAGGCGGCCATGCTAGTGCCTCTTGATGATTTGCCACTGAGGAGATCTTTGCAAAATTTACATTGTGCCTTTTCCTCTGTTCCTCCCATGGGACTTGAGACAATAACTTTAACAAAATAAGTCCATACAAGAGAAGTCAATCTTGATTTTCTCTTCTTTTTAGTTGTAGAAACCAAAAATGCAGGATCTTGGGAACTATTACTATCTACTTCTATGCCCTGACTTTGATCTAAATGAATAAATACATCATCTTTCTCATTTAAAAAGAAGTCAAGGTTGAAAGGTTGTGATGGTCCAGGCATTTTTCTAAATAAAAGATAAAAAAATTTAATAAATAATTATGTATAATGTGTTTTTTGTGATAATTTATATAAGAAATGGGAGAAGATGAGACTTAATATATAATATTACTATGTATATTATTACTAAATAAAACTCAAAATTAAAGATAATAAATTATTATATATGAAGCAAATTGGATTCGATTTCCAATTTCACAGTCAGTTTCAAATTTGATTTTGACTCTTCTCATGTTGACCTCCTACTAATATCACTCATTAATAATCCTACTAATACTAGCCCTATTAATAACGTTTTTTTTACTAATCCAATGTTACATATCTCTTTCCTCTTCTCTTTGTGTTTTTATTCACTTCTCTACATTTCCTACTTTTGAACGCCACAAGCCCTTTCCTCTTATCCATCTTCTCTAATAAATAACTCATTGATTTTTTTATTAGGGTTACAATCTAAACTATTTCTATCGATTTTTTATTTTAGACCTTTATATTATAACTACCACTAATTACATTGCTCGTGCTCAACACGGGGGGTTTTTGCTAATACCTTTATGAGAGAAGGAAAGCTAATGGAGAAGTCCTTCTTTGTTGAATCCTCCACTTTAGAGAAGTCACTCTCACTCTTCACTTCTTAGAAAACTTTGTAAAGAGAATAGACTTTAGACTGAGACTTAAGAAAGCTTAGAGCCTTAGAACTTTAGAGGGAGTGTGAGAAATGAGAGAGTAGATGAATGTAGAGAAATGAGAGGAATGAGGGCTATTTATAGAATTTCTAAGTGATAGAATGATATAAAATACCCCCTCATATGACCGTTTTATAGCAGTTGGGGGGATATAATGGTAAAAAATGATCCAAAGACACTATTACCCCCCCCCCCCCCCCCCCGCCCCCCCCCCCCCTCTCCCCATTTGACCGTTTATAGCTGTTAGGGGGTTAAAAAGGTAAAAAAACCACTTTTTACCTTTTTTTTGAGAGGCAGCCGTTGGCGGCTAGGACGGGCCGAGCCGTGCCTGGGTTGTGCCTCGTGCCGGGCTAGGCCGCCCGTGGGCTTTGGGGCACTGGCCTTGCACGACATAGATTTTTATCGTGCCATACTTGGCCGTGCCTTGGGCCTGGCAGCCTTGGGCCAACACGACCTAGTGCAGACTGCCTGGCTAGACTGGACGATCAAGGGGCCCAGGCACGGCTTTTCTGTGTGGCTCCCCACGTGGGCCCCACCACAAGCTTAAGCTTAGGAGAGCTGGCCCCTATATATATATATATATATATATATATATATATATATATGGACCTCCTCCTGTCAACTCAACCGGACTGTATTTGTTAGGGATTTTGTGTATTGCAATTTGATGGATGCATTATTCATTTTATTCATCATTTAAATTTTCACACATGCATTGTTTTAGAAATCTTGAAATCTTAATTTACTCATGCATTGCTTTAAATCTTGTAAACCTTTTAGGTTCATGCATGTTTTGGTTTTAAACATTGGATGCATTTTTAGTTTTAAAAAAGGATTTTATAAATCAAGCTAGCCATTTGTTTTAAACTTTCAAATCTATTTAGACTTTTTATGTTTCATGATTTTAAAGCACTTGGATTTGTTTAAATCATGTTTCTATGCTTGGTTTAATGGCCCAAAGATCCCACAAGAAATTTACTTTGAAAAATACAAAAGTTGGGATTTTTGTCTTAGGCTGTCGGTCAACCGACAAGCTGAGTGTTGGCTAACCGACAAGTGGACCAAGGTCAACAGACAAGTGTTCTCGGTTAGAATTCCAAAGAGCTTAAAACTTCATATTTTTGTACTGTCGATTCGTTGTCGGCCGACCGACACCTGTTCAACAGTTCGCAAATTTTCAAATATTATGACCGTTGGAGAAGACCGTTGGACTGTCGGTCGACCGACACCTTGTTGTCGGCTGACCGACAGGTAGCCGTTGAGCAACTTTTTCTATATAAAGAAGCTCATTCCTTAGCCCCAGGTGATGATCTTTGAAGCCCTTCTTGAGGTATTTTGAGGGAAAAGAAAGGGGATCAAGCTAAGGAAGGCTAAGGGTCATTAAGGAAAGCTAAAGCTTGGATTAATGAAGTTAAACCAAGTAATCTTTGCCTTTTTATAAACATATGTTTTATGCTTTGACTAAACTATTGGTAAATATTTTCTAGCATATAAACTATGTTGTGTTGAATCCTCTACTTCTTTAATCTTTGATTTAAGTCATTGGATTCTTCACCTTAATTTTTAAACAAGTTTCTTTTAGAACTTTATAAAACATGTTTTTGTCAAAACCTTTGATTTGTTTTATTAACATGTTTCATTAACTTGTTTGAATCATCTTTGTTGTTTTCATTCATTTGAACTTTAGTTAAATTAGTTTGTTTTTTAAAACAACAATGAATATGCATCACATATTTAGACATAATTAATTTTATACAACTTGAGAGCTTTTGATTTTCATATCTTCAACAAGTTTGTATTTGGTACATGAGTTTTGCATATTACTTCAATCAAATCTTTTTATATGTATTAAACTTTTAATATTGATTGAAGTTTCCACACACTCACTTCATAAGAATTCATCTTTGCATTCATAGTGTTTGTGTGAGTTTGTATTACACTTTCATATTCGCCTAATCTAGAGGCAATTAAATTGAGCTTTAATTGTATTCTCTTGAAGTGTTTTGAAGACACTAATCTTGAGAAGAAAATCATTTGATTGTAAAGGTTATTGCTTAGCCTAAGAAAAGCATTGTCAAGGTTATTGCTTATCCTAGAAAAGCATCTTGTATAGGTTGTTGTTAAGCCTTGAAAAACAACATTGCATAGATTGTTGTTAAGCCTTGAAAAACAACATTGTAAGGTTATTGCTTATCCTTGAAAAGTATATTGTAGTGGTTATTGCTTAGCCATTTGAAAAGCATAAATAGTGGAAATCCGGTGGGGTGTGAGATCACAAGCCGGTAGTGGATGTAGGCACGTTGGCCGAACCACTATAAATCTTATATTGTGGTGATTGCTTTTGTGATGATTGTTGTTGTTTAGCTTCGGCATTTTATTTGTTTATCATCACAAGTGGCTAATTGTTTTAAAGAAGTATAAAATTGGCATAATTGGTCATTAAGTTGTAGCTCACCCTATTCACCCCCCCTCTAGGGTTAGGATCCGGAACTTTCAGTATTGTGCGCTCAAGCGTGTGGTTACTGGGGAAAATTTCAAAGCTCCTTATAACGACGTAACGAAAAGAAAATGGGCCAAATCTCCCACCCGATAATTTTATGAGCCCGCCATTTGCGTCTTCACTTTGGAGACTCATTGAAAAGAGAGAGCAGAATCAGAAGATGAATCTCAGTATTCCCGGATTTTTGAACCGAGACAAAACATGGAGAGAAGAAGAGGGCAAGCATCCCGGTTTATTTAGTTGGCTCCCAGAGGTACCCTGGATCTACCTTGATCTCCTTCTTCATTTTCTCCCCTTTTAATAGTTTGGGTTTCAATTTCTACAGCCATTTGCATGGGTTTTGTGGTAGTTTCTCTCTCTCCTGAGTTTTGTTTCCAAGTTTCATCATGTTTGAGAATCCAGTGTTGGATGGCAATCTTGAGATGGGTTATGTAGTTTCATATCTGATTTGAAGTGGGTTTTGCCCCTGGTTACAAAATGTAGGGAGATTCTTGAATTTGGGTTTTGTCCTTGTTCTTTGAGTAGGATTGGTGTTGAATGAGATTTTTTTGTGGCGTTTGAGATGGATTTTGTGGGTTGATATCTGTGGGGATATTCCCCAAGACGACCGACCTCAGCCCTCGGCCTCGGCAAAAAGTCCACTTCGGCAAAAGTGCCAATTGGTCTCGACCAGGTCCCCCATCTCGGCCAAGTCCCCCATCTCGGCCAGGTTCTCCATCTCAGCATTGCCAGGAGCTCCCGCCTTGACACCATGTCTCGACTTCGGCCAGATCACTAGGCCGGTCTTCATCACCTCGGTTCACCACCTCGGTAAAATGCCCCATCTTGGTAATAAGGTTAGATCAAGCTCACAGCCGACCTCAGCAACAGTGCCAGTGCGCCCATGTGAAGGTACGACCACGTTGCAGAACGTGCTGACAGATGGGACGGGCGCCGAATAGAGATAAGGAGTTGTCCTTATCCGAATGTCACATCCACAACTCTCGAGGCATCAGGGTAAGGTCCGATGGGACAAAGTAGGCTACGATGGGACAGCCTCTCAAGTGCTTACCCCAAAGTCAGCTCTCTCCCTCTATAAATATTGATAAGCCTTTAACGGGTAGGGGGGAGGGGGGCTATTCACATATTGGTCCGTCATCTGCTCTCAAACTCCATCTCCTACCTCTGCTTAGTCCTGCAACTAACTTAGGCATCGGAGAGCCCTGCGCTGCCCCAGCCAGGGTCCTTCAACGTCTTCTTTCCCTTTCCCTTTCTCAGGTTCAAGGCAGGCAGCGGTCTTTCTCATCTATAAGGAGCTCCATCCTCCTCAAGACACCACCAAAATCACCCCCCCACCCCCACACCCCCCCCCCCCCCCCCCCCGGGGCTCTGTGAATCCGGGTCTGAGAATTTTTGTACACTTACAATATCTAAAGTGGATTCTATGGTTGGTCAGAAAAGGTAGTTGCTTGTTCTTTGAGCCAGAACAGTAATAAATGGAAGTTTTAGGTGGGTTTTTTTAAATGGTTTTTTAGGTTGAGATCTAAAGCAGTCGGTCTGACCCCTCAAGTCTTGTTTGACCATAATATATGGATGTCAAGTGAAGATATGAAAAATGCTCTAGCTACAGAGCTTCTTGGCATGACAGGCCAGTTTCAGTGGCCCTCATAGTTCTCATAACATCTATCGGATTATTTTTTTTTTATTTTCAGTCTTCTCCTTGGTTCTTGATGGTGTGTTATTCATTATCAACAATTGATTCCCATAATTATGTGGCTTTAACATGAGCAGGTGTCTTAAAGAAACTTCAAGTCCTAAAAAAAGTCCTAAATTCTTATGAAGCCTACATGTTCCAATTAGGAATTACCCCCAACATGTGGACGTCGGTGGTACAATTTGTATAGAATCCTACCATAATCAGACTATTGTTTACTTTATTCTATTGTAAATTTTTATTCTTACCCTTTTTACTTATTATGTTTATGTCTTCTCATGTTTACTAGGCGGTCTTATTTTTTATGTATCGATTCATTTTATATCTTGGTCTAGTTTTAAAATGGACGTAGCCTCATCATCAGCACATTTATTACATTATCCGTCAGTAGAGGATGTGATTACCCCAAAAAGGGGGATGCATTTTGATGGTTTAAACGATGCATATGAATTTTATAATGGTTACGTAAAGCATGTCAGCTTTAGTGTAAGAAAAGATTCAACTCTAACTAAGAATGAAGAGGTCATTTGGAAGCGATTGTTTTATTCTAAGGAAGGTAAAACAAATGAAAAATTGTAACACTATGTTGCAAGTGAAACAAGATCAAGCTGGTGGCTTTGTAGTATCCAAGTTTGTCCCCGAGCATTCTCATGCCCTCACTACCCTTACATAAGAGATTTATGCTAAGATCACACCGTGACGTGTCAGAATCAAAGAAGCAATTAATAAAAACCTTCAATTATGCTAATATTAGTAGCACATATCAAATGATAGTCTTTAATTCATTAGCAGGGGTCCTGAAAATCTTGGATATATAGAAAAAGATGCTGAGAATGTTCGTAGAAAAAATAGAGGAGAAAAAGGGTTTGGATGGTCAGTTGTTATTTGAACAATTTAAAAATCGCAAAGAAATGAGTCCAGTATTCATATATAACAGAGAGAGAGAAGGAGAAAACAAGATAACGCATGTGTTTTGGGCTAACCATAATTTTCGTACTTCATATGGCATTTTTGGAGATGTTGTAACATTTGACACAACATATAAGACAAATTATTATGGATTGATATTTTCTACATTTGTAGGTTGCAATCACCATGGTCAAACAATATTATTTGGTTGTGCATTCCTACCAAATGAGAAGTTTGAGTCGTTTGAGTGATTGTTTACTAAATGGATTGAAGCTACGCTAGGCGGTCCACTAAATGCGATTATAACATATCAAGATTTGGCCATGACAAAAGCAATTAAGAAATTCGTGCCAAACACACATCGTAGGTATTGCATGTGGCACATTTTGGAGAAATTACATGCGAAGTTAGGAGGAGTTTCTATCCACAATGATGCTTTGACTGATGCGATAAAATCATGTGTTCGCTATTCTGACACGCCTGCAATTTTGATAGTAAATGGAGAATCATAATGGAAAAAAGCGATGTTAGTGAGAATGAATGGTTGGCACATTTGTTCGACATTTGTGAAATGTGGGTACCCACATATTTAAAGAACATTTTCTTTGGAGGGATGTGCACTACTTCGAGAAGTGAAAGCATTACTGTCTTTGTAAAACAATAAGTACAATACAAGAACTCACTGGTTGATTTTATATTAAGTTTTGAACACGGTGTTGCAAGGTTATGATACCTTGAAAATAAGGAGGATCATGAGTCAAACAATGAAACGCTTAAAATAAAGGCTGCTCCAATGGAGAAGCAAATGACAGACATTTATACAAGAAAGATATTTTATAAATTAATTTCAAGATGACCTAGTCCTCACCACGATGTCAACTCTATCTTTATTGTGAGAAATTTGAACCCTGAAGATAAAATTGAAAGAGAGGTGTGGAAGGAGGAGCAACATGCAACTTGATCATGTAGAAAGTTTGAATTTGTGGGCATTCAATGCCGTCATATAGTGTCTGTCATATGGCAACTTAATTTGTATTACATATTTACTTGAAAAGTACATTTTGAAGTGTTGGACACAAAATGTCAAAAAAGGAATAATGGTTGATAAATATGGTGTTGGAATGTTAGGAAAGTAAGAATAAATATGCAACCAAACAATACAAAGAAGACACAAATTTACGTGGTTCCCTCGAGATTGAGGTACGTCCACGAATCACACCGATTACACTATGCTCAAAAGCAAAAGATGAGAATACAAGATTTCAGATCATTAGCGGCTATGCTAGGGTTACATAAAGGCACGAGGTAATATTATTACGGAAATACCCTTACACATTTCGAGTGTGCCTGAGTTAACAGTCTGACCCTGGTGTAATTAGGCTCCTCATATAACATGGAATTGGGTCTTACTATGTTGACTCCTAAGCAAAACATGGTCAACTATCATCGATATACATGGCTCTAATTGACGAAACCAGTCCATCAAAAGAATGCTTCGAATATATGTTGGGTTTCATACTGAAATGGAAGCTAAAATTAGGCAAATAAAATCTAACATTCCATCAGAGACAACCATACAAAATGAAAAATATACAATGGCGAGTAACGGGGTTGAATATGAAGAGCCATCACGTGTTGCAACAAAGGATCGTGCAAAGCGACTCATATCATCTAAAGAGAAGGCTTTAATAAGAGGGCGTCTTTGTCAAGGTTGCAAAAAACACGGTGTATCACATGACAAGCAAAACTACCCTATATTATTAAAAAGGTACATAAACTCCATTTAAACATAAGATTTATTTATTCATAGTTTGATTAGCATTTAAATATAGTAGTTCTAACACATAATTTCAGGTTAACAAGGGAAGGCCAGGATATTGAACCAAGTCAATCACCTGACGAGTGCAACAGTTCGGACAATTCTATTTCAGACGTTCAAGAATGGTAATGGTGGTAATTGATTTATATATATAATAAAGTAATGTTAATCATGCACAATGGTGCTCGGTACTTTATTTTCGATGTTCAATAATTGAGTCTTTTTATATTTTATGTACAGGGTAAATGGCGTTGTTGACTTTTGAAATGGACAAAGAAAGGAACTTGATGCTTTATATGGACAGATCCAATGTTATGTTTAACATTTTGGAACTCTTTTTCTGTAGCTCACTGAATGTTGTGATATATTTCAAATTGAAAGATTATGTGAACGATATTGTGCAATGTAGAAGGCTATTTCAGCTTTAGGCTTTTTGTGTTCTGGGTAACATGATTATGTAATGTAAATGATATGCTTTAGGCTTACTGTGTTCATGGCGACGACATGTTCTCGAATGGTATTCTAGTTGTTTGCAGTGTCGAGTCTTTGAAGTCCAAAGAGTAGCTCGGGCTGGTTGATTATTCAGTTACCAATCCAAAGAGTCAAAACTGTGCAATTATGACATGATTTGATTGGTGCAAATATCTGAATAGGTGAACGAGAAATCACCAACACGTTTTGATTTCTCTAATTCCTTGAATTCATCCAAGGTCTGACCCAGACCATTGCTTAATAAAGTTTCTTCTTACCAACATCACCCAGACCATTGCTTAATAAAGTTTCTGCTTACCAACATCTATGAGTGACTTTCATTAACCACATTTTTGTGAAAAGAAAACAAAAGGTTAAAAAGATGGGAAATTCACATTTTTTCATATGTTTTCCTTGAAAAAGATGGAAAACACACAAACCTCTGTTTCTTTTAGTGTTCTTGGATAGCAAATCGAGTAAGTTCTTTCCTCTCTGTAATATGGAGAAATCTTTTATATCTTTTTCTGCAACACAACCCAGCTTCATATCTCAACCTAAAAATCCATTTCAAAAACCCACCTAAAACTTCTATTTATCACTATTCCAGCTCAAAGAACAAGTAACTACATTTTCTGACCAACCACAGAACCCACTTCAGATATCAACTCACAAAATTCATCTCAAACGCCACAAAAAAAAATCTCATTCAACACCAATCCTACTCAAAGAACAAGGACAAAACCCAAATTCAAGAAGCTCCTGCCCACAATATTTTCATCAAAACATACTTTGGCTTGTGACAACTAACAATGTCTATGAAAACAACCATTTGTCGATTCTCGAGATCCTCTAATGTGCCTGGTAATTCCTAAAACAGTTAAACCTACTAATTTCAAGACATTGGGGGCGACCACATAATATATATTATACTTGTGAGTTGCGAAGATGCATGTACAACAATTACCTCAGTAGAATGAGGCTACCGATAAAACATACGCATCTGTAACTAGGAAATGTCATAACACCTTGTTGCCATCATACCTAATCTTGCCTGATAATTTATTCAAACAATGCGGCACGAAGCATATCTTCCAAGATAACCACCAGCAAACTTCAAAATGTCCACAATATTTTCCATCAAAACATACTTTGACTTGTGATAGTCAACAATGTTAATGAAAATAACCGTTTTTCGTCTGTTGGGATCCTCTAATGGTGTTTGTTAATTACTGAAACAGTTAAATCCACTAATGCCTTAACATGGGGTGCACCACATATGATATAGCATACTTGCAAAGATGCATGTACACTCATCTAAAACTCGGTAAGGCCATAACACCCTGCTGCCATTGTGCCTAATTTTGCCTGATAATTCATGCAAACAAGGCGGCATATAACATATCTTCCAAAATAACTGCCACCGAACTTCAGAATGTCCACAGTGTTTTCCATCGGAATACACTCTGTGATTGTCAACAATGTCCATGAAAAAGAAAACCATTTGTCGATTTTTGAGATCCTCTAATGGTTCTTGGTAATTCCTTAAACGGTTAAATCCACGAATGCCTTGACACGTGGTTTTTGCTAATTCTTCAAAATGGTAAAATCCACTAAGTCCTTGACATACAGGGCAACCACATGATATATAGTATAAATACGAGTTGCGAAGATGCATATACAATAATTACCTTAGTAGATTGAGCTACACATGAAAAACAAGGACCCGGAAAAGGGCAACGGCATAACACACTGCTGCCATTATACCTAATCTGATTGTTACATAAGGGGATTAAGCTATCGCTTTGGATCGAAGCACTTAAAGAAAAGGACCAGGAAACGCGGCGGCATAGGAACCACGGGACCCAGGAGGGAGAAAGACGATGTTCGGGATAAGGGATCCTCATAGTAGGTTGGTACCAACATCTAGCCAAGAGAGGGTTATTAAACAGAGACCACCCAGCTTGGTCCACTCAGTAGCCCATCACAAGATTGGCTCAACACCTCATGCAATTGCTCATTTGAATGAAGGAGGGAATCATGGAGAAGACTAAGTTCAATAACTGCTTGCTAGAATTTTGGAGCAGTTTCTTTTTAATATTGAATATAGCTGTAATCTCTGTAATTTGAATTGGATTCCTTATTCATAGGAAACCAATCTATTGTACAATCAAATAGTATAAATAGTGAAACCACACACTCACTGAATCATCCCTTTGATCGGTGATTTTCAAAACTTCATCATTCTTTTATAAACTTGTTCATGGTATCAGAGCCTACAGGGCTAGTTCTGTGAGTGTGTGTTCTGATTTTATTTTTTTTTAAACTATAATGGCCGTTTCCAATTCTACAAAGTACTCGTATCCTGCATCTCTTAATGTCGCCAATTTTGTGTCAATACAATTGACACAGACCAATTTCCTCCTCTGGAAAACCCAGATTTTGGGTCTCATTGAATCCCAAGAGATGATGGGTTTCATTGATGGAGAATTTCCTACGCCAGCAAAATACCTTTCCTCATCTTCGATTGAAGCTATCGGGGAGACCACACTTAATCCGGATTTTGTTGCATGGAGCAAATCAGATCGGCTGTTGCGAGGATGGATCACTGGCACACTATCACTTGAAGTTCTTGGGCTGGTTGTTGGCCTTGACACCAGTGCTGAAGTTTGGAAGGCTCTTTGCGCTGCTTTTGCTCGTGATTCTGAAGAACGTGAGTTCTACCTACAGCAGAAATTGCGTCTTCTTCACAAATGTTATATGGCTATCTCTGAATACGTTCGACATTTCAAAGGGATTTGTGATGATCTAGCTGCGATAGGGAAACCCGTAAGTGATCATCAAAAGGGGTTTGCACTTCTCACTAGCCTTGGACCAGGGTATGAATCTTTTGTCACTACAATGCTTAAGCCTCCTACACCTTCTTATAGTGAACTTATTCCTTTACTTGAGAGTCATGAAACAATAAAATCTATGCACTCTACTGAATTTTATGGAACTAACCATAATGTTGCCTTTTATGGGCAACGTCAAGGGGGAAAGAACTCTAAGTCAAAACAGCAGAATGGGTTCACATCAAAAGGCCGTGGGTTTCCACAGACCCGACAACAACATGAAAGCTAGCCGCATGAGAACAATCCAAGCACAGCACCTACCTTCCAGAATTGTGAACAAAAAAATGCTAGTGGAGGCTCTGTCAGATCACAATCCAATGAAAAGGAAAAAGGAGCCATTTGTCAAATTTGTAACAAACCCAACCACACAGCTTTAAGGTGCTGGCATCGTTACAATCAACTATACCAAACTGGTGATGTACCACAAGCATTGGCTGCCCTCCATCTTGCACATAACCAGGATGATGCTTGGTACCCTGACACTGGTGCAAGCGCTCACATGACGGCGGATGCTGGTAAGCTACATTCTCTTATCCCCTATACTGGTCCACAGAAAATAATGGTGGGTAATGGAGAATCACTTAATATCAGTCATATTGGGGACACCACAATTGCTACTGGGAATAATTCCTTACCATTACATAATGTTCTTGTTGTTCCAAATATTAAAAAGAATCTCATTTCCGTCAGTCAATTACATCTGATTTCCCTTATGATGTTACATTCTCATCTTGTGGGTTTGTGATAAAGGAAAAGGGAACGAAGGCACTGATAGAAAAGGGCAGTAGACATGGAGATTTGTACGCCTTGCAGCTGAAGGATGGATATGCACTCTTCTCACATCGCTTTAGGATTGTTGGTGATGATGTCTGGCATCAGAGGCTGGGCCACCCACACATGCAAGTCATGGATCACCTAAAGAAAAATAAATTGATTTTTGTTGTTGGTAAAAATAAGCGTGAGGATTTGTGTTGTAGCTGCCAAATGGCTAAGGCGTGTCGACATCCTTTCTTAGTTTCCAATAAATTTTCTGATGAGCCGTTTGCCAAAGTACATTGTGATCTATGGGGTCCCTCCCCTGTTATATCTTTTCAACGGTTTCAATATTATGTAATTTTCATTGACGAATGCACACGGTTCACATGGTTTTATCCGTTGAAACAAAAATCTGATTTTACTTGGTGTTTTATTAATTTTCACAATTATGTAAACACACAATTTGAAAAAAATATTCGTGTGTTTCAAAGTGATGGCGGAGGTGAATTTATTGGACATCAGTTTCAAAATTATTTACTTGATAATGGCATTGTTCACCAAATGTCTTGCCCATATACACCAGAACAGAATGGCATGGCAGAGAGGAAACATCGAAATGTGACTGAATTGGGGCTTACTATGCTATTTCATGGAGGTGTACCAAAACGTTTTTGGGTTGAAGCTTTTAGTACAGCAGTGTGGCTAATTAATCGATTACCCACTCGTATTCTTGATATGCAATCTCCATATGAACGATTGCTTGGAACAAAGCCTGATTATGGATCTTTTCGTGTGTTCGGAACACGTTGCTACCCTTGCTTGCGTGATTATGCTAAAGATAAGTTCGATGCACGCTCTTTACCGTGTGTCTTCCTGGGCTACAGTCATTAGTTCAAGGGATATCGTTATCTCTATCCACCCACAAATCGAATTTATATCTCCCGCCATGTGGTTTTCGATGAGGTCACTTTTCCTTTCCGAAACCCAGGTGCTCTGCAGTCTTCTACGGAGACTCCTCTTGACCTAGCTATGTTTACTGATTGGTTTTCAGATTCTGATGCATGTGAACCGATATCTTTCGAGGAATCCAAACTTTCAGCATCGAATGAGCGCAGGAAATTTCAAACTACCGATGAATCTGCTCTTCTTTATGTTCCATCATGTGCAACAACTCATGGAGACAATTCTTCATTCCCTACTGTTTCTTCCCAATTTGACATTGCTCATCTCGAAACTGGGCCTCCTGCACTTTTACAAACAGGGCCTCCTTCTCCTAATGTTTATGACAACACCACCCCATTACCTGAACACACCACCTCATTACCTCTTGCTGCACATTTCCAAGCTCCAATGTACAACCCATCTCCACTTCCAATTGTCCCCACTCAGCATAGCATGATTACACGGCTCAAGGATAACATTGTCAAACCCAATCCCAAATATTTTTTGGCCAAAGTTGACATTCCTACTGAACCTAAATCATTCAAATCTGCCTTGAAACATCCTGGTTGGCGCAATGCCATGCTTGAAGAACTCCAAGCCTTGCAGGCTAATTCTACCTGGGATCTTATTCCCCGCACCTCTGATATGAATGTCGTCGGATGTAAATGGGTCTATAAGTCCAAATTAAATGCTGATGGGACCTTAGAGCGTCTTAAAGCACGTCTCGCTGCCAAAGGATTCACCCAAGTTCCAGGCATTGGCTTCTCTGAAACCTTTTCTCCAGTTGTCAAACCTGCCACCATTCGGGTTGTTCTTAGTGTGGCTCTTGCACGAAAATGGAGTATTCGGCAACTTGATGTTAAAAATACCTTTTTACATGGGCGTCTTGTAGAACCTGTTTTTATGGAGCAACCCCCTGGTTTTTTGGATTCTATGCATCCTGATCATGTTTGTCGTTTGAAGAAGGCTCTATATGGACTTCGACAAGCTCCCAGAGCATGGTTTGATCGATTTAGTAATTTTCTTATTGAACTGGGCTTCTATTGTAGTGTTGCAGACTTCGTTCTCTTCATCTATCATGGTCCTCGTGGTACTATATTTCTTCTTCTGTATGTTGATGACATAATATTGACAGGCAGTAGCACGGATTTTTTACAGTGGTTCATAGGCTGTTTAAGCGCAGAGTTTTCTATGAAAGACTTGGGTATTCCCCATTACTTTCTTGGTGTTGAAGTTCAACATTTTGAGGGTGGTCTATTTCTCCATCAAGCTAAATATGCAGCTGAGTTACTTGAGAGGGCACAAATGTCTGGATGCAAACCCATCAGTACACCCATGGTTTCTACACTGCGTCCTCCTAAAGATGACGCTCCATTTATTGACCCTCATCTCTATCGATCTATTGTTGGTGGTCTGCTCTACTTAACCTTCACTTGCCCGGATATCTCATATAGTGTCAACTATGTATGTCAACACATGCACTCTCCCACTTCCTTTCACTTCCAACTTGTGAAGAGAATATTGCGCTATATTCATGGCACACTGGATCGAGGTATAAGGTTGTTGGCCCACAATCCTATGGTTCTCTATGCCTTCTCCGATGCGGATTGGGCTGGTTGCCCCATTACTCGTCGCTCTACAACTGGCTATTGCACCTATCTTGGTGGCAATTGTATTTCTTGGAGTTCTAAGAAACAGCCAACAGTGGCTCGCTCCAGCACTGAAGCGGAATATCGGGCTCTTGCCTCTACTACTACTGAACTCACCTGGATCATGTATATCTTACGTGACCTTGGTCTTTACATCTCTCCGCCACCTACCCTTTTCTGTGATAATGTTTCTGCACTGCACATGACAATTAATCCGGTGTTTCATGCAAGAACGAAACACATTGAGATTGATTATCATTTTGTTCGTGAAAAGGTCGCGCTTGGTTCTCTTGTTACTCAGTTTGTGCCATCTCTTCACCAAGTTGTTGATGTTCTTACCAAACCATTAGCCCGGGTACGTTTCAATCACATGCTGCCCAAACTGGGCCTTTGGTCAGCTTCCTGGACCAGTTTGAGGGGGGATATTAAACAGAGACCACCCAGCTTGGTCCACTCAGTAGCCCATCACAAGATTGGCTCGACACCTCATGCAATTGCTCATTTGAATAAAGGAGGGAATCATGGAGAAGACTAAGTCCAATAACTGCTTGCTGGAATTCTGGAGCAGTTTCTTTTTAATATTGAATATAGCTGTAATCTCTGTAATTTGAATTGAATTCCTTATTCATAGGAAACCAATCTATTGTACAATCAAATACTATAAATAGTGAAACCACACACTCACTGAATCCCTTTGATCGGTGATTTTCAAAACTTCATCATTCTTCTATAAACTTGTTCAAGGGTAGCCTTTAGAAGCAATAGGTTGGGAAACCATGAGAACGAGAAAGGGGAGGGGATGAGGCTTTTTTGAAGAAATGCCCGAGATGTCATGATTGATGACGTTTCATGATCGATGATGTTGCTACTATAGTCAAGTTCTGTGTGTTGTGTTGATTCCCTCGTCCTTATTGCCCCCTTATCCGTCACTCTCCTATGGATGGGAAGCAGAAACAGACCTCCTAGCTGATTCAATGTCCCTAGTCGGGGCTAGGAACTACGAGTCGAGAAGTAGTTGGTTTCCTGGAAGGATGGGATGGATTTGGAAACATGATACCGATCTCAACTATTAGATGAAAGAAATAGAAAAAGGAGAGAGACGGGAATTCGATTGGTGGGTGGCGAGCGAGTAAACCGATTAGTGGGAATGAATAATCATGTTTGGCCGAATGTTGGACTCCTCAAGACTCTTTCCTCTTTCAGGGGTCTCGGCTGACTACACTTTACCATCAATCGTGGGTCCAGACTAAAATTACCTGCAAGGCTTAGCCACTGGGGAAGGTCTTAATGCCCCATTGCCATCCTACCTAATATCTCCTATAATTCATGCAAACAGGGTAGCACAAAGCATATCTTCCAAGATAACTACCAGCAAACTAAAGAATGCCCACGGTATTTCCCATCAAAACTTACTTTTGCTTGTGATGGTCAACAACATCCATGAAAACAATCATTTGCCTAATCTTGGGATCCTATAATTAAAGATAATTCCTGAAATGATTAAATCCATTAATGCCTGGACATTGGTTGACGACACAATATATAGCATACTTGCGAAGATGGATGTGCAACATTTACCTTAATAGGAAGAGTTACCCATAAAAACACTCGCATCTGAAACTAGGGAAGGCTATAATACACTTCTACCATAATGCCTAATCTTGCCAGATAATTCATGCAAACAAGGTGCCACAAAGAAAATCCACCAAGATAACAGCAAACAAACTTCAAACTACTAACGACATTTTTCATCCAAACGTACTTTGGCTTGTGACAGTCAACGATGTCCATGAAAACAACCATTTGTCGATTCTTTGAATCCTCTAATGGTGTTTCGTGATTCCTGAAATAGTTAAATCTACTAAATCCTTGACAATGGGGAAACCAAATATTATATAGTATACTTACGAGTGCGAACATACATGTACAACAATTACCTTAGTAGAATGAGTTACTTATATAAACACACACATATCCGAAATTGGGGAAGGCCATAACACTCTGCTGTCATAACACTTTATCTTGCCTGATAATTCATGCAAACAACTTGGCTCAAAGCATATCTTCCAAGATAACCCCTTGCAAACTTCAAAATATCCACAGCATTTTGCATTGGAACACACTTTGGGTTGTGATAGTCAACAATGTCAATGAAAACAACAATTTGCCAATTCGTGAGATCCTCTAATAGTGTTTTGGCGATTCCTAAAATGGATAAATCCACTAATTCCTTGTGGGGCCACTATATAATATATAATACGCTTGCAAAGATGGATGTAAACAATTACCTTAATAGGACGAGCTACCTAGCTATAAAAACACACGCATCCGAAACTAGGGAAGGCCATACCATCCTGTTGCCATCGTGCCTAATCTTGCCTGACTATTCATGTAAACAAGGCGACACAAAGCATATCTTCCAAGACGACAACCACCAAACTTCATAATGCCGAAAATATTTTCCATCCGAACATACTTTGGCTTGTAGTAGTGAACAATGTCAATGAAAACAACCATTTGCCGATTCTTGGAATCCTTTTTTAGTAGTGATTGGTAATTCCTGAAACAGTTAAATCCACTAATTCCTTGATATTAGGGGCAACCACAAAATTCATAGACGATTACCTCAGTATAATGAGCTACCCTTAGAAACACATGCATCTGAAATTGGGAAAGGGTGTAACAACATGTTGCCATCATAACTAATCTTGCCTGATAAATAATGCAAACAACGCGGCACAAAGCATGTCTTCAAAGAAAGTCACAAGCAAACTTCAAAATGTGCACAATATTTTCGATCAGAACATACTTAGGCTTCTAGTAGTTAACAATGTCCTTGAGAATAACCATTTTCCGATTCTTGGGATGCTCTAATGGAACTTGGTAATAAAACGGTTAAATCCACTAATGCATTGACATGAGGGGCCACTACATAATATATAGTATACTTGCGAAGATGCATATAAAATAATTACCTCAGTAGGACGAGTTACCTTTAAAGACACGCGCATCCGAAACTAGGGAAGGCCATAACACCCTATTGCCATCATGCCTAATCTTACCTCATATTTCATGCAAACAAGGCAGCACAAAGCGTATCTTCCAAGATAACAACCAACAAACTTTAAAATGCACATGCCATTTTCCATCCAAATATACTTTGGTTAGTGATAGTCAACAATGTCTATGAAAACACCTATTTACCGGTTGTTGGGATCCTCAAATGGTGTTGATAATCGTTTAAATGGTTAAATCAACTAATTCTTTGACACTGGGGGCAACCACATAATATATAGTATACTTACGAGTTTTGAAGATGCATGTACAAATATCACCTTAGTAAAATGACCTACCCATAAAAATACGCTCATCAAAAACTGGGGAAAGATATAAAACTCTGTTGCCATCATACCTATTCTTTCCTGTTAATTCATGCGAAGAGCGTGGCTCAAAGCATATCTTCCAAGATAACCACCAGCAAACTTCAAAATACCCACAACATTTTACATTAGAACATACTTTGGCTTTTGATAGTTAACAATGTCCATGAAAACAACTATTTGCTGATTCTTGGGATCCTCTAATGGTACTTGGTAATGGTTGAAATGGTTAAATTCACTAATACCTTAACATGGGGGCCACCACATGAGTACACTTACGAAATGCATGAACGACAATTACTGCAGTAAGATGAGCTACCCTTAAAAACACATGAATCCGAAACAAGGGGAGGCCATAACACCCGACTTGCTTCATGTCCAATCTTGCCTGATAATTCATTGAAACTATAGGATAATGCATCACAAAATATTGCAATATTTAGATGATCCACCCTATCATTAGAAGACGCTACTTAATACGGGTAGAGGATGAATTTGAATGCTCTAATCTCTTTCCCTATTTGATTTGTTCACTTTTTATCTAGTTATTACATCTTACTCTAAAACCAAATAAAAAATTTGTTTGATTATTAGTTTATTAGTTAGATACCATATTTAAGATTTTTTTATTTGGTTCCCTATAGGCTCGACCAGTACTTGCCACTCTCTCTTCTATAGACAGCAGTGAACTTGTGGTATTAGTATTTTAAAGTTACAACACTACCAGCAAGGGAAAATGAAGGAGAAAGAGGGAAAGTGAGAGATCAGCTCCTGGAATCTAGTGAAATGAAAAGAGTAGGGCCGGGCCGTGTATATAGTGGGAATTCTAACAATGACCGTTATGTCCCATTTAAGTGACAACTTCGAGCGATGAAATGATTGATGGGACCTAGGATCAACTCAAGCCAAGAAAAAAAGTTTTTGGAAAGTAAACCTAATCTCCAATGAACCCAAAATCAGAAATTTTGGAGGTTGTTTGTTAAAACTCAACTTTTAGGGAAATAATGACTATGCCCTTGCTTAGGTTGAATCGGGTAAAACAAAGGGTCTCCGGGGATCAAATAGAGACGAGTCGAACACAAAAATTGTAAAGCATGGTAAAATCTAATTTCTAAACTTCTCATCAGAAATACCAAAAACACCATTGAAATTCCTCGAATTCCGAATTAGGCCCTTCTCTATACCGAACTTGATACAAAACTCCCTGAAACCTTACAAACACTAAACCAATCATCGAAAACCAACTCAACAAAATATAAATGCGGTTGATTAGCTACTAATCATACTTAATTAGCAGTAAACACATTAATTAAGGGTCGAGACCTTACACGAGCCAATAAATCAATCGTGGTGATCAAGCCCAAATTGAATCTAGTTGCAAAATGGGTCTTTTGACTTGGACTCAAGTTGACCCTATATAGATTATGGGAGTTCAAACCCTGCCTGACAAAAGCACGAGCCCAATTAGTGCCCAAGTTCAGTAAAGGCATAAGACAGAAAACGGTTGTAACTTGGATTTAGCGGTGTAAATGGGTCCCTACTTCTCCAATTATCCGGAGGTTCCGACCTGTTAATAACTGAGTTTGGGTCCTTATTTAGGCTTTGATAAGTAAATGGTTTCGGGTTTGGGTCTGGTTCCACCTTGGTTTCAACCCATGGAACTGGGACCCAACATATTACATCAAGTTTCGAAAAAATTCTCCTAAAAGTTAGTTTTTTTAAAATCATTTAGTTAGTTTTTTTTTTTAAATAATACTTAATTGGACCCGTTCCATATACGGAAATGGTTTTGGTTCTGTTTCTATATTCTCATTAACAGTTCTGGAACCAAGAAACTGGTTCCGAACCGGGTCCGGGATCTGAGTCTGGTTCCATCTTCTCATAAACGGGTTCTGGTCCACCATGGACCCGAACTGGAACCGACCCATTTACAACCCTACTTTCTGGTCCGGTCCAATTAGGGCTTCTGGGTTAGGTTTGACATTGGTTCAATGTGGTGATTTCCAAACCTCCAAATTAATTATATCAAGAACTCAACTCTAAACGGCTCATTTTAAATTCTATGTAGTAGCTCAACTGGCCTAGTACCACAGTTTACACCCGGAGGTTGTAGGTTTGAAACTGCACTACCACACTAGGGCTACATGGGAGTTTACCTGGCTTCCCTTTGGACTCGGAGGGATTAGTACAGCCCAAAGGGTTGGGAACCCTTCGATAGCAAAAAAAAAAAGTTCATCACGTAGGCAAATTTAAAGGATTCTAATGGAGTCAGGTTGCCTAAAAAAAAACCGACAAGTTCAGCACAAGTGATAAGTAGACGATATATTACCTTTCGAGAACATTTCCATGAAGGTCCTGATTGTAAGAGATGTTTAAGTGTTTGCGTGTGTGTGTGTGTGTGTGTGAGAGAGAGAGAGAGAGAGAGAGAGAGTGAGTTGTAGTTAAGGAACCCGACTCAAAAACAAGTAATTAGGCCAACACAAACATAGAATTACCAGTTGAGTTGGAGTTGTGTAGGAGAGATGGATTAGGATTGTCCTACCCAATGAGAAATAAAAGACAAAAGAAGAAAAGGAGTAAAAGCAAAAGAGAAAAGTAGTCTTGAGGAAACACTAGGGAGAACCTGCCTTTGATAACAGAGGAAAAAGTGATGAAAGAGGAAGCCCAAAAGTAAGGAAAGAATATATATTAACACTTTAAAGGTTAAAAGAGAATTTGGGCATGTGAGAGAATAACCCTCCCGTTTGAGCTTCATCTACAAAACCCAATCTTTCCAAAAAGCTAAAAATGACAAATCCCATACTTAGACACTAATGAGTCTTTTTTCTTAGACACTAATGAGTCTTTTTTTTAAATGATTCCAAAGCAACTTCTTTAACGTTTAAAGATGAGATGCTCTATCTATTATCTCTTTTCTTATTTTCTCATCTTTTATGATCTTTTTCACCTCCCCACTACATCCTTTTCAAAGATGAGAATTTCAAGAGTATGTAATAATCAAAAGATGGGAAAGGGAAGTATCAAAAGTAGAGTGCTTTTGAGAGTTATTAAGGAAGATTTGTCTTTTTCATTCTATAGTGGCCTCTCTTTTGCACAACGCTTAAGTATGGAATATTCCTACCTTAATCTTATATTGTACCTCTCACTCCATTAATTACCCTATTCAAACTTGCCTGATACAAACCATTTTATTGTGTCCTTTATTTTGTTTCCACCCAGTCTAAGTGGTAAGGCTTTGTGATGTGGCTACAATCTTAGGCCTTTATTTATTTGAGTAACAAGCCAACTATGTTGCTTGTCTTCTATGTCACACATTGGCCTGTTTTCTTTCCAACGAATTATACTTGTGTGTCATTTGTCATAAATCACAGTACAAGTTCTTGAGAAGAAACCCAATGATTGATTTAAAGAATTACAACTATATATCATCAATGGAAATCACTTCTTTATATATGCATATGTATGTTTCAGAAATTCTAAACCGTCCTTTAACTTTTGAAATCATCTAAAAAAAGAAAAAAAGAATTCCCCTATGATTGGCACTTTTGAAAAATAATGTTTTCTTCTACACTTTTTGGCAGTTTAAACAATTAAATTGCCCTTCTCTAATACCAAAAGTTCATTTTTAACTTGCATAACTCCATCACAACACATTTCACTTAACAGTAAACTTCCACCTAAGCTAACTAGCAAATCTACGTTTATTCCAAGGGAGGATTATCCTATGCACGAGGTGTGCATTGTGTGCACTCATAGGAGATCGAGCCCACTTGATGGTCTATCCAATTGGAACACGCAAACACCCCCTTCCCCCTCCTATAGGTTGCACACCCCTGGGTTTGCACTCATGCGAATGGATTAGAGCGCTGGATCAATTGTACACCCATGTGAATGGATTTGACTTTTGGGCCATTGATGATAGTGTTAGGATGATCGGATGTGGTTGGGTTTTTGTATATAAAAGCCACCCCGGCCCCCTCCCGCGCAGCAGGCGGATGCCACAGCGAGGTGAGTGTGGAAAGCTCCATGCATGCTGCCTACATAGGATATCGAATGTGTTATAAGGAACATAGCTAATAAAAGAAAAAATATTAGGGCTAAGTCATTTAGGTTGAGGATGGATTCTAAACATGAGAGAAGAAGCAAGTTGGTCTTTCAATTGCTATTATAGTAGGAAAAATGGTAGTTTCAAAAATGTTCATTAAGGCGGTTTCAAAAAACAAAAAAAAAATGATTGCAAAGTTAAGGGTGGCTATCTTGGAATTCATTGAAAGTCAAGGTATTATATAGGATGTAGGATCTTATACACCCATTGAGCTACCATTCCTTCTAAAACCAATTGGCGATGGAAGATGCAGAACTCAATGTTTTATATGGTACGTATTTGACATCATGCCCGTGGACCTGTTTTTAGAGCAGCCACAGGGATTGACATTGTGGCATGCCTTTGCCATATAATTCTCCTCCCCCCTCCCCCCCCCCCCCCCCTCTTTCACGGATGTCATTTCCACGAGTCAAACCCATGACCTGGAGCTTTGATACCACTCGTAGGATTTTATGCACCCACTGAGCTACCATTCCTTTCAAAATTAATTGGTTATGGAAGAGGCACAACTCAATGTTTTATACATGTATAGCATTTAACATCACACCTGCGAGCTTGCTTTTAGAGCAATCGCAGAGAGTGACATTGTGGCAAGCCTCTGCCCAACATAGAATTGTTACAAACTTGAGAGGGTGGGTTTGCAAGTACTTTCCTATAATTGAAGTGATTACATTCCACTTTTTTTTCATCGAACATATAGAAATGATGGTCCTTTTCTTCTCACTTCTCTCTCTTCATGGAAGTGTTACTATTGCTCCATCATGGAATTTATTAAGGCATAATTTATCCACAGTGGAAGTTCAATAGTGCAATTCACACAATCTAGAGCCCCACTTTCATCCTTTTTTAGATGCATCTGTAGATTGGGGGTTCATTCCCAAGGTTTGTTCCCTTTAGTTCTCTGGGAAAATGCAGCCCATGTGAGCTATGTCCCCTCCATTGGGCTCTCAACTCAAAGAAACCACACAAACCAAGACAAGACCATATCACATCACCACTTCATTCATCAACAGGGCCATGGGACTATATGATTCCCAACCTTTTCGGGCAGTAGCAGTAGTGGTTAGTAGCAGTACAAGCATCAGTAGCAAATAATTATTTTGTTAGCATGGAGCCTTGAATTTATGCATCCATGTGAATGAAAACTGCCCTTAGCCAAGTAGCAAAGCTATGAACACCACGTCCTATTTCACTTGGTGCACCTCCATTTTTTCAACTTGCAATTAATAAATCAATAATTTTAAAAGAGTGAAATCAAAAAATACAATAGAAAAAAAAGGCAATTGGTGATTAAAAAAAAAACAAAAACAAAGAAAGAATGAAAGAAAAAGATGGGAGAAAGAAAGCAACCATGTGTTTCATGAAGGTAATAAACCTAGTTATATACATATTCTTTTTTTTTTTTTACTTCTTTCCTCCTTCAATCCAAGTAACAATTTGAGAAGATGAGTAATGGCACCAATTTTGCAGTAGGCAAGACAGTTTTAGTGGTCATGACCTCACAACTTGAATACAAAAAGTCCGTCGACAGATTCAAGAAGACCAAAATTATCAAAGGTCTCCTTCCTATCTTCAAGTGAGAGATTCAGATCCAAAGAAACAGATGAGCTTGCCTCTTTCTCGCACTCCACTGCTTCTTCTTCTTCTTCTTCAGTATCTGGTCTCTGCTTGACCGGAGAAGACACTCTTGACCTCAAGTCAGAACCTTCACAACTCAAGATGATTATGGTATCACAAAGGTTGACTTCATCTCCATTGGAATTTCTAATCCTTCCTGTTTCGATCGCCTTTTTTATACCCAATTGAGAGTAGTTATCAACCTGCTCTATATCTTCCACTAGGAAGATGCGGTGTGGATTGCTACTAATTGCGTGTGAGAATTTCTCAAGAAAACTGCTCCCTGATTCAGCTCGAGACCTCTTGGGTCGGAAATCTTCGGAGGAATCATACCTTGTTGGTGATGAGAAGGTGCTAGAGCCTATTGAGATAAAGTTGGTCTGAGAGCCAAAGATAAGGCTAGCTAATTCCCTAGCAATCTTTTCTTTCCCCTCAGCGTCGGCACCTTGAAAGAACAACCATGTATCTTCTTTGGCCTCATTGGGTTTCACCTTCCCTTTTCTTCTTATCATCGCTGATCTGCATTGGAGGATAGTACTTGCAATTTCAGGGATGATGTCTTGCTGCCATGGAACTTTATCCTCCAATGAATTGCATAGGGTCTTGAGGCTCTCGGCATTGAGCTCCTTGAACCTTTGAACATAGTCCATCTCTAATTTGGAAAAGGTTAAATTAGGACTCATGTTATGGTTAAGATTGTCTAGATGGACTGGTTTTGAATCCTTATGCACTCTTGAATTTGATACCAAAACCTCATCAGCAACATCGGAGATCCAAAAACGGTGCTCTTTCCATTGGTTTTTAGCATCAACGGCTAGCGGCCTCATCTGGGGGGCCTGGTACAACTTGGGGTACTGCTGGTCATATGAGGAGATGGAAGAAGTTGGTGATATAGATGAGAAACTTAGGATTCTCTCAGGTGGGTGGGGGTGGGGGTGATGTTTGTGGACTGAGTTTCCTGTTGAATTCCAGTTCTTGCAGAGGTCTCTTACTTGGAGACAGTTCTGTGAGAATCAAAATAACACAAAGATGAGTACATGCAATACATGTAATTACCATAATATTTGATTATATTGTTCTAAGTGAAACCCATTTCAAAAGGAGAGAAAAAAAGAAAAGAAAGGGAGAAAAAAAAAAGCTCTAAATGAAGCCAGGAATTGTATGACAAATATTACCTGATCATTGCTTGTTAGTGATTTGTTCTCTTCCTTGCATTGCTGGAGCCATGAGGGAAGGGTTGAGCTACTTGTGTTTGGACTATGGCAAGTAGCACTGCTTTGTGAGCTGTGAACTTTATTACTCTCTAAAAATGAGACATTAGAGAAGCAGGTGAGGGGTTTTTCTGATCCCTCCTGAAGAAGAGACCAACCAAGACCATCACCAGCACTAATGTTTCCCAGTTGTCCTTGTGAGTCACTGAGGAAAGAGAAAAGATATAAAATAAGTTGGTAGTGAATGAGAAGGCAACTGGTGAATTCAATGCATTCTAATACTAGAAACAACTCAAATCATGAAATTCAACTTTCGGTGGCAAGTAACAGAAGACAAATGCCAACTTGAAAAGCATGGAACCTAAATCACAAACCTTTGAAGTGTTGAAACAAGAAACTACAGTGTCATGGCATGAAATTAATCTAATTTTCTATGAGTAAACACGAAACCCAAATATACAAGATGAAGTCATGGGCTCCCAACTTTTAAGCGATTCAACAAGAGTAATAAACCATAAAGAACTGCAAGTCCAACACATGCGACACTGATTTAGGAAGATGAAAACAGCACTTTCAAGAAATAGGAGATGAGTGAAAAAAGTGATGATGAACATGGATTTGGCAACAATTCATGAACATCACCTGTCAGGACTGAGACTCAAGCCCAAGCTGCCTGCAGGAACTGTAATAGGATGGAGACCCAAAATCGTTTCCAAAGAAGGAAGGCCTATTCTACATTTCATGTAAGTCTGGTATGATGCAATTCCAAGTAGCCTTATCATCCTACTTTCTCCTACACCACACACCAATCTCCCAAGCTCCATGACCATATGCTCCACAGGGCAGTTGTAGTTTCTCCTTTGCTCACTTGCCATATACTCAGCAACCCACTTGAGATCTCCCAAATACAGGAGAACCCCTCTCCCCAAGGAGCTCTTCACAAGGTTCCTAATACCCCTTATCTTCTGTTCAACCGCCTCCTTTGAGAGATGCCCATAAGAGAAGAGATGAAAACTTATAAACTGCAAATCCCTCAAGGCCTCGGGAACTTCTCCCTTATCAACCTTGTCCATCACACCTCTAGCAATCTCCTCAGCAGTAGCCAAGCATTCTCCTACAATCACAGTACTCCTTGTTCTCCTATCAACCAAACTCTCCACTAGGCACTTCACATCCTCCTCCCTAGCTTTGCTATCTCTCACCATGGGAAAAGGAGATAAAGAGACTGCCCTACCAAGAACTAGAAGATGTCCACCTTCATTGGATTCAGTCAGTACTGGAGGACTGGCTTCACATGTCTCCAAGGAAACAGTTTGTTCAACATTGCTTTTCACTTGGGTACTTGAGAAACCAGCTTCTCTCATGACTCTACTTACACTTGGGTCATCAAGAATGGAGATGATAAGCTGTTCTAACTCTACCTTCACAACCAGGAGGGCCTGTTGCTGGTTTTCAATGGAGCCACGCCTCTGGTGTGCTTGTGCTCGTTTGAATGCTGCCACCAAGGCATTGGATAGGGAAGGATGGTGCATGTGGTGGCTCATCATGGGGCTGGAAGCAGAGGCAGGGAGCCTATTAAGCGCAACATTGAAACAAAGCTCAAGGGCCTTGCACTGGAGGGGGTGAGAGTGGGACTGAAGGCAAGCAGTCCTAAGGAGGCCCGTCGATGACGTGAGTAGGGTGTTGGCTACATGGAGGGGAGTCACTTGGGCATGGCCTCTGCGCCTTGCTAGGCTCAGAGCTTGCTTTACTACACTTGCTGCCTCCACTGTAAGAGCTTGTTGGAGTGTAAAACCTTCTGCTCTCATCTTCTTCCTATGGTTTTTCTTCACCTAGCAGTGATTTTAGAACAACTAAGTATTGGGAGCTTTTAAGAGATGAGACGAAGTTTACCGAGAGAGAGAGAGAGAGAGAGAGAGAGAGAGAGAGAGAGAGAGACCAAAGAAGTCCTTTATAAGAATTTTAGCTTTATGGGATCCATTTGAATTGGAATAAGGTGGAGAGAAAAGAGCTGTTCTAGTTTTGTAGTGTGAGAGAGATTGTTAGGTTTTTGTGGGGTGGGAGATTGAGATTGTTTTTTAGGTTGGGTGTCAATCAAGGTATCTATTCCATTCCTATTCTGACTGGTCTTCTGTCTAGATGTGTATGTTTGTGGAAGTTGCTATCCCCCTTTTAAGGTGTTTGTGGTTGATGGGGTGGAAATTTATGGAAGTATGTATGTTGTGCTTTTCTTGAAGGAGAGGGCAACTTCTTTAAAATGGAAAGTGGAGTGCATGTGCTGACAATAGGAATGCTGCAGCATCAAAGGTAACTCAACTTTGCCTCTTGTTGTACTGAAAACATAAAGTCTCCAGCTCCAATTTGATAACTACTACAGTTTTAAAAGGCTTTACTTTGGTCCACAATCCACACTCAAGATGAATGCATCAGTCAATGAATTTGATAACGGTAACAGTTTTAAAAGGCTTTGCTGTGGTCCACAGGCCACACTCAAGATGAATGCATCAGTCTCTCTTCATTGGGGCCCACTTCAGAGATTTCTGACCCATTAATCAAAAAGGTTCACCCTAACTGATATGTAGATTTGAATCATTATCATCATTTTCTATTGGATTTATAAACTCTAGCTAGGATTACAAATAACAATCTAAATATCCTAGTATCTAATGTCTCCATTTCTAAATAAAGCAGGTATAGAACCTAATTGAGAATCAGAGAAAAATTCAGATCCGATCTAGATTTGGACATATAGGCCGGAACATTTGGATCCAGAATCAGGTCCATGTATGTTTTGGCCCAAGGATCCAGATTAAGGATGAATATTAAATTCACATATTAAAAATATATTCGGGTTATATGGGCCTAATTAGTGGCTTGAGTTATTGATATTTGAGAATCTACATAGCTTTAATAATATACCATTTAGTATTCCCACTTGTAATTAAAAAGATTTTTGGAGCTTTTTTATCTAATTATATAAAATGCCCTCTATATCTTATTTTGAGTCTAGATTAGAAACCAGATCCTTTTTTTTACTTTTTTAAGTTGATGCCATATCTAGATACAACAAATTAGTTCTGTATTGGTTGGGGACTCTAGATCCAATTCGAGAACTAGATCTATAGATATAGATCTGGGACAAGATCCACTATGGATCCCGTCCCGGATCTACTTCGCTTGCATCCCTATCTGTCTCACTAAATACTATTGTATTTTGCTAAGTTGAGCTACTTGTGAGGAGTGATACTTTCAACAGGAAGACCCATGGACCGATGATCCCTAGGTATGTGTGTGAAAGAAGGTGTTGGTGGACTAATTAAATCTAGTTTCATCTTTCACTTCTTCATTGCCTTGTATCTTTATCATCGGCTACCTTTTTCTAGCTTTTTTTATATTTGTAGTTCTTCAATCATTTACACTTGCCTTATTTGTTGACTTGTGAGTACATGCCCAAACAAATCCAAGAGAGATATCAAACGTGGATTCGAGACTTTAGACTTTAGATGTTGATAAGAATACATTGTTAGTTTGTATGGTCTTAATCTATCAGATGATGTAATAAATTAATTAATTATTTTATTTATCAATATAATCATGCTTTCCTTTCATGAGATGGTGTTTTATTACTCTATGCACATAACTAATACATATGACATGATGGTTCATGAGATGGACCGGGCCCCATTAGTATATTATATGTGATATATGTGTATGGATGAAATCCACATACAGGAAATTTGTTTCACAAATCTTATACTTACATGTCTCCAAAACCAGTGATGAGACTGGGCATCTCATCTGATAAAGTTACAGCAGTTTCATCACTTGAGATATTGTGATTTGTCTCGATCATCAGAATGTAAGATTTTGGATCATGGTGTTGGTACATTGGATGTATTAAAGGACTATGAGAAGCATCTTATGAAACAATGTCTTCATCGTAAGGTCTGCTCTCGTAATTTCCTAGCAATAGGTTATCAATCATGAGATATTGATGAACTCAAGTTTTTGTCTATTCATTTGCTTTGAGTCACCAATGAGTGAGGCCAACTATAGGTCAACACCTCAGTGTCTTGGGTACATGGTAGTAGGACTGTGGGAACATTCAATGGTCAAAATAGAATCTATCTATATTATCCCCTTGTGCCAATTAATGGATTTACCATTAGTAAGTGCGCACCCATCTCGATTAAGAGTTAATTGGATGGTACTAATGATCACTGTGATTAATTGGGTCTCAAGGATAATAAGATGTGGATCTAAGATTAGAAGAGACAGTTTTAATCCAATTGATCCATGAATATTGATAGAGGGGCTTCCTTATGGTCATAGGGAAGTTTAGGGTCTTCCTTGTAATTTATTCCTAAGACTGGAGTGTAATTGCATTTATTTAGTGGTCGTATTTGCAATTAACTATGGACCTGGATTGCACATAAGATGTGGGGTCGAGGAGTCTCACATAGAGCCATCTTTCTATGGAATCCCTAGTGGTCTCCACGGTAACTCAAGTTATTAGAAAGTTACTAATCTTACTTGAACTCTAAAAGAAAGGAATTAGAAAGCTACTATTTCCATTTGAAGTGAGACATCTAATAGTGGTTATAGTAGGAAAAGAAAGTTACTAATTATTGTGGAAGTGAGACTTCTATTTCAATTAGTAAGAAGAGGTGTCTTAGTGCTATATATATATGGGAGAAAACCCCTTGGACGTCCAATCCTAGGAGTGCACACCCAAGATACAAAATTTGCAAGAGTTGCATATTCCCTCTTCTCTCTTTCTCTTCTAGTTTCTTAAGTTTCTAGTTGATTTCTTTAAGAGATCTCACCCATCTTCTTGTGAAAAAAGATCTGATAGTGGGTCATAGCGTGAAAGACATCAAGGTCTTAAAAATCCTAATTTGCAACAAGAAGAGTTATTGTTCAAGCTAATTGTCTTTTTCTCCATTAGAGCACTACCGGGCTCCAAATGTATAACATGTTTCATTGAATGTTGTAGATCTTTTGGTTGCTTGATTGTTCCTGGTTTCTATCTCTTAGATAAAGTTTATTGTTGTACATAGTTGATGAGGTTGAGTGATTGAATCGTGGATGTGGTTTATGGCCTTATGGGTACTTGATCCCTGAGTCAAGTGGGTCAAAATGTTTTTAAAACCTATCCACGATGCCCACCTACTTCCAACATACATTTCTTAACATTTCTAGGAACTCAATTCCTTCCAATTGCAAACCAATAATTAATTGGATTGTGAGAATAAATCAGATTAACATGGAAGTTTATGCATATATAATGAATCATGAGGCAATGATTTTGAACTGCTGAGATTTCTTACCTGGTGTTACCGATAAAATTATAGCAATGGGCGTAGGATAGTGTCTTACTAGAATTGAAATGGTTGGAAATTTCAAATGAGCATCAAACCTCATCCTCGCAGGGCTCTCCAGATTCTCTATTTGTTTATTTTTTTTGAAAACGGTAACAAAGATTTCATTAAAAGAAGGAAAAAAAGAATAAATCAAAATTAAAAAAAAAAAAAAAAAAAGAGGAGTTGGAAGGTGCAAAAGAGAAGCACCAGCCACAACTCCAATTACAAGATGACACCCACCCAAGGAATTAACCTATCCACCCCTTCCAGATTCTCTATTTGATGGATGAAATTTCAAAATCAAGTACAATGAGGTGGCCAAATTATCCTTTTGAATGCTACAAATTCTGAAATTCTAAGTGCTTTCTGTAAAAATGGTATTTAGAAACTTAGTGTTAGAATTTTCCATAAAAAAATCCAAGGGTATTTAAAATTCTCCAAAAACAATAATTTGTCAAGATAAAGTCGTTCAATTTGTGAGTCACGGATGAAGGGTTTAGTGACTTGGGATTGACCTCAAAATTAATATATGGTCTCATCTCATATAGGTTAGCCCCATTAAGTATATAGTGAGGGAAGGATGCACATGAATATTGTCATATATGGAGAATATTCATGTGCATCTATCTCTCACCATAGGGTGAGGGACACTCCATAAATGTGAATTTTCAAGTACAAAAGTAAATTTTCAAGTATATAAGGTGAGGTGCACTTCCTTATCTTTATGTGCAAAAAGGGATAGTGCCCTCACCCAATGGTGAAAGGTAGATGCACATGAATGTTCTATATATATATAGGGGTGTGTGTGGTTTTTTTTTTTTTTTTTTTCTCTCCAAATTTCCAACTGATTGGGCGTAGCTATCCAACTTTAAAATGTATGCCTTTTTATGGTACCTGAGCTGTTATACCTCTCAAAAGATGTAGAAAACAAATTAAACAAATATTTTAATAGTTTTTTCTTAGGACTTTCAATGGCAAATTGGCTCCGAGGGTGCCTTTTGCATGGAAAGGAGAGCCCACCTTCTGGTCATGTCGAAAAAGTCTCTACTCAATTCCTATGACACATTTTACTAGAGATTTTCCTTTCATTCCTCAATCATCTTAGGCTTTTCTATTTAGTAATAATTTCTTGTCCTGAGTGCATATCAAGGTGAACTCCCTAGTGGTTTCCTTTTCCATGTCTCGAGGATTAAAATAAGAGAAACATCCGAGAGAAGGGAAGCACCCAATAGGAGCTGATGATCGAATGGTAGAAAATGCTTCATGGGTACCTAAAAGCAAAGGCTTGTTAGACCTAAAGCACATTAGACACATAGAAGAAAAGAAGCCCAAGTAGACATTAGAGCATGCTATGACTTGAAAATGGGCATGTTATGCAGGAAATCGTGTGTGCGCCCTGCTTGCAATGAGTTCCATGTGAGATCAATTAGGGCATAGGCCAATAGAGATTATTAATCCACTTAGTGTAAAACTTAATCTGTCCCCATACATAAAACTCCCAATAAAATTATTGGATGTGGGTTTTTTGATAAAAAAGGTCTTTAGTAAATATGAGCTCTTGAGTTGGGCATTCTTCATTCCAATAGATAAGATAAAAGGGGAAGATGTCCACGGAGCCTCCAATCACGAGAACACACATAGATTTCCGACTGCATGTTGAAGTCTCCGCATCCAGATCCATTATGTTATACATGAGAATGTTTACAATCTATCATTATATACTTTGGGACCACCAGGATGCTACAACACTATTGCGCAATTATAATCCATCAGTTGGGCTTCCCCCCAGTTTTTCTTAGCTATACACATCAATACACATCGATATTGATTTGAGATCCTTAGTAAGGAATCCATATTCCAAAGATAGAAAAATTTTCAAGTATGCAGATTCCTCATTTACTACCAAATGTGTCCAAACAGTAAGAGCCCTATTAGAAGAAATTAAAGGGAGAAAAATACCAAATTACACTGTGCTTAGGAATTCTAGGAAGGTCCTCTTTTCAAGCGCATTAAGTGGTCGAGAACCCTAGTTGATCCTAATCACACATCTACTAACTCCTCTTCTTCCTCCTACTCATCATCAAAGACTTTTCTCAACTATGGCATACATCTACTAACAAATACAACTAATTTTATATGTAAGAAAAGCACTGCTAATTACAATAAAAGCTCAAAGAGTTAAATCAAGGCAAGTATAAGAATTCAGTTCCACTGCTTGGTCTTCTGGAAATTGGATAAATATGGACGTGAGAACCATTGCCTAAGGGCCCCTGGCGACTCTATTATTATGCTCTTATTCGCTTAAGATAGTTTGAAAACGCATTAATACTATTTGGTAACCATCTAATCAGCATCTATTTCAAACCTCATAACGAGGTCCTGCCTCTGTTTTGGTCGGCGCCCAGAAATGGCCAGAATTCAAACAGACACAACAATCTGCAGTGAAAGGACACCGTATTTGAGGCCGTAGTAGCAGCATCACGATTTTCTTATTTTAAAAAAAAAAAAAATTCTAGGACCCTAAAGGATAATCTGAACCGTTGGAGTCATGAAGAAGGCCAAACATGGCTAGTAGATGAAATTTCACCCATTGATCTATCGTGGATCTCGAGATATTTGCGGAAAAAAAGCATGACCATTGATCAAGTTTTTGGACTTCTGTGGGCCCCACGATCACGATCCAAACTGTTAATCTTATTTTGAATATTGAAAACAGCTATGGCTGTAAATTCCAGCCCCTGATTTGGTCCAGATACAGAGAAAATGATAAAGATTTGAGAACTGTTGAATGGTACCACATTATGTTAGCAGTTTTTATGTGATGTTTTAACAGTCCGTTTTTTCACTTTTTCCTTGTATTCCGGGCCAGTAGATCACCATCTGAACCGTTGGAAATATGTAACAGTCCAAACACGATTATGCGCTCAAATTTTAACCGTTGATCTATCATGGATCTCGAGATATATCGAAAAAAACGTGAATCATTTTATCAAATTTTATGGACTTCGTGGGCCCATGTATCAACATCCGAGCCGTTGATCCTCTTACGAATACTAAAAAAGGCCATGGGATCAAATTTGAAAGCGTGGTTCCTTGTGGATCTCGAGAGATTTGCCAAAAAACTTTCAACCATTGATGCAGAATAGTCTATCTCAATTAGTTTCTGTATGCTACCAAACATGATTGTTTCTAAAACATCTATTCCAAATAGGGCCATTTGAAGCAAATCTCTTTCATGCATATCTGTTTTAGACAAATAAGATTTGCCAAACAGGCCTAATTTTATTGGATTAGCTGCTTTCTGCTAGCTGTGTGTTAGCTAGGTAATTCGGGGGACCTTTAGGGTTGCTGTCCCAGATGGGCTAAGCCTGGTTTGTGCCTGGAACAGTTGCTCCGAATCCACTAAGTATGCAGTCTTAGATTGTGGACTTAATTTTGGACTATTAGTGCTTGCTGGGCTGAACCAATTAGGTCATCAAGGTGATTTTTTGACCCCTCATTTAATTCAGAAATCTTAAAGATTAATTCAACCGCACCTTGATCATCCAAATCATGATTTGGTCCCTTTTACTTTTTACTGCCCTGATCGAGATGGATATAAAGCCCTTGTGGTCTATCAAAACCAATATGTATACTCAAAGGCAAACGATCGCTCAGATTCAACACATAAGCTCCGAAGAACTAAACTACACTTGCAAAATGTTCTCCAGACAATATTTCACATTGAATGCTCCATTACTGATGGTTCCTTTTCTTTTTCCTATTTTCTTTCTGTATTTTTTTCTTTTTCTTACTATTATTTTCTTTTGCTAACGGGGATATATTTGAAAAATAAAACAGAAACAAAGAGTCTAGGTAGAAACTAGAAACGAGCGGCGAATCCAAGAAATTTTCTTTATGGGTGACTATCTAACAAAAAGAAATTTAAAGGGGCCTTATGTTAAAAAAAATTTGGTTTAAAAAAGTCTGGAAGGGCCACGGCCACGGCCACCCTCAATTATCTTCCGGTAGAAACTATATACTAAATAAATTGTCCCCTTTCCGTTAGCTGTTGCTCAGCTAGTTAGAAACATATACACACACCTTATCTTAAGCTGAAACAATGCTGGTCCCACAAATCAAGGTCGATTATCGTTGTTTTTTATATGATGATCGTCTCCGAAATCAAGATAAATTCAATCAGAATTAGATTTTCCAATTCCATCATGCAAAAAAACATATATAATCAACTTTGATTTGTGGGACTAGTACTATTCCAACTTAGGATAAGGTGAGCTTCAGCTTAGAAGAGCCCTAATATATATATATATATATATATATATATATATATATATATATATATGGTGTGCACATAAGTTTGAGTCCTCCTAAAAAAAATTTATGCTGTAAACCCGTCTAACCCTTTTTTTTTTTAGGTGAGCTTGGATCCTCTGAGGTCAGGACCCCGAGAACCCTTTAAGCCAAATGCTATAAATTCATTCATGGTCATGGGGCCACCTTCCGAAATACGAACAGCTAAATATTATTGTCCTACCTTATGTATTATCAAGAAATTTTCCTTTCAGCCACAATTATTCCCACTGTAAGAGTAATGACATGTAAAACATGTGCATGACGTTTTGTTTCGTTCATTTGATCATACTTTTTGAACATAATCAATCAGACCCTGGATGTAATTCTGTTTGTGCTAAAAAAAATTATGATAAAATGTGAGAGATGGAAAATTCTAATAAATTTCAACGTTAGATTTTTAAGGTGTCGGGCTTCGAATTCTCTACTCCCGTAGAAGATCCAAAGACATCAAAAATAGCTAACCCAATCATGATTGAGTGGTGTTGGCACCTTATTAACATGCACATGTCTAAGGATCAATCTCTAGATCTTCACAGTTATTAGTGTCATTCTGGATGAACATGGCAAAAGGCCACATCCAAATGAATATAAGAATCATAAATATTTTAAGCCTTTTATTTTCTTTCATACATATCGAGGCACTCAGAAAAGCAGCCCAAGACTGTAATTGTTTCTTTCCAATGCCCTTGTTAGTATCTCTCTTACTTTTTTAGACAATTTGAAAGTCTACCAGTGGTCATTCCTAAATGAACCATGGTCTCAGTCAAAAAGGGTCTCTGGTCCAAAGGACATAAAGCCAAAGGAGTCAAAATAATTTGAAAGGCATATGGTGGCAGATAGTACCTTGTAATGCTACAAAAGCAGCATCTGAAAAAGAAATTTAGTTAGCTCCAACAGCTGCGTGATTCACACTACTCCTTTGAAGCCTAGATCTTTATAGAATGTATGCCATGAGAGCCCTACTATTTATTTCTAGCGTGTGACCTGTGACTGTGAGGGCCACTTTTGAGTGATCTTTGTTGCCAATCCATCAGGACCCACCATGGATGTCCAACATAAGTAATACGAGCCATCCAAATTAGAGATCTTTTATAAGTTAAAACATAGAACACTAGCCTGTTCTTTCTTTTTCACCATTCATTCACAGCTCAACCATAAAAATGACTACAGTCGGTAAACAATGAAACTCTTTGCACCATAACCCATCTGCCATGGGCCGAGATCGAGATGATCGATCGGTATAGATCAAATAAAGGTTGGCCCAATTGGCTGGATTGGGCCCAAAGAGATTAGGCTCCCTCCTTCCAATGACTGTATTTCCAACATGGATGTTGGCCGATTGGGTGTTCATGAAATGCGTGTAAAAGTGAAAATTCTGTGTGACTTTTTCGCCTATCATTTCAATCTCAGTGGCATCTTTGTATTGATCCAAATGACAGTGCTGCTTATGTCTTTTGAAGCAAAGCACTCATAAAGCAACATTAAAAAGTAAAAAATGGCATTATCTGCAGAAAAGTGCCCCTCATTTACTGCCATCTTTGATAAGAATTTTAGGGTTTTTATTGGTGGCCATGTGGCCCAAAGCATAAATCAAAGGAGAATACTCACCTAGTGTTTGGTGATATATCTCCAAGGGAAAAAGACCCAGTCTTATTAATGTAAAGGTGATGGAATAATGTACTTGACAGAACCCCCTTTCTCTAAAAGTTTGTATTAGATTATTAATGATATAGCTTTGTGCATTATTTTAGTATGATGATTTTTACATGAAAGAAGGATAAGAATGAATATAAAGATTGTATCTTTGATTTGGGGATGAAAGGATCATGTGTGCTCTGGCTAAAGGGCTTTCGATCAATGGGAACACTGTATATTATTTGACTGAGCTTTGTGGTTATATGGCTTTTCATATACACTTATGGGGTTATGATTGTCCATTAAGTTGGTTGGATTAAGTTGGACCAGAACCACTAGTTCTTGTTTAGTTGACGAAAAAAGATTCATGCCTTCTATAATTTATACAAGACCCAATATAACTATCATCATGAGGTTCTTCACACTTTTTTATTTATATGCCGCATACAATATAACAATTACTTGCAATCCATTAACCCCAAATGGAATCGGGTTAAGTCTTTGAAAGGCTTTAATTCATCATGCTACATAACAAAGAAGTAAATGATACATAATCCACAAACAAAACATCAATCTCACAAGATAACAAAATGGTCGGCGAATAAAACATCAAAATAATTCCGCTCATCAACATCAATACATGTAACGCCCCACCCCATACACCCATGCATGTCCGCTTTAGCCCACGGGCCTCACGGTTTTGCTTCTAATGGGCCTCAACCCATCAAAAGGCCTCATGCAAGGTAAGGGAGTAAGCTCTACATATAATACCATTTACTTTCCTCTCTATAGTCGATGTGGGATGCCGGGGCATCACAATACATTTCTAATAGAAAACAAAACATAGAGTAGAAAATAAGGAAAGATTGTAACCAACATAATGAATATCACCGACTACATGATCTTGTTAATGAAAACAGACTCAAAATGAAAAAGAAAAGGAAAAAAGAGAATCAAAACCCCAATGAGATTACCAGGCAAAAAGAGAAAGTATGTGGATGAGTATTTTAATTGACACACATAAATAAGAAAGGAGAATGAGCCTAACTGTCTAGGCTGCCCAAAGTTGGACAAGCTATGAAAGAATTTTTAAAATTGATGTTATAGAAACTTCATGTTTTCTCGCCTGGGTCCAAACTAACCAATGGCATTGCAGGGATCTGAAATGCAATTCGATGAAACAATGAGATTTGCCATGAGAATATGGTAAATTGGAATCCTTAGAAAATATAATAATTATCAAACAATGTCAAGGGCAATGGTTCAACAAATTAAAGCCCAAAATAAATGAAGTCGAATAAGCTATTCAAGAGAATTTAAGCAACACCTTTCTATCAAAGGAGGTAAAGGTTAAGACTTAAAGGTGAGATCCACGAAGGGCCATCAAATAATTTCGCCCTCGATAGAAAATGATCACCAATCGATTGGTGTAGTAAATCATAGGAACCTAATCGTCACGTATTTATCTCCACCTTAGATGGTTCGCTCTTCACCACTTTAATTCTTCTATAAAACCCTCTTTACTATGAAATATTGGAAATTCAATTTCAAAGTAGGCAAACGGGCCTGAATTTTATTAGTCACTCTTTCTCAATCTGTTAGCACTAAGAATGCTCCACTAAGAATATAGAATTGAAATTTGCCATTGTTTTTTAAAATGGCAATGATTAAAGTTATTAAAAATTAAACCACAGCGGATACCTGCAGAAACAAACGATATAATTTCCATAAAACTAAATGGTGCCCAGGAACTCTTCTTCCATACTCAAGTGGGTTGTGACATCAGGCAGACAAATATGAATTGGTTCCTACAATCCCTCGTGTAAGAGTTGGAAGCATAAATCTGGTAGTTAACATGGCAAACTGAACTTGAACATCTAATGGGGAATATAGACTCATTTGGAACTATCTGAATAGGGAAGCTTTGTTGTAATCAGCCTTTGTATTGGGAATATGGATGACCATTTGAATGTATCTCAAATCCACGGCAGCTTTGGAGCAATCAGCAATGGGCTATTGGTTTCTGCCTTGCATTTAGGATGGCATGAAAATAGTTCAAAAACATTAAAATTTCATTTGGTTCTGTTCAATTGCAAACAGATAGACCACTCGTGGGTCAATTTTATTTGTTACGTTTAATTAAAAAAAAAACACTTAATTTGCGTAGAATGTGGCTTGACTCAAAAAAGGTGGCTTGACTCAAAATTTAATAAAGCCAAGTCAACCAGGGCAAGTCTCAAGTTGAAGACCTTCAGATAAATGGGCATTTCATTTGCCCCATATCAATTGCTAGATAAGAACAGGCATTAGCTGTGATCTTGCTCTTGATTTAGGGCAGTGCATTGAAGGTGGATATATCCAAATGGAGTTTGAAACAGGAAAATACTATTTTGGCCTATCCTCGAGTGCCACCTATATAAATGTGATATCAGCTAATTACACACTCTCAATTGCTTTCTTGGAATGAAAAAAAAATAAAAATAACATTTTATATAGGTGGTGCTCGAGGATAAGCCGAAACAGTATTTCCCTGTTTTGTTAAAAGTGGGGATCAGGACTCATCCAAACGGACCCAAAATGATCCATACAATCTTTATTTCCAATGTAGACCGGTTCCAACATCAAATTCCATATAAATGGAGGGTAGAAGGAATCACAAATGACTTTCAGGATTAACTGCATGTTGTGTTGGATGCCTTTAATATACGCTGCAAATGTTATTCAAATCAACTAATCAATTCATACAAGAGAAGGGAAAAAGAGATAATTTATAATTCAAACTCTTAATTCTATCTCTAAAATCTCTAACCTAATCTCTTATTTGTAAGACTCAACTATTCTAACAGCGTTTGCTTGTCAAGAAAAATAAGTTTGAGATTCAGATCTCCCATAAATCTAAAGGCAATTTTTCCCTACTTCGTTAGAAGAAAAATGAATCCTTATGAATTGATTATATGAGTTGAAAATTGTCTCCTTTAGAGACAAATGAATTTACCGATAGAACCTTTTTTCTTTCCTCTACTTTTTAGATGTTACCAAATTGTAAATGGAAAACTTCAGATTCTTAATCTTAACATAAAAAAACATGAAATGAGTCATCAAAACTGAACTGACATAAAAAAAAATATATGAAAATGACAACCCATATTCCTGAAGGAATTAATGAGTTCTCATTAAAAAGGCAAGAATTGATTTCAAATAGATATTTTGATAATAAGATCATTTCGAGGATAATAGACGTTTTATGTCTGTATCAGGAAGACCCAGAATTGCCACTATTTTAGACAGACAAATTCGTCTAAAGCGGAAAGACAACAGTGCTACAGTGCTTGAGAAGGTGCTCCGTGTCTTCCTTTTTTTTAATTATGAGGCCCAAAGTGAAGACCCAAATTGTAGGATGTCACAATAGGCCCAGGAACAAATTTGAACCTTTGATGCTACACAAATCTCGAGATATTTGCCAAAAACTATGAGCCATTTTCTTTATTTTCAACCTTCTGTGGGACTGCATATAAGATCCGAACCATTTTACCTCTTAAGAAGCCCAAAAAGGGGTACAAAGTAAGATTTCAGCCTTTGATTCATCATGAATCTCGATAAAATCATGAAAACCCATAGGACTGCTGATTTCAAACGTTTAAATCGACTAGGTTTCCCGTTGAGAAACCCATATCGGTTTTTTCTTTCCTGTTGTTTTTTTATTTTTATTTTTATTTTTATTTTATCTTGGGGCCGCCTATCAATTGAAACTGTTGATGTTATTGATGAGCTCAAACACGACTATGGAAAGAATTTTCAACCGTTGATTGTTAAAGAATCTCTAGATATTTGTGAAAAAATGTAGACCATTTGATATGTATTTCTGGACTTTATGGGCTTCTTGATCAAGATCTGAACCGTTGATCCTCTTCCAAAGCCCACAAACTATAATGATACAAAATTTCAACTCCTAATCTTTCCTAGATCTTGAGAAAAACCAGAGAAAATATGTGACTGTTGAATTTGTAAAGCTTTATAATGACTGGGTTTCAACAAACTTAACTGGGTTTCACCGGAACTGGTGATGATTTAAACTTGTGGTGAATTGCATTTTAATGCTCACTTTTGAAACTTCACTTGGGATCTTCATTTTTAACTACACCATATATTCAATACATAAGAACCTCAAAGAAACAGGGCTATTTCTTTTTAATGATGGTGGGCCCAATTTAACCGATCACACTTTTGGATTTCACGTACTTTACTGATCTCCCAAGTGCTTCCTCATTTGTCACGTCTACACCAAAAATCAGTCGGTGTGGCTCACCTCTTAAATAGAGAGCACTCAAAAGTCCCAAGACCCTACACATCATAATTCACTCCCTTTACTCATCCTAACTAAGGGAGCAAAATTTGGCCAAATGAGAGAGCAAGTACGGACCCTGTGTAGTCCACACCTTGTAAATGAGAAGGGCTCAAAATCTAAGCCCCACCCGAGTCTGAATTAGGATTTCTCCCACGGTGACCTTGAGTAGACCAATCAAGGTCCGCCACATCAATAATTCATTTTTTTTTATGGAAATCCATTTAATTAGTAATGTCAAGCTACCTGTAGGAAATCGTGTGGCCCGCATGCCACGAGTCCCACGTCAGATCAAGCAGGGCACATGTCAATAGAGAATACAATCCTACTTAATATAAGAATTGATCTGGTCCCAAAGACTCTCAATAGGATTAGTGAATGTGAGTTTGAAGTCTCTAGTAAGTGTGACTCTTTAGGACTTGTCTATATAAGATAAGGGAGCCCTAGGGTTGGTATTATCTATATAAGATAAGGGAGCCCTAGGGTTGGTATTATTCCATCCCATATGAAAGACAAGCAGGAAAGAGATTCGCGGAGCTTCCCAATCGCCGGAACGCACATAGATCTCCAGCTGCGTGTCGGAGTCTCCGCATCCAAATCCATCACTAGCCGCCCATTAAAACCTTTGATTGAATGACTAGGATCATATCACTGGTGTGGCTTTTGAAATCTTTGCCATAAGTGGTACAGGAATTCTTTTATGGATGATCTGATCAATGGCTGGCCTTGCCTGCCATGTTAACAGTTTTTCTTTTTTATTGTCCCAGGGAAAAGATAAGCTTGGCCTCATGTATTGAATGTCCAATTTAATCCTTTGCACAAATTTGGTATCCACAGCCGGATGTGCATCTAAACAGCCAACTAGAATTAAAAGTCTTGGCCTGAGCTGAAATACATAATATAAATTAATGAGGCTAATATGCTGCTGCAAATCGGACGGTATAGGTTTGTTCTTCAAAGACAAGTGAGTTTTTCATAAATAAACATTTGGCCCAATAGCTAAAACCGCAAGGCCTCGGAAAACTTAGGCCCAGCAGCCAAAGGGCAACACAATCTTCAAATTTAGTGATTGACCAAGTTTTATTCTAATCAAATTTGGACCTATCTTCAAATTGATCATGTTCTCAATCACATTACATTCATGATCAATTTGACTCTTGGCAAAGCTCGGATTGGAATAGCTGTGCAAAACTAAGCCAAGACAAGGATAATGGAAATTTGAGTAGTTTGGTCTTGTAAAGGTGAACCCAAATCAGAAAGCATCCAGATTCTTGAAATGTAGGGGCTTTGATGGGAGATGAATTTTGAAAAGATGCAATCTGACTTCATCATCTGTATGCAATTGCAAATATTTGTTACATTCAATGAATAAAAGCGACAAGCCAACAATGTTGTTACATTTGATGAATAAAAGTGACAAGCCAACACCACCATATTGTGCGATTCAGAATACAATGAAAAATAAGTGCTAAGAAACAAGCATAAAAAGGAAATTCTTCATGCCATTTATTTCTTCATACCTCTTACACATTGAAAGAAAAAACATTGCCATAGCAACCACAGTAACGTTTTTAAAGATGCAGAAACAACAAGAGGGAAAGCTTTCGCCATCTCCAACCTTCCCCACTAAGTTCCACTTTAGCGTTTTTAAAGACGGCAATGCTTCATGGAACCTTACCTGCTTCTCCTCAAACTTAGGCAACCGAAACAAATGAACCCGTTCAATTTTCCAAACACCATGCTCTTTTTCCCAAAACCCAGGATCCATATGCTTGATATTAAGTCCTCCAACAAGTACAAGAAATTGTAGATTGGGAAATGTTGTTGCATTCAACCAGATAGGTGTACTTTCTCCAGGATAAAAAGTAAGATACAACTCTTCTACATTTCGAAGAGGCGAAAGCTGATGATTCACTTTGCTCACAAGGGCAGCAGCATTAACACCATCATCGGCAATAGTATCAAAAAACCGGATGGCCAAAAGTCGGAGATGTTGGAGCTCTGACAACACATTCAATTCTCCTTCTAACAAGTTATTTGGGCTTTGAAGATTAATTGAAAGCTCTCTAAGTTGGCCAAGGTTCTTCAAATGAAGGATTCGAGAAGTGTTTTTATGGCTTGAAATTGTAGGGCGAAAACCCGTCAATCTCTCTAGCCTTGAAAGCCTCTCGATTCCATCTGGCATGCACTCCAAAAGTATACAACGATCAATATCGAAGGAAGTGAGTTTATCAAACTTTGTGATTGTTGAATGAAGCATTTTCAAGCAATACCAGTGAGATAGGTACAGAATTTGAAGATTATGAAGATTTCCAACTGAATCTTGGAGGCTTTTAGTCCACAATTCTCAATCTTTAGGTAGACTAGATGCAACAATGACGCTATCCCATCCAACCAATCCTTCATGACATCTTCATCTTTCGAAAAGTTCTTAAAAGAAACAGATAGCACTCTCAACCGCTTTAATTTGTGAAGTTCCATATTCTTACTTAAAGCAGGCTCTTTGCCTATGTCTAATGCCCACAATGTTCGCAACTTGCTCTCAATTGTGGACTTCTTCAACTTTGTCCTCTCAATACTCTTGATTATGCCATTGCTGAACATGCCCATACGACAAGATTGAACTGTAAGTTCTGGTGTCACGACTCGGGCCCGAGATCCGGCAACCCCGAGCCGTAGCCCATACTTATTCCCGTAAATCCCGAATTAACCAAGGTTAAAACGAAATCCACAAGGGATAACATTCTCAATAAACCTGTCAATAATACAAATCTGCAGAAACATTTTCACTTGACAATATCAATTACGATTTACATGTATACAAAATAATGTTCCTTATACATGTATCATATTCATCAATTACTTGTCAATAGTGCACATTCAAAGTATTGTGCAATGACCATTAATTACATACCAAAATGATTATACAACAAGAATAACTCCTCAAAATGTTTTTCAAAATATTCCAACTCCAATTTGCACTCGGATACCTGTATCAAACGGTATCCTAACCATTCCATTCATTCAGTCCTCCTGAAGGAACCGGAGCGGTCTCCTCCGCTCCCGCCAGGGGCGCTGCTGCACCGGCAAGGGCAAACGGGCCTGTAATGCCATCAATAACACTAATGAACACGACGGTTCAACAATGTATAAACAGATCTTGCAATAGCATGTTAATCCATAAGTTAAACTTAATCAATCTATTAATAACAGTTCCAATTCTAGATAAATCTAGAAAGTTCCTACAATAGCAATATATAAACACAAAAGTCAATCTTGTGGACATGTATAGAGTGGTCACTACCATAGCATTTATTTTCATTTCATTTGTCATCTTTCCTCAAATGAAGGATTCATCATTTCCATCTTCCCTCAAAGGAAGGATTCTTCTTCCAAATGGAATGAATCGATCAATACCCATAGATACGATCAGAATTTAGTGGGACTTACTAGTGTCCAGGCCGGGGACAACTGGCATCACCACGGAGCTCTGGAACGCCCCCAAATCCATCTACTGCAGTAGGATTAATCATTTGTTTCATTTCTTAATTCATCGAACTCATTAGAGTTCTCATACAATAGCTAGGTAGTGCCAGACTCAAGACTCAAATCGAATCAAATTAATAAACTCTATTCAAAACTATTCATAATTCAAACCATTCATTTAGGTGTAACACTTGGTTATCTAGTGCACGTGTCATTTTCGATGGACATCACACTAGATTTAATATGCATTAGAGTCCCCTTAATTATCACCTATGAATGTTTGCAACAATGAAAGATTAACACACACCACTGAAATAGGGCAAACTCATCAATACTCCTTCTATAGTCCATAAACCTCAATTATACTATGAAAGTCTCTAGACTGATTTATAGACCTATTTACACTCATCAAATAAGTTTTTCTTATTCAATTAGAATCACCTTTGTTTGGACCCAACTTTGAGTTTTCCAATCACTAGGATATGTAGACCATTAGATTCTACGTTCCAAGAGCTTTCCAACGATATATAGAAGTCCAAAATCCGACCTACGGTTCAAAAGTTATGGCATTTTGAAGTTGCCACTGTTGGGCCTAGTGGGCCAGTTCGCTATAGCGAGACCCCTTGTTGTTTGGTCTCCGAAACAACAGCCTGATGCTACTTTTTGAAGCCATTTTCACTCCCATTCATTCATAATTTGCACAATACATGGAACCTCCTGTTCCCTTCTAAAATACCATCTCCAAAACAACATCTTCCAATACATCAATTAATCATTTCATTCAATCCATAAACAAACCAAAACTCAATGAAAAATGCACAAGTTCTAAATCCATGGAAATTCCAAGAATCTCTACAATGATTAACACTAACTACAAGCACATGTTTATACTTGCCTCTTGAAGATAATCCACTCAAAGCCCTCTTTTACTTAGCTTGGCTTGAGCTTAAAATCCCCAAATGAAACCCTAACTCCATGAAACATGAAAACACCCAATCTTTAAGCTATCTATGCTAAAAACCTTTCCTCACTACTCAATAGAACTTGGAAATCCTAAGACAAGGCCAACTACTTACTTGTAGCTCCAAGCAAAGAGATTTTGGGTTCTCTTTCAAGCTCTACACTTCAACAATGGAGGGATGGTTTGAAGAAGAAGATGAAGATAACTCCTCTAAACCCCTTATGAAACACTCTCAACCTCACTCTTGATGAAGGAGAATGGAAGAGAAAAGAAAGAGATGGAGATGAGTCTAGGGTTTGTTGAAATGAACTCACCTCTTCATTTCATTCTAGTATCAAGGGTTCTTACACTAAAGCCCCCTCCAATTTAGTCTTATTACATTTTAAGTCAAATGAAACCTCACTTGGTCCATTTGAGGTCAAGTGGGATCGCGCCTATTACGAAAGTTAAAGTACTATTCGAGATACACACGTTGGTATCAAGAACTTCCGTATTCGATGAAATACGTAAAAATTCATATATACGAAAAAGTCCTTAGCCTACCTTATTTGAGTCTAAACTCATTTTTAACCAACTCAATCCCATTTAAATTCATTCCATTATGCTTGATGCATCATTTGGGACTAATGTGACTCTCTTTGGTCTTTAACCTTCATTAACCCAATTATTAGCGCTTTATTAGCACTAATCTCAATTAACTAGCCTTAATCATGATTAGTTCGGGTCGGGGTGTAACATTCCCCCAAACTTTTAGAACCATTCGGTCCTCCGAATGCAATACAATTTAGTAGTCAATTAAAACTCAATTTTACCTGAATGAATAGCTCTGGATACTTCTGAGCCATCTGCTCTTCAAGCTCCCATGTAGCTTCACTGCGTTCATGATGATCCCAAAGGACTTTGACCCATTTGATTGTCCTGGTGCGAAGGACTTGCTCCTTGGTATCAATAATTTGAGCCGGCTTCTCAACATATGTGGTGTTTGACAAAACTTGGATCTCTTCATGCTGAATGACATGCGAAAGATCTGCCACATATTTTCGAAGCATCGATATGTGGAATACATTGTGAATACCGGAAAGTTCCGGTGGAAGCTCTAGGCGATAAGCTACATCCCCAATTCTGCTTTGAATCTTGAAAGGTCCGATAAATCTCGGTGAAAGCTTGCCTTTATGTCCGAACCGGATAGTACCTTTCATTGGAGAAGTCTTCAAGAATACCAAGTCATCAATGGCGAACTCCAGATCACGCCGACGATTGTCAGCATAACTTTTCTGCCTTGATCAAGCCACCTTCAGTCTCTCTTGCACTTTTTGAACCCTTTCTGCTGTTTCAGCAATTATGGTAGGACCGTGGAAACTCCTTGTTCCAACCTCTTCCCAGCTTACTGGAGTTCTACATCTTCGACCATACAATGCTTCAAAAGGTGACATCTCAATGCTGGAGTGATAGTTGTTGTTATACGCAAATTCGCACAACACTAAGTGTTCATCCCAGTCATTTCCAAAATCCATAACGCTGGCACGAAGCAGATCTTCCAAGGTCTGAATAGTCCTCTCCGATTATCCATCTGTCTGAGGGTGATATGCGGTGCTAAACCGTTAGTATTAACGGCGTAGGTCGTATAAATGGTGTCTGCTGCATACTGGCAGCAAATAACTCTCCCAAAAAGACTTATTTACCCCTGAACCTAGCCTATAAAAAGTGGAGATTATACGGAAAGTGGAGATTACCCAGATGATGACTATGGAGATATGCTGAGGAGAAGATAGAGGAGAAAATTTTAAACAATTTAAACAGTCGCCATGAGGAGAAATCCTCGCTGTAAAGCAAGGGATACCCCTTCATCCAACGCTCCAGATCTCCCCACCACCACTTCCAAGCTATTCGCCATCAAACCACTATCTCTCGAAGAAATCCTCGAACCAGAGCACAGATGCCCGTGAGACAGTGCCCTTCTTTCAGCAACTTGAGCCATCTCAATGGTTAATGGTCTAGCTTGGGTACAAACAGGGCCCATTTTCAGCATCATAAGCCATCCATCAAATTGTGGCCAGCATGTGTGCACCGCAATCAAAGGTACACAATCGAAGCTAGAGGAAAATTAGCCAGTTAGGATCTTGTGAATGGTGGTATTGCAATCATGTTAACATTTGACAGCAGCAAAAGGTTGGTGAAAATGTCCATCCACATGCACAACAAAGCCTCTCATATTTCCTCTTTTTACCATGTTAGACAATGCCACAGATATCAATTGCAAAAATATGAATATGAAGATACCAAGAGTTGGGGCTGAGGAATCTTCAACTCCATACTCAAAAGGACACCATGACTAACGGCTTTCACTACAGTAAAAAGTAAAAACTTCTCCACAACACACACACAGAGAGAGAGAGCGCCAATAGAAGTGCGGATTCTCAAAGTAGTGGCAGCAAACAAAGAGACAGCAAAACAGAGATCCTACATAGATAAAGAAAAAGGGGTAAATGGGTCAATGTTCATTTCCAAGGGCTTTCATGTTCCCATCAGTGATTTACGATGTTTTCACTGCATGTTTTCTTCTCCTCTTGATTCTGAAACTGAAACCGAATAAAAATGGAGAAGAGGGCGAGATTGAGAAACCCTAGTAGGAGGAGGAAGATGGAGGAGGAGGAGGAGAGGAAAGTTGGAATCTTGGACTTGGGCATCTGGGAATTAAGGTTTTGGTGTTGGATTTAGATGAAGTGGGACTTTGGGGAGAAGAAAACCCTAGCCGTAAGCGAAAAGGGGGAAAATGATGAAAAACATCAAGACATATCTTATATATGAAGGGGTAAATTCGTCATTCCACATTTTCCGTCACTGCCATCTCTATTTGCATTGTGATTTAAAATACAAGTAGGTTTAGTACAAAATATCAAAGTCCAAGGGGGTGGTCTAAATTTAGAGCAAAATACAAGTAGGTATTCTGCTATTATTCCAAAAAATAATGTCTATGAAATTTCGTAAATTCAAATTTGATTTGCAGATTATGTAGTTTTACTACACATTCTCCTTTAAAATAAACTTTGATATATGAGATTTTGAATATTATAGATTAAATATTCATTTATTTTGGACTCGTGTTCATCTTATTAATTAGGATCTAAAAGAAATCAAATATATTTTTATTTTGGGCCTGGGCTTAGCATGGGAGTGTTTTGCTAGTGTGTGTTTGTGTAGCTAGAGAAAGATAGATTTTCATGTGCTTTCATATGCATACACCTCACAGTATTACAGAGAGAGGTAGAATGCCAGAGCCCATTTAACACCAATTTGAGCCCTACACATACAGGACTGCCAGGACTACGCCTCATCAATCATCAATCAGTCTATCTTTTTAGGGTGTGGAGCTCATCTTGAGCTAAGCATGCCTCTTCACACACACACAACCCTCCCATGAATCATCACAATTCTAAATTTAACCCATCCAACTTTTACTCATTGTTGGATTGAAATCCTAAGAAAATAATGCTTTTCAAATCATTAAAGTTTAGGGCCATTGCTCAAGGTGCTAGGATGATCAAATGGAGTTGAAGATCACATAGGTAGGTCTTGTCCAACATTTTCCATCCAACGGCATTCAATGGTTGTCATTCATAACTAGAAACATGCTTTCTAAAAAGAAAAATTAATGACTAATTTCTTTAAAATTAAATGCAAAAGATTATAGTCTGAGAGGGAGGGAAAAAAGAAGAAGAATTCCATAAGAATTCAATACCTAATATCAAATAATTAAAAAAAAAAAAAAAGAAGAGCACAAGCCCATGAAAATTGAAGACTAATGATTTATAAAAGTTAAAGCCACCAAAAAAATCAAGCTCCACCCTTTCTCCCTCGGCAAACGTGCATAGTAGCACATCAGTTATATGAAAAGTTTTTCGCCTCTTCTTTAGTTCCACGCTGTGGTCGTGAGTTTATCTTATTCAATAATATTGTCATTTTCTTAGGAATTATGAAACTTATTATTTTTATTGATCAATTTCTTATATTATATATTAATTTGGATTTAGTTTTATTGTAAAATAGTTATCATAGAAAATTAATGACTATATACGAAATCATATAAAATTGTTATTTCAAAAGTTTGATCACCTATATATATGCTTAAAGTACAATGCATAACTATGAAAATAATAACAACAATAATATTCATAGGAGTCGATATTCTAAAAATATAGTTACTTTTATAAATACCTCGTAGATAAAGTCCAACTCTCTGTCAATATTCCAAAGTGGGGCTAGGGTCCCTTCCTCATTAACTAATTTTAACCTTTTGTTGATAACTATTAACAAAAAGATGCTACGTTGTTTAGTGGTAGGGTCGCCCCTTTGAAATCCGATCTGTCCTGATCGAGTTCGAGTATGTAGGAGGGGCGTTCCTTTCCAAACAAAACAGCCCGAGCATTTTTTAGTGCTCCTCATATGTTATAAATATAGGAAAATTATCCGAGGCACCAGTGGGACTCGCCTGATGGTCCATCTGAGTGGACCATCCAAAACCGCTATTTTCATGCGTCACACCAGGTGTGCACTTATCTTAATGAATTAAACTTATAGGCCTCGGATGTGAGGGTTAGGATGATATGATGGGGATGAATTTTTTTTTTTTTTCCACATAAGATGGCTCCCACATATATTCAAATCCCCCAACGCCATCCCAAGGTGGGTAGCATGCGAGCCCCACAGCAAGTCACTCTGACTAGATCGTGTTTGTATATTTACAAGCTATTAACACTAACAGGGCTCACTTGATGGTCCATCCTAGTGGTCGATCAAATTGATTGAACTTGTGTGCCCCGTAGGGTGAGAAAGATTGGATGAAGCTTTTTTTTTTTTGGAATAGAGGAGGGGCCCAGGTAGATCTGTGAATCCCCCCCAGAACCCATCTTGAGGTGGGCAACGTCCGCACGCACCTGATATACACACACACACACACATTTCATCTTATGCGATGGGAGCCCCCTTCAAAAAATTAAAAATAAATAATTAAAATAAAATATATATAAAAAAAAAAAAACCCAGCTCCATCTAATCATCCTAACAATGTCATGCACTCTCTAATAAATTTCATTGTAAAAAATGGGTATACAATCAATCCAACGGTCAAGATCATTCGCCTAAATGCAAACCAAATGGATCATTGACAATCAGGGGGTGGTCAGATAGAATACACAGACAAGTAGAAAATAGCTACAATATGATTATGATAAACAGAACTCACCTTCCAAATGTTGATGTTGTTGGACTGTAGCGAAAAGATTACACTTGAAAGTTGAAGAGAAGGCTAATGAGGATTTCAATCAAGCAAGAGAGAGAGCTACTTGGAGTGGAGAGTATGAGGAAGATGAGGAGTCCTGTGGAATGAAAAGGTGCATATGTAGAAAAGGGTCAGCTAAAGTTAAAGAAACAGCCGTCATAGAGGACCACAATAGGTTTTCTTCCTTCTTTTTTTTTTTTCAACGGGACCCACAATAGGTTTTTTTTTTTTTTTTTTGGGTAGGTAAACCCGCAATAGTTAACGTCTTCTAAAACAACTGTCGGCACAAATCACATCACTTGTGAAATATAAATTATTAATGTGTCCAACAACCCCAATGGTCCATATTTATTTAAAGGGTAATATATTCAGGTGAGAACTAGTTATCAGATATTATGAGAGCTTTTTATGGAGCCTAATTGTGGGCCCCATTTGGGGATGGGAGCAGAGGGATGGAAAGATCTATGTGAGACCACTTAAAGTATCAAGTTTGACCCAAAGCCCATACCCCTAACCCCCTTCATCCATGGCCCACAGGTTTAATAGCTTCATATTCAAAAAAATATTCAACGTTTGATCCAACAATTCAGTCCAATCAGATGTATGCCAATCCTTGGGATTAGTGACTATCAGGGGGTCCCTATTGGTTGTTAGGCTTGAATGAGTTGCTAATTGGACCCCACAAAAAATTTCTCATATAATAAATGAGAACTAATTCTTTCTTGAATATTTTCCTTTAAGTATATTCATTTACAAAGTAGTAAGTAGCCCTTCAATTATTGAAGTACATGTGACATGCCGACGGCAAAATGATATTGAGAGCCCGCAAGTTGATGCCACTAGTCCCCAGCAATAAAATTATGGGGTTTTCTCACCATTTTAAATGCAAGTTGGTTTCTGGGGTGGTCTTAAATGCCGGCCGGAACTCGGTCTACTCGTCCGGACAGGTCTGAGTCGGGTCTGACTCTGAGCCTATCACGGTAGAGGACATGCACCGGTTTATAGCTCTTGTTTTTTATACTATTCGGCGCATGATTTTATAATGCTACAATAATTGTTCAAGCGGCAGTTAAGTCGGAGCCCAACATGCGGGACGGGAGTTCAAATTTCTAACTTATACCAAAAAAAAATTAGGGATTTTTATCAAATAATTAAGCTTATATTGCAAATAATCGATTTTATAAAGAATAATAACAAAATCATAAAGATTAATAATAAAATCACTATTTAGTTGTTCGTACCTCTTTTTTTGACGAAATTACCCTAGTTGACGATATTGCCAACTGAGTTAAAGATATCGTCAACTGAGTTGGCGATATCGCCAACTTCCTATAGAAGAATCCACGAATTTTCTTTTTCTTTTTTGTGAAACAGTCTTTTCTCTTTCTCCCATTCATCCATTTTATGGGTTCTCTACTACCATTTCTCATAGATCTTTCTTAATACTAGTTTATAAAATTAATCTTCAACAACAGGTATGTTCAGTTTCATATTTTTCTTATTTTTTGTACTTTCCCCTCATTCTTATTAAATGAAGGAGGGATTCTCAGGTAACAAGGTGAATTTGTTCTACTTCATTTATTCTTCTCAAATATTGCTAGTACATTGTTACTGATTCTCACTAGAACATTGGCAAAGTGCCATGTTAATTCAATGCAGAGGGCAGCCTTTGTTAAGGAATCCAATTGTTGAGCACTTAGGATTCTTGTACATTAGTGCACTTATCATGATCTATTCATTTAGCAAGTGATCTTAGATAGAGAAGGCTAGAGGAGACTTGGAGTTGGGAGTTTATGAAATGGTGCTACTATACGTGATTTTTTATTATTTTATTATATTTTATTACTATGGTGCTCTACCATTGGACCAGCCATTCATCATCTTCCCTTACTTGGATTTTAGATCGCAAAACGAGAGCCAGTTGGATCACCGTTCAAGACCGCGAGTCCTTCTCCGTTTAGTGTTTCATGTGTTTAGGGTAAGGTTGGATGCACTTTATTTTGATTCAAATAATTTTGTAATGGTTATTTGCTTGTAATGAATATTTCATTAATAAATCAAGTTTATGGGGTCTTGGTCTTCACCAATGGGTCAACATCGAATTTTTGTGTATAGTGACAGTGTGCACTTGGTGCGGTGGTCTTGATTTTTCTTGATGGCATTTAGCAAACTAACCATTGCATAGGTTGAGAATTAAAATCCATTTAGCAAACACACACACACACACACACACACACACACACACACACACACTAGCAACAAAGGCATGTGCTTAAAATGAAAATATGTTAAAATTTAAGAATTCTTTTGAAATATTGTTAAGATAAAATAAATATAAAATAAGTTTTTTTGTTATCTTTGAATATTAAAAATTTTTCTATGTAAGAAAATAAATATAAAATAAAGTAAAATTACATAACACGACGACCTCTTGAATTTAAAGGCATTGACCATTACAACCATCTCATTTACGGATATATTATACCATTGATGATTGAAAATATAAGAAAAAGAAAACAAACCAGATAGATCTACATTTACTAAAAAGAACCAAAAGAAAGGGATAAAAAGATTAATGTGTTTGATCCATCAGTGGGAGCCACCCTTGAAATGTTTTCAACATGTGGGACCCACTGATGGCTTTGCATCCAAAGAAGAAAAAAAGGAAGATAAAAAGAAAGGAAATGGAAATCAAATGATTTCATCCTCAATGGGCCACACACCACATCTAGATTTATAGTGATGGAACAGTTGGCCCCCACAGATGATTGATAGTATAAGGAAAAAAAATTAAAAGAGAGGGGGCCAAACAAGTGTAAAATAAGAAATAAAACATAAAAGATGTATATTGCATGGGATGAGTGTACGTGGATATAGATATGTGTCATCATAGTATGTTTCTATTAGTTCTAACTCATATACGCACAAGTCACATCCTAACAATTATCAAAGAAATTAAACTTGTGTATGATACCACAATCTAGTCTGATTGCCCACTACGGATACATATTGACCTAGAAAACTAATATCTATGCATAATCCATAAGTGGGTCCCACTGCAGAAATAATTTAAATGTGCAAGGCCCACTAATTGATTTGCATCCATTAAGAAACCAGACAACGGCCAACAGGCTTGTCTCCCCCCATCAATAGGGCCCACTCTTAGAAAAAAGGGGTTAAGAGAAGGCCATTAGGATTTCATCCAATACTGGAGTCTAATTTTGAAATATATTTAATATGAATTGGTGCCCAATACTAGATCCATCCATTTAGGGAAAAAAACCGAAATGAGAGTAAATGAGCAATAGTTTAGACTTCAATCATTGGTAGGGCCCACAAAACATATTTAACATGGGACCCATTGATGATTGAATACATAAGGAAAAAAAAAAAAAAAACAAACCGACTGTAAAGATGTGCTTATAATTTGGATAATGGCAAGAAATAGGACTTAAATTCAAACATTCATAAAAATCTCTTATGAGCGGTTTTTGGAGAGAAAGAATAACCCAAAGTGAGGTGACACCTTAAAACAATATGGGTTTTTTGTGCATATTTCTTTGAAAGAAGAGACTTTTTAGGGATGAGTTGACACCCCTCACAGCCCACCTCCCCCTTTGCTTTAATATATATAATATATGGGGTCAGCTCTCTTAAGCTGAAGCTTACCTTATCCTAAGCTGAAACAGTGCTAGTCATATAAATCAAAGTCGATTATCGTTATTCTTTGTATGATAATCGTCTCCAAAATCAAGATAAATCCAATTAGAACTGGATTTTCTAGTTCTATCATGCAAAAAACAGATATAATCAACTTCGATTTGTGAGACCAGCACTATTTCAGCTTAGGATAAAGTAAGTTTTAGCTTATGAGAGCCTTGCTATATATATATACATACATATACATATACATATACATATATACATATACATATACATATACATATACATATATACATATACATATATACATATACATATACATATATATATAGTTTTGGTCATATCTTGTTTTAGCCGACCTTAGGCTAATGGCTAAGATTCAAATGATGATGCCAACGACCATGGCATAACTTTCCATGTGTACAATATTGGTTGTTCTATAAGCCCTCGGTGTTGGACATAAGATGTGGCCCACATGACCACATCCCAACCATGGTGGGGCCTCATTTGACGCCCATATGTATTAATGGGCTCCATCTTATTTCGGTTTTTCCAAAACTAAAGTGGAGTTATAGGAGAGTTTCCAATTATTAAGGATTTTCTAATTGGCCAATAAAAGAGGATTATCAAAATATATGTACATTGAAAATTTCAAATTTCACTTACACTTCTTTTTAATAAAATTATTCAACCGATCAGCTGAAATCATGCAAAGCTACACGTGGTGGAGGAAATCATGTAGTCCATGATTTGTGGATCAATTCAAATCTCTTGCAATCTCTCTCCTGAGATGTCCCTCTTTATTTACTATTTGTTTCCTGGTATATAGGATACAATGTTGTTAAATACCGGTCAAATTGTAAATAAAATATACAACAGAATTATTCAAATCATTGTGAGTTTTCTTGGTATCAGAGCAGAATGGTTCTGCCTCTTCTTCTTCTTTTTCATATCCTTTTCTCTGCAACTCTGCTTACATCATTCTTCTTCTTCCCTTCCTCCATGGCAACAACTTCCAACAACAAATGTTGAGAGTGCTTTTCTCCATGGAGATATTACTGAACAAGTCTTTATGGCTCAACCTATTGGATATGTTGACCAAACTCGACCATCTTATGTCTGCCACAAGCATAAGGCTATCTATGGGCTTCGTCAAGCACTAAGAGCCTGGTACACCAAGCAGGGGCGGCCCAACAAATCCGGAGGCCCTAGGCGAGAATATGAAAGTGAGCCCTATTAATAGGCAATAATTATTAAAATATATTCATTTAAAAGATATTTTTCTAGCTTTTTGAGATGCAAAAATATTGATTAAATCTTGAACAAAAAAAAAAATCTGCCATTAAGATTTAACGGTCTACTACAAGGATAATGCTCTCACTCTTCTTGTTATTAGTCCCTATTTTAATGCTCTCCTATTTTAATGCTCTCACTCTTCTTGTTATTAGTCCCTCATTGAAAATTGAAACACACGCATCCATCTTTTGATCATGGCCCACTTGCTGTTAACCGCGTCCATCTTTTGATCATGGCCCAATTTCTGCATTGCTTTTGGGTATGTTAGGATGCAACCCAAATCAGTGAAATCACTAGTTTACCTGACATTTTCATAGAAATAATTATCAATCTGCTTCCTTGTACGTATGGATATGTGCAGAACATGGGCCATCAATATACTGATTTTAATTTGAGTAAAGAGGCAAATTGCACACCACAAATCAGTATTGGTGCATGATCAGGGGGCCCCAAAAATCTTATATATACCCATAACTAAAATTCTTAACATGGGGCCCTAAAAATTTGCAAAATTTGGGGGCCCTAGGCAGCCAACTAAGTGGCCTAGGCCTAGGGCCGGCCCTGACACCAAGTTCACTACATAACTACTTGAGTTGGGCTTTGAAATTTCAAAAGATGACCCATCACCGTTTGTTCTCCAAAAACCGTCCATCATCACATATCTTCTTCTCTACATAGATGACATAATACTTACTGGCAACAACCTGAGCTTCATCGCAACTTTGTAACGCCAACTTGGCTCCAAATTTGTTATCAAAGATCTTGGCTACCTCCATTATTTTTGGGTATTGAAGTCCACCCTCACAATGGCGGCCTGCTACTGTCACAAGCTAAGTACGTAACTAACCTCACCAACACGCTTGGCTCCCAGCTAGTTACGACCCCAGTTTCTCACAGCAAGGCTACCCTTTCCAATGTGGTCTTATTATCTAATCCCACTGAATACAAGCAAATAGTTGGGTCTCTGCAATACATCACTATCACCCAGCCAGACATGGCATTAATTTCCTGTTAATCAAGCATGCCAACAATGCATCAACCCACCACTCAAAACATGGTTGATGTCGAGAATTTTGCGGTTTCTCAAAGGCACTCCAACACACAGTTTGCTTTTGCGGCCAGGCCCACTACATTTAGTGGCCTATTGTGATGCCGACTGGGTCGATGACCCAATCGATCGGCGATCTACAAATGGGTTTTGTGTGTTATTTGGGTCTTCACCTATCTCATGGAGTGCAAAGAAGCAACCCACAGTTTCAAGGTCATCTAAGGAAGCAGAGTATCGATGCCTTGCTCTCACAGCTGTAGTATTATCGTGGATGGGGACTCTATTAAGAGATCTACATATTCCATTATACAAAATGCCTGTCATCTGGTATGACAATATCAGCGCTATTCCCCTTGCCTCAAACCCTATCTATCATCCGCGCATGAAGCATCTTGAGGTGGATTACCACTATAACCGAGAAAAAGCTATTAACAAAGAATTAGTGGTCAAGTATATATGTCTCAACCAATGATCAAGTTGCCGATATTTTCACAAACGGGTTTTCTTCGAAGAAAGTACGGCATCTTCAATCCAAGCTTTGTGTGTTCCCTAGACCCCACAGCTTGAGGGGGGCTAATAACATCATTCAGCCGATCAACTGAAATCATGCAAAGCTACACGTAGTGGAGGAAATCATGTAGTCCATGATTTGTGGATCAATTCAAATCTCCTGAAATCTCTCTCTTTATTTACTGTTTGTTTCCTTGTATATAGGATACAGTGTTGTTAAATACCAGTCAAACTGTAAATCAAATATACAATAGAATTATTCAAATCATTGTGAGTTTTCTCTTTTGGGGTGTTATGGTGCACGCCTCTCAATGGGACCCAAATGGTCCAACCTTATTGATCCCATTTTCCTACTGCCATCCGAATGGACTCCACCCTTCTATCAACGACCCATTTTTAAGTGGTAAAATCTTGTGGGCCATTGATCAAATGGTTAAGATGATCACAGGGACCCTATATCTTGTACACAGGTAGGACCCAGGAAATTATTTGATACCCTTCGCCATATCCTCGGGTGGGGCTTCAAATGAGCCCCACAAGAAAAATACCTTTATGGTTTATGGCATCTTGAGAATGCTCAACCAGAGGGACCTCAAGAAAATGAGAAAATAGACTCTATAAACATTGAAAACTCTAATGGAGGTATTCTTGAGAAAATGAGATATTCTTGAGAAAATGAGAAAATCCTCATCAATCCACCAATAAACAATATCATCAACATGTATCAGGTTGAGCATTTATGGATAAAAAGTGACAAAGGCTTGGGTATATAAAATTTTTAATTTTTTTAAATAGAATAGAATGCAATGGATTTTTGTTTTCTCAATGAATTGACACTTTGCAATATGATTTCTGCTTTATTACTACTGCTTCCGATTTGTTAGTATGGATGCTGTTGATTAAATCTTTTTTTTTAAATAATTTCAGCTATTTCCATTTGTTTCAGTCTTTTCACCTCGTCTCCCTAACCTTTGTTCTGTCTGATTCAAGTATGGGTGGTCCTTAGAATTTATGTCTGGAATTGGAATTTTGGGAGTAAGGAGATTCAAAGTTTGCAAATAACCCTTTTCCCAATTGGAAATTTGAGCGGCAATGGTTACAAGATAAATAAAATAATTTTACCGAGTCTTTTGGTTTCATTTGTGTTGATATGTAAAATTACTTTTTGTTTGCCTAATATTATACATCTTAGCAAATATAGCACTATTCTAGCTAATTACCTGCTGATCTAAGTGAAGATGCTATGATTTTCAACCCAAATGAATAAGATGACACTTCCAAAAGTATTTTATTTTCAAAGAATCCAAAATTTCCATCGCACACTCTGAAGATTTCATCATTGCCCATTGTTGTTTCTTCTACAACATTTCTACAGTCTATTATGAAAATTATGTAATAATATATTTGTTGCCACTTTTAATCTCATGTTATATATATATATATATATATAGAGAGAGAGAGAGAGAGAGAGAGAGAGATGCTCCTATGAGAGATACTCTCACCTTATTATGAGAGATAGTGTGGGGGCCCTCACATTTAAGTTTTTGGCATTGGATATAGATGTGAGGGCTTCCACCCTATCTCTCATAGTAAGGTGCTATATATATATATAGGGGTCAGCTCTCCTAAGCTGAAGCTTAGGATAAGGTAAGTTGAAGTAAGCTCAATTGCGTGGTGGAGCCCACTTGGGGACCCATATGGGGATGGGGGTGGGGGGATTTCAAGGACTCCTAGGACCCTCCTTCCTATAAAAAATCAGCCACAACCGTGGTTTCTATCATCTTCATGTAAGCACCAAAAGTTTAATGGTCAATGGTCCATTCGATTCGGTGCATAGTCGATTCAACGGTCTAGTAAATTTGGATCTGACCAAACGTGGGTGGGCATGTGCAATTTAGGGGGGTCGTGTGTTTGGTCCATTTGGATGGACCAAGGATGGGCCCCAGAAGCGTTAGCTTACGGAATCTTATCCCAAGCTTAAGCTTAGGAGAGCCTTGCTCATATATATATATATATATATATGGAAAATATTCATGTGCATCCATCCCTTACCATGCTATAGTGAGTGGCAACATAGTAGGGTTGACTTTATAATACATCTGAACCATCTATATACATGGCTGCGTTTAGCACAAGCCTTTGTTATATTAGACCAAAATTGGGGACATCTTTATTATAGGGCTGGGTTTGGCACTGGTCTTTGTTGCTAGTTTCTATACAAAAAGTCAAAGAGATTCCATACCAAACGACTAAAAATAAAATACCATCATAACCCCATTATATTTTATTCTCTCTTAATTTGATGCTTTACTATACTTTATTTTACATATAAAATTACCAAACGGGCCCCAAGGGGTTGGCCGAGTGTTCAGGACCATGGTTCCTCCCTCTTTCGGAGCTAGAGGTCTTGGTATCGATCCCCGGTTCCCCCTTCTTCAGGAATCGAAGGTTGAATCCACTAGTGCTACCACCTTGGAGCCACAGGGGTGTTTAGGCTTCCCTCTGGGCCCAGAGGGATTAGTCGAGCCCAAAAGGCTGGGAATCCTCCGATAGCAAAAAAAAAAAAAAAAATATATATATATATATATATACATACTTGCAATCCACCAACTTGGCAATCCCCAAATCTTATTATTCTTTGAAGGTAAATCCTCACTTTAAAAAATGTACCCAACCTCCTGAGTCCACCAAGTTCCTATGTATAGTTCTCACTATGTTTTTTAAGTGCTTTTGTAATATGCCTCTGATAATTTTCCTAGTGCCTTGAAATTCACCAAGTTAGGCATCCCCAAGTTTTATTTTATTACAGTATGAAGGTGATTATTGTTGAAAACTAAATCATGTTCTCTGCCTCTACTAACATCTTGAATTTTTGGTAGTATTGATCAGGAGAGGAAATTTAATAATTATACAATTTATATAGTGAACTCACCCTCCTAAGTATCAATTACACAACATAATTTCTTGGCAGACCAAGAAATTCCAACTTCTCCATTGAAGAAACCATATCATGAGGTCAACTTACTTATATCATCATCCCGGAAAAATAAAATAGGAACATAGACATCTTATGATTTGACTATTTAACAATTGCAAGAAACTACAAATATAAAATGAATCGTATTAGAAGTATGTACTAAAAAGTTAATGCAATTCTAATTCTCTGTATATAGATTTCACTGTGCAAATGTTGTTGGTTGCATTCCCGTGCTTAGCACGGGCACTTTCTGCTTAGTCCAGAATGAAAGGAATGTCTTCTTTATTCCGTCCACCAAATAGTTCTTTCCAGTGGCTCTTCTCCTTTCCATCGTCTTCCTTATAGTAGGTACTAGGTTCTCATGTCTTCCTCTCCATTGTATGCATAGATATATAATAGAGATTTGAGAATTCCTTACTATCCTTGTAACTTGGATTCCTCACTAAAAATTTGTATACCCGAGGATTTTATATTGATGTAGGTCCGTACCAATGCATATGGTTGAGAAAAACCCGTATGGGTGAGTAAATCAGCAAAATGGGAATTTACAAGTTCTGTTGGATGTTGGACTTGAGAATCCTCAAAAAAGGGATTTTTATTAGCCCAATTTCTTAAGGATTTACAATTGTGGAAGTGAGTTACCCGGACTTCATGGAAAACCTACGAGGAAATGGTTTAGTTTACGCATTTGGATGGTTAGTTTTTATTTTATTTGGAACCTGAGTATATATTGGCATAATGGTCATGATTAACGATGTTTATAAAATAAGATCCCGGGAAGTGTTGGGTACAAATCCAATTTATGTACTATGGACGGCTACAATTTAATGTCTAGATCATGCCATCATATATAGGATTATAGGTGTTTATGGAGCTCGTGATCAGAGTAAAAAATAGTCTTGATCATATAGTTGTTTGGGCCATTTCTTTAGGGTTTTTTTTTTAATTTTTTTTTTTATCTAGAGATTTTTGTGAGTTTGGCATGCATGAATCAAATCAGTTTCGCACATAATAAGAAGTTAGGATTTTTGCGACTCATTTAAGCCTAATCCACTGTTTCATAAAAATTTTCCAATCCTATTACATTTCGGGGTAAAATATCAGGCCCAGTTTTGGCAATGCATATAATATATCAAATAACAAACCCAAATCAACACATCTTTAACTTCAATATGGCCCAATTTTAGATCTTATATATTTCGTTTTGCTATCGGAGGGTTTCCAACCCTTTGAGCTGAAATAATCCCTCCGGACCCAGAGTGAAGTCAGGTAAACACCTCTATGGCCACAAATTGGTAGCACTAGTGGATTTAACCATCGAATTCTGAAAAAGGGAAAACCGGGGATCAATACCAAAACCTCTACCTCCAGAAGAGGGAGGAACGTGGTCCTGACCACTGGGCCAACCCCCTGGGGTTATATGTGGTTCATGTAATATCCACAACATCAGCGCCTTCCCAACCAAAAAAAAATGACCCGACTCGTATAAGCCAGAGACACTACTAGGAGAATCTGACCTACAATAAAAACCAAATGGGTTGGTTCAGGGCCAACCCACATTATACATAAATCCTTTGAACAATTTGATGCTTTCATATTTTGACACTCACAATAGTTTTTTCTATACGGAGTGATGAACTTGTGTTGGGCTTTCTTCTTTTGGCCTTCAATTTAACTCAAATATAGCCCCAATATGTGAATGGATTGGGCTTGGGTTAAATGGGTTGACCCTTATTAAATGTGGGTTTTATGGGTTGGGCTGGGTTGACCCTCAATGGTGCAGCTTGAATTTAGTTGACCTGTTTTAAAAATTGGTCAAATACGACTTGATCTCAATCCTTCATATTCCTTGTCAATCAGATCCATTTCCTAGGGTTGGGTTGACCCGTTTTAAGAATTGGTTGACTTGATCAGGGGCGGACCCTTCACCCACGTGATTAGATAAACCCGTTGGATAATATCTTTAAAAAAATCCATTTTATTATTTAACGTCTTCACTTGGCCATATACTGCACCACCCAAACAAAAATCATGAGTCCGCCGTTGGATTTGACGGCCACCCTTAAATATTCCTTGTCAATCAGATCCGTTTGCCACCCCCATCCCACCCCCACATCTCAGGCACTCTGTTCAATTTTTTGCTTTTCAAACCTTTCCTTACCATAGGGTACAATCTTTACAATAAAAAATTGAAAAGAAAAATCTATGGCTGGCTATGATAGTGTGATGGGGCTGATTGATTAGATAACCCTTACATGTGAAGAGAACATTTCATCTTTGGCCTTTTGAGGATTGTATAATTTGAATCAGCCTTACTATTTGTCCCGAATGGGTGTCCCGAAATTGGGACCAAACCCATGTGGAGGATATAAAAAAGTGCATTTCCACTTTTTCAAAGTGGAGGAGATTCAAAGATGGTCCAATGATGGTCTTCCACATGAGATCAGTCCCAAAATCGGGACGTCCCATTCAGGACAAATAGACTTTTTCAATTTGAATTTGGTCGGCTGTCATTTTTTTTAATACCTCCCAACGCCCGGGGATTAACACATATAAATTGGTACGATCGAGGATCACATAATCTCTCCCGCCAACACAAAATCCAGATCTCTCCCAACTGTCTAAGGAAGTGGGACCGACAAAACCGTTATCCCGAAGAAGAGAAAGTTCCTCATATCGTATGTATGATCTATCTATCTATAGACACTATTCGAGCAGACGACATCAGAAGAAGAAAAAGAAGACGACGACATCAGAAGAAGCAGAAGAAGATATATCTGGCGATGGATACGATCGAGAGGCTAGCAGAGCGAGCAACATTGATAAGAGAATCTTTGCAGAAGAGCGAGGCCGTCACAGAAAATATGGTCACCATCCTCGGCTCCTTCGATCATCTCCTCTCTGCCCTCGAAGCCATGATGCGTCCTACTCAGGCCTTTAGCTTTTCCCTTCCCAATTCCAAACATTAGGTCTTTGTTTTTTTTCTTTTTTACTGTCGTTTCTGATTTCTTCCCTAACAAAGATTCTCCAAAGATTGCTTGATATGATACTTTGTTTTTTTTTTTTTTTTTTTTAATTTTGTTTCTATTTTGATTCTAATTTTTAGGTTAGAACACATTCGATTCGGATAGCACATGAGAACATCGACAAGGTGATGAAATTGTGCGATGTTATATTGGCGCAGTTTGATTTATCACGCAAGGTTGGTTTTGTTCTTATTGATTTGTTGCATTCTAGGTTATTTCTGATAATGTTGGAATTGAATCATTCTGAATGATGCATAAAATTTTGTAGTTTGTGCAAACTCCACACGTTTGGGATTATATGTTAAGTTGTCTGTCTGCGTAATCGACAATTAGGAATGGAAGGAACATGAGACATTGTTGTGGGAATACCTGAGTTCAAGGCTATTTTGATTTCTCTGTTTTATTTTCTTAGATATAAATGTACTCTCAATATAAGGCCATGCAATTTTTCTTAAAGTCAGCTTGTGAGTTTCACATCAAGTCAGACATGGTAAGAAAAAAAAAATAGGATTCATTCTTTCAATATAGAAGAGAACAGGATGCTTCTTTTAAGTATATCACGCGATGAATTTGATTCATAATCTTATTTTCATGCCCCCATTTTGATTGTTGATAGATTTATAGTACGACTATTGAGTGATCTACAAATCTATTTTTCGTGTAATATTTGTGATGATTTATTGGAATGTGGATAATAGCGTATACATATTTTCAAAAATTGAGGCAGAGGCAAAAATACTGAGAGGGCCACATGAAGACTTGGAGAGTTATCTAGAAGCAGTCGATCAATTGAGAGGCATTATTCGGTTCTTCACCACCAATAAAGGCCTCAAGGCTACTAAGACAGTTTTTATCCATATCAATGGTTTACTATCTAAAGCCATCTTAAAGCTTGAAGAGGAGTTCAAAAACATTTTACTTATGTACAGGTGAGTTTAATGTAAACATGGGCCACTGTTATTTTAATTAAATTTTTGTCTGCTCGGTTTATCTATCTACCTAATTTTCTTCGTTAATTTGATGCAAACACTAATTTAGATATATATATATATATATATATATAAAACACCAGCCCATCAAATGTTCTTATAATTAGTACATCTATTTCAATGAGATAAGTTATTCTAATCAATGTGATAATTACTTTTAATTCAATAATAGTAAAATAATAAATAAAAACCAAATTTTGATCCAGCAGTACTAACCAGTGAGGGAGTTCCACACCATATCAATTGTTTTCTATCTAAAGCCATCTCAAAGCTGGAAGAGGAAATCACAATTTCTTCAACACATGGGAAGACCGATTAATGGTTTTCATAATATTTGACTAACAACGGATGGTTAGGGTGTCTTTTTTGTTTGCTCCTTTTTTATTTGCTGTTGTATTGATTGGGTATATATAATTCTCCACGCTTTTCTCTTGTTCTTTGTGTTCTTATCATGTTCACATCCTTTTTTAATAGAATTTACCCATTTCCTTTAGAGAGAGAGAGAGAGAGAGAGAGAGAGCTTTTGCCATCCTATTATACTCTTATACTATTGTGATTTTCAGTTTTGCTCTTTTGCTTGTCATTCCACTTCCCCAATCAGGCAAGTGTTTTTTTTTTTTCCCATTGCCAGAGATCATACTCTAGCATGCTCAATGACAGGGCACACCTTGCCAGAAATCCAACAGTGGGTTAGCATAATATTGTGATTTCAGTAATTTGAATTTGAAAATGGATCTTGGATTTTGTATTTGTTCTTTCTGCTTTTATTCCTGTACAAAAGAATGCAAGAAACTGCAAATTGATTTCATGTTGTTATTCTAGTTTTCTGATTTTAGTCAGTTTACTTGTAGTTTCTAGTCTCTATCATATTCATGGATATGATGAGAAAGATATTGATGGACTTATGTTTATACAGTTCTTATTTTTAGGTTTTATGATCATCTCATATAAATAATCAACCTGAAGGCTTGTGACTTGATGATTTTTCCCTTTATTGTGTTTCATGCTAGTGTGTGAACCTTTTCTGGAATAGTTCTTTAAAAAAACTTTGAAACATGACAGTTTGTCAGATGCTACCTGACTGATGAATAGAAATTTGCTAATACTGATTTTGTGCCAGCTCATACAAGGCATGCCTTTTTGAATTTTGTTATTGATCAAATCAATTATTGTGAACTTGTTAGTAGAATACTAAACTTCTACCTTGTTTGATTTCAGCAAACCTGTGGAAGCTGATCGCCTTTTCGATAGCTTTCCCAATCGCACGCGTCCATCAGCAGGATCATCTGGGGATGGTGATTCTAGTGGGCTAAATCACTCTCCACATCATGTAAAAAGTTTAGAGAATCCTCCACCTCCTGTGGCTCTCATTCCTCCACGGGTTGTGCCATTGCTGCATGATTTAGCTGAACAAATGGTTAAAGCTGGTCACCAGCAGCAGTGTTTTAAAATATACAGGTAAAGGGATTTTCTTCTTTTTTTCCTTTGTTGGTGCCATTTTGGAACTTTTTTTTTTTTTTATTGCTACTGTTTAAATATACAGGCAATGGAACTTTCTTCTTCTTCTTATGACCCACCAAGCGGCAACGTAAATAAACATTATGGTGCGTATCTGAATAGCTGGAAGGCCCCTGTGGAGTGTGGACTCCCAGGTCCAAAACATAGGGCCTACACATTACTGAGCTCATTAGATATTTTTTTAATTGCATAAGAGGACATCTTGGTCAGAGAGTTCTCTTTTCCTCTGTTTTATTTCAGTTGAGATTCCTAGTATAAGTAGAATTATTATGTTATTAATGTGTTGGGTTAAGTTAGTTAAAGCTAAAAGAAATCCTAGTTTTAGGTGGAGTGTTTCATTATAGGAGTGTTTCATTATACAGATAAAAAGTGCAAAGTCTTCATGTAAATTAAGTCAGTATTTTTGTTTTATTATAGGAGTTACACAAAAATGGCCTAATATCACATAAACTAGGAATTCCATTCCAACTTCCAAGACTTGTGGCAAACCACAGACATGTATACATTGTGTATATTCAACCATATTAATGTTTACTGTGTTGAAGTCTTGTAGCTTGTCTTGTTTTTTCTTGCGTTGACAATTCCTTACATCCTTGGTGACGATTCTGAGGCTCCTATGTAATTACTCATAGGTTCATTAACTAGAGGAAGTCAAGTGACGATTCGAAAGGTCAATCAATGTTAGTTTGGTATCTTTGCAGATTAGATCTGCTGAATCGTTGTCTATTCAATCTGTAATCAACCATTGCTTATTCACTTCAGCATAATCCCATCCTTTTCTCCTTCTTTAAGTTTTATTTACTTTTCAAATCCCCTGTCCGATGCCAACCATTCTCCCAAACACTAGTCCCCAACTTTTTAAGGAAATATCATTCCGGATCATGTCTTTACACCGCCAAACAAAATAAATAAGCAAGAAGGGAAAACAAGAGAAGAACTCAACTGTAAATATCAGGGTTGTTAAGCTTAGGCACCATTAAGCTACACAAAGGAGAGGAAGAATCACACCACACAGAGATGATATCACACAAGGGTTTTACGTGGTTCGGCATGAGCCTACATCCGCAGGATAAGACGGCAAGAATCTCACTATTGAGGAAAGATTACAGATGGAGTTTTCACTCTCTCAACAGCAATCCAACGTACATCCAAACCTCACCCTCTCAAATGGTTTGGCTTGCTGTTTTCTTCACCACTCAAGGAAGGGATGAAGGCCTCTATTTATAGCCTCCATCGCTGCAGAGGTCCATAGGGCGGTTGCTTGTGGCACAAATTCCAGCAGGTAAGTTGCCCATGCTTTCTCTGCTTTGCACCATGTGTGCTGTCAGCTGGCCCATGTGAAGATATCCCATGAGAAACTCAACGTTATCAGCTCCTATTGATCCATCATGCTAACACTGGTCTTAGTTTATTCACACCTAAATCTCAATAGACAAGATCTCATGAACCAAGGTTCTAAAGAGGAAGAAATGTGAAAATTATATATAAAAAAGAGATATAATGAGTATGTCCTAACTATTGCTTTTGTATGATTTCAAACATAAATGGAGCTCTAATACAATGTAAACCATTAGATTACGGTCTAGATGTTTGGATCTTAACCATAGAAATGCCATTAAGATAAAATGTCTAAATCACCTCTTTTGGGTTAAAAAGAAAAAGAAAAGAAAAAACTGTAGCAACCAGGCATAAGTAATCCTTAAACTCAACAGTCAACCCTAAACATCTGCTGCTGTTGTTGTACATTATAGTTTATCATGCGTTTATTCAATAATTATGAAATTGTCTGTCCTCAATTTCTTTGAAGATAATTCAACAAGAATGTTGGTTTACTCGGGGACGTTCGTGCTTCTGTTTTAGAGCAAACCCTTCGGAAATTGGGTGTGGAAAAGCTTACGAAAGATGAAGTGCAAAAGATGCAATGGGAGATTTTGGAGGCTAAAATTGGGAGTTGGATTGAATTTATGTGGATTTCTGTAAGCATTGTGTGCAACTTTATTGCCAAGACTTAGGTTGCTTGATTTTTCAACTATCTTATTGTACTTGAAACAGGTTAAATTGCTATTTTCAGGAGAGCGTAAAATTTGCAATCAAGTTTTTGAAGGTATTGAGATAATTAAGGATCAGTGTTTTGCCGAAGTAACTGCAAACAGTGTATCTGTACTACTTAGCTTTGGAGATGCTATTGCCAAAAGCAAGAGGTCACCCGAGAAACTGTTTGTACTTCTTGACATGTATGAGATAATGCGCGACCTTCAGCCAGAGGTTTGAATAAATCTCCATTATGATAATGATGATTATAATATTTATATGAATGCAATAGAATTTTGAGACACTCGATATGTATTTCTGATTGCTGTTTGTTTCTTCTGGAAGACATGCTTTAGAAAGTAGCAGAGACGTGGTAGTGTAAGATTTCAGGAATTGCAAGTAGATTTAGTACTAGCATTATAGAATGTCAAAAAGGTTCAACTAATATAAATAACAAACAACTAATGAGTTGATGTCTTTTTATATATATATTTTTAGATTGTGCCAATATAGTGGTAAAAAGTAATGCAACTACTTTTTTTTTCTCTTCTATACCATCATATTATATGGGTTACCATAATCAAGAATGACCCAAATGTAAAGACTTTGTACTTTTTATTTTTTGAAATTCTTGGCATTGCGAACAACGTGAAACCTTTATTGGATGATTTGTGTTACCCAACTAAAATCCAAAGGGAATATTTCTTTCTTTTAATTTTTTCTCATTCTCCATAAGCAAGACCTCAGTTGGAAAGTTAGAACATCTACTTCGCGTCATGTTTTAGCCTCATACAACCAATGTGGAGTACTGTCCGGTGACCCACAGCATTTTAATTGCCTGGCCCACTATTTAGTGCAAAGGAGGCAATCTCAAAGATAGTTTAAAATTCTTGCTCTTATAATTCCTCATCAAAGATTCTTTTTTTTTAACACCTTCGATTCAGTTTCTATCCTAACTTACATACATCTCTTTAGAAATATGTATAAAAGATACGATAAGCAGTGTTCCTGTCACATAGTTGAGACTATCTTTCTGTGACATCTTTTCATATTAGAATCATATAAACCAATGCACATAATAGTAACTGGCATCACATCTAGAAACAGGATGCTTGACTCTCAATCAAAGATGAATTAGATTCTCGATCTGATGAACTTTAGAACTTCTTGACATCCAATATCTAAAGATCTGTTTTTGGTGATCTATACATTGAACTTTAGAACTTCTTGACATCCAATATCTAAAGATCTGTTTTTGGTGATCTATACATTGAACTTTAGAACTTCTTGACGTCCAATTTCTAAAGATCTGCTTTTGGCGATCTATACATCTGTTTTTGGTGACTATACCATTGTTATACATCCATATTGCTTATAAAAATATTTTTCTATAAATCTCTTATTGCTGAAAAAAATATTTTTCAGTGGGCGATGAATAAGCAAGAGATTTTCAGAAAAATCGTTTAACCTTTTAGGTGTATCCATGGTTCCTTTATATAATTAAATTTAGGTACCAAAAAAAAATAAAAGAAGAAAAAAAACACCTAAGTTCCATTGCTTATGTGGGCATGTTATTATATCCTTACATAAGGAATGTAGCATAAGAAAGGAAATAGTGTAATAGATGAAGTAAAATATATCAAATGCCCATGTCACACTTTTGACATGTTGGGCCTGTCACCTTTTAATGGGTTGATCTTTTGATGCTGATCCAGAGGGCCTGCCCCAAAATATCGACTCTTGGTCATTGGCCAGATATAACCCATGGGCAAAAACGCCCTTTCATGTATAAGAGGATTCGTCTCATATGGAAGTGAAACCCATTCGCTTAATTGTGAAATTCAGTGCATGTTAAAATATATTATTAAGTGATAATAGTGTGACATGTCGAAGAGGAATTATAAAGATATGTAATAAAATATATTCAGTGCATGTCAAAGAGGAAAGAATTTCAATAAATTTATACTTAATTTCTTTTTTTTTTGGTATTTTATTATATTTGAAGTCTTGTTTTGTTTAAAAAGTCTAGTAATACTGTGGTAGAGATATATTTACTCACATTAAAATTTTCAATTTCTAATATTTAGAAGAGAATTATGAAGATATGTGATAAAATTGGAAAGCACTCTTGGGAATGCCCATTTAATTCTATATTATATTCATGTATTCCTCTATTTCTTTAGATGGTTAATGATATTGAACGAATGATTTTGAGTTATTCTTATTTGGTCTGGTGTTGGAAGACCAGTGTGTTGTATTGATGGTCATGGTTTCTCTATATTGAGTCTTCATCTTCGGAGCCTTTCTGCTGATCAATCTTCTCCATCATTGTTTGCGTCAGCTTTTTATGGAGGTTATAAGCCAAAAATTGATTAGAAAGTCTCAACATGGCAACATCATAGTTTTCTTGCTAAAAGTTCCTGTAGTTGTTTGCCATCATTTAGCCCCATGGTTGTATCAAATGGCTTTGTGTCTATCATTTGAGCCATGTCAATGAGATCCTTCGTGTGTTTATGTTGAGGGATGGAAGAGAATATCAGTAACGGTGGGAGTAATTTCCAAACCAAGGAAATAGATTAGGTGCCCCGAAATCTTTCGTGTAAAAAGATGATTGCAATTTTTGTTTCAAGGAAGCAATAGTAGAATTATCATCCCCAGGAATTAAAATATCAACATATACCAGAAGTATAGTGACGCCCCTAAAGGTCTTTCGAAGAAATAATGAGTGGTCACAGTTGCTCTGTTTAAACCAATACGTGCTAGGCCTGGTTGGGTTGAGTCCAATCTGAATCCCCCAAAAATTAAATAATCATAAAAATAAGGGAATAAAAGGGACTTTACTGTTAAAACCATAGATCATGGTTTAACCATAGAAAGGAAAACCAATGTCATAACATTTATTTTAAATATTGTATGAAACGGGACTTTACTGTTAAAACCATAGATCATGGTTTAAAACCATAGAAAGGAAAACCTATGTCATAACATTTATTTTCAACTTTGTATGCAAGTAGAATCACAAAAGCATACCTCAAACCTCTTGAATAAAAAAACTCTTATTTGGATGAAAAGTGCCTTTGATCTTGAGTTAAGTAGATCTCTCAAAACAGAGAGACTTGATATTCAAAAACCTAAGATTTGAGTTGTCCATAGCAAAGAACCCTATCCCAAGATTTTCCTTCAAGAAAGAATTGAGTGGTTCATTCCATTTCAAAGAGGAGAAGACCCTATGTAGTTGGCCGAGTCCATCATTGTGACCCACCGAAGTCCCATCAATTCAGGTCCAAGTCCCATAGGACTCTGCCCTTTTTTTATCCGTGCTTTGAGATCCTCATGTAGGAATGCATTTCTAAATCTAGTCAAAAAATGGGCCAAGATCTGGCAAGAACAAATGCAAAAATTGTTCTCACTGATGTCATTTTTGTAACTAGATCAAGTGCCTCCTCATAATCATTATTGTACTCTTGTCAGCAGCCCAACACAATCAGATGATTTTTGTATCCATCAAGACTTCTATCTGATTTTAGCTTATTGTACAAACTCACTTACAACCAATAGATTTAACTTGTGAAGGGAAAGGTCCAAATCCCTTGTATGATTATCCTGGAGGGCTTTGCAAATTCTTCATTCATAGCAACTTGCCAATACATATGTTGCATTGCTTGCTTGTAAGTGTTAGGAATTATAAGTTGAATTTTAAAGAAGCTTGGAGGGCCTTAGAATGAAATCCATAGTGGTCGAGGACTTTCACACAATTGTTTGTTTAAATGAGATAATTTGTCCTCATCAACTTGAGCAATCTTTCGGCGTGTGGATTAGTCAGCTAATGACATGACAGATCTGTAGGTTAAGCAAGGGATGGTTAGGGTATTTTCTTTATTGTTTTTATAGCGTAGGGTATAATGATATTATACCTACTTTCCCCTTTTCCTTTTAGCTTCCTTAGTATTGAATTTGTACTATGCACCTCTATTTCGATTTTACCTTTCAAAATAAAATAAAAAACTTGGTTGGCTATGCATTGTTTGATCTATTGTATCATTTATGATTACTAACAAAGGTTCCATAAATCTAAATCACATAAATCTCTCTCTCTCTCTCTCTCTCTCTCTCTCTCTCTCTCTCTCTCAGATTGAATCAATTTTTGAAGGAAGAGCTTGCACTGAAATGCGAGAATCTGCATTAAGTTTAACAAAGCGGCTGGCACAGACTGCCCAAGAAACTTTTGGAGATTTTGAAGAAGCAATTGAAAAGGATGCCACAAAAACAACTGTTGCTGATGGAACTGTTCATCCTCTCACTAGCTATGTGCTTAATTACGTGAAATTTCTATTTGAGTAAGTCTACTTAGCATAGATTCTACAATTCACTATGAATTCCCTTTTCTCTATAAACGCTTACAATACTAGTCTGAGGGGGCATGCCTTATCTCTCTCTCGCTCTCCATTCAACTACCGGACAAGTAAGGAAACTCAGAGAGATAAGCAAATGGTGGGGAGACAGCATGGGCAGGTTTTCGGGGAGAGCTGGCCCAAAGGATCAATCTGCAGTGAAAGATGAATAACCTGCGAAAGATCTAAAAAATGACATATATAGACCACAAGTTGGAAGTCGCTCGGATGATTGCCTTGACCCTATTGGTACTTTCTCAAATGGTTTTGGGTCAATTAATGAGGTCAATTGTGGTATTCCTTTGTCGATGGCTGAGTAGCTCTTTCCTTAAAATAGTAGGAGTGTTGTCTGCTCTTCTCCTTTGGATTATTGTAGTTGCTCTCTCTTCTTCCTTATGTAGTTCTTCTCTTGCTTGCCTTAGCACAGGAGCTATGGGAATGGATCTTTTCTTCCTACATCTGGGACCTTGCTTTCAGCTATGCAATAAAGTGCTACGATTGCATGAGAGAGGGCATCGTAGGTAGCATGCGAAGGAGCTAAGATACGCCTACATGCCTGAAGAAACACACTCTTTTTTTAGCCCAATGCAGAACCAATTCCTTAGTGGCTTGCTAGCTGGCCATGGCTAATTAGGAAGAAAGCAACCCATACTAAATAGGGGCTTAGTTGGCTTAGTCACTTTATGCTGGCTAATCAATGCTTAGTAAAACTACTACCAAGACAAAATAGGACTTACTCCTAAGGCTTTGAAACAAAGAATAGGAACAAAGAAAGTACTCTTCCCATTCAATAACAGCAGGAAGATCCATTCAATTGTGCTCCCTGTATTGATTCTCCTCAGCTTCAAAAATAGTAGCCTGCACATCCAATGGTACTTTACATCACTGCCAAAGGGCGTGCCAGAAATCTCACAAGCTTCTCTGTAGGGACGTAGAGAATAGGAAAGGATTCATAGTGGCCGGGCCAGCTTGATGAGACAATTAATGGATTATTCGATTAATTAAGTGAATTAAGTCTACAATCGCAATCAAAGGATTCAATCAGCCGCCTATCATTGGGTTGGGTTTTGGTTAAGGACGACCGCTTAGTTCAAATGATTTTAGCCATGCTTTTGATTTCTTTATCCTCTATGCCTTTATGGGCTTCGGGCATGTCCATCCACTTCGGCATGAATAAATAATAAGTACACTAATACACCTACCTCTGCCCCCACCCCTTCCCACGATCGAGGGGCCATGTTGACTCACCCTTCCGCCTAACAGCCAGTGGGACATGTCGATCTTCCCTTGATCTAGCGACCCTTACCACACCGCTTACATACAATGATTCTCCGTTATAGAGACTATGGGTCGGCTGGTGCATATCACATATATGGGAGGGAAAGCAACTACCTGACACGGAGAAAAAAGGGCCGAGACCTACTTAGTTAACACTGAGTGAGAAGCAGGTTGGACTAAGAACAAATTGGGTGAGAAGGAAGCAATTGTTGGTAAAGTAAAGCCCCACATCCCACATCGCTTAAATAATACCTTTGGCAAGGCTTTATATATCTCTATTTGGGCATTTTACCTATGAACTTAAGCTTTTGGGTTGGTATCTAATTTATTACAACAAAAATAGTGTGTCGGCCAGCACTCGGGAGTGCCAGGTTTCTTGATCGAAACCCACTTCACAAGCTCAGGCAAACAACGGCGCCAATACAACAGTAAGGCAATAGGCTCATAGGAGTCGGGGACACAGCGAGAAAGGGACACAGTGGGCACAAGAACCTGCCTTGTAGTATCATCATAGAGATAAAAGAAAGGCCAGATACAAGACCCACCAATATATGCAAAGTTAGGTGGCACGGCATGGGACCCACTTTTTTTTTTTTTTTTTTAAGCATGGGTCGCTAAAATCGAGGTGCATGTCTGGTGGGACGAGGGTGAGGAACAGATTTCACTCAATGTCCCTTTATGAATAAGCTAGCGAAGGCAGTCTTTCCTACCGCATAAGAAATTCAAGTATCGGGTGGAGAAACAGAGGGTGCAACTTTGGATACGGCAAGGAAGTGAAAGCTCACTCAACCAAAGGAGGAGGAAGCAAAAGAAGAGAAGCTACTTGCCTAACTACTAAAGCCGGGAGAAGGGCTTGGCTCGTTTTGACGGACACAAGGGTGCGTGCGGGGAAAAGTCGGAAAAAGGTGAGATGCGGGGTGGGTAATTATCCCGAGGGATGCTACTGGCTCTAGAACAAGAATAGAAGCCCACGGAGCGGTGCTGGTAAATCTATTTCCTCAACATGATCAACTGAAACAATTGCTACTGCTGTTTCTGGATCCAGTAGAGGCTATTCCTATGCAAGGTAAACTACTAGTGGACGGGGTTTTCTGGTGAGTTCCTAACTGGAACTGAAAGGGACCTTGACTTGGATGTTCCCTGCAACCCCTGCTATCCCTACACTGGGTAAACTGGTGGACGGGGTTTCCTGGTCCTTTCGAACCATAATCTATTTAAAAACCTAGGACTGGATTTCGAACTTAGCAAGATGATGCTTGTGATGAGTCCACTACTAGGCCTTGATCTCCAACAGATAGATGGGAGGCAAGGGGATTTGGATCTTAAAATAAATGGGAAGGAGTCTCTATCTGCCTTTACTTATGCTGCTGCCTATGTAGATGGTACCTCCACCTATGGCTCTGCAGCCGGGTCTCCATCCGCAACTAGGTTTCTGTCTGTAACACCATACAGAGCATCTGGGACATCTGTCTCTTCCTCTCTGGGATCACCAAAGGCATAACCAGGCGATTACAAACCTCTGAATCTGGAGGATATGGAGCTGAATCAACAGAGTCCATGGCTGCAACTACCGGCCTTGCTGCTGTCAAAAATCTACTTGATCATCTTAACAAAGGGTACGTAGTGCAGCTTGGGCGGCCAGGTCCTGTCGTATATCTTGATGGTCACTTTTCCTTATGCCACTAGAATAGATAAAGTAATAGGAAGTTTGAATGAGGTACCGCTCGTCCCCTCATATGATGATAAAGGGGGTTCCCAAGCTTGCTGCGCTAGGAGAAGAGGCCCGAAGGACTTATTCTCATGGTAGCATCTCTTTTCACATACCTATATATGCAATATGAAAACTACACCTCTCTTTCCTTGAAACTGAAATAGCTTCCCTAGTCACTTAGCTACTTCTCTAGCAAGGCAAGAAGAGCTATTCCAGCGACCCTAGTCCAAAAGTTAAGGGAAAACAGCGAACAGGAAGGGCGGGCTACTAGAGGCCATAGGCAGGGGATTGCCAAATCCATATCCTCAAATAGCGTATATAAGAGGGAGAAGGGCTCGTCCATCTTTTCTTTGAGACTACATAGGAGGAAAATCCGAAGAGAGAAAAGGAACGAGGGAATGAAAGCAATTGCATCGTTTTCCCCAATGATGGCCTTTCTGATCCCATTTGTTTTCCAATCCCTTGGACTCTTAGCAGGAGTGAGATGGCCCGGTACGGGCTACGTTCTTCCTGCACCCTTTCTTTACTTGTGGAGTATTCCTAGTGCTTATGCCTATTCGTCCTCGAGGATAGAGACACAGCCAGCTACCCTAGCTACCTAGATAGGGAAGTACTTAGCTCCGGACGGAACACTTGCCGAAACAGGAAGCTAAACAACCTGTAGGCCACCTATTCTCGTACACAAAAGATTCTGGACTCAGATATGCTGCTACTCTTTCTCTTAGGCTCAATAGCATACTAGTCTTTCTCAAAAACTTCCTAAAATTGCGAGCTACCCCCATACTGTACCCAAGCAAACTCAGAATCGTGAAACTTTGCACACGCGACTCTAACAATAAACCTGACTTGCTTAAACTCTAACCCCACTTATTTATCTAAAATACAGTTATTTAGCAATAATACAGCATTATGGAAAGGGACCTTACAAAACTTCACATTGAGCAAGAGGAATCTGCTTTTCAACAAACACATCAATAGTGTAAATGAATGCCCTAGAATTATAGCAACATTGTTTTTTCTACCTTAGCTCTGCTCTATCTTTTCATAAGCTCAGTGGTTAGTTAGCCATTCAAGTCAGTCAATATACATGCAGGATTAAGACCATTCTTGTTTCATCTTACTTCTAATTAGTAAACCTTTCTTTTGTTTATACATGTGATGATGATGCCAATCATTCGCCTCTCTGTCTTGTTAAGTTTCTGTTCAAATTTTATATAGCACCTTGGTCCAAAACAACCTATGGCCTCTAAGGAAAGTGTGAGTGACTAGTTTTGGATTGTTTCCATGCATGCAAAAGAAGTTAAACCATGGGATCTCATTGTTATTGACGTAGCAGGCATAGCTACATGTGTCTGTGCATGCATGCCACCCTAATTACTGGGCTGGATATTGAATATTATGTTGACGGTGGGGAGGATGTATATTATGTCACTTCTGAGTTCTGATTCGACTTTGTGACATGAAGGCTTGTTGAATGATTCTATATGACTATTTAATTGATATCTTCCTGCTTAGATGTTGTTCCTATAGTAAGTACTTCTGTTGCAAGCATGCATTTCCTCTTAACAAAAAGACACAGTAAGTTGCTCTAAGATTCCAATCTTCGAAATACTTCGAAGATAAGAAAAAGGTATAAGTGTTGACAGTGAGAGTTGATTAACTGACAGGAATCTGAGATTCTGAGATTTAGAGATTGCTATTTGAAATAAAATAAAATAAAAAGATTAATCAGAAGCTAAAAGGGAAAATACAGGAAGCTAAACTTTAAATTTTGGTTGATAACTAAACTAGCGAGGAGCCCTTAAGCAAATCTTCCCTGCTATTATATCCATGTTGACGCAAGAGTAGTTCTTCTGCAATTGATGCTCAATGACTACACACTATGGAGGGGATGAAGACTTTGCAATGTGAAAGGGATGACATGACACCATGTAAGATCAAGAAGGAAAAACCAATTATCTCACAAAATAAAATCTCTCTTTTATTGATGCCAGACTAGTTACATACATATAGACTTCTTCTCACCCGATGGAAGAAGTCCTTTTTTTTTTTTTTACATTTGATAACTCCTACTATAAGACTCCAAAATACACTAGAACGCTATACCTTATCACCAAATGGGTAATAACTTCTTTACTACTTATCTGACTTGCATAATCTTGGCTCTTGCCTAGTTAATCCTGTAACCCATCATCAAACACACCTAATTTTGTGCAACATGATGAAACAACTAAAAACAAATGAAAGCTTATTCTATACTTTCACTACATGTGGGACCCTTTTTAAGTGGGCATGGACGGTGGGCCCTAGACCTAGAGATCTTCTAATCGCATCAGTTGCATATCAACCCATGCCCGGCATACAACAGGATCTTTACATGGGGGCTTAGTAACTAAGAGACATATATTGGACAAAAAGATGATTTCGGTTTTGTGCCTTCTCATAGAGGTCATACATTTATAGTACAATGTCCTACTGTCAGTTACAATAAATCTGCATCTAATCATGATCAACATACTTATCTAGATTTGTCTCTAATCCTAATGAAGGGAAAGAAAATCTAGTTATGGTAGACTTAAGGTGCATTGCATCTAATGCACACCCACACCATGTGTGGTACTTTTGCAGAACTATCCTGTATATTTGATACCTAGAATAATTCATATTGTTGCTTTCAAGTATTCAGAGAAAATGAATTGTCTCTTGGTTTTAAGAGTTAGGACTCCTACATCGGTGGAACCTACTTTTCACAGAAGTGTCTCGTTGTTATGATCCATTGCCTAGTAATATCTGAAAGCACCTCTTGTACTTCTAGATGAAAGCACCTCTTTTCACATGAATATTTCCCATATATATATATATATATATATTCATATTGGATCTTCTTATTTTACTTCCTATTGTTACTATAATTTCCATCTAAAGTTGCAGTTTTCTTGTTCCAAATCTTTATTATATTCAGTTCATTAGTACATACTAGCACTCTTCCACAAATATTGTTTTCTATTTGCGCCGCCAGAATTGGCATTTCTCTCTTTCCTCCAAATTGCATTTCCAACTTGAAGTTTTATTAGCATTTACTTTTTAAAGCTATATTGCCCTTCAAACTGATATTTGTAAATTTGCTTCTATTGGCATGTTGTCACTTGTCCCACATGACCTCAATGCGTCAACAACAATCTGACATGGTGATGTGCTAAACTTGTACAGTTATCAGCCAATTCTGAAGCAGCTGTTCCGGGAGTTTGATGGTGGTGAAGATACAGAAAATCAAATGGCATCTGTGACAATGCAGATAATGCAAGCCCTTCAGACTAACTTGGATGGGAAATCGAAGCAATATAAAGATGCCGCTTTGACTCCGCTTTTTTTGATGAATAACGTACACTATATGGTCAAATCTGTGTGCAAGTATGTATCTACTTAGAGAGGAATTGAGAACATGTTAGGCATATATGATTAATTTACACCCTGTGTTGTCTTCAGGTCAGAAGCTAATGACTTACTGGGGAAAGATTGGGTGCAAAGACATCGGAGAATAGTACAACAGCATGCAAATCAGTAAAAAAGAATTGCTTGGGGAAAGGTTTGGTTCTAACATGACTGACTTAATTCAGATCAAAATCGATCTTATGCGATGCTTTCGGATTGGCTTGTATCCATGTAATGCTCATTTTAGTCTTATTTCATAACTTTGGCGGTTCTTTTCCTGGACTCTTTGCTAACTTGAGTGCACAGTACCTGTTTCCTCCACACTGAACATCTTGAACAAAATGCTTATGTTCTCTTTTTATCTTAAAACTGTACTCTTGTTGGGACTGGATGTTGAGAAGAGGATCTCTCTCTCTCTCTCTCTCTCTCTCTCTCTCTCTCTCTGTTTAATTGCAGGCGATCGTGCATTCAAGTCATACCAAAAGGACTCTCTCTCTATTTTTAATTGCAAGCGATCGTGCATTCAAGTCATACCAAAAGGACTCTCTCTCTGTTTAATTGCAAGCGATCGTGCATTCAAGTCATACCAAAAGGATTGTGTGAACTTATAGCTCAAAATTGTTATATGGTATATAATACGCTATAGTGCTTACCTATGAAGCATGGATACATAAAAAAGGGTCCCGTATCCGTATCCCGGACGTATCGGACACGGATACGCCCCGGATACGTATCGGATATGCCCATTCCGTATCCAGAATTTTTTTTTAATTTAAATGTCGGATACATGGGGGATATGTGCGGGACACGCACGTATCCCCCACAGGACACGTGAGTTGCTTAAGTTTTAAAAGGCCTTGGCTCTGGGTCGAAAGAAATGAAAAAAAAAAAGAAGAAGACCTCGCTGGAGAGAAAGGAAGAAAAGAAAAGGAAGAAGAGAGGGGAAAGCCACCTCACTGGAGTCTTCTGCTGCTGCCTCGCCGTCGTCGTCGCCGTGCTACTGCCATTTCACTGCTGCTGTTTCCGCCGTGCTGCTGTGGCCGTGGCTGGGAGAGAAAGGAAAAAAAAGAAGAAGAAGAAGAGAAGGGAAGGGAAAACCGTCTCCTCCGCCTCGCCTCGCCGTCGCCGTCGCCCTACTGCTACTGTCGCCCTGCTGCTGCTGCTACCCAAATCGAGCCACTGCTGTTGCTGCTACCCAAATCGAGCCACTGCTGCTGCTACCCAAATCGCCTCACCTTCAGGTTCTTTTCTCTTCTTTCTTTCCTTTTGTTTCTTTCTTTCTCTTCATCTGTATTGTTGGGGTTGATGGTATTCTGGTTATTCTAATCTAGGGTTTTTTTTCTCTTACCCCTTCAATCATTTGGATTTTAGGGTTTTTTGTTTTTTTTTTGCTGATCTTTGTCTTTTCTTTCGATTGGATGTGGCTGCTGCAATTTTCTTTTTTTTTTTTTGTTTGCTGCTTCTGCTGTGGCTGTGGCTTTGTATTTGCTCTGTTTTTTTGTTGGCTGTGGCTGTGGCTTTGTATTGTATGCTAGCTCCAAGACTATTATATGCTGCAGCTATTGCTTCTTTTTTGGATATATGCTTCCCCCTTAAATCATTTGTATTTTAGGGTTTTTTTTTTTTTGTTGATCTTCTGTCTTTGCTTTCATTGGCTGTGGTTTTTTTTTTTTTTTTTTTTTGCTGCTTCTGCTGTAGCTGTGGCTGTGTCTTTGCTATTTTTTTTTGTTGGCTGTGGCTGTGGCTGTGTATTGTATCCTAGCTCCAAGACTAATATATGTTGCTTCTGTTGTTGCTTCCCTCTTAAATCATTTGGATATATGCTGCTCCCTTGATGAACCAGAATTGGAGGCCGTGTTCTTTCGTGAAGATGGTGATGGTGGTGGAGGTGATGGTGGTGGACCTGGTGGTCAGGCAATTGAAGTTTAAGTAGATCTAATGTCTGTTTGTTTGGGTTGTATGTTTATGTTTCTGTAGTAATTGGTGGAACTTGGATTTTGAGCTTGGAAGTATTGAATGTAATGTTTGATGATGGTTGATGATGATTAAATCAATGAAAGTGCATATTTTATGGCTATTTTGATTGAAATAATGTTAGTTTTTTTATTACAAAGTCATATAAAAAATATTTTAAAAAAATAAAAATTCAACGTATCCCTGGCGTATCGTATCCTACTTTTTTGAGAAATGACGTATCGGCGTATCCGACACGTATTGTATACGTGTCCCGTATCCGTGTCCGTGCTTCATAGCTTGCAGTGTCACGCTCTATAACCAAAGAACCAATAAAAAGGCTCAAAAGGACTGGAATAAATTCAGTGACCCGTAGAATTTAAGGCTGATTCTATCTTCCCACTTCCCCTGGATCTTGTTCTTTGGATCCACCTGATTGCTTGATTCATTGCTTAGCATTTTCCTTTCTTTTGTAGGATTTTCTTGTTTCCTCTACAGCAACCTATCGACTTGGATTCATTTCATACATTAGTTGGTGCAACAGCCCATTTTTCTTCACAGAAAGTAGTTGCATGAAGACTGTCATGTCAAGAACGTATTTGTAAACTGTATGGATATATTGGGTGGCTTGCAAACATTGTTGAATAAAACTATTTGTGAGCACTAAAAGCTTATGGGTAGCAATTGGTTTTGGCAGCCTCTTGAAACTTCTCAAATACTAGTCCAAATTTGGGAATTCTGTTGAAGACTTTTGCAGCATCAAAGAATCTACCAAAGAGAAATTGTGAATTAGGGGAGTTTCCTAGAGGAATCTCACTGTCTTAGAATTCAAGTGTAATCTACACTTTACAAAGAGAGATGTGTAAGAAACCATATACCAACCCAAAAGCTTAAGCTGATAGGTGGAAGGCCCATACAGGTATATAAAGACATAACAAGCCTATTACTTAGGCGATGTGGGATGTGGGACTTTCCAACACTCCCACTTACATGCAGGCCTAACAGATTTCATGGACGGGCCTGTCATGTGGGCTACATAAGAACGACGTCCACATGGACTACACAACAACGGGATCGGAACCCGCTCTGATGCCATGTAAGAAATCATATACCAACCCAAAAGCTTAAGCTGATAGGTGGAAGGCCCATACAAATATATTAAGACATGACAAGCCTATTACCTAGGCAATGTGGGATGTGGGACTTCCCAACAAGATGAACAACAACAACAACAGAAACATTTATAATTTTCGCAAGAAGGGCTTTGATGGTCATATTTTGATTAATAATCATTCAAGTGCTTTGCAAAAAAATGCCCATGAGGGCCTGCTTGGATGCACAAAAAAGCATAAGAAAATAATCTAAGAGAGAATATAATCTTTCTTTTTCTAAACTTAAAAACCTTGTTTTTTTTTTGGAAACTCAAGACAAGTAGGAAGATTTTTCTTTAAAAAAGTTGAATATTTCTACCAACAGCTCCCACATCTGATATAAAAATCTCTCAGGACATAGGGTTAAAGAAAATCCCCCCACCTTTCGCCCTTCTTAAAGGAAAGTCCGCTTGTCAGGATGACAAGGGCTTCATGTGAATGATGATGATGGCGGTGATAATGATAATTATGGCGGTCGCTGATGATGATATCATGGTGGCGGTGATGGTGGTGATGATGATAGTTTGATGGTGCAGCTAAGGGAGTGATGGTGGTCGTGGTCGCAGTGGTGGTGGTGACGTGATGTCCCACCTCGTCATACCATCAAGCAAAGTTTTGCTTCAATTAGAATTTTATTTTTTCCATCAGATTGATGATGTGTAAAGGATACAAGTTGAATCTTTTTCTTAGTTTATTCAAGTTAATTTAGACTAATCAATTTTATGGTGGGGCATAAGACAAATTATTTACATATTGTTATATGTCACACTGTGTTAGATATATCATGACATTACACATGTAGACTTGTAGATTTGTGTAATATATAGTACTCCACAGTATTAATGCCTACTTGTGTTACATTATTTTCTATGAAGTAAAAAATGGTTTTGATCTTCCAATTGTCTTAATGCAAGTGAAACTTCTGTTGATTAGATCTTTCTACAATGTCATTCCATATAAGTCCCTCTCACCTTAATACCAAGCTTTCTTCTCAGCTTTTGTCCTTCATTATTTTTCCATTAATGGGTTGAGGAGGCATTATCTCATCCAAATTGGAAGGAGGCTATGATAGAAGAGATGCATGCTCTTGAGAAAATTATATGTGGATACTTGTGAAATTACCAAACTGGAAGTATATGGTATGATGTAATCCCAAAAGCTTAAACTGATACGCGGAAGGCCCAAAAAGGATATGAAGCCATATCAAACCAATTACTCAGGCGATGTGGGATGTGAGACTTTTCCCAACACTTCCTCTCACGTGCAAGCCCATGTGGGCTACACAAGAACGGCAGGATCAGAACCCGCTCTAATACCATGTAAGATACCATATACCAACCCAAAAGGTTAAGCTAATAGATGGAAGGCCCAAACAGATCTATGAAGCCATATCAAACCCATTACTTAGGCGATGTGGGATGTGGGACTTTTTCCAACATTAAGAAAGCCTTTTTTGTCTTAAGCATCATCTAGGGCATGGGTTGGGACACAATAATGGTCTTTAGTGGTGTGGATCTAGCAAAAACAATGTCAGCCATACTGTTCAATTAAGAGAAGGATTGGTATCACTAACGTGATTGTTTATGCAGATGATATAATGGTAATGATGACAGCTGATGATATAAATAATAAATATTGAAGTAATTCTTAAGGAAGGTGTACTTGTTGGTACTGAGTTGGCCAGATTTCAAAGAGGAATCGTCATCTCCCAATGGAAGTATATTTTAGATTTACTTCATGATAAATGGAAATCAAGGGTAAGGCCAGCCGATGAGTTGAAATGCCTATTGATCAAAATCACAGGCTTCATTTGAATAATGGGGACCCCCAGTAAGGAGATGTACCGACAATCAGGTGCGTAGGCATATTTATGTATCATATGTTGTTGTGTGGTAACCCAGGTTTTGCCTCCTTGAGAAAGATCATCTAAATGCAGTAATTGATAGGATATCTGTAATGCTTTCCAAAATTTATGCATGATATAGTCCAATCATGTATATATAGACGTGAATATTTTTACAAATGTAGAGTGGGCTGAATATGAAATTTATAGGTCAGTGGTGGCATGGTACACACTAGGAGTATTCTTGTTATTTGGAAAAGTGAAAACAACCAATTGTTTCAAGATTAAGTGCAAAGGTAGAGTGCAAAGCTATGGCTGGCTCTAGGGATGTGTGAACTTTCGTGGTTACATGATTTGTTAATGGAGTTGCAAATGAAGTTGGAATTTTCAATGAAACTGTTCTATGATGACATGGAAACTAATATGTCTCACTGAATCCAGTGGATCACTAGACGACACAATATATCAAGACAGATTGTCATATCAGAAGGGTCATTCAGATTTTTTTTTTGGAAAATGAAGGTAACAGAAATATAGTGATTAAGAAGAAAAAAAAAAAAGGTAATACAACAATTATGGTCATAGCAAAAAAACAAAGGGGTCATTGATAATTTCAGTTTGCCTTGAATGAAATCTTGGTCCATAGGAGGTGTGAGAATCATCCTACACATTCTCGTACCTGAGGCTCGAATCTTTTTATTGCTAGGCATGATTGACATTAATGCTCCAGCTTGAGGGGGAGTGTAGAAAATTATCATTCATACTTAATATATCACAATGTGACTCGTTGTTTTTCAGAAGATAACTCATAGTTAAATAAACATAGCAGCATAAACAAAGGCCTCCAAGAGGCTATGTACTAGATGTATAATGAACTACCTAAATATCTACAATTTAGAGGAACCTCTCAACAGTCTTCCAAACACATCCACATGTCCACAGATGAAATGCGTAAGAATTCCTTTAGAACCATATCTCAAGACTTCACTTTAGTCCTCACCTTAATCACCATTTCAATAGGAGTTTCTTTCATAAATCTAAAACTTGATTGTTCATCCCTAACAAAATTTACCATAAAGTAGCCACCAAGGTACAAATTCCAAATAATACAACCTTTATCTGAAGTATTCCAAGTACCAATCATGATTGCAGTAAAAATGATACATCGCAAATGGCTGTCGTCAGTCCATCACATCATGAATTTTAATTTATCCCCAAAACAATCTGAAAAAAATTCAAAAAATAAGATATTGAAGAAGTCTATAGTTGTTGTTGTTGTTGGGTTTTTTTTTTTTTTTTTTTTTCCATTAGGGCTTATTATAAGTGTATGTACTGAAAGTCATTTAATATTACCAATTTTGTGATGCATCGACTCCTTAAATGCCTCTAAAAAAGTATCTACAAAGTAATTGATGAAAATAAGTTAAACAGAAACCACTCCAAGGTATAAGGTGAAAATTTGCAGGTCCCAAACATAAAGAAGACATCTAGTGAACACACTTAAAACCCACAAAAGAAAAAAAAATGAATGTTTACTTCTGAAGGGGTTGTAGCCTTCGACTAACCAGCATACATATGATGCATTAACTCCATTATTATATTACACAGGGAGCTGTGTTAATCTTTTATATTACGTAATTAGATTTTAAATCCTGTGATGGTTATACTGCAGATTCTACAGTGTCTCTCAGTTCAAGGTGGCGATGGAGGAAACAGCAGTGTAATTTCAAGGGCAATGGTCAAAGACAGGTTAGAAACCTGGAATTATTAGGTTTAATTTTTTTTCACCTTCATTCTATAATTCTGACTTGGTCTATTATCGCCATCAGATTCAAGACGTTCAATGTGCAATTTGAGGAACTCCATCAAAGACAATCTCAATGGACAGTCCCCGACAGTGAGTTGCGAGAGTATCTGAGGCTGGCAATTGCTGAAGTTCTCTTGCCTGCATATAGATCTTTCCTCAAGCGTTTTGGGTATAACTACTACTTTTCAATTTGAACTGTGGATTCTCGTCAACAAATTTGAAAAGACTAGGATACCTGAATATAACACGTGCCTACAGATGGATTCTATCATCAATACTAGTCTACATAAATATGCACAGCGGTAATATGTTTGAGCGTGCATATTATTAAGGTTAAAATATGAACAAGTTTACTACAAAAAGTGAAAAGATAAACCAGGTCTTATTGGTTTACCATGAGAAGATGTATATCGGGCACAAATTTGGTATACAAATGAAGTTCTGGGGTTTTCTTTTTTCTTTTTATGGATGAAGCGACATTTCAGCATAGTTACTTCTATTTACACAAAATTGGATCTTTTATTGCATTGCAAGTTGTCTGTCTGCCTTAACAAACATCGTCGTTTCCTGTATTTTTCCTATTTCTTCCTTGACAGGCACTCAAACTTTCCATTTTTTACATTTTTCTTTTTCCTCTTTTAACAATTCTTGTCATAATTCAAAAGAAAAATGGAATTACAATAGAATAGCTTCACTGAGAAACAAGAGTCATCCAATTCTGCAAAGATGGGTTCACTGTGAATTCTCTACTAGCACCACCGAGAGAGAAGTTAATTCTAATAACACCAATGAATAGTAATTCTTTACTAAGTCATCTTCTGTCTCATTAGCTAAATTTCATTATCAATCCATAATAGAAGGGACAAGTAAGTACATTGTTTCTTAATTGCTTTGCTTCAACTGTTAACCAGAAACCAGATAGAATTCTCTCTCATTTGGGAATCATAATGTAAATGACATGGATATGAATGTAAATCATAAAAGGGCAATTGACCGCAATGGCATGTGCAGCGGTCATACCTGCTGAAAAGATTTGCAACCTCTTCACATTCCCATGAATTGTAAAACCAGATGCCATTAACTTCTTGAGCTGCATTCCGGTATAACAAGTATGGAACTTGGACTTCATACTCAAAGTCTCCCAAGAGATTATTCTCTACTAGATTTTCTGTTAAGGAACATGTTGAGACTACTTAATACAAACATACGGACAGACTAGTTGTAAAACGAACACAAACATTAATAAGAAGCATATAAAATTATAAATACATACATAAATAAGAAGCGTATGTGTGAAACATATGATAGTGGGATTGGTCAATTCAATGCCCTCAACGGAAGATCTGAGTTTTTGGATATATATTCAGACTAAGTTTCAATATCCTGGATGTAAATAAAGCAAAGACATATTGCGTGCAAAAATTGGAAGCAGAATATAGAAGATATTATTGGGTGTAAGTGGAAAGTTGTTAAGGAACATCTGTCACTTGTCTTTTGGAGGTGATGATACTGAAGTAATTGTCTAATATGGTGACTGGATGCTGGGTAACAATTGGTGGAAGAGGTTAGGCTGTGTAAATTATGAAAGTCCGTTGATGATTTAATAAGGCTGTTAGGATGCGGTAGGTGTCATGGTAGAAGTGAGGTTGGGATGGGAGGTATAGTTAAGGTAGCAAGCCCTCAACACAAAGCATAAAACATGGAAACTAAAACAAATAATTGTTAAAACCCAAGAACAATATATGAAATTGGAAAGAGCTGTATTGTAGATATACTACGAACTGTACTTCTATGAGAAAGTGCAATAGTAACCTTAGCCCTCTAATGAATTCATACCATGGTCTATTCTTCATGCTTAGCTCTATACATCCAAGTTTGTTTTCCCTTACCAAAACACAAAATTCAAAAAAAAAAAAAAAAAGTGAAGCATTTGTAAGGCACCTCCAACTAGGGGATCAGGTGCCAGGATAAGACTTTATTGGCTTAGGTCTTCCCACAACTGACCATGTAGTGTCCAAAAAAAAAGAAGAGGGGAGAGAAAAACCAAAAATTCTCAAATAGTTGCTTCATCTTACTTCAGTTTGAAGGAATGATTTTCATCAACAATACATTATATTTAGTGCATGATATGGCTTTTAGATGAAAGAAGAAAATAAAACGTAGAAAATTGAAAAATCGAAGGCATTATGGTAATATCTATCTTCCATTTGCACTGCAAACAAACTTGTCTCCATTCAATTAGATATGATAGGACAAATATCCATATTTTAAACAACAGAACTTGTGATCAAGTGCCAAATAAATAACCTTCAAAAAAAAAAAATAATAATAATAATAGTGTTGACCAAGTCGACAACTGAATTAACCGTATGTAGTAAACCGTCCATGGCTAAATATGATGTACCAAATTCATGGTCCTGAGTAAAGATCCTTCTTAACATAATCCCCTCAAACATAATAAAAAACAGGTCTCAAAATGATTAATTCCATGTACGAAATGCATCATGAGATCGACACTCAAGAATTCAGAGCTTGAATGAATTTGTATGACTTATCTTGAATCACTCAGGTAACTAAAGTAAACTTAGAAGTAAGAACTGCCTAGCTGTAAATTGTAATAATTCCAAGCTCTTTCTGGTGTGTGACTACAGTTACAACAGAGAGTAACATTTCTAATTTCTGACAAGTAAGTCTCAGAATGTTTAGGGTAGACACATACATGGACATTCTCCTTTACACATATTTTTATCAGCCATGCATACAGCTTTTTTGCATCTTGCATTTTGTTTTTATGGTGAGCCCGCCCAATGCTACCTGTAACTTTCTGCAATGGCTACTGTTTATTTAATATACCTTATATTTTTGACAAAATATATGTTGCTTGGGATATGAATTCTGTGCTGGATCAGATTCTCAAAATTTTTAAGTGAGACCCCTACACTACAGTTTTCCGAACCATTGTTGTGATGGGACCCATGTTGATGGCCCAGACTCCAAGATCTTCCTAATGGGATCATTCTACACTAGACGATTTAGAAGGAAGATACAGCTACTTTCCATTATGTACAGTTCCACTGTGTTGAGCCCATCATAGTTTAGATCAACGAACTATTGGATTTACTTCAACAAGTTAAAAACCTGAGCAGACTCCTGTTCTGGTCCCTAATAGATCTCCTGCACTTCCACATGTGGATAGTACAATCATATTTTTTTCTAAGAATTATATACATATTATATCAGATGATTATTTACCACCGATGTTGCTTCATATCATAATTCTTCTGCATATTTTGTTTCTATATTTGATGACGTGCAGAGTTTTACGTACATATCATGAATTCACGATATGCTCCTTATGTTTCAGGCCTATGATCGAGAATGGGAAGAATCCTCAGAAGTACATTCGATACAAGGCAGAGGATCTAGATCATATGCTTGGTGAGTTTTTTGAGGGAAAGACTGCAGGCGAACTGAGGCGGTAGATAGGAATTCCTTCTTAATTGAATTCGTTTTAAAACTGGGTCGCATATGACCTTCATTCAATTGAAGTATTCCTAGTTTTTCGTTCATTTTTACAGATGAACCAATAATAAGTAGGCATCCTAATTGCTATTTCTCATTTTAATGGCTGTATTTTCCTTTTTGATTCATCTTAAATTAAGCATTTTAAACTTCTCAGAGAAATGAAGTGTCTGGGCATGTTTGACCGAATCAGTCACTGTGATTATTTAGTAAATCCTATTACTTGGAACTCAGTACATGTAACATGAGTTAAGCAGTTTACAGGTAAGAAGAGTAGTGGTGTGCTTGGATCACTAAAAAATCTGTTTAACTAGAGAGTCATGGCTTTTCCATCTGACTTCCTGAGGGTCTTTTCTGCAACTGAATTAGAGGTAACTCTGTTTAAGCTTAATTATGAACGGATCCCTTCAAACTTAACCTGGATTCTTCCAAAAATATGACTTTCCATGAAACAGTTCACCTTGTTTTTCTTTTTGTTATGTTACTAACTAGTACAAGCCCCCCAGGGGATTTGTTTTATTTGTAACATGTTCTAGTTCATTCATTCATGAGTCCTGCAACTCATTAGACACCTTCCAACTTTTTATAGTGAGGCACCTCCCTTCCAAAGAAACAACAAGGATCAATCCATGGCTGTACCGCTCATGGTGAGGGGCTTCAATAAGAGTGCCTGGGTGTGAGTATTTGCGAGCTTAAGAAGAAGAAGAAGAGGAAGAAGAAGAAGAAGCAGCTATGCTCTAGGATCTTGTGGATGGAAACTTGTCTTCACTACTCCTTTATCTCCTAATCAAAATAACAAACCATACCCTTCGGTCATCCTCTCATACCTCATGTATTCTCTCAGAATGCCATTTACATTCAATATACTCTCACAGTGATATAAGTTTTTCTACCAGCCCAATAATTCATTGCGTCCAGTACCTCCCAGCCCAATGATCTTTTCTTGCCCACCTATTTCCATATTTTAAAACCATGGACATAGTAGTAAAGAGGATCAAGCATTCATTCTCTAGGTCCTCCCCATATTGGTGTTTAATGGGAAAATCACAATGATTATACAAACCTGGTCCATTCGATTGATGTTGCTCAAATTAGTAGTGGAAAACAAAAGGTTAAACAATGCCATGTTTATAGGAGCAAATGGGCTGTGAAATAAATTATAGTGGGTCAAGGATGCAAAACACACTGATAAGTTATTTATTTATTTATTTATTTATTTTGGGTTAACTTCGCGTTTCACAGCCCTTTAGGTTTAGGCTGACTAATCCCTATGGGCTCAGGGGAAGCCGGGTATATCCCCCGTGGCTCCAGTGTGGTAGCGCAGTTTTGAATCCTCAACCTTGAGGAGCAAACCGTAGTCCTAGGCCAATTGAACGACTCTACAAGAGAAGTTATATGATTAAGTACCTTTAAAATATAAAAATATATTTAAAAAGGCTAGAAAATATAAAAATGCAAATAGTTCAGTCGCCTGAAGTTGAGAATAGTGGCCCATGGATAACATTTGATACTTTTAACAAAAAAAAGTAACATTCCTAAAATACCTTGACTGAAAAATAGTTCTAGTACTTAGTTTAAAATTTAAAAATAAGACCATTTAAAATAAGTTACAACTTTATTTTTAAAATAAAAATAAAATTTACAATTCAATAGCTAACTGGCAGGCCCGAGTTGGCCTCATTTGAAGACCATGTGCATGTCCTGCAGAATTAGCCAGTTTTTACATAGTTTTTTTTTTTTTTTTAACTGAAACATAAGAAGCTTGTTTCCTACATAAGTGCTGTGATATTATATCTTGTTTTCCATGTTGATCAAATTTTGTTGAGTAGTTGGGAGGTCTTGTGTAGGATTTTTGTAAGAACAAGCACGGTTGAGTGTAAAGAGTTTTTATTCCCTTTAAAAAAATTTATAAGAAAATATTTGGAATAGTAGAGACCATGCTAATTAAGGATTTAAAGGCAGAAAAACAAACCCTTAGTATCAATGAAGGTCGTTGCCAATGCCCCACCCCAAAATGCTCCGAGCTCTCACCCCTTCTCTCTATACACCCCAAATAAGTGAAATTTTTTTTCGAAATCTCTCTCTACACCCGCGCCGCCGCACACTCCCTCTCCCCTTCCCCCTCCCACGGTGCTACTGGAGGGGGCAATGGTGGCTTGGCTGCGGCGTGGGTGCAGAGAGAAATTGGGAGAGGCATGAATATAAGAGTGATGTCCGTTTTGGTAATTTCACACATGGTTATATAATATATTGGAGTGCTGCTATTAGCACACAAACTTTTTCTCTTCCCACACGGCCAATATTAAAAAAAGAAAAAAAAGAAAAAATGAGATTACCTTTTTGCCCAACCTCTTCCCTTTCTCTCACCCCACCTCCCCCTTCACCTCCAGCTCTGTCTCCGACCTGGAAGGCACAGGCGACCCCTCTCCCTCCCTCCATCCCTCCCCAGTGTTTTCTCTCCCTCTCTTCCTCCCTCCCCACTGTTTCTCTCTCTCCTCCCTTTCTCTCTCCCCACCCCCCCCCCCCCTTTCAGTCCATCCCTCCCTCCCTCTCTGTGGTCGACCCTTCTCCTCTTCATTACCTCCTCCCTCCCTCTCTCCCCACTGTTTCTCTCTCTCTCTCTCTCTCTCTCTCTCTCTCTCTCTCCTCCTCCCTTTCTCTCCCCCCACCTCCCCTTCCACCGATAACAACGGCCGACCCTCTCCTCCCCTTCCCCCCCCCCCCCCCCCCCCCCCCCAACTATTTTCTCTCCTCCTCCCTTTCTCTCCCCCTACCTTCCCTTCACCTCCGAATCCGACCTGGACCGGCAAGCGTCGGCCGATCCCTCTCCTCCCCTTCTGTCCCTCTCCCCCTCCCCCTCCCCCTCCCCCTCCCCCACTGTTTTCTCTCTCCCTTCTCCTACTTTTTCCTTTTACTATTTTCTCTCCCCCTTCTCCCGTCTCTCCCTCCTCATCTCTCTCCCTCTCCTTCTTTCTCTCCCTTCTCCCCGTTTCTCCCTCTCCCTGGCCGGCGGCAGATCGAGCAACTTGATCTGCCGCCACCGGAGGTGAAGGTGGAGATGGGGGAGAGAAAGGGAGAGGGTGGGCAAAAAGGTCATTTCACAGTTTTTTTTTTTTTTTTTTTAATGTGTGTGTGGGCCTGGGAAGGGAGAAAACTTATGTGCCAATAGAACGTCTCAATATATCACTCTTAAACTTAAGGGGTGTGCTCTGAGAAATTTGGGATGTGGCATTAGCAGCTCACATCAATGAAATCATGCCAGTCTAGCATTTTTACTGTTTTGCAACAGCAGTTACAGTCTTGCTGAAAATTACAGTACTTCAGAAACTTTAATGTACTTTGAATTATTTGAAGCTTTTTCTACCATTCAAAGTTATTAAGAGGAGGGCAATCACAGGGTTGTTGCTGTAGACGCTCCCACAACTCGCTCCGGGGATGGATCCCTGAGACGCTAGCTTTACTTCAGGTCTTCAGGCCACTCCAACAAAGCTTTTAAAAAAATAAAAAGAGGGTGCAGTTGACTGTCAATTGGATGTCCCAATCTATTCCAGGGATTTTTGTTGGGCTACTGAATTAATTTGGGCCTGCATCTTCAGAAGAAAGAAGCTATCGTCAGTTCTAATGTACACAAGTGGTATCAAAGCAAGTTTTAGTCTCCCAAGAATCTTTTGGCAACAAAGAAATATGGGCAATTCTAAATCCACTTTAAGATTCAGGAAATCTAAAAAATCCACGTTTGGAAATTCAAAATCCTCTAAAATTTGGGCCAGTGGAAATCCTCATTTTCACGTATGACCTTCCTCCATGGGATTTGGAAATCCACAGTTTTGTGGTTTTACACATTGGCGCAATTTTTTTTATTATTATTAAACTATATACTTTTTTTTTTTTTTTATAACGTAGGGTTCCCAGCCCTTTGGGCCAGAATAATCCCTACGGGCCCAGGAGAGAAAACCGAGTAAAATTCCCCTATAGCCCCAGTGTTGATGCGAAATCCTCGATTATAGAAATTCTCACTGAGGAATCCTAAAATCTGCAACAGTAAGGAATTCTCTAATCTATGGGTTCCTCATCTATGGAGAATGTCAAGAATATGTTAACTAAATCTTTGAAGATGTTCAGCCGAATCACATAACCTCCAATGAATTGTAACCGACATTGAAAACAGATGATCAACATGTAAAATAGAAGAATAAGAAAAGAGAGCGCTAGGGGTTGATGGAGCTTCATCTTAATTTATCCGAACTTTAAATGATACCAGAGAATTTTGTTGGACTGCGAGAACCAAAGGTCACAACGTTAGTTAAAATACCAAATTTTAAAGTAGACTTCAGTTGCACAACTTTCTCAATTGGCTAAGCTTAGAAACCATTTAGGGCGTGCATAAAAATACATATGACTCATACCATATGTAGTTAAAAATGAAGATAAAAGATGAATTTTCAAAAATGACCATCAAACAACCATTATTTAAGCAGTTTAGATTCCGGTCCGCCATACTTTTGGAGGATATAAATTTACAAAATATTCAGCAGTCTGATTAATTTGGTACCCAAGCCCAGGATAGAGCCAAGAAATCTGAATGGTAAGTACCCAACTGGGTCTGAATCCTCACAGGCTGACTGGGAGAATTCCTAAGTTGAAGGAGTACAACTCAAGAGTGGTGCCCACCATTGAAGATCTGAGGGGTTCAAATAAACACCCTTGTAAGATATGGGGTATTGGCAAACTTTAGTCCAATAGCAGTTGGTCTTGCCATAAAACTGACCATCTGATTAAAAATGTAACTAACACAACATTATTTATATTCATAGCTAAACTGTCACCGAAAACTCAATCACCATTTTACTCAGAGGACCTGAACTGTAGGAAATCAGGACATAAGCCCTGTTTTAGGCCCAATCTAAAAATTGGCCCTTGGTGGCTCCAAATTCGAGTCTCCTTACCTTAACTTGATGAACCATTTACATTCATCGATCAATGGATTTGAACCAGACCATTTCAACCTGGCCCGTGGACTCGATTAAAATAACAATGTATGGGTATGGACATGGACATGGACATGGACATGGATCCATCTGCAAGTCCAGTTCTATCCAATATCGAAGTTTTGCCTGTGAGATAGCGCGCGTCTGACCTCCTTAGCGAGCCAGAGTTGACCTTCCTGCCCACACCCTCCACATTGAGAGAGCCCAGGTGGTTCAAATGAGCCAAAGATTGGCATGATGATGGACAGCCTCCCAGTCCAAAGCCAGGGGTTGGACCATTTGACGTAAAATGTCCAATGTAAACGCTTTTGCAAAGTATGGGATAATCCTAGGTCTCTACAAAGAACTAAAATTCGGCTACCAAAGTTCTTTCAGAATTTCAAATCCTCAATACCTGATCAATCATCTATAATTATATAGATGATTTTTATGGTGCTCTTATTCTTAGGGTTACTACTGTACTAGCATCATAACCCGTGGTAAGCACGGGCATGGCCCATGTTGCTAGAGTCTCCCGCTCCATCTACGTAGTTTTGATATTTTATTGATAAATAGTTAGATATAATTATTTTGTAATTTGATGACTAAGTTAATTTTTTTAAAAGGCTATTTAGGTCATGATTTCAAATCTCTAAACCTTTATAATTTGAGCCTTTTAGCAAGGCTCTTCTATTGGTTTGTTCGAAACAAAAGAAAATTAATTGGAACTTCATTCCTTTATTCTATATTGATATCTTATTTGTAAGCTTTGATTGGAGATGAATCTGCCACTCGAAGTACAAGATGAATTTCATATCTCGTAGGATTAAGAAACCATCGTAGAGATCTATGATCAACTAGCTGTTTGTATGCACTTTTCGTAATCATTATAGGTAACAAATTTTATGGCAACTTGGGATCTTGATTTTCTAGCGTTTTCTTTGTCTATGACCCATTTTGTTTGATTGAATTAAGGAACATTTAGAAAAAAGAGCCTCAAATATTCTATACTTCTAAGTGAGGATATATTAGATATATTGAATTAAGGAAAATTTCCAAGTGAGGATATATTGGATACCCTTTTGGAATTTCTAAAGCCCACGGACTCATGTGAATGCCAACAACTATTGTTGTGAATGACAACATATCTTACATCATCTAAAAAGTGCACAGTCCATTCCTTTAGATCAAAGAGTATCTTCAACTAATACTGTCTTATAAATTATAGCGTAATTAAAAAAAAATCATCCAATATGATGCAACTTAAACCAACTTATTTGGTGAAAGTTTATTTCTTGAGCTCGCGATTGAGTCATGTTTTAGATATTTCCATATTCTAAGTTGACAAAACTGATGAAAAATCTATAGTTTTGGAGTCAACTCTCTTCAAATAATTGAAGGACTAAAATTTCTAAAAATAGTAGAGGGGAAGACCAACATAGACTTCAAAGGACGTGAAGGGAAAAGCATGCTTAGAGACTGCATGTACAATCTTAATCGCGAGCTCGAGATGTTACTTATGGACTCGCAGAAAAAACAAGTGAAGGGCAATTTTGTTGACATTCGTAAGCTCGAGACATTACTCACAAACTCACCAAAAAAAAAAAGTGAAGGGCAATTTGGTCTTAAAAAAAGGATAATATGAAAGAAAATTGACTTGGGCAATACGTGTGTTTGAGGACCAACTTTGAAGCACAGGGACAATTGAGGCCTTTAATTTTCGTAAAAATTGCTTGAATTAATGAAAAAAGGTCTTTTTCATATTTTACTTTCATCTCTTTTGGATGTGCAAGATGTGTTGAACGTGTGATAATTTCTTTTGTCCCTTTAATAGACTAGCCTAATTATAGCTAATAATATTGCTTGTTTGATGCTTTCGCATTTGTTAATTTCCTCTAATCAGATCTACAGCAGTCTTCTTGGAAACAAGAAAATGGCAAGTCAATGTGTGTGTCTCTTTAAAATCCTTAAATTAAGTTCAAGCCTCTTTGTGTGACTCTACAATTAGTCTTTAAAATACTTTTCACTTTCCTTCTTTACAAACAAAACAAAAAACAATCTCACATTAATTTCCTATCGTTCTGTCCCCATTCTCTCATTCTTCTTCTTCTTCTTCTCTCTCACTCTCTCTCACCTCAAGCAACAAGATCTTCCTTCTCCTTTGACACTACCGCCATAGATCACGATCATCGATTAGATACCCATCACTATGTTTTGGAGGGGGCCAGTAGTTTTCTTGTAATTTAATGAAGGAATGAGGTCTTGTGTATTTGATTTATTTTGAAGAAAATAAATAAATCTCTTTTGCGAAATTGGTTTTTAATAATTTATCATCCAGATTTTGGTGCCTTGATTGGATCCAAATATGAAGTAGAAAAGCTAATCAAACAAGTATTTTCAACAAAAAAAAAAGTGATTTTGGATTGCTTGATGAATTTCAATTCCTTGATCAATCTCATTATCATTGATTTTTGTTTGCTTTACTTGATTTAATGCACTTGTAACATCATTTTTCTTAACTTGGAAGTTTTCTTCTTGATTCTCTCTCTATGGGTTCGACCCGTATTTATCATTATCTATTCGTAGACACCCGTGCACTTGCGATATTTTATAATTGATTAACATTACTTCAACAACTCAATTCGATTGCTCTATGGTCCAACATGGTCCACAAATTCTTGAAGTTCTTCCCATTACATAAGACCAATACGTTGAGGAGGCACATTATAAATTTTAAGTAAAAAAACAAAGAGTCTTATTATAGGTACTAGGAACGATTTAATGTACTACTCCTTGCATGTCCCCACCATGAATTCATACTTCACAAATACAATTGGTCATTTTTATGACGGACTTGGTATGAAAACACGCCAATTCATAGAAATGATGTGCAATGGGGAGTTCATGGCGAGGGGGGTTATATGTACTAATAGAGAACGATGATCTCCAAGAAAAAATTACATATCTTACGATAGATGTCGGATCCTTGAAATTTGTAAAGAACAAGAGACTTGCAATCGTTTGTGGGATTTGCGCTTGTGATACCCATACATCCACCGAGTGTCCCACACTCACTTACAAAGAGGCATTTCACAAGCAAGCAAACACGACTAGCATTTATAACGAGCAGTTTAACAATTCTTTGGGTAATACATATAATCCTAATTGGCGGAATTACTCCAACTTTATTTAGAGGAATGGGCCCAATGCTACTCAGCCCAACTTCACTAAAAAAGGAATGGGCCCAATGCAAGCAAGTGCAATTCTAAAGCACGACACTCCCCCTATATTTAAAGATCGATGCCCCACAATCTCATGCATAATTAGAAACCACCAAATTGAACAAGCTTTGCTTGATCTTGTGGCGAGTGTAAACCTACTACCATATATACTCGGTCTATGAGAAATCAATGCTAGGGGAGCTTAAACCTACATACCAATTCACCCTTTAGCTTGCCGATCAGTTGGCAAAAAGACAAAAAAGGTAATAGAGGATGAGCTTGTACAAGTTAACAAGTTCTACTTCCCAATAGATTTTATTGTATTAAATACTCATCCTGTGGCAGACCCACAAGCTCATATCCAGTAATTCTGGAGAGACTATTCTTGGCCACATAAAATGCATTGATAAATTATCGGAATGGTAAAATGACGCTATTTTTTGGTAACGCAATATTAAAGATAAACATTTTTCATCATTGCAGACAACCACGGGATGATAATGCTGACTTATGTCATTGACATTTGTAGCGGAATCTTTTGAATAGTCAATTGATGCCCACTCATATGATTTCATTGAACCAAGTAAGAACTTAATCGCCTATGAAGAAGAGGATTTTATTTGGGGTCTCCTCAAGTAGAAATTATCTGAGTTTCAATAAAAAAATATAGGCCCCGAAAAATCATTTGAGACTTTTTAAATGACTAAAAATTTATAATTTTAGTTAAAAAAAAAAAAAAAAGAAGAACATGACATTATTTATAAACATCAAAAATCAAGCCACCACATGAATTTCCCAATGTAACAAATTATAGTTAAAATTTTTTAATAAAAGAACAGATAGATTTTTAAACACCAATCAACCAGGAATGTGTTTTTGGCAACCTTCCAAATTATTTCAACAATGGGCCCTCTTCTCCACTACGAATCCATGCATGTCCCCAAGGAGTATTCTTTATGTTCGAACTCTTCCTCAGATGCATGCATCAGAATTTACATGCCTCCATCCTCATGATAAACTCAAGGCTCGAGGTTACTTGGCAAAACGCAAATAATTGAGTTCCTTCTCCTCCTCCAATGCCTTGTCATATGATTTGGTGAAAGCTCTCTTTCTTCAGTCTCTCTCTCTGTCTCTCTCTCTCCTTTGCCACGAAGCTCGAGCCTTACCACTGGTTTGGTCTTGTCGGTAGCATGAACATCCACGTGTGGGTTTATTACCAATCCAAGAAGAAAGAGACAGAGAAAGGGCCTTTTAGAGTCTTGAAGGGGTAAAACGCACTGAACCAAGCAAGCCATCACATATGATTTGATAAGATGGGGGTCCTGTCTCACGTGCGACCAGCCGCCAGCAGATCACCGCCTCTTTTGAAGTGGGCCACACCATGTTGCCTTAAATCCCGTGAGAAGACCGTTAGTCCTTTTCAAAGCATGATGATCGGCCGTACGCGTCGACTCTGATAAGATGATCGGTACGCATTTCCCGCAACGACGGCTTTCTTAGTTGAGATGAAAACACACCGTCGGTAGAAGCGCGGCGCAAAGGCAAAAGCACGTCCCGTAAACGTTTTACACACTACCAGTGATATAATCTCAAGTGAAGTGCCAATTCAAGCTCACGCAAGGTTTGACATGAAGATAGTATCAAAGTTAATCGCTCCTGAGTTTGAATTTCAGAAGGGACGGCTCCATATTTGCCATCTATAAATTCATTTGTATTCTTCTTTCTTAAACTACTTATGTATTTAGTTTAACACTGATTTGTTTCCAGTAAAATACAATATATAAGGGCAAGCTCTCATAAGCTAAAATTTAGGATAAGGTAAATTGAAGTAAATTCAAATGCGTGGTGAAGCTCATTTAGGAATCTATATGGAAATAGGGGTAGGGGGATTTCAAGGACTCCCTATGACCATTCTTCCTGTAAAAAATCAGCCACAACCGTAGTTTCTATCATCTCCATATAAACACCAAAAGTTTAATTGTCAATGGTCCATTCGAATCGGTGTATAGTAGATCCAATGGTCTAATAAATTTGGATCTAACTAAAAGTTGGTGGGCATATCCAATTTAGGGGGGTCGTGTGTTTTGTCCATTTGGATGGACCAATGATAGGCCCCAGAAGCATTAGCTTACGGAATCTTATCCTAAGCTTAAGCTTAGGAGAGCCTTGCCCATATATATATATATATATATATATATATATATATATATATATATATATATAAGATAAGGGGTGACTTTCCTTTGTATTAAATGATTAGGGTGATTGTCGGGTATTTATTTCTCTTCTTTTGATTCTATTTCTATTGAAAGAAAAGGTTATTTGATGATGTTCATTTTTTAAAATTTAACTTTGGTCTTCATTTTTTTATTACTTATGATATGAAACTCTATGTAATGGATTCCTTTGTATTCTAATGCGAACAAAAATACTCTAAAGGAAGAAAAATCCTAATATAAGCAACCTCTTTGAGCACTTATTTTTACCACCACATAGGATCCCTTATAATTAATCCAACCCCCTCAAATTCATTTTTGCCCTATGAATTGGCACAAGCCCAAATTGACTTATTCAACTGCTACTCATTGATGGACTAAAATCTTGAAAAAAAATAATTCTTTCTACATTCATTAAAGTTGAGGGTCAAATATCAAAGAGTTAGGAAGTTCTAATGGGGTTGAAATTTTATGCATATCTAATATTTCTATTTTGGATCTTTCGATTCCCTACATCTCCCATGATTGGTAGGGATAGTGGTGCAAAATGGGTTGGACCGCTCAAGCACGGCACAATCTAAAATGAAAAAAAGAAAAATAGTATGCGGGCCGTGCCCACCGCGTTGACCACCTTGATTGGACCGACCCGGCACGATATGCTACCCAAATGATGGGCCGTGCTAGGCCGGGGAGCCCTAGGCTGTGGCACGACACAGGTCCCTAGCCATGCTGTGCTGGGCCACGGTGCCTAGGTTGAGGCATGGCACGGCTCAAGGCTTGACCCAGTACGGGCCAGCACAACAATTATTTATAAAAAAAAAAAAAGATTATTTTTCCATATAAATGAAATATAAAACTTAAATTAATTAAAGATTTGCCTTTCATTTGTAAATGTTTATGCATTTATTTTAATAGTTTCAACCTTATTTCAAGTTTAGAACTCTTAAAAGTCTATAAAGTCTATTTCAAATTATATAATAAAGCATAAAAGTACATGGAATGTCGGCTGGCCTGTGGGCAGTAAAACCTAAGTCGTGCCGTGGGCTGTGTTGGGCTGAGACCCAACTGGCATGTCCAAGGCACGACACGCCCCAAGCACAGCTGGGCCAGCAGCCCTTAGGCGTGCGCATGACCCAGTTTTTACCTGTAGGAAGGACTCCAAGTGGGCTACACAAGTGGGTGCTCACGAGAAGTGATTGGGAGAGCGTGGCCCTTAGTTCAAATGCTTATAAAATAATGTGTTGTTTTAAACATATTAAGTTAAAAATATTCCCTTAAAAACTAAACACATGCGGTTTGCATTTTTGTTCGGTAAAATGACTCTCGAATTACCAAAATGGCCGACAAACAAATAAAATTCTTAGATGGGATGTCTGCATGAGAAAAGCTTGTGGAACTCACCCGAAGCAATGCTTCGAGGGAACAAAAAAATTACGCTATTTCTGGCGATTAGATAAAGTCAAATTGCATGATATTAATTCTAGGGTCTATTGGATTAAGATGAGTGTCAAATTTGGGCGGCTGCTACTGCCACAGAGATCGAGTGAATTTGTCATTCCCGATTGCTGGAGGGTTCACTCACATAACCAGAAAGCAGGTCTAGTCTGGTTCGATGCGGTGGAGGAGCCATGCCGTGATGACTGGTCTGGTTCGATGTGGTCCTATTAAATTTCTTTAGCTAATCATTGCTATCAAAACCTTAAGGCGTTAGTAGAGGTCAACGGAAATTCTTTTCAATATGTCCCAATGAGGATACATGAGCTCAACTTATATTTATCTTTTATTGCTGTATTGGTCAAGGGTGCATGGAGACATGCTCGAACTGGTTAGGACTGATGAGTTCGGTTTTGGCCTCTTTTATGCATACAAGGATTCAGCCCACTGTCGGGCTTGGTTAGCGTGTAAGCCTACTCATTAGCCCGCTAATATCTTGGTTTAGGACCCATTGGTCCCCATCATAATAATATTATGATAACAACTTAGTTTAATACATAGACTAACAGGGGTCTAAGTATTTATAAGTAATTGTATTTGTTGCAAGTGTAAGATTATGGTTTTCTAGATCTAACATAAGCAAACAATGGATCAAAGTTCAGAATTCCTACAGTGGACCCACAATTAATAAATACAACCATCTGATGCTACATATATACCAGCACATGAGTTAGCACTTAATTCGAATTTTCTTCTAATTAGAATAGGGCCCACTAATGGATTGATCACATCAAAACATTTGAGTAACTCTTAACTATTGGAGTGGATAAGATTTCTGGTCATTGCAATGTATGTGCTCCATCCACAGTGGGTGCAATAGAAAAATCACTCCAGAGATAATTGAGGAAAGAAGATCTCCAGTCACAATCAAAACTAACCACCCTCAATCCTGACTAAGATTTTAAGATTTTACCTTTCATGAAAAATTATTGTACATGTGAGAATCTCAAAGAAAATCATGGGTTGGGATTTGAAGCTTTTAGTCACAATTAGAAGGCCTTTATTTTACCTTCCATGAAAAATTATTGTATATGAGAGGATCTCAAAGAAAATCATGGGTTCCTTGTAGCCGTTAAATACTTGGAAGTGTATCCGTCAATATCAGAAAGAAGAGGGTTGTTTAAAAATTCATAGAAAGCATTAAACAATTCTAACTTCCTAACATAGTATTATGTGGAAGGATATGCTACTAGTAAGTAAGAATAAGAATTATATATGGTGGTTGAATGTAATTCAATAACAAATAACTACTCCCTTGCACGGAGGAAATGGGTTTTTCTTCATTAAAGTACTCCAGATGTTATGGGAAGTGGGGTTTTTGTACAAAGCATTTTCTAAATATAAATATGCCAATACTGTCTCATGTACTCATTCCTCCTGAAGCTTTTGCTTTCTTTTCCAAGAGGTTGGTTGACAGAAAAGAGATAGAAAGCAGACAGAAAGAACAAAGAAGGGGAGATTGAGATCCGTGGTGAAAAGATATGGAAGAAAGGAAGTCGAAATTCAAGAGAGTTTGTGTCTTTTGTGGAAGTAGTCCAGGGAAGAAAACCAGCTATCAAGAAGCTGCTGTTCAGCTGGGAAATGAATTGGTAAACTAGAAACACTTTGGTGATTTTGTTGTGTCCGTAGAGATCCCATTCTTGTAGTAAGGAGCATTTTTTTCGTATGTTTTATTGATTTGGGAGAAACCCAACAAAGTTTTGTCGATTTCTTGTTCAAATTACCCATAAAAATACAATCTTTCTTTTCAAGTGTTGTTTCATTATTGCCGAAGTGGTAATTTCAAAATGAAATATCCCAAATCATCGATTGTTGTTTTTCTTTCTTTATTTCCAATCTGGAAGAGCTTTTGATATTGGATACTTTTGTTGATGCTTAGGTTTAGAGAGAGAGAGAGAGAGAGAGAGAGAGAGAAGCATTTTCAAAGAGAATGTGTGGGTTTTGAATCTTTTCACTCGTGTAATCTCCTCTTTCTGATCACTATCTATATTTGAGATGCATTTTTAAGGAGCGGCTTTGAATCTTTTCACTAGTACAGTCTCGTACCTTTCTGATCAGTGGTTACATATCCGATACAATTTCAAAAAATAATTAGTGGGTTTTGAATCTTTTCTCAAGTGCAATCTCATACCTTTTCTTTCTAATCACTTCTTCTTGTACTTTCTTGCTTTACTTAGCATTAAAGGTTTATTAGAGTTGTACTATTTCTTCTAACATTTTTCCTCATACTTGTTTTTCTATTATGAGTTGGTTCCATAACTAATAGCAGGCCTTCAACATGGGATTATTATTGGTTGGGGTTTGGAGTTCTTGAGTTTTTCGCATGAGTGGCTTTGTTAGCTGTAACTCGCTTGTCTCCTGCAGCCTTCTTGCATGATCTCCTCTCCAAACAAGAGAAAAATAAAAAAATGAAAACCTTGCCCTTTCCTAGGCAGTGAAACGTGCTGCCTTGGTATCATGACTGGTTACCATGTTTTCTTGGGTACTCAAAAGACAAATTCTGGGGTTTATGGGTTCAATGAGAACATGAGAAATCCTACTTCTTGGGCTCATAATAATACTAATATTTAATAAGCTTTCTCAGTTGTATTGTCAATGATAATGGTAGCTGTTTGATGATGGTGCATGTCACATGAGTGACGCGTGACATGTGGGGTTTGCATTTCAATGTGATTGAAGGTGGAGAGAAGTATTGATTTGGTCTACGGTGGAGGGAGCGTGGGATTGATGGGGCTCGTTTCTCAGGCTGTTCATGATGGGGGGCGCCATGTTTTAGGGTTTGTCTTCTTCTCGTTCTTCTTCTTATTTTTATTCTTTTCTTGTTTTTAAGTTGTAATAGTCTTTGTACTTCTTTTTATATTAGTTTTACTTGAATGAGTGAATGCTCCTTAAGCTTATTTCATAAAGCAAGTACTTGATTTTTGCTTTTTTGTGAAATGGGTTCTTAGCCATTTTCAGTTCTACTAAGAAAAAAGTGCATGTTTGGAGAATGAATGGCATGCATTCTATAACTTTTTATTGAAATGATGTTGTTTCTTCAAGAAAAAGGCTATGTTTCTAATATGGGTTTCCTTTTTATAATATATTGTATGTGTTTTTCTTAAGAAATGGATATAGGAATTTGTGTATCAGAAAGATGTGATGCATTCAATAGGAAGTTCTTTTTGTCTAAAACATAAATTAAAAGTAGGTTAGTACTAAGATATGGACTTTTAGCATGCTCTTTGAAGTTTGAACTTGAAAATTAAGTGTATTTACTTTTGGTTTTGTCAATGTCTGTCAAAACAGGAACTTTTTGTGAAAAGATATATACATTTTGATGAAAAAGGCTAGAACAGCCTTTTTGGGCCTTCGCATTTTTTTGAAACAACTTAACCAGCTGCAAACACTTCATAAGCTTTTTGTTCTAACATTGAGCAGCCAAATCATATATGCATGGAACCTTTACAGATCTTTGGGATATGGAACTATGGATTCTCTCTATGTTTAGTTCTTTTTACACAGCTTAAAGCTGAAAACCTTTGATCTGTGAATCAGAACTTAAAAAGTAAGCTTTTTGTTCTCTTATTTATTGGTCTAAGCTAATAATGCAAGGATGACGTTCACTAATCTTCTTTTACTTTGTGGGTTTTATCCCACTCTTGTTTTTGCAGTGTTATTCCCAAGACCCTGACGCCCAGAGAGGTGAATATCAGAACTTGAAGACACGTCTTTCTTTTCACTTACTCTTTCCCTCACATTATCTGCTGCCTCCTTCTCTCTATAATGAAAAGATGCCTATTAGATCAAGAGCAACAAAGTTCATTAAACTTTTTCAACATGACAGCTTGTCGTGAGACGGGTTACTCTTTTGTCTTAGCTTTTCATGCATGAAGAACCAGATTCCATCTCTTTCTTAAACCATTTTGGAGGTGTTTGGTTGGGTTGGGTCGGGTCTTGGAGGTTTTTTTTTTTCTTCTTTTTTTGAGGGGCCTATGGATTTTGGAAAACAAGTGTGTACTGTGTGTAAAACTTATATGCAAGTTAGCAAGCATTCTATTATTAATCATGTGACGAACATGTGCATAATTTGGACCACTCATCTGTTGGCAATGGGCCCTGGTGTGGATGGTCTATATACCCAAACACTGATTAGAGTGAGTATTTTTTTTTTTTTCCTTGTTGGATGTGAACCGTCACTTGGGCTTATTTCTCTATCTGATTTGGGTTCATCAATACCCATCTAATCAGTTTGTAGGATTGCCGAGCCAGTATAATTTTAGGTAAATACCAGTCACAGCAGGGTGCAACAGATGAACAATCCAGATCCTACATGTTCTCCACTTGGAAGGAAATAGAGTCTTTTATTACTTACCAGCGGCTGCATTGGACAACTTCTATTTGCAGAAGATTCTGTAAGATCAAGAAAATTTAGTTGTTGGAATTGTTTAAAGATGAAATCTATTATATATCACTCGGATTTTTTTTATTTCTAAGTTCACCCTCATCTCTTGAGAGACTACTTGTTTTAGTAAATGCACATTATGCATACTCTACTTGACCATCACCCATGATGGTATGGGTGTTTTTTCTCCATTCTTAAACTATTGAGGAATCATCTGTCGCTGGTGTGTATTTTTTGTATGGGCTCACTAGGATCTGGTAGTTAAATAGGCAAGATCTCATACATATATTGGAGCATTTTAAAAGTCATGCTGAACCTACCAGTTGAACCGGATTCATGTGGAACTGGTATTTTCATTAACTGGTTAGATGAAAACTGGGCCTTGTTCTGGATCAAATCCAGTTTAACTCAGCTCAATTTTAAAATGCTTTTTTTTTTATAACTTTTTACATCTAGGTTGATCTGAGTTAAACTGGATGGTCAAACCGGGTTGGACTTAATCATCCACCCCACCTATCCACCCTCTGATCCAGTTTCTAAGACGTCGATATAAGTGCGCACATGTTAAGATGATGCTTGATCTCCAACTTAGACATAAATATATAGAACATCAGCATTTCCCTTGTTTTCTCTAGACTTTTGCATCAACATCTCTAGATATCTGCTATTCTTGGAGCAGCATTGTTTATGTAAAGAATAGTTTACTAATGAATTGTATGTAAACAATAGTTGGGATCTTTTAGGCTTCAGCATTTGCTTTGGTTAATGGATTGCACTTAAGCACTTACACATGAATATAGTTATATATTAGGAATACAACATTTGGTCCAGCATTCAACAGAAACCACTCTACTGAATACCACATGGACAACTGTTGCATTAAATTGAAAATGCATCATCATTTTCATTAATTGTATGGAAATTTTTTTATTAGTTAGTTCTGTATATCCCGCATCTATTTTGGATTTGAGAAATTTTACGGTTTCTTATCCCTTCAAAGATCTACTACATGCATCAGCACATGGTTGAGTCTTGAGTTGGGTCTGTTGTTTTCTCATCAGAGGATTAATATACTAACATCACAAGAATCATTATGGATAGCAACATGTAGAATTTGAGATATTTGAGTGTATTTGAGGTTTCTGAGGACATGGGCCTTGTTTGCAGATAACAGGCGAGACAGTTGGAGAAGTGAGAACAGTATCAGACATGCACCAAAGGAAAGCCGAGATGGCTCGCCAAGCTGATGCCTTCATTGCTCTGCCAGGTATAGATTCTCGTTCAAAACTCAAGAATAAAAGAACTCGAAGCCTCATTTGTAGCGAACATAACTAATCATGATGCAATGGATACACAAACAATAGAAGATAAATAAAGCAAGATTTTATGTGAATTGGCAGTGTGCCTACATCCATTGTGTGATAATAGTAATTTCCACTCTCACTATATACGAAATTATGGTAAGAGCTTTATGGGTTTCACTCTCTCACTGCTCATATTCATTCTAGGGACAGATTATCAGACTATCCCTAAAAAATCTTGGTGCAAATTATGAAAATAAACCTGAATATTTATATTGTGTGCTTTATCTCTATTTTTTACTGTTGCGACATTACACTTTGGGAGTTTGAAAATTATCAGGTGGATATGGGACTCTTGAAGAACTGCTAGAGGTCATAACGTGGGCACAACTTGGAATCCATCAGAAACCGGTAATGCTCTAATTTGTTATTGCTATACTAGTTTTAGTACTAAACTATACTATTGTTTTGTGATAATAGTATAAAACTGTCGAGATCCTTTTAGGGGAGAAGACAGTGTATGCTTCTGTCTGCCTTGTGTGGTAGATTTGCAGGCGCCAGTTGTTGCCCAGGTGCAGCTTATGTATTTTTCAAAACATTACTCAGGCCCAGATCCAGCCAGCGGAGCTTCAAGTTGGGCTTGAATCCTTCTGGTATGGATTAAGTGTTTGACCAAATATCATTCTAATCGAACCATCCTAACCCTTGACTTTCGGGTCTCAAAATTGTAGTGTTCTATTTTTCTTTCTCTTTTTTTTTGAATGCCTTACTCGGTCCAACAGTGGGTATTCCTGGTATTAGTGTCAAATTAGAATGTGTGCATATTCACAGAAGTGTGTGAGGGGATGTATAGATTAACAATATAGATGGGCCTCATTATATGGAACAGAAACGATCTTCCAAACAATGAAATGTTGGGGGCTGCTCATACAGTAAGACCCAACTGTAGATAGGGTCATGAATAGTCCATTTATCACACTTAAAAATGGGCCTAAAAACAGAATCCAAATTTATTCCAAAAGGACTAGACTTGGGCTCGCCTAAACCATTACAAGCCCTAATGATGGTGAAGCACTATTGCTTTTGTTTCAAACTTGTTAATCCATGTTGGCCATCAACTACTCGTTAAGTAGTTAGTTTATCGCACCTTTTAACTCTTATGCATTTTGGGTGTATTGGTTAGTAACTTGAGATGGTATCAAAGCCAACACATCCCGGGTTCAAATATGCACAAAGCTAAAAAGGCCCCATGCCCCATTTTGTGTGCGGAGCATGTGCATAGGGCAGAGAGGCCCCATCTGCATCGGCGGACGTGTGCAACTTGAGACAAGTCAGCTTTTTGTTGGGGAACTCACCAAGAGTTGAAAGATGATATGAGCTGGCCCCCACATACTTTGACCACTCAGAAGTTGATTAGACTGGATGGGACCCATCTCTTATTATCCTGTCTTTGATCGGATTGTGATAAGATTTGCCAGCTCTGGATCTCACCTTTAAAACAAATCTTAGTGCCACATGTTAGCCACAAAAGCCTCATTTAATGTGCTTAACCAGCTTTTGGTGACATGTGTCTTCTGTTTAGTTGTGGGTGGTGTTGTCACATGGAGAACATGGCATCTTCTATATAAACAAACAAAACAACCCAAGAAGAATGCACAGCATGTGCTATGCCCTTTCCTATTTTAATCCCATATGGAAGGTTCTAAGGTTCCCTACTGATTATGAGTAGCCAAAAAAAAAACTGATGATGGGTAGCCATCCGCAAATTCAATCAAATGGGCACATTCAGGTTTCTTACAAGGGCGAACTTCAAATTTTTAGGAACCCTAGAATCAGGCAGGATCATATGAGATCTTGCCTATGTCACCCTTATATCCAACCTGATTAAAATACACTGGGCCTCCTTTAGGAGAAAATGTATATTTGTTGGAGTGCCCGATTCTATAATGGAGACTCCAGAATGCTGATTCATACACTTGACCTAATGGTCCCTGCCATTGGTAGAAAACTCCCCCTTCGTCGTTGACCTAATTGGTCGAAGAAAGTCGAACTTCAGGTTAGGATCTAGGGGATTACTGGAGCATCCCCCGTCAATAATGAACCCTTTGGATATTTGTATGGTTGCCAGGTGGGACCCCATGTGAATAATGTTGATGGCATGCCTTGGAAAATTGGTCATTAGTTAAGCCAATTTTCCCTTTTTTATTCTTTAATAAAGAATTAAGTCTGATTTTAGTACCTGGCAATCTGTTGTTTATGAAGGAATCCCCAACTTGGAAGATTACAACTACAATGAAAGATTGTTTATCTTTAATATATTTTGTTAGGTGGGTCTTCTGAATGTGGATGGATACTACAACTCCTTGTTATCATTCATCGATAAAGCTGTCGATGAAGGCTTCATTTCACCATCTGCCCGTCGGATAATTGTGTCTGCTCCAACAGCTCAGGAACTAATGAGGGAACTTGAGGTATCATATGACATCATTATAATGCCTCTTAGTAGTAGTAGTAGTAGTAGTAGTAACACCAATATAATAATCGTATATTAGTAAAAAAAGCAATCTTCAATTTGGAATGATGTGTCATGAAACTTACCAGTTGACTTCTTAACATTTTCAGTTGTTGAATAAGGAACAAGATCTGAAATATAATGGTCATCTCTAAGCAAGTTGCATATTTTTTGAATGAGCAAAGATCTGATGTAATGACTTATGGTTGTCTTTGGTGTAAGCTATTAAATGAAAAAAGACACATCCACACACACTTAATATGGGGTTACAGTACAGGCCCAGCTGGGGCCAAGAGCTGTTAAAAGTCCATCTCGGGTGGCAACACTAATTAGGCCCAAATACGGTTCGGGCCAGAGATTGTCCAAACTTACCGCAATCAGTGCAAGACCCATTTATTATAATCAGGGCCTGAGTTCGACTGGCGTCCAATCTGTTTGATTGTTTACAAGATACTTTTTTCACAGTTTGTATGCACAACTTATACCACTCCTTGAAACAACATTGTCTTTGTAAATATACATGAGGTTCCGAGGCATAATTTACCTGGCCCGCGTCGAGCCTGATATTAACTATGGGACCTGATGTTAGGCCTGGATCTGACCTAACAGCCCAAAACCCCAGCCTTGGGCCTTCTTTTAATACCTGGGAGAATCAGAGTACTTGTAACAGGCCCATTTGACTCAACTGACCCAGTTATCTACTGAGTTGAGTTGACTCACCCGGACTCAGTAAGTCAAAACTACATACATTTTTTCTTTCAGTTATGATTCCTGATACAAAATTGGTTGTATCACATCACACACATATATCATGTGTATACATACATGTACAAGGTTTCTATACTAACCATTTCATGCGGTCTTTTGTTTGATGTAGGAATATGTTCCTGAGTACAATGAGGTCACTCCGAATTTGATTTGGGAGGCTGAACAGCTAAGCTATGTGCCTGAAACTGATGTCACCACATGACCTAGAAAGATGAGATCTTATTTGCTCTACATGTTTTGGTCCTGACGTATATATTTTGTATTGCGAAATCTTGCAAGAAATGATATACAAAACTTTCTTTTGGGTTTTTTTTTCTTTCTTTTTTCTTTTTTTTGGTTGAAGATTTTGGCTCCACATTGGAAAGTTGGGTAAAGATAAACCGATTCCTTCTCCATAGTCCATGAAAAAAATGTTCATCTTCTATTATATATATGTAAGTTTTGTAGAACTATACTGCAAAAAGTTAAGATCTGTTTATGCTATTGAGGCTCATTTTGTTTTCTTGGTAATGAATTAGTGGGACTTGATCATAGTTGAAGTCAGTCAGTAGGAACGAAAGACTGAGGAAGAACTGAAGAGTGAATGATGTAAGGCTTCCTAGGCTTTGTGTTATTAGTGTGATGATTGACCAGGTTGTTAAGGAAGAAGGACCCAAGACGGCTCAAGTCCAGCCAAGTCTACATCCAGGTCGAGCAATCCTGAGAACCAAGAGATTTCCATTTTCTTTTATCTCTTTTTTTTTAAGGTTTTTACAAAAATGCCCCTATATTTTTAGGCAACCTCAAAAATGCCCCATCGTTAATGTTTTTAGAAAAAGGCCCTGATTTGACTGATTTGACTGTGTAGCGTATGATTTTTTTTTTATCTTCAACCCTTTAGTTAAGCTTGAAATCTCATTGACTTGAGTTAATTTTGGTGGGGTCTACTTGAATGAAAGATGACAGAGACAAGGTGATGGAACACGAAATATATATGTAACATCAAGCCATTCAAATGATCCTAGCCTCTCATTTTAGGGCTACGGGAAGTAGGTGGGCTTTCTAGATGGGTTTTCAAGATTTTTGACCTACTTGAAGCAAAGATCAAACACCTAAAAGACCAAGAACCCAAATATTCGAAGTTTTAAAATCCTAATCTCATGTATTAAAATCAAAGATCCATCAAAAGGATAAATCAGAACAAACAAGCATGAACAAGACGATCTACTAAAACAAACTAGTTGTAGATCTATACCTTAGGAACTTGGTTGCGCTCAAACCAAGAACTTGATGTCTTGAATCTACGAAATCCTTTCATAAATTAGATCTCCTTATCCTTGTGTTCTTTCACACTATAACCCTCTTGCAGAGAACTTCCCAAATAGAATCATGGGATCTCAGTGAGAAGAACCCAGAGGAGAAAAGAAAAGAGAGGAGGAGGGGGTTGGACGTCCACCTTGGGTGTGTGATAGCATGTGACGTCCAGCCCATTTCTCCTCATATAAATAGGTTTCGGTAAACCTCCTCTTGTTCTAAAATTAGAAATCTCACTCCTATTCCTGTTATGTGTCCCAATCCTCATTTTCTAAAGAGTTTCAATTGGAATAAAACTTTCTTTTCTCAGGACTAGCAAGGGGACCACTGGGGATTCCCTAGAATCTTGCTCCAACTAAGATATCTGAACCCTACGTCTCATGTGAATTTTGGACCGATGGTTAATTGCAAATAGCTCCACCAAATAAATGCAATTGCACTATAGCTTTAATAATATTTATAAGAAAATCCTAAACTTTTTAATTACTGTAAGTAGGTCCCTCCATCAATTATATCCATTGACTCATTTGAATAAAACCGTCCAACAAATTGGATTCACCTCTTATTATCCTTGTGATCCAATTTATTTATTTATTTATTTATTTATTTTGCTAAAGGCAAATTGTATTAGAAAAGGGGAGGAAAGGGAGAGAGCAAAAGGCTATAGAGCCCAAAAAAAAGGAGGAGCAAAAGGCTATACAGCCCAAAAAAAAGGGGAGCCAAGCAACCACCAAGCAAACAGAGAAGACAAAAGAGGAGAAAGCCAGAGCTCCCTGACAAAGATCAGGGGAGATTAGACAAAAAAATTACAGAAAGCTTGAAGAGGTCTTCCAGAAAAAGGTTTTCCTATTTTGAGAGAAGTTAAGAGAAGCTTCGACAGGTAGTTTGTGACCTTCGTTTGAGAGACACTCTCGAGTCCCTGTAGAGGTGATCATTTCTATATTTCCATATTGCAAAAGAAGTAAAGAAGAAAATGGAGGTTGCCCCTTTGCAGGCCAAGCTATCACTGTTGTTGAGAGAGCGTAGAAGAGCTTTGAAGGAGATAGGGGGCAACCAGGGAGACTTTAGAGGCTTAAAGGATCTAGCTCCAAATGGAGGATGCAAAAGCACTGTAGAAGAGAAGATGAGGAGTGGTTTCCTACTCGAACTTACAAAGACAACAACAGGAAGCTAGGCTAAAACCGGAAGCTTGAACCTTGTCTTGGGAAGGATTCTTTCCATGCAACAATCTCCAAGTGAAGAATGAAAATCTAGGTTGAAGAAAGGGGTTCCAAATCAAGGGAGACCATTTGGCCCAAAACGCAGAGGTACTAATGGCTCTAGACATCTGCCAAGCCTCTTTGAAAGACAACCCTTTTCCTGGATTTGATTTCCAGACCAACTGATCAACTGAATGGGCATCGATGGAGATGCTGTGGACAATGTTGTTGAGGAGGGAAGCCGCTGCTGCTGGGATGCCTGCAGGAATCTCCCAGTTGCGACCATTCCAAAGGGAGGAGAGGGAATGATAAATTGGGAAGGAAAAGGAGTTAAATAGAGAAGCTTGAGGTTGGTCCATTGCCCAACTATCAAACCAGATATCCACTGACTTGCCGTCCCCTATCTTCCACCTACCACCTTGGTGAATTAGGTGGGCAAAGCTTCTCATTCTGTGCCAAATGCATGACCCTGATTTTGGAGAAGTAGGACTCCATATGGCTGAGCCTTTTAGGTATCTGTTTGACATCCAGTTAGCCCTGTGGGAATTTGAAAAAGCAACAGTCCAAACTAGTTTGGTGAAAGAGGCAGTATTTTGCTCTTGGACCCTCCTGATTCCTAAACCTCCTTCTTTGGTGGGAAGACAGACCACACTCCATTTTATCTGGTTTCTTTTCAGATTTGTAGGGCCAGCCGACCAGAGGAAAACTCTCATGTAGCTTTCCGGGGTGCGTGAAACGGATTTGGGAAAAGGAAAGATCAATGCAATGTGCGTGGCCAGGCTGCTCAAAGTATGCCTAACTAGGACTCTGCGCCCTACGAAAGAGAGGAGTCTTGATTTCCACCCTGATAGATTTGAAAGAAATCTGTCCAGCAGAGTAGTGAAATGATACTTTTTGGGGGTGCCAATGATGAGAGGAGCTCCAAGGTATTAGGAGTGAAGGGGCCTTTCTTGAAGGTTGATAATGCTGAGAATCTGCCTTTTGAGTCTACTGCTACACTTGCCAATGAACAACTTGCTTTTCCTTTGGTTAATGAGTTGGCATGAGCTAATTTTATAGTCTTCCAAGGTTTTCTTCAAAGCATGCAAGCTGCTTTTTTGGCCTTTGAGGAATAGCAGAATATCATCTGCATACAAAGGATGACAAGGGTTGTTAGGGACTTTGGATAGGAAAAAATGAGGTTTCTATTGACAAGGTTCTAGATGTTGAGGCTAAGGATTTCTTCTGCCGGGATGAAAAGGTAAGGGAAAAAGGGGTTCCCCTGTCTTAGGCCACAATTAGACTCAAAGGAGCCAAAGGGATTCCTGTTGATGAGGACAGATCCTTTGGTTGAGTAGACACATTCTCTGATGAGGCTGATCCAAGCTGAGGAGAAGCCAAAGAAATGAAGGGACTTGAAAAGGAAAGCCAGCTTAGCTTATCAAAAGCTTTAGAGATGTCTAGTAGCAAACATAGGGAGCCTCCTCTCAAGTTGGAGTTTAGTGTTTGAAAGATCTCATGAGCTAAGGCTATATGTTGATGTATTGATCTATCCTTGACAAAGGCTGCCTGATTGGTAGAGATGAGAGAGTTCAGGACCATGGCTAGTCTGGAGGCTAGGATTTTGGCAATGATCTTGTAGGAGAAATTCAGAAGCCTGATGGGCCTGAAGTCATTGAAGGAACTTGGAGATTGATTTTTGGGAATCAGGGTGAGGAAGTATGTGTTTGAAGCTCTATATAACTTTCCTGATTTGAAAAAATGCTGGACAACTTTGACCATTGTGGGACTAGTGATATTCTAGGTTGCTGTGAATAGGTGTCTTGAGAATCCATCTGGACCTAGGGAACTGTCTCTCTTGAGGTCGAAAGTCGCCCTGCGAATTTCTTCTGCATCCGGGATGGCAATTAGGAAGGCATTCTGTTGATGGGTAACTTTGTGGCTTTCAACATCAAAGAGGCAGTCAGAAGGTTCTTGGTGAATCAAGCTAGCAACTGAGGAGAACTGGAGGATAACAAGGCTTTGGATCAGGAATTGGTCCTCCACCCAAGAGCCTTCATTGAAAATCCTATCAATTTGATTCACAGCAGCATGAGATTTGGCATAGGCATTAGGGCTACACAAAAATAACCGTAACCCGCCAACCCGCCAGCTCCGCTCCGCCCCGCCCCGCTACAAGTGGATATACATCAAAACCGCCTTTAGGTGGGCGGAGCGGTTTCAATCCGTACTAATGAGCGGGCGGTTACGATTTCACATTTGAGTAGGCGGTTTCAAACTGCCCCGCCCGCTCATTATTAAAAAAAAAAAAACTCTTCATCTATTCTTCAAAGACTTCAAGTATCTTTCAAAAAATATATGGTTGCTAAAAAACCGCTTCATATTCACAATTAGATTTTTGACTTTTGGACGTTAGATTATATAAGTGATTGTATTTTTTAATTTTGGTGATGCCTTTGGACTTTAATTTTACATTAATATACTTAGTTGAAAATTTTGTTTATTACTGATTATTGACTTTTATTAAAAATCATATTTAATTTTTATTCTTTATGTTAAGTACTTTGAAACTTTAGTTACATTCTATTAAAAATAAAAAAATAAAAAAAAAGAAAGAAAGATATGTACAAATACCAAACCGCCCAACATGCCGCCCAAGTCGCCCGCTAAAAAAACCGCCCAAACCGCCTATACTTTGGGCAGTTACAATTTCTACTTTTTACAAACCGCCATAAAACAAAATCGCCTAAACCGCCTAATAACCGCCCAAGCCGCCCGCCGTGCACCCCTAATAGGCATGGAAAAATGCAGAGTTTCTGTCACCTTCTTTGAGCCACCTGATTTTTGACTTCCGGCGCCAGTGGGTTTCTTGATGTTGAAGGCTGTTGTGAAGGTTTGCTTTAGCCTCTACTAGGGATTGGTGGAGATGATCTGATGGACTTCTATCAAGCAACTCTTGAAGCTCAAGGACTTTCTGCTTTGCTTGTTGCACCTTGATTCTGATGTCATCAAAAACTGATTTGTTCCAGACTTTAAGCACTTGTTTCATGGATTTCAGATTCTGGGCAAGAACAAATTGCGGGTTTCTTGCTGCCTGGGTGTTCCAATTATCAGCCACAAGAGAAAGGAAGTCAGGGTGGTGGAGCCACATCGCCTCAAACTTGAAAGGAGTGTTGACAGTAGAGGGCCTCTAATTGGGTGAGAGTAAGAGAGGGCAGTGGTCAGAAGAGTATTTAGGCAGATGGGTGAGCTTGGGGTCACTTGATGTTGAGAACCAGAGATGGTTGCATAGAGCTCTATCTAATCTAGCTACGACATAGCCTGCTCCCCTGCGATTGTTGGACCAGGTATAGATGTTGCCAGAATAGCCCATGTATTGCAGACCAGATGAAACGACTAGATGATGGAAGTCTAGGTTCAGGAGGGAAGGCCTGAGGCTAAGTTTTTCAGAGGCAGAAATAGTAGTGTTGTAATCACCTATAGCACACCAAGGAAGCTTTGTGGAAGCCTGGGTCCTAATGTAGTCCCATAGGTCCCTTCTTTGAATGTAATTGGTGGAGGCATAAATACCTGTGAAGAGGCATCTAGAGACATTTGAAGGATTTGAAAAAGAAATTGTAAGGAATTGGGATGAGAAATCTGAGATGGAGATATCTAAGGTGGAGTTGGATTTAAACATGCACCATATGGAGGCTATGGGTTGGGTGTCATTTGAGAAGAAGCCATCATAACCCAGGGAGGAAAGCAAGGGAGGAGGAGGGGAAGAAGTCATGGGTTCAAAGAGGAAAATTACATCTGGGGATTTGGAGGAAACCAGGTGAATGAGGGCTCTCATGGTAGTGGCATTTGTGATGCCCCTGTAATTCCATAATAGGACTTTGATCATTGGAGACTGGGTAAGTAGGAGGGATTACCAACTAGGCTTCTAGTTTTAGGCCAAGAGGTGGTGGCAGCATTCTTTGATCTGGACTTGGTTTTCTTTTTTTTAGAGTAAGGAGTGAGATCAATTTCAAAAGAGATGCCTACTGGTTGAGAATTGACCAGAGTCTGAGAGTTGCTCAGATTGCTGAGGGGTTCCTCTCCATTAGAGTTGGTGCTGGGAAGAAAGCTAGAGAAAGGGGTAGCAGAAGTAGAATCTATGAATGAACAGTTTTCCAAAATATCAAATGGGTTGGAGAGGTCAATTGGAGGAGCTAGGATTTTTTTCTAGAATTTCCAACATAATGTCTTTGGGCAAAGTGTCCAGTTTGGAAGATTGGGTATTAGATGAGGGGTGCGGATGGGAGGTAGAAGTGCCAGGATTGATATCAAGCAAAGAGGAGGTGGAGGCTGTGGCTGTATCCGGGGTGGTTTGGACGATTGGAGAGGTTGTGGCTAGGGTGGCCAGATTTGAATGGGGCAGGGAGATACCTTCAGAGGCAGTAGAGCTGTAATTATGGTTGGGTATAGTGGAGGAGGAGAGATTTACATTATTAGAATGGGCAGTTGTGGTGGGAGCAGTAGGAGGTATGTCAGAAGTAAGAGGAACAAAGAGAGCTAGGGAATTAGGGGAGGGGTATTTCCCTAAGATTCTAGCATTGCTATGAGAGAGGGGAGGGGTAGAAATTGGGGGTGTGGGGTTTGGACTATCTGTAGATTTTTTTTTTTTTGAGTGGCCAAGGGAGAGATAGTTAGCACAGGGGAGGTTTTCGTAGGAAATGGATAAGAGAGCCTCAGAGTCCCCTTCTAGTTCTATCCTTATCTCAGTAGGCTTCTCTTTCGAGGTGTCTAAATTGACCTGGACATGAGCAAATGTGAGGATCTTTTGAGAGGCTGTGATATCATCCAGCTTGAGGGGGTGGCCGATCAAGCTAGCAATGGAAAGGATTATATTGCTACTCTAGCAATGATAGGGGATACCAAAGATACTAATCTAGACCGGGTGAAGGGAAGGCCAGACTGAGAGGTCTTGGCCAGGGGACCAAGGAAAGAGGTAAAGTTTTCTATTTAGCAGGGAGTAGGGGGATCCAGAGATGGCTAGGTCCTTATCTGCTTTGGAGCTAAATCTGAATAGAAAATGTCATTTGTCTGTTAAGGAGATGAGGCAGGGCTTGGATAGTTTCCAAGTGGAGTTGGCATGGTGGGTGAGCCATTCTACTGTGGGTCTTTTGCCAAAAAGTCTTCCTATGGCTGCATTTGAGAAAGAATTTCTGCTGGGTGGGTGGAGGGGATTTTCATAGTGAGCTGGCCTTCGACAAGGGAAGATGGGGGATTCACAGTGGTCATCAGTACCATCTGATTAACTCTTAGTCAAGATCGATGTGCATTTACCAATGATAAATTCCATTAATTGGCACAATGAAATATTTCTCTCTTAGATGATAGATTCCATCTTGAGAATTATATATTCCTTCTGTCCAACTACCAAGTAACTAAGATACTGAGGTGTTGGCCTACAGTCGACCTTACTCAAAGTAAATATAAAGTATAAATTTGTGTCAATTAATTTCTCAGTATTAAGAGCTTATTGCTTGAAAATTATGAGAGCATTCCTTAATCAGAAGCAGCTTTTGTATAAGGTGCTACTTATGGTCCTTCAGTATATCTAATGTACTAGCGCAACAATCTAGAGTCTTAAAATCTAATGGTTGAGATATACCACACTATTACACAGTGACTGTGGTGCCTAGTCTCATCACTGGTTGTGAAAATTCTTCAAGTATAAGAGTACTTGTGTTCCATGTCTCTTAAATGTGAGTCTCATCCACACAAATGGATTACATTTAATATACTTATAGGTTCCGATTCATCTTATGAATCTAATGAATTAATTATATATGAGGGGTCATCCCAAAATGACACTGGTACATTTATATGTTTTTTCCCGAGAAAAAAGTGGTGTAAAAAGGAAAATCTATCTAAAATTTGTGGCCACTAAGGAGAAGTAATGGGCTAAACCCTATTTGACTCCTTATAACAATGAGTCAGGATTTCTTGAGCCGCAACTATGTGGGTTCCATTTTCTGAAATAGTTAAGAGTGGATGCTCTGGTTTTGCGGCTCCCAGCTGGAAGGCCAATGCCGCAATAGAACGCATTGTTTTGTTATCAGATTAACAATCACTTGCTCTAAAAGCTTAAGTTATTAAAAACCGACGTAGCAATGTATCTCAAGATTACAACATAAATAGAAGTAAAAAAAAATATAATAAAATTGTCCCACTCAGATGATCATCGTATATGGGCCACAAACAGTAAATGGTGTGTGTAACCTGGTCCAAGGTGGGGCCCACTTTCCTTCCAGGCCAGATGCAGTCAAATGGATGACAGCGAGAGTCTAAATAGGACAGACAATATGCCTACTATTAGCGTCTTACACTATCTATTCTTCCCCACCACCATCACCTATTCACCTCGTATTTAGTCCCGACTTCCGCGCGTGTTTTAACTTTCCTCCGCCTATTTAATTGGTAGCGCCCGGAACCACCTGAATTTCAGTACCTCCACCTCCACTATTCATTGATGGCCACAATGCAAAAAAATGCCCCACCCCACATGCGGAATTTTAATACTTATAATACTTAATCTTAGCATTTGCATTTGATTAGTTGGATGAAAAACCCATAAATATGAGCTGTATAGAAATATTATAGATTCATGTATCCATTGGCGGACCTACCTTATGCTGATTGTCAAATCCTAAAATGCAATGCACCACGTCTAATTCAAAAATTCTTAAAAGTTGGCCCATGCACCATTCCAGTAAAGTGGTCGCTCCACCTTAGTTCTCGAAAATCCTTCGCTCTTGATATCAAAGATCTTCTAAATAAAAAACCTTGAAACCCTTCCCTTTGTCCACTCTAACCTTAGACGGTTTGGCTTCTAAACAATAGCATGGCATATAAGTTCACCCTCTTAGTTTCTCACCGTACCTTTACACTATGTGGGGAAGCCATATGTTGATTAGTGGCGGGATATGAGCTCTTTATACTTAAATTTTTCAAGAAAATAAAAAAAATAATGTCTCTAAACCATGCAAAAAGTGGAGATTATTGGTAGTTGACATTGATTTTGACATTTTCAATTTTTAATTAACCATCATCTGCCCCACACAAATGAAAATTCTAGGTCCGCCACTGCATGTATGAATACATATCTTTCTTTTATTACAAGCCCAAGGAAAATATATAATAGTTCATATATTTGATACATTAGTGATGCACATCAATCAATTGTTACCATAGATGGGAAAAGTCTTGCTATGTTTTGAGCAATGAGAGTAATATATAGTCTTAGTAAGGTGACTAAGAATTATATTAGAGATATCTCTTACCTTATATGAGAGATAGGGTGGAGGCCCTCACATTAATATCCAGTGCCAACAATTTAAATGTGAGGGCCTTCACTCTATCTCTCATAATAAGGTGAGAGACGCTCCCATATATATATATATATATATATATATATATATATATATATGAGCAAAGCTCTCCTAAGCTCAAGCTTGAGATAAAATCTCCCAAGCCCATGCTTGTGGGGCCCACATTTGGTGCATCCAAATGGACAAAACACATGACCCCCCCTAAATTACACATGTCCACCAACTTTTGGTCAAATCTAAATTTACTAGACTGTTGGATTTATTATATATCGATCCAAATGTATTATTGACCATTAAACTTTTGGGCCCATATGGAAATGATGAAAATCACTGTGGGGGCTGATTTTTTGCAAAGAATAAGATCCCAGGGAGTCCTTGAAATTGCCCCCATCTCCATCCCCATGTAGGCCCCACCACATACATGAGTTTACTTTATTCTAAGCTTGAGCTTAGGAGAGCTAGTCTCATATATATATATATATATATATATATATATATGTGTGTGTGTGTGTGTTTTTTTTTTAATAAGTTGTACTATTCGTCAAAAGCATACGTTAAACTTGAAGGTGTCCAGCAACAATCCATCATGAATGGGTTGGGGATGATGATAGTGATACCATTTATCTTTGAAATATCAAATTGAATTCAACCCAAAATCTAAAAGAAGTTGATTGACATGCATGTCCTATGGCAATTGATAATAAGATAGAACCAACTCAAACTGAAACCGACTGCCGAAAAGCAGAATGCAGACCTAAAACCACCATGGAGGTTTAAGGGTTTGTATTTGGGTTGGCAGGTGTGGTCAGGTTTTGCTGCCTCTATGTTTCCATTCCCATAACCGATGGCCATCTATCAAGACCAGGGGCCCACCACATGAACGGCTCGATTCACACAAAGCGGTTCCACAACGACCGATTCGGGTGCTCACGAGAGACACCATTTTCTCCATTTATTCTCCTTCCCCATTCTTTTCCCTCCATATATCTATCCGAACTAAATTCCCTCCATTTTCTCTCTTTCCTCCTTCTTCCCTCTTCCTTTCCTCTCATTTCCCACTTCTCATTCCCCTCTCACTTACATCCGTCCGATCCAAATCCAACGGTCCTGATCGCTCCAGTCGGGACTCCGATCTTGATAAAGAACCATAAGAGGCGGACGGTCTGGATCCCGTCCCAGTATACTATAAAGGCACCAAGATCTCGGATTTCATGTCCGGCGGCAGTAGGACGAGGGATCCGGCGGCTCATCCGTCGCCGCCGGGGCCGATGATGCAGACGATCAGACGCCACCTCCCGTTCTCGTCATCGAAGCCTCCGTTCATGTTGCCGGGCGATTACCACCGGTTCCCGTCAGGCGGCGAGGCCAGCCGCTTCGCGGATGAGGAGCGTGGAGCGATTGTCGTAAAACCAACGGTCTGGATTCTTTATTAGAACTTTTCAGTTACTTAGGTTTTGATCGTTTGGTGAGTTTTTTTTTTATGAACACCTGTTTGTTGTGTTGTTGTAGTTGTATTGGGCATTATTAGTAGGGATGAATGATGGAGTAGGTGGTGTTTGTGGAGAATTGTGAATCAGGGTTTACTTTTAGTAATGCATATGCTTAGTGTTAGACTGTGATTTATGTATTCTATATATACATGTTCAGTTATGTACATAGCTTTGGTGTGAAAGAGGGCTCTTTTAGTATTCTAGCAAATTTGTAGTATTCAAGATGATGGAAGAAGAAATAAAAAGAGAATCCAAACAACTTGAATACAAGATTTATGTGGTTCACCCAAAAGTGCACAATTGGGGGAAATAATTCCACCATTGCAAACAAAGAAGATTGCAAAGTGAGATGCAAGGTTACTTTACACAAAGAATTTTACTGACTTCCAACATGCAATTGCTCCAAAAGACACTGGGAGAGAAGTATCTTCAACCAAAAAGCAAACCAGGCTTGAGTTCAAGTAGCGTGATGGGAATGTGTAGTGCACCAAGAGAATTCCCAAATGACATTGACCCTTCTCTGTCTTCTTCTGGATCCACAAAGGACCAGGAAATCCCATTGAGAAAGCCCTAAAAGAGAAGCCTGGGTCTGGGTGTTGCAAAGTGTAAAAGAGTAAACTCCATAGCCTATGACATATCTAGGAGGGAAGAAAGCTTAAAGTTGCATTTTGAATAGAGAAAAGAACCCTACACGTGCTTCATTCATACAATTCATCCTTTTGCCAACTTTCTTAAGTGAGTGCTCCAGAAGCTTGATAGCAATCAATCAATGCAAGTGAAGAAGAAAAGAAAAACTAACTTCCATGCTAATGTAAAATTGTTTTCAATCCACAGTGATTTAGCAATAGTCAACTTGCAAGAAGAACACTAGTAGCTTTAAGAAGCAAAAAGAGATGATAGTAATCAGCAAGGCCTCATGCCTATGGACTTGCTCCGGTGAGTGCCTCAAGCACGAATGGATTCTCCAAGAAGACACCAACAATTAGCATTTAATTGTTCTCATAAGTTTCTTGTTATAAGAGCAGTAACAAGCTTTATATATAATATTCACAAACAAGAATATTGCCTATGACTATTGCTATCCATTGATTTATTGCCAAACTTAATTATACATATTAAATAAGATCTATGACTAGTAAGATTCATATAAAACAAAACGAGAAGCTAATATTTTCATTAAAATACGAAAATAGTAATAGAATGAAGAGATGTGGATCCCATGCCTCTGCACCTCCATCCATATTGCTTGCATCAGCCGTGGTGCATGTCCCAGAAGGAAATGCCATATCATCTTTATTTGTTAAGTCTAGACTGAGCAGTAACAGCTGTAAACTAAATGGCTTAAAGAAAAGTTATCCAATCTAATGACCATGTCTTAGGATCTTCCTCAACTTTCAATCCTAAAAACGCAATGTGATTGGAAAAAATTACATTGCAATGTGAGCACTTTGTTAAATTCCCAACAAACAACAAACTAGAAGAAAATTTTGGAACATGAATACAGATTTAAGCTGAAAGTGATTACTATGACAAACATTTTCTGTCCTCGTGATTTTCTGTCCTCACGATGGGAACCATTAGTAATGTGGACAGAACAAAGAGAATTTTTTTTTGAAATAACAGAACAAAGAGAATTAGCGGAGGAAATGAAGAAAAGAGATTGGGCATACTTTTCATGTGCTGAGTAGCATCTGAATCATGAGCAAGGGAAAGACGGCGAAGCTTGGTGAGTAGATGATAGATACTCGATTAAGCAGGAATGGATTAAACTAAGCTGGTCCTTTATGTAAAGGTTCTTGGTGAAGGTCATTCAGCTCTTGCATTAACAAGGTCTCCAGTTTGAGAAGGATGTGAAGTGCGAACCATTTGAAGTGGTCTAGCCAATATTCCTTCCCCTTCTGTTTTGACTTGCTACAATCCATAGACCTGTCAGTTCACTCCCAAACGTCTTTCTCTTGAATGATAAGTCTTTCCACAATGTGTACATACTTTCTCTCTTAAGATGTGAAGGGTCTAAGTTTATTTTGTTGAGGACATTTAGTCTGACTAACAGAGGCAAATGCTAATTGGTTGATTGGGGCATTAACTGTTTTGATAACCCATTTACGGTTATCATCTCTTTGAAGTAAAGAGAATACAGTCCCCACAGAAGATTTTGTCCTGCCAATATACTTGATAGCTGCTTCATATGGCCACGCAGTAGGCAAAAATGTGCCGTCTCTCAATTTTCTCTGCTTCTCCATAGAAACAAAACATAAAATAGACTGACATTGGCTCAACTTTTCTCATGATCCTCTTTGTCCAGAGTAATAATCTCTGAGAGATGTATCTCTTGTTTATACTCCACAATGGCCAGCTGCAGCTTATACAGAAGCAATATTCTTTTGTTATACCTTTTTTTTTAAGGTGCAATATTCTTCTGTTCAAAATATGAAGTTTCATTGTTACTTTATAGAACATAAAAGTGTGAGATACTTTTTTCTTCACAAAATGTAACAGCAAGGACATACTATGTTGATCTTTGTCACCTGAATTATTCAGTCCTTTATGGAATAAAACTTATTCGATGAGTACCATCAATGCATCCCATCTTTTTTAGTTGAACATGGATTCTTGCAGATCATGGTTACTTTATCTGTGGTTATTTATAGCATTTGAATTATGACATCTCTTTTCTGAAGGAGTGACACATTGGGTTTAGCACCATTATCTTGATCACCATTTGCCATCAGATAGTAAAGAAATTCAGAAACAGCTTCTCAAGATTTTTTACTCATGGTCAACACATTCACAATTCCTGACTGAGACCAAAACAGTTGGTTTTGTCACACAGTAAGATTGCTATATTTCAATTTTTTTGCATAAACAACATTGGAAGAATGCAGATATAATAGATGAAGACGAGTTGTCCTTTTATAGTCACACTATTTAAAAGTAACTGGTTTGCAGAACCTTACCTAGTAACTTATGGGAAAAGTGCTAAAATACTGAAAGAAATGCATCTCCTAACCCTCACCAACTGATTAACATTATTCATTGGGCAGAAAAACTTCGGAAACCCTTGCCAAATGTTTAACAATTCAATCAGGCGTCTCTTTTGGCTGACATTTCCTAGATTCGGAGATGTCATCTGAAACATTTTAAGGATGTACGTCAAACAGCCATCTTCTGGGTGAATTTCTACATACAGGTAGGCCCTCAACTGAAATTCCTGAATCGCCCTATTGTTGGAAGGAGATCAAATCCACTAAGAGAGAGTTCATGTGTTAAGGTTAGATAGCCGATTCCGTTTATTTTAAAAACCTGTATGTTTAATTAAACACAAGTATATTCAGTAACAGTGATTTAGCAGTCTTTGCTACATGTGACAGTTTTGATATTTAAAGTTTGAATTATGGACCAAATAAATGTTTGATGGACATGTTGGCATTCCTGACCTTTATTAAATAAGTTTTAGTTGCACATTTGATGTCCATTCTTTTGGGCATCATTAAAGCCAAATTTATTGTTATCACTTGATAGTTGATACCTCATTTTGTTGTAGTCATAACAGAATCAAAACTTGTACATGAACATGCATTTTGAGTTAGTGCTTCTTTTGCTTGCTTGCTGAATGCAATTTCATACTTTGTGCTTTTTTTTTTTTTTTTGACGTCATTAAAGCCAAAATTGTTATTCTCTCATGTTATTATAGTTATAACAGAATCAAAACTGTACATGAACATGCTTTCAAGTTAGTGTCACTTTCACAGTTTCACTTGCTTGCTGAATGCAATTTCATACTTGGTGCTCCTTGTGCAGTCGAAGAGGAAGTGTAAAACTGAAAACTATGAACTAGAGTCTAGTGAGTGGATGACCAGTCCTGTATATACTGAAGTGGTTAACAGCCCCCTTCGCACACCCATATCAGGAAAAGGTTGTGGGACTTGCAGCAGGTCAAAGGGCTCAAAATACACTAAATCTGGACCTCAAAGTCCCATGTCAAATGCTGGTAAGGAGTATTCCTATTCAACACATTCCATTTGTACTTCACTAAATATTTAACTAGTGAAGTGCATGTGTGTATTGGTGGATAGACTAGAGGCTTTCATTTCACTAAATATCTATATTCTAATTGAAACATGCATCTTTTGGTATTTTATGGATATTGGTACTATGGGTCCTATCATATTGAAGGTCTAGTAGGTAGTAGAATAAAATAAGCATCTGTTAACTAAAGATATGGAGTATTTGTAATTCTGAAAAAATGGACCGTGTTATAATATAAGAAAAGTGAGTTTTTTTTTTTTTTTTTAATGAAGTATATATAAGTGTGGTTGCCCAGCCTCAGGCACCGCAACCATGTGATTGTTCTCCCCCAATTCAATTTACTTTTCTCTATTCTTATTTTCTCCTCCTAGCATTTTCTAACCTATTTGATTAAACGAGAGCAATAGTAAAAAAAAAGTGGGGGTCAAATCATGAATAAAGTGAAAGAGTAGGGTGTTAAAGTAAAACACACTAGAAGACAAAAGTTTACTTCTCTCAAAGTTAATACACTTGCTTGAAGTTAAGCCAAAAGTGGAGTAATAGGCACTAGTGGTGTTGCATGAAGTTTGCTTCTCCCCTCCCTTTTTCAATCCAAACAACAATGAAGTAACAGTCACATCACCACTTTACTATTCACTTTACTTCTTAAATCCAAACAGCCTGAATTTAAAAGAAAACATCACATCATGTCCTTTTCTACTACTCTACTCTCCTTTCTGCTAAGCAAGCACGCCTTTGAGAAAAATATAGAAACCATGTGACAGTTCTTAAAGCTTTCCACATTTTTGTAGCTACTAAAGGGCTCCATTCGCTGTCTTAACAGTAGGAGTAAATGGTTTGTGACAGCAGGTGAATAATGACTGATCGGATGTCATACTGCAAGATGCACCAGAGTCAAAGTTCCATTGCAAGGAGTTTTTCTGTTGAGAAGAACTTTGAGTCTATTCTTCAGCAAGAAGTTCTGACAAAGCACAATCAACTCAGGACGGTGGTGGTCTTGTGAAATAGAAGTGCTTCAACATGTTAGTTATCCTGTCTTAGGGCCATAGGGAATTGAACAAGTTTTCTTGTTTATATGTATTTGAAGTGGTGAAATTGATGGTATAGACAAATGGGGTTTCATGAGAGCAACCCGATTCCGTAATCCAGTCATAACCGAGACAAATGTTTTCAGGGTTCCTTTGGTTGTTTGATTTTGGGTAACTGTTTGCCAATAGATGGATCAACTGTATTTCCTATCCAAGAATTGGTTTTACCAATTTTGACTCATATTCCTCACTGTGAATCGTCGTTTGGATTTGTTATCTCCTTTTTGACATGGGCGTCTGACTTTTATAACCATCCCTTCTTTATTGAGACAATATAAGTGCTCTTCATATTACCCACAACGATTTTTTTCATAAATGCACTAAACATGTTGAGATTGCTTGCCATTTTGTTCCTGCACCTCCGCCAACATGTTGATCACAATATTTATGTCATTCTTACTGAACCAAAAATAAATTCTGTTTTTACTGGGAATTTTTTTTACAAGATTGTTTTTACTGCCATCACTATTATTGAGCATTCTGGACATAACAGATTAAGCCCATAATAGTGGTTTTTTTTTGTTGGGTTGGGTGGGTTTCGTCCATCTAAAAGATATAATAAAAGCAAATATTAAGATGCTTTCACAAAATTAGCAGAATGAAGAATGCCTTGGCCCTTTATGATTTTCAACGAAACCAAGCAAAATGTCAAAGGAAATAAAGGAACACATAATCATATAAGGAATATATATAGATAGATAAATATAGATATATTAGCGAGAAGGCATGTAAACATTTTCGGAAAGACCATCCCATCAAAATTTCCAACGGGACTGAATAAATTGATGCTGGATGAAAATATTCTGCAAGGGTAGGATCCGGCGGTTTAAACCATGATAACTGAGGATGGTGGATTCAAAACAAAGAGAAACGAAAGGGGCCTGTAGCACCTAAGTTTTGTGTGGTGCCTAAGAAGGGTAATTTAACAGAAAGCTAATAAGTTTGAACTAAATTTAGATGATATAATTATAGTTCCATTAGAAATTTTGCATACTTCCATGTACAATGCAAATTTTATATAAAAATTATGGCAAATGAACCACTTTATATCCTCTATATAACCAATTATAGCCCTACTATTATATTAGAATGTAATTAGTGTACATCTGAATCCACTAAATCCTCTTTTGAGGGTTCAAGGAATCAAACCCTATACACATATGACCTAGTTGTGGCCAGTATGACCAGCTGTGGTTTCTTAAGTGCACATCAGTACAATAGAAGTAAGTATATTGATTCTGTACCTTTTGCAGGTTCCCCTTCTTGCAATTCTCTTACTCCAATTGGTACTTGCCGCTGTGATAGCTCTCTAGGTAAACTATTGTGGTGATGATGGCTTCCTTTTGAGATAATACATTAAATTTACTTTGTGAATTTTGCATTCAGTATAATTTCTTTCATCACCTCCCATTTGGGAGTGGGAGGGGTTCTATAAACATAGCCTTTATGCAGTCTCCTTTATGGAGTAGAAATGATCAACCCCTCATTCAGTTGGCTTGTGTCTAGGCTGAATAATTATAAAGAGTTTGAAGATTTGAATGCATTGCTTTTCAATGAAAAGAAAAACAGCCATGGTTGTTTTGTGCTCCTCAATACTGGCACTAATGCAGTAATGCTTGAATTACTCTATTCAGGTTTTTTAACAAAGAAGTTCATTCATTTGATCAAACATGCGGAAGATGGCATTCTTGATCTGAATAAAGCTGCTGATACTTTGGAGGTTAGTGTTTTTCTACTCTAAATTAGTTTTATTTTTTTCTTATTCTAAGCATTGGAAGTATTTTTTGTTGGGTATAGGTTCAGAAGAGGCGGATATATGACATAACGAATGTTCTGGAGGGCATTGGACTCATAGAGAAAAAAATTAAAAATAGAATACGCTGGAAGTAATCCCATATTTCCTTTTTACCTAGTATTTTTTTCTCATCTTGCTTTGCTTCAACATTATTATTGGAATATATATTTAGGGAAATTGACACTGTTGTCCAGAGGGCATCAACAGTACATTCATCCCAGCACTTGCAGGTGCGGCATGCCTTTCAGTGATCTAGCCCATGTCTTGTGTTTGCTGCACCCCTAGTAGATTGGTGATGCTGGAATAATTGCAGTTGCTCATCGAACAGTTGTCACAATTCTTTCTGGCAACTGGCGGAAATGGATTGTTGGGAAGAAAATATAGCTAACAGCTCTTTAAATTGCAAGATGTCTACTGGTTGATAATGGGGATTGGTTGGTGCCACAGCATTTTCTGTATCGACCATCCATGGGGTGTTCCACTTGGCAAATGATCTTGATCTCTCAAAGGTGGATCAACCTGTATAGAATGGTTGCCCAAATAAAATTTTCCTTAATTTTTGGTCCCAAGTTATGATATCTCAAACTTTTTAGCAGTTGAAATATACGTTAGTTTATTTGAAAATTGGTTGATAGGGGGCTTGATGTCTCAAGGCCAGGGGAGGTTGACACCGATGCAATAACACTACAGGTATGGAAAAATAAATGTTGATTTCTTTGTACATAAGATAATATTGGTCCATTGGATGTCCACCAATAATTGCTTGTTTGTGATAAATATGGGTTGACATTTATATAATGCCAATGTCTAAATTATGCAGGCAGAAGTTGAAAATCTTTCCTTGGAGGAGCACATATTAGATGATCGAATTAGGTGCTGTGTTTATTGTGCCACTAAAATCTCATTGGTCTTTTCCTACCAGTTAATGCTGATATATATATATATATATATTTATATGGTTGAAAGAGTTAATGCTGATTGATAGTTAATTCCTTTGCAGAGAAATGAGAGAAAGGTTGAGGGACCTGAGCGAGGATGAAAACAATCAGAAGTAGATAAAATTTCCTTCCTGATGTGTTAAGATACTTTTTTTAAACTGCCATGATCATTTTGCTCACTGTCACTTCCTTTTGTTTCCCTTCCATATTTTAGGTGGCTTTATGTTACTGGAGAAGACATCAAGAGCCTACCCTGCTTTCAGGTTTGTTTGCAGAACTGTGTACTTTTTTTAAATTTAAGTAGATAAAATTACTGGCCTTACGATATTTTATGGTTCGTCCTGCAGAACGATACTCTTATGGCAATTAAAGCTCCCGATGGCACTACTCTGGAAGTTCCAGATCCTGATGAGGTATGTACTTGTCAAAGCCAGCAAGAAAAGAGAGAAACAATGTTGTGAATTCGATGATCCCTTTGAGGGTCACGATGCTTCTTTATATAGAAATATAGAACAAGTTACAATGATTGTAGCAATCATCTAGATTACAGCCATTCTAATCTAATTATAATCTAATCATATCTCCTAATAAGGCAAAGATAAAAGTTACATAGCTGTGCACACGTGAGATGATTTGTCCCACAAGTTGGGCTTTATTTGACATGGGCTGTGACCCACTGACCCATTTAGCACTGACTCATTTAACACCCCCCCTCAAATTGATGCGGGTGAATCAACCAGCATCAATTTGCCAACTAAGAATTTGTGTCGTGGCCGAGGAAGTCCCTTGGTAAATATATCTGCAATTTGAAGTCTGGTAGGAACACGAGGAAAAGTAGTAGCTTTACGCACAAATTCATCACGAATGTAATGACAAGCAACTTCAATATGCTTTGTGTGTTCATGGAAGACAAGATTTTCAGTAATCTGTATGGCACTAGTATTATCGGCATATAGAGGTGTAGAGCCAAATTATGGATGTCCAAGCTCAGAAAGGAGACCTCGAAGCCAGACAATTTCAGAGGTGGCGGCAGACATAGTACGATATTCTGCTTCTGTGGATGATTTGGAAACTTTATCTTGCTTCTTACACTCTCAAGAAATTAACGAGTCTTCTAAGAACATGCACCAACCCGTGGTAGACCATCGACTATCAGGACAACCAGCCCAGTCAGAATCTGAGTAAGCAATGAGAGAAGTCGAATTTCCCACAGGAAAGAAAAGGCCACGGGATGGTGTATTAGGACATATCGAAGAATGCGCCGAACAGCAACGAGGTGAAGATGACGTGGTTGTGTCATGAACTGACTAACCGGATTCACCGCATATGAGATATCAGGCTGAGTGATGGTCAAGTAGATTAAGCTACCGGCTAAATGTCGATACAATGTGGCATCAAGAAGAAGATCACCAGTATCGTGTGCGAGCTGAATATTAACCTTAACAGGTGTATCTACAGGAGTGGAGTGTTAAAGACCGGTCATCTCAATGAGATCCAGACCATATTTGTGTTGATCGAGGATGAGACCTTTCTTTGACTGATGAACCTCAAGGCCTAAGAATTATGTGAGTGGCCCTAAGTCTTTCATATGAAAGGACTCATATAGGGATGCTTGTAGATGGTTGATCGTGTCTGAATCTGTCCCAAGTATAATGATGTCATCCACATAAACCAAGAGGACCGTAATGCCGTTCGAGGAGCGATGCAGGAACATAGAAGGATCAGAGGCACTTTGGGTAAATTTAAGATGAATGAGAGCATCCCTAAAATTTTCAAACCAAGCACGCGGGGCTTGCTTAAGACCATATAGAGAGTGTCGTAAGCGACCAATATCTCCTGCCGAGGCACCAGTAATTCCTTGGGGATGTTGTATATAGACTTCTTCTTTGAGATCACCGTGAAGAAATGCATTCTTGACATCAAATTGGTAAAGAGGCCAGGAATGAGAGGCAGCAATGGCAAGAACAGTACGGACTGTTGTCTTTTTTGCAACTGGGGCAAACGTTTTGTCATAGTCGATACCATATTCCTAGCGGTTGCCCAGTGTGACTAACTGTGCCTTATAGCGATCCAACGAGCCATTTGCCTTAAGTTTGATTGAAAAAATCCATTTGCAGCTGATAGGTTTTGTAGAGGATGGACATGGAACTAGATCCTAGGTATAATTATCTTGCAGTGCAGCTAATTCTTATTGCATAGCCTTTTGCCAACAATCATGCTTCACCGCCTGTGAGTAAGAGTTAGGCATAGCAATGGAAGAGAGAGTAGCAAGCAAAGATGTTTGAGTGAACCCATATTTATTTGGAGGCTTGGAGAGATGAGTAGAATGTCGAAGTTGAACTGAAGCAATAGGAGTGGCATGTGATGAAGTAGGGGCAAGACCTGGTGCCTGCGGGGAATCTTGAGGGGGATGCAGTGGTGGAACATCCTTATGACGATGTCGTTCATAAACAATGAGGGGAGAAGAAATTGCGTCAGTAAAATCTGGTAAATGAGAAAAAAGAAGGTAAAGGCTTGGGATGACTAGGAAAGAACCATTGGTTTTCGAAAAATATGACATTTCGAGAGGTGCGAATGTGGTTGAGCACATGATCATAGCAGAGATACCTTTTTTGGTGAGAAGCATAGCCAATGAATGCACATTGAGTTGATTGAGCAGTTAATTTTGTAACGTTCAAAAGGAGGAAGACGAACAAAACACACACATCCAAAAATACGGAAGTGTGTATAAGTAGGATCTGTATGAAAGAGACGAAAGTATGGTGTTTGATTGGTGAGACGAGGGGATGGTAAGCGATTGATTAAGTGAACCGCTGTGGCTAAAGCTTCGGGCCAAAATTTAGTGCGAACTGATAGTATCTAAGAGATGTATGTTCTTCCGTTCAGTAACTCCATTCTGTTGAGGAGTATAAGGGCACGATCTTTGTGATTAAATCCCGTGTGCAGAAAATTTTGAAACTGATGGGACATATATTCCCCTCTGGAATCAAATTGGAGAACTTTTATGCATGTGAAAAACTGATTTTTGACATAAGCCATAAATTTTTGGAAAGCATCGAAGATTTCAAATTTAGAATACAAGAGATGCACCCATGTGCATCTACTATGATCATCAATAAATGTGACAATATTTGAAATTTGTATGAGAAATTACAGGAGTAATCCCCCAAACGTCACTATGAATAATGTCGAAGCAGTTTGAAGCCATAGTAGATTTGGAAGGAAATGAAGAATTTTGCTTTTTCGAAGTTTGCAAACAGAACACTCATCAGAAATGTGACTAAAAGAAGTTTTATTTTCATTAATGCTACTAGTGCTCAACATTAAAGATAACAATTTGGAATGAGGATGGCCTAATCTATTATGCCAGAGCCTCCAAACATCTTGAGAGGAAAAACAAGAGAACGCAGAGAGCTGTTTATTCTGAGAGAGAGACATAAAAAGAGGAAATAGGTGTCCACACTTAGGCCCCTTCACGATCACCATCCCTGACACTTGATCTTGCACAACACAACCGGACTGAGAAAAGAAACATTACAATTGTCATCAATCAGTTGTTCGACAAACAAAAGATTTGTAGTTAGATGAGGAGATTAAAAAAAAAACATTGTTTAGAGGTAATAAATGAAACCAAGAGCTGTAATGGGAAGCTTTTGACCATCAACAGTATGAACTTGCAAGTTTCCATTGTATGGTTGCAGATTAGAGAGATGAGTGGTGGAAGAGGTCATGTGATTTGAAGCTCCAGAGTCAAGAAACCATACTGATGAAGAGGATTGGTGATTACTTGAAATGCCAAGTGCGGAGAAGGCATTCATGATCATTTGTTGAACGAGCTCAGGGGTGATTTGAGGAGCAGTATTGGAGGCAAGAGGTGGTGAAGACATGACCGATGCTGAAGGAATATCACTAGAAGTAGTAGCAGCTGCAGTGTTGACATGATAAGCTCGAGGAGTGCGATTTTGTGGCCGCCTTTTGCAGTCGGTAAGAACATGACCATTTGATTTACAGTAATTACAGAACTTGGTCTTACACTGTGAGGCATAGTGTCCATAACTCTTGTAACTAAAACATTGGATTTTACTAAGATCTCTTGTAGCAGGTTGTTCTTTAGCAGCAGAAGTAATATGATGGACCATCCCTCCCGGAATTTGAGAAATACCAGGAGTGTAATTGGCAGTGGCTAAATATGCTACATCAGGAGAGTTTCCTGAAAACTGGTGTTTCAGAACATGCTAAGTGATCTGACTTTGTTCCTCGCACAAGAGTTCATTAAGGCACTCATTCAGGGATGGAGATGGAACCTTGTTCATCAGGTTGGAATGAACGATCTCATATTCAGATCTCAATTTCGTAAGGAACTGGTCTCTGTGAGAAGTTGCTTGTAATTTTTGAATCTCAGAAAGAGCTGCCTCAGATACATTGACGTATTTGATTTCGTCATATTTTACCCATAAATTGAGAAAATTCGTATAATAGTCCAGGATGGAAAAGGTGCCTTGGGAATACTGAGCAATCTCCAGTTCAAGTTGGTATTGACGGGCAGAGTTCCCTTGGTGATATGTTTGTTTAAGATATTCCCACATCTCCTTAAAGGTCTTGTAGGGTTTGAGATTCATAAAATATTGTGGTTCAACAGAACCAAAAATCCATGTCTTGATCTTGGCGTCCTTTGTATTCCAAGATAATATTTTTTTCTCATATTCCTTAGGGCGTGGATCCCATCCTGAAATAAGTCCCCACATTTCCTTTCCTTCAAGATATAATTCAAATTGATATGACCAGGAAGTGTAATTCTTGCCATTAAATTGATCAAGGCAATTTCATTCTTCTTTTCCATTTCATTTGAGTGAGTACAATATGCAAGAAACTCCAGCTGTCCTAAAATTAAACTGCTAAAGAAGCTAACCAGAGATGAGAAGACTTCCAATTTTCCCAACTAAGCAATCAGAGGTGACAGCACCGAAAAAAATCAATTTTTTTCACCAAAACAGGGCCAGGCGAGCTTGATTTTCTAGAAAAATGGGAATGCAGCAGATAACAGTGGCAATGAATGATCAATCAGACATCATAGAATGATGGAGTACCAAAATTCGCACTAAACAAACCAGATTACTCCCCAAAAAGAGCCAGATCAAAAAACTTGGACAGTTGTGATGAAATTATACCGTAGAAACTCAACCTTCTCTAGAAAGGGTAGCAAGGCTTTTGAGATGCGAAAAATTCGCAAAAAATGTCCACAAATACTAGAATAATCAAGCGATTTCAGTGATACTGATCTGGGGTGGGCCGCATATGATCACACCTTGATCAAACTAACGGATGAAGGAATCTTGAGCAGAGAAGAAACTAATGACTTCCAATGCTTGGAAGATGGAGAAGGATCACTCAGAAAATGTTTGCTCAAAGCTCTGATACCATGTCAAAGCCAGCAAGAAAAGAGAGAAACAATGTTGTGAATTCGATGATCCCTTTGAGGGTCACTATGCTCCTATATATAGAAATATATTTGCTATACAAGTTACAGCGAATGTAGCAATCATCTAGATTACAGCCATTCTAATCTAATTATAATCTAATCATATCTCCTAATAAGGCAAAGATAAAAGTTACATAGCTGTACACAGGTGAGATGATTTGTCCCACAAGTTGGGCTTTATTTGATATGGGTTGTGACCCATTAACCCATTTAGCACTGACCCACTTAACAGTACTTAGTCTATAAAATACTTTATTGAAGAAGTTAATTAAGAATGTGTACTTCTTCAGTTCTTCCTCTCCCTTCAAGTGCAGGCTGTTGAATATCCTCAACGGAGATACAGGATCATCCTAAGAAGCACCATGGGTCCCATTGATGTTTACCTTGTCAGGTAATGTTTTCTCCCTTCCAATTACTTACTGTGTGGATCATTTTCTTTTTCCAAAAAAGCCAGTAGCCTACAATGTTACAGGTGAATAAAAGCAACAAAGCTATTGCTCCCTTATGAATGTACTACTAATCTACTATCATCTTAACCTGTTATACCCTTGTCCTGATATCTGGATTTAGAGTTTAACTAGGACCTTACTGTACCTTCCCATTTATAAGAATGTCATTTAAACAATGTTCTCACGTGGAGAAATAGCCTTTCAAGCAATACAGAACTTATCATCATCATCAAACCCTTGTCCCAACTATGCTGGGGTTGGCTACACGAATTCAATTTCTCCATGCCGATCTATCTTGAGCCAAATCCTCAAGTAAGTTACACTTATTCATATTTATTTTTACTACCTCCATCCATTTCTTCTTTGGCCTACTCCTTCCCTTGGTGGGCCATCGACCTTTATAACCAAACTTTTCCTTTCCAGCATCGTTGCCGACTTGCGTTGGACATACTCAAACCATATCAAACGGGGTTTTCTAATTTTATTCCCTATTGTTGTTACCCCTAAATGCTCTCCAAAGCGGTCATTTCTAATTTTATCCTTCCTAGTTTTACCACACATCCACCTTAACATTCGCATCTCTGCTACATCCATTTTGTGCATAGGTTGCCTCTTGATTGACCAATATTCTACTTCATAGGTCATGGCTGGTCTAATCGTCGTCTTGTAAAATGTTTCCTTCAATCTCGTTGGCATTCGTCAGTTACAAAGCACTCCAAAAGCAAGTCTTCACTTCAACCATCCCACTTTTATCCTTTGTTTGGCATCTTCATCGATCTCCCTATCCTTACTAAATATAAAGCCTAGGTAACGGAAAGAATCACTTTGTGGTATCTCATGGTTTTCAATTCTCACAATAGTTTTAGCCCTTTCTATTTGCCCACTGAAGTTACAAACCATTTATTCCGTCTTTGTACGGCTTATTTTAAAGCTTTTGGATTCTAAAGCCTCCCGCCATCTCTTGAGTTTTGCATTTACACCATCTCTTGATTTGTCTACCAACACAATATCAACTGCAAATAACATGCACCAAGGTACCCCTTCTTGAATATGAGCAGTTAACTAATCCATAATCAATGCAAAGAGATAAGGGCTTATGGCTAGCCTCTGATGCAAACCTATGCTCACTGGGAACTCCCCGTCTCTCCACAAGTAGTTCTCACACTCGTTACTGCTCCTTGATATATGTCTTTAATAATTTCAATATAACATCTTGGAAGATTCCTTTTGTTTTAAACCCACCAAATTAAATCTCTAGGTACTTTGTCGTATGCTTTTTCTAGATCGATGATCATAATCAGATTTTTCCTCTTTGCTTGATATTTTCCATAATTGCCTTAGTGAAAAGATAGCTTCCATTGTTGGCCTCCTTAGCATAAAACCAAATTGATTTTCAGATATCTTGGTCTTCTGTGTAAATCTTTGCTCCATTACTCTCCCATATCTTCATAGCATGGCTCATAAGTTTAATCCCACGATACTTGGTACAGTTTTGTATATCTCCCTTGTTCTTATATATAGGTATTACAATACTTTTTCTCCATTCATCCGACATTTTTTTTTTTTTTCATTAATATCTTATTGAAGAGTCTAGTTAACAAAATTTCCCCAACCTCTCCCAAGCATTTCCAAGCTTCAATCGTGATGTCAATTGGACCCATAGCCCTTCCTATCTTCATTTCCTAAGCAATCCACAACTAACTCTGTGACTTTACATTCTCCTTGTTAAGGCTTTCTAGTTCTAGGTTGTAATCAAACCTAGCATGATATCAGAGAAGGGTTTTGATCATCTTGAAGATCCAGCTGTTTCCTTTCCTTGCTCTTTTCTTCCTGTTCACGTGATCACAATTCATGACCGGTCAAAGATGATCACCATGGCTGAATATGGAAAATAACTATATATATATATGTATTGTGTGTGTGTGTGTGTATAAATCAAGCATCTAATGGTCAGTATTCCCTTCAAAGAAGTACATTTGTGTAGGCCAAAGGAGCAAATAGCTGCATCTCTTTTATTCTCTAACATGCAGAACCACAAATTCAATTTTGGCAGGTGCAGTCGACCTTGTGTATTGGTGTTTGGAACCATTTAGGGTGGGCCCCACAACAGATATCTCAGAATAGTTTCTCCCAAGACACAAACATAATCATCAGTAAATGCAATTGGAACTTGAATAAGCTTGCCTTTAAATGGTATTCTCTGCTCATTGATTGAATAGTTAGGAGCATTTTTTGAAATAGAAAAAAGAAAAGGAAAAGAGGACTGGCCCTGGCCTATCATGCGTCTGTCAAAGGCTGCTTGAGATCACCAGTATACAGTGGTGGAGACACATAGTGTTGTTTCCTTTAAATTTGGGAAAAGATAGTTGGCATATCTCATGCCTATAAGTGATCTTATCATCTTTGCCCCTCCTCAATTTTGTTCTTTTTCTTGTTTGCCCCTAAACAAATTTGTTTTACCTTATTGTAAAGAATAGAATTTCCAAACATATAAGCACAATCTTGACATTTACTCTTATCGAAAAGACAACTCATCACAACTACCCACTTACCAATTCCATTTGAATTATATGGTTTCAATTGTTTCTCTTTCTTCTTTCTCTACCTATTTACTTCTCACTAGAGCTTGAATACAATAAGTGAGTGGAACCCACAGTACGGCCCACTTAATGAAAATCCAATCCATTTAAAATGGATTTCTTGTCCCAATTCTTTTTACAGCAGTTAGGTGGAGGTGTCGTGGAGCATTCATAAACTGGCTCACAAGGTTGACACCATTAGAGATATCCTCAACAATGCTGTCTATGATGGTCGACTGATTGTTGTAGGAATTCTGGTACCTTTCTAAAAAAAAAAAATCGCTGCCTCGAGGTAGGATATTTGAACCTTTTTGTGGATCTCCTTTTTTTCACGCTCATTTTCATCTCAACTGTCCAAAATATTGGATTCTCATCCGAATTGGGTGAGACTTCGTTAGTTGGAAGCAGAAAACCATTCCCTCACATCTAGGGAGATCTGATTGCTCCACTGATCACACTGTGAGCTCCCTCAATCAGATCCAGCTGCAGAAATAGGGTCTCCCAGCCTATTTCTGTGATTCAGTCACAAATCTGGTTCCTTTGTGCTTGCTGCTGCTATATTTGCGCTTATTTGCTGTGTGCTGCCGCCATTCTTGCTGTATAACATAGACTACCGTTAATCTTGCTGCAATCTTTTGATCTGCTGGACGCACTTTTCTTGATTAAGATGGAAAAGTCTGAAATTCCTCTTATCTGCTTTAATGGAAAAAAATTATACATCATGGGCTTTTCAGTTTCAACTATACCTTGAACGAAAGGAGCTTTGGGGGTATGTTGATGGGACAGAAAAGAAACCCACGGAAGATGACAAGAAAATCTTGGCCTGGAAAACCAAAGATGCAAAAATTAAGATATGGATACTTGGAACTGTTGAACCACATTTCATTTTGACTCTCAGGCCATGTCAAACAGCTAAAGAGATGTGGGAATATTTACAAAAGGTATATCATCAGGGCAATTCTTGCCCTATCAATGGGACTTTCTCAAATTTTAATTGAAACAATCTTATGCATTATAAAATCTACACTGATAATATTAATGTCACATGGATATGCATTTTAATTGAATTAATAATTAAAAAGTAAATTACATATGAATGATGTGATTATCAAACCCATATTATGACATTTAAGAAAATTATTTAATTTGGATTTTCATATTTATAATAATATGCTCACAAGTAAATTTGTTAAAATCATGCAGTTAGAAATTCTTCTATAGTCTACTGGGTCCGTTATTGAATGTTGTTGGATGTGGAAAGCAATGCAAGTTTATTATCTTTTTATCATTTTGGGGATAATTCCATAACTAGTTTTTGAGGATAGTTATTCATATTAAGTAAACTAATTAATTTATGTTAAAATTTTAATTATATCATCTTTTTGTTGGCAAAAAAATAATTTTCTTATTATTTCTCAAATTTCTTACTAAGAGAAATTTTTTGCCCCCTCTGGGAAAAAATCTTGGCTCCGCCACTGGCAGTATACATGACCCCTCACATATCATGTATGGAACCTGTGAGATGGTTTTCTTGTTTGCTTGTTAACTTGTATCTCTGAGCAAATGATGTTGGATTAAGACCTGAACTATGAAAATGGTCCTTAGCTATGTAAAAATGAAACTAGATCTGGTAGAGGAGCTAGGACACACTATTGTACTGAATAAATGGCTGCTTTGTGCTATATTTTTCCTGTATTTAGTCAATTTGAGGAGAAGTTTGAGGAGATCAATGTTGAGGAGACAACTCCAAGCCTCCAACTTGCATCTAGTTCAGGGTCTGCAGTAACAATGATCACAGACAACAGCGGCGGGAAAGAGATGGGGTTAGAAGTTCAAGATCCTCAGAGAATTTGCTCAGACCTAAATGCCTCGCAGGACTTTGTTGGTGGCATCATGAAGATTGTCCCTTCAGATGTAAGTGCTACATCTAAGGAGTAAATTACAGGACTGATGATATTACCTGGATGTCAGTTCCTGCACACTTTTAACATCTTTTGTCTGGTGATTGAAACTAGGGTATTCCTCTTTTAAGAGCTCGTCACTTTCAGATCCGATGATTCATACATGACGAGGTTTTTCCCAAGTGACAAATTCAGTACAAAAGTCTGGCTTATACCTACATACATAGATATCTGTAACTTGCTGTGATAACCAACACAGAATTAGAATGTCATCTATGATGCCCAGATACAAACATGGATACGGACACTGATACGGGGATAGGGATACGACTCACTTTTGCAGTTCTAGGAAACGGATATGGATACAGGTGTTCTAATTTTTTCTTTAGATCACTTTTGAATCAATGAAATTATCATTGTTTTCGGCCCTTTCTAGCATTTTTTATTGTGAGAAGTAAGAATATTAAAAGAACTACATGAAATACAGGACTTTATAAGTAGGATATGTTAAACTTGTTCCCTAGAAGTATCGGTGCAATATTAGGTACCAATACAAGTGTCGTATCGGACGGTCCGTTGGGCTTGTACAAGTATGCGGGTATCATAGATTGTCATCGATGCTTGTTCCTAATAGACAGATTAACTATAGGGATCAAGTGTTATCTGTTAACTTTGGTGTTTCTTCTTTGCACTGCTAATCATCCTTTTAGGATGGTGGTATCGTTCACCTCATAGGTATGCTTATTATTGGATGTGGCTTTTGTTTGTTGTGCAGAATGATGCAGATTACTGGCTTCTATCAGATGCTGATGTCAGCATCACAGACATGTGGGGAACAGAATGTATCCTTTTATTTAAAGAAATTTCTCTTCAACTTTATATCTCTAATGTAGCATGGCTTTGAAAGTTAACGACGAGTTCCTTCACTCATAATAGCTGGGGTCGAATGGGATGGGGCGGACAGACTTACTACTGAAAATTTTGCAGAGAGTGATGTAAGCACGCTGCAGTCACAAACCCCACCTTCAGGTGTGATTGAAGTGCCATCTTGTGATAAATCTACACAGAGGTGAATGGGTATCGATTGGCTACATTGAGATATTCAGGCATCTGCTTGTTCAGAACTGTTAATATCCACCCCTCTGCTGTCTCCCCACTCTTATATGTCATGATTCTGTCTCGTTTCCGAGGGTCTAGTTTCAAAAACAAGAAAAAAAAAAAAAAAAATTTACTGTCTGGGGGCTTTTCCAGGACTGACTAGTAAAGGACCTAGATTGATCTGGAAGTTCACAACCTTTTGGCATTACAGCTAGTTTCCAAGCAAGGTTATATTGCAAAATCTGTTATTAAGGGATGGAGAAATGAAAAAGGTAGCTGGTCCAGTGTACAGCCGGGGATGAATAGAAGTGACTTTATTTTGCTTCTCCATGCATTATGATTCCATATATCAAATCCTTTCTGCTCATTTTTAACTGTTTTATTTTGACTGGGCTGTATCAAAGTAAATTATATGGATGGTTAATGTTGAACAAGACTTAGTTTTATACCATGATTTATAGTATGATGATATTACAATCTTCACAAATCTTTTGTTTTATGACATGAATAAGTTTTTTTTTCGTGTATCAGTCATTTTGTACATATGGACCATATGATTATGTAATTGGTTTAGAGTCTGCGTTGGATGTATTGTGCCCGAAGATGATGAAAAATAAAATGAAGTAACCCTATAACCACAGTTGAATTCATTTAGCTCTCGAGGCTGGTGAAAAATTATGTCACAATGGGTGGGGTTATGTTTCTGTCAAATGCAGCAGATTCGGCTAAATCTAATGATAATAATAATTAGTTATCCGTTTATGCAGAATGGATTTTGCCCATGACTGGTTGCTGAAAAAGAGTAAAATGTGATTTCCAGTGAACTTGGGGGATATATATACATACAGACATATAGGGGCCAGCTCTCCAAAGCTGCACCTTAGGATAAGGTTAAGTAGAGGTAAGCTCAAGTGTGTGGTGGGGCCCACCTGGAGACCCACATGGGGTAAGGATAGGGGGGTTTCAATGACTCCTTGGGACCCTCTTTGCAAAAAATCAGCCTCAACTGTGGTTTTTATTATCTCCATTTGGGTCCCAAAAGTTTAATGGTCAACATTCTATTCAAATCGGTACACAGTTGATCCAACGGTCCGGTATGGACCAAGGGTCGGCCTCACAGGTGTGAGCTTACGGCATTTTATCCTAAGCTTTAGCTTAGGAGAGGCTTGCTCATATAAGATTCCTACAAATGATGGAACGGGTGGGGATCGAAAGATCCAAGTGAGGCCAACCTAGATATTAAATTTGAAGTCAATCTAATACCTCTAATCCATTCATCCGTGGTCCACAAGCTTAATGACTTTATATAAAATAATAAAATCGATCCTCGATCCAATAGTTCACTCCATTTAGATCTATCAAAACCTAGTGCGACCCGTGTAAATGGGCAGGGTGGGTTTCGATGGTCCGTTCAGATGGACCAATAGGTGGCCCCATGAGGTGGCATGTACTGTATTGGCCAAATGAGCCACATGCCTAATAGCTTAACCATTCATGGCCCTATGGGCCGGAGAGCCTTAGTTCTGTTGTAAGTTTAAGATAAAGTAAATGTAACTGCAAGATAGGTTTTATCCCACTCACCTTAACACCTAGGATAATGAGGGTTTACAACCTTACATGTTTTCTATAAATATGATGTGTGGGGTAAGAGGAAACCACTGAAAGTTTCCCTGAGATTTTCAATAAGCTTTTTAAATGGCATCAGAACTATTGGGTTGTGTCTTATATTGTTGGTTTAACATGTCAAAGTTTTGAAGAAACGAAGGTTGTCGATGCAGCAGAAGTACGGATCTATAAGAGCTAGCTGTTAAGGACAACATAGGCTTGAATCAGGCACTGGTATGGAGATCTGTGACTGTTTATGAGAGATCAGTTATGTATGATTCACTCTTCAAGATCCAAGGGCAAGGATGGACACCCTGGATGGATGTAGAAGATGATGATGGAAAATTGTGGATCTAGTGGAAGGAGGATAATTTGTTCAAAGTAGTGCCAACTCATATCTCTCATGCCTATATATAGCCCTTTGGCTAATGGGTGATAAAGTCTCTATTCAAATTCAAATTGAGAGATGATTAGGATAAAGTAATAGATCAATCTCTCTCAATTTAAATTTGAATGTAGATATGATAAAAAGATAAAGAGTTGGATAAAACTCAGGCTCTTCTTGACTCCTTGTGAGGGGTGTATCTTTGTGAGTGGGGTCCACCCACATGTAAACACAAGAGGGCCCCATCACAAATGCCAACATCTCCCACTCGCACCGAACAAGATTCATCCCATTAGATCACTAATTTCCATCACCAAACTCTACAAAGTAAAAATGGACCTGAAGAGTGGGACCTCCACGATGCCTATTCACGGAGAGAATGTAAACTAAGTCGCCATATGACTAGAATACACCAACTAACTGACACACATCAGTCTACCCTAGACACTCGCATGACCACACCGAATTGGATATTGACTCATACCCTTGAGACTTGTGACGTACCTATCAGCGAGGTACGCGTAGACATTCCTGGTTATATTTCCTAGTGGCTCGAGTTGTACGGAATTTATGCCAAGGTTTCATTAGAGTGGTCCATTGGACCCGGTTCATAATTCATGGTATTTGGGTCATTGTATTGGAGCTTTCTTAGGGGTTAAGAAAGTGGAGATTATATATATCATGTACGACTCTGAAGAGAGTCAAAATGTGAGTCTATGCTCTCTTGCCATGGATGTACGCAATTTTGCCGAACCACGTAAAATTATCGTCTATCCTATGTGGCATGTTTAATTGATCGCAGGTATTGCGCTTTCGCATGCACGCGCACAACAAGCAATGGACCACTCCGGTGAACCCGGAATACAAAACATAAACCCAAAAGAACCCTATCCTCTTTGATGGGACGGTTAAAATTGCAATGTGACCCAACTTCTTCAGTAACTTTGTTTCAAGTACTATCTGTAGAACTACTTTGTCTTTCAGTTTCACAGATCACCATACACCAATTGCCGGTTTTGAAAATCCCATCCCATCTGAAGCCTTTTCTTATGGTTTGCCACTTTGCTGGACTCAAATATGATCTCAATCGTCCATATTTTTGTCTGCTACTCTGTTTGATCTCAAATTCTACCACAAGGTGCGTCAACTCCCCACATAGCCAAGGTCTTTCGAATCCAGACAAAGGTTATCTTTTTCTAGAACCTTTCCTCCACATAACAAACATCAAATGATTGCTCTCTGACAGAAGGCATTTCAGGTTCTTTGATACCATCAGTAGGAGCCATCTCCTCTGGTCAACAGCACTGAAGTCACCAATAGGGTTTGTTTGGCTAAAACACCTGAACCTCTCTCAAATAAGTACACATCTTAATTTAGTCTTTAATTTCTGCATCTCATCTAAAATTGAAGGAGAACCATTAGCTAGTTATCTTTGGAATATAGTGGCACTTGATGGATTTGAATATGGAGACTCCGATATGTGGCCGGAGATCTATGTGCGTTTCGGCGATTGAGAAGCTCCGTGGATCTCTTCGTATCTATTTAACCTATGGGAATGGAGAGTATCCGACCCTAAGACTCCCTTTTCTTATATAGACAAGTCCCAAAGAGTCACACTTATTGGAGACTTCATCGCCAAAAAATCCACATCCACTGATCCTATTGAGAGTCTTATTTGTTTCTTATATTAAGTGGGATTGTGTTCTTTGTAGGCCTCTGCCCTGCTTGATTTGACGTGGGAAGCGTGGCACGCGGGCCACACAATTTCCTACAATATCCCGCTTGACATGAATTCCACGTACTCCAACTATTCTTCCTTTGTCCCTATACATATCACATGCCTGACTATCTAGGCAATAACTCAGTGCAAACTAATAATCATTTCCACAAGTGGGACACCTGAGAGAATAATCTCATTATTTTCGACCCACATCTCAGATACTCTGAGATCTTAGTTCAGTTAGGGGATTGTGAAACTAGTGTTTTATTTTTACTGATGTGATGGTGGACTTTAACATATGCACCGGCTCATCAATTCTTACCAACCTCGATTATCCATGAAGAGATGCAACTTAATGGCCACTTGGACTACTACTGTATTTCCTGGTTGTGTACTCAACTTCTACTCCAGATAGAGCTTCCAAGATCTATTCCTTTTGCGTTTTGAAAAAAGAGTACTAGCTTGAGGTAAAGATACAACCAGACATGGACCTCCTCTAGGCCAAGTCACAACCTCAACTAATATCCTACAACCATGAAGTTCTAAGTTAACAACTAAGCCATAAATAACATAGCAAATCTTTTGATGCATATAAGATTCCTATTATTCATTTGCTTATCTTATTCACTCGCCAAACTTGGACATCCAGATTACTTAGGAATCTGATACGAGATCCACGGCGATTACTAATACCGATCTTGTAAATCCGGTCATAAAGCATCTCATACATGATACTTCTCTCACCATCTTCGCTAAGGCTTGTTTGTTACCAACAACCTGCCCTTTTGCTTTAATGAGACTATGATTATTGGACAATTTTCTACACATACAAATGAGAGGGTTAATTGGCTTGCCGTTAGCATTATCAAACAGTTTCAACATATTTTCAAATAAGATCCCTTGTGATAAAGTCAATAGCTATCATTCATTAGGTTACTTGTAAGGCTTTTCCTAACTTCCGTTTTAGGAACAACGTAGCATTACATTCATTAGGTGCAACTACTAGTGTGACGCCCCGGAGTCCCACATGTACTATAGAGAGGAAGGTGAATTGGGTTATATGTAGATCTCACACCTTTACCTTGCATGAGGCTTTTTGATGGGTTAAGGCCCATAAGAAGCAAAACCGTGAGGCCCATGGGCCAAAGCGGACAATATCATGCATGGGTATAGGGTGGGGTGTTACAAATGGTTTCAGAGTCTACTCTCGACTAGTTCGAATGTGGGTCCCCTGCCGTGACTTGGTGCAAGTGGGTGGGTCTCTATGTGGGCGGGCCAAGAGGGCTGGCAGGCTACTGCACATGGACGATAAGCCCTAAGGAGGGTGGAATGTGACGCCCCGAAATTCCACATCGACTATAGAGAGGAAAGTGAATAAGGTTATATGTAGAGCTTATACCCTTACCTTACATGAGGCCTTTTGATGGATTGAAGCCCATCAGAAGCAAAACCGTGAGGCCCGTGGGCCAAAGCGAACAATATCATGCATAGGTATTTTATATTTATTTAAGGATCCGTTCTACTTAGATTCACCCTCCTAAGAGCCTATGCCCTCGATCTTGTACTAGATCATCCATCTGTCATATCTCGTTCTTATAAATCATTTTATTTCTTCTATCATAGCCTATAGCCAAATTTATGCATCATGCATATTAACCGTTTGAGAGTAGGTGTTGGATCCAATTCCTTTACAGTTTCCATTATATTATAGTAGTCTGCCACTCTTGTCGGATGTTATCATTCCTACGATTCCCAAATCATACTGGTCGTCTCTTGTCAAGTGGGTGCTGGCCTGGACTTTTATATTCGACATTAACTACGTCGAGAACTCTCACTGACGTGAAAACCCATCACACTCCTGAATTATTAAGGCTTATCTCTGTATACATAGAAATTAAGAATGGGGATGCAAGAATATATAAAATCATTTGTTTCATTCATACAAAAATAATAATAAATATAACATTCATTCCCTCATTTTACATGAAATACAAATACATATGAAAAAATGGGGACATGGCTCAAAACTAAGAAATCATGCTTCAACTCTTGATGAAGGCATGAAACTAGTCCTTAACCTACTTCGAAAATCTTCTCTTCATGAACAATCTTCCTAGCTTCTCCCTGTTTCATAAAGCTTTTAAATAAAAAGGCTCTTATCTTTTTGTATTGTCGTCCATCTCCAGCAAGAGAAAATATTGCTTTGGTGGGGAATATAATGTAGAGAAGCTGAGATGGGGGAGATGGAGTGGAGAAGATGGATTTAAAGGAAAAAAAAAAAAAAAAAAAAGGACATTCTTCTTACTTTTCTCTTTTCCTCTCTCTTTTCTCCTTCTCTTGCTTTTGTTTTCTCCTCTTTGTTTCCAATAAAAATAGCCGAACTCCTCTCTCCAAGAACAAACCGTCCCCCTCTATTTGCTTCCCCCACTTCTCGTTATATTTCCTTATTTTCAGAAGTTCTGATAACTACCCATGCAAACCAAGAGGCTATGGAAACTAGGTTAAAATAAAACCATATTAGCCACTTAGCCATCACTTAATAGCTAATGTGAAATTTATCAAAATATCATATTTACAAAGCTTTGACTGCTTATAAGTCATAGATGGAGCCATATTGTTTCTCCTCGTGTCAACATGACCTAGGCCAGAAATTGACTTGCATTGACATCAACCAAAATTGGTCATATGGCTAAAGCCACAAATTGGCTTAGACCGGAATCAACCAAGATTGGCTGAGGCCAGAAATTGGCTTGGACCTGAATGTATGCATTGGATATGGCACGATATGGTTGCAAAGAGTTGGCTTGAACCCATATTAATCATATTAATTGGCCCCGTCAATCTAAGAAAGTTTGACGAAACCCATGAAATCCATCAGGTATGATACAGGGCACGACTCCATGCCATATAGAGGTTGCCGATCGTGGGTTTTATGGTGGGTCTGTTAGCTAAATGAATTTAGATCCATCTATGCATAAGTGGGCTCAATGCATATTTGGGTTTACGCCCATCTAATTATGACCCGCAACAAGGGTCTTGTGCCCAATAGAAGTTTGACGTTCTTTTATGCCAACAATCTCGATGATTTATTTGGGTTCCAATTGGAAGTAACCATTCCGCCATTCATTTATCATCCACTTATAGTGATTAAAGGCACGATATTCCTTGGATAATTATAACGAGAAAATAAGTCCCATTATTCTCGTTTATAATTTCTATTTGCTTGTGGCTGTAATGTTGAGTGTACCACATATCCCCAAATCTAGATTTGACACAAGTCCTACAACTCTTAGGATGGTCTCGGGCACAAATTTGGAGGGTGTGTGGATCAACATATATCGCGCAGTCAATATCTCCTCCCCACGAAAACGGCGGAAGGCTTGTTTAGCTAAATGCGGACTTAACATGTACGGAATTAACATGGTTAGTAAGTAATGATTTCACTTTTACCACACCATTTTTTGTGGAGGTGTATAGAAACAAGTTCCATACATATATATATATATATATATATATATATATATATATATATATGTACACAAAATTACACAATATTCAATGTTTTTTCATCCTTATAAGAAATGCACACGTCACCCATTCGGATCAAATCGGTTCATTTCTTGCCCTTTTTTATTTTTTACTTCAACGGTATAGCATTGAAATATTTTAAAAATTACTTGAAGTTCATGCCAATATGGCAAACCATATATATATGGATCCTTTGAAGCCATCAATACTGGTAACAGTTTCCTACTCTTTTAAGTTATGGACATTTTATAACTAGCATTTGCCGAGGGTGAATAATATCACAACTCCCTACCTCTAGTTTATTCATGAAAAACTCTCTCTAAGCCTTTTTCCACTTAGACATGACGCACATGATTTTTCTTATACCAAGGGCGGGCATGAGTCTTACTTAACCAGTCTATTTATTTTGTTCCAGTGGATGGGTCTTATTTTTAAATTCATAGTTGTGTAAAACCACACATTCAACATATACAGAACAATCACAACTAGAAGATTTCATCATACGGGCTATACATTACCCATTACAAATCATCTCAGATATTCAAAAGACTAACAATTTCTTATGCATACAAAATTACACCTACTTTGCTTCTAATCAAACTCATTTAACACTATTTGCCCCACAGAATTTTCTCCTTTCCCAGACTAGGTATGATTATAGCATCTATTAAAAGCAATTATTTGCAAATGTAAGTCCCATATGGTTGTTGATTTTATCACTTAAGGTTTTATACACTCTGCATAAATGCTCATATCTCTAGATTTTATCCTTATCCTGGAGATTACATGAAAAGTTTATAGTGGCACCACCATTTCTGTTCACTTACCTCTGCCGGATCCATGGTTATAATCTCCATGTCTGATCCATGAGATTGTCTATTTCGTCATTTTCTCTTATCCCCATGATTTATACTAATCTTTACATTCTTTGCCTCTAAGTTCATTGATTTTTCATTTTACAAGAGGTCTGGGATTTAAGAGTCACACTCCCACTAAAGTGGAAGACTCGACAATAGACATAGAATATGCAACACTTTTTGATTAATTGGGTTTTCCACTATGGTCAGCACTTATTAAAATTGATCGATCACGCCAATTTTCGATCAATAATTGTTCAGGCAATTTACATGTATGCATCTTAGGTTATTTTTAACCGAGATCCAGTGGTTTTTATCACATTTACCATATCCTACGGTTCATTGATTTGTTCTGCCATTGGATTGTGCATACATTACTTTCACTGGGGGTGCAATCGCCCCCACGGAACTTGGGTCCACTCTAAAGCTCTAATAAAAAATATGTTAGATAGTCCACAAAACTCAACTACATGTTTGGGTCCACCCCTTTTCAAATGAAAAGCTTGGGTCCACCAATAATTCCTTCGATCAAATCTTTGACATAGTTCTACACAATATATTAGATATCTTGAGAAACCATTCATCGTACTTTCACTGCTTATCAGATGACAATTAAACAGTTCTACAGTGAATGTCAATGATTTACAAAAGAATATTTTTAGTTGGATTTTAACACGATGTAATGTCGTATATATCCCCACATTAGGCACTTAAATGACATCTTCAGACAGGTGGGGTCTTCCCATTGTAGTTCTTATCTCTTGCAAGGTCATGCTATGCAATTTTTAAAGATATATCCTAAATCCTAATAGAAAAAAGGAAAGTTTAAATATGCTGACCTATCACGCTAATCAAAACCTTTATGAACTGTTGGATAATCTTTCTTTTGTTGCCACTGCGTAGATCTCCTCACAACGAACTTGCAGGCGTAGAAAGATGATGAATCGGACTTCGGATCACCAAGATATCGCGATTTAAAGATGGACGGCTGATTTGCACTCTGCATGCGTCACTACAGGCGGCTCCCATCCCGTACTTGTGCCTGCACCAGTGCCTATCACTGGCTGGTCTTTTCGAGCGGGTTCCTTCACATAGAGTTCTGAAGATGAATAATCAACAGAATCTTATTGTGTGATTAGATGACATCAAATATACAGAGCATCCAAATAGGGTTTGAAAATGGAAAAGTAAAGATTCAAAATGAGTCTGACACGAAGTTTGAGGAATATGATTCGGAGGTTGGCAAACTTGAATGAACTCTTTGCTATTAGCAAACAATTGGCCAAATTTAAGTTGTTGAGTGTTGAGCGATAATAGTTACAACATAAAAAATATTGTTTCAAGAATAAGTTTTGAGGTTATTTTGGTCTTTATACCTCGACTTTCTTAGGGTTTAAGAAAATAGTGTTATATATTATGATGTAACGTCTAGCCCTAATCCTAAGAAGATGAAGAAAGAGGAATAGATGAAATCTGTTTTTGTGGGTGCATACACATTTGCTGAACCACTTCAAATCTTGTGGTATTCTTTGTGATTGATTGCTTGATTGATGTGTGGGAATTATTTAGTATGTGTCAAGCGTAAGCTTTTCTGCTGCCACAACAAGAACTGCTATTAGAGTTCAAGGTTTGTTTCCAAGGATAGTAAGATTTCTTGGAGTCGCACAATCGATGTGCATGAGAGATAGAAAAAAGACAAGAATTTGTTGTGAATCAACGGTTCTAATCGATTCTCTAAAAGTGCTCTTTACTTTCAATGTTCAATTTAAACAAACATTTGTTGGGTTTAATCTTTTTGTTGTTTTGAGTTCAGATTTTTAAATTAAAAATGGAGGAAGTTTTGTGCAATCAAAGGCATAGATCTAGAGGAGCTTTGTTTCCGTCGGACCGCATATGAGAGGCAAGAGGGTGAGATTCATTTTGGTTATTGCAAAATAGGACCCAACCTCAATCTGTAGGGCATGTTTGGTAAACAGAGAGAATCCTCTATCCAGAGGATCCCTTCATATTCCTAGAACCATGCTATCGTCTCTAAAGATCTTTTTAAAGGAGACAATCACTGTAATCCACCTTTGGCAAACACTAGGAATTTGTGCATTTATATATATATGAGATCCAATGGTCACAAGTTTTTTGTAGTTTCCTGACAATCTGCGACGAATCAACCCTAAATTTGAACTCTTAGCAATTTTTGGTTGGATGGTTCGGATCTCTGCGGGTCCCACAAAATTCTTTTAAAAACCATTTTTAGGGTGTGAATTCTTTTTCTAAATCTCTCATAAAATATGATGAATCAACGCCTAAAAATCCAGCTAATAGCCATTCTTGGACCTTCTAAACAAGATTAACGGTTTGGATTGTAACTGTGGGACCCATAAGTTAGATTTCGAAAGAAAAAATATAACCTCTAAAGTTACTACTGTTTGAACTATTCATCCGCAAGCCATTGTTCATCCAAAGGTTTTGCAGTGTGGAAAATCAGCCTTCATCCTGTTTTGCCATTTTCTCACCATCCATAATGAATTAGGCTGGTAAATTTGACCCTATAATTGTCTTAGGCCTTTTGAAGAGACTGAACAGTTAATATTTTGCAAAAGTGGCCCATAGAATTCCAAAACTTGTGATTTAATGGGCTAGACTCTTTGAAAATATCTCAAAATATATGAGGAACCAACGGCTTAGATTTGACTTCATAGCCATTTTCGACCTTCTACACATGATTAACGATTGGATCTTGATTGTGAGACCCATAAGGCAGGGTTCCACAACAGAAACCGTTTACCCTTAAGTTACCCCACAAGTATTGTTCACCCGCCATCCTGCAACATTTCTTCACTTGTGAGAAGAGAGAGATGGGGGTGTGGAGACCGAGGAATCATCTCGAGCGGGTGTTTTTGAGGGTTTGGGAGGATTAAAAAAATCCTCTCTTGATTTTCCTCTTCACCCAAACGAAGGTTTTCCTCAAAACTGAGGAAAGTCACAAAAGGATTCCTCTGCGAGGATATTACCCAAACATACCTAAGTGATTTCTTTGTAGGTTGAATTTATTCCTAGTCATTGGGTCTTGAAGTGCACTACATGTTAAGCCACTGAAATGGGGTTTATGTTTGGAGAAGATTGGGATTTGCAAAGGAGAGGAATTACATTTTCTGCTTTTTGGAGTGGGAAGTACAGATGAAAGCAACGGAAATGATAAGAATAGAGAGAAACATAGCTGATGTCATTGCTCGACTAAAAGAGGACAGAGAGAGAAAGACTGTTGAGACAACGTCCACCCTCGCTACTGAGAGGTCATAATTGTGGTCGAGCCCTCGTCCTCACCATAAAACTCTTGTTGTGTCATTTTCCATCACCAAGTGGTTTTGTGATAAGTGGTAGCTCAATGGGGTGTAAGATCCTTCAGAGCCATTGCTCAACTAAGAGAGAGATAGAGAGAAACATAGCTGATGCCATTGCTCAGTTGTCTGAGAGAGAAAGAGAGAGAGAGAGAAGAGAGGGAGAGAGCTCCATAGCTAATGAGTTGTCATATTATATGCACGCATAAGAATTTTCAAAAATAAATTATATATGTCATATATTTTCAAATTTATACTGAATTCATGGAAAAAAGTCTATATATAATGTATACACTTAAATGAACTCAATTGAAGGGTTTACCTCCATGTCAATTATGAAGGAGGTGAGAGATGGCAAGAACTCAACAAGATCGAGAGATGTGTTAAATATCAACCTCATTAGATTATCTTTACCCCTTGATTTATGTCCCTCAAGTTTGATCATATTGGAAAACATTAGGGGCGCGTTTGGTAACTCTAAAAATAAAATATTTTTTAATGGTTTAGAGCTTATTAATAATTTAGAGTGTTTTATAAAACTCTATGAATTTTCTTAGAATTTAATTTTACGAAAAAATTAGTGCTAAACCATAATTACACAAATTGATTAAGAAGGATACTACAACATAGAATTAGGATGTTGTACATAGTACAAAAGACCAACTTGCCCTGCAATGATATTGTTAGGGCTCGTTAAAAAATAAAAAACCTCTTTCCGATTTTTCCCCTCTTCCCTAGAATGATATCGTTAGAGTTCGTTGAAAAGAATCCCTTTGCAAATTTTCCCTTTTTCTTCATTGACTTCTATTTTATCCCTTTCTTCGTAGTTCCCAATTCGATGCCTGATGTATGGCGACAAAGAGAGTTTGTGGATGAGAGATAGAAGAACGGATGAACCTCTTCATTCACAAATACCAAATTGCATACTAATAATCTATTTCATAGGCCTTAAAAGTTGTATGTCCCTGCAACCCCGACACTAAGTTCTTTGCCATTGTGAGAGGACTCTAAATCTAGAGTTCTCTTTGTAATTGATGGTGGAAATGGTACTTTTCCAACTCCTACTTAAATATGACATTGAGAGCAATAATGTATTTGCCATGCTTAGAGAGATTTGAGATTTTGGAAAAGAAATGGGAAACGAAAATGGGGAAGAGAGAGGTTTTGAGTCACAAAGAGAAAAATAGGAGATGCAAGAGAAGACAATGAGTTACTTTTTTCGGGCAGGAAATAAAGATAGGACAAATGATATCGTTCGGAGAAGAAGAGGGGAAAAGCTTTTAGCAGTGAATCCTAATGATATCGTTTGGGGAAAAAGACTCTAATAAGTTTTTTATTTTTTTCGGAATGAGATCTAACGATATCATTCTAGGAAAAATTGGTCTTTTGGTTGTGTATGACACACTAATTGGATGTTTTAGGTCTTTCTTAATCGATTTGTGTAATTAGAATTTATAACTGATTTTTTCATAAAAACCTCTAAATATAAGTGATGACAGCAGCTAATATATCCAAACATATTTCCTAATAAAGGTGGAGAATGACGGTAATTTTGGGTCCATTACATGAAATTCTCTCATAACATTTTATACTTACACAAACACCCTCGGTAAACATCGACTCTTCTTATCCGCAGATCATCGAGAACTATATTTTTCAGAAATTATTGCAAATGCATCTGCTCACATGATGCTTTTTTTTTTTTTTTTATCATTACATTGGTTCACCAAGAACTCCATCTTGCAACGCATGCATAAATCTGAATGTTCATCTTCAAGTCTTTATTGTTGATGGGCCCTTTTTTTCTTTTTTTTATATTGTTGTTATGAATTATCTGTAATGGGCTGTTCCCAATGATTAACACATTGATCAAAACAAAATAACAATTGACACTTATTAGGTAATATGTGACCACCACTTAGAAGAGATATTCTACAGGTCAACACATGAAAGTTGAAAGAGAAAAGAAATGCCATGGTCAAGAAATTCTTGCAAAGCCCTTCCTGATGGAGCAGTCATCATCCAAATTATTGTAACTATCTTGCATGATATCATATGATACAATTGATGATGGACCCAGGTTTCATCCCATATATATGGAACCATCTAAATATAGATGAGGACTGAATCAAGATGAGAAATTAGAGATTCATTTGAGAAAAATTACTCCTACCAATTGTAAATTTTCCTACTATCTCAGACACTATTTGCTGATAGAATGTTTGGCACCCAATTATATGGTGATGTAGGTCATCAACCCGGTTGACCATGATGATTCTTTTACACCCACCTCTCCAATAAAAAAAGGCCCATTGATTAATCATATGAGTCCTTTTCACCAACAAATGTATATAAACGTTGGAGCATAAAATATGTTACCTATCATAAAGGGTCATCAAACCAACCTCAAGTCTTAGCCCTCTCCCTGTCTCTCTCCCTTTCCCCGCGCTCACCCACTCCAGAGTTGCTGCCAGAGGGGGTAGTGATGGTTGGGCTGGGCTGAGGGTCGGGGTGGGGGGTGGGTGAGTGTAGAGAGAAATTGGGTGATGTATGAAACTATGAATGATGTCTATTTTGGTAATTTCACACTTGGGTATATTGGCCTTTTTTTTCGTACCCAAGCCAACGGGATTGGGACCCAAGAGAGAGCCCGCCTGTATACACATGGGAAGGTAGCTCACTCAAGTGGGAAGAACGCCCACACAAGTGGGAAGAGGTGAGGTACCCAGGGCAGCCAGGTAAGAACTGACGCTCCTTACCACTCGGGTAAGAAGCCGTTCTTGGGTATATTGGTCTTAAAATAAAATGATGTGCTCAGAGAAGTTTGGGATGTGACATTAGCCACTCCAGTACGCAGATTCATAGGATAGTGTGAGGATGCAAATAGAGAGTAACTTGGTCAAAGGCGGGCTAAGTGTAGGCCCCATCCCTTGCGGACCCTCAATTTTGAATTTGAATACTATATTATAGTCTATAGTGTCTAATTATACTAATTAATAGGGATTAGTAAAAGTAGATAGGTAGTTTTTCCTAAGTTTTAGTTTAATTAGCCATTTTGTGTATTTTATAGATTTCATAAGGTGTCTTTTATAATTTTAAAGTTAGTTGGTTAGAGGCCCTAGCTAGGATTTTAGATTTACTATAGGGGGTTTCCACTTGAGAAGCTTCAAGATTTCTTACCAAAAGACCAAAATACCCATGGCCTTATCTCCATTCTTAGGTAAACTAAAAGGGCATTTTTGTTATCAACCCAACCAACCAACATATATATATATATATACTAATTCCCTCCCATTCCATATGTATGATTCTCTCTGTCCCTCTCTCTCATTTTCCTCTCTTTTCTCTCTTCTTCTCTCATTTTCCCTCCAATTCTTTCATCTCCCTCCATTTTTCTCTCTAGAACCTTAGATCTAGAACTCTAAGAAGAAGAAGAAGGATATTATCACCTACAAGTGCAGGTACAACTATCATCTATCTTAAGAATCTCTCTCCCTATCTTATTAGTCTCTTCTCTCTCTTCTAATCAAGGTATATACATTCTTCTAGTTTAATTTCCCTCGAAATCTCTCTTTCTCTTTCTAGATTTCTTTCCTCATGGCAATTCTCTTATGGATTTGGGTACAGGTGTTAGAGATCTCTCTAGATCTGAGTTTTGGGTTGATTTGTGTGATTGGAAAGCCATAGGAGCTGGGATTTGCATTCTAAGCTTTGGATCTCTCTTTCTCTCCCTATTTTCATTGTTATTGGATTGAGGTAAGTGCAATATACCTACTTAACATAGAATGTCTGTTTTCCTTCACTTTGATTTTGCATTTTCAATTCAATTAATGTTTATATGCTAGATCCACCATTTGAGCTTGGTTTTATGGTTTTTGGCTATTGATGGATGGGATTATCTCATTTGGAAGATCAATGGCCAGAATGTGGATAATTGGATGTATAATGAAGTGTTCTTAATGTTTGATGATGTTTCTATGATGATGGGCGAGATTGGATATGTTTTTGATGGAAATTGGGTTGAAGAAGAAGAATTCTAGAAATCTGGATTTTGTAGCAGGCTAGTGTACTCAGTCGACCGACCTACAGTGCGGTCAACCGGATACACTGAAATCTGAGAAAATGCAGGTCTCAATTATTTTCCTGCAAGACTTACAGTCCAAAGTGCGCGGTCGACCGGACCCTGTTCCAGGTCGACCAAGCACACAGGATTTTCAGGAAACAACTGGGTAGCTAAACTTTCCCTCAGACCCACAAATCAGTGTGCGCGGTCAACCAGAACCTGTTCCAGGTCGACTGAGCACACAGAATTTTCAGGGAAAAATGATTGAAAGTTGGGACATCATTTCTTCAGGTTCCAGTGTGTGCGGTCGATCGCCCAGGCTAGGAGGTTGACCAGACACACAGTGAATTCCTGAGATCAGGCCATCCCTGTCAAGTGCCTGAGCCCCATTTTCCAGAGTACTTAGTCGACCAATCAGGCCAGGAGGTCGATCAAGCACATTGCGTAGAGGGTCGACATGGGAGTCAACATCCTGACTTTCCAGTGTACTCGGTCAACCAGACCCTGTGCTTGGTCGACCGAAGACACTATATTATGTGATTTTCCAGTTTTTATATTCTGAGGTTGTGATCGATTATGGGGTTCATTAACCAGCCAAATAGACTTCCATTGATGTGCCAGCACGAGTCAATGTTGTGGCTCAACCTTGACTCGTGGGGACCACCTAGTAGAGCTTAGGTTGTGGATTTGACGATGATTCGATCCTTAAACGTCGTCGAAGATGCCCGTAACTTCTGAAGCACCAAACACAGTATCCATTGGCATCTAAGACTTCATTTAGAGATCAAATTAACTAAGATGGACCTGGACCTGAATGTGGACCAATACTTAGGTTGGATTATTGATATTTCCCGTTGATTCTATTACTTGGAGACTTATTACGCTTATAGCATTACCGTTACTCTTATATCCGTATTGTTGCTTATAATTGTTAATTAAATGTAAAATGGATGACCTGAACCTATGATATTTTAGAGGTGACCTGGTGATGTGACTGAGTAAACTTTGACCCGTGTTTGTAGCTAGGTGGGCCCTTTTATGGCGTGAGTTTGGATGTATGATGCCCTATAATGGAGAGGTTGGTTATATTGGACTTATAGCTCATTATGAATGAGAATGGACTATTTATTATTGGAATTGGACTTGTTACCTCATTTGGACTGTTTTAAACTAGGCCATGTATTTGGTGGGCCTTGGTATGGATCCAATGATTGGACTTGGACTTGGACTTGGACTTGGACTGTGTTCCATAGATTGAACTAGTACTTAGACCTCTTAGGAATTTGATTAGAACCTTGCTCGGAGAAAAATAATTTCAAGCTTTTGAGTTTATGCATATAGGGACAAAGAGATGGGCAAAAGTGTCATTCCACCCTAGAAAAAATTTGGTGGTTGGAAGGCTACTAATTTTGGGGGGATCTATTTATAAATCCTAGAAACCTTAGGGGGATATATGTCAAAAGATCTATTAAAAAAGGACTTTATATAAAGTCCCATTCCTTATTGAAGTTATATAAAAAGAGTTTCCAAAGTAGGCTCATATGAACACCTCCATTGATAGTTTCTATCACCGCCACACAATTTTTAGGTGTGTGCTTGATTTTCTAATTAGTCACCTAGTGTAACGCCCCAATTCCAAATACCAAGAAAACCGTCAAGGTACTCAAAGTTGACACGCTACTTTCCGAAAAATCTGAGAACTTCCAAGATTGTAGGTCTGCAGTGAAGTCCAATTTAAAACTTTTTTAACAATATAATAACATTGGTAAAATTGCGGAAGCAAAAAGATAGCGGAAGCAACCATAAGGTATCATAAGAAATATAGCAAATGTAGCAAGGCTAAAGTCCAGCCTAACATCTCATAGTGTGAAAATCAATTGTTTTAGTACATATCTAATCATCTCCCTGCCTACAACAAAATCACTCACATCCCAAAATAAAGGTATACTCTTAAACCCCTTGTGCTGGCACTCCATCCTCCAGCTCGACCTCCTGGTCGGTTGGTTTCCAACTGTAGTCACTAGCTACGGGCACCTCGATGATCGCATCGTCCTCATAGTAGGGGTCAAAACCCAAGCACAAAAAATGGGTCAGATCCAAAGATCTGGCAACACATAGTATACAAGTAACATAGGATGTATGCATTAAAAGAGTATAGACGATCATAAAGTTAATGAGAATAACAATAGTACATAATCTAGGCAGCTGAGCATGATAATAATCCGAATCAGGATAATTAAGTAATCTATTTTAACAGACATCAAAGTGGCACATTCACACAAGTTGAATACCGCGGGATATTATACCTCAGCCCTCCCATACCGAACACAGTCGCTACAGGAAAAAGTAACCAATGCTGGGTAATGACGAGCCCCGCAAAGAACACTCATCACTTGTAATCACTCATCACTCATCACTTAGAAGACTGGACTCGGTATCACACTGTCCGTCTAAAACATAGCTCATCATGATAGCCCACTCATCACTCAACACTCAAATTGCTCCTACCAGTGATGATCAGTCAAAATGCTAAGCTTATAACAACTGAATGAGTGTTAATGGCAACTCAAAGAAACAATATAGGTCTGTGTCTGTCTTATAATATTAATACTTACATTTAGTGGGAGAGAATAATAGTAAGTAAATGTATTTTTATCAATACAGGGATTATTTCATTAAATCCAAATCGGTCATAATGATAATTAGCAACTATGCTTATATTTGGTTATAATTGAATCAATCCATGCATGACCCACCATTAGACTGATGAAAGTTTCAAAATATATGATTAGGCTTCATATGCAAAGAGTCATTAAGAGAGACTGTTGGGACTTGGGATAGAATAATAGTGTTTTTATAAATAATAATATACTCATTTTTTTAATGGATGGAAACGTAAAGCTGTCATTTTTATAAGAGTTCAACACAAATCTCATGATAATTATCGATTCTCATTAGGAATACTAATCTTGGGGACATGAAAGGTATTTAAATGAAAATGCAGGAGCCTATTTACAAATCATAGAAACCTTAGGGGTATATACAAAAAAACTCTTTTTTAATATACTTAGGCTATGAAAGAATTCACCAACTCAACTTTGAGGTTTACTTGAATTTTGTAAATCCTTTATTGATCATGTAGAATTTTTAGGGAAAAAAAAAAAAAAAAAAACAGCTTTAACAACTTCAATGCCTTAAAAACTAAATAAATAAAACTTCATATTTCAATTTTAAATACTCTGAGGGGCTGTTTCTTTACTAGAATTTTTGACAGAAATTTGCTAAATACTTTTTATGCGATATGACATTTTGTCTCTTAGCATTAGCAAATGTTATATTTCTACACAAGCATTTTAAAATTTCAGCCACATGAAAGGTTTCAAATAACCTTTGAGAATTCAGGAATTCTAGCCCCTTTGCTTATTGATGGAATTCCTGAATGCTCAAGTAAAAGGGAGCATTCAAGAATTCCACCATGTATGAGAATTTCAAAATTCTTCAGACAGGAATTCCATGACTTTTAGTAAAGAAACCGGTCGGCTTGTTTGTGTGAACTCTAGAAAGAGGAAATATATGGGCAGTATAACAAGCAATTCATTTTTAATCCATTTATTCCCTATTTCTTCCCTAAAGAGGAAAATCCATTTAAAATCTCCCAATTTATTGGGTGTTTATTCAGCACCAAACAAAGTAGTATAGCGAGCAATGGAAATGGCTGTTCCGATCCCGTGAAAACTACCTTACATAAACATTCCCCTAAGTCATAGGGATAACCCTCACACCTTAGGGGAATCACACAGTGTGATTGTGGATAGTACACTAGCCTCCCACAACTACCTTGGAGTGGTAGTGTTAATCCTTATCATATCCTGACCAATAGGCCACCAAGCCAAAAAAAAAATAAATCTCACACCTTAGGCCCCATGATTTAAATGCTTATTACAAGTACGCCCCACATCCTTGCACAGTTCCTAGATTGTAAGCAGCCTGACCGCACCTGATAATGAATCTTAAAATACTTGTCACCATCAAATGCTAGGAAACGAGCTTGAAGAGCACTAAAAAACTATCATACTAAGTAAGTTAAATCTAAAAAATATATTTAATAATTAACGTAGGGATATGTATGAAAAATTAAGTTTAAACTCTTAATCTATGGCGGCGGAGTAAAGAAGTTTTAGAAAACATTGACAGAGTACTTTGTACAATGTTGTTGCATTTTTCCTTTTAACTGAAAATGCCCTTAGTAGAGCAATATCGCCCACACAGTGGTGACATCAAATGTAGAATAGAAACAGGACTTGTTCTTTGTTATGTTGATATGGATCCATATACAACCTATCGGTTTCACATCAATTCCAAACTTAAAATCGAATTGGAATCGATAAAGACGGCTTACGATCCAAAACACCATAATTTTGCCTTGAATTTGACTCATTTGCATCCCTAATTGCCCGAACTGACTCGGGTGGGCATCTTAATCCATCCAATTAATGAATGGATCGCACGCTTTAGAGTTTAACATCTTGAAATCTAAACCTGACCAAAACCCTTCGACACACTCCCACCACTATATCTCGAAACACCACATCATTCATACTTCATCTACTAATTATTGTTCCAGTGCTATTTTCTTTTTTCTTTTTTTTTTAGGCAAAAAGATATTTCATGAAAAAAAGCCCAAGAACAACAGGAGGGAAAAAAGAAAAAAAAAAGAAAAAAGAGAAAAAGTTAACCCCTAGACAAAAGGATACTTGAGGCTCATTTCCAGTCTACATCCTGTCTACTAGACAAGCAAAACTTAGCAAGCCTATGAGCTTGCTCATTTAAAGCCCTAGGGATAAATTCAAAGTCTACAAGAAGAAATAAGGAAGCCAAAGATTTAATGTCGATAATAATTGAGTTAATGGACCAAGCAAGGCCTCCCTTCAAAGCAAAAACCACTTCTTGAGCGTCCGTCAAAACACGAAGCCTATCAAAACCATTCTTCCAAGCCTTTTCTAATGTATCTAAGATCGCCCTTGCTTCGGCTTCCTTTGAAGAAACGACTTTGGGACCTTGGATAGCACTTACATCCACAATGACATCATTTAACATCATAACAAAGCCAAACGAAACATAACCTTCCTTAGTCTTAAAGGAAGCATTCGAGATGATTATAATATCACCATTGCTCGATCGAGATCCTTAAAGGATCTAAGGAGAGTTTCGAATCTTTTTTTAAGGGATTGTCCCTATAATGGCATGTGGGATCCCTAAGCATCTTATGGACTAATCCAATGATCTTAAAAGGATCAAATGATTGTCCTCTATGAATAAAGTCATTCCTAGCTTTCCATATAGTTCACCACATGGAAAGGATCCACATTTTTTTATTAAACATCCCCAAGAGGAGGAGTCGGGTGGCCTTGCTCACATGAGATCTTCCACCATTCCATTAATTCTAAAGGATGCATAGAATCCGATAAAAAACCCACCCGCGAGCCGAACCAACTCATTCCAGCAAATTCACACTGCATCAGAGTATGCCCAATCGAGTCCTCTTTTTCGCATATAGGACATTTGTCATCTAAAGAATAAATCTTAGAGTTCCAGTGCTATTGTCAGATTGGTACTAGCATGAAGACGATTCAACATAGCTCATACGGCGGCTCTAATTCATTTATATTGTGGACCCACTATTGAAAGGAGGCCATAGGGGATTTATAAGGCACCTAGACCTTAGGGATTAGTCCGATTCAAAGGGTTGGGACATCATCCATTATAAAAATAAAAAAAAATCAGTGTCTTAAAGTTTACTCCAGTTAGTGTAACAAATTTTTAGCTCAATTAACCTGAATATCGAGTTTGACCCGTGTTCAATTTGACCCGTGTTCAATTGACTAAATGGGCAGACTTGGTTCTAACATTTATGGCCTGTGTCCGCTAGACCTGGGTACTGGCGTTTGTTTCTAAAGCTGGCCAGGCCTAGAAATCTGTTGGCCTCACTTAGGAACGGCCACGATCTTCTCAGAAAACAAGACGATAACCGTTAATCTCTACTATTAGTCTATTACTAACTCGGGCACTCATTGGATGCAGACTTGGACCCACCAAAATAATTGAACTATCAAGTGGGCCCCTCTCAAGTATACACACCGTTACCCTTTTTGTCCTCTCTCTTCTTTGCACCTCCACAACTAGACAAAAGCCCATACAAAGTCATCAAAAACAGAAGAAAAAACAACAGGTGAAAAACGTGCAGGAAGTAACAATCCATTTGTCCCTTAACTTATAAACGGAATCTGTAAGTCAAACTACACAAGTCATAACGTCTCCGTTACATTCCAGAAACCGTTACCGTCTCCACCCGATACAGAACGCGCCGGAAACCCAACCCGCAGCACGCTTCAAGAACGTTACACAGCGACTCAAACAATCCCGCACAAGCTTGAAGAAATCCTGACCGTTGGATCGCATCGGGCTGCTCATCGGCTGCAGATAGGCCCAGGCGGCGTGCTTCACGAGGCGGTTCCTGATCGTGATGTCGTGGCAGCTCCAGCCGATGACACCTGGCGAAGATCGTGGCGATGACAACAGAAGGTCTCTGAGGCTGGTGTACGAGAACTGGGCCATGGACAAACGGACGGTGGAGATTGAATTCTTTATTTGAGGATCATCTCTTCCTATAGACCCCATAGCAGAGAAGAGAGAGAGAGAGAGAGATCTGGCTAATATGAGGGTTAATGACTCTCTAATTTGGGGATTAAGATGGGTAGAGAATGCGATAATGGAGAGAATTTAGGCCTCTGGGGACTCCCCTCAGGAGGAGCACAGCCGTTGGATCTTCTTCCAGCGATTCTCCCATCTTCTTCCCGGCAGGCTACTGTACCATGTTCTCTCCTTTCTCTCTTTCTCTCTGTGGTTATATATGTATGAGAGATGATTAAGGACCAATAAAATGTATGGACATGGTTTTCTGAGGTGGCAAATTTTATGAATGTAAGGCCCATTATTTTATCATCAAGACCATCCATTTGATAAAGAAATGCTTGGATTGGATACACTAAGATTTTGATCTGTATTATTCAAATGGATGGTTAGGAAATGGGTAGAGTATTAATATAATGAAAGGCTCATGATGGAGTGGTTTTAGAGTTCTAGTTTCATTGGTTTTGGAGGATTTGTGCCGTTCATGGTGGGAAGAGTTAGATCAACGGTCTAGGATTGAAAATGGTGGGCCCCATGGGTTTGGAGATGGTTGCCTCAGGAGATTGTGAATTTGATCGGGCTCAGGACTCAAGAGTGTATTGGTTTCCATCAATTATTGGGATTCCAGCGTCACTATCTATTGTTTTCTTCTCCATAGAGTGGGTCGAAATGGGGTCCCATCTGTGTTGACGTGGTGGAGAGAGAGAGTGGTGCTTATTCTGCTCAATAATAAAGGTAGGTGTCTAACAAGGACATCTCCATTTGTGCACACAAATTCCAACCTGGCCTGGTACATTGTCAAAGAAGAAAGAAGGTCCTTGCAATCCATCCAGTGACCCATTGATGATTTGCATTGATTCATAGGAGGAAAGGGAAGAAACCAAAAATTGCATGGAATGGTGTTTGCAAACTGAGATGTAAGTGGAACTCCGACTATCAATCACTTCTAAACCAATCCCCATGCATTATTTGTGAGATAATGGTGGATAAAATGAGATTTTCCAACGATCAATCACTTCTAAACCAAGTGTGTCCACCTACATCGGCTTATTGGATCTTAATAATGGTTGCGACCATCGGACCTGGTTGGAATTGGGTTAGAATTTGAGAACACCCCTTTAATTTCAGAAACTTTTATATACACACACACACATTAGACCAATGATCCGTGCTCAGCACGGTATCTCCCTACACTACAAAATAAATAATCACATATTAAAAAAAATTACCTCTTTCTAAAAGACAAGTTGGATAAAATAAAAGTAGAGAAATTGGAGCATAAAGGATATAGTTACATAGGAACAACTGAAACATGAGTGTTTTAATAAAAAAAATGAGTGGATAGTTGCATAAGCAGTTGCATAACTGTCGGTCAAAATTATAACCAACGGTCAAAATTGAAGCCAAAACCTCCTATCTTAATATATTATAATTTGAAATTTGGTGCCCGAAGAGTTTCTTAATTATATACTGCTTCCCCAAGGAAGATGCCCTCGGTTCGCTAATGATTTGACCATGAGTCCAAATATGGATGACCTTGTTTGTTGCCGTACCTGGTTATGGGGGACCAATCACTGAGGATTTGATTGCCAAACGCAATCTTCAGACAATTGGTTTGTATGGGTCCCTCGGTCTCAATAATGATCCCAAAGCCAGGGAAAAGCAGTTGACAACTTTGCGTATTGAACCTATATTTAGAGCTTGGAGTATTAGAGTATTGTTGAGATCTATGCTAGATTTGTTCTGGTTGTTTTGTTTTTTCCTCTGCATTTAGTAGACCAGTCTATAGCTTGGTTTGTTCTCTTCGATTGGATGTCCTTTTCTCTTTTTCTTAGGAATATTCTTTCAAAGCCTATTTAATCTCCCCATTAGCAGAGAGAAACAAATAACTCACTAGTAATGATTGAAACATGCATATTGAAAGAGACAAAAGTTAAAAATTGGAAAAGAGAGAAATCTAAACACTAACAGGCCTTTTATATATGGGGGGTATTCATATTGTAAGTGCCTAAATTATTACGGACTTAGTTTAAGTAATGAAGGGGATTATGAAGATCTTGTTCAGCTGATCGGAGAAGTCATCGACGGCCTGAATCCTGAAAAGAGGGAAGAAAGAACGGTCAGGGCCCGAGGCTGCTGTCAGCCAAAGGCACTCCGACGCCTGAGTTAGTGCAGTCACTGAACTAGGGTGAAGTGGAGAAGAAGGTGCTTAGCAAAATAACAGTGCAGGCTGTGTATTGCATGTACCTGTTCATGGTTCTCCATGCAGGCATATATAGAGGAGAGTAGAAGGTTCCATAGTGGAGGTAGGTGAAGATACTTGTCCCATCAGTCCACACTTGGGATTTTTAGTGGGGGTAGGTAAGGATACTTGTCCCATCAGACATCCCCTCAAATCCCTTACATAAATGTGGATGTGATCTGTTGATAGGAACAAGCTCTTATCAATGGCGATTGCCACCCTACTTGTCAGGGACTCCCTATAAAGCACCCGTCCCATCTCATAATGGGAGTTTGGACGCCCAGTGTTCACCTCGGCCTAGGGGCCGAACTGGAGAATGCACCGAGGTCAGCTATACCCGAGATCGGACGGGGGTGTGAGGGCGAGGCTGAGCTCGGAAGGGCGTGGTCGGTATTTCAACCGAGACCATGCCCAAGACCAGTCCCATCTTGACAGCGGCTGAGATGCGGCTGTGGAGGCCTTCTTTGACTAGGACCATTGTCGAGGCCGTGACAACATCGGTTTCGGTGGAAACAGTCCACACAACTGCCCCCCTGCTCCTGACCTCGGGGGTCTGGACAACACGGGGTTAGGAGTGATAGGACGAATATTTACCGAAACCGATCCCGTAGCTTATAAAGAAGCGTGGGGTGCCGTTTTGTCTTCCGAGGCGCATTTAATAGCGCCTGGCTGTCTGGAGGCGGTTCGATAGCCCATTCATATCATTATGAAGGCGACGCGGTGCTGCCACGTGTCTCGTCCCTAATGGCCGTGATGTCTTATCGATGAGACGGATAGCGTGCTCGAGGCAGTGTCTGCGCGCGCGCTTTTCGGGATACGAAAAGATTTGTCATCCCTGTATAAAAGCTTTCGTCTCTGAAGGAGGACTACTTTTGCTGTCCGTGCGTTTGGAGCCTCTGCCTGAGATCTGCCTGAAGCTTCGTCGTCCGAGAAGTCCATTTTCTGCCTTTCGAAGTTCGGGGTTTCCGTTCTTCCTAGATTCCGTCCAGCCTTTCGTCCCAGTGAGTCCTTCTCTGCCCTTCTTTTGTCATTTTTCCTTCTCTGGGGCATTTTTCTTTTCTTTTGGGGATTCGTACTGTCCTCCTTCTCCGTTGCCGTGACCTGTACTCCGGTCTATGTTGGGGAAAATGGGAGTGTATAGACATTGGATAGACACAGAGCTCGCTCTATCAGAGCTTAGGAAAAAATACCAGATACCAGAGAACGTCCAGATTAGGGCGGATGAGCCTGAAGACCGAATCCGACCTCGGGTTCTTGTAGACGGGTGGATGCCTTTCCCACTAGTGGCCATAATCGAGGGTGGGGTGAGATTCCCAGTCCATCCTCTCCTGAGGGCCTGTCTCAGGAGGTGGAACCTGACCCCCTGCCAACTAATGCCCAATGGCTTCAAGATAATTATGGGTGTAGCCGAACTCAATAGGATTTTGGAAATTGACCTCGGCGTTGAGGACATCGAGGACGTCTACGACCTCTGTCGATCTCCGAAGGACGACGCTTATTACCTCCGAGTTCGGTCGAAGGGGAACCCCATAGTCAACGAGCTTGAGGACAACACAAAATATGCTGGGGACGACTGCCTGTACGTCAAAGGGAGTTGGGAGTATGCCCCTGGAGAGCCCAGGGTGGATCACATACCCCGTCGTCTCGGAGTGCCACCGAGTAAATATCTGAATTTCTAGTCTTTTTGTTCTTCTGTTTTGCCGAACTGACACTCAAATTCTTGGTGTGCAGGTCATAAAGAGAGACAACAGCAAAAAAAGAACTCCAGGTGGCGGAGAAACACTGCCTGGCTAAAGAAAATATACAGCTACAAGGGTCACCGGACGCGATCAGCCTCAGCCCTTCTCGGATACGAGCCTGTGTACCGGTCGTTTATAAGAAGGCGGCACGAGAACCTTAGGGGGGCGCAGATTTTAACTCTCGCCGAAGCCGAGGAGCAGACAACCCGAGCTGAAGGGTCTGCAGAAGTGCCCCCCGAGATCACATCCTTTCGAGCCTTTGCTGAAGCCGGACCTTCACGGACCGAGGCCGCTGCTGAGACCGATTCCGAAGAGGAGCGCGAGTCACAGGGTGAATCCGAGGAGGCTCGGAGAGTAGACCTTGTGGACCTTCAGTCTTCCGAATCAGACGAGGTCGGGATGGGGCGACGCCGTGCGGCGATGATAAGCCTCGATGATGTCGTCTTTGGGGACTCGCCCACCCCCTCGAGACCCGTTCTTCCTCCGAATCTGGAAGAAACAGTGGTTTCTCCTCCAAGCCAGTCTCCTCTTCAGCCTTCCGCGACGACTGAGCGTCGCACTAAATCCCAGGGGGACTCAGTTCGGAAGGGAAAAAGGCCTAGGACCGCTGATTCAACTGAGGATGAAACCAACCGAGTTCCTCAGCACTCTCCACTGCTCGGTCCTCCGTTCTGGAAACCTATCTTTCTGCTGGAGGATGGCCAGCCACTGTCATCGGACGCCCGGTTGACCGACGGGACTTCCGTTGTCAGTGCCCTCGCGCATGCTTGCGCTCTGCCTGGAGATATGGCAGAGTATTGGAAGCGGAGCGAGGTGGAGCTGGACGTGGCCCAGATGGGTGACGCCATCAAGGTAATTTCTTCTTCTCTGAGCTTGTACTTCTCCTTTAACTTCTGCACTTCCAGTACTGACCCCCTTGTGACACTTGTTTCCACAGATCCTGCAAAGGGGTCTTGTATTGGCGGAGAAAGCCCAACAGAGCGCTGCTCGGGCAGAGCGGGCGGAGAAGAAGGGAATGAGCTCGAGGCGGAGCTCGGAGAAGTAAGAGCCAAGGCGGCCGAGCAAGAAACATACGCCGCGGGCCTTAAAAACGAGCTCGACAAGGCCAGAGCAGAATTGGAAGACCAAGTCAGGACAACGGCCGAGCTCGAAAAAAGGTGGGAGGAGGTAGAGGCTGTACTTTGTGCCGACGTCGAGAAGCTGAGAACTGAAGTCGAAAAAGCTTTCGACGAAGGGGTGGCAGAAGCCACCAAGCATTATATTGCCAAAGTGAAGAAGGTTAGCCTGAAAGCCTGGAGGCTGGGGCGGACGAGCTCGTTAAGAGCAGCGGGGGTCCCCGAGGACAGCCCTGTGTTCACAGAGATCCCCCAGTTTCCTCCTCCCCGGCCCGCTCCGAGTCTAATTCCCGAGGTCCCTGTCGGGGAAGGTGATGACACTGTCCCTGGAGCTAATGTCGATACCGGACAAGTGACTGCCGAGGCCGAGGGGGACGCTGCTGTTGGTGATGCTGAGGAGGCCGTGGTTTGAGAAAAACTTTGTATTTTTTTTTTCTTTTTTTTTTTTGACTCTGTACTGGGGGAAAAATTTTTTTGTTCTCGGAAGAGAATTGTAATCAGTCTTTACTTTTTGGAATAGAATTGATTTTGCTTCCAATTTTGAACATCCGTGGTGAATGTTTCTTGCCTTGTTCTTTCTCTCTTTATGCGTTTGGCTGAACAACCAGAATAAAGTAGGAAATAAAACAAGTAAATGAGCTCGGTCCATAGCCGTGCTTAATGTATTTTTTGTAACCCGAGATGCCGTATTGATCCTGCAATCATAACAGGCAATGACTTCGGTAACAAGTGCTCGGTCCTATGACCAAGGCTGAGTTCGGTTTTATCATCAAAACTTGACTGGCCCAAAGGCCGCGCCGAAGTAAATTGACCCTGATAACCGTGCTGTGTATATGCCGAGCTTCAAAACTCGGCCATTTTTGTTGAGAATAGGAGATAATTCGGAGAATACAAACTTATTCTATAAAAAGAACCAGTTTATTACCTTCCGAAATCAGATTACATCTCAAAAATAGAATTTCTTGAGGTGGGTGGCATTCCACGGGCGTGGTAGCTCTTTGCCTTCCATGTCCTCAAGCCTGTAAGCAGACTGCCCAGCTACCGAAGTCACCTTGAATGGCCCGTGCCAGTTCGGTGCAAACTTTCCTTCGCTAGGGCTTCTGTCTGCTAGAAGGGTCTTTTTCAAGACTAATTCTCCAGGGGAGAACTTCCGCTCTTTGACCCTTTGATTGTATCCTCTAGCCAACTGTCTTTGGTAGGAAGCGAGGTGGATGGCTGCAGCATCCCTTCGTTCCTCAGCCAAGTCGAGCTCTGTGGCGAGGTTTGTGTCATTTTGGCCTTGGTCGAACAGTTCCGACCTGAGAGTCGGGAGACCGACCTCAAGTGGAATTACAGCTTCCATTCCGTAGGCTAGGGAGAAGGGAGTTGCCGAGGTCGAGCGCCTCGGGGTAGTCCTGTACGCCCAGAGGACACTTGGAAGTTCCTCTACCCATCTGCCTTTGGCTCGATCTAGTCTCTTTTTGAGTCCGTCAAGCACCACTTTGTTCGAAATTTCAGCCTGTCCATTACTCTGGGGGTAAGCCGGGGTAGAATAGTAGTTCCTGATGCCAAGGTCTTGACAGAAGCTTCTGAAGAAGTTGGAGTCGAACTGGGTCCCGTTATCCGTGACCAAGGCTCGAGGAACTCCGAATCTAGTTACAATATTTCTCCACACGAAGTTTTTGGTATCCTTCTCAGTGATGGAGGACAACGCTTCAGCTTCTATCCATTTGGTAAAATAGTCAGTAGCTACCAACAACCATCTTTTGTTTCCTGGAGCTCGGTGGAGTGGTCCCACGAGGTCCAGCCCCCATTGGGCAAAGGGCCAGGGGCTGGAGAGAGGACTTAGGTCATGTGCTGGCTGATGGAGAGAGTGGGAGAACTTCTGGCACTTCTCACATTTCCTGGCGTAGACCTGTGCGTCCTTCTGCATATAGGGCCACCAGTATCCCTGACTGATAGCTCGGTAAGCCAGTGACCGACCTCCAATGTGGCTGCCGCAGATCCCTTCGTGAATTTCATAAAGGAAGTCCTCGACTCTGCTCGGATGTACGCACTGGAGGTAAGGGCCATTGTAGGACTTTTTGTAGAGTTTGCCATCCGGAGAGAGCCAGAATCGGGCTGCTTTTAGCCTGATTTTGTGAGCCTGGTTCTTGTCGTCGGGCAGTTGGTCATTCTTGAGATAGGAGATGAGTTCATCCATCCAGCTCGGGCCGAGATCAATACACATGAGCTGCCGAGGTGGTTGAAGTTGTATACTCGGTCTGTCTAGTGCTTCTACTTCGACAGTTCTTCTTTTTCCTGCCTCGACAGCAGAGGCCAAGTTTGCAAGGGCATCGGCTTGAGAGTTGGAGTCCCTGCCTATCTGCCTGACTTCAGCCTTTTGGAACTGAGATAGGAGTCGCTTGGTGTGGGCCAGGTAGGCTGCCATCCTATCATCACGGGCCTGGTAATCCCCATTGAGTTGGTTTGTCACCAGCTGTGAGTCGCTGAAGATCACCAGTTGTTGTGCCCCCAGGATTTTTGCGCTGCCCAGCCCTGCAATTAGTGCTTCATACTCGGCTTCATTGTTAGATGCTTTGAAGTCAAGAGTCAGGGCTTGCTCAATGACGAGGCCCTCTGGAGATTGAAGGACTACGCCAGCGCCAGCCCTTTTAGAGGTGGAGGAACCATCGACGAAGACTTTCCAACATGAGGCGAGGAACTGTTTCCAGGACCGCTCCTGTTCGGTCTCAGCCGAAATGCTTCCCTCCTTGCCCCCCAGTTCGGTGTCGAGATGGCTCGGTGCCGAACTAGGAGAGGTGAATTCCACAATAAAGTCTGCCAGTACTTGGGCTTTAATGGCCGTCCTGGGCTGATAATTGATATCATATTGCCCGAGTTCGATAGCCCATTTAGACACTCTGCCTGAGAAGTCTGCTATCCGAAAGAGGGACTTGAGCGGGTGTTCTGTCACAACCGCTATGGAATATGTCAGGAAGTAGTGGGAGAGCTTGCGGGATGCACTGACGAGTGCAAATGCGAGCTTCTCCAGTGGCAGGTATCTCGTTTCGGAGTCCAGCAGGATTTTGCTGGTGTAATAGATGGGCTTTTGCTGCCTGTCATCTTCTCGCACGAGTACAGAGCTTACTGCATGGTCCGAAACTGCCAGATACAGGTATAAGACCTCACCCCGAACCGGGGTGGAAAGCAGAGGAAGGGAAGAAAGGTATGCTTTTAGTTCCTGGAGAGCGCTTTCGCATTCCGGGGTCCATTGGAACCCGGAGCTCTTTTTCAGGAGCTGGAAGAAGAGATGGCATTTATCTGAGGCTCGACTGATGAAGCGGTTCAGTGCTGCTGCCATCCCGGTAAGTCTCTGAACCTGTTTGGTCGAGGTCGGACTCTGTAGAGCTCTGATGGCCGAAATCTGATCGGGATTGGCCTCGATTCCGCGCCTAGTAACCAGGCTGCCCAGGAACTTGCCCGAGCCGACGCCAAATGCACACTTGGAAGCGTTCAGCTTGAGCTTGTATCGTTTGAGGATGGAGAAGGTTTGCTGTAGGTCAGTCAAGTGGTCCTGTAACCGTTTTGACTTAACGACCATGTCATCGATATATACCTCGACCGTGCTGCCGAGCTGGTCCTGAAACATCTTGGTCACCAGCCTCTGGTAAGTGGCACCGGCGTTTTTTAACCCGAAGGGCATTACTTTGTAACAGTAGGTGCCCCTGGGTGTTATGAACGCGGTTTTCTCTTGATCAGGCTCATACATTGGAATTTGATGGTAACCTCGGTAGGCATCGAGGAAACTCATCCTTTCATGCCCGGCAGTGGCGTCGATCAGCTGGTCTATCTTCGGTAGAGGAAAGCTGTCTTTAGGGCAGGCTTTATTCAGGTCGGTGAAGTCTACGCAGACCCTCCAGCTCCCATCCTTCTTTTTCACCACAACCGTGTTGGCTAACCACATAGGGTAGTGGACTTCTCTAATGGCTTCAGCTTTCAGTAACTTGCTGACCTCCTTGGTCACAGCCTCTGTCTGTTGGGTACCCGACCTTCGAATCTTTTAGGCAATAGGTTTATGCTGAGGGTCTACATTTAGCTTGTGGCTTATGACCTCCGAGCTGATGACAGACATTTCGTATGGGGTCCAGGCGAAGACCTCTCTATTTTGCAACAGGAAGTCGAGCATCCTGGCCCTTTCCTTGTCAGCAAGTTGACTACCGAGCAGGAAGAATTTCTCTGGATCGCTGGGGTCGATCCCGACCTGGGTGAGGTCCTCGATGCTCTTCTGCTCGGGAGTCTGGCCCACAGCATCGAGCTCAGCCTCAGCGAGTCCACATGACCGAGCTCGAGCTCGGTCATGTGGACTCGCTGAGGCTCTGTCTCTCCGGGGACCACGGCCAAGAGACATTCTTTGGCCATGTCTTGGTCGCCGCGGACTATGATAACTTCGAAGCTCCCATCCTTGTTCTGTAAAGGGAACTTGAGCTTCTGGTGATGGGTCGAGGGAATAGCTTCCATGTTATGAAGCCAGGTTCTTCCCATGATGGCATTGTACGGGGATTGTGCATCCACCAGCAGGAAATCTGCCGTCGTGGGGGCTCCTCCGACCTCGATCTTGAGGGAAATCTTCCCTTTGGGATATACCGTCTTGGAGCTGAATCCCACTAAAGGGGTGCGGGCTTCGAGCAGATCCTCTTCCTTCAGACCCATCCTTTTGAAGCAGTCGAGATAAAGGATTTCTGAGGAGCTCCCGGGGTCCACTAGGATCCTCTTGACGTTGAAGTTTTGCAACCTCATGGTTAAAAGAAGAGGATCATTGTGGGGTAGCTGAACCCCGGCCAAGTCTTTGTCTGAGAACCAAATCTTTGGTCTCTTTATGCGGGCCTTCTTTACAGAGGGACCGAGCTCGGCCGCCATCACATGTTTGCCATGCTGGGCCCTCCTGGCCTCGGCACGCGCTTGATTACTTCCTTTAGGAGCGGGAGCCAGGTGAATGACGTCGATGGTCCCTATAGGCCCATCGCTGTCCCTGTCGTCGAGGTGGTGCTGCTGGGCCTGGTTCACCCTTCCCTCCTCTTTGATATGATCTGAGGTGCCCATCTTTTACAAGCCTTTCAAGGTGATTCTTGAAGGAGTAGCAATCCTCGGTTCTGTGTCCTCTATCTTTGTGGTAGGCACAGAACTTGCTCTGATCCCGTAAGGCAGAGTCACCTTTCATAGGCTGGGGCCATTTGAAGAAAGGCTGGGCTTGGATTTTGCCCAGGAGTTTGTAAATGGGCTCTTTGAAGATGGTGTTTACGGCTTTATGAGGGGCGCCACTTGGCTTCGGCTTTGCGCTGCCTCCCGAAGTGGGAGCAGAACGCGCTGCCGAGCTGGATGGCTCTCGACTTCGGTCCGCCTCCCTCCTAGCAAGCCTCTTTTCCCTCCTCGTAGGTCGGCCGTCCGAAGGTCGGCCCTCGGAAGGCTGGCCCTCTTGGAGTGGGGGCCATAGATTATGGCTCTCCCGAGCCCGGAGCTCGTCCTCTTCTTGCTCAACATACTGGTTCACCCGGGCCATGAGTGTCTTCACTGAGTCCGCTGGGCGACGCGCCAACTTCTTCCGAAGCTCATTTCCTGGTAGCAAGCCTTGTTGAAAAGCCGTGACGGCTACCTCGTCATTGGAATTCTCGATTACGCTGTAGATGGTCCAGAACCTTTTGGCGAATCGAGTGATATTCTCTGTCGGCCTCATCTTGATAGAGATTAGGTCGGCGTCGATCTTTGGGATGACCCGATGTGCTTGAAACTTCTCGACGAAGGAGTTTCGGAGCTATCGCCAGCTCGAGATCGATCCCTCGGAGAGTGCACAGAACCACCGAAGCGGGAGGTCACCTAAACTGGAGGAGAAAACCTTGCAGTCGAGGTTCCCGTCGCCGCTGAATACCGACATCTTCTGGGTGAAGTGTCGGAGGTGAGCTTCAGGGTCGGACGTCCCGTCATAAAGATTGAAGCGTGGGACGCTGAATTTATCAGGAAGAGGATGGTCTGTGATTTCCCGAGTAAACGGGGAGGTGCCGTGGATGTCGCCATATCTGGTAGCCAACCGACCTCGAGCGAGGCCGGCATGCTCCAGGTTCTACTGCACGGCCAGCTTAATCTGCTGATCAATATAAGCGGCCATGTCGGGGTCGGCACCGACCTCCCGCTTTTGCCTTTGGCGCTGACGCTGGTCGGCGCTGGCGTGAGTGTTACTCGAGCCTTCTTCCCGAGCTCGGGCACGTCTCTCGTTTAGCTGCTCCCTTAGGTCTGGCTGACCCTCAGGGACCCGCCGAGCTTTTCGCTGAGGTGGGGGCGTGTGAGAGGCTTCGGGCCTGGGTCCGTCCTTGACCTCCAGCTGTCGCTGGAGCTGGAGGATCTGAGCCTTCTGTTCCTCAATGACGAGGTTCTGAGCCTTGATTGCCTCAGCTTGGGCTTCAACATCGTCCTCTAGGGCCGTGTCGTCGTCATCTTCGTCACCGAGGTGGATATGGTCCTCCTCCATGTGGTCTTCGTGATGAGACCGAAGAGGTTGAGATTGCTCAGGAGCTCTACCTCGCTGGGACTGTTCCTGAGGAGGAACGTCCTTGCGGGGTGCTTGGGTGAAAACGACCTCCAGGCGTGGACGCTCCGCCTGGGAGGACGTTGTCCGGGCCCGTACTGCTACGGGACCGCTCCGAGGAGACGCTGGTACACCTCTCGACGACGAGTGTGTCACCGTGACGGGTGACCCTACGCTTTGAACACCAGGATCCCCTTCCGCTCTTTTCAACTGAGGGTTGGGTGGTGTTCGCCTGATATCTCTTTGTGGTCTTGTCACCGATGCCCCTGCCTGGTTCGTCACCAGTGGAGGCGGCGTGAGAGGCAAGAATATCTCTGGCTGACTGGACATGGATGGTCCAACAACGCTCTTTCCCTTCTTAGCCTTAGGAGGCATGGCTATTAGGATGAAGGTATGGATTTTGCAGGTTGTGGGTTCGACGTCCCCACAGACGGCGCCAATTGTAAGTGCCTAAATTATTACGGACTTAGTTTAAGTAATGAAGGGGATTATGAAGATCTTGTTCAGCTGATCGGAGAAGTCATCGACGGCCTGAATCCTGAAAAGAGGGAAGAAAGAACGGTCAGGGCCCGAGGCTGCTGTCAGCCAAAGGCACTCCGACGCCTGAGTTAGTGCAGTCACTGAACTAGGGTGAAGTGGAGAAGAAGGTGCTTAGCAAAATAACAGTGCAGGCTGTGTATTGCATGTACCTGTTCATGGTTCTCCATGCAGGCATATATAGAGGTGATGGAACGCGCTCCGAGGCGCCGTTGGGGCGGCTACCGGGGTCGGCGGAACGTGGGAGTCCGTCGGGTCCGACCCTTTCGCGCCTTGGCGGGCCTGAAGCGTGCATCAACATTTCTTTTATGTGGGTGTGCCAGATTTTCTATTTTACTTGGAATTGCAAGTGGTAATCCGGAGATCAACCTTCGCAAGTAAAAAGGAAATCAACTTCTTTCAAGTTTTCCATTGCACAAATATTTAAGAAAAGAGACATTTTCTTGGTTTGCCGTGAAAGGCGATTTTGTTTGGCATTTATAGCCGATTTTGGCGTTTATAGCCGATTTACAATTCTTATCAATAATGAAAGACAAGAGTTGTGATTTTTGTCTCTTTAGAAAAATACAAATTACAATGAAAAGCAAGAAAAGGAAGATCTAACTTTTCAGGAGATTGTGGGGGACTCGTTTAGATTGACGGTCGCAAGCCATGTATGGGCTTCGCCATCATCCATGCAGATGAGAACAGAAGATGCTCTTGATTCGCTTGGCTTGGCTATAACCTCAGATTTTTAGAGGACAAAGACCAAGAGAAGGTCCTATGTCCAATAAAAAGCTAAGTAGACGGGCTGAAAAGCCACGTCTAAGCCATTGGAGGCAGCAGGAGAAGGCAAGGACCTTGGGGGGGGGGGGTGCCCCCCCAAGGGACTTTTGTCACCTTGTAGTGGTGGCCGGTGCAGAACTTCAGCAGAGTTTTTCTCTCTTTTTCTTTCTCTCAGATCTCTTTCTGATCTTTTTTTCTGATTTTCTCTGATCCTGATTTTCTCCTTTTTTTTCCGATTCCGATTTCAATGGAATGCTCTCCTATTTATAGGCTTTTGGTAGCCATTTAGGAGGGTTTATGAGCCTTAATGGCTTTAATGGGAGGAGTTACAAGATTTATTTCTTGATTTTGTAACTCCTTTTTCCTTGAATCTGATTGGCCGATGGAGATTAAGGGCTTTTAATCACCTTAATTACCATAATGGGAGGAGTTTCATGGTTTAAATGCCATGAATCAATTGACTTGTAACTCCCAAATGCTTGCTTCTGATTGGGCCGTCCAAAGAAATGAATTAATGACCATAATAAAGTTAGTCAATTAACCACATTAATTGGTCGCCGAGCAGTCGAAGAGTCGCGGGCCGTGCCGTGTCTTTTGGAATTCTTCTGGTGATGATCATCGATGGATCTACATGCTGATCGGCATCGGATGAACATGTAACTTCAGACATTGATAGCTAAGAGCGGGCCGGTGACATCTGTCTTGTCGATTTCTCGATCGGTCGGACAGAAAGTGCACTTTCTTGGTCAGCCGGTTGACGATCTTGGAGCGATCAATGATGATTTTATGCTTTTGACGGCGGATCCGAGATGTCGTCGAATATGAGTCAATTTAAAGCACTAAAAATCACATTTTCAGGAAACCACAGGGGCCAAAGTGCGCGAAACGCGAAAAAAGACGGAAAAACGGGTCACCGGCGGAAAATCCGGTGACCCGGACCTCCATGGTCGCCGGCGACCATGGACCGGCGACCATGGGCCATGGTCGCAGGGGCCTGCGACCCTGGGGGATTTTTCCCCTTCGGAGCCCGTTTTGCGGTCGTTTTGAGGTCTTTTTCGTCGCCGTTTTCTTCTGTATTTTTCTTGACATTTCTTCTCATTTATTGGCTTGATTTCCCTGTAGAAAACTTGATGAGAATCCTTGCATTTTTAGAGTGCAAAGTTTCCAATTTTCCGGGAAAGCCGAAGACTTTGTCGCGTAGAGCTGCTGATTTTCCGCCAGAAGCTGAAACTTGGTCAAACGATGTCGGAATGACCTGAAATTTGAGGTGAAGCCTCCTGAGCAATAAATAAGACCAACCATAGGCTTTTGTTTGAGTTTTGAAGCCGTTTGGGATCCCGTCGATGCTTCACTTGATTTTGCTGCGGGGAAAATATCGAGTTTTGATATGTGGCCAAACGATGTTCGATTGACCTGAAATTTGACGGGGAGCCTATTGGAGTCATTTTGAGACGTTCCATGGGCTCTGTCTTGGATGTCATGGTCCCGGGTTGCTCCGCCGCCGGTAGGCTTGATTTTCTCTCGGAGCATCGAAACCTGGTCAAACGTTGTCGGAATGACCTGAAATTCGACGTGCAGCCTTTTGGAAGCATGTGGAAGCCACTCATGCACTTGGTTTGATGAGCGAAGGCTTCGGTGGTTCCCGCCGCCGGGAGGCTTGATTTTGCTGCTCGAGCATTGATGGAGGGTCAAACGTTGTCGGTTTGACTTGAAATTTGGCATGGAGCCCTTTTGAGACATGCTGGAGTCATCTGTAGGCTCTGATCGAAGTTTTGACGTCTCCGATGATGTCGCCGCCGGGAGCGCCATTTTAGCTAACGGAGAAGCGAAGTTAGGCCAAATGATTCTGAAATGGCCCGACACTTCATGTGTACTCTTCTCTTGGCTATCTTGAAGGATCTTGCAGTTTTTGTTTGATTCTGACAAGATTTGATTTTTTGGAGAAATTGCATTGCCTATTTATGGCAGGTTGCGACTTCATGCAGCTTTCTTGATGTTGAAGAGGCAAATTGACATTTTTGGTGTCAACAAGAGGAGAGTAGAAGGTTCCATAGTGGAGGTAGGTGAAGATACTTGTCCCATCAGTCCACACTTGGGATTTTTAGTGGGGGTAGGTAAGGATACTTGTCCCATCAGACATCCCCTCAAATCCCTTACATAAATGTGGATGTGATCTGTTGATAGGAACAAGCTCTTATCAATGGCGGTGGCCACCCTACTTGTCAGGGACTCCCTATAAAGCACCCGTCCCATCTCATAATGGGAGTTTGGATGCCCAGTGTTCACCTCGGCCTAGGGGCCGAACTGGAGAATGCACCGAGGTCAGCTATACCCGAGATCGGACGGGGGTGTGAGGGCGAGGCTGAGCTCGGAAGGGCGTGGTCGGTATTTCAACCGAGACCATGCCCAAGACCAGTCCCATCTTGACAGCGGCTGAGATGCGGCTGTGGAGGCCTTCTTTGACTAGGACCATTGTCGAGGCCGTGACAACATCGGTTTCGGTGGAAACAGTCCACACACATATGCATCCATCCCTCACCATTTTTGGTGAGGGATAGATGCATATGAATATTTCCCTTTATATATATATGTATATATATAGACACACACACACATAATACATGTGATACTAAGCCCCGAAAAGAAGTTAGCCAAACCCCCAATTTAAACTCAGCACTTGGTTTACAAAAAAAAAACCTCAGCACTCAATAGAGGAGGTTGGTGTTATAGTCCAACTGGTTTTTGAAAGTTGACAACAAGTGAGGTGGGGTTGATGTTGCATTACACCCTGTTGCTGCATCTGATTTTCTTTGGGCTTATGTTTGCAAAGAGAGAAAAGAGCATTCCATGGATTGCATTTTTTTTTTTATGGAAATGGGAGTCTTCCATTTCCGCCAGTTCCATGGGAAATTAAAATCCTTTCTATCAAGGAAAATCACCTTATTTTTCCTTTTTCAATATGAAAATAAGTCTTAGCAAACAATGGAACAATGGGCTGCATTAAAAAGAGTGAGAGATGGAGTTGTTGACTTTTGTAGGGAATAACAGCTTGATCAGCTAATTGATAAGTCCATAAAACTGCAATCCATTTGTATTATTTCATCCAATTTTATGGACTTATGTAGGATAATGTCATCAATTTGCATCAAATTTCATAAAAACATGCATTTAGGCACTTAAGGTTGAATTCACTTCAAAATCATTAAAAAATTATGAAATTATATGTTTTATTGAAATTATTCTTTTTGATAGATTAAAACTATTGTATTGATTCCCTCAATTTTCGCTCATAAGCATGCATGGTTTCTTTGCATCATTGTGTTGCTCATAAAAAACCGGTCAACATGGTATATTTATACTCATGGCATACGGTCTGAATTGGGTCTCATGTATAGCGGTACATTCTTTTCTTTCATGAGAAATTATTCTTTGATTATTCTTTAATTTTTGTGTAGGAAAAATCCAAATTCCGGGGCCCACTTTGAGATGAAAGGGTCAAAGAGTCTTGGAGAGAGAACCTCAAAGAAGAAAGGAGTGAGAAAACTTCTTGCACTATTATTCCCGTTTTTCTCAGGGGCAGTAAAGTTAAAACAGTCATTGCTTTCAAACCAAATATCAAATCGGAGAAGCCTCCTACCAACTGTTGGAAAGCTAGCTCTTCTCTAGCATATATCTGTAGAGCCTAAGACTGCGTCAATTGGAGTTGTATTGAAGGAGATGCGACTTCGGGAATTTGGCTATTGCAATTTTAAGCAGGACAGTAATATGAATCACAAGAAAGCCCAATTCCATGTGGGGTCCAGTAGTGTTTCACGCCCAAGAGGCTCAACCACTCTTGCTGCAATTCAAATTTTCAGTTTTCTTTGTAAGAGTTTCTTAAAATCAAGCGGAGCCCAATTGAGAAAAGTTACAAGCAATGAGGAGTCCTAAAATTAGAAGTAGCTTGCTGGCTCAGTAATCAAGGATAGAAACAAATTCAAATTTGCAAAGACAAGTTTCCTATAAACACTACAACTTAGGAAGACAAGAAAAAGGATCCTTCCCAAATTCAAATCCTTGCAAGAGAAGGGATTCAAAAAAAAATATAAAATGCTCTCACACTCCCACACGTCCCATACTCCTCTTCCATATTTTCTCCCACTAGCTCCCTCTTTCCTCTCTCTTCTTTCTACTTAGGGGCTTAAAAATGTAAAATTTTAAAGGTAGAAGATGAAGATGGAGGGGTGAGATTTTCTTTGTAATTTAAAAAGAAGGAGAAGTTGTATCTTTGATTAATTTTATGGACGATTGAGTTCAATAAAAGGTGTGTTTTTCTTATTGTTTATTTTCTTTTTTTCATTATCTAATGTTTCTTGGATTTATTATTATTTTTAGATATGGCGAATGCTTAGGAGCTTATAGTAATAAAAATATGTTGATTGGAGTCTTAAGTCTTGTGAAATCTCTTATCAATTAATAATTTAGAATACACCTTGGCTCATCCTTATGGGAGGGATTGAATCTACACAGTACATATTTTTAGTACTTATATCAACGGATCCAGATGCTTGAATTACAAATACTCATATTCTGATTTTTTATATTTATCTTTTCTGATTTATCTTGTTTTTATTTAGTTTATGCAATTGGGTTTTCTAACGCTTCTTATGATGATGTAGTCTTTATTTTTCTAATCTAGGGTTTTTAGTTAGGCTTTTTTGATGATTGTAAAGACTTGGTGATTTAATTTTTATTTCAGAGAATTGGTTAGGTTTGTATAGATTTTATTTAGGCTAATGTTAGATTTTCATAGGACAGGTATGAGTTAATTGCTTTTTTCGCTTCGTGTGGATAGACCCGTACTCACCGAATTATTATTATTTACAACCTTGCACTTGAGGTTGATGAACACCAATTGCCTTTTTTAATATGCCCCTGAGAACAAGGGAAAGTGCTTGGATGCTTGATTTAGTGGTCTAGGTAAGGATGTACACCTAGGTCCAAACTTTCCAGTGGAGCTTGTAACTTAGCCTTCCGAGTGCTTGCCAGAAGTGATTTTCCTTCCCTGTCCAAAGGGACAAGGTTCCCTTGTACTTGAGGCTTTAGTGAGATAGTTCATAGACCCATCAATGTCGAGTTTAATATTCGAGCTTAAAAGTCTGCCGAAGTTTTTACAATGAGGATTCACAAAAAATCTATAAGTAACATTAGTGAAAGAAAATGCTGATTTTAAAGACAAAGGATAAAGAAAAATGTCAAAAATCTTTTCTTTTTTAAAAAGAATATAAAAAAGTAGTTATAAACTGGGCGAAGACTAGTTATAAACTGGGCGAAGACCTTTGCTACATTGGAGATGAAAGATCAAGACCTATGGCTTCATTTTATTCTAAAAGTATGAGTGTGTGTCTTTTTAACTCGGTGGAGTTGGCTTTAGATTTATCAATGTTATTTTATTTTTATATTTTTATTATATTTATATTTAGATATTTATTATTTTTCTTCCTTCTTTGTATTTTAATCGTGTTTCGCAAGAAAGCAATTTAATGATGGACCTAGTAGGAATTGAAATTCAACTTCTTTGAATGGTCTTTCCTGGACAGGGCAGAAATGTGTCGATAGTTTTAAAAAGTTAGCATAGGTGAAAGATGATAGATGTCTATTTTTAATTATATATATTATATGTATATTTTCACCTTTTTTACTTTGATATTTTTTTTAAATCTATCATTAGTAGAAGTTACAAAAAAAAATTCCCACCAATTTGAGGTGAAATTCGTGTTATTTCTCATTTTAAAATTTTAATTACGTTTTATTTTGTAACTATATATTTTTAAAAAGTCCCAACCTCTTTCCCTCTGCATCTTCTAAAGAGTTAATTTGAAAAAGAAACACAAAAGAAAAGCAAGGGAGTTTCATATTGTTGGAAGTATGTGCGCCTCGTGGATATGTATTTAAAAACTTTTGACCCACTTAAAATAGGGATCAAATACTCATAAGGCCAAAAAACCCAATCCCAAGAAAATCCTTATCTTACGCATTAAAATCAAAGATCCATCAAGAAAATAGATTAAGAAACAAACAAGCATAACGAGATCTACTAAAACAAATAGATAATATATCTATACCTATAGAGCTTGGTTGCGCTCAAATTGAGAAGTTGAAAATTTGATCTCTACGAAAATCTTTTTTACTTATTTTAATCTCCTTCGCCTTTGTTTTCTTCCATGTTATGACCGTCTTAATGAACTTCTCAAAGAGAATGGTGGGATCTCCAAGTAGAAGAAAACTCTAGCACTCTATTGGGAACCAGGGGAAAATAGTTTATGGAGAACCTCCCTCTTGTCCAAGATTAGAAGTCTTACTTCAATTCTTAGTATGTGTCCTACGCCTCATTTCCTTAAGAGTTCTAATAGGACTAACAACCTTCTCTTATTCGAACTAGTATGGGGACCACTAGGGATTCCTTATAATCTGGCTTCGATTGGAAATCTAGACCCCACATCTCATGTGAACTCCGGACCCACAATTGCAAATAAGTCCACTGTATGAATGCAATTGCACTCTAATCTTAGGAATAATTACAAGAAGACCATAATCTTCCCAATTACTACAAGTAGGCCATTCCATCAATTTTATCCATGGATCTACTGGAATAAATATGTCCAACTATATTGAATCCATCTCTTATTATCCTTATGACTCAATTAATCATAGTAATAATCAGTATCATCCAATTAACTTTTAATTGAGATGGGTGCGCACTTACCAATGATAAAATCTATTAATTGGTACAAGGGGATATTTTAGGGGATAGATTCCATTTTGAGAATTATATGTTCCCATGACCCCACTACCACGTACCTAAGACATCGATGTGTTGACCTACAATTGACCTCACTCATTGATGACTCAAAGTTAATATATTGTAGAAACTTGAGTCCATTAATCTCTCGGGATTGATAGCCAATTGCTTGGGAATTATGAGAGCAGTCCTTAAATCAAAGACAAATTTGCGTAAGATACTAATCATGATCCTTTGGTATATTCAATGTACCAGCACAATGATTCAAAGTCTTAAACTCTAATGATCAAGACATACCACACTATCTCATAATGATCACAGTGCTGCAACCTTATTAGATGAGATGCCCGATTTCATCATTGGATATGAATCAATTTAAGTATAAGATTTGTGATCCACGTCTTTTATGTGAATCTCATCCACACATATTGATTACATCTAATACGCTCGTGGGCTTCAGTTCATCTCATGAGCTATCATGTCACTTTGTATTCATTATGTACAAACATAGAATAAAATACCATTCATCACATGAATAACGCATGAAAATATAAATTAGTTAATGAAACAAATCAATTGATTTGGATCATCGACTGGATTGAGGACATACAATCTAACACAAACTACATTAATCAATATACATACAAGCAAAATATCATTGACATTATCATAATCCATGTTAGAACAAGATGGGAATACATGATCTCTTTCCACTAAAGGCCCTTGGCTTGTGAACACAATCAGAAACAAGAGACTCAGCCCATAAACACAAACCAGCATCGAGTACTTGGACCATAGGATTACTCCTCTGTATTTGTTAAGGTCCAACAAACTCTGGGGAGGCGGAGACGACCCTCATGTGATCGAAGTTTGTAGCAATCTTATGTTCTGAGCAATCACGACCCATAAAGCAATCAGACTCCCTCGACATGTGATAGGTGTCCATGTCCCACCACACTGACGTCTTCGCCGTCGTCGTGTACTGGTGCCAGTGCCCAACCTTCGCCACCCATCTCAGATCTCTTGGCTACCTTTTGTCTTCTCTTTTCATTGCAGAGTGCACGATAGGCGTTTCCGTTCACTATATATTATCATCTTTTCTTTGAGGGAAAGATTTTAGGGGTAAAAAAAAATGAATGACTTAACGAACGAATGAGAGAATTTAGGAAGAATAAAGGTATGTCATGGAAAGAGACTGTGGAAGCCACGTGTCGATTTTTTGGAATGATGACATGGCGCCCCTGAAAAATAAAAAACATTAAGAGCGATAACGTGGCACTCTCAAAAGTAGTGCTCCCTATATATATATATATATATATATATATATATATATATATATATAGGGAGGTGCTCCTGTGAGAGTATCTCTCACCTTGCTATGAGATATATATATATATATATATAGGGAGGTGCTCCTGTGAGAGTATCTCTCACCTTGCTATGAGAGATAGAGGTGGGAGCCCTTACATTTAAGTTGTTGGCATTGGATGTGGATGTGAGGGGCCCCACCTTATCTCTCATAGTAAGGTGAGAGCATCTTTCATAGGAGCATCTCCCATATATATATATATATATATATATGGAAATATTCATGTGCATCCATCACTCACCATGTTACAGTAAAGGACAACATAGTAGGATTGGCTTTATAACACATTCGAACCATCCACACACATGGAACCTTCTTAAGTACACTATTTCCATTGAATTTTCGCCTATCTAAATGGATTGGACCGTTGGATCAAAGGTCAAACTTTTTCCTTTAATATAAAGTCATTAAATTTGTGGGCCACGGATGAAGGGGTTAAAGGCGTGGGATTGACCCCAAATTTGATATATGGTATCATCCAAGGTGTCTCTTGCCATCCCCCATATGTTCCATGATTAGTGGGTCCCTAGGTGGGCCCCATTAAGTTTCTCCCTCACCATATGGTGAGGGAAGGATGCACAGGAATATCCCCCATATATATATATAATGTGTGTGAAGATTGGGCGATTTTGATTTGGAAATTGATAAGAAGTCATGCACAATATAAGTGTCCTTATGGGTGCTCATGGGCTAGGCCAACCCAAGCCTAATCCGGGCCTAGCCCACTTTGGGCCTGATTTGGATATGTAATTAGGGCCCGATTAATAATTGGGTCGGGCTTGGATTAAGTGATGGGAAGCCCATAGCCCAGCCAGGCCCGGCTTGTGTAAGAAATGCATGTAATTTAATTTAATTAGTGCTCTAATGCTCATAAAAGTGATGAAAAGCCCATTCAACCCGGCCCGATTGATTAAATGGGTGGGCTCAGGCCTAACTTTTATGGCCCGTGTCGGGCTCGGGCCAGGCCTGGGTCAGTGTTTCTAAAGTTGGGCTGGGCCTGGCGATGGCTTAGCCCGGCCCATGAACACCCCTAAGTGTCTTGCACGACTGGATTCCTTAAGCCTTATTTGGTAGCTACCTTTCTCACTTCAATTTTAAGTTCCAAGTCTCATTCAAGATTACTTTTAATCTGTTTGATTTACTTTCAATTTTTTCTTCTTTGTTTACTACTTTAGAAATTCTTCTTTCATTTCTCCAACTTCTAATTACTTTTGAGACAGATGATATAAAATTCCTATTTACTAAATAAGTAATAAGAAATTAAAAAAATAGGTTAGATTAAGTTAGAATGTAGTTCTTAAATAAGAAAAAATTAACATACCTTTTTCCTATGCCACCGATTCTTGAGAAAGATATAATGACTATAATTGAGAAAAATAAATTCATCAATAGTTTTATAATTTATTTCAAAAATAAACCTATCATCGTTATTGAGAATGTTCACAGCCACAAGGTAAGAACTCAAAGTTGTATCAGTGTAAGTCAAAATAAAGAGGAAACTACGGGAAAAATCCCCATAGGACCGACGAGGACTTAGTAGCATGTTAAAGACGGGAGGGGTCCTCAAGTTCATTTTCAGTCTTTTTTTCCTTTTTATCATTTTGTGATATGGTCGATATCAACCATTTTGTAGTGTTCAGCAAATAAAATAGTTACATGTTGGAAAAAAAATCTGACTGATAGATTGGTCGATATCAATCATTAGGAGAAAGTAGTAATGGTTGATATTGACCATTTTGTCTTGTTCAACGAATAAGATAGTTATACGTTGGAAAAAATTTGACTGGCAGATTGGTCGATATCGACCCTTAGAGCTAAGTAGCGATGGTCGATATCAACCATTAGAGCCACAAAGAAGAAAAAGTGCCCTCTCTCTTTTGCAGGCGAGCGTGAAGAACGCAGCTGAGATGTTTGACAAAACGACTGAGTACCAAGAGCGAGAGATGATGGGGGCGAAGAGAACCTGGATCATCCGTTGTACGACATTGAATTTGGGGGTGGGCTGCTTTCTTTTTTTCACTTGTTGAGTTGATTCGAAATTTCTTTCACAAATGACTGGGTGCTGAGAATGAGATTTGAGAAAATCATGTTGTTTTTTTTTTTTTAGTTTTTTTGGGGGGTTCTGCTCGGTCTTTACTAGCCTGGAAATTGAAATCTTAGTTGGCTGATATGGTATATCATCTAATCCTTTTTTTTTTCCCTAGGGTTTTTTATTTGGATATGAGGGTTTTATTGGCGTTTCAGGCATGGGAGTGGCGTACGGCACGGCGAAGAGCGGCGTCGACATGGCTTCCATGGGCATCATGAGGCCTGAGCTTGTGATGAAATTGATCGTGCCCGTTGTCATGGCGGGAGTATTGGGAATCTACGGTCTGATTATCGCTGTCATCATCAACACCAGGGTCAACCCTAAGGCGAAATCCTATTACCTATTTGACGATTACACTCACCTGTCGTTTGATCTTTCTTACGGCCTTGCCGATCTTGTAGCTGGAATGGCGATCAGTATAGTCGACGATGCTGGCGTTAGGTAATGATCTATCTATCACTTTTTTTTTTTTGCAATCGGATTAGGATTTAGATATGAGGTTGGTGACGTTTTGATGAAATTTTGGTTAGAGTTGTCTGTGTGAATCCATTGGATTTGTGAGTTTCTACTTGTTATTTTGGGAGTCTTCTGTTGGTATGATGTTTGGATCTGTTTGCGATCTCTGCCTGATCTGTTTCTGTTAAATTGATGCAAAATATGTGAATCTGATGTTTGACTTGATCCGTGTGGCATGGTGTTGGCATGATGTTTGATTGAATCTCATAATGATGTGTCAAATGTTGTACGCATTCGTTATAGATTTTAGGCAACAGTAGTAAGCAGGACATTTCTAACTATATTAAAGAAGTGCAGTGATCTCCTTTACTCAAGTAGATAAGATCGTCATGAACACTACAGAATGGTTGATATCGACCAACCTACACAAAAGGTCAAAAGACCCCTCTCGTCTTCAGTATGCTATTGGGTCCTCATTGATCCTATGAGGTCCTAAGGGGATTTTTCCAGTAGTTTCCTCCAAAATAAAAGTAAACATAAAAATATAATAAAATAATCCTTCATTTCTAAAGTCATTTCAACAGAATTCATTGTATGCCAAAAATATATTCTATCAATGGGCCAAATTCAGGCCATATTTGTGTCCTTATTCAACTTTTAATGTGCTTATTTTGCAAATGGGGAAGCATACGTCCATCTTGTTTAAGAGAATTAATTCACTTTGACTTAAATTTAAATTATGTTACTAGCTAAATTGATTAAAAGGTATAAGAGAATCATAAAAAATCTCTTTCATATTACATATTTATTAAATGATATGCTATTTTATTAGTATATGTACATAATACGACATATTATAAAAATATAAGTAAAAGTAAAACCTTTGAAATGAGAAATGTCATGAATTATGTAGATTCTGACATAGACTTAGACATCACTATCAACCGGCGCAATCTGCCTTGGCAATATGACAATAATGACTTTCTAAGAAAATAAAATAAATGCAAGTGGTGGTGGGAGACCAATACTTGGAAAATGAATGGGAGTTATGAATTGAAATGGAAGAAAATGCCTTATTTATATATTGAGAAATTTACTTAAAAAAGGACCATAGAGGGCCACTAAGCATAGAAGGTACCAATAGTTTTATGATACGGAACCGGTATTCCCGCCCGTTTTTTTATTTTTTTTTTTGCCTTTTTTCAACAAGCGATGACGTCGTCACTTAATATCGAGAGTAAGTGACGACGTCGTCGCTAATCTTCTATATATATATATATATGTTTGTGCGCCCCGACACAGCTGCCTTTTCTATTTCCCTTTTCATCTGCGATTGAAGCAAATGGAATGAACCAAAACTCTCCCCCAACCGGCGGTTGTTGATCTCCATTAAGAGGTAGGCACAGCACAGTTTCAAAGTTGTTTCATGCATTAGCTACCATAGATTTTGAGTTTCATATTTACCTTTTCGAGAAAAGTTCATTAGGGCTTTTGATATACAGTTTTTTCATGACATTATCTTTATTTCACATTATTGTTCGGTGGCTAAATCATCATAGTAACAACTTTGGTTGTTCTAAGGTTGTTTATTGTCACAACCCCTAATTGAGAGCATATAAAGAAGGTGAATACACGTATTTGCATATTAGGGTTTACCCCTTTGGGACAATATGAAGACGGGAACTCAAATACGTGCACAAAAGAATGGTGAATACCAGCTTTATATGGTAGGGTTGTTATATAAAGGTTGGAGCAAACACGCAAGAAATGATTTCATTTTTACTCATTCTTTGTCTGTAACCCAAGAGGGAAAACGGTGTCATTGGAGTTAACTTATCTTGTGAATTTTTTCCTTTTAAACAGAAATAGAAATGGACAGCATAACTCATAAAATCATCTCTCTATTAGCATTATTCAACACATGACTTATTCACTACATTTGCTAATACCACCAAATTGATATATAGTTTATTTGTGTCGGCAGCATGACTGAGGATGGGATCTCCATCATATTTCACTATGATGAAGAGTTTGTCTTTGACATTATACGTCCGGTCTACAAAGGTGGAAGATAAAAGATGAAGTCTCTACCTAAGACCATAACATATGGCACGTTGCTGAATGAAGCCATTGCTTATTCTAATTGGGATGCCAATATTGAGGATGTAAGCATGAAATATCTTCATCACAATGGACTCGTTTTTTCGTTGATTAGTTTGGAAGATGAGAATGATATTATGGGAATGTTGATGGCGTCTGGAAGTGTGCAAGATGGGGTACATGTGTATGTCAACAGGAAGCTTCACGGTGTAAATAAGAAACGCGAAGGCTCTCAGTACGTATATATGTTCTAACTTTTTAATATTTATATTGTTGCATTTGTCGCGCTTAACTAAAATTCTTGCCCATATCTTTTATTGAAAGGGTTATGTTTGGCGGTTCATGTGCCCGGAAGAAAATGTGTAAAGGGATTTGCGAGATTATGAATCCGACGCCTGGCCTAGTGTATCCCACCGTGGATATTTGTGAAGATGTTGATATGCATTTCTCTTCCGCACGGGATTCTCATACAAACGATTGTTCTACAAGAGCGGGTTTTCATGTGGATGGAATATATCATGAGGATGTTGATGCAAATGATGCTCTTTGTGCTACTGTTGATATATCAATTGTTCGTAGAACTCCCTCTTGGATGATGGCTGGTAATGAACAAGGCGCTGAAACCATTCATGCTATGAATCATTCATTTGCTATGGAAGATGTCAATTTCGTTAGTAATGAACAAGGAGCTGAAACCATTGATGCTATGAATGACTCACTTGTTATGGAAGATGTCAATTTTGTTGGTAATGAACAAGGAGTTGAAACCATTGATGCTGTGAATCATTCACTTGCTATGGAAGATGTCAATTTTGTTGTTAATGAACAAGGAGCTGCAACCATTGATGCTGTGAATCATTCACTTGCTATGGAAGATGTCAACTTTGTTGACACAATGGCCCCTGAAGATGTTATAGCCGAAACTGGTACGGACTCAGCACGAGAAATGTGGATAGGGCGTCAGTTTCCTTATCGTGAAACCTTCAGAATATCTCTTGCGAAATTTGCAATTTATAACAATTTTAATCTACGACATGTGTCGACCAAGATGAAAAAAATCACAGCACGTTGTAAAGATGATTGTTGTCTCTGGCGTATACATGCTTCCATTGTTGATTCAGGTCCGGAGTTTAAGGTGCGGACTTATAACCCACGTCATTGTTGCTCAAAACCAATGATGGGAATGACACATCCCCAAGCATCATCGAAACTGATTGAAGAGTTCATTGATGACAGAGTCCGATGCAATAACCACTTGAAATCGAAAGAGATTATGAATGAATACCAAAAGGAGTTTGGTACCCGCATCACTTACAGAAAAGCACACATTGCAAAAGAGATGGCGTTGCGTGTAGTTCGGGGATCATATGAAGAATCCTTTAAAATCTACCTCTTTATTGTAGAGAATTACAAATGACCAATCCAGCACTGTGACTAATATCGACACGACAGTTGAAGATAGGTTTAGAAAATTCTTCTGGGCTTTCGGTCCTTGCATCCGATCATTCCGTTCATCAATGACGCCCATGATCGCTATTGATGGGTCACATCTTCGGGGCAAGTATCTAGGTGTGCTGCTAGTGGCTGTCACCTACGATGGTAATCATAAACTATTTCCCATAGCTTTCGCCTTCACTGAGGCCGAACGTCGTGACAGTTGGGAGTGGTTCCTTGTCAATCTCGCTCTTGCATTGGGAAGTCCAACGAACCTAACTATTGTGTCTGATCGACAAAAGGGCCTTGTTCCGGCATTGTCCAACATCATTCCAAGTGTGAGACACTGCTATTGTTGTCATCATATTGCAGAAAACATTAAATCATCCTTCTATGATCGCCCCATTGTATTAAAATTTTGGCGGGCTGCCAAGGCTTTTAGACCATGTGAGTATAAGGCCTATATGAACGACATCCTTGTTGTAGACCAACGGGCGCACACTAATATCAATGCAATTGGAAAACAACGGTGGTCAAATGCATATGTTGATGGTCGGCGCTAAGACATGATAACCAACAACGCAGCTGAGTGTACGAACACGCTTTTAAAGGACATTAGAGTGCTTCCCATTACAAAGCAAGTCGAAGAAATCCGTGCCAAGTTTATGGAGTTCTATCAGAGAAAACATCTTAAGTCACTCAATATTACGTCGCGATTAACGCCCTATGTAGAGAAACTAATGAGCCAAGAGGCTGAAGACTCACGCCACGTGCATGTACATGTTGCCGGTCTCGTTGAGTTCCAGGTCCAATCAGTACAATTTATTGATATTGTTGATCATGAACAAAAGAAGTGTAGTTGTCGTAAATGGGAAATAATGGGGATTCCATGTTGCCATGCACTAGCGGCAATGAAGGTTAAGCATTTGAATCCGTATGACTATGTTGAAGAATGTTACCTAACAAGTACTTATCATGCGTCATACAGTGAGGTCATACATGCCACTTGTGATAGCAAACAATGTGAACATACATCAAATGAAATTGTATTGCCTCCACGTGCCACGAAACAACCAGGGTGTCCAAAGAAAAACAGAATTTGTGTTGAAAACAGAAATCGACAGCGCAGGGTTGTTTTTACTCTATTTGCAAAAATAGGGGACACAACCCAAAGAGTTGTCGCAATCCACCATCCGATCATGTTGCATAGATCAAACTTGATGTGGATCATACTTTTGTATAGAGTTCCAACTTGCATAGCATTTTTTTGATGTGGATCATACTTTTGTATAGGTAGCCTTCTACTACAGTGACAACCAGTTTGTACTTTCAACTTTCACATTCTCTGGATGTGGATCATACTTTTATATAGGTAGCCTCCTACTACAATGACAACCACTTTGTACTTTCAAATTTCACATTATGTGGATGTGGCTCATACTTTTGTATAGGTAGACTTCTACTACAGTGACAATAAGTTTGTACTTTCAACTTTCAGATTTTTTGATGTGGGTTATACTTTTGTATTGTAATCAACATTGTATTCAACCGTATGGATCATACTTTTGTAATACAACTTCACAATATATTACAGCTACAACAAATTTGTCATCAAGTTTTGTCAATTCTGTCACCATTTTAATTTGATGTGTTATCGTTGCTGTGAATCAAAGCAGAGTCCATGATTCTGTGCTGCAACGACGTCATCACAGATTGGAACAGCACCCTTCGCATTAGGTTCTGTCAAGTGCCGACGTCGTCACATATTTTGTACATTGGCACAGAATTTTGTAAATTCAGGCTTCTGTGAAGCGATAACGTCGTTGTAAAATCACATACATTTCTTATCAAATCGCTTCGACTAGGTTCTGTGAAGCAACGACGTCGTTGTAAATATAACAAATTGGAAAAGAGTAGGTTCTATGAAGCAACGATGTCGTTGTAAAGTAACATACATTTTTCCCACTAGGTTCTGTGTTGCGACGACGTCGTTGTAAAATCACATATATTTTTTCCTAATATCTTCTCTGTTAAGCCACGACGTCGTCGTATAATAAAACACATTTTTGGGCAGCAGGTTTTGTGAAGCACCGACGTCGTTGTATACACAAACATTTGGTCTCCAATATGTTCTGTGAAGCGACGACGTCGCGCTTAACAGACAAAATAGTCGATACACTATCCGTACTAATTCGATGTACGAATGCACTACAAGATCCATATCAATTACAACATTGCCATGGTGTTCAGGAAGGAAATGTAAACCAGAACAAGGATATAAAAAGACAGCCCAAGAAGGGCACACATCTTCAATTTCATCAAATCAAACCAAAAAACAGCACACCCAAGCTTCATTTCCATTCAAAAAAATGTAACATTCAACCTAAAAGATGTCTGGACCATTGAGGCTGTCACCATATTCATGTTTGAATATTTACAACAAAATATTTACAATAGTACAGAACTGTGCAGGATGTCAATAAATTTCCATTAATCATCAGGCTTAATTGAATCAATTGGAATCTCATCAAGACTCAACCGATTCGCATTCAACTCCCAGCTGCGCTTAAAGATTTCAAGGACTATTCGTTGCCGATAGTACTTCATGTCAGCTTGCGTAAAATTAATCGGACGCCGAAATATACAGTGCTCTGCGAACGCAGCCGCGAAGACACCATAGTCGTAGCCATTCTCTTGCAGTGGGATGTTTGTTTTTACATTGATCGTCCATATGTATGGGTTTGGCTACCCATAATCGCTGTACTTCGCAGTCAGCCATTCAACCTGCAGGAACAACACACGTGGTTAAGTTGGATATAAATAGTTTGTTCAATTTGGAAATAGACAGTATATATTCATGAATTGTTTACAAGTCGTTAAAGCGTGACGATCACTGCCTGAACTGTTGTAGAATTCCCACTTCCTGTCGTCCGTATGTCCAACAAGTAATGTGAAATGATTAGCAAAGTGGAAAATGAAAACGAGTGTTTTACATTCTCTGGCCTCCATCACACAAGAACCCCCAGGACCAAATGCTGCTTCTTCTGCGGTTGGCAGCCCAAACTGCCACCAGCTCTGCAATCATTTTTAGTGGCAGAGGTCAACATTTATGTATCATACGTGATATTGCTGATATTAAGTATATACTTACAGAAATGCTCGGGTCTACCAAAAAGGTCGTAAGACAGTTCTCCCTCAACACGTCAAACCAATAATACAAGATATTGGTGTCTAACCAAATTCCCTCTTCCAGAGAAGCATTCAGGACTTCACTAGATACCAATGTGCATACAATGTCCAGCTCTTCCTTCCTGCAAAATACACTAACCATAAGACAATTTATGTAATGAAACCAATAGGAAAATGTATAAAAAAAGACGAACCTCTCATCGAAATATTGTTTGAACCCCTTCAGTATAAACATGTCCCTTTTGGAGAGAACATACTCCGATCCACCCATTGAGTGTAAATGGTCGTCGTACTTTTCTGGAATCTTCCTTGTTCGGGGCAATCGTTTTAACCTCCAAACTAGTGAATCAATGGACGCCCTAATTGGTGATATTATAATTGCTTGTGAGGTTGTTGCCCCTCGAGGGGTGGAGAAGATATCAACAACTCGTGGCTCATCGGACTTCTTGACCGGTGTAGAGGTGTGTCTCTCTACAGACTTTGGTTCCATTGGAAAATCACTTGTGGCCACCTCAGGGGCCTCCTTAGCGGGGCTGTGCACCCGAGGACTTTTTTCCTTCACACTCTTTTGCTTCTTTCCTATCTTTTTTCTTGGACTTTTCGCCGCAGCCTTTTTAACTCTCCTCCTCTCTACAGCCTCTTTATCCTGTAAAATTTTAATTGCCGATAACTGTTAAAGACAAATCAAAATTGAATAATTAAATATGGATGTAGCTGTGGCTTACATCTTCTGAAGCTGAGCTGTATAAGTGATTGTCCTTAAATTTGGCGAAATTTGTATTCAATCCAGATCTGAATATGAAGATCTTCCTGATCCAGAAATCCCGGAAATGCTCAATTGAGGTTTTCTTCCTCAGAGCCCGGTCAACTGACCCCTCCATATGTAGTAAAAGCTCCTTTACCTACGGGCATGAATTTTGTCAATTAGCTAAGAGGCACTTGGATGGGAAAATTACTATAGTTAAGAAAGAGGTATTCATCTCTTGGTTTTGTTCACAGTAACCCTCATATTCATCACGTTTGGTCTTTGTTGCAGAGGTCTCCTCATGGGACTGGCCCCGACCGATATACATGATCGTGTTGGCCTGATACCAATGCATATACTCGTCAGTATGAGCGGACGAAGATGATTTCTTTCCTTTTAGAATGCATTTGCTTCTACTGTCCCAAAGTGTGTAATTAGGTACCCTTCCACTTGCACTGTAGTCATACACTATCTTTTCTACTCGCTCCACCCTTGCAAAGGGCATACTGAAAGGTGGAGGAACTTCTTGATGAAGACCAAACTGTTTCATAATACGACCAGTATTATATCGCTCCACAACCCAATAAAAAGCTAGGACTGTTGAAGAAGAGAATAGTTCACGGTCAGCTTTAGAAACATTCTAACGGAATTTCTTTCCAAACTGTTTGTAGGGTTGCCATTTGAACTACATAAAATGAGTTAACAAAATATTAGCAACACGCAATTAGAATTGCATCAATCAAACTATATAGAATCCGATCATGTTGAACTTACACCGTCCTGTGTTAATTTGTTCAATTGTTGCCGGGTCTTTGTCAAAATGGTTACAGCTTTGAATGAATTCAACCTAATTGTCCAGGTCTTCATCAATGGAAATTGGATGTTACTTTTCCAGGTAGCATTTGGTGGTGGACAACTTCCGATTTACATTCGTGTGTACGCCCATATCAGCAAAAAAACAACAATCAATACAAAATATGCTATTCAAAGAGTTGTATAAAAAGTCTAAATCTCATCAAATAAACTGCGTTACCTGGAGAAGTTGCGGAGGTCCACTCAAGGTTCTAAACTTCCTCAAACCTTTAATGTTTGAAGATTTGAATTCATCTCCCTCTTGATGTCCATCTTCCCCCTTATCCTTAATAACTTTCACCGCCTTTGCTAATATCCAATAAAGATTTGCAAGACAGGCGGGAGCCCATGCATATGGCTTAAATTCCCTGAACAACTCGAGAAGATATGCCGGCCCTTCCACCCGATGTGTTAGACATAATTTGACTGGTACTAAGAAGAAAAGGTATGCCCTAGTGTTGTAGATTTCTTCGGCTTTAGAAAGTTTCTTCTTCTTCACATCCTTTGTTGGATTTGCTGCGAAATTGGATTCGAACCATGTGAGTTTAATAGTTATCCCGTTTACATCAACAACCTGAATGGGGGCCTCTCCAAGTAGTTCAGGACATACTTCACTAACCAATGAAAACGGAAAAGTTCTCCCGGTGACAATGGGGCCATCTATTGGGAGCCCATAGATATAGGCGACGTCTTCGAGAGTGACAGAGTGGAAGGTGTTAGTTTCGGGACGCCATCTTTCTACCAAGGCCGTAATGAGGGCATGATCTATCCTAATATGTTCCATTTCCGCCAAATTATGTAGCCCCAATTGCCTGACGTATTCCTTTTGGGTTTCATTTAACAACCATACATCTTTGTCCGGGTTCATTGGTATGCATCTAAAGGTGCTGAATTCCTGACAGACATTAACAAGTGATTGCAGTTAATAAGAGCTTAACTCAATAATATAAGTATAGATGAAAGGGTGGCTAACACTATACATTTTCATGGTTTATGGCTTCTGAAATGTGATTGGCCTGATCGTAAAGAAGCCTATTTCCGCTATCCTTACTTCCATCCATCTGAAAAAAAAACAAATAGAGATAGATGTAAACATAACAAGGGAGAGTTGTAAAAAAAAAAATAAAGAAGGAAATTAAAAGCAGTGAATTGCATATCACACACATTACTGATCTATTCCATGTTGTGTTAATGAAGAACGATGTGATTTCTTCAATTTCACAACCATAGCTAACAACTCAGATTCATTCAGAGGTTTATGATCACACTAAAGGCGAAGAAAATGCTGGCATCTGCGACGATGGGCCCACTTGTATTTAGAAGTGAGTTTGGAACCACAGGGCCAATGAGGTAGTGACACATGAACGTCGGTACCTTTTTTTTTTTTTTCTATATCATTGGAAGAGATGAGTGTAAGAAGATTTGACATCCTGATCCCATGTATCACCCCCTCATTGGCCCAGACAGGACTTTTTTTTTGGATTGCGATAGTTAGTGACGACGTCGTTGCTTCACAGAATTCAGTGCAAAAAATTATGTGTAACTGCACAATGACGTCGTTGCTTAACAGAAGCAACGACGTCATTGTAATATAACTCTGCATTACAAAGTGTTTGGTCCATCTACAACAGAAGGTTTTCCATTAACCTATAGTTCTTCTTCCTTATCACTACTCTTCATATAAACATTACCAACTAGACCTTCTACTTGTCCATCGCTCCCAATCACTCACTCTAAGTTTTCTCCATAAGCATGTTTGTCCTTTCTACAATGATAAACTTTATTAAACTATAAGGTAAAACAAAAACAAAATGCAGTCAAAGAGATATGTTGTCACGACCCCAAACCCGGGGTCCGTGAATTGGGAGTTAAGTAATAATTATGTTTCTCCCAAGATCCGAGTGTGTGAGGATTACAAATTCCAACCCCCTCTGAATATTTAGCGGAAGCTTTCGTGGTGTTGCGACTCGGAGTCCGTGGCCATTGGATTCCACGCCGCACTCAACCCAAGCATATAGTCATCTTATCAATGATCCATCTCAGACTGGAATAAACCATCACAATAAAAGTACAGAGCTGACAGTAACAGGATAATACATTCCCATATGTGTTCAAGTTACAATTAACAATGTGTATTAATTACAAATCCCAAGAAAAGGCTAACAAGAGCCATACAAGAAAACAAGCTAATGATCACTACCCCATATGTGACGTAATTCCGATGTCAAGCTCAATGTCTACATGACATGGCCGACAAACAAACTGAAAGTTCATGGCTTCACAGCCAACAGGTGCACTGGTCTCGGGTGAAGAAGTCTGAACCTGAGTACCAAAGTAGTGGGTCAGACACACGGTCTGGCAGGTGGGTGAAAAGATATAACAATATACTGAACGATAAAACATGCAATAAATCATGCTGTCTGATCAAAATTGTACATAATTACAAATGTACAGGAAATCATGAACATCTGACAAAATCCTGTATTCATATAAAATGGGTATGTAACATAAACATTTGACAAAACATATATTCCTTTAAAGCATGTATAAAACATGAACATTTCACAAATCGGGAACTCATTTAAAACATGTATAAATAATGCATCATTTATTAAGAAAAGACATGATCAATATAAAGCAGTAAGGGTATCAAGGATCAGGAACTATCAAGATGGCAACCACACAAAGCTAAATCCTCTATCACCGAAGTGATAGAGCAAGCATATCAAGGCGTTGACCTCAGTCACCGAAGTGAGGAGGAACAACGAAATTTACATATACATATACTATACACAGGACATGACCACTGTAGCGAGCCGGGCATCAGGAACCACAGTAGCAATCTGCGGTATCAGGACAAGACCACGGTTAATAAACCGGGTAGCGGGATCCAAGCTGCAGCTGGCGGGACAAGAAGGGATCTCCAAGTCAGTAGATCAGACCGACAAGGTCATCCAAGCTTAGTGGTGCCGACTTATAGGTTATATGCAAGTAAACAAAACAAATACATGTATGCATGTTCTCTTTTTGGCTCATGGGCTCGCACTACAAAGCTCTGGCCCCATATTGCCTCAAGGTTTTATTCTCATGGATCATATACAAGAAATCAAGTCAAGTAAATACATATGACAGGACGGGGTGCTCATAAGCACAAAAGCATATTTATATCGGTCGGGCATGTACGGGCTAGCAAAAATGCTAAAAACATGAATTTCAATACTGTCGAGTAAGTCTAGTAATAAAACACGAGATTTAGAGTGTACAAGTGAAATTTGAGTTTAAATAAGACATAATAGATTTCTATACTTTTCAGGGTCAAACGTTGAGGGTCCTAGATTGAAATCAATGTGAATGGGGTCCTGTACGTCTAATTTGAAATAACTGGGTACTCTTTGAGGATTAAGGACATCTCGGATCCCTATGCACATTGACGAGTTTAAGGATCCTTAACGAATCTCCATAATGGGGTTTCTCTTCATCCGAACTCCATACCATGCCTTTCAAGTTCTTACATTGCATTGGGGCTCCAAACAATACCTCCCCAAGCTTAAAAATAATGTTTCAAGTCTCCAAGTATTGACAGGTCATATGCAAGAAATCAGGCATGTATAAAACACTTGATGGAATTGTATAAACGAGCAAAACGGGGTGCTCAAGGCACGACTGTCGTATCATATTAAGCATGTCTGTCAAGGCTAGTAAAAACAGTACAAGTACACTTTCAAGGCATTTGGGATTGATAATTTATAACTCATAATTTCGGGAATAAAAAGGTGAACAAGCTTTCGAAATATCAGGACAGAATCGGGGTTTAAAGCTAATTCAAGGTGAATAGGGATCCCGTATGTCTATAAGATAAAAACTTGGTACTCTTTGAATTTGGAAGACATGTCGGGTTCCCTATACACTTTGAGAATTTTCAAAACTCCAATGGATACCTTGTGATTATGGTTTCTTTCTCATCCGGGCTTCAAACATCACTTAATAAATCATCCGACACAACGGGGCTCCCCATGAACTTCTCACAATCATATAAATGTTTTACGTCAGCTCCATACATGTCCTCAGTGAATCATCACTCATCGCTCGAGCGGACATTACAGTTCGCTCGAGCGGAGTGGTCTCTGGAATGGTTTCTGGGAGGGTTCGCTCGAGCGGACCCATGTTCGCTTAAACGAACCTGCCCAGGTTCAGGTTGGCACGAGCGAAGCACCAATTCGCTCGACCCAACCACTCTCTGGATGGCTGCTGGGAGAGTTCACTCGAGCGAACACAGGGTTCACTTGAGCGAACAACTCTCTGGAAGACACGATCCCTCTTTTGGGCGGTTCGCTCGAGCGAAGTATCAAGTTCGCTCGAGCAAATTGTCCAGAACTGGGTTCGGGACAGCTCTTTTCTTCCCTTATTCTTTACTCCTTTCAACTCCCTTGAGCCCCATTCCTTCACATCAATGGGAGATTCAAATCTCTACCAAACTTACTACAATCTCCATCAAACCTCCCACCAAATGGTCCACCCAAACAACTCCATACATTTTCACATTCAACCACAAGAAAAGAGAGAAGATAATAACCACAACCACATGGATTCATTCAAGCCTTAAACAAGAGATAAGATAAAACTACAATCACATTTCAAGCAATAAATGGGCTAACCAACCCTTTTCAAAAGCATTTAATAGCATCATGAATGCAAGTAAAACCCATCATTAATGAGACAATAAATCCAAACATATTGATCATGGAAATCATTGAAAACTAAAACATCCATTCCATCCACTTACCTTAGGTCTCTAATCAAGCAAATCAAGCTCTAAACACTCTTCCAAGCCAAGGCTCTAAGCTACACAAAAACCCCCAAAAAGCAACCCATCTTAGAACCCTAAAATGATAACTCATCAAAGAGAAGGAATGGGTTCAAACAAGCTAAGAAATAGGACCTAGGGGAAAGCCATTGCTCAACAATAGAAGATGGAAAGAGATCCTTACCTCTAGGACCATTAATCAACAAGAAGGAGCTTGAAATAGGGGCTGCCCAGCTGAGATTTGTACAAGGATGATGTCCATGGAGAGCTAGAAGGATGGAGGAGAAGAAGTTGAGCTCAAGTCTCCATTTTAGCAAGGTTTGGAGGTGGATTTTGTGAGAGGGAGCAAGAAGAAGAAGAGAAAAGGGAAAAAAGCCGTAAGGAGCTGGAGCTCCTCTCCTAAGAATGTTGGAATGAATGGGGAAGAAGGGAGAGGGGTGGTCCTTTTATAAAAGGGTGGGTGTAGGCTCCACCATCACTTAAACTTGTCGGGATTAAAACATCAATTTCTGGGCTCAGGATGCGATCGACGAAGAAGAGAAAAGTGTTCCTCATAAACTCTAGTTTTCAAAAAGTATAATCTTGGCGTGGTTCTGAAATCTCGAAATTTGGGTCCAGATTTTGTGAAAAAGACTGATTTTGCCCCCATGGCTGGAAAAACTGATTTTCGGAGCTTCGAATGGGCACGGAGTGAACACGAAAGTTGTAGGGAATGGCGAGATTAGTCAAACGAAGCTGAAATGGGAATTTTTGAAAATCACCAAGAATCTCCCCACGCTGACCACGCAAAACAAATGGGACCCTATAGTCACTGTCTAGGTTGACTGACTCTCAAAACTTTCCAAAACTAATGAAAAGTCATTCTAACTTAAAAACTCAACCAAACAACCACTAAACCCATTGGGAAAACCAAATCACGATTAAAACCACACTAAACCAGGAAATTAGGGGTTGGGTTCTCACACATGTACTGCTCAAGGTGATACTCACAAAGGAAAAACTGTATGTATGTGTGTGTAGAGAGAGAGTATAGGTTTTGAGGCATTAAAATGGAATCCTTGTCCACGCCATCCTTAGCGGGATAATCTGCAGCTCCATTAGCTCATCTCAGTTTCTTTCGAACATTAACCTCCAGCCTACCGAGTAAGATCCTCAGCTTCGAAAATGATAACTGTACAACGACGTCGTTGCTTAACAGAAGCAACAACGTCGTTGTAATACAACTCTGCAATACCAAGTGTTTGGTCCATATGCAGCACAAGGTTTCCATTAATCTATAATTATTCTTCCTTATCACTACTCTTCATATAAACATTATCAACTAGACCTTCTACTTGTCCTACGCTCCCAACCACTCACTCTAACTTTTCTCCATAAGCATGTTTGTCCCCCCACAATGATAAACTTTATTAAACTATAAGGTAAAACAAAAACAAAATGCAGTCCAAGAGACATGTACTACTCAAGGTGATACTCACAAAGGAAAAATTGTATGCATGTGTGTGTAGAGAGAGAGAGTATAGGTTTTGGGGCATTAAACTGGAATCCTTGTCCACCCTATCCTTGGCAGGATAATTTGCAGCTCCATTAGCTTATCTCATTTTCTTTCAAACATTAACCTCCAGCCTACCAAGTAAGATCCTTAGCTTCAAAAAGGATAACTGTACAACGACGTCGTTGCTAAACAGAAGCAACGACGTCGTTGTAATACAACTCTGCAATACAAAGTGTTTTGTCCATATGCAACACAAGGTTTTCCATTAATCTATAGCTCTTCTTCCTTATCACTACTCTTCATATAAACATTATTTTCTTTTTTCCTTGTACTGCAGAAGAGGTCTTTTCAGATACCAGCCCCTCATTCGATCTGTACTTGATGGTTACAATGTTTGTCATAAGTAGAATGCCCACTTTTTCATCCTCCCCAACTCTAAACCCAGTCCCTCTTCCAAACACTACCCTCGCAAAAAACGATTGGACTTGTCCCTCCAAAGATGAAAAGACCCCCCAATAGGTTCATTACCAACTAGACCTTCTACTTCTCCTTTGCTTCCAACCACTCACTCTAACTTTTCTCCATAAGCATGTTTGTCCTCCCCACAATGATAAACTTTATTAAACTATAAGGTAAAACGAAAACAAAATGCAATTAAAGAGACATGTACTGCTCAAGGTGATAATCACAAGGGACCAACTCAAATTCGAAAAAGATAACTGTACAACGTCGTCAAAGCAACGACGTCGTTGTAATACAACTTTGCAATACATGGTTTGATCCATCTGCAACACAAGGTTTTCAAGTGCCCTATGGTTCTTCTTCCTTATCACTACTCTTCAAATTTCACATTATGACTACACATGACTGAGATGGGGGAGAAATGGAAGCAAATGGACTGAGATGTCCACTAGGACTGACTACACAGTTGAGAGGGGGGAAAACGAAAGGACTGAGATGTATCCAGTTGATTCAATGCAAAAATCATGTCTAGTGCATGAATATAAACAATTTTAGGATGTGAAGCAAATGGAAAGAAGATGAACAAAACCCCAGTAAATCATCATTTTGTAATACAGAAAAAGTTAGGCGACAAGAAAAATACCTCCACCCTTGATGCGACAATCCAAAAGGTTGGAAAAGGTCCTTTGGGACCACCTTCACTACCTTTTGAGGTAGGTGCAGACGAATCCACCAGCGGAAAAGGAAAAAGTAATGCAGGAAGAAGGGGAAATGGGGAAGTGGGGTTAAACCGCTGGAAACCTTGACGCAAGCATCCAATAGGTTGGAAAACTGTGGTTGGGACCACCAAAAACTGTCTTTTGAAGAGGGAAGGGAAGAAACCGCCAGGGTAGAGCTGTGGAAAGCGATTGAGGAAGGAGGGGAAAATGGGGAAGTGGGGTTTCGTGGGAATTTATGGGGTTGACAGTCACGACGACGTCGTCGCAACTTTCAGTCACTAATAAAAAAAACGGAAGTGGTCCCAGGGGACCACTTCCATGCCATAAAAACTATTGGTACCTTCTATGGTTAGTGGCCCTCTATGATCCTTTTTTAGGTAAATTTCTCTTATATATTTAAAATGTTATAGATGATTGACAAATGCCACTCATCTAACTACATAAAAATGAATGACAAAAGGCTTCATGACTAAAATGATAATTTAAAAATAGGAAGTCATAAATGATTGACAAATGTCACCCATCTAAATTGCCACTCCAAGTTGCTATTACTATCAATGTATTTTATGGGAGATGCTCCTATGAGAGCTCCTCTCACCTTACTATGAGAGATAAGGTGGAGGCCCTCATATCATTATCCAATATAAATAATTTAAATATGAGGGTATATCATTTAAGTTACGATAATTCATAAGAACTTTGCATACGATCATTGATAAAATAATTGTAATCCCTTAATTAAAGAAGGAAGATGCTCTTATGAGAGCATCTCTCACCTTACTACGAGATAATTTTACAAACTCTTTTAAGTTACGATAATTCATAAGAACTTTGCATACGATCATTGATAAATATATGGGAGATGCTCCTATGAAAGCACCTCTCACCTTACTACGGGAGATAAGGTGGGGGCTCTCACATCCATATCCAATGTCAACAACTTAAATATGAGGGCTCCTACCTTTATCTCTCATAGTAAGGTGATCTCCCTTCTTTAATTAAGGGATTACAATTATTTTATCAATGATCGTATGCAAAGTTCTTATAAATTATCATAACTTAAAAGAGTTTGTAAAACTCTCCCACTTTAATTTGATTGAAAGGTGACCTACACCTGAGCTAAACTTAACATCTTTCCATTGCCCCAATTTTATTTTGTATTATAAGTTTGTATTGATCTTATAATAGTTATTTATCAGTCCAGATGAAATCGACTCATACCCAATCCATTGCAATTGGTCTAACTGTGTTTAAACTTTATTTTTTATTTAATGCATTTATTACTATTGGATTGACCACACATTAAAAATATCCCAAATTGCATGATCCTAACCTTCACTTTAACCAATTTTTTATGATTCTTTTATAAATATGAATGATTTTGATCATTTCTTTCTCGACCACTATTATATTTCTGTCGGATACAATCATGTCCATGCATTGAAAATTCATCATTTCACTAGAATGGCTTCCGTGGGATTAGTTTCGTTCAATATTTTGCTTCAACTTCACAAGTTGGGCTTGATCAATTGCAATATAAATATCAATGAAACATATGTATACATACACAAATTTTGTGTTGCAAATGTCAGTTAGTGCATAATGCTCTCCCATGAATAACTCTTTCTCGACGCCCAGTCTTCCTCTTCATCTTCCGTAGTTCTCTCATCCATTCCTCTTTCTCTCAACTTACTTCAAAATCAATTCCTTTCATCAATTCCGTGGGCTATATTGCACGCAGGGCATGTTTTGCTAGTCTTAGCGCTACCCTTCTTATGTGAATTTTTTTAATTGATCATAACATCCCAACCACTTGAATCTACAGCCCCACTAATAAACATTAAAAACATTATTTTACCAATGAAAACAAAACTCTCGCACCAAACACAAATTTCCAACATTTGCAGCATCCATTGACTATGGATTTTACTGATGTAAAATTCTTTCTTTGCATGGAAAGCACCACGTAAAATGTGTTCTAAGATTAATTTATAGCCATTTTGTGGATTTCCAATTTGGCTCTTTAATTTTTGCTATTTTGATATGAATATATTTCTTTGAATTCATATGAATTCATTTCCTTCCAAATAACCCGGAATCAGCTGTATACCAAAAATGAAGAAACAATGGCAAAGCTCTATAAATGGCCTTCAACTAATATGTCTTTTAATAGAAAGTGAATCAAGGGAATGTGAGAGTTGAATACAACCACCACCCTAGTAATTCAAAACCTATGAATAATCGAAGTCCACTATTCATCTCTACCTTCGTTCCTCACCAATTTAATAATTATTTGCTGGATGGCTGAGTCAAGATTGGTTGATGCATGCCCAAGCCTGGTCTGACTCTAAAGCCACAAGCTCATATCTACCTCAAGCCCAACATCAGCCATTAGTGCTCGGCTCAACCTGATCTACCTAAGACACTCTAGGCTTGAGCTCACCTTTTTGTCACTTATACAGACAAATCAGTCCCTAAACTACCAGCACTCCTTATCCAGCCTGAGTTTTGGATTTCTCTCACTTACTCCAAGCCCGCCCCATATAGTAGATTTGGGCCTGGCCCAAATATTAAAGCATGAGCTCTAAACTCGTCCCAAAGCTGAGCTTGGGCTGTCTCGGCCCACTCATACATTAGACTATGAATTCCTTTCTTTTTTTTTACTTGCATCCAAACAAATGAGCCATTTTATTAAAAAGTCATGAATTAAACGCTAGTTAACATATAATACCCTGATCATTTTTTAACACCGTCAAATTTGAAGACCACATTTTTTTTAACATCATTTTTTCCTTTTAATTTGACCATTAATTTCATTCCATTTCACCCCTCATGCAAAAAAAAAAAAAAAAAAATGGTATTGTAAAGACTTGGTTTTCAAGTATAAACATAGTCAATCGTCCATGTATTACACATGCTCGATCGGCTTCTATATGTCTGACTTGGATGGCGAGAGACAAAATATAATGTACCATTGGATTGAAATGAAATAAAATAACTATATTTAACACCATTAAATTTGAATACCACATTTTTTTTTTTTTTTAGCTATCGGAGGCTTTGCACCCCTTTGGGCTGGACTAATCCCTTCGGTGTAGCTCCAGTGTGGTAGTGCAGTTTCAAACTACAACCTCCGAGTGCAAACCGTGGTCTTAGGCCAACTGATCTACCCCTTGGGGTTAAGACCACAGTTTAGTTCAAGGGGCTAGGATGGATGGTATGATCAATTCAAAGACTTCACATAAGAATTGGGGACCATAATATAATGGGTTCCACTTGTTAAAGTGGGATCATACTCAATAGGACAAAACAAAAAAGAAAAAAAAAGGGCCATATAATAACTAGGGAAATCTTCAAAAAAGTCCTTAACTTTTTGGTGATTTAAAAAAAAAGGGTCAAAAGAATTCAATATTTCAAAAACGTATGAAAATTTTCTAGATTTATTTCAATTAGGTCCAATCCGACAATCTATACCCACTGCCAGCAACTTTGTATAAACAAAAACTCAAAAGGACAAAAGTTCCCTTAGTGAGTAGTAAGTAGGCAAAAAGGAAAAATTTAAAACAGTCCTAAGTTTTTTAGGTGGTTTCAAGAAAGGACCAAGGAGTTGAATATTATAAAAAGGTATGAAAGTTTTCGAGACTTCTTTCAATTAGGTCCTGTTGGGAGATCTCCATCCACTGTTGGCAGCTTTTTTTTAATTCAAAATGAAAAAAATCCATTTGATTTCATTCATTATCCAAAATGTCGGACCAACTATAAGATCACTTTTGGTTGTTCCAAGTCACTTATATAACACAATGCATTGATTGCAATGAAATTTACGCTAATAATTAGAGTGCCCAAATATTGGATTGATCAAGACGTGAAAACTGAAATTAACTATTGACTAGTTTAATAATTAGAGTGCTCACCTAAAAAGTTTAGGACTATTTTGAAAATTTTCTTTTTACCTACTTCCTACTCAATAAGGGCACTTTTGTCCTTTTGAGTTTTTGTTTATACAAAATTACCAGCAGTGGGTATGGATTGCCGGATTGGACTTGAGTGAAAGAAGTCTTGCAAACGTTTATACATTTATGAAATATTGAATTCTTTTGACCCTTTTTTGAAACTAGCCCAAAAGTTAAGGACTTTTTTGAAAATTTTCCTAATAACTACTTAGATCTTAAGCTTCATCGATCTTATGAAATTAAACTCCACTTATTATTATTATTATTTTTTTCTTGGTGTAGCCATGGAAGGATAACTCACGGAACACATTTCTGTAGAAGAAAGATCACACACCCTCGTGAACTTCAAAATCCTCACGAATATATATATATATATATTCTATTTCTTTAGCAAAATCCCAAAAATTCATGTATTAGGAATTTGTAAATTCCCCAAAAGTTGTCCCCTCGGTGGAATGTATTAGGAAATTGTAAATTCTCCAAAAGTTCTCCCCTTGGTGGAATTCTTGGATCGTCTTATCCATTAAAAGCATCCAAAAATTCCAATGAGGTTGGAATTATGAGAATTCTAAAGGTTAATTTTAAGGGGCTTTTGGCGGTAGGTCTCTCATTATTTGCTTTTATAGCCTAAGGTCTATAATATTTTATCGTACTGACGGCAGTCCTTTTATGAAAATAACACAGTGAAAATAAAAAAAGGCCCCTCTACACGTCAGCAAAAACGCTCCGCTTGAAACCATTTCAGAGAATCAAAAAACAAATTCATCTGAATCGCAGAAGTACAAAGCGAAAACGAAGGAAACTGCAAAACCTAGAAGCAAACTCAACTGCTTGAATACCTCCATCATCTGAATCGTCTTCACTTTAAGGTTAAAAAAAGTACTTCTTCCATTCCTAAAAAGAAGATGTACAATATAATTTTTTTTCTAAAAAAAACTAAAAACCTAAGTTGATTTCATTCTTCTTTGATTTTATCTATTCTTAATGATCAACTCTATGTAGACAATGGCTAGAACAAGGTCCTCGATTACCTCAAGTCAAGAGAAAAAACAAGCGAAAGTGCAACCAAAGCAAAAACAAGGTCAATAAAAAAATAGAAAGGCTTTTCTCAGTTTTAAAATAATTTTATCTGATTTTGAAATGTATTTAACTAAGTTGTCTTAGTCTGATATCAAATAAAAAGGACTTTAAATGAGTTTATTTTTTTCAAACTCGGATAAATTTTTTTTGGTCCAAACTCAGATAAATTTGTTCGAAACTCAGAAAAGTTGTTCAAAACTCAGATAAATTTGTTTGAGTTTTGCCAGAAATTCATATAAGTTTGCCGAAAACTCAGATAAATATGTATGAGTTTTGCCAGAAGTTTAGATAAGTTTGCCGAAAACTCAAATAAATTTATCTGAGTTTTCGGCAAACTTATCTGAGTTTTTGTCTATTTTATCAGAGTTTCTGGGAAATTTATCTGAGCTCGGCGAGACTAAAAGTCAGAATACGGAAAATCAGATTATAATAAAAACCGAAATCCAAAACAACATTACTTGATGACCATGATCCAATCGAGAAAAGAGAGAGGGAAAACAAGTAAAAGAGCAAACTGCTCTTTTTCAAATCAATTGTAGAGAGAGAGATTTGGAAGAGACTTCAGATAAAAGAGAGAGAAAGTAAAATCATTTCTATTTTTGAAGAAATGAAAGAGAGAGAATCGGAAGTCATACTGGCAACAGAAGGTGCTCTGCAACGATACTCCATAACTATAGAAAGGAACAGAAAATGGAAAATGAGGCAGAAGAAGACGTAAGGAAATCTCCGAGACAATAGAGAATAAGAGAGAACTTGGCTTAGGAATAAGGGTTGAAAGGGGCAAATTAGTCATGAAAATATATGACGTGACGTATTAGGGACCTTTCACCAAAATATCTCCAGTTGTCTGGACTATAGACATCAGGGAAAAAGTTGTTGGATTGGATGCCTTAAAAGAACGTGCTCAGGGACCGTTGGCTAATTCACCCTAATTTTAACTTCTCAAGTGACTAGAATTCAGAATTCCAAGAACCAATGTAGTATGTAGAAATTTAGGGGACAACTATCACTGAATTTCCAATTTCGCAAATTTCAAGAAAAAATTCCACTTAAAAGGCGGGCCCTAGAAGTGTTTCATTCATGAACCTGGTTAAGTTGCTTTTGCATGCATGTTCCACAAGTTGTGCGGTAGGATTCAATCATCTCATGTGTGAGGACATGATTGTGGAGGAGGTTGTGTGGTACAGTCATCTCATATATGTGAGTTGGGCCCATCTATTGGACTATGAATGGTTCAAAATAAACCGCCTCCCCGTACATGATATACATGCGGTATCCTCAAATTGTACATCAATTGGAGTTTGTTACACCATTGGACTGATCGTTTGATTAAAAAAACGTAACAAACACAATCTAATACATATTCATTATCACTATTTTAATTAAACAGTTAATTCAATGGTGGGAAAACATAGATTTTCAAAATACCCCATATGGCCATATACATGGAATTCAAATCTCAATAGATGGATCCAAAGTGGAATTCCACTCCTTTCAACTCAAGATTTTTCTAGGTTAAACCCTCGTAGGATCCGGACCTCTGTGAGGGAGTGACCATAATCAATCTTGAGTGACTCAATCTCTTTGCTCAAGTGATTTGGATTAGGGATATATATGGATCTCTGATTTTTCGATTATTCGAAGGTTCCAACCAGTTAAAAATTGGATTTGGGTAATTTAGACCTAGATAAGTAAATGGCTTCGGATTCAGTTCCGTTGTGGTTTTGACTCGTGGACGCAGGACTCGACATATTACCTTAATTTTCAAGAAGCCTTCCTAAAAACTAGTATTTTCTCCTAAACCCAGACCCGGACCGTCTCATACACGGAACTGGTTTTGGTTTTGCTTCTAAATTCTCAAAAACGGTTCTGATTTTGGACAAAGAAAACCGGTTCCAAACCGGGTTTGGGTCCGAGTCCGGTTCTGATTCCATCTTCTTATTAACGGTTTCTGTTCTGGATGGACCATGTTCTCCGAAAGAAAGGAACCCGTTTACATCCCAATCCCTAGTTTAGATGATGCTAGCAGGGGTAGGGCCTTCGACCCTATCTCTTGATGGGAAACGTGGCACACTCTATTTTTTTTTTTTTTTATCATATCTTGCCATATGCCCTATTTCTTAAAAATTTCAAAACACCCCCTTGACCTCTCTCATGTCCAATTCCAAATGGCAAATAGCAAATATAAATGCAACTGGACTTGAAGACTCCCCAAAATTCCATTTCTCACGTTTGTTGCATTCCGAATAGAAAAAAGACGAAAAATCGAAACAAAAGCAAAACCCCATCTTTCTATCTTTGGCGGGACCAGCCTTCATTCGAAACCCCTGGTTTTCCGCCATGGAAGAAGAGCTTGCGGACCCTTCTCTCCCTCCTGCAAACCTCCGTTGCCGCCGAAACGATGGAAAACAGTGGCAGTGCAAGAACTGGCGACTCCACGGCAAGTCCTTATGCCAAGAGCATTTCTTTTACACTGGAGGTTTGCGACCAAAGAAAACCGCTACGAATAGGGGCAGCAGATGCCCGAAATCCACCGATACGGACCTGGTCCCGATACAAGGCGAGAAGAAGAGGAAGAAGAAGGGAAAGAGAAAGAGAGACGATGTGGAAGGTGAAACTGAAGGGTTTACAAAGAATGAAGATTTGCCGGAGCAGAAGAAGCGGGGGAGAAAGAAGAAGGTTGTGAAGAAGGAAGAAGATCTGGGGGAGGGGGATTTTGCGAAATCGAGCTCTGGGGTTGCTTCGATTAGGGTTTTGAGAAGGTCGAAACGGGGTTCGGGGTGAAAAATGCGGTGGTAATTGATTTAATAGCTTAGGATTTGAGATTTCGCTATATTTTTATATGGGTGTTTGGATTATTTTTGATGGTTTTTTGGATTTGGGTGTGTAGGGTTTTGTGTGGAAGCAGGTGACGGGAGAGGATGGTATGTGTTTTGATTCTTCTTTTATGAGCATCATTTGTTGTTGTTTTTGTTGCTAGATTTTTATTGTATGATTTTGTTCATGTAGCCTGCCAGTATGGATGTGCTATGTATGCCCTGAACATATCAACCTTTTATCCTCTTAAACATTGGATTAACATTGCATTCATGTCTGATCATTGATATATATATATATATATATATATATTTATATTTATATTTTAAATGGTATCTTGTATTGATCAAGAGCTTTATGGCATAAGCTATATTGAGAAGCGACTGGGGAAGAACCCTAGAGATACGGCCACCACCCATAAAGAGGAGAAGCTATACAAAGGAGGCTAAATGCCTCCGACAAAAGGAAAGTAAAGAGCCAATTCAAAATGATATGACTTACCTCCAGTTGAACAATAAAGCATCAAGGGTTAAGTCCCTAAAGTCTGTGAGAATGGAGAACCAAGAGGCTACGGTGAATTTCAATTTGAGGATTAGGTCTTCTTGGGAGGATGCTCAAAGTCTGTGAGAATGGAGACCCAAGAGGCTACGGTGAATTTCAATTTGAGGATTAGGTCTTCTTGGGAGGATGCTAGGCGCCATATGATCTTCCCTTTGGAGATAGAAATTGGGCAAGCCCACTGTTGGAACATCTCGGGGGAAGGATAGTGAAATAACCGAACTACAATTAAACTCCTTGAGGATTGCTAACCAGATAGCTTTAGTCTGCTTGCAATGAATGAATAAGTGGTCAACCGATTCCTTGTTGGCTAAGCAAAGGGGGCTAGTGTTGATAATAAGCATTTTTCAGCGGCGGAGATTATCCATAGTCAGAATTTTATTCTGAAGAGCGAGCTAGGCAAAAGCAAGGACTCTGGGGGGATTCTTAATTTTCCAGAGGGAGGGCCGACCTTGATGAGTAGTCAGGGCCCTTGCATGAAGGGCAGAGAAGAAGGAGGAAACAGAGAAAGAGCCGCTGCTGGAAGGGGCTCAACATCTGATGTCTTGCACTTTGCTGTTGATGTCCAACCCGCTGAGGACCTTAAAAAGATTGAAGAGGTTTGCTTCCTCTGCCTCGGAGAGATTCCTTTTGAATATGGGGCACAACAGATGATGCCTGCCATTCATGTCAAGGTAATCTCTGACCCTGGCTTTGCGGTTCCTAGGGCATCTGTAGAGATAAGGGAATTGAATTGCTAAGGGGGTTTGACCGACCCCAATATCATGCAAAAAAGATATTTTCTCTCCATTGCCAACATGGTAGCAGATGTATTGGGCAAAAGAGTCTTTGGTAGAGCAAATCCCTTTCCATAAATTTGAGCACCTTTGAGATGGAGGAGAGATGTCCCATATGTTTCTCCTTACTTTGTATTTGGCTAGTAGGATATTTCTCCACAGACCTTCAGTTTTTCCCCCCATTCTCCAAAGTCATTTGCCCGGCAAAGCTTGATTTATACTTCTTAAAGGTCTGATACCTAGACCGCCTGACTTTTTAAGGCAGCAAACTAATTTCCAAGTGGATTTTTTTTACTCCTTTCAGCCTTTCCATATGAAGTCACGTTGAAGCTTCTCAATGCGGTTGATGATAGCAACGGGGCATTTGAGAATAGACATTTAGTAGATAGGAAGGTTGGCAAGTGCAGATTGGATCAACGTGATTCTGCCTTCTAGGGATAAGTATCTTTCTTTCCAAAAAGACAATTTTTTCTCAAGTCTTTCAAGAACTGGATTCTAGATAGATTTTTGCACCCTACCTAGACACAAAGGGAGACCAAGGTAGGTGGATGGGAAAGAGTCAACTCTACATCCCAAGATACCTGCATAGGATGGCACTCTTGGAGAAGTTTATCTTGAGGCCCGAAACAACTTTGAAGCATCTGAGGATGGCAACCAAGTTTTGTATTTGATCTTCTTCGGCGTCGCAAAAGAGGAGAGTATCATCTGCATATAGGAGGTGGGAGACAGATGGAGCACTTTGAGAGGGCTTGAAACCAATTGCGATCTTCTGCTTTAGAAAGAATCCTACTGAGAGCCTCTCCAATGATGACAAAAGGGAATGGAGATAGAGGGTCTCCTTGACGCAAACCCCTCTCTGCTGGGAAGAAGCCTTTCGAGGAGCCATTGATAAGGACGGAGTAGTTTGCAGTTGAGATGCATTCTCGGATCCAATCCCTTCATTTTTTCTGGAATCCCATCCCGCGCAACAAATAAAGAAGGAAATCCTAATCCACCATGTCAAAAGCTTTTTCTAAGTCTGGTTTGCAGATTGGGCTAGGTGATTTGCCTTTGTATCTGGAATGAATGCATTTGTTAGTGACGAGAACTCTATCAAAGATCTGTCTTCCTTTGACGAAAGCATTTTGAGAGGAAGAGATGATGGAAGGAAGGATCTTTTGGAGTCTGGTTGCTAGCACTTTAGCCAAAATTTTGGAAGTGATGCCTAAGAGGCTTATGGGCTTGAAGTCTTTTATGCAGTCCGCCCCATACTTATTAGGAACAAGAGCAATGAAAGAGGCACCAATGGTTTTGGAGAGCCTGCCTCTGGAGTGAAATTCCTTCATGAAGGCCATAATGTCTGTTCTTAGGAGGTCCTAGTGTTTTTGGTAGAAGGAGATTGGGAAGCCATCTGGGCCTGGAGCTTTATTGCTAGCCAGGCTGAATATAGCTGCTTTTATCATTGAATTGTTTATAGATAGATCATTTTGAAACCCATCTTTAGTAGGTTTTTTCAAGGGAGAAGTGGATGATCAACCCATTTGTTCTTTCTAGTCTGCACTTGTGCTTTCAAGCATGGGACATTAGGCTGCTCTGGTTATTTATCAAATGTAGGCATTGGTTAAAACCAATGTAAACTATGAAACCAGCCCAAATGTGCAAGTATTATGTATGTAGTGACAGTGACATTGAGAACCTTGTTACATAACTCTTCAACGGTAGAAGAATTGGACCAACTCTAACCTTCCCGTTTTGAGACCTTTTATATGACATTGTCTTTAATACTTATTGATTAAAAGAAAACCAATATCTTTGAGTGTCTCAAATGGTCATGGAGAATGAGGGGAAAAATTGGTGCTAAGACTTTCATTATCGAAGAAAAATGATTCGGGCAGCTTAAGGGACTTTAGAATGATTTGTTTTTCTTTATTTAGTTTCAACGATTGACAATGATCATGCATGCTATGAATTCATTTGTATTTTTTATCCACAAACTGATTGTTGGGCAATGTTGTTATGGATTTTATGCATGTAGATTCTGGAAGGAATTCATTTGTTAAATCATGACATGATAGACTTCTTCAGAATTAAAATGGAAACATAATTATAGCACCTTTGGCTGTCACTAAATGCAGTTCAGCTGGGCAAAATGCATTCCCGCCTTTCTTTAACATTAGATATTATTTTTTTGGTTAGAATAACCAGTAACTGCATACATGAGCACATCTTTCATGGAAGCATTAAATGTGGAAATGCTGACTCTGGTGTTCTGTTTTCCAATACATTATGAATATTTTATTCCTTTTTATGCAGATGCATACCATGCTTTAAGCACGGGTGGTCAAGCTCGTTTATATGTTAAAGATGCCTGTTTTTACAAGTTCAATTTTTTCTTTGACTCATCCAAGTTTAATTTTCACCATCACAATGGTTTTGACCTCTCAATGCCAAGCTTTCTAGTATTAACTGCATTATGTTAATAGTATCAACAATTATTATTTAATGAATTGAATTATTTTGACACCTCAATTTCAAGTTTGACACTTCAATTTTGATTTTGAAAATTTTATTGATTTTGACTTTACTTGGAGTCCACAGTGACAAAAGTTGATATAAAGCTAAAATATATGCACCTATTTTTTATAGCTTTTGAAAAGTTATTCTAACCGCTGCATTACATAAATTAAAAAAAAATGTTATTAAAATAATGTCAAAAGTAGTTACAGAGGGGGTGGAGCATGCACCTTATATTCACATATTTCTTATATGCGGTCCTATTAATATAATATTTATGGTCATTTCTATATAAGTATATAGGGAGAAGGAGGAGGAGGAGGAGGAGAGGGACAAGGGCGAGCGCAAAGGGAGAAGGAGGAGGGGTGCATTAACCTGTGGGTGATAAGCTGTCATTGATAGATATGAAAGGGGTCTTCAATTGGATTACTTGCATTTGGACTCTTTACAAAGTTTAGTAGTCGAGGATAAAGATACAGATTTTTCATTACCCATAGATTGACTATTCTTGCATATGAATACAATACAAAAGATTTTATTTTGTACACCTTGGGGACTCGGGGAAGGATTAGAACATTGATTTGGTAATAGTTGACATTTTAGCCTTCCTTTTTGAGTGAGTTTTCATGTTGGATGTGAGTTGTTGATATTATATATTTGATGAATTGCTGTATATAAAAAGGTGTGCCCCCACTAAAAAAAAGAAAAAAGAAAAATGTGGAGTCCAATTGTGACAAGGAGGGGCACCTTTTAGCTATGGGCGACGGCTTGCGGTTATTAAAAATGGACAGAGGGAAATGTATTTGTATACTTTGCAAGTTTAGGATTGGATGGAATTGATACGTACTTGTGGATTTGCTTTCCTTGTTCGCGAATTTATTGCAAAAAATCTATACACCTTGGAGGCACGGAGAGGGATCGAGACCAAGTTTGGTAATAACTGACATTCTAGCCATCCATTATGTGTGAGTTTAAAAATTTGCTTGGTGAAACCCAATATTGAAGATAGTCTAGATCGATATGAAGTTAATGCAGGTAGCATTTCTGCATGCACACCAGGTTGGAATGGTGGTGGTAGTTGGCTATAAACAGGGAGGATGAGATCAAAATTGAGCTGCATAGAGGCCATCTCCCGTAAAGTTCTTTTGAGTATTGTTGCTTAGATGAATAGAATTACCAATAGATGTATATACCATACACAGAGGCTCTCTCCCATAAGATTTATATATTTAATAACAATAATAACCAAGTAAATGATCTAGGACTAAGTCAGTTGGATCATCAAGTCTGAGAGAAATAAGTTTTGAATAAGAGCAGGCCTAGTTATTCAATTGGCATGATGACTTGGACATTGTTCCTAGACGTTTTAGAGCCTTAAAAATTAAAATGAGGCATGTCTCCTAAATTAAGTGTAGGCATTAATTCCTTGAGGACAATAGGGGTTGCTCAGTTGGTTGGCACCCCACATGTCACCTGGTTGCTCTTGGATTGATCCTTGGGTATGCCACTTTCCCACTTGTGTTAGCTCTTCTTCCTAGTTCTGTTGGCTTTTGTTCCCACATAGTGGGATCTCCTTCCCACTCATGTTGGCTTCTCTTCCCACTTTGTGGGCTTCCTCATCGCACTTGTGTGAAATCCAATGGGTCTTGGTATCCCATAGATGTGACCTGTACGTGGATCCAAACCATTGACAATTAATTAGTTAGGGCCCTCTAATGGATATGGCTCTGTCCTAAATTAACCTTTTGCATTAATTCACTGTAAGTTTTCTGAGTCGTAAGAAGCTTGGCCTGTGCAGCCACTTAGTCTAATCTAATTATATCCAAACCCTAAAGTTTATAAGGTTCCGTGCATAAATTGAACCTACATTTGAGTTGACCACGAAATTAAAGCTTCTGTAAGTACAAATATTTCCAATATATGATAACTCAATGATCGAAAAGATAGATAGTTCTAAATAAAATTGACAGATATTAGAGCAAACAGGTAACTCTGGATGTGAATTAATTCGCTGTTGGAAGAATAATGCTAAAGGAAAATGAATTCAAATTTCAGAGGCTAAATATTATCTAATTCTGAGGCTTTGAAAACAAGGGCTTTAACAATCAAATGGCCCTGGCCTGTGCACAACTCTTAGACAGTGTTTTGGACTTGAGGCTAGACATTTGCTTACACCTTTCCTAACACCACGAGGCATAGAAATTGGATGATGCAATCGTCTGAATCACGACAGGTGTTGCGAATGGCAGTGTCTTTTTAGAAAAGGGTATGTTCTGGCATGAACCCGTAGGCTTGGGAGAGACTTTTCTGCACTTTTGTTGCTTGTGACTCAAGTAACAATGAGGATGAGCACCTTTTAGCTATGGGTGACAGCTTGCGGTTGCTAAAGATGGATAGAGGCCAAAGGGTGTGTTGTGTTAACTGCATTTGGACTCTTTGCAAGTTTGAGATTGAAGGATTTGTTGTTTTTTTTCCATAAATTTATTGGAAAGAAATTATTACACCTTTGAGGAATGGATAGGGATGAAGACTGATTTTTAAAATAACCAAGATCCTAGCCATCCATTTTGACTGAGTTTTTTTGTAGAAACAAATTGAAGATTTTCTTGGTAAAACCCAATGTTGAAGATAGTCTATATTGATATGAAGTTAATGTTGGTGGGTGGCTATTCTACATGCATAACAGGAGGGAATGGTGGTGGCAACTGGCAATTGGCTATATATAGGGAGGATGGGATCCGAATTGGGTGGCACAGAGGCCCTCTTCCATAAAGTTATTTGAGTATTGACAATTAGGTGAATAAAATTACAAATATATGTTAATAACAAACACATGAATGCTCTCCTCCACAACTTTTATATATTTAGTAGCAGCAGGATCAGCAGCACATTGTAGTACTAGTCATTAATAATAATAATAATAATAATCAAGTAGATGATCTAGATCTAAGTCCACTAGATCATTAGGTCCTGGCAAACATACGTGCTAATTAAAATGCAAGCCTTGGTATCAAATCAGCGCAGCCTTGACACGGACCTAGACCTTTTATAACCTTAAAAGTAAATCTATGAATGTGACCACATCCCAAATTAAGTGCAAGCATTAAATCCTTGCAAGTTTTTAAGAGTTGCAGGAGGCTTGGCTTGTGCAACCACTTTTGTCATCTAGGTAAATCCAGACCTCCTTGTAAAGAAGCAGGTTAGCAACAGGTCAACTAGACCTATGGGTCAGCCCACAACCCATGTATATTGGGTCAGCCCACCAGTCAACATTGTATGAGTTGTCAATAGATATTAGATAGATATTAGTTACCTTAACTGTGCTTGTAATCTTGTAATCAGATCTTAATCAGATCCACTAATTTAGGCTATCAATGTTATATATATGTACCGATCATCAATACAATAGAACACAGAAATTCTCTTGCAATACTTCTCTCTCTTGTATGCTTCTGGTTAGTTCTGGATAATCTCACATGGTATCAGAGCCCATCGATCTGTTCATTCAAGCATAAGAGGAGCCCTGATCTACTGATAGGAGAATTCTGTATTCGGCTTTGAGAAGCACTGCACTACTGTGATCAAAAGCGGTGTTGATGATCATTCTGCATCAGAGAAATCTCCCCATTCTGGTCGTCCATTTATCCTAGGATTCTACACATTTTTTCCAGAATTTTTTGATCATCTGAGGTAGGCCATTCTCCCTATTTTGTACTTATCTCATTTGAGCAAATAGTTTTCATCAAGACCGTTAAAAATTCTGGTTTCTAAAGCTTTCTTCAAAATTCCACCTAGAGGAGTTTCGGATTTTTAAGGTAGAGATCACTGTGTGATCTAATCATCCAGCTGATCATCCAGTAGGGCCCACATATCAGATCTGTGCTCCAAATCAAGGTCGTCTGGACCATTTTTTGGGATTTTCTGGACTGTTTTGGATCTGTTTGATTTTTGTGATTGTGATTCTTCATCTGATCATTCAGTGGGACCCCTAGCACTCATCTGTGCTCAGATTAAAGTCACCTGGACCTTCCTTATTGCAATTTTTCAGATCTGGTTAGTTGTTGTAACTGGATTTCAAATCTGACTTAGCTTCTGGGGTTGGATTTCTCACATATTCAGTCTTGAGTAGTTTGTTTTGTTACAATGTCTTCTGATCGAAATGTATCCGGAATTACTGTCAAACTTGATGGCACAAATTATCCTTATTGGTCCCATCTCATGCAAAATTTCCTCAAAGGTCAAAAATTGTAGAAATATGTTGCTCAGCAGATCCCTACACCAGATAGTAAGGCTGATACGTTTGAGGAATGGGAGGCTTCTGTCGGGAAAATAAACTCTTGGATTGCCAATTCAGTCACTCCATCTATTGGGAATCAGTTGGCTAAATTCAATTACCCTAAGGCTGCTTGGGATTATTTAGCACGATTATATACTCAGTCTAATGCTGCTCGCCGGTATCAGTTAGAATGGGAAATAAAAAATGCAGACCAAGGAAATGACTCCATTCATGATTTCTTCATCAAAATGACTGCCTTATGGGATCAATTGGCTCTAATGGAAGCCACTTTTAAAACAACTGATGATGCTCACACCTTTGAAGTCTATAGGCAGCAGACTCGCCTGGTTCAGTTTCTTATGGCCCTCCGCCCTGATTTTGAACATGTTCGTGGTCAGTTATTACATCGGTCACCTCTGCCTTTCGTTGATGTGGCACTCTCGGAACTTCTGGCAGAAGAGCAAACTCAGCTTTCTCTTACAAGGAAGAAACTTGTGGAACCTACACATGTATTGTCAGCAAATGTTAGTACTCCACCAAATGATCGCTCTTTTCCATCTGGTACCAATGACTTTTGCAATTATTGTAAGAAGAAAGGACACTGGAAACGGGACTGCCCAACCAGACCTCAAAGGCCAAGCAATAAGAACAAACATTCTGGTCAACAGCCCAATCGTGGTCCCATGCAATCTTATCCACAGCGACCCTATGCGGCCAATGTTACTGAAGATGATAGTTTTGTGCCTCCGCAAATGGATCTTTCATCTCAGATTCAGGCTATGGTTGATGAGCGCATGCAACAGCTATTTCTAGCTTCCTCCACTGGTTCTGCTTCTCAGATGGCCCCTACACCCTCAGCCTCTGGTTCTGCCATGACAATTTTTGGTCCATCAGGTACTTTTGATTCTACATGGATTTTTGATTCTGGTGCATCCTATCATATGACAAATGATGTTTCCAAACTTTATAATTGTTATACCCCTGCCAGCTCTCTCACCATCCATACAGCTGATGCCACTCCTCTCCCAGTCTCCATTATTGGCTCCATTTCAAATAAGTTGATCTCTCTCACTAATGTTTTGTGTGTTCCTCACCTGTCTATCAACTTAATCTCTGTTAGTCAATTGACTTCGTCTGGATTTATTGTCTCATTTTCTTCTACTGGCTGTTCTGTGCAGGATCCGCGCACCGGGAGACAGATTGGGACCGGCCTTAGGTCAGGAGGACTTTACTATCTCCATTCACTGCATCTTCCATCCTCCAGCCTATCCCCTGCCGCCCTCGTTTCATCTGCCTCACCCTTTGCCCTTTGGCACTCTCGCTTAGGCCATTTATCTTTAAATAAAATGAAGTTTTTATTTACTAGTGGTGTATTTGGAAACATTTCTGTATCAGACATTTCTACATGTTTTGGTTGCCAATTTGGTAAACAACATGCTTTCCCTTATAATAAAAGCACTTCTGTTACTAATGCTCCTTTCGCTTTGATACATTCTGATGTTTGGGGATCTGCCTCTCAGCCAACGAAAGGTGGTTCCATTTATTATGTGCTGTTTATTGATGATATCACTAGATATACTTGGTTGTATTTAATGAAAAACCGTTCTGAGGTATACACTATCTACACTGCTTTCTCCACCATGGTTTCCACTCAATTTAACACGAGGATTAAAATATTCAGGTCTGACTCCAGGGGAGAATACATGTCCCACAAATTCCGTTCTTACCTGACCAGTCAAGGGACTCTAGCTCAATTATCCTGTCCCGCCACACCACAGCAAAATGGTGTAGCAGAACGGAAACACAGACATATCCTAGAAACTGCTAGATCCTTGATTTATTCCTCACATGTTCCTCTGCAATTTTGGGGGGAAGCAGTCCTGACTGCAATCTATCTGATTAACAGAACTCCTTCCTCTGTATTATCTGGCACATCTCCCTATGAAAAATTGTTCTCCTTTAAACCTGACTTGTCCTGTCTCAAAGTTTTTGGTTGCACGTGTTTTGTTCTGTTACATGATAATGAGAGAACCAAACTTTCCCCTAAATCCGCTGTCTGTGTATTTTTAGGATATGGCATCGAACAGAAAGGCTATCGATGCTATGATCCTAAAACCAATAGGTTACGGGTCTCTCGTAATGTCACCTTCTTGGAACATATACCTTTCTATACATTACCTTCTCAATCCCCTCCTCTTGAGCAACCTATGGTCTATCCTCTTGATCCCTTTCCAGACCTGTTTCCCTCCGATGCCCCTTCCCCTCCACCCCTGCAGGTATATCATCGTCGGCCCAAACCTCCGACTGCTCCTTCGGAATCTGTAGCCCCACCTCCTCCTTCTGATCATGGGCCTATCTCCTCTGCTCCAGATGTGCAGGATCCTCCTCAAACTCGAAGGTATCCAGTACGCACCAGAATCGCTCCCGCTAGATTTGGCTTTGTTTGTACTGATCATTTTTCTCCATCATTTAAGTCCGTCCTTGCAGCAATTCATACCTTGGCAGAACCACAATCCTATAAGGAGGCCATTGCTCATCCGAACTAGAGGTCTGCCATCGCTGAAGAACTTGCAGCTCTGCAGAAAACTCAAACATGGGATCTTGTTCCTCTTCCCTCCGGGAAAAGGGCTATAGGCTGCAAATGGATATTTAAGATCAAGACAAAATCTGATGGATTTGTCGATCGTTACAAGGCTCGCTTGGTGGCCAAAGGCTACACCCAAGAATATGGGGTAGATTATGAGGAGACCTTTGCTCCGGTTGCTAAGATGACAACTGTTCGTACTTTTATCTCTGTTGCCGCTGTTAGACACTGGCCACTCTATCAGCTCGATGTCAAGAATGCCTTCTTGAATGGATACCTGCAAGAAGAACTCTATATGCATCCTCCTCCAGGCGTCGTGAGACCTCCTCATTATGTGTGTCGTCTCAAACGTGCTTTATATGGACTCAAACAAGCCCCTCGTGCTTGGTTTGAACGGTTTAGCACTAGCATCATCAGCATTGGTTTCTCTCAGAGTGCTCATGACTCCGCTCTTTTCACTCGATATTCGCGAAATGGCTGTGTTTTCTTGTTACTCTATGTCGATGATATGATTATTACTGGCAATGATGCTTCTGGTATTCTATCCTTGAAGCGTTTTCTTCATCGACAGTTTGAGATGAAAGATTTGGGTCATTTGCGGTACTTTTTGGGCATTGAGGTTGCCTACTCGCCCAAAGGATACCTTTTGTCGCAAACGAAATACTGTAATGAAGTTCTCCAACGAGCTGGACTCACAGATCTTAAGTATGTCTCTACTCCGATTGAACATAATCTGAAGCTTTGAACTACTGATGGAGATCTACTTTCTGATCCAACTCGTTATCGTGAAGTGGTCGGCAGCTTGGTTTACCTGACCATTACCCAGCCAGATATTGCCTATGCGGTCCATGTGGTAAGCCAATTTGTTGCGCGACCCACTCATATTCACTGGGCTGCTGTACTGCGCATACTGCGATACTTACAAGGAAGTTCCAATCGCGCCCTCCTTTCCTCCAGTCAGAATCTTACTCTATATGGCTATTCTGATTCCGACTGGGCAGGAGATGTCAATGATCGGCGCTCTACCACAGGCTTCTCCATCTTTCTTGGCTCCTCTCTCATCTCTTGGAAGAGCAAGAAACAAGAAGTTGTTTCGTGGTCATCCACTGAAGCTGAATATCGTGCTATATCTCACACTACTACTGAAATTATTTGGCTTCGCTGGTTACTTCGAGATTTAGGAGTTCTCATTCCTAAATCTACCCCTCTTACGGACAGTGAAAGTGCACGGAAACTGGCCTCAAATGATGTCTTTCATGAACGGTCCAAACATCTTGAAGTTGACTGTCATTTCATTCGTCAACATGTTCGGAATGGTACTATAAAGCTCTTCCAGATTTCCTCGGCTGCCCAAATCGCAGATTTTTTCACCAAAAGCCACTCTACACCTCGTTTTTTGGAGCTCGTTGCCAAGCTCTCAATGGTCACCTTCTCCCATCCAAAGCTTGAGAGGGGGTGTAAAGAAGCAGGTTAGCAACAGGTCAACTAGACCTATGGGTCAGCCCACAACCCATGTATATTGGGTCAGCCCACCAGTCAACATTGTATGAGTTGTCAATAGATATTAGATAGATATTAGTTACCTTAACTGTGCCTGTAATCTTGTAATCAGATCTTAATCAGATCCACTAATTTAGGCTATCAATGTTATATATATGTACCGATCATCAATACAATAGAACACAGAAATTCTCTTGCAATACTTCTCTCTCTTGTATGCTTCTGGTTAGTTCTGGATAATCTCACACTCCTCATATATATATATATATATATATATATGGGAGATGCTCCTATGAGTGCATCTCTCACCTTACTATAAGAGATACGGTGGGGGCCTGCATATCCATATCCAATGCCAACAACTTAAATGTGAGGGTCCCTACCCTATCTCTCATGGTAAGGTGAGAGATGCTCTTATAGGAGCATCTTCCATATATATATATTTATATGGGAGATGCTCTTGTGAGTTACTCTCACCCTTATATGAGAGCAAGCTATCTCAGCCATCCATTCCAGCACTCAATCCAACGGTATAAAAAAAAGGTCAACAAAACAATGAAAATCCAAAATAAAAAAGGCCCACCCTTTTTTCACTCTCCTGCCGAACAAACGAAAACACCCGTTCCCCTTTCCTTTGCTCTATGCAGGAAGAAGAAGAAATGGATCCTACACTGCTCGTCTACCCAGCAACTAATCCTCTGCGATTGCTCATTTCATTTCCTCTCTCGTCGCTCTTACAGAATCCAGGCACTGAAACCCTTTTCTCCTATGCGATTGCTCATTCCTTTCCTCTTTCGTCTCTCTTCCAAAATCCAATCACCAAAACCCTTTTGTCATGGATTCCTCAAATGAGATGCAACAGATGTCCGTCATTTGACAAGTTGATGCTGTTGGAATTTCTGGATATTTTTTTGGTGGAATTAGAGGTGGATTTTTCAACCATTCTCTGGCGTACTTGTGGTTGTTGGGGTGGGAAATATTTCCTCTGATTTGCTACCGTGATTATGTGTGTGGAAAAAAAAAAAAAAAACTATAGATGGTTTTGTGGTTCTTGATGGATGGTCCCAGACGCATGTTGGTCTCTTCCACATGATCACATTTGCAAAATGAGAGTTCTAATGAGTATTTTTTTCATGGGTGCTTGCTTTGTTGGTCCTTTTGCTACAACTATTTTGATGGTTTGATGTTAGTCACCAATTGTTTGCAGAATTCCCTCACTGGATTCTCTTCGCCCTTATGGCTAAACTCAAAGGATTTGTCGTGAAATGAGTTTCAGATTTTTTTTTTTTTTTGAAAAGAAACCAAAAGCCATGAACAGAAGTTGATAATTCCTGGAATTAAATCTGTCAGTGCTGGTTCTTGGTATTAAATGATGGAAAACCCTCCAGAAATATCAGAAAAAATATTTATGATCCAATGAGAAACCACTAGTGATGAGCTGTTGGATAGAATCATCAAGCTAAATATATAAGAATATTACTCATCCAATGGTTTGTTTGATTTCAGGTCGGCTGCTTCCCTTTCTCTGTCAACAAATGTAGCCTTATCTATTATTGATTTGGTATTTTCTTATTACTTCGATCCTTGCAATTATAATACCTGCCTTTTCATCTAGGGTTTTAGGCGTTTTGAGTTTTGATGACAGGAATCCTTGCTGAAAGAAAACCCTTGATCTTGTTTGCATGAAGTTACTTTCAAATAAAAGATTAGTTGCATCTTATAAGTGTTTCTATAAAGTTAAAGAGTTTCTGTTAATAAACATATTCTAAGACAATTTATTCTATTGTGGTGTCTGTTGTAGGAAGAAAGAGGCTGAGGCAAATTAATCTGAAAGTATAGAGTGTTGATGAAGCATATTTTTTATGCAAGTTCCATGTTATGGGAAAGAGAATTTTAAGGAAGAAGTGAAGCTCCAACATCGTTTAAAGACTGCTTATATGTTAAATCGAAAGTGAATATGTAATTTGATAGAGTGTTACATTTTGTAATGGGTTATAATGGATGTCATTTTCTTTGGGATGATATTTACCTGAGGTTGGTTCTGGTTCTTGGTTTCTGTAATGGGATTGATTGTATCAGGGTTTTTTTTTTTTTTTTTTCAGTTGTAATGTTATTAGTTTGTTGTTCGCACGTCGCGATGTTATTTCCACCCTTTTCATGTCCATTTGAATTACGTCTTTTACAGTTGACAATGGTGAAGTATGTGTGTGGTCATGAATGATTGTGTGCAGTTACAGGTGCTAACCTAGGAGGGAACAGTGCTTAATGTGTTACAGGCAATAGCTACTGCTTTGCCTTTGGGCCGATGTTTAAGTTTAGCTGAACTGCAGAGACTAACATTCTCATATGTTTGCTGCCATTCAGAATGCTTGAACCGCCAACATGTACACTTCTTAATCCATGATTGATTGGCCTTGAGCTCAAATAATGCCAACCTGTAGTGACTTTAATACATATAAACTTCTAAGGTTCAATGTAAATATATAGCTTGCAATGGATAAAATATTTGAGTTCAATGTAATGCAGCAACATCATGTACATCAACTGTTTGAGTTCAATATAATATATCAATTGGAAAACTTGAGAAGATTATAAAACATCCCCTTGTAGATTATTTTTTGAAATGTTATTTGGAGCAAAATCTGATCACATGATTTATAACCAATTCTCCACAATTACTAAGACCTGTTCATTCGACACTTGATTACAACAACAACAACAACAACAAAAAAAAGAAAAAAAAAATGTAATGAAAGCACCTTATCTTTTTTTTAAATACATATTTCTGATTTGAACCAACAGTACAACCAACTCTACTTTCTGTAATAGTCTAATTGGAGGATACAACCATTCAACCATTTATTCACACCATTCATCCACACTAACACCATTAATCCAATTCAACCACAAAATTCATGATAAATAAATCATCACTTAAATTTTGTACTAATAATTTAATAAAAAGTTTTTTTTAAGAGTACGCTCAAATGGTATAAAACTGTTGAAGGCTGTGAATGAGAGTTGACGTCAAAATCCCTGAAACATAAAACCAAAACTAAAGAGATTTTAGAGAGGATTGTTGCAAGAAGATGAAGAGAAAAACAGAAAGGTAAATCAACTAAGAATCCAATCGGAATGTCCCCTTACAGAGTAGTCTTTGGAAAGACTTGTCACCTCCCTGTCGAGTTGGAGAATAATGCATATTGGGGAATCAAAAGCCTAAACTTTGATCTCGATAAAGCAGGGGAGGCTAGGAAACTTCAGCTTGATGAGCTGGAAGAGCTCCAAAATGATGTATATGATTGCGCTAGAAAGTACAAGGACCGAATGAAGGCCATGCATGATAAGCATATTCTTTGGAAAGAATCTCACCCTGGCCAGGTTAAGTCATATTGTACAATTCCAGGTTGCATTGTACCCTGGCAAGTTGAAGTCCTGGACCTTATATTGTTCTCCTAATGTTGCAGTTGAGGTTCAAAATCCCAATGATGGTGATATTTCCAAAGTCAATGGTCAAAGGTTGAAACAATTCTTGACAAACGTTGTTCCAGAGGTTGAATCTACACCTCTGGAAGATCCTACCTACCAAGATTGATTGAGGACTAGATCTGATAGTGAGTTTTCTGTGTATATTATGTACAGTGGTTTCCTGCTTTTGTTGTCTTTTGTTTTGTTGACTTTGGCATGATGTTGCAGTTCAAGGTTCTATCATTCTCAGGTGCTTTACCCTCTCCTCTTCCATTTTTTAAACTCCTCATGTTATGTATCATGTGCATCTTCTTCTTTTTTTCAAACATCCAGGATGACGTTCACGTTAGGTTGGGGGTGGGAATGCCATTTCTTGTCACGGTTAGATGCATTTTCATTTTTATGCATTGTTTTACGGAGTTTTTTCCACTTTTCTAGCTAGGATTTGTAAAAAAAAGCTAAAAACTAAAAAAAAAAAAAAAAAAAAAAAAAAGAGAAAAAGAGAGAAGAAAAACTTGCTCTTTAAAAGGAAAATTTTTCAAAAAAGGAATTTTAAAATCGATAGTCTTCTGAATATTTGGGAAACAATTCAAGTTAATGATTTTGAATTTTGATTCAATTCTCTATTTTTGGAAAAAATACAAAACTGGCTTTGATATATTGCACTTCACAATTTGGATTGGTGTGTTAAAAAAATTTGAAATTGAATATGGTTGTATTAAACTGGAGACTTTCAAGAGGTTTTGGAAACTTTTTGAGGTGTCGAGTTAAGCCGTGTTAGTTTGGTTCACTTGGTTTGCTGAGTTAAAAAAACGAAACTGGGTATGAAGTAATTAGGAATTAGTGAGTTCAATCGAAAGCTATGAAAAAGGCTACCTATTGAGGGGATAATTTAAAAAAAAAAAAAATGAAATGAGAGTGATGGTGGGCTTATTGAAAACTCATAAAAGGTGGAAAAGGAGAAAAGGGAGGATGATGACAAACTTTCCCTAATCCACCTTGCTTATATGAGTTATGGAAATGTAATGAGTCTTCCACTCCCTCTAAGGGAGAAGACTGGAAGGGAACAAAAAAAAAAAAAAAAAAAAAAAAAAAAAAAAACCCGTGAAAGTAAAGTTTGGCCGAAAGAATGAAAGATATAAAAAAGGGAAAGTGGAATGGATGAAAAGAAAAATGAATGGAGTTAGGAATAGAATGATCCTTAACATCCGATAGAGTTAAAGCCAACATTTCATTCTGGGCAGACGACGAGCATGGTTTGATTTCGTGTCTTGAGTAAATTCTAATTTCTTCACGAGTTCTTATAACACTGCTGTAAGATATGAGAATTTGTCAATATGCACATCTAAATTTCACATTACACTCGAAGTTGGCTTGATTTTGAAAAAGATATATTAATGAGCTACTGAATTAAACTTTGCAGTTATGGGATTGGATTGTGATCTTAAATGTCTTGATATTATGAAATTTCATTGAAAGATGAACTTTTGAAGTAGGCTTTGTGTATTTGAATTTTGTGGGCAAATTCACTGCAAACCCTCACGAGATAACACTCGTCCACTAGAGGTAATCTAGTGGTTTAATGGCTTATTGCACATGCTAAATGCAACCACAATTCCTGCGAAAGTGAGTTATGATTCCTATTTTCGGCAGTTAATTTTATTCTTGAGGACTAGCAAACTATAGGTTTGTGCCCTTGGGGGTATTTGATATGCATGACATTATATTAATAATTATCCTTTTTTAATTTGTTAGTTGTCTATTTTGTCTTAAATGTTCTAATTATAGTATTTTTCTTATTATGTAGGAATTAGAAGGAGTCGAGCATATTGGAGCTTAATTTCAAGAAGTTTAAAGCTAAAAGCCGATTGGAGAAAAGTTGTACATGAAGAGAATGTAGGCATGTTGGAGAGGAGCTAGAATTTTAAGTTAGAGGTCATGAGATCAAGCCTTTGTTTGGCAAACTCAGCTTTAATTTTGAACACTAAAGTTGGTGTAGCCCACCTTTCTAATTGGAGGTCATCAAGGAGAGGATAATGGTTACAAATTCTTATCAGCCAACCTTACGAGAAAAGTAAGGAATCTCATGGATAGCAACAAGAGTGCTATTATTTAGCAATTTATTAAATTTTGACAGAAAGAGGATTTTCGAATTCTAGCCAAGCTCGTGCAAGCTTTACTATTTTGATCACAGATTAAGGCAAGGTTGGATGCGTTGGAAAGAGGATTCAAAGGAGAAAAAAATCATATCTCATGAGGATCTCCCAAAACGTTTTTGGGGTCAAAACAGGCTGTCAAATTGAGGGATGTGAGGGATGACGAAATTGGGGGATTTTCCTTTTTTTTTTTTTTTTTTTTTTGTTCTTCTATTTTTTTGTTCATTTTAAAGAGAGGCACTCTCTTGCTCTCTAGTTCTTTAGTTATTGCTTTAATTTCTATTTAAAGGAAGGTGGAGACTGAGTGGTATATTAGACAACTATGAAAGTTTTCAATAATGGAGATTTGTTTCTTTGTTCTTGTTTGTTCCACAATGTTTGGCTAATCCATGGATTAGGGTGGAGGAGGAAGCCAAAACCAGTGAGATTGTTCTTTTTTTATTTTTTTATATTTTCCCTCATTATGCTTAATGATTTAATAGATTCTCCTTCATGAATGCTATTCAACTTCTTATTTTATAAAGGTTATTTGAAATATCTTTTACTTTTTATACTTGATCTTGCATACTATGTTTATGTTAAAATCCTTTAATGGTTTGTGCTTGGTCTTGATAAATAGTGCTTAGAGTTTCAACATATTGAAGTGAAAGGAGTCTTAGGTACTAATTAGAGAATTGGATTTTTAAGAAAAGCTGTCAAAGCTAAATCTCCCAATTCAAGGCAATTGCTTGCTCATTGGGTTGAGTTTTATTGGGATAAGGTTAGAAAAGTAATTTTGGAATGCGTAAATTTGTTTTGGTGGAATCCGATACCCTAATCTCTCTTTTTCTGATCAATTCGTTTTAGTTTTCCTTGATAGTATTTTAGTTATTAGTTTCTTGGTTAATTGTGTTTTCAAAATCCCTAGTGTGAAAATTGATTGAGGGTTTTTAGGTCTTGTTTCTATAAATCCATGTGGATTGACCCGTACTTGCCACTGTCTAATTAATAGAAATTTGAGCGATTGTGGTTAATGATTTTGAGCACATCAGTAATGAAGAGAATCCAATCTAATCAATTAATTTGGGATCTTAACCTTTGATCTCCCGTTAGATTGGATTCTAGCGGAGAAGATCTAAGCTATTCATGATATTTCGGATCATTAGATCGAGTGGATCCTAATCCATGGATAATTTAATTTATCGATCTTCATTTACTGCAATTGGTTGTTTTGATCTTTTTATTTGTGGTTGCAGCATTCTTAGTAAGTTTAATTAGAATATTTTAGATTAGGAGTCTTTTTAATTGGGATGTAATGCATGCAATTAATTTATTTGAGAACCCAATTGCTGTATAGATTTTACTTAGGCTACAATTAGATTCTAATTAGGTTAGGTCAAGTGTAGATCTGACATCCATCCATGTGGATCAACCTCGGGACTCACCGAGACTTACTACTTCGTGACAAACCCTACACTTGGGGTTCACATCATCGGCATACAAATATCACTCCATCAGAAATAAGAAGGATATCGGCTGTGGGCAATAGAATAAACGAGAATGTTATATTTGGACAAGTGAGAAGATGAGTTTTATGACATTTTGGGTTTACAAAGTGGAAGAAAGACACAACAGTCTTTACTCAAAGTGGTGCTTCTCATCCACCAGCCATCTATCGATAGATGTTTTTTTTATAAAACACATAACATATAAAATGGACAGTGTGATAGTCCAGATTGTGATACTTGTGTGACTAGGAGGGCTTTGTATTAATAGTGGGTGATGAGTTTCCATTGTTAAAATGGGAATAACTAGCATGGGCGCACCAACTAGTGGGTGATTAGTTTTCATCGCTAAATATGGAAAGTGGTATTAATTTGGTTAATTGCATTTGGACTATTTATGAGGTTTAATTTGGTAATGGAGGATAAGGATACACGTTTTCCCTTACTTGTGGATTAACTATTGTTGCACGCAAGTCCACTACAAAAGATTTTATATACCTCAGAGACATGACCAACCTATGGGTGATATGTTTCCATTGCTAAAAATGGCAAGGGGTGTTAGTTTGGCTAATTGCATTCAAACTCTTTATGAGGTTTAATAATGGAAGATAAGGATACAGATTTTTCATTACTGTAAATTAACTATTATTACATAGGAATCCACTGCAAAAGATTTTGTACGCCTTAGAGACAAGACCAACATGAGAGTGATAAGTTTTCATTGCTAAGTATGAAAAGAGGTATTAATTTGGTTGATTGCATTCGGATTCTTTATGACATTTAGTAATGAAGAATTAAGGATACACATTTTTCACGACCTGTAGATTAACTATTATTACACATCCACTACACATCCACTACAAAAGATTTTGTACACCTCATAGACATAACTAACGTCCTATGGGTATATGTTTCCATTCCTAAATATGGTAAGGGGTATTAATTTGATTAATTGCATTTTGACACTTTATGAGGTTTAGAAACGGAGCATAATGATACAGATTCTTCATTATTGTAGATTAACTATTGTTGCACAAGAATCCACTACAAATGATTTTGCACAAATCAACATGACCAACATGTGGGTGATAAGTTTGCATTGCTAAATATTGACAGTGGTATTAATTTGGTTAATTGCATTCGGATTCTTTATGAGGTTTAGTAATGGAGGATAATGATATAGATTTTTCATTACCTATAGATTAGCTATTGTTGCACAAGAATCCACTGCAAAAGATTTTGTACACCTTGGGGACATGACAAAGGATGAAGACCATTGATTTTCTAATATCGACATTGTGGCCATCCATTTTGAATGAGTTTTCATGTTAGATTTGGGTCGTTGATCTTATACATATGATGAATTACTATAATATCTAAGAGTGTTGCTACCTGCATATTGCAAAAATCTTACCACACACTACAATTTTTTTTAAAAAGATTAAAAATAAAAAAAAATCCTAAACTACCCCTCTGCTCCCTCTCCATGCTCCGACAACCCCACCCGCTGCCGCAGATTTTCAAATGAATGGTACAATAACAAATTGCCATCAGTGGACTTGGGGTGGGCTGGGGATGGGGATGACTGGGCGGGTGGGATTTGCCGGAGCAAGAGAGGAAGAGAAAGGGAAGGATAGGGAGAGGGAGATGGGTCGGCGCAGGGCGGCGGCGGGTGGGGTGACTGGGGGTGGGCTGGGGATGAGGATGAAGGCGGGTGGCGGCTGCCGGAGTAGGAGAGGAAGAGAGAGGGAAGGAAAGGGAAGGAGAGGGAGAGGGAGAGGGAGATGGGTCGGCGCCTGGCGGGGTCGGCGCAGGGTAGTGGCTAGTGGGGTTGCCAAAGCAGGGATATGGAGAGAGAGGGAAAGAGAGGGATAGGGGTAGGTTTTTTTTTTTTTTTTTTTTTTTTTTTTTTTTTTTTTTTTTTTAATTCTTTTAAAAAATGCATTGTGTGGAAAGCTTTTTGTAGTGTGTAGGTAGCAGCACTCGTAAGCGCGCAAAAATTCACAGACCCTGGGGGGGGGGGGGGGGTGATTTTGAGGCTCACTGGAGGAGGACGGAGATTGCAACTCCTTGGTGATGATAGAAGAACCGTTGCATGGAGCTTGAAAGGGGAAGAAGAAGAAGGTCAGAGGACCCTGGCTTGGGCAGCGCAGGGCTCTCCGATGCCTTTGTTAGTTGCAGTTGCAGGACTAAGCAGAGGTAGGAGATGGAGTGTGGGAGGAGATGGCGTACCAGCGTCTGGATAGCCATCCTTTTACCTGTTGAAGGCTTCTGTATTTATAGAGGAGGAGAGTGGACTTTGGAGCAAGTACTTGAGTGGCTGTCCCCTCCTAGTCCACTTTTCTTTAGTTATAGTCCCATCGTAGCCCACTCTGTCCCATCGGGTCATACCCTGATGGATGGGCGGTGCAGCTGTGTCAGGGATTTGGGCGGTGCCCTTATCCTGTCATCTGTTCCGTAAAATATTTGAGTTGCCGTGGCAGGACAGCTGTCCATGGTCATCCTGATCAACAGTCTGACCGAGACTGAGATGGAGCATGGCCGAGGCTGAAGTCCTGGTCTCATGCTTGTTCCGAGACCGAAGCCAAGGGGGCATTTTATCGAAATGGAGCACCTGGCCGAGATGGAGCACCTTCCCGAGGGTTGAGGTCGGCACTCATGCCTTTACCGAGGCCGGGACCTGAGGTCGGTCGCCTTGGGGAATGCCCCCACACAGCACTCAATATATAAACTATATAAAAGGTATGTGGGATGGCGATGGCTATACTTGGACAAAGTGTCTACTAAATCTTATATACAAAGGATATGAGATAATCAAGATACTTTCCACACCACGCTCTTCTAAAAATTAAACAACTTAAAAAAATTGTCGTTGGACATGGCTCATCAAATCAATCACTAGACTTTTATACATATGATGAATTATTATAATATATAAGCTATATAAAAGGTATGTGGGATGGGGATGGCTATACTTGGACAAAGTGTCTTCTAAATCTTATATACAAAGGATATGATATACACTATGTTAACTTGTATGTCAAGCCAATTTAACTTGTATGTTCAAGCCAATTTATTTCAAGAATTTTAATATACCACGTAGAGGGGAGGAATCAAGACTGTTAATTTAGTAACAATCAACATCCTAACCATCCATTTGGAGTGAGTTTTCCTGTTCAGTGTGGGTCATGATCTTATATTGAATTTGTATTATTTGAACCAAGGTTCGATGGTCCATACAATTCATCTCATGATGTCTGCATTATATATTTATGTTAATTATTAGACGCATGATTGCATATAGATGGTGGATCTCTTCCATTGTGACCGTATTTAATGATCTAATATCCACAATAAAAATATGAACATGGCCAATCAAATCAATCACTGGACTTTTAAATATAAAAGCTGGGTCACTTGTAATTAAAAGTAATTAGCATATCTACGCAAGTGATCCAAAGTACATGTTATTTCATATGCTCTCAGCGACATCACTGACATGAAGTCAGTAATAACCCATGAACTATGAATCATGAATTGCAACACCATGATCCAAGTAACCCTTGACCGATGGATATGTTTATATTTTTCAGAATTCTTTGATGATGATACGATGTAGTACAAATATAAGCATGCAACCTCTTTGTGCATGCTATCATGAAATGAGCTGGAGGTCCTGGCTTCAAAACGTTTTGGATCTTATTCGATACACAGTGCTAGTGGGTGGTGTTGTGTATCCGTGGTTTTACTAATGATCAACCATAAAGAGGGGTTGGCGGGTTCCTTGTCATGAAAAAGAAAACAAACCTTAAGTACCATAAGAGATTTAAAAAAGGGGATCAAATTCAAATGCAAGGCACAAATATAACTAACACATCACATAGATGGCCTCAGAAGTCAAAAGGCAAATGCAGTATTAATGCAACATTTGACCACAAAGCTAATCCTCAGCCTTCTGACTAAACAAAGAGATTTCTGGATTGCAAGACCACAACTCTCTAGATGAGAGAGTTGTTTAAACTGACACAAAGGCAAAACAATACAACTAATCCTGCTTTTATCTAAACTAACACAAAGGCCAATACCTCATCACTTATAATAGAATGGGATACAAATAAAATTATTTCATCATTTAGAATGAAAACACATCACGCCAAACCAATTCTCAACACACCTTGTTTCATAATGTGTTGAAATCTTTAACAACGCTACACAGACTTGAATGTCAATGATAGAAATGCCACAACATTGTTCAACAAGTTCAGCCCATATACCGTCTCCTCACAGTTGACTTTGACCACAACAGTGTCAATGGTTCGGAGCATTTACATGCTATGGTGATAGTTATTAGGCAAGGAATAGATCTCACAGCTGAACCTTAAGCACAGACCTGTAGCGTCATTAAAGGATCCATGATCCTTCTCATCTTTTAGGTCCATGATATGGTCTGTAAATGTACACCCGTTACAACATGATGGAAGAAACATTTGTTTATTTTGATTTCTCTGAACTGGAGACCAGACAATCTCATACATAAATAATATAATGTATAAGATTGCTAAATGAGCCTCCACACCTATCCCACCATCAATCAAGTGCCAGAGGTTGCATTTTAGCAAGTATGCTTGTGGTTGATCTTCATTTAGGCCATTTAGGCTAACAAAGTAAACAGTGTGATCCAATCCTGTATTTCACAATTTGGTCTATTAAAGCCTGGCTCAAGTTTGAGCCATCCTACTGATGGCTATCATTGGCAGTCCTGGGTCCAATATTCAGACCCATGACATGGCCTGCATTTCATATCTAACAAAAATGCAAATCATGATTTGGAAGACCTAGGTACAACTGAAATTATACCATTTCACATCCCCACCTCTAAGGCAAACAAACCAGCTCGCACTCCTCAAATTTAATCCTTATGGGAAATTATACATTTCTAAGCCACAAAATGTACATTTCAAGGCAGAATCCCATGTTCGTCTAAACAAGACTCTTGATTTAATGGGTCCAAAAATGAGCGTGCAGAGTCTCACATTTCAAAGTAAAAAGAAAGTCACAAAGTTTCGTCTAATCAAGACTGTTGATTTAGGGGCCCAAAATGAGTGGTGCATCTTACACTTCCCAGTTCATCAAGTTGCTCCCAGAATTTGGACAGTCACTGCGAAATTAAAGAAGGCTTGCCTCATTATTTATTCAAACAGTACTCATAACTATGATTCCTTGTCACAAAGACATCCATAATTAAAAACTAGTTTTATAAAATAACCATTTTTTTGCCACAACATAATAGGATAATTTTTTCCATTACAAAATCTGGCCAGCTTGAGGGGTAGCGGGTGGCAATGAAGCAACTTGAACAATTCTCTTCACAATCTGAATTGGTTCTAGAGATGCAATCTCTTCCCTTGGAAGCATTGTGTGCACATCTTGAGGTATCATGCACCTGGATAGCAGAAAAGGACACAACACCGTGTAAATCCATAAGGCAAATAATGTAACCATAAGAGTCCAAGTGTCAGCCTCTGCCAGCGAGCACTCGCATTCGGTCAAGGTTTTAAAATTTTAGAATCAGTGGTGACTACTTTGCACAACCCCCCTCCCCAATCACTTTTCCTTTTTCTTTTTTTAATTAAATCCAACGGGAAAATAATGGTCTAATTGTTGCCAAATTAGGGACTATTAATCCATGCGGCATATGCCAAACTAACATAAAACAGATCCACATTGCATTATTGATGGTTGAAGGTTAAATCTGGTTCAATGTGGCATGCTACTTGGACAGACAAGGGTAGAGCAAATGCGTGCATCAATGTTCTTGTCAAGCAATTTGATCATGCAAGATTAACACTAACACACGAATGGTGAATATGCACTAGTTAATACTATTTAACACAGTCAAAATCAAGGATCGGTATTTTTTATCCATTCTGAATTGAATTCAAGCATATTTTTTAAGGAGAAAAAATGAATAAAGGGTGATACCTTATTGATTCTGAGAACTACCTGCAGTGCCCATCTTCGAGTTAGCAAAGATAGCCATTTTACATATCTCTCTTCCAATGCGTTCAAAAAGATCACGATCGATTTTTGAGGCCCCCCTTTTTGTTCTTGAAGAGCTGGCTTTGGACTGCTCAATTCCGAGAATGGGTTGCTGAATTCCTATTGTACGTTCTGTTTCATCTTGCCCAATGGTTAGAGGCCGCGCTATGTTACTTCTTGGAGTTGGCTCTGAGTTCTGTAAAGACTTCAAAAGAAAAGGAAGAAACACATTACCATGAAAACATCTAGCATTCACATCTCACTAATTAATCTTGAAGAGAATAAGTCTTAAACTTACTATATTTCCAACACTGGAATCTTGAATTTTAGGCTTGGGTTTGGATCTAGGAACCTCTCCCGTCTGGATAAACTTTTCGACCTCCTTTCTTGATCGAAATCGACAGCCACTCCTAGGTTCAAGGTAATACTGCAAATCCAATAATATTAAGGCTTATCCAAGATAACAAATGTCATAAATAAAAACATTAACATAAAGCACAACAACAATTCCCAATTATAACATTCTAGTAAATACAAAACTAACTAGTTTTATTACACAATCAACTTTATTGAAAATGTTTGGAATTAATATTATACCAACTTTACCTAAGTTGTTGAAGTTGGATTAAAATTTCACACATAAATAGAAAAAAAAAAGGTTATAATGTTATAATGTTATACACACACAGAGATATATATATATATGTTCTTCACTACATATATAATGGCAATCAAAATGCCCATGTATAACAGAAATGCCTTGAAAGATAACATAGCAGTATAGACCACCTATCATGATATTTTTTTTTATCATATCCAGCGAAATATTCATAATATCACTGGCAATATGCCAATATCCTCCTGTTACACAAATTCAAGAGCCCAATAGACATTGAATATACTCATTAGAATACATTTACATTGTTTGTTCCGTGCTGCTAGCCAAAGGGCCAAAGTTATAGATTACTTGAAAAGGATAGACGATCGGGTAGTATGGGGGCCCATTTTAGAAGAAATCTAAAGGAGGTGGAGGAGGCTCAATTTAGAGACATGATGATGTTGACCAGCAGCATTTTCATTCCTAACAATGGGAAAGATCGACGAGTATGGTCAACCTCCACAAAAGGAATGTTCTCAGTTGCTTCTCTATTTTTATCCATGACTAGAGAGGCAATGGCGTCACATCCACACTTGGAAATAGTATGGAGGATTAAATCCCCACCTAGGGTCACTACATTTGGGTGGTTAGCCCTACTTGGTGGGATTCTAATGATGGACAACGTGAGGCGAAGAAGGGTGGTGGTAGTTAATGCATGCCCTATGTGTCTATCGGATGAGGAATCCATAGATTACCTACTACCCAACTGTACAATGGTACTGGAAGGCAACCTTGGGGTAGTTTCAGTGTTGCGGACCACTTCTAAATCAATAACAACTCTTTTTGAGTATTGGAGAATGGGAGTGGGTTCAAAGAGAGGTAGGGTTTTGTGGAACCTCTCCTTCATGGAAATTCTGTGGTCTATTTGAAAAGTAAGAAATAGGAGATGCTTTGAAAGATTATCCTTCCATAATTATCAAATAGGGGAGAAAGTTAAACAGATGATGGCCATTTGGGTGTCCTCATTGCCACTCTTCAAGGGCATTTCAGCAAACACCATCATACAACATTGGAAGGAAGTGGTATCTTCACATCCGCATAAATCCTCTATAGTCTATAGGTGGTCCCCCCCACCTAGTGGTGCATTGAAGTCGAGTTTTGATGGAAGTGCTCATGGTAATCCGGGAATAGCGGGCGTAGGGGGTGTTATCCGTGATGATGAAGGAGCTATGTTGTTATCATACTAAGGACCAGCTGGCTTAGGCTCAATCAATAAAGCTAAAGTATTATCCCTAAACAACGGGTTGAGAAAAGCTTTGAGATTCAATCCTCAGTTATTGGTGATTGAAGGGGACTCTTCATGTGCGATAGTGGGCATCTCAACTATCTTCCGCTCCCTGGTACCTAACAGACATCATGGAAGATGTGGTAGAAAACTCAAAGAAAGTAAACATTTCTTTCCATTTGATCAAGCATTGTGCAAACTCGAAAGAAGATTGTCTAGCGAAAGAGGGAGTATCCCATCTGATCAAGCATTGTGCAAGCTCAAAAGCAGATTGTCTAGCGAAAGTGGGAGTATCCAAACCTACTTTGTTGATTGTTACCGACGGTTAATATGTTCCTATCTCTTCGGGTTGATGCCTGGATTTTTGGGGGTTGTCAACCCTTTCTTTTTGTGATGAATGGTCTAACCATTTTTTTTGGTTTTTTTTTTTTTTTTTTTTTTTTTTTTTTTTTTTTTTTTTTTTTTCAGTATACTTCTCCTATATTGTAACTTTAGTGAAATGAATATAGTCACGTTTTCAAAAAAAAAAAACATATATATAGAAATGTTAGTTACTTACTTTTTTTTTTATTAGGGAGGACTATCACAAATATCCTAGGTGATATGAGAACAGGCCACACACTAGAAAATAAAAAAAGATCTTGAAAATAATTAAAAAAAAAAAACTTGTATAAAGAAATTCAATGCTTAGCTTTGAAGGATATTTTGAACGAAAAAGGTTGATATATAAAAATTGTTTGTAAATGAAAACTATCCACTTGATTATTTAACCAATCAATGATATTCTTGATCTTCATAAAAGAAACAATTAAAATTTCCTAAAATAAGATTTCTATCATTGAAGAGAAAGGAAATGTTAAATATAAAACTGCATATATAAAAAAAATAGTTAAAATAAACAAAACTAAGAAAAAAAAAATTAGATTCAAATATCTAGATTTTAATAAAGTTTTGAGATTATTTTTCCGTGTTGGTGTATTAGAGGATAAAGGAAGATGCAGGAGGGATTTGAATATATTCTTTCTTTATTTTTTTAAAGGTAACTATATGAATAGAAATTTTCTTGAAAAAGAAAAAGGTGTGTAGGTCTTATAGGAAATTATTTCTATCTTAGGATGCATGGATAGGATATCTATGTTTTTTTACTAGAAAAGGACATGTGGTTCTCAAACCAACTCAAACAATAAATATAAAAAATTTAGATTATGTTAGATTTATTAGGATTATAATCTTTCCAACAATCTTTACCATTCACAAAGGCAACACAGTCACCCTTTGGTACAAATACAAAAGTACATCTAAGGAAATTAATGTGGTTTAAAATAAATCAGAGTTAGATTTAGATTATAAGATAAATTAGGATAGGTATTAATTATGATAATAATAATTAATTGAGATCTTAACTGAGATTAAATATAAATAGGATTAATGAGTATTAGAACCATATGTCACGTGCTCACAGCCCATGGTGCATACATTACAACTTATCTCATTTTAAAATGAGTATATAAGTATGGACCAACATTTGTCAAACAACACATGACAGTATAAAAAGGTAAAACAATAATAAAAACATGAGACAATTATATAAGCGATATTTAACCTGCAAGTCTCCTACACTTATGCAGTATAGGATTTTCAATCTCCACTATCCAAGCCCACATACCAAGTAACAAGTGGGGACAGCAGTGAGAAAATAAATAGAAGAAAATGAAAATAGAAGATAGATAAAAGAAACCATTCAGAAAAAAAAAGATAGATCAAACGAAAAATAAAAGAGTAAGAACTTAAGAGATCACATTAAACTCCATGTCATTAATGTTTTGGGAAGATTCTACACACACACACACATATCATAATGGATGAAATCATTTAGGAAACATGATCAAATAATAGGTCGTTTGAATAAAAATATATCCTCATCCATCGTGTTTTGTTGTCAGTGAGTTCATCACTATTATATCCCTCTCACCTTGAGTCTGTTAGAACCAATTGTCATGTGCTCACAACTCATGTTGCACGTGAGAGGTGTGAGATGCAAAATGGTATGAATGAGGGCTTGCTAGAGTCACTGGTGCATGACTGTCTAAGTGGTATGATGCATGCATTAAACTGACGGACAAAAGGTTCTAGAATGATCAAATGGAGAAACCTAGAACACTCTAGGATAGTCTTAAATAATGTAGAAATATGAGGGATATCCTTGTAAATTATGGAAATGTGTAGAGGTGTCCTGAGTATTCTAGAATAGTGTAGATGAGTGTAGGGATAGTGTAGAGTTGTGTGGAAGATTCTATAGTAGGGTCTAGAAGGTTCTCATTTATCAGATGAGGGTCATGTGGAGAAATCATACGCATTGGTTGTATAGAGTAGGACTATAAGTAGGGTAACTCGGTCATAATTTATAACAAGCAAGTTTGAAGAAGCATTCAAGAAGCTCTCATATTTTGAGTGTTCTCTCTCCCTCTCTCTCTCTCTCTCTCTCTCTCCTTAGTATATGAGTGCAAAGCCTTGTTGTGTGATTCGTTGGATTGTCATGGGGAAGGCTGACTTGCTCACAAAGCCTAGTCAAGTGCCACACAAGCTTAAATAATGATTCACTTGGTGCATGACAAGGTGGTTCACTTGATCTAATCTGTTACGGTCTCTCCTTGAAGCATATGAATTGGAATCATGTGCTTGAAGAAAAAACTCACCGGGGAGGATTAGATAAAATAAAGGAGCGGATTGTGAAGCTTGGATGATTTTATAAATAAGGTTAGTTTGTAGATGGATATTGGATGGTAGTTTTTTCTTTACTTAGATAAGAAACTTAGGTTAGTAAAAGATAAAAGACATAGGAGATAGAAAAATGAAAGTTGTATGTTGGTCTGTAAAAGTGGGATGTAGCGCTCCCATTGAAACCAACGTAATTGTAAGATTAGAGTCAGCCATGTGTCATAGACCAAGCACTCGGCTACACCCCATGCGCTAGCAAGTTAGCTCCCATAATAGACATTTAACCTCTTGGCTAAGAAGCCAACCAAAATGTTTGATACATCACACACAAAAAGAGAGAACACTTACAAAAATGAGAACCTTCACTCTTCTAAGGGATGAGAGCATTCTAGACCCTACTCTAAAAATTCATGCAGAACTCTATCCATATTCCTACACTTATCCAACCTATTCAACAAAACTCCACAAATCTCTATACAATTTCCTAATTTAGAACATATTACTTCTATATTACTCCACAAATCTTTATAATTTAAAAATTTTCAACTTTCTTAGAGCCTTCTAGAACTTCCGGACCCTTCAAAATCTACATTGATTAATAGAAATCCTTTCGTCCATTAAATCGTATGTGCATCACACCACTTGGAAAGCCATGTTGGTTCGTAGCTTATATACTCATTTTTACCAAGATAAATTGTAATGATTATTTTTCTCATTTTTTTTAGTTCAATCATTTTTGGAATGTGAAAAATAGCACATCTAGTACCAGCATAGGATTCCTATATAGGTGTGTACTTGTATTGATTCAACTCAATATAGCAGAAAAATCATTTGCAGTTTCATGTGAAATATAAGAACAAAGTTAATCTTTATTGTAAACACTTGTATTGTTTCAAAAATTATTTTAACCATTTAGATTTAGACTAATGCATTCAACAAAATAACATCAAGAAGTTATAATTAATATCTTGAGCCATTTATATCCTATGATCAATGGATTTAACCATATCAGTGGTCTTAATCGCTAGGTTTGGGATAACTTCCCGCTTCTTCCATCCTATATATGATCCATGGACTAAATAGGAAGCCTTGCCTTGAAATCAATAACCTTGATCACTTAATTCATATGTGTATAATGCTAGAATTTCACAGTTTCCGCAGATGATGAACAGTAGTTCATCTTTCTGTGAGGGAAAGCTCCCTTAAAGTTCGGCATAAATCTCCTCTTTGTTCCACCTATATGTTTTAATATGATGGGCTTCTTGTGCATGCATGTGCAATCCTTTTATGATATCTTAGAGAAGTTCCCTTCCTATATATAAAGGAAATCAAATCCTAGTAGGCCTTGATTCCCTTTATAATAATAATAATAATAATTATTATTATAGCAAAACCCATTGATTGGGTTTTTAAGAATAGAGTTCGAGTTGTTTTAGAAAAAGCAAATAAGAAAAAAGGAGATTATCTAGGTCACAGTTGGCTCCACTTTCATCTAACATTTTTTAACGATATCATAACACATTTGTTGCACCAACCAACGATTTGATCACATCTTCAGTTGAAGCAGTGCACCAACCAATAATCTATATGATTGTCAACAACTAGATGCTTATGATAGTACAATCAAAATGACCCTTTTATTCTTGCTCCTTTTTCTCATTGTTCTCTTTCTTCTTTCCTTTTCTTGCACTTTTCCATTCTCTCAAGTTTCAAGGAAGGTTGGTGAGAGGCCTTTTTCTCTGGGAGGGCAACACTTCATAAAAAGTTTGCTTCCATAATAACGTAGGGAATTTTAAAGGGAGGGGGAGTGTAAGAAATTTCCTGGGATAATCATGGTGACTTCATTGAGGTCTAAAAGCCAAGGAAATGAAAGGAGGGATGTAATAAGATTGGTTCCACAGTGAACCTAATCCCCAAAGCTCATTATTATTGTTGAAATTCGGATATAAACCTAAAACCAAAATGAAGCTGTTACATAAAACCAAAGTGTGGCTTGTATATTAACACAAAAGATACTTTATCATCAATAATAAATTAGATAAATAAATGAATTAATAATATTTATCTATTATATCGTTAATAAATATTTACCAATCTATATATATATATTTTGAACGGTAACGGAAAATTTCTTTTCTTTTTTATTTGAATGGTAAAAATATATAGTTGTTCGTTAATAATATTTACCATTCTATATATATTGTTTTTTTTTTAACGGTAACAGAAAATTTCATTATAGGGAATAAAAACACAGAGAGATTGGAAGAGAGAGCAAAAGAATTACAAAGGTACAAGAGAGGTTTACCCCACCCGAACCTCAATTACATAACAATACCCTCCCTAGAAGTTGTCCTGTCAACCCCTATTTGGCAAGATGATATGCCATGTGGTTGGCCAATCTAGACTCATAATGAAAGGCGACGTTCATGGAAGCAGATAAGGCACGGATTTCATTTAAGATAAAATGGAATTTCCAGGGATTTACCTTCCTCGGGATTCACCTTCCACTTAGACACCTAAGAGATTGCATTGGAAGAGTCACTTTCCACTATAAGACTGCCATGGAAGAATCTTGAGAAGCACCGAAGAGCTTCTGGCATAGCTAGCACCTCCACTTTATCGGAATCGCGAACACCCACATGCTTAGAGAACATAAGCAATACCTCACCTTTATCATTGAGAAGTACACCTCCAATTTCTGCCGGCCTCACCTCCAATTTCTGCCGGCCTCGGTTTATTCCCCTTATAGCTCCGTCAACATTGAATTTAAAGACACCACGAGGAGGAAGAGACCACAAAATATGTCTTCTCACTGTCGTAGGGTGACAAGTCATAAATGCTTCCCAGTTGACAATGATATCATTAAGGGAGGAATTAAAGAACTCCTCTCTAACCAAAGCCCACCTAGCAATTCTTTGAGTGATATTGGCAATCAAATCTTCTAGAGCGGAGGATGCCCCCTTGAAGATTCTATCATTCATTTCCTTCCAAAACGGACCAGAAAATAGCAATTGGAATCATTCTCCAAAGAGTCTATGACACCCACCGAAACAACCTCCCAACCAAGACTCAGTTGCTTCAGCCATAGACCTCGAGCAACACCAAGCTATGCTGCAACTACTATCACACAGTTCTTAATGATGCATTATATGCAGTACTTATATCATATCATATCATATTATATTATATTATATTTTACTATGAGGTCGAGTACAAGGGTAGGTAGCGACTAAGGATAAAAATAGCAGTTATGGAGGGTGTAGAGGCCAATCGCCAAAACGTTATGTAGCAGGCTATACATAGCGGTTGCGCCGATATGAGGTAGTGTAGCAGTGTGAATTTTTTAAGTGTTATAATTTTTTTGAATCTTGTGTAGCTACCAATCTTGTATTTTTTTTTAGTGATTTGGAACCATATAAGGGTAGAGGCAACCATAGGAAAGGCTATTGAGAAGAATAAATAGGAAAAACGGTGCTCTAAATTAAAATTGCTTGGCTCCATTAGGTTTTAGACCGTAACACTCTATTTTCAAAATAGCATAACGGCCTCAGTAATTACGGCCTATAATGCGCCACAAGTAGATATTGTGAACCATGATAATGACATGATTAGACCCAATAATTAGTTGGGCTTGCATTCTATGGCCAAACACTTGGATCAAATTTTAAAAAGGCTTAAAAGAAGGGTCTTTAGTCCTTACTAGGATTTTTCAAGTGAGATCCTCTGGGTAACTGTCACTATGGGTCCATTGAAACCCCCAATTGAAAGGTCTTTTCTTCTCTTTTTGTTGATATCACAGGGTATTCCCACCTTTGGCGGGACTAATCCCTAGGTCCCACGCCCGAACCCACGGAGATGGGGGACAGTCAACGCTCGGGGGTATCGATGCTAGTACCTCTGGGGAGCAAACTCAGTGTCCTAACCAATTGAAAGGTCATTACTATGTTGGTCTAGACAAAAAAAGAGAGGAGTAACAAGTTGCATGAAAGTGGAGTGAATTTCCTTGTGAGCTTTCTCTCTAAAATAAACTTCTTCGATCTATCATGTCAAGTTAATTATGGTGATCATTACAAATAAAAGTAGAAGCAATACCATGCTACAGATAATTACAATATCTACATAATGAAATCTAATACAAGATAGTCACTAAGTACATAATCTTGCATGACTACTATGAATTGATGTCTCTCACCATATAGCAGTTTACATGACTACTCTTGCTCACAAATCTTGGGAGGGAATGAGATATAATCATTTAGGGTAGTGTTTTACCTTTCTAGAAAGATGTTTGTTGTTAGGAAATGACAGATGGGAGGTAATAGTTGAATCCAAATAGGAATTACGATACAAATCAGGGCACATGCTTTTCAAGGAACCGCATTTTTACCTTTCTAGAGAGGTGCCTTTAACTTTTGTAAGTGTTTCCCTTTAGCGACGTAACTCCTTTTCTTCTCTTCATTTATCGAATGTGTGGACATGGAAAACCTTGAACTTCCATCTACGTCTCTCCTTTTGAAGAATTCAAAGAAATGTAATTTGTAGTGGCTTTTAACCCATGCATCGCATGAGATTTATGCTAGTATACTACTCGAAGACAAGTCAAAAGGACATCCGCCATGTCATTAAGTATGCAACACTAGCACATTATGTTCCTATAATGAAATGATCCCCTCTAAATATGCGAAGTCAAATATTGATACATATCATTTATAAAATTCCATGTAATAGTTTAAAATATCGGTGGATATAGTGTGTATTGGCCAATGAGACAGGGAAATTGGCTTTGGTTATTATGTTAAATGGTGCTTCTGATATTATTAGTTGTATTTTAGGTGTTGCCGGTATTATCAGCTGGTGTGGCTACAGACTACTACAATCTTTTGCATACATATACAAACTGCTATTAACTGAAATAATTGAATTACTAGCTAAATCAAACTAATTGTTAGCGCTTCAAATCTAAAATCTATGGTCTCACACTTTCATCTAACTTACTAATTCTTGAGTTATTCTATATTTTCTTTATTATTACATATTATATCTAATACTCTAAAGGGCTCATTAATTGATAGTAACTCTAGATGCCTACATATATATATATATATATATATATAGGGAGATGCTCGTATAGTTCATCATTTGCTCTAGCTTTTGTAATTTAAGTTGAAAATAGTTTTGAACTTCCTTCTTTCTATGGTATTTATTTATATGGTGTTCCTAGTGAAATGAAATAGCAGATTAATGATTATGGCCAGTGCAACTTTGATTCAATAGTTCAAGATGAAACGGTGATACAAGTTCTATATGACTTTTGGGAGTTCACTATATAATCATATATTATGTCTTCATGCTTAGGAAAAAAAAAAAGAAAGAAACAATACAAATAAATTATATATAGTTTTTAGACCAAATAAAAACTCACATCAAGTTAGGCTGCTGTGGTAATCTATTGGTGCACGGATACTTCAAAATGGGCAACGTATTGTACCAAATCATATCCAAATCTGTCTTTTTACGTGTAAGATCTGTGCCCAAAACATATCCATGGTGTGTCTCTGTCCTATCTAGGAATCATAATGTATAATAGTTTTTGGAACCCTAATTTCTATTTTGAACCACATTGAATGGATCTAGTTATACATCTTGTCTCAAAGTTGTCTTCTTTTCCCGTCTTTGAGATACAAGTATCTAACTTTTTTTTACTTAAATCAACCTTCGGTCCCTAAAGAGGGGGGAACCGGGGGTCGATACCAAGACCTCTAGCTCTGGAAGAGGGAATTTCACTATATGATTGACTGATTGATAAAGTTAATAACAATCAATATTCGAATTAAGCACATTTTCTTATCAAATGATAAATAGTACTATGAAATGAACTTTTATTAGAGTAGAGTTTTGGGATACCCATAAATTGGATTTGGGAGGACCTTTATTTTGAATGGTTGGGATTCTTAATAGGTGGGCTCTCTAGTATGGAGTCCCACACCTTTAAATCAAGATTCTCTGACTAAAAGCCTAATAGGATCTAGACTCAATCCATGACATGCTCAACTTTGTACGGGCCTAAATGTCAGTTCAACAATATTGATCTAATTTACCTTAAAGCAACTAGATCAATCTATACTAAAATTATTGCGTCATAAAATATAATTATATTTTTCACATTTGTAGTGGTACCATATGAAGATGCACACATATTAATAGGCGGTCAAATGGCCCTAATGTGAGACCTGGCCCATTATCTATTTTTGCAAATCATATATCAGTCAACACAAGAGATAAAAGTGGTTTTTTTTTTTTTTTTTTTAAGTTTTTCATCTTGCCAACATAATTAACCATTAGAGCTTGACACATTTTTTTATATTGGAAATGGACATATTATATTGATAATTTCTCATCCGTTCCATCTATTGTTTTATACTCATAACTAACACTTTACACTTCGTAAAATCCCAAAGAGGAAGAAAGAAGATGTTAAAGAAAAAAAATCAAAGGAATAAATGTCTTAGGATCTTTAAAGTTCTATAAAATAGTAAATACAATGAATCAAATTTAGTTTTATCGTCTACACAGATCGCTAAACAAAGGTAAAATGCATCAAACTATCACTTGAGTCAACTTGATGCTTTAAAATCCTCATGGTAAGTGATAAAGCTTTATAAGTCATAAAATATCACCAATCAAACTCAAGTAAACTCTCTACATAGATTATAGAATAGATGTAAAAGTACCAAACTACCATTTTTTCAACTTGTTACTTTCATTTTTTTCATTTGATACTAAACAACAAACAACAAACACAACCCAAAATAAATATCTTATATAAATCAAACATTCTATTCTAGATCCCACACATCCATATAATCAAAAAGCTAAAAATAAAAACACCAAATTACCCGATCCCTTAAGCCCGCTGTGGCACCATCCTTCCGGATTTTGACATCCATCTCCCAGCCTTTAGGTAGCCAATCTGGCCTCCGGGACCAAAACTCTTCCCGTTCCTTCTCGGATTTCTTCTTACGCCCCCTCCTCGATCCCACAGCAGCAGTAGATGGAGCAGGGTTCACGTCTAAGGGCATTGTAGGAACGTTGGATGGAGCAGAGTTCACGTCTTCCCCCATCATGTTTGCAACTTCTTCACTTGCAACTCCAACTAATGTAGCTAAGTCGGTTTCCACATGCTTGGTGTAAGGTGCTGATGACGAAGGACTTTGAAAACCAGGGGGGATATCACCATATGAATCTCCTCCATGTGAATCCAGATCTATCGGTAAGGAGAAGGATATTGTCTGTGGGTCTTTAAATACACGAGAAACATTATCTTCGAATGGGTTAGACGACATTTTTGCTACCAGAGAAGAAGAAGAAGAAGTTACAAGAGTTGTTTTTGAACTCAAGCTTTTAGTTTCTATGGAGCTTCTATGGAGAGAGACACAAGAAGGTGCTCTTTTAAATTGACGAGGTGTTTCTCATCTAGTAGGATTCTAGGATGAGTTGTCATTGCCAAAAATGGAAATGACTGGGAGGGGTGCATTAACCTATGGGTGATTAGTTGGCATTGTTAAATATGAAAAGCGGTTTTAATTGGATTGCTGACATTTGGACTTCCTAAAAGTATTTTGTAGGATAAGGATATAGATATTCTGTTGTCTGTAAATTAACTATTCTCGCACATGAATCTAATATAAAAGATTTTGCACATCTAGGAGACATGGAGAAGGATTATAAAAATTGATTTGGTAATAGTTAACTTCTTAGCAATCCATTTTTATTGAGTTTTCATGTTGGATGAGAGCCATTGATCTTATCCATTTGATGAATTGGTATAATCCATTAAATATTTAAAATGTAAGGAGAGGAAAAGTGTAATGCTTGGATAGAGGATCCACTATAAGTCTCATATTCAAAGGATAGGAGATGATCGGGATATTTTCCACACCACCCTCTTCCCAAATCAAATTTGAGGTGCGAATTCCTATGGTGAGAATGAGGGCCACCTTGAAGCTATGGGTGACGGACTGCGGTTGCTAAAAATGGACAAAGGGTATTAGTAGGGTCAAATGAATTTGGACTCTTTGCAAATCTAGGATTGGAGGATATTGATATGTACTACCATTACTCAATGGGTTTGTACGTTTTCCTTGGTCATTAATTTATTGCAAAGAAATATGCACACCTTAGACGCATGAAGAGGGATCAAGACCAAATTTACTTCTAACCAACATCCTAATCATTTATTATGAGTAAGGTTAGAAATATGATCGATGAAGCCCAATGTTGAAGACGGTCTAGATCGACATGAATTTATTGTTGGTGGCAGTTCTACATGAACACCAGGTAGAAATGGTGGTGGTCGTAGGCTATAAATAGAGATAATGATTGTAATTGGGAAACATAGAGACTCTCTCCCGTAAAGTTCTTTGAGTATTCACATTCAAGTGAATAAAATTACTAATATGTGTACATACCGTATGCATAGAGGCTCTCTCGCATAATTTTTGTATAATAATAATAAATAAAAGATTGAGGTCGTCCATTGAATCATCAGGTCAATAATTAAAAGCCAGCATTGGTATCCGACACGATAACCCAGACATTGGCCCCGAACATTTTAGAGCCTTAATCTATAGATATGGTTATGTCCAGGGGCGGACCCAGGAATTTTGGTTTTGTGTGTGTGTGTGTGTGTGTGTAGGGGGGGGGGGGGGGGGGGGGGGGCGGGGGCGCAAAGAAAAAAACCTTTAAATAAATTACAAGGTTTAGCAATAAAATTCGCAATAATCAAATTATTAAAGTTGTGCTCGATGTTCTTTCATTGAATTGAAATCATCAATTATTGTTTCAGTATTGATTTTTTTTTTTTTGTAATTTATTTCAATGTATACATTTAAATAATTTATAAGAAATTCATAATCCATTTTGTTGTGAGGTGTAGTTTTATCAAACTTAATGGCTGAGAATGCATTATTATATCTACCATATGCATTTGAGAACGGCTCTTTACTTGAGTGGTAAGGAGTGGGGGTTCTCACTTGGCTGCCCACGGTTCAAACCCTCGATATTACTTCTTTCCACATGTGTGGGGTCCCTTCCTACTTTTTTTTGGTAATTAGTAAATTGTATTGAAAGAAAGAAAGGGCAAAGCCCAAGGACAAGGAGAAGAAAAAATAAAACCAATGGAAAGCAAACTGAAAGGATAGCCTTAAAATAGGGAGGGCTAAACCAGCAAAAAGAAAAGAAGAAAAAACGAAAACACAAAATCTGTAGGTCTCCTTGAAGCCCTGAAAAAAAGAAATTCAAGGAGAAACTACCCAGCAGAAGACCACAGCAAAAACATCCTAAGTCCTGCAAAGACCAAGAACTGGAAGCTCCACACAAATCAACACTAACTTGAAGCCAAAACAGCTACCACTTCCAAAACAAACTAAGACCAAACAAACTCCTTGATACTCAGAGGAGAAAATACTGACTCTGATCCTGCTCTTGAAGCCAAAGAACAGAGCACAAGAAGCCTTCAACTTGGGGGCCTAGACGAGCCAACAAAACCAAACTCACTAGAGCAGAAGCCATAAATGAGGGAGAAAAGCCAGCTGAAGAAGCCAAAACCTGCAACATAGAGAACCCAGCCAAGCCCACCAAACCAAGCATTGGAGAACATCAACCAGGGCTGCCTTGACTGAAAAGCCAACAAAAATAGCAAGAAGGAGCTCTACTGCAGAAGAATGGCTGAACCTGGAGCTACACTTTCCCAGCCTAAGAAAACAGAGAGCTGAAAAAACAGAGCAAACTTGCAGCAACAGCTCTAGAGCAGCAACAGAAGCCATCCGACCAACAGCGCAACACTAGAGCACCACACTATTGATAGAGCTGAGCCACCCTAACAGAAAAACACGCAGAGCTCGCTGAGGCAAACCAAAATAGGAAAACCTTGAAGAGCCTTGATGAAAATTAGATGAGGAGAAAGGAGAGCTCCTCTGCGAGGATCAGCCGACCGGAAGAGAGGGGAGCTCCAAAGCGCAAAAAGCCAGAGAGAACCACAGACAGAAGAAGAGACCAGCAAGGAAGAGGCCAGCAGCTCAAACAGAAGAGAGTAGCAGCTGAGATCTCTGAGAGCACAACAATTCCAGGACTCGAGCAGCTGCTAGCAGATGTGGTTCACATGAATTCTCAAGTAGATGAGGAGAGAACTTAGTTGCTGGCTGAAAAAAGGTTTGGAAATCTTCCATAGAGAGAAGCAGAGATCATCTTGAAAATGGGTGGAGACATGGTTGAAGGCGAGGTGTTTGTTTTCAAAGATAGCAGCATTCTTGGCCTTCCAGAGGGCATAAAGAACCGACAGAAAAACTGCTGTCATGATCTTCTTACCAGCTAAGTCATTACCGCTTGTCAGGGATTTCCAAATTGAGGAGGCAGAGAAGGAGGAGGGGAGCTGGGAGTTGGTAGAACAGAGCAACCAATTCCAAAGAGCCATGGCTGTGGTGCAAGAGAAGAATATGTGACTGATAGAGTCTACATCCTTGAAGCATAGGTTGCATCTAGAAGCTAAGGAGAATCCAATGTGCTGCAGGCGAGATTCTGTGGGGGTTCTATTAAGCATCAAGAGCCAACCAAAACAGCTGACTTTGGGGAGGGAAATCCCATTCCAAATCAGGGGAGGCCATTGATGGATGATACCTCTTCTTCTGATCATATTCCAAGCACTTTGCTGAGAGATTTGCCTACCAGGAGCTTCCTTCCAGAAGAGATGGTCTCTAACCGAAGGGGAAATGAGGAGAAGGGAAGTGGCAGAGGCTAGCAGGTCTTTGAGAGCTGAAGGGAGAGAAGATGGGAAGTGCCAGGAGTTTGAGTGGAAGAAAGAGGAAAGCCGCTGGTCCAAGGGAAATTGCAGAGTGGAAAATAGAAGAGATGGGCTTATCTCCATACCAGGTATCATGCCAAATGTCAATGTCCTTGCCATTACCAACAATCCAGGCATTACCTTGGTGGATGAAATGAGCGAGCCGGCGAATTCTCCTCCAGATACAAGATCCATAAATTGAGTTTGCAGGATTCCATATATTGTTGTCTTTGAAGTATCTGTTCTTGAACCAGTTGGACCACAAGGAGTTCATGGACGATGCCTGCCAGCCTAGCTTGATGAGGGAAGCCTCATTCACTTCAGAGATTCTTCTAATGCCAAGGCCTCCTTCCAATTTTGGGAGAGTGACTTGGGACCAGTTAACATAGCTATTTTTTGGGGTTGGAGAGTTGCCTGACCAAAGAAAATGTCTCATCAAACACTCAATGTCTTTGCTGATGGAGGCTGGGAAGGGAAGGATTGAAGCAATGTGTATAGGAATACTAGAGATGACGTGCTTGATGAGAATAAGACGACCTGCGAAGGAGAGAGTTTTGGATTTCCAAGCAGTCAACCGAGCATTGATAGAATCAAGCAAAGGAAGAAAGTGAATTCTCTTAGGAGAGCCAAAGGCTATTGGGAAACCCAAGTATTTCAGCTGGGATTGGCACTCCTGCATGCCCAAAATGGAGCAAATCTTAGCCTTTCTTCTGGCTCCACACTTGCCAATGAATAACTAACTCTTAAGGATGTTAATGTGCTGGCCAGAAGAAGGTTGATAAAGATCCAGAAGGTCTTGAAGAGCAAGCACTCCAGAAGTTGCTCCTTTCATAAGGATGATAATGTCATCAGCAAAAAGGAGATGGCGGGGGGTGTAAGGGACAGAGGAGAGGGGGAGAATTATGCCTTGGGAAAGGAGGTTATGGAGATAAAGACTGAGAATTTCTTCAGCAATAGTAAAAAGGTAAGGGGATAATGGATCTCCTTGCCTGAGGCCACATGAGGAGCTGAAGAAGCCATGGGGAGAACGGTTAATCAAGACAGAGCATCTAGTGGTACAGACACACTCTTTAATGAGAGAAATCCAGGCTTCTGAGAAGTTAAAAAATCTGAGAGCAGAGAAGAGGAAAGACCAGTTAAGCTTATCAAAGGCTTTGGAAATTTCTAACTTGAGGCAGAAAGAACCTTTGCTAAGATTGGCTTTAATTTTTTGAAAGAGTTCAAAGGTCAAGGCTGCATGGTGGTGGATTGATCTTCCTAAAATGAAAGTTGCCTGGTGAGAGGAGATCAGCTTGGGGAGGAGGGCGGAGAGTCTGGAGGAAAGGATTTTAGAGATGATTTTGTAGGAAAAATTCAGCAAGCTAATAGGTCTAAAGTCTGCAAAGGTGGAAAGGGAGTTGGATTTTGGGATGAGGACTAGGAAGAAAGCACTGGAAGCTTTGAGGAGGTTTCTAGTTTGGAAGAAGTGTTGGACTTCCTTAATGACTGTTTGGCCAATGATGGACCAGGAAAAAAGGTGTAAAAGGCTCCATTGAATCCATCTGAACCTGGCGAGCTGTTCTTCCTAAGGGCAAAGACAGCATCTCTTATCTCAGAGTCAGAGGGGATTGAGATGAGAGTGGAGTTATCAGAATCTGAGACCTTTGGACTGTCAGATTGGAAGAGGGTGTTGTTGATCTGACCTTCATGGGGTTTGTAGAGATTGGAGAAGAATTGGACAGCTTGATCTTGGATGATGAGAGGGTCATTAGTGAGGATGCCATTAACAGAGATGTGCCTAATTCTGTTGAAGGAGGATCTAGCCTTGGCAGATTGATGGAAGAACTTAGTATTGAGGTCTCCCTCCTTAAGCCAAGTGATCCTAGACCTCTGTTTCCAATGAATCTCTTGAGCTTTAAGGGCATCATGGAGGCTAAGTTTAGAAGCCATAAGGTCATTCTTGAAGGAGAGAGAGGGGTTGGAATCAAACTTCTCTTGGCACGTCAAAACAGTAGTTTCAGCATCTAGGATGTTTTGGTGGACTAAGCCAAAGGTAGCTTTGCTCCAGGTTTTAAGGTTCTGCTTGAGATTTTTGAGTTTTTGGGCCAAGATGAATTGGGGGTTGCCATCAATGGAGATTGCCTAGCTAGATTCAACAACCTGAAGGAAGTTGTGGTGGAGGAGCCATTTGTTTTCAAACTTGAAGGAAGCCTTGGGGGTAGGGGGAAGCTTGGAATGGTTCAATAAGAGAGGGCTATGGTCTGAAGATATTCTAGGGAGATGATGGACAGTGGGATCAGAGAAGTTGGCCAACCAATGCGAGTTAGCTAGGGCTCTGTCTAGCCTAGCAGCAACATAGGAAAGGCCTTGTCTGTTGTTAGACCAGGTGAATTTACTACCAGAGAATGGAATGTCAGAGAGACCGGCTTGAATCACTAATGATTGGTAGTCTTTTATAGAGGAGGGGGTGGCTTGGTGAAGACTGAGCTTCTCATGATGGGCAAGGATGGCATTAAAGTCACCTATGACACACCAATGGAAAGTGGTTTGGGAGGTATCTAATAAGACTTTCCAGAGGTCTTTCCTGTGGGTTGGATTGGTGGATCCATAAACTCCAGTGATGAGAGAGGAGATGCCAGTGGTTGGGTTAGAAAGGAGCATAGTAAGATGCTGAGAGGAAACATTAAAGACAAATGTAGACAGGTTATGGGAAGACTTTGAGAAGCACCAAAGTTTGGTGGTTGAGAGAGAAGGACAGTTAGAATAGAAAGTGTCAAAGCCAAAAATGGAAAAGGCTAGGGAATGAATGGAGGAGAAGGTGGTCATTGGTTCAGAGATGAAAATTAGATCAGGGTGGTGGTAACGAACCATATTAGCCAGGGCTCTAATGGTAGGAGAATTTCCAATTCCCCTACAATTCCAGTAAAGGACACCTAACATGGGTAAAGAGTGGGGGAGGCGCGTTCACTTCTAGACCTCCTAGTAATTGGGCTAATACCCTTGGATTGGCCTATGTGATACCCTTTGCCTTTGGTTGGTTTTTCCATGGTAGCTGTTGTGGTCCTGATCTTAGGTAGATGACCTGTAGGGGAGGGAGCTTTAGCATGGGTTACTGTGGGACAGTAGAGTTAGAGGAAGGGGTGTTGATGGGGGGGGGGGGGGGGGGGGGGTGGGTTTCAAAAACCAGGAGGAGGGGAAGAGGAGTTGCCTTCAGAGAGGGTTTGGAGATTACTCCCATAAATGTGAGGGTTGGAGGCTGGGTCAAGAAAGGAGTAGTTTTCCAAAATATCAAAGGGGTTGGAGGTATCAATGGTTGGTGATTTGGTTTTCTCTAGAATGACAGAGACAACATCATAGGGCAGGTCATTAAGAGAGGGTTTGTTAGGAGGAGGTTTGGTTACGGCTTTAGAGTGGAGTTTATTAGGTGGGTTAGTTATGGCCATAGGAGATTTGTTGGTGTGGAGAGAAGGTTGGCAAGGAGTAGAGGTATGATTGGGAGTAGGGGAGAGGGGTGGCTCTAAGCTGGTGGGGGATTAAGAGATGGATGGGAGCAGAGGAGAAGTTTGGTGGCCGGGAGGAGTAGTTTGTTGGGAACAGGGGAGCAGGGGAATTGGTAGGGGCTGTGGTGATTGGGGGAGCAAGGGGAGAAGTGCCAGGGGGAGGGGCTGGGATGGTTGGTGGTGGCAGGGGGAAAAGGGAGTGAGGAGGGGGTTGCTCCTGAGAGGAGGTGGTTTCTAGATAAGGCAGAGGTTTCATATGGAGTTGGTTCAAGTTTGGGGGAAGGGAGTGAAGAGATTGGGTAGTTAGAGAAGCTGAAACAGGGACAGAGCGGGAGGTAGAGTGGACGGAGCTAACTTTACTTGGAGGGGGTTTGCCATGCTGGTTGGCCAAAGAACAAGAGGGTTGAGAGTGTCCAGGTCGAAAGCAGAGGGGGCAGGGGCAATTTTCATAGGAGACTGCAATCTTTAGTTCGCCTTCTCCTTGCAGGACCACAAGAATGGATTGAGGTTTAGGTTTGGAGATGTCAATGTTGACCAAGATCCTAGCAAAGGTGAGAATCCTTTGAGACGAAGTTATGTCGTCTAGCTTGATAGGTTGGCCAATGGAGTTCGCTAAGGAGAGGAGGATGTGTTGGCTCCAGCAATGATAAGGAAGCCCTGAGAACCTAACCCACATAGGAGCAAAGGATGGCCAGACAGATTCGTCTTGCCTAAGGGACCAAGGGAGGAAGTATAATTTCTTCCTGTCGATGGATAAAGGGGAGAGGCCTAGGATATGGGTTTTATCTTCAAGGGAGTTGAAACGGAAGATGAAATTACCTTTGGAAGTGAGGGAGACCAGGCAGGGTCTAGATAGGTGCCAAAACTTCGCCTTCTCTTCAACCCACTCAAGGGTAGGGCGTTTCCCAGCAAATTTCCCAATAACTGCAAAGGTGAATGATTCTTTACTGGAGGTGAGCATAGACTGGGGGATGGTTAAGGTGGGTTTTCCATCTATCCAGGTGGTAGGTGGGAAGTTGGGGACACGTGGGAAGTTGGGGACGGGTGGGTTTGTAGAAGAGAAAAGATTGGCAAAAGAAGTAGGGAGCTGGGTGGTTGGAAGTTGGATGGGAGCAGCAATTGACAGAGGGGGAAAGGCCAGATCTGGGATTTGGTTGGGAGGAGGGAGAAAAGGTGGAAAGGAGGGGTTATGGAAAGGGGGGTATTGGGTGAGCGCGGGAGGGTTTTGGGGGTTTAGGGTAGCAGAGGAGGGGCGTTGGTTTGGTGTAGCTGAAGAGGAGAGTGGTTGTTGAGTAGCAGGGTGAGTGGTTAGGATGGGATGGTTATGAGTAGCAGTAGAGGAAGAAGGGTAGCAGGGGTGTGGGTTTTGAGTAGCAGGAGAAGGGAGGGACAGAAGCAGAGGGAGGACGGATGGTGGAGTCGGCGGTGGAAGGAGCGTCGGAGACATCACCTAGGTTTTCTGGGTCCCTTCCTACTTGTATGGGATTTCTTCCCTTGCATGTGTGCTCCTTTCCCACGTGAGTGGGTTGTCTTCCCGTGTATGCGGGCTCTCACTTGAGTCCCATCCCCCTTGGCTGGGATACAAAAAAAAAATCTCAAAATGGGTACCAGTCTAGTCCTTTCTTATGTTTGTAACTTGTAATTTACAATTTAAGACTTTATTATTTAAAAATCCAAAGAAAAGTAATAATAATATCCCATATCTAAAATCTAAATCAATCAAAAGCATGATTCTGTTAGTTTTCATCTCCTCAAAACAAATTTCATTATCAGATAGTTTTGACATGAATAATAATAATAATAATAATAATAATAATAATAATAATAATACAGCTATATTTCTTTATCCTCGATGGATAAAACTCCGATTAGGCTAAATATTAATGTAATAATAGAACGCAAACAGACGTTGACTTTACGCAGATTAGATTTCAATATAAGCTAATGACATGCAGTAAAATCAATACATCTATGCAATATAAAGAAGATTCTATAAAAGAGAAAGTGGGTTTGTCATTCCTTTTCTTTATTCATACCTCAAAGTTAAAGTTTGCAACCTACATCTCCTTTCAAGATCACCAACAAGAAGACGTGCATTCTCCTCTTCCTCTCTTGGATCATAAGATTTATGGCAAGTATAGATAGGTTAGAATGAAAATTGAGAAATCTCCTCTCCAATCTCCATCAAGCCTTCCTTATTTGGTCTCCTTTCATTCATTTTCTTTCATTTTTCTTCCTTTCTTTTTTCATTTAAAGTTTTCCCCAAAATCAGGAATATTTTTGTTTCCTTTTTTTAAGAGTCAAAATCCTTTTTAAAAAAGTCAAAAAAAAAAAAATTAATTAGAGGGGCCATCCACACATAATAGAGGGGCCAAAGCATAGCCTTTAGGGGTCTTTTAGATGTATGGTCCTTGCCAGCCCCCCTAGGTCCACCCCTGGTTATGTACCAAATTAAGTGTAAGCATTAACTCTTGGAAAGCTTTTTCAATAGTAAGAGGCTTGGTTTGTGCAGCCACTTGTCTCATATAGCTTAAATCCAAACCCTCACATTTATCGACAATGAAAGATGCCATGCATAAATTGAACCAACCTTTTTTTCTTTTTCCTTTTTTTTTTTCTTTTGCTAGGTTGGGTTATTGGTCTAGGAGTGATACTTCAACTTGGGGACCCCGGGATTGATATTAAGTGCCAACGACACTTAACCATGAGTGTTTTGGCGGTTGAACCAACATTTGGGTTGACTCTGAAATTAAGCTTTTATAAATATAGAGACATCCATTATATTTTTTTGAAGGATATTTTTTTTTTTTTTTTGAACTCATTGACGGTAAATAGAAATAGTTGGTTTTAAGATAAAAAACAATAGATAGCAGTGGGTTTTAAACCTAATTTTGACTGGATCAATCGTACTAAACACACATGAATCCGAACGTTGAAAATTGAGACCCTTAATTCAAGAGCTACGTACGACAATCAAATGGCATTCATTTGCATCTTCCTAGCCAGCCCATGCATCACAGGTGTTACCATTATTCCAATTTGGATTTCTGGGTTTAGGTTTTCTTTAGAGCTTCTATGCAATGATGAAGGTGTGTTTTATTTTTATTGGGACGCCCTAGACATGTGCCATGGTGTCTTAACACCACAAGGTCGATAAAATATAGTTGGACAACTTTTTGAGTTGACACTTTACTCTCCCGAGTTATATCATTTTGATAAAAAGCTGAGTCAAATACATGCAAGACTTGACCAAGTCATCTCATCGTAACATGTTGTTTGCATTTCGAACCATTTGATACGTAGACCTAATTTTGAACAAGTAATGTTTTTTTTTAATTAATTATGCATGAGGTTTGGAGTCGGTAATTTAAAAATGATGCCTGCAATGTAATTTGAAACTTATATTTGTTCTTTTACATTCAATATTGGACTAATAAATTATGAAATATGAAATTTCTTCTTTTGTTTTCCTAATTATATTACTTTTCTTGCATATATAAATTTCCTCATGAATGTGTGTAAATAAATATTAATTTCTATTTTAGAAGTAATGTATTTATTTTTAAATAATTTTAAAGGAGTCATAACTCTCCTGAATCTCAGCGTTGACTATATTCAAGTCGATTATTTTGCATAGGACAAGTCGAGTGTGAGTCACAAGTATTCCAACCTTGCCATAAAAAGGATGGTACAATCATTTGAATTATGGCATGCCCCCAATGACAATGACTCCTTAAAAGTATCATGAACCCATTGGGTGGGATCCAGATCCCCTGTTTGGACCACTCAGGGGTGCCACATGGGAAGAGAATTTTTTTTAAGGGATGTGATTTTTTTTGAAGAGATGGGATGTGACATCTCAACCCCATGTGGCACCCCCTGATTGGTCCAAACAGGGGATCCGTTTCCCATTGGGTTGGGTACCTACCACCCATTCCCAAACTTCAATCCAAGTGATCTGGTGCTGAGTTGCAATTGCTGGGGTTCCGGCCTCCGGCGTGAAGCAGAGTCCATTTATATAGCCTTTGACATGCTCCTGAGTCTGACGGAATGGCCTGGATGCTTATTTAGAATCCAGAACTCTTAATGGGCCTGATCCCGACGTAGGTCACAAGCGCATTTGACTGTCATTAAGCCCACTAATTTTCATTTGTATGTACAATGTATGCATCACATACTTGTCTAAACAAAATTTTATTAACATATAACACGTAGTTGTTACACACAAAAAAAGGGCTCAAGATCTTCTCACAATTTTTTTATTTACATAAATTCTTATTTAGGTTTTAAAGTCTGGATCGTAACTAAAAGATTTCAAAAGGGCGGATTCGGGCATGTCCATATCCCAAATGGGTAGACTCCTATGATGCATGGATACTTCAAAATGGGCAGCGTATTGTGCCGTATCGTATCTGATACTTCACTTTTTACATATAAAATCCGTGTCCCTGCCATGTTTATGGCCTGTCCTTGCTGCATATGTGCCGTATCTAGGCATCATAGGTAGACTCAGATCCTAGCACTAGGGTCCATGTTGGACCTGGACCCAGACTCGAACTTTCTAGTCCTGAATGGAATCAAGGCTCAGCAGAGGTGAGTTCAGCCAGAATCGAGCCCATTCATGGGCTTGCTATCACCTCTTTCAACTGCCGTAATTTACTACCAACTAAAAGAATTCGGCCCAACTTGCGAGTATCAACTCATCCTCAATGGGCCCATGAACATTGGGTACGGTATCCACTGTATGTTTCTGTAACTCCTTTTTATAAGGAGTCTAGTTAGTAGTGTCATTGAACTGGTTTTGGGACAGAATACATGAGGCCATGTCCAGGTTCAATATGGACTTTTGAGCCTGAGTTTTAGTCCGATTCGATATGAGCCCTCAGACCTACCCAAGAATGCCAATTACATGTTGGAAGCCTGAGTTCAATAAAACCCCATTTATGAGTTGACATTAGATCCAGATAACAGGCCTTAAACTCCCAGGTCTGGCCGGTTTGTACAGTTCACATCTAGTAGTACCAGATTCAGGATGTTATAGATCTGGGGCAGGAACTAACCCTATCGACTGTTCTGATCAAAGTGCTTAATGAACATTGTTGCATTATTTTGGATTTCTAAAGGGAAAATATTTGGACTAAATCTATGACCTCGACGTGGGCCGACCTGTAGATCACAGCCATGATGGCCCCACCCTAAGATTGGCAAGTAAGTGAATTAGTTATTTTATTTGATTTTTTTTTGTATGAAGTTATTTTAATTTGTTGTTGTTGTTGGAAGTAAAAAATATATACTTATTATGTATTTATTTATTTATTTATTTGTTGTACATCAGGGACTCAAAGTCATACACACTACTCACCCATCAATGGCCTAATCAGCTGGCCCTAGCTATTTGGCATCATTTTGGGGATATTTCATTCTGAAAATAAATAAAGAGAAACTTGTTTGGTAGGCATCGTGCGAAGATAAAATCTAGCGAGATAGAGAGAAGAAGGGTTATAAAGACGGTGAGATTTTATAGATGTGCAGAAAAGAAGATAAAATGCCTGTCAGAAAGGCTTTCTTCATCCATTCCTATAATAAAACAATCGTAGTATGATGTCAAACAGGCCTATAGCTGAGGAATAATGTAGCCTTGCTCGTGTCTCTCTTGTAGAGGGTGCTCATGGGCTAGGCCAACTCAAGCCCGATCCAGGCCTTGCCCGCTTTGGACTAGGACTTGGACCGGGACTACGCTTTGGGCCATGATATATATATATATATATATATATATATATATATAGGGTAATATTCAGGTGGGAACTGTTCTTACATATTATGTGAGAATTTTTTTGTGGGGCCCAATTGTGGGCCTCATTTGGGGATGAGACAAGGGGGATGGAAAGATCTATATGAGACCACCCCAAGTATTAAGTTTGACCCTAAACTCATGCCCTTAACCCCTTCATCCATGGCCCACAAGTTTCATGGCTTCATATTCAATAAAATATTCAACCCTTGATCCAACGGGTCAATCCATTCGAATGTGTGCCAATCCGTAGGATTAGTGTCCATCATGGGGTTCCATTAGGTTGCTAGGTTTGGATGGGTTGTTAGTTGGGCTCCGCAAAAAAGTTCTCATATAATAGGTGAGAACTAGTTCTCATTTGAATATTTTTCATATATATATATATGGGAGATGCTCCTATGGGAGCATTTCTCACCTTACTATGAGAGATAAAAGTGGGGGCCCCCACATTTAAGTTGTTGGAATTGGATATGAATGTGAGGGCCCCTACCTTATCTCTCATCGTAAGGTGAGAGATGCTCTCATAGGGAGATGTTCTTTTGAGAGATGCTCTCACATATGCAAAGAGGGAAAGCCATATAAGTGTCTCTCACCCTATGGTGAGATATGGATGCACATGAATGGCTATATATATATATATATATATATATATATATATATATATATAAGCCAGCTCTCTTAAGCTCAAGCTTAGGATAAGGTAAGTTCAAGTGTGTGGTGGGGCCCACCTAGGAACCCACATGGGAATGGGGGTGGGAGGATTTTAAGGACTCCATGTGATCTTCCTCTTTGTAAAAGATCAGCTCCAACCGTAACTTCTATCATCTCTATATGGGCCAAAAAGTTTAATGATCAATAGTCCATTCGGATCGATACATAGTCGATCCAACGGTCCAGTAAATTCAAATCTCACTGAGAGTTAGTGGACATGTGCAATTTAGAGGAGTCATATATTTGGTCCATTTGGATGGACCAAAGGTTGGCCCCACAAACATGAGTTTACGAGATTTTATCCTAAGCTTGAGCTTAAAAGAGCCTTGCTCATATATATATATATATATATATATATATAAACATTTGATAGGAACAAATCTTTGAGGTAGGCCATGTGGGCTCCTACCCATTAATACGTGTCATGCACATCAATTTACATCACCTTCAACAGTATGAGTCGTCATATATCAAGCCTGAGGATCCAATGTTGGAAATATTTTGATTAGTTTTCTATATAGGATTTACGTCGTTGGTTTTAGTATGTGATTAGATAGTGGATATTAATTTTTTTATATTTTTTTATTTTACATAGGACTGAGAAATTGAGCGCCACATGGTTAAATGAATTAAATTTTATATTTTATAAATTATATGGAAAACCAACTGTAGATACTCATGGAGTTTAGAAGGCCCACAATTCATCCTCATTAAAGTTGAAGCTGTGAAAGTCGACTTTCACCTTTCCATCACAATCTCAGTAGCATAATACAACGACCTCAAGATGGTTGTTGTAATCTTCCTGAGCATAGTTCGGTATCAAACATCACGAACTTGGTCAGTTATTTTCTTCTAAATATTTACTTGTAGTATTCTCGGCTCTTGTTTCGGTGCTTCACAGATCATTACTCACGCTGACGAACAACTTTTGAGAACCCAGGGCCGGAACTTGTGCCTAGCTCAAATACTATCCAGGCTTCAAAGTCCAGCCAACGCCGAAAATGTCTAGCCCATATTAAGTTTTTTAAGCGGTTTGAGACAAATGGTCTAAGAGTTGGCAAGCCTAGATCGAGAGACCTCTATTTCTCTAAAATACTCAAGTATCACTAATGAGAGAGAGATTTTAGGGGAGGGGATTGGGTTGAGATTGTTGATATTATTCTCTTATTGGAGAGATTTAAGGAGAATATTTGAAAATTAGTAAATGATAAAAATTGTTTGAATTTGAATGTGATGTGATGAGATGAGATAAATCTGTATCGTGCCCTACATCAAATCCAAAAGCCTGTAATTTTTTGTCATGTATTTTCTCAGACGAGAGCTTCTAGGGGGATGAAGTGGCAAAATGAATTATATTACTTTAATATATATATATATATATATATTTATATATATATATATTTATATATATATATATATATATATTTGTGTGTGTGTGTGTGTGTATATATATATATATATATATAACTAGCAACAAAGACTCGTGCTAAGTCAGGGCCAAGAAAACCAAAATATATTTAATATTAATATTTTCTTTTATAATATTATTATAAAAATAAATTAAAAATAAATAAATATTTACTATAAAATAGAAAGCCCCAAGCTTAGTTTCACAACTAAATTAATTTATTGATAAAAGTTAGATTGTAACTCTAATGCTATCTATCTTTGGAATTAATATAAAAGAATTATAATAAAAAAAGAGGGTAATGACGATGATAATTTAATATCTTATTTAAATAAAAAGATCCTAAGCATGTTTGGACCCGTGAGTTTGAGTCTACTATAAAGCATGTCAAATTAGAAAAAAAAAACCCACCACCTTCTTATTAAAGGACAGATTTTCCTTGAAATGATTTTGGACCCCAGAGAGAGAGAGAGAAAAGTTAAAGGCTAAAGTAATGTCAAGAACACCGAAATTTTGATATTTGTAGGATAAGATTCGGCTAGAGTCCCCATTTGAATTAGAATTGGTATTAAAAAAAGAATGACGTAAGACTTGAATAACAAAGATTTACCATTTATGATAAGAATTGAGAGAAGATTTAAATTTGAAAAGATAGAAGAAAAAAAGTGGTGGGAAAAGATTTGGGCTGGACCGCTGGAAGCCCGTGCCCAACACGGAAAATAAAACATATATTCTAATATAAAATAAGATTTACTAAATTGCTACTATCAAGGCTATGTAGCATCAGACCCAACAATCAAAATCAAGCCTACACAAAATTCAAATAACAAAACTGTAATTACAAATGAAGAACGGATTGACTTGAAACTCACCTACAAAATGGCCCCAAAGGTTCGTAGTCTTTCGAAAGCTCCAATTCCAAACCAATCTATCCTCATCCAGTAGCAGCAAGTTTTCCAAATTGGTCTGTGCCGCCCGCCCATGGATCGAATCAGGGTCCAGTCATTGGAGGGACACTTCCTTGAGGAATTTCTCTGTTGTGATGCAAGGATTCCGCAAGCAGCGATACAGCATTGCAATTGAAGTCCTCTCTAGTCTCTACCATATTGAATCAAATTTCCTCGGGGGCACACATTTTAGCCCATGTGGGGCTCAGATGGAAAGCTCATACATTTCATCTCTTTACCTTTACCAACTTCCGGTTAAATCTCCTCGTCTTCTCGTCCATAATATAAATACCCGATGAATCGTCCAAGGTTACATGTGATTTGCAGCATGTGTGATTAGGATAATTTTAGGATTTTTTTTAAGTTTAAAATATGATAAAGATAGAGATGTGATAAAGATGAAGTTAAATTGCCCATCTAAGGTTCCCTAATCCAATATATGGACCCTATTGAAAAATGATGTGGCATTTCAAAGGGAGAAAGAAAGAAAGAGAGGGAGGAGGTGGGCGCAGGGAGAGGGAGGGATAGGGAGAAAGAGAGGGAGAGATGGAGAGGGGGTGGCGTTGGGCCGCGACAGAGGAGGGGAGGGAGGTGGGCAGAGGTGGCATGCCGATCAGGGAGAGGGATGAGAAGGAAAAGAGGGGCGTTTTCATCTTTTTTCAGAGGGGTCCATGAAGGGTCCCATAGATGGATGTGCAGGGAGCAACTTCGAATGAGCATATAGCAGCTCCCTAAAAAAATAAAGAAAAATCTCAAACAATGCCTTAAGTTTTTACCTTATTTCAACAAAGGACACAAGTTTTCAAACTTCTCAAATCAGTCCCTAAATTTTCCAAGAACTTTTCAATTAAGGACATCCGTCCATTTAAAGCTATTATCCAATAACTTTTCCCTCAATTTTTTAAAATACCCAAATTACCCTGTGTTGAAAAAATATCATCATCCATTTCCTCTATATTCTCCTCATTCTTCACCGGCATCCTCACGATGATCAAGGACAACGAGCATCTCCACGGCGATCGGCTAGATGTAGTGGCGGTCAGAACCATGCCATGACTTTAAAAGAATGTTAGTTTGGGTATTTTAAAAAAATTGAGGAAAAAAGTCGCCAGAAACCAGTATTAAATAACTAAATGTCCTTAACTGAAAACTTAGGGACTATTTTGAATAAGGAAATAAGGATTTTTTGGAAATATGGAAAAAATTTAAGGCCTTTTTTGAATTTTTTAAATAAAATAAAATAAAATTGAATAACTTTAATTACAAATGTGGAGCCCACCGAAATGAAAATATTGAAAGTAGTTTATATGTTTGATCGTACAATCAATTATATAACCAAATGCAATCACCATGGAAAAGCTTTTACCCGTGCCTTTTTGCAAGTGTAACCCTTTTTTTATTTTTTGTGGGTAAAAATGTTTTACACCTATTTATGTGGAAAAAAGGCCTTGTTCACATATCACTTCCACACATGCATGATGCTTTGTAGCCATTATGCCTAAAAATAACTTACATTAGTAAATGAGTGCAAACAACGAATAAGCATCATAACTGCCTATACAAAGTTCAGTTTAAAATTTAGCCAAAACAAAGCTCTATTGCCTGGTTTTATCTATGATTGATGTCATGTCTTGAGTCCGTGACTTAAAAATGTATTGGAACTCCCTTCGCGTAGGGGTACGGTACTTGATGGCCATCAGAATCTAATTGCGTGGGTTCAGGTGGCCATTTACTTACCCGAGACGAGTACCTGACGGGTTGGTGGTGATTTACTAATTACCATTTACCACCCAATGCAGGGTGGAAACAAATACTTTCAAGAAGTGGGCAGTAGGGTGACGAGAGGATTAGTCTACTCATTTAAAGTGCCAAAACAAACACGTCTCTTGTACATTTGGTAATTATGTAAATGGATTCAATTCTCGGTTATCCAAGGGGCTGGCCGAGTGGTTAGGATCATGGTTCGTCTCTCTTTCGGAACTAGAGGTCTTAGTATCAACCCCCGCTTCCCCCTTCTTTAGGAAGCAAAGGTTGAGTCTACTAGTGCCGCCATAGGGGAGTTTACTCGGTTTCCCTCTGGGCCCAGAGGGATAAGTCTAGCACAAAGGGTTGGGAACCTTCTGATAGCCAAAAAAAAAAAAAATAAGTAAATGGATTCAATTCTTGATTACATACACCGAGGTTTCGATCCATTAAAAATTACATTTGGGTACTTATTTAGGTCTCGATAAGTAGCATGTCCAAATTCAATTCCACCTTAGTTCCAACCCAGGGACCTAGGTCCTAACATATTATCTCAAATTTTGAGAAATCTCCTAAAAATCATTTTTTTCCATATCATTCTCTATTTAGACCCAAACTCGCGACACACACACATATATATACACCGTTCCGGAACCAAGAAACCAATTCTTCATTAGATAGGATCTCCAAGTAGTTTTAGTTAGGAGGGTCAAATTACTTTTAGCCGTTTCACGAATTTCCAAACCCCCATTATTAATAGAGTTACAAGTAGCGCTCCATTTAATGGTATGCAACTTCCTTTTTCTAATTTTTTCACCACAAAAGAAATTTTTGAATAATCTATCAATCGTTTCACTGGTCTTAGATGGGATTTTGAGGACTGAGATGTTGTAAACAGTAATCAAAGAAGCAACATTTTTAATCAGTGTGCTCCTCCCAGCTTGAGATAGGAGAGGAAGTTGCCATGACATAACCCTGCATTTTATTTTATTAATCAGATTCTAGAAGTTGGAGTTTTTGTTTGTATTAATATAAGGGGATTACCAAGTATTTTTCATTATTTTCCATTTTATCTAACCCCCAAAATATTTCTGCAAAGATTATTGCTTCTCATATTGCATGTTCATTTGCTAAAATAGGCAGCTGATTTCTCAAAATTAACAAGTTGACTAGAGTTGTGACAATAGTCTTGTAATATCTCCTTAATTTCCCTACCTTCATTAATACTAGCATTACAAAACAAAAGACTATCATCAGCAAAGAATAAGTGAGTAACAGTTGGAGCCCTTTTGGTAACTTTAACACCACTCTTCTCTCTTAGGGGATTATGGATATGAGAAAAATGCAATATATATGACATAAATAAAATAAAATAATTAAGTAATAGCTAAGTTCATGCTAAGTTTCCATACAATCTTCTCCTTGGGCTTGCATAAGTTTGGGAGAATGGTGAATTATGGCATCATAGCCTATGCCTTGGCTTAAACTTTCAATCCAACATCAGTTGAGTCTAAGTTTGATTTAAGATCTTATATGAAACAAATTACCACTAAAATTATCATAAACCCTAATAGAGCTTGTCCATATTGCCTATCATAATAGGTTTTAAATTGCACCAATGGGGTTTAGAAAGTTAAGATTGTTCTTTTAAATCTTATAGCATTTTTATAAATTAACTTATAGCTTGTTTTTCTTTATGAAACTGATTAACCATAGTTTAAGCTTAATTATCTCTTAAAATTTTAAAAATGAAAAAAAGAAACAACAAACATTCTGATGGTCTTAGTTAGAGCTGCAAAAGCCAACCTGACCTGCCGATCTAGCCCGACACAACCCACATATGACCGGCACAACCCAACCCACATAATATACGGATCGGTCGCGGGTCAAGCTTTCCTAACCCGCATTTAAACAGGTTGGGTTAGGATTAGCTCGTTTAACTTGCATAACCCGCACAACCCATTTGTGTTTTTTTCCAGTTAAAACAATACTCAATACTTAATTCTATGGAGTGTATCTCTTTATTTTGATATAGTATTTTTTGTTTTTATGAAAGCTTCATTTTATTTCAATTAATCTTATTATTCATTCTATTTCTATTAATTTTATTATCTATTTCTATAGTCACTATTTAAGAAAATGTTTACTATACTTATTGTATAAATAATTCCTTCTCTTTCTTTTTTCTCAAGTAGACCCTTTGTCAACTTACTTAAGAAAATTTATGTGTGCTCTTCTCTCTTAGGGGGATTATAAATATGAAAAAATACAATGAATATGACATAAATAAAATAATCAAGTAATAGCCGAGTTCATGCTAATTTTTCATATAATTTTCTCCTTGCACTTGCACAAGCTTGAGAGAATGGTAAATTATGGCGTAATGACCTATGCCTTGGCCTAAACTTTCAGTCCAACATTAGTTGAGCCTAAGTCTGATTTAAGGTCTTATATAAAATAAATTAACATTCAATTTATCATAACCCAAGTAGAGCTTGTCCATATTGCCTATTATGATAGGTTTTAAATTGCAACAATGAGACTTAGAAAGTTAAGAATTGTTCTTTTAAATCTTATCTCATTTTTATAAATTAACTTATCGATTTGAGTCTAATTTAAACTTTGTATATGGTTAATGCTTAAGAGTATTGCTAATAAACTTAGGTTTGGTTGCACGTTATGTGGGTAAACCCGACTCGCAGTAACCCGCAAGAGTTATGCAGATATATGGGTTAGGTTGGGTTAACTTGCAGCGAGTATGAGTTAAAAGTTTCTAACCCGTTTAATAAACGGGTCGGGTATGAGTGAGGAGCATTTATCCCATTTAATAAACGGGTCTAACCCATTTAGACCAACCTGACCCGTTTGCTTTAGTTCAACCTAGCAAATGTCCATTAAAACTAAAATTTGAAAACAGGCAACTAAGAAGTATGTCTTTTATCCAGCGGTATCATTAGACCCTGCAAACATGCACGGTGTCATCTATCTGAAAAGATCTTGTAGAGATCCAGACTTGGACAAATTAAGTCTGTGCCATTAAAGCCAATTAAATTTGTCAAATCCTTCTAGCTAATGAACAGGGCAACCCCAATACAACAAGTCTGAACTCTCAACATCTTGTAAGGAGAGATCCACTCCATGTTGAAAATAGACGTGGATAAATTCAAACCCAGCCTACCAACCAGAACAACGATGAAAATCAAGGTATACTTCTCTTTGGTAAGAATCAAAGTGAACTTCTAAGGTATTTACTTCTTTTTAGGAAAATATGATCTGCATGAAATATATCAGTAACAAATAAAGTTGTTTGAAATACACATTTTACAAATAGACCGTTTGATAGGAGACATGTGAAAAGCATTTTATTGTTTGGGTTCATCCAATGGTTCACGGTTTATCAGGAATTTCTCAAAACACATATTGAAATCAGATCTTAAATTTGATCCTACCGTCCATTTTAGCCTTCCAAAGAGGATGAGTAGTTTGGATCTTGATTTTAAAGCCCGCATAAGCCAAAAAAACAAAACGTAGATCTAAGGAGTCAAATATCTCAAAATCCACAATCATCCAACAACTGAAATATGACCCCACTGCCATTTTGGATTTTTTTAAAGAAGATGGAAGATTTGGATAGTGATTTAGAGGCCCAAAATAATAAAAAATTTAAAAGTGGGCTGCCAACAAAACACGTGACTATTGTGTTTATAACTTGAGCATATCCAATGCTTCACGGTTTTTCACAAATCACTCAAACTCCATGTGAGATAAGACTTGAAATATTTATCCCTATAGTTCTATCTAGCCTTCCAAAGATGATGAATGGCTTGGATCTTGATTTTGGGTCCCACAAAAGGCAAAAAAAATTCTATGCATCTCGAGTTTTCCTCAAATATCTCAAAGTAAGGGTTATTCAATGGATAAAATTTGACCTCATGCATAATAATTTCCGCCTTCTAATTACATTCAACGGTTTAGATATTGATTTAGGGTCAAAGAAGAAGAAAAAGAAAACGACTACCCAATAATAACATACAAAACACCATAGCAATTTGCCCCTTTCTGCTTTTGTTATATGTTTGATTCATTTCTGCCCATTTTTGCTATTATATGAAGCAAAGGTAAAATAAGAAACGTGAGATAACTCACTGGTACTAGCAGAGCATGGTTGAAACATATTGCGAAGCACTATAATGGAAGTACCACAAGCCAAGCACGGCATAAAAATGTAACACCCCGGAGATGACCCCCTAGGTTTATAAATTAGGCTAGTTTATGACTATAATAGTTTACAAATTCTCTCATGTAATTAAAAAAACAAAAAACTAAAAACTAAAAGGCAAGCCTTTTGAAAGTCAATTGAAACATGCATCCATTTATATTTGTTTTACCAAGTGGTTTAAAAGTTATTTCAAACATATTTAACCTAAATAGAGGCAAAAAAAAAAAAAAGAAGACTCAAAACCTCTTCACTTTTGTGCTACATCAATAGTGTCATAAGTCCAGGTTGATCGGACCAAATTGAAATGAGCTTTTCCTTAAAAAAAATTAAAAATAAAGAAAAAAGAAGAAGAAGAATAAGAACTCTATTGTCTCTTCCTATCCTAACTCACATGCACATTTAACAGATTCTTATCCAACGCCTTTTCCTAACAAAAACCCTTTCACAAACAAAAGAAGATAAATCGACCACTCTCTCTCTCTCTCTCTCTCTCTCTCTCTCTTACAAACAAAAGAAGATAAATCGACCTCTCTCTCTCTCTCTCTCTCGTACAAATATAAATATAGCTTCCCCTTATTCCCCACTCACTCTCTTCCCTTGAAACGAGTCTTCCCCAAAGATATCTCTCTTCTTCTTCTTCTTCTTCTTCTCTCTCTCTCTCTCTCTCTCTCTCTCTCTCTCTAAAACCCCCCACTCGCTCTCTCTCTCTTAAACCCCATCTCATCAACCTATGTCCTCTTCAAGGAGAAAGCTGCTCCCAAGAGCTCCTGTAGTCAACCTTGGCTGCGGTTGCAGGAGGTCTAAGCTCTCCCACATCTTCTCTCCCGAACCCAAATCCAAAACCTCCAAATACCAGCACCCCAACAACCTCCACCACCACCCCTCCTCCTCCAGCTCTTGGGACAGGTCTGCCTTCTCCACCTCCTACGATGACGACTCTACCACCACCCTCTCCCCAAGCCACCCCATCTCTCCAGCCCAATTCGCATCGACGCCGGTTGGTGGCTGCCGGAGAATCGGCGGCAGCGTGGCGGTGGTGAAGGACTCCGACGACCCCTACCTCGACTTTCAGCACTCCATACTGCAAATGATAGTGGAGAAGGAGATATATGGGAAGGAGGGCCTCAGAGAACTCCTGCAGTGCTTCCTCTCTATCAACTCTCCCTCCCACCATCAGGTCATTGTCCGAGCGTTTTCGGAGATCTGGAATGGGGTCTTCTCAGGGCGGGGCTCACGTGAGTTTCTGGGGTTCGCTCGTGCGTATGGCACGTGAGGTAGCATGTTTCCGCGGGGTCAATGGTCTGAAGGCCTGCTTTGACTGGTTTTGTGAACGAAGAAAAAATATTTGGAAAGATGTTGGGATTTGGATACAATAATTGTGTAACGTTGTTAGAGACAATGGTTAGTGCGCTTTTTAATGACAATTGTTGTTTTTCTACCGTTTCTTTGTGACTCTCCCTCTCTCCAAACTCTCTTGTTCTGATTCTACTGATCCCATCCTGATGCCTGCCAGAGTATGAATGGGCCAAATGGAAATTGGGGCCCTCTTGATTTACTCCATTCAGTTTACATGGTCTAAAATGTTCTACAATCGATCTAAAAAGGAACTAATGATGCCCTAAAATTGTACTTAGAATTCTTAATATTTTAATCATGTGTCTTCTATATGCCCCCATTTTTCTTTTTTTGCTTCCATTCCTCACTATACGGATTTTTTTTTACATTCATCTCTCACCTAGGGTGATGGAACACTTACATGGATTTTTCTTTGTACATGAACGTTCTTTTTTTGCAAATGACCATATATGATTTTTCCTCTTTTGCACATGAATATTTTCAATTACCATATATGATTTTTCCTCTTTTGCATATGAATATTTCCAATTATATAAGTATCTCTTAAGGATGATGTATATGAATATTCCTTTTATATAATAATATAATATTTATTTTGAGTGATTTAGAATTTGAATAGATAAATCCAAGGCATTTATTTTGAGCAATATATAATGTTTTAGATAAATCTTGGCCGTAGAATTACACTGTCTCACTCAAGTCATCTTGTGAGAATCCAAACTCTTTTTGTGACTTTCCCGGGATCCATTTATCTTATTATTTTTTTTGACACCGGTGGTGGGTGGTCTGAGACTGAAAAAATCCAACTACAAGGAAAGAAGCCTGCTTCCCACCGGAAGCGTAACTCAGAATTGAACCGATCAATTAGGGAAATGGGTCCCCGGCCAAGTTGGCAACCCTAGTTTAAAAATGCCAACCTATTGGGAAGTGGACCTCATCATTTGTAATATTCAAACTGCATGAAATCATGATAAGAGATTGAGCCAAATTTTGCTCTGTTCAAAAGTGTACCGACCATTAAATTGTGGGGTTATGGGGTTTGCTCTTTAGACAGTTCTGATGACCCTTGCACCCCTTGGAATCTGTCACTGAAAGACCTCCTTTATGTTGTGTTTTGGGCTTGAAAAGGTAACGTTGCTAATTACCAACGACCAACTATTACATGCATTTCAAATTTAGATAAAGCATGGTAGACTATGTTCGTGATGATTTTTCTCTGGTCCTTGTTGACCTTACAAAATGTTGCCTTTCTTAAGCTTCATTTAGAAGTAAAAGACCCTTTTTTGTATTGGTTAATAAAAAGGGGTGTTTGGTTGGAGGCCCTCAACGCATGACTTTATGGCAAACATTCCACAATCTAAACTCATGCAGCCAAAGGTACCTCTCACACAATCTCATACCTGAAATGTTTAATTTACCATTTCTTTAAATCATATCCCATGCTTGGTGGGATATCTCATTAATAATGGTCAACTAACATTTAATTGGCCACGATTAATAGAATCCCAGCCGCTTGAGTTGTTGTCACCACATCGTTCCTAGTAGTGGCGCCACTGTTTGCAATAGTGGGTGACTGTATTTCAACCGTAGTAGCAAGGTTCAAACCGGGTACGGTTGAGAAAACGGTGGAGATTGGCTGCGCTGCGAGATTGATGACAGGCGTTGCCGGCGACGGGAAAGACCACACCTGGGGCTGGTTCGAAAACCCGCAATGGCCAAAGAAGGTAGTATCATTAAGAACGCTTATATGGCCATGTTGGGGTTGGGGTTTAAGACACCCCAACCACCGAAAACCACCCACATCGACATCTTGTTTTTTCGGCTGGACCTCACTTCGCTGAGGAAAACTGTGCATAGAAATAACAGAGGGACGGTGGTGTTGAGTTATGTGCATAGAAATAACAGAGGGAGAATATAAGATTTGAAATTTTAAATTTCAAGATTTTATGCCTAAAACGGTTGAATGGGCAAATTAGTCACGAAATATGTTATCGTGCGAACGTAGGGACCTCTGGCTGCAAAAAGCCTAGCTGCGTGGATCAGAGCCCTTAAACAGAATTTGCGTGGACTAGAAACTCTACACATTCCACTTTAGTGACTTATCGCTAATTTTTCTCTAATAAAAATTATAAAATTCTGCAAAAAAGAGAGAAAAAAAAAAAAGAAATGCATTTTTCAATTTAGGGAGTCCTTTGGGGCCACCTCGATCTGGCATATAAATTGCAGACTAGAGGTGGGGTTGTGAACATGGATGAAATTATCGGCCATCGCCACTTTATTGTCTTAAATTTCGCACTAATAAATAGCTCATAAGCCATAATTATGATTGCATTTTATAAAATTTGTGATATTCTAACTTATTTTGGTATGTACATCTAAATCTATTGAATTGTAAATAGAATTTATACAATCTCAGATAAGACATCGATACAGGATATCATGACTTTGAGGGACTGATAATTTGGTTTATAGTTGTTACTAATAAAAAAATATTATCTTTTAGTATTTTATAATATTTTCGATTTTTGATATTTTTTCAAATCTTTTTGGAATAAAAAGAATCATATCACGACAAACACGACGGACCAATAACCGCGACCGATACCAATACCATATCAGTTTCTGGGCCCAACCGATTCTGTGATTTGAACCATGGTTGTGAAACTGTAGTTATAATATCAACAAAACGTAATGATAGTGAATGATGTGTCAATCACACCATAGAAATATTAAATAAGTTTTTCTATTTTTGCTAAGATGGACCACAGTTTGGTGTGAAACTTTAAAACTTTTCTTGGTAAATGAGTGGTACTTTAAACTTGAAGACCTAGGGATCCCTAGGCATGTTTGCCAACACCACTTAACTTTTGGGTAAGGCTCTCCTAATCTAAAGCTTAGGATAAAATTCCGTAAGCTCACGCTTGTGGGGCACACCCTTGGTTCATCAAAATGGACCAAACAACCCCCACCCCCGCTCTAAATTGCACATGTCCACCAACTTTTGGTCAGATCCAAATTTACTGGACCGTTGAATCGACTGTATACCAATCCGAATGGACTGTTGACCATTAAACTTTTAGGGCCCAGATGAAAATGATAGAAACCATGATTGGGGCTGAGTTTTTGCAAAGAGGAGGGTCTCATGGAGTTCTTGAAATCCTCCCCATCCCCACCCCATGTCGATCTCCAGGTGGGCCCCACCACACACTTGAGCTTATTTAGCTTACTTTATCCTAAAATGCCGCTTAGGAGATCTGCCCCTATATATGCAATAGGAAGATGTTCTTATGAGAGTTACTCTCACGGTCTCCCACATTTAGGCTGTTAGATGTGGATATGGATGTGAGGGCCTCCACCCTTACTGATAGTATTGTGAGAGTAACTCTCATAGGAGCATCTCCTAATATAGTATAATGAAGGAAGGCCACTTTGAGGTTACCCGTGAAATGAGGCATAGAACTAATCCATTATGAAGAAGTTTCGGGATTTATGAAGGAAGATTTAGGTTCATATTGGTTATGGGTTGAAATCAGGAGTTGAACTCTATGAGATTAAATCTCTTGTTGTTCCTTATAGCTAAGTGGTAGAGTGGTTGGCAAAAGGAGGAATCTATCCAAAGAGGCTCTCAAGTGAACAAAAACCAGTTGGAGGTCCAAACTGCCGACCATGCAAAGTAATTGGGTACCTGAACTACCAACTGCCAGGTGTCCAAACCATCGATTGACTGACTCAAACTGCCAATAAGCAGTTTCAGTACATTTTGAGCAACTTCAAGCACGTTCTATTAGGCCGACCACCAACCAACCAAATGTCTCAACCGGTGGTTCGATGCAAAATAACTTTTTGGTGCCCATTTTGAACTCTAAATGCTGCAACCGCTCCTAAAGGATATAAATAGGGCCCTTGGGTAGCATTTTGAGAGAGGATCAGCAACGGGCACATCCAGACCTCACTTGTATCCAGAAACTCTATAGAAATCTCCAATCTTGCATCTACCAAGGGAAAACTTTGCTCAAAAGCTCTCTCAATCTCTCCAAACATCAACAACAAGGTACTTGACCTTTGAAACTACAATTAGAGGGTCCAACTTGGTGCCTTTGACCATGTCAAACCCATAAAACGACCAAAATTATGAGTCTTTTAGAATTTTCTTTGTTTTCTTCATTTAAAGAGTTTTGGATGTCCTTGACTTTGTTATGTACATCGTTTCTAGTTTGACATGCATTGGCCTTAAAATGACGCAACCTTGGACACTCCCATTGGCACAAAAACTAACAACTTCCTTAGGAACTCGCACTCCGCATCTGCCAAGAAAATAAGTGATAGGCTTCAGAGATCTCCTACTTGACATCAAAACCCATCAAAACCCACACCCCGATCTTGACAAGCATACTTGGAGAGTTCCATCAGAGTTTCCTAACAAATCCAAAGGGAAAAGGAGGAAGAGATTTTGCCATCGTTCGGCAGTTCATTGTATTTTTTTGCATTCATATATATTCTCCATGTTTTTTTTTTTTTTTTTTTTTTTTTTTTTTTGTAATTCTGAAGTCATCTAAGGCTAAATGGGGGAGTTGTAAAACAATGTACTGTAAATAACTTGCACACACAAAGCCAAAACATCCAATCCCATGTAAAAATAAACTTGAAAAATGAATGAAATACAATTCTTTGTACAAAAATTATTCTTTCTCATATTTTCTGCAAATTCAACCACTATGACTCACCTCCGAAATCTTCATAATTCTTGAAGAACAACGTTAGATTCTAGTATGACGTTGGACCCCTTTTCTTCCACATTCTTTGAAAATCTAAGTGCATGTGAAATGATCCTTGATATGATTTTAAGATCTTTTGCTACTTTCCAAATTTTAATTTTGAATGCATTTCTATACCAACATCTCTTGCCTGATGCCTCTAATGACCACGGCTGTGGTTTATCATGACCTTTTCAAAAAATCCCCAATTCCCTTGTTCCAAATTTAACAAATACTCTAAAATGTGGATACTCTATTTAGCTATCTAGACAATGGAATTCAAAGTTATGTTTATTTTTGTTGTAAAATAAAGTTACCATCTATTATATTCTTCGAATTCACTCCACTTGCTCATACTTTTTTAAAACCAACTTTTATGGGAATGTGTTCATTGTATGAAAAATGTTAACATGTCTAATATATCTCCTATTTTAATTCCATCTTTATTTTCTAACAATTGCATGTGAGTCTTTCATGTGTAAACCCAAGATTTGGTTGTCTTTTGAATGATTCAATATGAGAAATGTGCATTCCCTGGATCTACTAGTGCAACTCACAACAGATGTGAACCATGTTCTTTGCCTTATTTCATTTACAATAATGAAAGTTGTATTCTCTGCTTTTATTTTTTTCTATCTAGATCAAGAATTCTTCCCTTTTTCTCACATTCTTTTCGATTATTTTTATCACTTAATGGTTGCCATGTATGACTATTCTTTTGGGCTCTATGTGCTTAATCCTCCTTGACTTAATGTTATTTTTATTTGTTCATTCTTATATCATTTGGTAGAACCCGATATAATTTGTTCCATTCAATATAAGTAGTATGACTATACTTATTATTACCTTTGTTTTTATGTGGATGAGGATGGACTACTTATTTACATGGCAGTTGCTGCATATAATACTTTTTAATGATGTGGAAGAGAACGAGGCAAAGTGTGCTAATAAGGGTGTTTTGATTGCCTAATGGGCATTAGCAGTTGAATGGCAAGTGGAGATATTAGGATTGGGTGAACAACTTCATAGAACTAAGCCCAAGGCAAAGAGAAGAAATGGATACATTGAAAGAGTACAATATCTCTCTTATTTAACACAAGGAAGAGACAATGAATGTATCAGTTAGTAGAGGCTAAACACAAATTGCTTTGATCTTCCATGCATTGTCTTAAGGAATAGATGATTGTTAAGAGACACAAGAAATTTGATAGCAGAAGAGGCGGTTGCAGAGTTTTTGCACCACATAATGTTTAAGGAAAAATGCATCTGAACAATGCAAGAGTATAAAAAGGGAGAACAAGTCATAATGGAATTGATTTTCAGATCATAAAACTACAAGAAATTTTTTTTTTTACTTAAAGGTAATTGTGTATTAAAGGAAGAAAACGGGGCAAAACACCCCCAAAAAGGAAATCAAAGGGAGAGGGGAGGCTTACAAAAGATGCCAACCGACTCAGCCAGCCAGCACAACATAGCTACCGAAGAAGAAACTTTACAACAGAAAACTGAGAAGGAGGAGGAAACAAACACAGAAAAGGAGGACCCAGCAGCATAGGCAGTGGAAGGCAGCAAAACACATGGCTAACATTCCTTAATGATAGCCTAGCAAACCCAAAGCAACCAAAATAGGAAGAGGGGACAAAGCTTGACCTACACTTGAAAATGAACAGACCATACCCTTCAGCCTGTCCATAAAAATCAGCTTGGCTTTACCCAGAGAAGGCTTCTTGTTGTTATGCTTAGAGTCATTCCACATTGACCAAAAGGCAGACATGGCAAAGAAGAAGATGGAAGCAATACATTTCCTTCCAAGGACATCTCTATCCTTAGCCATAGCCAACCAGATCACTGAAGCAATTAAAGGCAGAATAGGGAAATTCCCATTGAGGCTGAGGAGCCAAGTCCAAAACTGCATAGCCAGCTTGTAATAGAAGAAATGGTGGGGGTCATATTCCTCATTGCTAAAACAGTTATAGCATCTGGAAGCCATGGACTAACCCCTAGCTTTTGCCCAAGTCTCAGTAGGAGTTTTTCTATGGAGGATACGCCATGAAAAGCATGCCAGACGGGGGCTAAAAAACTAAGCTTACTCCAAATCAGACCAGCCCAGGGAACTACAACCGCTCTAGAACGAAGGAGATTCCAAGCTTCTTTGAGAGAGAGAGAGAGAGAGAGAGAGAGAGAGAGAGCAACTATGGAGTTGCTTAGCCAGGGAGCTGCATTACCCCCAATTGACATTAGGCTAGTAGAATGGTGAAGGAATTCCTTAAGCTCAGCCGAGAGGTGATCTGGGATAAGCCAGGAGTTGTTCTGAATGATATCAGCAACAAGGTCTCTTTCAGAGAACTGGAGGTCGGAAATCTGGTTGCTATAGGGTTGTGATCTAACCAAATATCAAACCACAAACTAATAAAGCGACCACTCCCAAGGATCCATCTGCTATTACGCTGAAGATAGGGGACAAGAGCTTGATCCTTTTCCAAATACAAGAACCACCCTTCAGATTGCTACCATTCCAGATTGAAGGCTTTTTGAAGTACCTTGAATGAAACCATTTAGCCCATAAGGTGTCAATTGTAGCCATCTGCCAACCCAACTTTAACATATAAGCTTCATTAGCCTCCTTAATCCTACCCAAACCAAGACCTCCCTCAGATTTTGGAAGGCAAACCATATCCCATCTAGTAAGGTTAGAACTAAACTTCTCTGGAGTAGCAGACCATAAGAAGTTTCTCATCAATCTTTCCATTTGAAGACATGTTTTGCTAGGAATGGGGATGGAAGAGAGATATGAAGAGGAATGGATGATAAAACATACTTAAATAGAACCAAACGACCTGCGAAAGAGAGGCACTTAGTCTTCACCCGGCCAACCTAGATCTTAGGGAGTTCAAGATCTGATTGAAGTGAGCATGTCTAGAACTTCCAAACAAGAGAGGCACGCCAAGGTAGACAGAGGGGAGAGGAGCTTGAGGGATGTGGAGGAGGCATGTCACCATATGCGCTTTCCTGGCATTGCATTTCCTCATATACCATTGACTTTTCTGAATATTAAAGCACTGCCCAGAGGAGGCTTGATACTTGGAAAGTAAATCTAGCAAGGTGGACAACCCTTTCTTGTAGGCCTTCAGGAAAAGCAGAATATCATCAACATAGATCAAGTGGCAGGGGGTGTGCTGGATAGGGGAAATAGGGATAATCTTCCCGGCTTGCCTTAAACCTTCCACCTTGAGGCTTAGAACCTCCTCTGCAAGGATAAAAAGATATGGAGAGAGGGGGTCACCTTGGCGCAACCCGCAGGATGAGCTGAAGAAGTAACATGGGCTTTTATTAATCAAAATTGATCCTCCACTGGTACAAACTAGTTCCCTCATTAGATTGATCCAAGTCGAGGAGAAATGCAAGAATTTTAGAGCCCTGAAGAGAAAGTTCCACTGAAGCCTGTCAAACGCCTTTGATATGTCAAGCTTATGACACATAAAGCCTCCACTGATATTAGTTTTTAACTTCTGGACAAGGTCATGGGCAAGAGCGACATGATGATGAATGGACCTTCCCTTAACAAAAGCAGATTGATGGCTCGACACAAGGGAAGGAAGAATTCCTAATAGCCTGGTTGCCAAGATTCTGGAAATGGTTTTATAGGAAAAACTAAGAAGGCTAATTGGGCAGAAGTTAGAGAAAGTTTAAGGAGATTGAACCTTGGGGATGATAAAAAATAAGTGTTAGTTTCTTTTAGGATTTTTCCTATAGAGAAGAAATGAATAACCGCCGAAGTGACAGAAGGACCAACTGTGAGCCAACAACTAGTGAAAAAGGCCCCAGTGAAAACATCAGGCCCAGGGGAATTGCTCTTCTTGAGTCGGAAGACCGGCTCTCTAATTTCTGAAGAAGAGGGAATTGGTGTGAGTAACCTGTTTTGCTATGTAGATACTGAAGGCCCTGCCATGTTGAATAGATATTCATCTGGAATGACTGAAGAAGAGTGCAAGATAGTGGAGAAGAAAAGAGAAGCTTGGGTTCTGATCTCCTCTTCGTCCTCTATAGGATTTCCCCCAACAGAAATTCTATCTATTCGATTCCTAGAGCCTCTGGACTTGGCTGAAAGATGAAAGAAAGTGGTGTTCCTATCACCATCCTGAAGCCATCGCACTTTGGCCTTCTGTTTCCAGTGGAGAGCTTCAGCGTTAAGCCAATTATATAGAATTGATTTAGCTGTGGATAACTCCAAGAGAAGAGAGTCACTAGGAGAGGTATCATAAGAGTTTTGAGCAACTACAACAGCTTGCTCAACTTCTGTAATATTAACCTTCAGCAAACCAAACACTTCTCTATTCTAGACCTTGATGTTGTGCTTGAGGATCTTCAACTTGTGGGCGAGAATGAACTGGGGAGAGCCACTGCAGGAGGAAGCCCAGCTGGTCTCTACAACATTAGAGAAAGTGACATGAGACAACCACATAGCATCAAATTTGAAAGGGATGTTCTTGTGAGGTGAAATTTTCCTATGGGACAAAAGGATAGGGCTATGATTAGATGAAAGTCTTAGAAGGTTGTTTACTATAGGGTCATTAAAGGAATCTAGCCAAGAAGAATTGGTGATAGCTGTCCAACCTAGTAGCAACATAGGCCTGCCCTTGCCTATTGTTTGCCCAGGTAAACCTATTTCCACTATAGACTAAGTCCTTAAGACCTGAAGACAGAATCATATCAATAAAGTCCTTAACTGAAATGGATGAAGGGTGACGGCTACTAAGCTTCTCTTTGGCCATCAGAATGGCGTTAAAATCAGCAATCACATGCCACAGAGCTGATGTTAAGGAGGTATTAACGAGGTAATCACAAAGAGAACGTCTAATTCTGTAATCAGTGGAGCCGTAAACACCCGTAATTATACCAGAGAGGGAAGAAAAGGGATCTGAAAATTAAAAGGAAATGTGCTAGTTAGAAAAGTCTAGAAGAGAGAAGGAAAACTTGGAATTAGAGTTGCAGAAACACCAAAGAGAGCTATTTGATTTGGTGAAAGAGGAAGAAAAGCCTAAAGACTGGAATCCTATAGGGTTAGAGGAATCAAGAAGAGTCTTAGGCTTCGAAAGGAAGAAGATATCAGGGGAGTGGACTGCTAAGAGGTGAGCCAACAAAGTTTTCATAGGAGTAATACTGATACCTCTACAGTTCCAATTAAGGATCTTAACCACAATTCAAAGGTGCTGGGGGGATCATTTAGAACTCCTATATTTGGGACTGGAAGATTTGGTGCCTTTAGGCTTGCTTTTCTTTTTCCCCCTGACCTTGAAGTGAGAGAGGTCCACCAAAGAGGCTTCCTGGGTAGTGACTTGAACAGGGATGGTTACCAGGGTGAGATCATGGGAATTGTAGCACGAAGGAGCAGTAATTGGAGATTTTGAATGACTGGAGAATGAGACTTCCAATGCAGAACGAAACTCAAAGAGATTCTTGACTGAGAGGTAGAGAGGGCAGGATCAGCAAAAGTGCAATTCTCCAAGATGTAAAAAGGGTTAGAACAATCTAAAGTTGGGGCAGGAATTTTCTCTAAGATGAGATGAGCTACATCCAAGTGTAGGTCCAACATTGGATTATCAGAGAAGGGATCATCAGCAAGGATGTCAAGAATAGGATCTTGAGAAGGGATATCAGTAGCTGGAATAAGGCCACTGGTATGAGGGCTAGAGGTATGAAAGGTATTAGCAGATAAAGGTAAGGTTGGATTAGTTAGGGAGGTAGATTGAGAACTACCACTGATGATTGGATATGCTACTGGTTTTGGTACAGGGCCAAAGTCCTCTAATGCTATGGCTGAGGGACCAGGATCTCCTAAGGCTGTGCTTTCTTGCGTGACTTTATCAAAGATTGCAGGGTTTGAATCTACTCGAGCTACATCTGTGATGGGAGGAGTCTGCAACAGGGCTGCTGGGCCAGGGGATTTGAGTAAAGCAGGTTTAACTTTGTAAAGACATTTGGTGGAGAGATGACCTGCAGAGAGGCATTTAGAGCAAGGTATATTTTCATACTAAACTTCTACCTCCACTATAGCTTCTCCTTCCATTTCGACTTAGAGGAGTCGGAGAAAATACTTAGCCACATCCAAGCTAACTAGGACTCTTGCATAGGATAGCATCCTTTGCAAGGCAATAGTTTCATCTAGGCAAAGAGGTTTTCCAATAGAGCTGGCAATATATAAAAGGATGTCGCTGCTCCAGTGGTGATAGGGGATACCTTTGAGGCGGATCCAGACTGGGGTGACCGCTGGCCAGGAGTTCTCATCATGTCCTGGGGACCAAGGAAGAAGCAGCAGCTTCTTTTTATCCAAAAATAGTGGACTTTGGCAGATCATACCATCTTTATCTTCCATTGAGTTGAACCTTGTTAATTTGTATGGCTCAATAGAAATTAGTAAGTCTTGGTTAACCGGGCTCCTGGATTGTCCAAGGTGTATTGTGATTAGAAGTAGGGTTTGGGTGTAACAGGGTTTGGGGCTGATATTATAAATAGAGACCCAGAGTCTTTAGGATGTACACCTCTATTCTGATTGCATGGTGATTTCTCTTGTCTTCTCTATGGACGTAGGCCAAAAGCCGAACCACGTAAATCCCTGTGTTCTTCTTGCGTACTTGATCTCTTCTCGTAGGCCCTAGATCACAACAAACTGGTATCAGAGCGATTTGGCGTTATCGGAGGAGATTTGATAGATCGGATCTCAGAGGGTGTGATAGTTCGCAGATCTGGAAAGGAAGAAGCAGGAAACCGGAGTTAGAGATCGGCGATCACCAGGTGGGCCACGCAGATCACAGTGTGTCTCTGAATAGGAAACCACTTGCAGAACAAGAAAATAAAGAAGATCGGACAATAGAGAACCAGTACTGCTGCCACCAGAAGAAGAGGAGAAGAGGACCCCATTGCAGTTTGCAGGAATCGACGCCACCACCGCTACAACTGTTGCTGATTGGAGGGAGAAAGCCGGGGCAATTAGAGGCGGATCGATTTGGGTTTTGTTTTTCGACTAGGCCCCACCTCGCCGTGAAGAACACTGCCGGAGTCTTCATCGCCGCCGTTGCTTGTCGTCGGAAAAGGAGGAAGAAGGAGAAGGAGAAGCGGCAGCGTTGTTTTTTGTTTCCAGAACGAGAGGAGGAAGAAGACCCTTTGTTGGGTTGATTCCAACGCAGGTGAGGTCGGGTCAGGTCAGGCTGACCTAGTCCAAGTCAGGAGCCATCTACAAATCCAGGTCAGGTCAAGTCCATATTGACCTGACCCGTGCAGCAAAGCCCAGAAGAAAAAAGGTTGTTTTGACCGGATCAACGACTTAAAATTGTTTTCGCGATATCTTGACGATCCGAAGTCCGTTCTGAGATTCGTTTGAACCTACGGATTCGTCTCGAGGAGATCTATACAGGTATAGTAAAAGATTCGAGGAATGGATGTTAAATCTGAGATTGAGAAATTCGACGGAAATAATGACTTATGTCTATGGCATTTGAAGATGCACGCTTTACTGGTTCAGAATGGGCTGTAGAAAGCTTTGAAAGGAAATAATGCTTTGTCTAACAAACTATCAGATGATGAGAAGGATGAGTTGCTAGAGAAGGTGTATGGTCAGATTCTGCTATTTCTGAACGATGGCGTGCTGCGAAAGATTGCTCTAGAGAAAACTGTTGCTGGCATATGGCAAAAGTTAGAGAACTTGTACATCACAAAGTCTTTCATGAACCGCTTGTACTTGAAGAAGCGATTGTTCACCTTACAAATGCAGGAAGGTACGTCTGTTTCAACCCATCTTGATTCTTTTACAAAAGCTATTATGGATCTTGAAAACATAGATATTAAAATCGATGATGAGGACCAAGCCATCATGTTGCTATGCTCTTTACCACCCTCGTATGAGAACTTTGTTGATACTATGATGTATGGTAGGGAAACTCTTTCTAAGGAAGATGTTGAGTTAGCCTTGAACTCTAAGGAGTTGAAGAAAAATGTTGCAATGGAAAACAATGACAGTTCTGGTGAGGGTTTAGTAACACGTGGCAGAATAGAAGAGGCCGATCTAGGTCAAAATCAAAAACTAGAAAATTAAAGTGCTTCAAATGTCACAAAGAATGACACTTTAGAAAAGATTGTCCAGAGCATAAAGGGAAGGAGAAATCTGATTCTGGAGAAATTGTTGGAGTTACAACTGATGTTGCAGAGAGTAATTCTGATGGTGCAGAAGTTCTTTCGGTTACTGTCGATAGCTCAGCTACTGAGCGGATTCTTGATTCGGGGTGTTCCTATCATATGTATCCTTACAGAGATTAGTTTACCAATTATCAATCTATTGATGGTGGTAAAGTGCTTATGGAAACTAATGCAGTTTGTAAGGTTGTTGGGATAGGTGCAATAAAAATTAAGATGTATGACGGTATTATGAGAACCTTGTCAGATGTTAAGCATGTTCCAGAGTTGAAGAAAAATTTGATTTCCTTGGGTATGTTTGACTCCAACGTTGTACCTACAAAGCTAGAGGTGGAGTTATGAGAATCTTGAAGGGTGCTCTTGTAGTGATGAAGGGACTGAAGTAGAATGACATTTACTTTCTTTATGGTAGTACAATTATAGGTGTTGCAGCTGTGTCGTCCTCAGATTCAGATTCAGAAACTACCAAGTTATGGCATATGTGACTTGGGCATATGAGTGAGAAGGGTATGGATGAGTTGACTAAAAAGGGTTTGCTGTGTAGTCAGAAAACAGGAAAGCTGGACTTTTGTGAGCATTGTGTCTTCAGAAAGCATTGTAGGGTCAAGTTCAGGACATTTATTCATTGGACCAAATGTACTTTGGATTACATCTATTCTGATCTTTGGGGTCCCTCTCATGTTCCGTCTCTTGGTGGTGGTTTATACATGTTGACCTTTATTGATGACTATTTTTGGAAGGTCTGGGTGTATATCTTAAAACACAAATATGAAGCTTTTGCGCAGTTTAAGCAATGGAAGGCTATGATTAAAAAGCAGATAGGTAAACAAATCAAGCGCTTGAAAACTGATAGTGGGTTGGAATTTTGTAATAGTGCTTTTAATGAGTTATACAAGAATGAAGGGATTGTGAGACATCGTAGAGTTAGAAATACACTGCAACATAACGGAGTTGCAGAATGGATGAACAGGACTATTCTAGAGAAGACCCGGTGCATTCTTTCTAATGCAGGGTTACCTAGGAAGTTCTGGGCGGAAGCTGTTAACACAACTTGTTATCTGATTAACCGGTCTCCATCAACAACTATAGAATGTAAAACTCCAGTAGAGGTATGGTCTGGATCTCCTATTGATTACACCAACTTGAGGATATTTGGTTGTCCTGCCTATGCTCATGTGAATGATGGAAAACTTGAACCAAGGGTAAGAAAGTGCATATTTCTAGGATATGCAGATGGTGTGAAAGGATATAGGCTGTGGTGCCTAGATGAGAAATCTCTCAAATGCATTATAAGTAGAGATGTGACATTTGATGAGTCCGCTATGTTCAAACCGAAGGAGTGCCATGATGCTGGAAACGAAAATGATGTCAGTAAAATGGTGGAGGATAAAAACGGTGTTAGTAAACAGGTGGAGCTTAAGAAAGAAGCTTCAGAAAACTTGTAGGATAAGATGCAAGCAGGTGTCCCAGTTTGACAGCATGTAGAGGAGATGCAAAGCTCAAATGAGGAAACTGCAGTTCCAAATCATTACATGCTTACCAGGGATAGAGAGAGGAGGCAGATTAAGCAACATCAGAGATACAGGTATGAAGATATTGTTGCCTACGATCTTAATATAGCTGAAAGTATTGAGTCAGAACCGGTTACATTTTGAAATGCCGTCACTAGCAAAGAATCAGCAAGATGGGCTGTAGCCATGGGTGAGGAGATTGAATCCCTTCACAAGAATCAAACTTGGGAGCTGGTGAAACTTCTGAAAGGCCAGAAGATTGTTGATTGCAAATGTGTCTTCAAGAAAAAGGAAGAAACTCCAGGGGTGGAAGATGCTAGCTTCAAAGCACGACTGGTTGCAAAAGGCTATACTCAGAGGAGGGTGTTGACTTCAATGTAGTGTTCTCTCCTGTGGTGAATGGTGAAGCATAGTTTTATCCGGGTGCTACTTGCTATGGTTACTAAATTGAATTTAGAGCTAGAGCAGCTTGATGTCAAGACAGCGTTTTTACATGGCGAGCTAAATGAACAGATTTATATACATCAACCAGAGGGGTTTGAAATTCATGTAAAGGAAGACCATGTATGTTTACTGAAGAAATTGTTGTATTGCCTGAAGCAGTCTCCTAGGCAGTGGTACAAGCGTTTTGATACTTTTGTGGTTGGAAACGATTATTGTAGGAGTGCATATGATAGTTGTGCCTATCACAAGAAGCACTCAAATGGCCCGTATGTCTATTTGCTGTTATATGTTGATGACATGTTGATTTCTTCAAAGGACATGTTTGATATTAACAGGTTAAAGGTTCAGTTAAATGGTGAATTTGAGATGAAGGACTTAGGTGCTGCGAAGAAAATTCTTGGAATGGAGATTCGAATGGACTAGAAAGTGGGCAAATTGTCTTTGTCACAAAAGGGGTACCTTGAGAAGGCTTTAGAGCGCTTTAGTATGCAAAGTTCGAAACTTGTGACACTTCATTGGTAGCCCATTTCAAACTTTCCGCTGCTTTGTCACCACAAACTAAGGAAGAGGGTGGAGCATATGTCTCGTGTTCCTTATGCTAGTGTAGTTGGGAGTATCATGTATGCCATGGTTTGCACGAGGCCAGATATTTCTCATGCGGTTAGTGTAGTTAGCAGATACATGGACAATCCCCGGGAAAGCCCATTGGCAGGCAGTGAAATGGATACTTTGTCACTTAAAAGGTATTACTGATGTTGGGATGGTATATGACAAAAGCAACATCACTTTTGGAAGTGTTATTAAATATGTTGATTCAAATTTTGCTAGAGATTTAGACAGAAGAATGTCATTGACAGGTTATGTCTTCACTTTTGCTAGCGGTGCCATTAGTTGGAAAGCAGCATTGCAATCCAAAGTTGTCTTGTCTACCACTGAAGTAGAATATATGGCAGCTACAGAGGCAGTGAAGGAAGCCATTTGACTGACAGGCTTGGTTGGAGATCTGGGATAGGAACAGAAGATGATTACTGTTTTCTGTGACAATCAGAGTGTGATCGATCTGACATACAATCCTAAGTATCATGAAAAGACCAAACACATTGATGTTAGGGCACACTTCATTCGAGATGTCATCGCCGAAGATGCTATTGCAATGATTAAGATTGCTACGGCAGAAAATCGAGCATACATGATGACCAAGACTATTCCAGCAGTCAAGTACAGGCATTGCTTGGACTTGATCAATGTGATCAGTACCTGAGTGCCCTCCGGGGCAGGTAGAGACGGTGAGACGTGTTTTGTGCATGAGGTCAGCTTCAATGTTCTCCAAGGTGAAGATTTGTTAATTTGTATGGCTTAATAGAAATTAGTAAGTCTTAGTTAACTGGGCCCTTGGATTGCACAAGTTGTACTGTGATTAGAAATAGGGTTTGGGTGTAACAGGGTTTGGGGCTGATATTATAAATAAAAACCTAGAGTATCTATGATGTACATCTCTATTCTGATTGCATAGTGATTTCTCCTATCTTCCAGTGGACGTAGGCCAAAAGCCGAACCACGTAAATCTCTGTGTTCTTCTTACGTGCTTGATCTCTTCTCGTAGGCCTTAGATCACCGCAAACCTGAAGATAAAATACCCTTTCTTCGTCAGAGAAATGAGGCATGGCCTCGAAAGTGTCCATGAGGAGTGAACCCAGTGCTCCAGACCCTCTAGGGAGGGGCGTCTTCTAACATACTTGCCGATGGCGGAGAAGAGGAAGAATTCTTTGCTGCTCGAGATCATCTGATGAGGGATCCTGAGTGTTAGATTCTCGTCCTTCTAGGCAAGGGGAGGTAAAACTTGAGGGGGAGAAATAGCCTTGGGAGCGAAACAGCTTGCATAAGATTTCGGAGGTTGTAGAGTGGGGGAATGGAGGAGCTGGCCTGGAGTAGAGGCTTGGGAAAGCTAACCTAGAATGGGGGTTTGAAGAAGCTGACCTTGAGGGAGAAGCCTGTCCAAGTGATTGTGGAGAAGTTGAAGCTGTGCAAGATCCCATGTAGGAGTAGGGTTCTTTGACTGAGCCAAGGGATTAGCAGCAGGAGGTGGAGGAAGCGCTTGAGAGCTCTAGCAGTAGGTGGAGGCGCTTGAGCTCCAGGAGAGGTGGGTTGTGCCGTAGGGTTTTGGTCCCTCGGGACCCTTGGGATCTCTAAGGAAGTTAGAGCTTGAATTTGGGTTGAGGTGATGGGAGTAGCAGAACTTATGGGCAGGGGAATTGCATGAGGTTGATTTGGTGGGGGGTTTTGGGCCTTCCAGTGGTCGAGAGGCATTTCGCCCAAGAAATGGAAGTTGTTGATGAATGATATAAGAAAAATAGTATTTGTTGAAAAAAGGAGGGAAAATAGCTTTCTTAGGAGGAACAACTAGCGTGTAACACCACTTACAATGGACCCATTTGGCAATTTATTAGGTTAGTAAAAGTAATATAAAGCATCCATTTTTCAAACAATGATCACATCAAAAGTACACACCTTCAAAATTTTCTTTTTCTATAAAAAAAAGGAGTAAAAAACAACCTCCTTTATCCACCAAAAGATTAAAAAACACTCAATTTTTACACGAAAAGTCAAAAAGAGTTCCTAATGATCCACTAAAGATAAAATACCATCATAACCCCCTTATATTTTATTCTCTCTTGATTTGATGATGTACATTACTTTTACTTTAATAATAAATTGCCAAGCGAGCAAGGTTAAGTCGCTACTATAAGGGCAAATCGGACCAAGAAATTCTGGAATTTGTATGGTAGGCTCCAATTGGGCATTATGCTTTTATGAGGTTGACTTTTTTCAAGACTTCAGGATTATTTTCATAAATGTCTTTATTTTCAAGTTTTAGGTTTCTTAGAATACCATTGGGGAAATGTCATAAAAGTGAATGATTTTTAAATAATTAAAATCTAAAATAAATATTAAACATTGTTAAATGATAATTTCCAATATTATTTTTAAATGATTTTATTATTTTCTAATTTTTTTTTAGATGTCATGATTATTTTTTGATGTTTTAATTTCAAACAATATTTAAGAATATCCCAACATTAGCATAAGAATATCATTTAAATAAATATCGTGATACAATCACATTTTTCAAAGCATAGCCCTTATTTGCCGCACACTTGAAAGCACAAAATGCAGAAAGAGCACTGAAAAATATGAAACATCATTGAAAAATCAAAGCATCAGAACTTAAATGCATCACAAGTTTTACCAAAATTTCTTTCAACTTTGAAAAATGTCCTGATCCCATTCATTAATTCGACTGCCCACTCATTCATTGTCTCATTGCCCACACTCTTAGTTAAATCTTTAAATGCTCAAAATTGAGAGTGAGTAGATCTTTAATTGCTCAAAGTTGAATGCTCTCTCTCTCTCTCTCTCTCTCTCTCTCTCACTCACACAGATATAATACTCAAGACACCATTGCTTTGGAATTTTGTAAACTACACTTTTTTGAGGATTCACTACCACCATCTTTAAAGGCTAGTAATCACATGTAGCCGGTAAAGTTAGTCAAATCTAGGAGACCCAAAAGGGAATCTTCACATTAGTGATTAGAACATGAAGTGGGGCTTTGACAAAACACCAGACTGATCAAATTATCTTTGTGATAGAGATCCATAACCACCAATCCTCCTCACCAGTGTCTCCATTTTCTTCCCCTTTGGTCACTTCGAAGTGAAGCATGTCTCTTTACTTCGATGCTACCTATTACTTTAAATGGCAATGGTTCTGTCATCTATTTCAGCAACCATCTCTCTTTTGCAAGGGCCCTTATGAGCCTGTTGTTGCTGTCAAGTGAAGAAGATCACATGAGGACCATTGAGCTTACAAAAGATATAAAGGTGGTGCTTGGGGGGCATGTTGTTCCCTTAGTTGGTTCCAGGGAAACATGACCTTACTAAGATAATGCAGATCTAGTTGGCTCTTTAAGCGTATCATTGTAAGGAAGAGCAGTATTGAAGAAATTGTTCAAAGACTTATTTGAATCAGTAACTATTTTAGAATGGGCAGTCTCTAATACATGATTACAGAAAGTTGCTAATTATTATTTGTTGAAAGGGATTAGAAAGTAAACCCATCATGATGTTAAGAAATTGATGGTAGAATCACTTGCCAAAGAAGGGAAATATTAAGGGTCTATAAATAGGCTGTCAATGGGCCTGAACCCAGCCCAGGTCTGCCCCAGATTGGAGTCCATTTAAAAATAATATTAATACAAAACAAACACCCTCTGGAAAGAACTTCTTGATTTTCATACACTCTTACAAATTTATTCTGGATCTTAAACTTCAAATCAATGCAGGTATTATTGTACCAATGGGCTTTAAGGCCAGACTCAGGCCTTTCTATTAGCCCAAACGGTTGGACTGGAGCTTCAGATATAGGGCCCATGTTCCTCGAATATAAATGGACTCCGACTTCAACACAAGTGAGTTCCTTCTGAGTCCAGTCTGAGTCCAGCCTAAATATGTCCCATTAACAGCCTTCTCTTAATGTCAGATCTAACACCAATTTAACTCAGAAAGCACTAGGCATTTTCACTTGTGATGGGTCTCTTCCATCTGTCTACATCTGCGGCTAACCCATGATGTCGGTGCCTGGCAATTGCAGGCCCATGGACCGACTTTCATTTTCAGCAAAAGAGAACTAATAAATGTTCGCCTTGTGGAGAACATGGAGTGGCAGTGGCAACAAGAAACAAAAGCAGGGAACCAGATACAAAGCAAACGAGACAGCTCTTATCTCCTCCATTTCAAGACATGCCTCATCTTTAACCCTTGAAACAGTTCAGCCTGTCTTCACTTTCTGCTTTTAAGTATGTTTTGTAGATAGCGATAGATACAATATATATTTGAATTGCTAGACCCATGAACGGTCTGATCAGGCTAATGCTTCCATGGCTGTGGGTCTTTCTTTGGGTTATCCAAATCATTCATCTGGTGATAGGAACCCCTGTGGATGGATCTTCGGGCAGTGATATTCCTCACACAACAACATGACAATCATAGACATCCAATAAGTGGATAGCTAACTGAGGGAATTGAGAGAAAAGAGGTGAACGGGCCAAACCCTACTGCTCAAGAATGAGCCCACACAGCCCAAATGGTATCTCCCGCCCAACCCAGCCTAGTAGCCGTTGGCTCTGAAACCAAGGGACACTCAGATTCTAAGGCTGTCAATAACTAATCCTTTTATCCACATGCACCAGGGAAAACTATGGGGAGGTAGCCAAACGTAGGTAGGTGCCGGAATACATCATTGTCTTTTGGTGTAGGAATACATCTTTCATTTTAAGGGCGTGTTTGTGTAGGAATACATCTTTCTTCTCTATCTTTTATTTAGTCTCTTTCTTCTTTCATCATTGTCTTTTGGTGTAGGAATACATCTTTCACTTTTAAGGGCGTGTTTGTGCGTAAGCCTGGAAACATTGTGTGCTGTTTTAGTGGTGTTTGGTGCAATTGTTTTCAACAAAAAAAAAATGTCTAAAATGGCACTGAGTTTCTTCAGCCTGCTTGGATCTGATTTTCTTGCTGTGGTTGTGAGAAGGGGATGCTGTGGAAGAGGAAACCTCATGTACTTCTTCCTAACTACTACACCAAAGTCTGCAATATATGGGCTAATTATGTGTCACTACTTCAAAAAGTAGATACAGAATATCAGTGAGTTACGGGCTTTTTTCTAATGTGCTCATTCCTAATTATATCATTTGTTTTGACTTTTGATGACTCTATACATTTAACTTTAGAACACATATGTCAAAATATATTCAATTAAGATCTAGCTCATATGCACATGCCCAACATAGATATTTCAATATGCAAACCCACAATCCTTTCCTTAGCTGGCAGCTTTTCTTTTTGCTAAATGTCTCCATCACCTTTCTAAATTTTTGTACTTGAATTTTTGTGTGTTTAGTACAGGTACTTTTGGTAGTATTTATCACTTTCAATGCAAAATCAATGTTATGGCAGTTTCATTAAATTGAATTTATAGAACTCGTGGGTTTTGAAATTTTAACCACAAATAGTGATAGCCCATAGCTGGAATTTAGATTTTTTGCTTATATTAATGTGGGATCAGTAGTTTTCATGTTTATACTCCAATGAAGATGAAACACTAGGGAATAGGGTCCTTCAATAAAGGGTCTGGATATCTATTTACCAGAAAAAAAAATCTTATATTTGTTAGAAGACAGCTGAAAAATGACCTTAATTACATCTATTGCTTCAATTTATTTACTCTGACTTGAGAGTTTATAGGCCCATAGCTAGCATTTTTCAATTTGGGTTATCCTTGTAATAACATCATTTGGAGTCTTCATCATTTCACTACAGTGAAATGTCAATTTCATTATAGTCTGTGAATGACACAAGCTGCCGGACCATGACCGGCAAAACTTTCCCCTTTTTAAGTCTCTCTCTCTTATCTCTCTATCAGCTGTCTTGCTGAATAAGTCTGGCCCAAATGGAGTTCGTTTGGGTGGGCCTGGACGTGCATATGAGTTTGATAGACTGCACCCGGATCCACATTATGGGCCTGTTTGTTTTGTGTAATTGAGCGAATAGAATTATAAGATTTTATTTCTAAAAGTAGTTTAAATTGAAGAAACGAACCTGGATTTTCGAAAAAATGCCGATCATATCATCTCATTTTTAAGGGAAAATAAATCAAAGGAAGATGAATGAATACCCGGTATCTATGTCTCCTCTTTAATGGGAAATGAATACCCAGCATCACCCTAGTAATTCAGATCCTAGTAAAGAGATAGTTGCATTTATGTCTTCACCTTATGCTCTTCAACTTTCACCTCTTTAATAATTCTTCTTGGAGCCCATTTGACTTTAAATTCCTATGTATTCGATTCTCATGCAGAGAAACAAAACCTTAATGTTTTGAAAATATGGGCCACTCCAGCCTGAGGATAACCCAAGCTCAGCATGCATTGGACTGGATGTGGGCTCTTTTTCAGGGCAGTTCATTGTAACAAGGCTTAATTTTGAGCCTAATTACTAAATGAGCCAATAATAGACATAGATATCCTGATCTGGCCCAACATATTTTACACATAGCTGGATATATTTTGCAAATGGGGAGACCTGCACTTAAGTTTCAGGCATTTAGGTGTGAACCAGTCCAGAACATTAGGCACAAAAATTAAATGGGCTGGTCTTGGGCATGCTTTGGCCTGAGCCAACCTGCTTTTGAATATCCCTATTCAGAACCCCTCAATGGGTCTGACCCAAGAGTAGATAGGGCTGCAGAATTCTTCTTGACTCATTCATATGATTGTACCTTATACTTAATATAAACATATGACCAAGGGCCTATAAATTATAACAGGGGAACTTAGTGGTTTTTATATTTTTAATGAATTTAGGTGTGTCAAAAGATTGGATATTGGTGAGATTTTACCAAACGAGCTTTAGGCCCTGTTTCTTTAGTGGAATTTCTGCCAGGAATTTACCATGTCCAGGAATTCCTAGACATGATGTGACATGTTGTCCCCTAGAATTTCTGAATCCCATGTTTCTTCAGTAGCATTTCTGGATTCAAGGCACTTGAAAGTTCTCTTTTGACCTTTGGGAATCCAGGAATTCCACTCCCTTTGCATTTTTATGGAATTCCTGGATGCTCAAGCCCAAGGGAAATTCAGGAATTCCACTATGTCTGGGAATTTAGGAATTCCCCAGATAGGAATTCCTGGAATTCCAGTAAAGAAATAGGCCTTAAACAACTGGATTCAAACCTCCCCTTCTTGGGTCTCTGACGAGCGCAAGCCTGGCCACGCTCCTTTGGTTTGTTTTTTGGGTAGGAACAATGGCTGATGTTATGGTTGGCTTCTACCTATGGGCCTTTTTTTTCTTGCAATTTGATTGTACAGATGAAGTCCATATGTAGTTTTACGACTTGTTAAGCCCAAAGCCATTACTTATTAAGAGGTACTTCTCACATCTTGCATGAGAGGTAAAAACTTAAGTCCCTTGTGGGACCCACTTGGATGCATGTCAATTTCGAGAAAACGGTGTGATGGAAAAGTCTCGGTACGTATATGGATTTGAGTAAAAGTCATCTCAATCCTATAATCACAATAATTGATTTAGGAGTATTAAAGTTACAAAGTTTCTTAAGTTACAAGTTTTATGAAGATCAATCCAACTACTGAAAAATAATTTCAGTATCAAATTAAGGTGAGTGCCAATTTATGAGGTTAGTGATTACGAGAAGGTTGGATTGAGATTCATTGGTTCCACTTGGTGCTAAACTTGAGGTAGGTACCTCTCAGCAAAAGAAAAGCCTATTTATTGATCCCATGTATAACAAAAATTCTTATGATTATTTATATAGCCCAATTGTCCATTATCTTTACGGTCCTCAACTATTTTGTTCAACCTGCATGGATGGTTATAGAAATTGGGATTTTCTTCGTGTGTAAAGCTTGTATCTTGCATGAAAAAGTGCAACTAAACATGAAGTATCTTTTTTTTCTTTTTTTTTTTTACCGGCATACTTACATGAGCTGTGGACTATATTGTAGACTGGTTCCTCAGCCTATTATTTTGGCTCACTGTCATGTTTTCTAAGCTTAAGTTCTGGTTATAGGGCCTATATACATAGCCCAAAGGTCAATTGGTATCAAGTGGATAATCAAGAACAAATTGGATGAAACTGGAACTGGTGTGAGAAACAAAAGAAGACTTGTAACTAAGGGTTACATTGATCAAGTTAAAAGGAGTTGATTTTGAAAAAACCTTTGCTCAGATTGCAAGGTTGGAATCCATAAGAATTCTATTGGTATATACTAGTAGTATGAGAATGAAATCATTTCAAATGGATGTGAAAAGTGCCTTCTTGAATGGAGATATTGGAGACGATGTGTACATGACATGACCTAAAGGCATTGAAGATCCTTATCATCCGGATTATGTATACAAATTGAAGAAAGCACTTTATTGTTTAAAACCAGCTGTAAGGGTATGGTATGAAAAGCTAACAAGTCATCTACTAAATAATGAATTTACTTGTGGTCATGTGGACAAGATGTTATGTATAAAGAAGATTGATCAACAAATTTTCATTGCTCAAATATATGTTGATGACATAGTATTAATTTGGATCCACTTCCAAAAAGCCAGCTCAAGGATTTTTCACAACTGATGAGCTCCACATTTGAGATGAGTCTTGTCGGACCCTTACAATTCTTTCTTGGATTCCAGGTTAATGAAACTGAAAATAGGATCTCACCTAGCTAATCCATGTTTGCATTAGAGATAATAAAGAAGTTTGGTTTAGGTGACTCTAAGGCAAGTTGCAACCCTATGGGATCTACCACTAAGGGCCCATTTGGATGTATACAAAATAAAATATTTACAGATTTAATTATTGCAAGAATAAAATAGTATATAATAGAATAATGTAATATTATAATATTTTTGTTGTTTGGTGATTTTTGAAGAATCTTATAGATTTTAAGTTGAGTTGTTGGAAGGTGCTATGATTAAAGTAAATTACATTATTAGAATAATTTTTTATTAAATATTTTAATTTAAATTTAAATTACCACATCTGGATAAAAAAGTAGTGTTGCATAGTAAAGTTCAACTACCACATTTTTACCTTAAATTGCTTTTCTTTTATCACATAAAACCATGAAAAAGTATAGTAAAGTAAAGTCAATACAAAAAATAACTACTTTACAACTCTCTCTCCCTCCTTGTTTTACCACATACTTCATCTCACCTTACTTTGTTTTACCACATACTTCATCTAACCTTACTTTACCTCACCTTTACTATGATGTAACATCAATCTTTATTTTACTTTACCACACCTGTAAATAAGTCATTTTTACTTACCATATAAAACTACGATAAAATGTGATAAAGTAAAGTTAAATAAAAAGAAACTACTTTATCATTCCTTCCTACTTTACCAAATATTTTATCCCACCTTTATTTTACCCCACCTTTACCGTGCTGTGACATTCACTTTTACTTTACTTTACCATATATGTAACATCATGATGGATTTGAAAGTCTCTATTTTACTCTACCACTTTGTAATCGTCATTTTGAAAGATTCTTATCTTGTAGAAAGTTTTCTAAGGGGGGAGCTGTAGGCGAAAATATTGAGCTTTTTACAAGAAAATAATAATTTCTTCAAGTTTTTCTTGGGTTACCAAACACACAAGATTCTCTTCTTTAGAAAATGAAAGATTATATTATATAAAATTTTATTTTCTTATGTTTTCTTGTGCATCCAAACAAGCCCAAACTATCTATTGACCCTCAAGGAAAGAAAGTAATAAAAAACCATATAGAAGCATGATAGGAAGCCTCCTCTACCTCACAATGAGCAAACCTAATATCACATTTAGTGTAGGGACTTGTGCTATATACCAATATGACCCGTGAGTCTCATCTTACTATAGTAAAACGTACCATAAAATATGTTCATGGGACATGACATTATGAAATCGGATATCCTAGAGAATCATCCATGCAATTGATTGGATACATTGATGTAGATTTGGAAGGATCCATAGATGATAAGAAAAGCACAAGCGGCTGATATTATATCATTGGTTAAAGCTTGTTTGTAAAAGGGTGTAATTGTATCATATTCAGATCTACTTCAAGTAGATCAAGATTTTACAACAGTTCCTTATTAAAAAGACATTAAACAATACATTCCTCAATTATAAGCAAAATCAAAGGTTCCTCTTTAGAGGGTTTACACCCTAAATTGCACTATCCGGATGATCTCAATTTGCAAATCCAGTGATAAAACCAGATGGTCATGATTGTCTAATAGATACAGTTTTTGCTATGCAATACCAATTGTGGGCCCCAATTCATCAAAGAAAAACTTTTTGCACCAAACATAATTTTTGAATTCCATGGAAAAACTTTTCCGAAGTATTTAAAACCCATGGATTTTGTTGATGTGGCAATTTCTACTTTCCACGGAAATTACATGTACACAAATGTGCCCTTAGGTAAGATTATTAAGAAAATGCCTCGATCACTTCAAAGACAAGACAACAAAATCAAATCATTAGAAGAAAGGGTCAGTCTTCCATGCAGCGACATTGCATCTTATTGTGATGCTGCGTCTTTTCCTATCCAATCACAGCATGCCGGATCAACCTCTAATAAGAAAAGAGATTTTTGTATATACCCCCTAAGGTTTATAGAATTTGTAAATAGCCAATGTAGTTTTAGTATTTGCATATACCCTCATCTTTTCTTTTCAATGCCTTCCTTGTCCTCAAAATCACAAGAATAGGCGACCACCAAAAGATTTGTGTTGATTTTTTTTTATAAAAATGACAACTTTGCCCTTAAACTCATTAACAAAGATAAGTATATGTAATTATTTATAGTCTCTCTCAAATTTATGCACATGAAGCCTAATCCTGTATTTGAAACTCTCATCAATCTAATTGGGTTAACCAATTATGAGTGCAAGTGCTGATTTTCATTATGATCGATTTAGATTTAATGAAATGAGCCCTGTATTGATAAAAATGGATTTATGTAGGGTTACTATTTCCTACTAAATGTACTGTAGTAATTAGGGATGGCAATGGGTCAGGTTTAAACGGGGTCCCAACCTGCACCGCTCCTAATAGGGGCAGTTTTAGTATTGTTTTCTTGTAATGGGGCGGGTTTGGGTTATGTTGATGTAAGTTGCCCCACCCCGTATATATAATATATATTTATTTATTACTAATAGTATAAATAAACTTTGTATGGTGCAAGTGGTGTTGGGGTTTAACTTAAAAAGATTGTTTGTTCGATCGAATTCTACCACACTATTTTTCATGCGTTTATATATTTTAAAAATCTTCAGTTTTAAATTGGGTAGGTTTGGTATCACATGCCACCGACCCGTCACGGCGTGAGTCGGGTTTCAATGAAGCAAAGGCCATTTTTTGTCGTAAAGGTAAAGGTCATTTTTCAAATTTTAAACAATTAAAAAGTCCAAAATGCACATCTTAATATGCTCTGTACGATATACAAAAACGGAAAACTAGTTTCGTGAAGAGTTTCATTAGGAGAAAGAAATAGGGAAAATCCGGCAATTTCGGGAAGATGATCCGACTGCACAAATCAAGGATTACAAAAGAGAAGAGAAAGAAAATGGGAAAAAACTGATTCAAAGAACGAGAAATCATCCAAAAAATCTACATGTGGGACTGGGCATCTTCTTTTTATTCGACCTCCGTACCCATTCTCTTGTATTTTACTTTTCTTCTCTTCTCATTCCCACTCTCTTGTAGATCTGCCAATCCCATCTCTTTTTGCCCCTCTTACTCTCTCTTTATCTCTGTCTCTGTTTCAGATTTAATCAAAGGAGGGAGAGAGGGAGAGAGAGAGAGAGAGAGAGAGAGAGAGAGAGAGAGAGAGATCTAGAGAACAAGGAGAGGAAATGAGAAGAGAAATAGAAACAAATAAATAAGGATAAAATAGCTAGATGTCCCTTAACCTTGTCGATTAAGGCCTCTAGTTCATAGCATTTTTGCTTTATCTATTTTTTTCAAAAGAAAGATAAGTTTGTCTGAGTTTTGAAAGAAAGTCACATAAATTTATGATCTTAGTTTTAAAAGAAATACAGATAAATTCATTTGAGTTCTTTAAAAAACTCAGATATTTAGAAAAATTTATATATCTTTTCAAAGAAACTCACATACATTTATCTGGCTTTCGAAAATAAAGTCAGGTAAATTTGATTTGAAAATTGGAAAATAATATGTACAAGAAATGATGATAATATAAAAAAGAGAATGAGATATAGTAGCCACATGAGGAAGGAAAACCACAGAAGATCATAGAAACTCTCGAGCACGACTAAAACGAATACAAATGACTTGTTTTAGAAAGAAGATTTTGTAGGCAGATATCTATTGATCATCATTTCCTTCCATTTGAATTTCGAAACTTGATCTAGAACTAGGAAATAAAATCCATGAGACAGCTTGAGGAGTTTATAGGGGCAAATCAGTAATTAAATATCATGTTAAGAAGTTTAAAACTAAGGGTAAAATGCATGACATAACTTCAGACAGTTCAAAAGGCAAATCAGTCATGCAAATATATGATTTGGCATGCATACTTAGGGACCTCCTCCTGAAATAAGTCCAGTCACATGGACTAAAGGCCTTAACAAAAAATCTTGTGGATTAAAGGCCTTAAACTATAATGTTAAGGGACCTCTGGTTAATTTTCCCTTGTTCTCGCTTCCGCACTCAGACAAGAATCTTGCTTGCATTTATAAGTTGCCGACCAAACCGAACTCAAAATAAATGTCTCCACAAGTGGCTTTCATTTTTCCTATTGTTATGATTAAATGAGTACTAGTTTTGGGTGTTCTTTAATACTTGTATGGGTCCTATGGTAATGTCAGGTTGAACAGGTGACCTGCCTGACTCGCTCATAATGAGGTAGGTCTGGTAGTGCTTTGTTGGGTTTAGGCGTTTATGAGTTTTCGAAGTTATATCTTTTCAGGTTCGTTTCTAGTTTAGACTTTTGGTTTTCCCTACTCATTATTTCGAAGTTAACTCACTCTTATATGTTTGAGAGTAGATGAGTATTATATAACTGTTGAGTTCATGAATTTCCACATTTACATATCATTTTAGGATGAATTAGGAATTTAATTAGGTGAATTGCATCATTATTCATCTAATTTCACCATTTCATGCATTTTCATCTAGGAACCTGAATTCTCATACTTTTCATATATTTTTTTGTATTAACTTGGAATGTTTTGCAAATTTTCTCCGAAGAGTCCCAGTTGGAGTAGAACTCTGTTCTAGTGGGTCCCGCTTCAATATGAGCTCTTTAGTATTTGATGTGTTGAATTAGAATGTGCAGAAAATGAGAATTGCAGGCCTTTGTCACGGAACCCACTTCCAAGCACACATAGTCATCATGGGCCCTGCATTGCTGAATTGAAACTTGAAAAGAAGTAAATTTGAAATGTCCCACATGGCAGGGTCCGCAGTAGTTGTAAATTTGAAATTATTAATGGATAATTCAAATAATACAATTATAATTTGAACAAAAGAAGAAGAAGGGTTTAAATCATCCACATATGATGTCCTTTCAAAAATAAAAGTTGTGCATAGATAGAATCCATTGCAAATCAAATTTTAAAAGTTAATCTCGTTTTTCTTAGGATAACTCATCTTCAAATGACCATAACTTTCAATCCGACCGTCAGATCGAAGAAATTTACCTACCGTTGGAAAGATTATTCGGAGTAGATATTCGTTGAGCCCAAGAATGTGCAGATCAAAGCTATATTGACAAAGTTATGGGCCCGGAGATTTTCACATTCATTTTTGGACAGGATTGCAATTAAATCCACACCATTGATAATCAATTGTTGCACATCTATTGTGGGACCCCATCTAAAGATTAGCCAAGCCACCCAGAGGTTTCCAGAAGCTTCCACCTCATTCAAATTCAAAAAGAATAAGAGATATACCTTATCAATGAAGATAAATCAAATTTGCAGAGAAGGTGTCCAGATTCAATGTATCTGATAGATAACCGGAGATATAAAAGGATCCAAAAGGTAGCATACGTGAGTCACTCCCTCCCCTGGAAGTCCATAATTATTCTCTCTCCTCTTTCTCTTCTTTCCCTAATTAATATAATTTAAGAGTTATTTTTGGGTCTTCTGAGGCCTTGTTCCAGAACTAGTTTAGAAGAGAGTGGGAGAAAATTGTAATTGCTATGAAGTTCTTAATGAAAATCACATCTTAGATCCCTGGATCAGAGTGTCAGACGAAGTTAAGTGTTTCTCATTGTTAATTTATGTGATATTTTTGTCTCTTGTGTATCGATTATAATAATAAATCTGCCTTCTGTCATTGACAACCTATGTTATTCAATTTTTTTTAGTTGAACAATAATGCTTTAATCATGTATATTTTCTTAATAGATTATTCTTAGATTGAAATTCTTTGATAATCTATCTTTGATTAATATGTGATATTTAGTTAAGTTCATAATTTCATTAGGTAAAGGAGATTTTTGCCTTAAATAAATTGCGAAAAATTGTGCTCTTTGATAGACAAATTACCGGAATAAAAAATATTGATTTGATTCTGATTTGAAGAATTTTTGGGAAAATTTTATTTTTTCTATTGCATAGAATGATGGTGGGACTACTTAATGGATTCATGATATTCTGATCTGCATTTTCTCATATTTTATTGTTGCACTTTAGATCTAGATTTTCTCAATCTTTTTTTTTTCTTTATCTCTCTTGTCATTATCATTGATAAAAAAATCAGATTTTTTTGTAAAAAGGAGAGAAACCAAGAGAGAGAATATTAGAGGGAGAAGAAAGAGAGCTTTCTATTATCTCATTATACATCTCAATACAAAGGTAGAGATACCTATATATAGGCAAAGTAACCCTACAAAAGAGGAAACCAAAATCTAACCCTAACTCATGTCAAGTGGGCATCCACCTAAGATCCATATCTTATAACACTCCCCCTTGGATGACCACCATTTAATGATAGTTGCCTCATTAAGAACCTTACTAAGAAAAAACCCAATGGGAAAAAACTAAAGCGAAGGGAAAAAGAGTACAACATTCTTCAAGATCATTAAACTGGTGTTGGACGAGTATAATGCTGCCTTGTTAAAACCTTAATTAGGAAAACCCAGTGGGATAAAACCTAGAGAAGGAAAAAGAGTACAGCGCACAAATGTCCATGGGCAGCATACTTCAGGATGCTCCCTGATAAACCACTCCCCCTGATGATAGCAACCATTTACATAGTTTGATGGTGAACTCTACGCATGCCAATCTCATATACGAACTTCTGGAATACTGATTTTGGCAAAGATTTGGTAAACAGATCAGCCAGGTTGTTACTCGAACAAACTTACTTGACTTCAATTTCATTGTTCTTCTGAAGTTCATGAGTGAAGAAGAACTTTGGTGCTATATGCTTAGTCTTATCTCCTTTAATGAAACCTTCTCGAATCTATCTTATGCATGCTTTATTATCTTCATAAATAATATTCGGGATACCTGCAATAGAATGTAATTGACAAAAACTACGAACATACTGAATTAAAGATTTTAGCCACACACATTCCCTACTGGCTTCATAAAGAACCAAAATTTCAGCATGGTTGGAGGAAGTAGCTATCAAAGTTTGTTTAGTAAAATGCCAAAAAATGGCGGCATTACAATTTAGAAACACATAACCTGTCTGTGATCGACCCTTACGAGGATCAGAGAGATAACCTGAATCTGCATATCCTACTAAACTGAAATCTTTATGATCGTAAGCATAAAATATTCCCAAATTAGTTGTTCCACGCAGATATTGTAGGATGTGTTTAATGCCAATCCAGTGCCTATGAGTTGGTGCGGAGCTATATCTGGCAAGTAGATTCACAGAAAATGCAATATCCGGTCTAGTGCATTGTGCCAAGTACATCAAATCTCCAATAACACTTAAGTATGGTACTTCGGGACCCAATACCTTTTTATTTTCCTCGATGAGACGATATCGATCTTTCTTTATATCAAGAGACCGGACAACCATAGGGGTGCTTTCATGGATGTGCCTTGTCCATACCAAATCGTTTTAAAACCTTTTCGGTATAATTAGATTGATGGACCAACATCCCATTAGAATTTCTCTCGATTTGCAAGCCGAGACAGAATCTCGTTTTTCCAAGGTCTTTCATTTCAAACTCTTTCTTTAAATAATCTGCAGTTTGTTCGAGCTCTTCTGGAGTCCCTATCAAATTTATGTCATCCACATAAACTGCTAATATTGCAAATCCCTTCGAGAATTTCTTTATAAATAGACACGGGCAAATGGGATCATTTGCATACCCCTTTTTAGACAAGTATTCACTAAGACGATTGTACCACATTCTTCCGGATTGCTTCAGGCTGTACAATGATCGCCTTAATTGGATTGAGTATGTACTCCTTGGCTTTGCTTCAGGCAAAGGAAATCCTTCCGGGATTTTCATGTGAATTTCTGTGTCTAAGTCCCCATACATGTAAGCAGTTACAACATCCATGAATCTCATTTCTAGATTTTGAGAAACTGCTAAACTTATCAAATATCTGAATGTCATTATATCCATAACAGGGGAGTATGTTTCCTCATAATCAATCACAGGTTTCTGCAGGAAACCTTTGCCACTAATCGTACCTTATATCTGGTAATTTCATTCAGCTCATTCTTTTTTCTTACAAACACCCACTTGTAACCTACAGGGTTAACATCTTTTGGGGTTTGTACTATTGGTCCGAACACACCACGTTTGTTAAGAGACTCTAACTCTGTTTTGATGGCATTTTCCCATTGTGGCCAATCATTTCTTTGTCGACATTTATTTATAGAACGTGGTTCTGTGTCCCAATCATCATCATCATTTTCCTTTGATATTTGTGTAGTTACCGCATATACAAATGTGTCATCGATGATAATCTCATTTCTCAATCATCTCTCTCTTGAATAATTGTAAAGTATAGAGATCTCTTCATTTTCCAATACTGGTGCCTCTTCAGGGGCTTCCAAAGTCTCACCAGGGACTTTCATTATTCTAGAGAGAACGGACTTTTCCATAACCTCTTTAGGAGCATTATGTGCCTCTTCAGGAGGAACCTCTTCAGGAGCGTTACGTGCCTCTTCAAGAGGATATGATGATGATTGCTCATTTCTCCTTTTCCGCGGAGCTGAGTCCTTCAAACCTATAAGTCCGCCACGCTTCTGGCGTATCGCAGATTCTTTTGCTGTCGTATTTTGACTTTCGTCCTACAGGGACATTAATCTTGGCAGGTGCATTCATAGCTGGCACATGTGACTTCGTCACTTTTGCTGCATCGTTAAATGCATCAGGCAATTTGTTTGCAATTTCTTGCAAGTGCACAATTCTCCGTACTTCATTCTCACATTGTGAAGTTCGGGGATCCAGATGAGACAAAGTGGAAGTATTCCATGTTAATTCTCGTCGTTCTTCAGGAACTGGTTGTTCTACAAGAACAATACGTTCTTCAGGAATTATCTTATCTCCCCCTAACGGCGGGAAGATTGTCTCATCAAATTGACAATATGGAAAACGAGCGGTGAAGACATCTCCTGTTCTTGGTTCTAAATATCGAATAATCGAAGGAGGGTCATAGCCTACATATATTCCCAATCTATATTGTGGTCCCATCTTAGTACGCTTAGGGGGTGGTATCGGGACTTGAACTGCACAACCAAATTTGCGCAAGTGAAAAATATTGGGTTGATGTCCTTATATAAGTTGTGCAGGAGAATATTGATGATAGGCCGTGAGCCAAAGTCAAATTAACATTGCTACATGCAACATAGCATGTCCCCAAGCACTAACCGGTAAGTTGGACTGCATCAGCAGAGTCCTAGAAATAAGTTGGATGCGCTTTATCATGGATTCAGCTAAGCCATTCTGGGTGTGGACATGGGGGACAGGATGTTCGACTACAATTCCTATAGATGAACAAAAATCGTCAAAAACCTGTGATGTAAATTCGCCTGCATTATCAAGTCTTATAGACTTAATGGGATAATCAGGGAAGTGAGCCTTCAGTTTAATAATTTGAGTTAATAGGCGGGCAAATGCTATGTTCCTAGTTGAAAGTAGGCAAACATCCGACCAACGGGTGGAGGCATCGATCAAAACCATAAAATACTTAAAAGGTCCACTATGGGGATTGATGGGTCCACAAATATCACCCTTTATCCTTTGTAAAAATGATGGGGATTCGTATGCAACTGTAGTAAGAGAGGGTCGGGTGATCAATTTCCCTTGTGAACATGGGATACATAAATACCCACTAGGTATGGTCAATTGATGGTTCTCTAAGGAATGCCCAAAAGAGTTATCTATGATTTTTCTCAATATAGTAGCCCTAGGGTGACCTAACCTATCATGCCAAAGTTGTAAAGCCTTAGGATCACTAAGCTTCGGGCTCAACTTTGTTATTTGCACATAACAGAATGGGATTCAACATTGGAGATTGTCGTGTAATATAACCCTGAAGAGAGTGCACTTAGTTAATCTAGTATTTGCTTCTGGCTTCCAATGCTAGTAACGATGCATAAGTATTCCTTGTTACCTTCACTTACAGTCTCAATGTGGTACCCATTCATTCTGATGTATTTGAAATTAATCAAGTTTCTTCGGAAACTTTTTGAGAACAAAGCATCTTTAATGAATAGATGGGTACCATTAGGTAACATCATATGGGCTCTTCCGGAGCCTTCAATTATCTGTACAAGTCCAGCTATGGTGGATACCTTTCGTGGAATGAACATCAATTCTAAGAAAAATTTCTGATTTTTCAGAATAGTGTGTGTTATGGCACTATCTACCAAACATAAATTGTCCTCAGTTCCATGATCCATACCTTAAACAAAAATAAAAAAAAAACATCATAACTATGCAATCATATGATTAAAATAATTAAAAAATCATCATAAATTAGGACATTAATGAAGTTTTCTATCAAAACAATAAAAAAAAAAGTCTAAGAAACATGCATTTCAAATGAACTAAAAGAAATTTAAGTTTTTAATGTTCAAAGAACCATGGGTCTTCTAAACCATGCCAGGGGGTGCCCCCAAAAGATTATTAAATGCTTCATTTTCTAGATGTTGGTTATCTTCATCCTCAAAGAAGTCACGAGTCTCCAAGTTTGTAATGTCAATTAGAGAACTCTCTGATGTCATTATATCTCAATTCCAGCCTTCTAGATCATTTGTCTCCGCTAAATGGACAGAGGCCTTGTATGTTTTGTATCATTCCACCACTTCCTTTGGTGCACGGCAGGTGCGTGACCAATGCCCATTTCTTCCACATCTGTGGCACGTGTCATCAGGACGGTGGGAAGAATTTGCCGGTAGATTCTGGTTGTTCTTATGCTGAGGGTCAGACCACTTCTGGTGATTTTTGAATTTTGGTGGATGACCTTTAAAACCACCTCGCCTAGAGGAGTTATGTCGTCCACCTCTACTAGAAGATTTATGTCTACCATTCCCCCTACCTCTGCCTCTGTTTGAACTAAGACTGACATTTGCTTCAGGAATTGCCAAAGATCCAGTTGGTCTGGAATTATGATTTTTCATCAATACTATGAAATTCTGTTTAGCGACTAGAAGGCATGAGATAAGTTCCGAATATTTGGAGAAACGTCATTCTTGATACTGTTGCTGCAGGAGCACATTCGAGGCATAAAAAGTGGATAACGTTTTCTCCAACATCTGCTCCTCCGAAACTTTTTCACCACATAATCTTAGTCTGGAAACAATATTGAATAGAGCGGAGTTGTATTCAGATACTGTTTTGTAGTCCTGTAACCTCAGGTTTAACCATTCATTCCGGGCAGTTGGCAGTATGACCATCTTCTGGTGATCATATCTATCTTTCAGGGATTTTCATAAGCCTGCTGGGTCTTCCTCAGTAAGGTATTCATGTTTGAGGTCATCATGTATGTGGTGTCGTAGAAAGATGAGGGCTAACGCCTTTTCCTTTGGGGACATCTTGTTACCTTCATTTATGGTCTCTCATAATTTCTTGGATTGCAAGTGTATTTTAGCATCCAGTTGCCAGGATAAGTAATTGTCCTCATTTATGTTAAGGGCTTTAAAGTCAAGTTTAGCCAGATTTGACATCATGCAAGAACTGTAATAAGAAATATATATTGAGTTAACCATGTGCAAATAATCAATAAGGTAAAAGGAAAAATTAAAAAAATAAAATATTAACAACAGAAGTAATTAAGGAACAAATTTAAAAGAAATTGGCCAAAGAAAAATTAGAACATCAGGTTCACAACTTTAAGAATCAGAACTGCTGGTTCTGTCAAGACTTCAGGCTTGGTTTAGAACTTCAGGTTCATGACATTTAGAACTTGTGGTTCTAATTGATCAGAACTTCTGGTTCTGCCAAAACTTCAGGTTTAATTTCATGGCTTTATAATTTTATGGATATGAATCTACAGGTTCATATCAATATTCCAGCTTCTAGGACTTCTGATCCATAGATCGGTGAACTTCACGTTCAGAGTTTAGAACTTCAGGTTCTATTTTGTGATCCATTCATAATATTGATAAATTAAAAATAAAATAAAATAAAATAAAATATGCAAGATGGATGAATAGTAACTAAAACACTGACGCAGTCTAGAAAAAAAAAATTTTGCAAAAATTTCTGGTGGCTAGGAATTGTTGCACGCTTTTCAAACCGATTCAGGCTTTTCTTTTATTTTCTTTACACATAAACGAGGCAAAATAGTTTGAAGCAAAGAAAAAAACGTGGCAGAAGTTTCGTGTCCCGTGCTCTTGTGAACCAAAAACCAGAAAGGAAACAACAAAAAAAAAATCACATTCATTGTTGCTTTCACGCACGCAAACCGAGGCGCATAAGGTGATTCTTTACCTTACAGAATGTGAACTACTCGACCTCTAACGTTTATATGTGAACTACTACCTCTGATGTTTATTTGTGATTCTATGTGAACTACTACCTCTGACATTTATATATATATTAATTTTATTCCACGCGCACATCGAAAAAGGACTTACAGAATGCAAAGGGCGGTAGTTTTCTTACCTGTTCTTCTATACTCACGGGAAAAAAAAAAAACAAAAGCTTGTAAAGATCCTTGATGTTGCACGCCAACCAAGGATTGATGTTGCACGTCAACTGATGCTTAGATATTGGAGGTCTTTGAGTTTTCTTCTCAAAAGTACGCAAGAGGGTTATGAAGGATGGGTGTTTTTTGTTTTTTTTTTTTTTTTCCTCGTGCTGATAACGTGTTGTAAAAAGAAGAGAGACCAAGAGAAAGAAATTAGAGGGAGAAGAAAGAGAGCTTTCTATTATCTCATTATACATCTCAATAGAAAGGTAGAGATACCTATATATAGGCAAAGTAACCCTACAAAAGAGGAAACCAAAATCTAACCCTAACTCATCTCAAGTGGGCATCCACCTAAGATCCATATCTTATAACAAATTTTAAATTTTAACTTAGTAGTGCTCCTCTTGGGATTTTGACCTGTACTTGCTACTGTCTCAAAAAGACAGCTGTGCACTTGTAGTATTAAAAGATTGGACTTTAATTCACATCAATTTTTTAGCGCCGTTGCCGGGGAGCCAAATCTGAGTTTTTTTGTTAAAAATCTGAATTTTTTTAATTTTTATTAGATTCCTATGCATGCTCATATTTAGGTTGCATTAGTTGTTTAGTCATCTAATTTGCATTGGTAGTGTTCTTTGCAATTAGTATTAGTTAGTATTTCACTTTTCTAATTTTTCAGACTTTTCTGATTTTTCTGATTTTTTTTTATAATTAATTGAATTTTCGGAATAAATAATTAATTAAGAAAACCAAAAAAAAATTTGAAGGATTTATTTTAATTCCGAATTTCAGTAAATAAAAACAAGAAAAAAACTTTGATTTTAGATTGGTCTAACTAATGTCTTGATTAGATTAGGATTGGTAAGATAGAGTTTAAAATCTTTAGGACTAGTTGTTTCGATTAATATGCTAACCTTTGAATTCTGAAATTAGGTAGTTGGAAATTTTAAACTTTCATCTCTTAAGTTGTTTGGATTAGTTAGAGTTTTAAAATCTAAAATTTGAATTGGATAAGGTTGGATTTCTTATAATTGAAAACTTTTTGAAAACTGTAACCATAATGGACAATTGTTTGGATAATTTAGAATTTCTGATTTTTTTTTTACTTTGTAGATAGAATTTTTGATTTGTTTCAATAACTTAAAATCCAGTACTTTGATAAAGTTTTTATTAACTTGGTATCTTTTGAATTTTATTATCTTTCTTTTTAAAAAAAAATAGGATAAGATAGAATTTTGAGTTGATTTGTTAACTTAGGATTTACTAAGAAGAGTTTCTTTTTAATAGGTTACCTTGGTAAGAAGAGAGTTGCACAAAAGCAGGAAACTGTGTGGATTTGCTCTAAGCAAACAAGTTGCTTTCAGAATTGCTAAACACAAATTGCTCTCAGAATTACAAAATTTGCCAAAAAAAAAGAGATTAAGCTTACAAAGTTTAAGGATTAGCGTGGGCCCGCTGTATGAGTTTCTAAACTTTACCCCATGAATCTTTTACTTGCAAGTGGGGCTTAGGTGATTTAAATTTCAGCCAGTATGATTGCATGATTGACACATTAAGTAAACTGGACCCCACACACTTAGTTAAGGGCAATTACCACAATAAGATAAGGACTGGATTTCATCACCAGATCATTGCCTAATTAGGTTTAACCACCTCTCATATAGTAACCTAAACATTAATTAAAATCAAGTAGAAACGACACCATAGGACTCGAGCTCATTAGGATGAAGACCACAAAAGGTTGCACCAATTGCACTCTTTGGTCAAGTCGTTGTCTAGGTAAGTCCTGTCCCTCCAAAGGGTGGCAGTCTTTGTTCTAAGAGTTTGGTTCTTAAGTAGGACCCTTGCCAAGTGCATTGTGACCCCACCACTCATCCTGGGGAATTATCTGGTCGATTTGACTTCATAAGATCGGATTGGAGGCCTTAGTGCACTCTTCAAACCAGTTAGGAGCTATCTAGTGAGTTAGGCCAACTCTAGGATAATTTCTTGTGCTCAATCTTTGTGCTTGACTGCTTGTGCATAATCTAGTAAGACCATTAGGGCCCCGTATATAGATTAGGCTTGCATTTCTTTAAGGTTGAACCCAATGCATGCACTCTAGACCTGAGAGAGAGAGAAACTATAAGTAAGTAAGAGTAAAAGGTTAGTCAGGATAGAGCCCGAATTAGCTTTAACCATTGTCAGAAAGTCTTCAATCTTTGAAGAAACTGTTAAAATGGCTGATTAAATGGACCCACCTATGACTTGAAAGGACTACATGTACCCCATCAGGACAACTCAACCGTCCTGCATCACCCTGCCTCAGACCAATGCCACATTTGAGCTGAAATCTGGCATGATCCAGATGCTTCCAGTAGTCCATGGGCTAGACCAGCAAAACCCATATCAACATGTTAGAAAATTTGAGGACATCTGTGGGACCATGAGAATCAATCACCTGACTGAGGAGACCCTTAAACTTAGATTATTTCCTTTCTATCTAAAAGAAAATGCTAAAGCTTGGCTTTATGCCTTACAGGCCGGGTCCATCATTACATGGGCCAAGCTAGTCAAAGAATTTTACCAAAAATTCTACTCCAAGCAGAAAACCGCTTCGATTAGGCAGGCCATCAATGGATTCCATCAAATTGAAGGGGAGACACTTTACAGTTATTTGGAATGGTTCAAAGACCTCTTAATCCAGTGTCCTCACCATGGATTTGAAAAAATCCAATTTGTCCAAATTGTGTATGAAGGCATGGATTACCCTACCAAACAAATGGTGGAATCTTTTTGTAGTGGGAAATTTACACATAAAACAGCAGAAGAAGCTTGGACATTTTTGGAAGATACCGCTGAGAATACATTGCAGTGGGCCCCAATCAAGAGGGAGTCCACTAAAACCACCATTCCTGAAAAAAAGAGGATGTTCAAGATTGAACCCAAAATTGTGACAGAGGCCAAATTGACCACACTGGTGAGGAGAATAGAGGCCTTAGAGCTGAACCAAAAGCCCACTCCAAACACTTTGGAGTCATTAAGATATAATCAGGCCATGAATGGAGGGATTGACCCAACAATTTTAGGTCAGGCGGAGTATGTTGAGGAGGTGAATGCATTATATCAAGACACTCATTTTGATAATCGTTAGCGGTATGACTCGTACTCTAACACTTACAATCCAAGTTGGAGAGACAATCCGAACTTTTCTTAGACCAAAGGCCCTACTCAAGGTGGCCCATCTCAGTCCACTCAATTTCAGCCCAATCAATCTCAAGCCAGTGCCCCACTTGGTTTTCAAAAACCCAATTTCAACCCCAGTCCATTGACCCAGAGGGTAGATTCATTAGAAGAGGCCATGAAACTCATGTTTCAAATAATGGCCCAATTGTCTTAGAGTACTGCTCAATTCCAGCAAACCACTACTCAATTTTTGAATGACCACATAAAATATCAAATGGGCCAACTGGCCAACTCCATCAGTGCCAGAGACAAGGGAACCTTCCTTAGTCAACCTAGAACCTAATCCCAAGGGCCAAGTTGTTCATGATCCTAAAGGTAAATGCCCGGAACAAGTCAAATCTATAATCACTCTTAGGTTGGGTACACAGGTTGATAACAAGGTCAAACTACCCAAGGAACTTGAGGAAAAATCAAGTGAAAAAGTGGAAACTGAGAAACCAAGTGTGAATCCTGAAACAATATTAGAATCAGAGAATCCATTCAATGATGAACCATCATTTAGTGAGCCCATTCCTAGTACCTATGTTCCTAAGGCACTATACCCACAGAGGCTAGGCCCAACAAAATCAATTATTCAATTGGATAAAATGCTAGAAGTATTCAAACAAGTGATGATTGATATCCTACTACTTGATGCTATCCAACAGACTCCGGCCTATGCAAAATTTCTAAAGGACCTTTGCACTTTCAAAAGGACTACCAATGTGCCCAAAAAGGCTTTTCTAGCTCAACAAGCTTGCTCAATCATTTCCAGTCCAACCTCGATCAAATACAAAGACCTAGGGTGTCCTACCATTTCTTGTCAGATAGGGGACCATCACATAGAAAAAGCTTTACAAGACTTGGGTGCAAGTCTGAACCTTCTTCTGTACTCTGTTTATGAAGAATTAGGTTGGGGGGAGTTGAAAAAGACCCATGTGACCTTGCAATTGGCTGATGCATCGATTCGATACCTCAAGGGGGTAGTTGAAAACATTCTTATCAAAGTCGGAGACTTTGTGTTTTCTGACGATTTTGTTGTTTTGAATATCAAACACACATCTAGGACTGAAACTAAAATTCCAATAATCTTGGGGAGACCATTCCTTGCCACCTTAAATGCCTTCATCAATTGTAGGAATGAAGTGATGTAAATTTCTTTTGGGACCATATCCAAGTGAACATTTATAATGTCAGTAAGCAACCTCTTGATGAGGATGATGGGGTTTTCGAAGTTAGTTACATTCATGAATTGGTGGAAAATCACTTACCCCATTTGAAACTTGAAGATCCACTAGAGGCTTGTCTGACCCACTTTGGAAGTGATTTTGATGTATATGGACATATTGAGGAAGTTAATGCATTGTTAGACTGAACCCCATCCATGGATTGCTCTAGGTGGCAATAAAAGCATGAGATTCTGACTCCATCTGCTCCCCCACCTGTCCCATCAATTGTAGAGCCCCTAAGTTAGAACTTAAGCAGTTGCCGGATACCTAGAAATATGTATTTTTAGGCCCGCTAGAAGTGATTATAGCTTCAGACTTAGACCTTGTCCAAGAGGAAAAACTCGTGAAAATTTTGGATGAGCATAAGAAAGCTGTAGGGTGGTCCATTATAGATATCAAAGGAATTAGCCCATCTGTAGTCCAACATAGAATTCATTTGGAAGAAAATGAAAAAACTTCTCGTAAACCACAAAGGCGACTAAACCCTGCAGTGAAGGAAGTGGTTAAGTCGAAAGTCTTAAAATTACTCGATGCAGGGGTGCTTTACCCTATATCTGATAGTGCATGGGTGAGCCTGGTTCAAGTGGTATCAAAGAAATCTGGAATATCAGTGGTTCAAAATGAAGGCAATGAATTGGTACCCACTCGGATACAAACTAGATGGAAGGTATGCATTGATTATAGGAAGTTGAACTTAGTCACTCGGAAAGACCATTTTCCCCTTCCATTCATGGATCAGATGCTCGAAAGGCTAGCCGATCATGCATATTATTGATTTCTTGATAGTCATTCCGTTTGCAATCAAATCACAATTACACCCGAGGATCAGGAAAAGACCACCTTTACCTGTCCGTTTGGCACTTTCGCTTACAAGCGCATGCCCTTTGGACTATGCAATGCATCGACCACCTTTCAAAGGTGCATGTTGAGCATATTTTAGGACATTGTAGAAAGATTCATTGAGGTTTTCATGGATGATTTTTCGGTCTTTGACAATTCTTTTGAGGAGTGCTTATATCATTTGTCCCTGGTATTTGAAAGATGCAAAGAAAAGAATCTAGTATTAAATTTGGAGAAATGTCATTTTATGGTAAAAACGGGCATAAATCTGGGACACATCATTTCTGATAATGGAATTGAGGTGGACAAAGCAAAAATTGATTTGATATCCAAATTGCCACCACCAAAATCATTTAAGAAGATTTGATCATTCCTGAGCCATGTTGGTTTTTATCGTAGATTCATCAAGAATTTTAGTAAAATTGCTAAACTTTTGTGCAAATTGCTGACAAAAGAGGCCTCGTTTGAATTTGATGAGAAGTGTCTAAAGGCTTTTGAGAAATTGAAAAGGGAACTAACCTCAGCCTCTATAATTCATCCACCTAACTGGACCATTCCATTTGAGCTAATGTGTGATGCATCCGATACTGCTATTGGAGCTGTTTTGGGTCAACGGGTTGGGAAGCTACCTCATATGATTTACTATGCTAGTAGGACCCTCAATGATGCACAGCTAAATTACACAACCACTGAAAAAGAATTGTTAGCTGTGATTTTTACCTTAGAGGATTTTCGGTCCTACTTGATAGGGTCCAAAGTCATCATCTATACAGATCATGCAGCTTTGAGATACCTTCTATCAAAAAAGGATGCAAACGCCCGATTGATAGGTGGATCCTTTTGCTACAAGAGTTTGATTTGGAAATAAGAGATAAAAAAGGAAGTGAGAATGTTGTAGCAGACCATCCTTCGATGATACCTTTAGAGCCATCAGATAAGGTCCCACTGAATGAGAATTTTCCTGATGAACAATTGCTCAGTATTTCCCAAATCCCCTTATTTGCAGATATAATCAATTACCTTGTTACAGGGGAGATACCCACCCATTGGTCAAAATAGGATCGATCAAGATTTCTAGCTAAGGTCAAGCACTTTTTCTAGGATGACCCGTATCTTTTTAAGTACTACCCAGACCAGATCATCAGGAGATGCATTCCTGATCATGACCTTTATTCAGTCATTTCCTTCTTCCATGATCGTGCTTGTGGGGGCCACTTTAGTTCGAAAAAGACAGGTGCAAAAGTTTTGCAGTGTGGATTTTACTGGCCCACTATCTTTAAAGATTGCCACACTTTCTGTTTGAATTGTGAGAGGTGTCAAAAGCTTGGCAAGCTCAATCGAAGGAACATGATACCCTTGAATCCCATATTTGTGGTGGAAATTTTTAATGTGTGGGGAATTGACTTCATGGGGTCATTTCCAAATTCCTTTAGAAATCTTTACATTTTGCAGGTAGTAGACTATATTTTTCAAGTGGGTAGAAGCCATACCATCAAAGAAGAATGACCACCATGAGGTGATTAAGTTCGTGAGAGATCATTTCTTTTCTCGCTTTGGTACCCCTAGAGCGATCATTAGTGACGGAGGCGCTCACTTTTACAACTGTCTTTTTGAGCATTTGTTGAAAAAATATTCCGTCACCTATAAGGTTGTTACACCTTATCACTCACAAACAAGTGGCCAAGCGGAAATTTCAAATAGACAAATTAAACAAATTCTGGAAAAGACGGTCAATCCCACTTGGAAAGACTGGTCTTTGCGATTGATCGACGCACTGTGGGCTTATTGAACCGCTTACAAGACCCCTATTGGGATGTCCCCATATAGGTTGGTCTATGGTAAGGCATGCCACTTGCCTGTTGAATTGGAGCACAGAGCTTATTGGGCCATTAAGAAGTTTAATTTTGACTTACCCACTGCGGGTACACTGCGCAAATTGTAACTCAATGAGTTGGAAGAACTTCGAAATGATGCCTATGAGAATGCCAAGATCTACAAGGAAAGAATGAAGTTGAACCATCATAAGTCAATTTTATGAAAATCCTCTGAACCGGGTATGAAAGTCCTTCTGTATAACTCCCAGTTACACCTATTTCCAGGGAAGTTACGAACTCGATGGACTGGTCCATTCATTGTCAGGAATGTTTACATTTATGGTGCTGTGGAAATTGAAAATCCTAAGAATGGAGATGTTTTCCAGGTGAATGGTCAACGGTTGAAACCTTTTCTGGAACTCAAGGATAAAAACATTAAGGATATCCTTCTGAAAGACCCAACTTCCATGACTAATAATTTCTGGTCATGTCGGGCTGACGACATTAAATTTAGCGCTGTTTGGGAGGCAACCCAATTTTGGAAGGTAATTGAGTTGGTTGATCACATTCTTTTGTAATCACCCCATATAGTAAGATGTTTCAATTTTCGTTATTATTCATTTTCACGTTACACATGCATTCATAACATTAAGGACAATGTTGAATTTAGATTTGGGGGTGTGAGTTAGAACTTGACATGTGATAATTTGTTAAATTATCATTCTACATTTTCTTTTTCATTTTTCAGGAGTTTAAAAAAATTTTGTTAGAGAGAAACTTCCGAGAGAATTTTTATTGGCTGAAGATATTTATTTTAGGCAAAAGAAAACAATGGTTTACTATTTTATTTACGAAAAGAGTTTTTGGAAAAGTGCTGAATTTCGATCCCTCACTTTTACACAGGTTGTATACGTTTTCAAGGTTTTGAATGTGAAGCGATGATTTTCATTTTTCTTTGATAATTAAAAAAAAAGGAAAATCGACCCTTAGTGTACAGAGCTTCCTGGTTTGACGGGTGGATACATAAAAAGGGCTGCCTATTGTTGGGGACCACAAAAAAAAAAGAAAAAATAAAAAAAAGTGTTTAGTTAAAAGTCTTGAAAAGAATAAAAAGTTTTGTGACTAGTTTGGATTCGTAGCCTTTTTAACCTGAGTTAGTAAGCCCTTAGGGGTATTTACATACCTAGTGCCCTAAAGCCATCTGGTTTGGGAGTCACTGGCCTAATGCTCATTACATGGGTTAATTAAAAAGCTTAAGGAACCTAGACATTGCACAGTCACATGTGTGTGTTTGAAAAAAAAATTGCAACCTTTGAAAAGACAGTAGTGCGAAAGCCGCCATTATTGCCTTAAGAGGAAGATTATTTTTCTTTGCTAAGTTTAGGCGGGCCAGAATTCAAAAAATATATATATATATATTCACGGAAGTTCTTGGTGGATAATTTGATGCTTATTACGTATACATACTTTTCACCGTGCACGATCGGTTAACATGATTTCGAAAATTTCTGACCAAAAAATGGGATTGGTGAACCAAATTTAAGATTTGTCTTTGAAAATTCCGAGAACCAAGAATAGTCAGTGTCTATCGATTTTCACTTGGAAGAAGTTTCCCTAGATTTTGATAGGTTTTAAACATCTTTTGCAAAAAAAAAAAAAAAAAAAGAATTTTGTGGGTATATTCACTGCAAACCCTCACGAGGCACAACTCATCCACTAGGGGGAACATATGGGTTTAAGGGCTTGTTGCATACGCTAAATGCAACCGAAAATACCAGCGAAAGTGGTTTTATTTTCATATGTACTTTCTTAAATTAGGTTAAAGAACTTCAAACCTTTTTGCTCGCAACTTTTGCTAATGGGACTAGCAAAATGCTGGTTGGGGGTGTGTTGAGTTCATGAATTTGCACATTTACACATCATTTTAGGATGAATTGAGGATTTAATTAGGTGAATTGCATCATTATTCATCTAATTTCATCATTTTATGCATTTTCATCTAGGAACCTGAATTCTCACACTATGAGATAGTGTGATTTGTCTCGATCATCAGAATGTAAGATTTTGGATTACAGTGCTGGTACATTAGATGTATTGAAGGACGATGAGAAACACCTTATAGAATACTGTCTCGATTTTAAAGTCTGCTCTCATAATTCCCTACAATAGGCTCTCAATCCTGAGACATTGATGAACCCAAGTTTCTATCTATTCATTTGCTTTGAGTCACCAATGAGTGAGGCCAACTGTAGGTCAACACCTCGATGTCTTGGGTACGTGGTAGTAGGACTGTGGGAATATCTAATAGTCAAGATGGAATCTATCTATATTATCCCCTTGTGCTATGGATTTGTCATTAGTAAGTGCGCACCCATCTCGATTAAGAGTTAATTGGATGGTATTGATGATCACTGTGATTAATTGTAGCTTAAGGATAATAAGATGTGGATCTAAGATTGGAAGAGACATATTTATTCCAATTGATCCATGGATATTGATAGAGGGGCCTACTTGTGGTAATTGGGAAGTTTAGGGTATTCTTTGTAATTTATTCCTAAGACTAGAGTGCAATTGCATCTATATAGTGGTGTTATTTGCAATTAACTATGGGCCCAGATTGCACATGAGATGTGGGGTGGCGGTGTCCTAGTTGGAGCCAGCTTTCTGTGGAATCTCTAGTGGTCCCCATGCTAGCCTAAGTTATTAGAAAGAATGTTTTGTGTTATAAAAGGAGGACATACACCCCTTGGACGTCCATACTAGGAGTCCACACCCAAGCACCTCTTTTGTGCAATTGTTGCACACCTTTCTCTCCTCTCTTTTTCTTCTAGTTCCTTGGAGTTTCTAGTTCGGTTTTCTTTTGAAGTTTCAATCAATCTTCTTGAGAAAAGAGATTTGATAGTGGGTTATAGCGTGGAAGACAACAAGGTCTTGGATATCCTAATTTGCTTCAAGAAGAGTTCTTGTTCAAATAATTGTTTTCTTTTTCATTAGAGCACTACCGGGCTCCAAAGGTTTTATTGCTATACATGATTGATGAGAAGGAGATATTGCATCCTGGATATGGTTTATGGCCTTATGGGTACTTGATCCCTGAGTCAAGTGGATCAAAAGTTTTGAAAATCTATCCATGTGGGCCACCTACTTCCAACAGTCCCAAGTAGTTTGGCGCCAATTTTTCAAAGGTGGCTAGCATGGAGGTAAAGCCCCATGAGGTTCCCTACCGCATCTAACTTGAAAAGGGGTCCTGGCAGGATGTACAGGGCTCTATAGGGATTTTACCGATAAATTCCTCTAATACATTTGGAAAGGATGGTTGGTCCCAAGACAAAACTTGTGAAGGCACGACCCTTTTAGTAAGTATAGGTCACGTTTGAAGTACATTTGTAGGTCCAAGGCATTAAATTTTGACATGAGTTGGTCCATTAGCAAAACGTCAGTCCAAATTGCATTACATGGCCTAAACTGTGGGCCTGTCTGGAAACTCTTACCATTTTAAAATATAACTGGTTAAAGAATTTATTTAAAATAGAGGTTTTTTCATCAGACCATTTCAGAAATAAATCATTTGGTAATGCCTAATTAGAAAACACATAGTAAAAGATATGCAGAAAAACTCTTTCTAAAAACCAAAATTACTTTGATTTAAAGACGACGAGTGCTACGATGCAAGACATCTGCTAGAGCCCCGCAGATCATGAAACGGGTGGGGATCGAAAGATTCAACTAGGACCACTGCAGATACGAAATTCAAGTCGATTTAAGGATCATAATCCCTTGATCTCTAGCCCGCAAGTGTAACAACCTCAACTAAAAAAAATAAGTAAAAGAAACACAATAGATCCCATGGTCCAGTCCATTGGGATTGATCATATAGTGGGCCCCATTTGTTACTTCTAAAAAAAAAAAAAAAAAACCCTCATTCGATTAGATAGATGTTCATGTAAACCTTTCCAAACCAACCGTCCAAACAGGGCCTACAGATGTTTGGGCTGGTCCGGGCCCAGTTTGTAATGTAAATAGTTCTGCCCGCTGCACTTCTTCAAAAGCTTGCTCAGAAGCACACGGAGGGAGAGGGAGGGAAACCAGGAAGAAAGCTAGGGTTCTAGAGAATGTTCCGAGCTACCAACCGATCCCATCTTCTAAAGGTCAGTCTCAGTCTTCTTTCTTCTTCATCCTGAGCTTCTCAAATGGTTTTTCAAAACATGCTGCTGCATTTATGTTTATGCTGATTCTTATTGCAATTCATCATTTTGAGGATGCGTTTGGATGTACCCTCAAATCCCAATCCATGCCCACTTTTAATTGGATTCTAAGAAGACCCAAATGGGTTTGGGGGCAGGATTAAATCTAATATCGATTATTGAACTGCAGACACAGGAGAAGTCAAGTGAATGATTACCATATCTTTATTTTCCCTTGTTCTTTGTTCATATTGATAGTGTTGAAGATTGATAGTGTTGAAGTGAAGATTTTTCCATATTGTGGAGGGTTATTATTTACTTCAACTAGAGGGCGGCTAGTGTAACTTTATACATTTGTTTGCCTTTGTTGGTAATTACTGTTTACAATGTTAGTCAAGTTTTGTATCTAAATGCAGCTGAAGATGAACTGAGTAGTTGATATATGTGTAGTGGAAGGGTATATAATTTGATTTGAAAGAGTTGATGATCTTGATGTTCCTTTTTTCCTTCTTTTTTTCAGTTTGTTTTGTTTTTTGCTACATGGAGGACTTGAACTCTCGCAGTTTATTTTTAAGAGAGGGTGTCTAATATATATATATATATATATATATATATATATATATATATTAATGTTTGGAAAATGGGAATTTTAAAATTGAAATGGTTGCTGAAAGCATGATGACGAAGTTTTAATTCAGGGGGAAAAAAGAAAGGCAAAAAGAAAAAAACTGGAGGCAATTATTTGATCCTAATCGTCATCATCACCATCATCATTGAAGCCTTATCAGTCATCCCATCTATCTATCTATTTATTTATTTATTTTTGGAAAAGGGTTTCAATTGTTATTCTGTGAAATATTAGAAAAGAATTGTGGAAATAAAATTTGGGAGATTTTTCTTATATGTGATTTTGGGGGAGTTAAGAAAATGATTTAGTGTCAGTTACTCTTCTCTTAGTTTCTTCTTTTGTATTTCCCTTTAATTTGGTTTGTAATTTTACAAGTAATTTGAAAATCTTGAATTATTCATGAAGAAATGCGAATTATAATCCAATAAAATATTTGAGAAGAACGAAAACCTCTCATGATTCACTGACTTCTTGATAAAATAAGTGTATATGGTAACTACGGAGGAATTTCTTTTTATTATTATTATTAATAATTTAAAGTGCATGTGAAATGTTGTCACTTCTATTAAGTATGAAAAGACTTATAGCTGATTTTCTGTTTTAATTTTTCTTCTTTTCGGTTCTTCATTGGACAGCCTCAACTCTTAATTTGCATGCTAATAAGTGACGTTACCTACAAAAGAAGAGAGTGATGGGCAATTAGACCCTGGACCTGGGGACCAAAAATTGGTAGGCCCTCTTTGGCGATGGGCAACTGGACTAAAGATGTTGATTTTCCTCCTCTCTCTATTTTTGGAATCTATGGAAATTAGGAATCATGTTCATGTTTAAGGTGTTGGTTTCAAAATATTTTTGAATCCAAACTCAGTAATGATTCGTATATTTCTTGGTTCAAAGAGTTTGGATTTTAACACATGGTTCATGACTTTGCATAGGATAATGTCAAAAACTTCATGTAACAACCTATATATTGGTTATGAATATGTTGGGATTTATCTATTGAGGAAGATAGAATTAATGCTTTGTTACTGGGTTGAATCGTATCCCTAAAAAAAGAAAGAAAGAAAGAAGTTGGAATCGGTTCCGGAACTAGATCCTGGTCCTTCTATCCGAACTGAGTCCTGAACTAGGAAATAGGTTCCGAGCGGGAACTAGATTTGGAACTGTTCCGGTTCCTGGTCCAGTATGGTTCCAGTGGGATCGGTTCTGGAACTAGATCCTGGTCCTCTTATCGGAACTAAGTCAAGAACTAGGAAATAGGTTCCTAGCGGAAACCAGATCTGGAACTGTTCCAGTTCCTGGTCTAGTGTGGTTCCAGCCCGGAAGTGACCTATTTGCATCCCTAGTAAAACCCTATTAATGAAGTGAGCTTATAATTGAAAACTCTTTATATATTAGTCTTTACTAAATGTGGTACATTGTGGCTTGCGAAAACAAATGAACTGCAATGTACCATCAGTAGGTGTTTTGTTTTCGATATTGGAGGGTGCCCCAACCCTTCGGGGCCGGATTAATCCCTTAGGGCCTAAGAGGAGCCGGGTAAATCCCCTATGTCCCTAGTGTGGTAGCACAATTTTAAACCCTCAACCTCGGTAAGCAAATCCTAGTCCTAGGCCAACTGAGCTATCCCTCGGGGTTACCATCAATAGGTAGTTTCATGGGGATAAAGGAAAAAATTTGTATCAACGTTAACTTATTCATTAATTGTAAAGATTGTTAAGCCCTATGGATTCTTAGAAGGCATTACAATACGATTATATGAGGGCAGTACTGTTAAGCACAAGATTACATATCATTTTAGGATATTAATAAAATGCATATCATATCGTCATGGATTTGCATGAATGCATATAAGCTATAATTTATAGGTTTCTTGCAATCACTGTTAACTAAATCTCCAATTGTAGGTTTCTTTATTTCTTTGATTGCATGATTGCTAAATGATGGATTTCATTGGGAACTTATTCTATATAAGACGGGGGCTTGAAAGAAACTAAGAATAATAAATGAATAACAATTATCCCATTTTGTTATAAAAGAAACAATTATCCCATTTTCCATTTTTTTATTTTTTTTTGAGATTTCTCCCCTTAGTGAGAACATTTTGACATTTTGTAGAGTTCTTGAACAACTTCAATTTTAGGGGCTAACAACTGGTATTAGAGTCCTTGTGGTCTCTAGGGAAATGGCAGGCCAAAGACAATCACAAATGTGCAAAGAAGACAGACATTGATCTACTTAAGGAAATCTCCGACAAACAGTCACGTGCTCTTGATGAGATTAGACAACTGATCTTGGGCATGAATCACAAATATGATCATCTATCCAATACCATCATGAGTGTGGAAGACGAGGACACGAGGTCTATCCATTTGAGCCAGTGAAGAGCAATCGAACAATTTTGAGGGATATTTTGGACCCCAAAGTAGTGCGAGCAGTTCTTTTCAAACACTTGGATTAGCTATTTAAAGTTTGATGGAGAGGATCTGGTTGGATGGATTGCTCTAGCTGAGCAATTTTTTGAATTTAATCATAGCCCGAATCATGAACACGTTTCATTGGCGGGGTTCCACATAGAACAAGAGGCGCTACAATGGCTTTCATGTTTGAAGAAAACCAATGGTAGACCATGCTGGTATGTGTTTACCAAACTCATGTGTTCTTGTACAGGCCCAACGAAATGGATTTTATGTCCTATGATGTCCAGATATGGGTATGGGTACGAGTACGGACATGGGGATCAGGGGTATGTCTTTGCACTCTTGAAAATTTAGGACACGGATATGGATATGACTGTCCTAATTTTTTCTTTATATCACTTTTGAATTAATGAAATTATCATTGCTAATGTTCTTTTCTAACATTTTTATGTTAAGAAGTAAGAAGAAGTAATGGATTTGGTAAGTAGGATAAGCTAAACTTGTGCGATAGAAGTATCAGAGCACTATCGGGGGTGCGTACAAGTGTTGTATCAGTTCGAAATAGATACTTTGGGACTGTATTGGTATCTAGGTATCATAGTTTATGATGTTTCTCATGAAGCTGACCTAGACCTAAATGGCCTATCATTATCAAGCAGAGTTTGAATGGCTATTCACATGATTGACAATCACCAATGAAGCCTCTCTAATTTTTTTTTGATATCGAACAAAGCCTCTGTAATGAGTTGCTTTATTGGAGGGTTAAGGACCAATATTTGTCACATTGTCCAAATGTTCCAACCAATTACACTAGCAGCAACAATTGGGTTAACTCGACTAAGGTACAATGAGCTTGCAGCCAATCGCCCCAACCATTGACCATTGAGCAGCCAACTGCTGCCACCACCTACAGCCCTGCACCCATTAACAACCTCAAAGACACTTACAAACATCTATACCCATCAAGTGGTTGACACCTGTAGAGATGAAAGTAAGGCACAATAAGGTCCTCTGCTACAATTGTCATGTGCAGTTTAAGCCAAGACATCATTGTAAGCAACAGATGTTTTTCTTGCTTGATGTGGAAGTGCCAGGTGATGTGGAAGATGAAGCACTGATGTGAAGCATAATTAGTTGAGATCTGGGTCCAAGCTCTATCTGGGCATTCATCGCTGCAGACTATCTGGGCATTTGAACAACAATCGATTGAAATCCTCATTGATTCGGGCAGCACTCACAATTTCATTGATCCAACTACTGCCAAACAGATTGGTTGCCTTATGCATGCAAGGGAATGTCTTAACATTATGGTGGCTATTGGCAGCAAATTTCCCTGTCATGGAAAATGTCCTATCATGTGGCTGACTATGCAAGGATATCGGTTGCATACAAATATATACGCCCTTCTTCTCAGTGCGTGACATCATGTTTGGTTCACAATGGCTCTTAACCTTATGCCCAATTTTATGGGATTTGAATGAGTGAAAAATGCAATTTTCATGTTATGGGAAAGGTTTCACTTTGAAGGAAAGAAGAATGGAGCAAAATAGACTGTGGATGCTAATCAAAATGCAGCGGTAGATTCACAAAAGGACAGCATGTGCAGTTGCATAAATTTTTTTGCGTCAACACCAACCCCATCACCGTTGCTACCAGTCTTGTCGGATGTTGAGGCATTATGTGAGGAGCCACTTAGTAGGTGTCGAGTGGTAAGCCCCATGCATTCTTAGATGGCATTACCATAATCATAAGAGGGCATTATTTTCAAGCCCTCGATTGCGACCATAGTAGGGTATTAATAAACTGCAAGTCATATTATCATGGATTTGCATGAATGAACGGTAGCTATTTTTTTTTTTTTTTCTGAATGATGAATGCATATTAGCCTTATCTAGTTGGTTTCTAACGATCAATAAATTTCTATTTGTAGGTTTCTCATTTATTTGATTGCGTGATTGCTAAAATCATGGATGTGATTGAAAACTTATTCTATATAAGAGAGGGGCTTGTAAAAATGAGAAATGAATAACAATTATCTCATCTTTCATTAGTGTGAACATTTTGTTGAGTGTTTGAGTAGCCTCTTGTGTAGGGCATAGCAAAAAAAAAAAAAAAAAAATCTATATGTTGAACATTGTTATTTTAATTTGTGGTTACCACCACATCTTGTAATTTTATATATATACTGCAAGATAACTGGCTTTGACATGGATCAACTTACTATTTCTTATTTTGGATAATTTTCTCTTACTAGCATCTTGATAACGGAGTGCATATTATGAGATGCATAAGTACAGGTGTCCCCAGTAATCAGAATCAGGAAGTTTTACCCCAATATTCATCCCAAGAATCGCATTCGTGGTTCAAGGGAGGTTATGCAAAGCGCTTTCCTCCCCTTTCTCGTCCTCTACCTGACCTCAAGCTCCCTCCCTACCTTCCTGATCATGTGGAATGCTATCCCACTACGATCACAACCCTTCCAAATGGACTGAAGATTGCATCTGAGAATTCTCTGGTATGTAGGTGTAATTTCTTTTTCTTTTCTCATGGGCCATGGATTTTATGTTTTCAAGATATATTTTATTGCACAGCTGTTTCTTCATTAATTAATGGGTTCTCAATTGTTCAATTTTCTGTTTGAAACTCTTCTTTCTTATGTCTGTTTAAATTTAATTGATGGCAGGGCCCTGCTGCTTGCATAGGACTATTTGTTGACTTCGGTTCTATATATGAGTCAGAGCAATCCAGTGGTGTAACACATCTTCTGGAAAGGATGGCTTTTAAAAGCACAAAAAATCGTAGTCATTTGCGTATTATTCGTGAGATTGAGGCCACTGGAAGTAATGTGGCTGCATCTGCTTCAAGGGAACAAATGTGCTACGTATACGATACATTGAAGACCTATGTGCCGGAGGCAGTTGAATTACTTATTGATTGCATTAGGAACCCAGTGTTTCTTGAGAGTGACATCAAGGAGCAGGTTTGGACATTTTTTTATGTTGGTTGTTAATAAACCTGTTGCCTTTGATTACACTTCTGTTTCTACTATTATATAAAAATATACTTTTCTGCTACTTGTCCTGGAAAGTAAAAAAGAAACGGTTATATCTATCATATACCATGCCTATATACATCATATTACCTCATTTTTCTTTCGTAATTGTTGTATCTTGTATCTTTTTGGGTGACTAATTATCTCTGTGTCATGTGGTATTGTTGATTCAGCTGGTTAAAATTAGAAGAGAAATTGGAGAAATTTCAAGCAACCCTCAACAGTTTCTTCTGGAATCACTTAATTCAGCTGGTTATTCTGGTGCGCTAGGGAATCCACTGATGGCTTCGGCATCTTCTTTAGACAGAATTGATGGATCTGTTATCAATAAATTTTACAATGTAAGCTCTGCCATGTGCCTTAACTCTTATATATTATCATCATCACCATCAAATCCTTGTCCCACCCTCAGCAGCATGAATTCTATGTTTTCTCATACTTCATGTTTCCATTGTGACAAAATTTTATATATACGCCTCTAGGTTTTGTTTTTTGTTTTTTGTTTTTGTTTTTTCTTTTTTTTTTTTTTTTCTTTTTGGGTTTACCACCAGTAGGGCTTACCTTTGAGTAATTTAGGTTGTTCACAATTTGACCCCTGGACAGGATTCTCCACTCAATAATTTTACCATCTTAGGACATATAAAGATCCCTAAACATGTTAAGATGAGATATGATGGTCTAATGTACAATTTTCTAGGGCCTGGCCAACAGTGTGATTGATTTTTCCTTTTTTGTATTGTTTTTCAAATTTTGTAGTTATCATCCCGGGCTGGTTGCTCAGCTGTTAAAGGGACATTAAAGTCCTCTAAAGGGGGAGGCAAAGTAGGTAGGATTGAGCCCTGGTTGGAGCAGGGAAGTATTGGCCTGTAATGCCTTAAGAAAAATAGATTAGATACGGGTAGCTTAGGATTCTACTGAAAAAGGGGTAAAAATGTGAAGCTATCAATATTCAATACCTTTCAATAATGAAAAAATATGGACAGGAAAATTATACTGCTGAACGGATGGTTTTGGCTGCATCTGGCATTGAGCATGAAGAGTTGTTAGCCATTGCAGAACCGCTGTTGTATGATTTACAATGTGGTCCTTCCAGGAAGGTGCCAAAGTCTGTTTATATTGGTGGGGATTTCAGACATAGAGCAGACTCTCAGGTAATTTGTAAATGCCCTGTGATTTCCCTGTTTTCATATTTCTTACGTCCTGCCACTAATGTAGTTAATCTTTTTTTTTTTTACCGTCCAAATCTGTCTGCTTGTGACCACAACTAATCTGCCAATCTCTTGACTATAGAGCACTCATGTGGCATTGGCTTTTGAAGTTCCTGGAGGTTGGCATCAAGAGAAGGAAGCAACAGCTTTGACTGTTTTGCAGGTATCTCTTCTTAGTCATTAACATGTTTTTGATTATCTCATTTATTATACATGCCTTGTGGTATTCTTGCGATTGTAAGGGACCTCATCTTGTCTTGATAACTCCATTCTCGCTTTGTAATGTTTAAAACTTTCTTGTACATTCTTCGTTGTTGCTTTCTTCTTTCATAACTTATTTCTGATCTCATCTGGGTCTTTTTTTTTTTTTCGGTGTTTGTGTGTTGTGGGGTTTTGGGTTTAGATGGAGTTCGGCCAAGTGATCTAGGGCAGATGCTGGTTCGGCTAGGCCTAGGAAGATCTGAATGTGATTCAGCTTGATGGATTGGGGCCTGGAAGTGGTGTGGCTGGGCGGGATCTGGCCTAGGAAAGTTCTGCTAGTGCTGGTTGGTGTTGTGGAGGGAGCAAAGGAGTTGATAGGTTTGACTGAATATGATTCTTGGGAAGATTGGGGGAAATTTTGGGAATTTGGAATTAGGGCTTCGGTGATGGGAATTTCGGGTTTGGGGGTTTTTGATTGGAGGCTGGGGTTATGGATGTGATGGATTAGGGGTTTGGAAGAGGTCTGGTTGAAGTAGGTTTAGGGTTTTGGAGGTTGGTAAGGGTTAGGGTTTTGGTGATTGTTGGGATGCCGAATATGGTGATGATGGTACAAAAGGGATGATGGGTGCTGATTATTGAATCCGGGTTGGATCGATCTTCGGCTCTGATACCAATTAATGCGGAACAAAAAAGAGATTGCAGGGCGGGCAGGATAAGGATGGAAGAGATAAAGGAATAGGTTAGGGTTTGATGCAGGACAAGATGCAAATCAAGCCTAACATGGAATAATGAGATAAATCTGAAAATTAATAATTAATGCAGAATTATAAATCATGACAACCACACAATCTAACATTGAAAATTAAATGGGTCATTTGATAATGTTCCAAGGCAATGTTGCAAGTCTTGCAATATAGGCCCCTCTAGTAATGAGAGGGAGGGATCCTTGTGGAAGTTAGAACTCCCACCTGCTTAGGGGCAGTCTAAATGGGTTTGGATGGCTGGGATCTTGGATTGGATGGTGGGATTTGGTAGGATGTAGTGGATCAGCAAGATATGGGCAGATAGATTAGATCTGATGGATCTGATCAAAGGAATGGTTGGCTGCTAAGGTGGATGATGGCTATGATGGTCAGGTGGTGGGATCTAAGGGTTGGATGGGTGGAGGATGAAATCAGTAGATCTAGTAGTTTAGAGGCTTTTTAGTGGTGAGGATGGTGTAGATCTACAATTGTTGGTGACTGGTTTTGGGCTGACGGGAATGGACGGGTATTCACCCAGTTGGGTATTGACTATGATGATGCTCGGCAGAGGTTGGAATGTAGCAAAGCTATGGTGTTTTGACGAAGGAATGGGTTCTGCGACTGCAGGTTTTTTTAGGGATAATGGATTTTGGGACCATTGAAGGAGGGATGGCGGATTACTGAATCTTGAATCCTAGATGGGTCGATCTTCGGCTCGATACCACATCAGAATCTTTGACACTCACATGCTTTGAAAGCATATACAACACTCCTCCTTCATGATTTCTAAGAACACCACGAACACCAGCCGTGCAGTTTTTTATGAGCTGCTCCATCCACGTTGAACATTAAAAAACACATCGGAGGACAACTCCAATACACTTTCTTCCTCTTTTTAAGCTTCCCATCAACAAACAAGCTCCCCAATTTTTCAATCCTCAAAATAATGGAGGGCAAAAGGCCTTCCCAAGGTGATTCCTTAACATTGAAAATTCTTGCATTACTCTCCTTGAATATAGACCATAAAATAGAAAAATGAATGATCCTCCACATAATCAAACCATGTCCAAACAAAGGGTTTCCTCTCCATGCCTCGAACAATTGATCTACCGACCTTTCTTTTTTTTCTTTTTCTTTTTCCTTTTTGTTCAAATTGATCTACTGATCTTGGAATACACCATGCCACCCCACATTCTATGAAAAAAATGCCCCCAAAGGGGTGAAGAAAAACTACACTGAAGGAATAAGTGATCTATTGACTCCCTCCCCCTCCCACAAAGACAGCATATATTGGAAATTGATTATGGCATGAATCCCTTCCTCAAATTGTTTGCTATTGATATCTTTCCTATAACAACCAACCAGCAAAATGCCTCAACTCTAGGAGGAGCAAGACCCTTCCAAACCAAAGCACAAGAAGACTGTAACCCATCACACTAGTCCAACTCCTTGTAAAAGGACTTTGAGAATAAAGAACTCGAAGTATTTGGTTTTTAGATGCAAGAATCAGCAACGTCCCTACATAAGAATGCATTAGAAATAAGACTCAACAAGGACTCAAACTCTCCGAACTTTGACTAGCGAAGGGCCCTCCTTAGACTCACTTCCCACGACACCTCATCCCCATGCTACACACAATGATCTCTTATTGACGACTCTTTATTGGAAGTAATCCTAAACACTCTAGGAAACAAAATAGATAAAGGACCCACCCCCATCCAATCGTCAAACCAAAAACGAACTGTCCCCCATCCCCACTTTAAAACCCACACCCTTTTCATAGACTTTACCCCTTGGTTTGGACACATCTCCAAAACTAGAAATGATAGCCTACAACCTAGACAATCTATAGCTAGGGACTCTTTTAGGGATCCACCCCCACTCATCTTCCCTATATTTAGACATTATAACCCTATAGCGATTTGGTATTTGACATAAAACCCATTTTCTAGTTAGAATCAACAAAGATAACACAAAATACCAACAAATATTGAATCTAAAGTAGTTAAATGGGATGACATTTAGGAAGAGATTAACCCATTTACTTAGATTTGAGCCCTAGCTCGTTGTAGACAATGGAGTGGAGGATGATTTTTGGGGAAACCTGAGTCGGAGACCATATCTAGGCCACCCATCACCTTCTTCCTTCTTCCTCGCTCTCCTTTTCCCGTTCTCTCCTTTTCTGTCTTTCCTTCCTCTCTTCCCTTTTCTTTCTTTCATTTCTCCTTTACTCTCTCTCTCTCTCTCTCTCTCTCTCTCTCTCTCTCTCTCTCTCTCTCTCTCTCTCTCTCTGTTTGTCAAATGGAAAAGGGGAAAGGGTGTTGAGTCCCCTCTTTTGGCTTGGGCGACAATCCTCTTAAGAGGATTGGGCCCCACGAGTTTGCCTCTTCTTTTTTTTTTTTCTTGTTTTCTTTCTTTTTTCTTTTTACAATTTCTTAATGCAAATTGGACCTCAGAATTAGAAATGAAATCCAACTGTGGGCCATGACCAAGGGGTAATTTCATTACGTCAGCGAAAACTAGTATTAATTTAAGGAACCTTAATTTTTTTTTTTTTTATTTCTCTAATAGGACCTGGTCAGGGTATTAAATTCAAAGTGGAAATCCCGTGTGGGTCCCACCTCGGCGACTTGACCCTCTAATTGTTTTTTTAAAATATATTATAAACTAGACTTTAGGTCTTAGAATTTTAAATTTGTTTTATCTAGTTTAATTGACTACTGGGGTCCCGATGCTTTGAATGTGCCAGGCATTTTATTCAATTTATAGTTTATTTTAATATTCTCAATTAACTTGAGTTAATATTTATTATTTAAATAATGATCACCTATGTAGTACTCGTCACAAATGTCATATGGATTAACTTAATTCTGGGTTGGGTCCTAATAATTTCTTTATTTAACCTGCCCCTTTGATGACAATCTGATAAAAATCGACTGAATCATCTTTTAGCACCTCCCAAGCTTCTTAACAGAGGTAAAACTAAAGCCATCTGGACCTGGCGCTTTGTCACTTTCACATTTCGTCAAAGCAACAGCCGTTTCCTCTTCCTCAAACCCACGTTCAGGGCAGGTAATGGCCTATTTAATGACCTGCAACTTGCTGGAATTTAAAAAGCTCCTGTTACTATCTGTTTTGCCAAACCAGCCCCTAAAAGTAAAATTTAATAAATATTTTGACCATTTTCTCCATCATTAGTCAAGATGTAGCCCCACGCACCCCCCCCCCCCCCCCCCCCCCCCCACACACACACACACACACACACCCCCACACCCACCCACCCCACAACACACACCCACAATGGGGTTTTCATGAATTTCTTCTTTGTTAGGAGGAACTATATGATCCTGGACATAGAATAAGTAAAGAGTATAAAAGGTTTCTTCTCAGTTTAAGTGGGGCCTCCCGCTTCTGTAATCCATAAATGTTGTTATGAATTATGATGGGTCATTCTGTAGGTGGACCATACCTCAAAACTCATCCAGATAAGAGAATTGTGACCCTACAAGTTGTGTTAAAATGGAGCAATTATTCAATAAAAATATATAATGAGATTATATGTAGATAATCTTCGAATTTTATTTTAAATTTTTTTCCTTTTTCTTTATAATTTTCGGACACATCTGTTTACTGTGGGCTGTGGGACATATCTAGTTAACTCATGCACCTGTTCTCAAGTTGAGGATTATGCAAATTCACTTTTTTTCTGGTAAATATGTAATTTCATTGTTAAGAACAATAATATCCATTCTATTTCTGTTATCTGAGCCCTGAATGTAACAGACTCTGATGGGTGGCGGCGGTTCATTCTCTGCTGGTGGTCCAGGGAAAGGGATGCATTCTCGACTATGTGAGTTGGCTGTGCAGTGAGAACTCAATTTATCACCAATCAAATGGCTACGAAGTACTAATGTCTTGATCCATCTTAGATAACTGCTCAATTTATTTGCTTTCATTGCTTTTGGCTTTTGCAAAGCAGAGCCCACAAAACTGAACCTAGGTAGATGGGATAAGGCTTGAATGGTGATGATGAATTGGAGATGGTGATTCTATTGAATTTTACACTCAAATTTTTTTTTTAAAAATTATTCCAATATGATTGTTTCAATTAGTTTGTTTGGTGTATATTTCCATGATTTGCAAGGAGAAAGGAGGCATCTTTAATTTGATGTGTATATATTGTAACAAATTTCCTATCTGATCGTTGTAACAAAAGATATGGTACGAATTTCCTTTTTTCTTTTTTCTAGCAGTAATATCTCTCTCTCTCTCACATGTTGTGGCTATGTTGATATGTTTTAGGGGTCTCCTTTTGTTTTGTTCTTCTTGTGCTTCTTTGAGCAAGTCAGTATTTTTCTTTTGTACTGTTTGCTGCTTTAATGAAAGTAACCATTTCAAAAAAAAAGTATATATATATATATTTCATGATACAGTCCACAAGGTACTCTCTAGGCTGTAATAATTTTCCATTGCCTAAATATTCGTTCATATAGGAATAAATACGTAATACGATTTATAGAGTGAAAATATGGCTGGTTAGGGTTAGCTTGAGCTCAACCCATGCCCATGGGAGTTGAATTCTTTGATGCCATGAGGTATATGGTTTTTTTCAAGGATGTCAAAATTACCCTAGAGTAGAAGAGGAGAAATAAAGAGAGAGAAGGGGAATTAGTAGGGAGAATGAGATGGTCGCTCCTTTTTAGATTGGATGGCCTCTCTTATCTATCATTTGATTCAAAATTACAAAAAAACTCTCAATATATTTTATGAATAAATCCCATTCTTAACTCATAACACTCCCTCTTAGGATTGGATGGCCTCTCTTATCTATCATTTTTTCACGAAACAAGGTTTTCACCAACCATGGTACAATACCCTGTGGTAGATCTTGTGTCTGTTTTAGAACTTGTCCAATTAACAGTGGTATACGCTTTTGCTCTAATGTGCTCGTGACATTTATATAACATACCTTGCCTTGGTGTTCCTTTCTATATATTTGAGAATTCTGTGAACAGTGGCCACATGATCAGTCCTGGGAGCACGTATGAATTGGCTGACTAAGCTAAAAGTATTGGAGATAGCAGGCCTTGTGATGGTTAGATAAATCAGCTTTCACATTGGTCTTTTATATGAATTTTTATTCTGAAGTAATTCACCACTCTCAGAGTGCAATCCATGGTTTCACTCAATTGGAGTGTCAACTGGTTTGGCCCCTAGTTTTCCTATTTTTCTGAGAAGATCCTTAGTATACTTACAATGTGAGATGACAGTCACCTTTCTTGCATTTAGCAACCTCAATGCCAAGAAAGTACTTTAGCGTTCCAAGGTCTTTGTTTTCGACCTCAGTTCCCAGATAGGCTTAGTTTCTTAATCTTTTCATTATCATTGCTGCTATCTTCAATATCACCAGCATGCGCAATTAGCATTACCACTCCCATTTTTCTTCTTCACTAAACATAGTATGATCTGCAGAGCATCTCTTGTATCCGTATTTGATCACTGCCTTATTGAACCTGTCAAACCAAGCCTGAAGCGTCTATTTTAGTCCATACGAAGACTTTTTGAGTCAACATACTTTACCTTCTTGTCCTTTTACCTCGAAGCCTGAGGTATTCATATAGACTTGCTCTTGTTAGTCTCCGTGAAGAAATGCATTTTTCACAGCCATCTATTACAATGGCTAAGAAATTTCACTACTAATGATAATATTACTCTAACAAAATTTAGCTTAGGAACTAGAGAAAAAGTCTCGATGTCCCATACGCGTGGCTAAATCATTTGGCAATAAGCCTTGCAATTGTATCTTTGAATTGTCCCATCTGGATTATGGTTCAGTTTGGACACCCACTTACATACCATATTATGTTTCCCTTCGGGTAATGTTGTCAATTTCCACGTGCCATTTTTCTTAAAACCCTGCATTTATACAATCATGGCATTCTTCCACTTAGGAAGAGAAAATGCCTTAAATACACGCGTAAGTATACGTTTGATAAAAACTTAGTGACAGGCATGAAAGTAGGTGACAGACAATGATAAGTAACAAAACTTTGAATTGGTTGACGAGTAACACATGATTATATACCTTTACAAAGTACAACTGGAAGATCAAGATCATTGGATTATCTGACTTGGGAAGATCTGACTTTGCTGAGATGGAGTGTCCCAGTTTGGGGCTTCAGTTGATGTTGGCTCGGGTGTAAATAGTGGTCTTGGCTCTAGTCTTTTCTTTTCTTCTAGAGAACACTTGTATTGGTTTCTCCGATGCTTCTGATTCTTGTTCTTCCCAGGAGGCTGAGATTCTTGGTTGTTGCCATCATTTTCAAGGCCTTGCCACAGATGAGGCATAGATTGAATAAGAGGCAAAGGCTTCTCCTTACTCTCTTCATGTTTTAGATCTTTACTTTCTTATGAGTAATATGGAATATCTTCATGAAATGTAACATCCATCGTGACAAATACTCTACGAATTTTTTCCAGGAAGATATCATTACCCTTTTATCCTTTCTGAGAGCTTGCATAATCCCACAAATATATACTTTGTTGCTTTTTCGTTGTTATTTAGAGATATGTATGAAACATGTAGACCCAAACAGCTTAAGTGGAACTGGAAACAGCAGAGCACTTGGACACGTGACTTTCACTGGATTTTTTCCTCCTAACACTTCTGATGGAATTCAATTTATCCAGAAAGTTATTGTCAATACCCAATCTGACCAATATGATTTGATTATGACGAGAAGAGTTTGTGGCTTATAGAAAAAAAGCCTATTCTTATGTTCAACATCTCCATACTGCTCTGGTGTATATGCAAACAATGTCTATAAATTGATTCCATTGTCTGATAGATAAGACTGGAATTTCTTTGATATGTATTCTTCACCATTACTAGACCTCAATGCCTTGATTTTCCTGTCAAATTTGGTTTTGACCATTTTATGGAAGATTCTAAACACTTGTACCACCTTATCTGTTGATTTCATGAGATACACCCCAGTACATCCAATATCACCATTAGTAAAAGTTACAAAATTCTGAAGTCCACGCACAGAAGTAAAAGAGGAGCATACCAAACATCAAAGGACAACTACTCATCTTGTCAATATTAACTCGGTCAGCATTCTACGGTTCTCAACAAATCGATTAATTTTACAATCAAAACTCTTACCACTATTTCTAATATTTTGACATAGTGCGGGAAGGGAAGAATAGCCAATAGGCTAATCTTCAAGTCAAAGGCTTAGGGATAGGGATCCATAGAATCGAAAATGTCTTGGTCTCACACCATAGACACAACCGAGAGAAAAACTCAGAGGAGAAATTTTATTAATCAATCAGATTATGTATAAGAGGGATTGCAATCCTTTATATAGACTCTAAGCCCTAATCTATTCTTGGAAATAATTCTAATTAAAATAAAAGTCTAAATCAATTAAGATTCTCTACTATGAAACTTCCTAAATATTGTCATGGCTATCTCTAAGATTCAGGTACTAGTTGAAAATAGAAATAAGACTGCACGTTGCATGATTTGGATGTCTCCTTCAGCTTTAATGGGCCTAGTAGTGTAACGCCCCAAAATCTGTGCGCCTCAAATCTCGGAACGCTCTGGGAAAGTATCCTAGAGAAGCATAAAGTCCAATAAGATAGGCGAGTATGAATCTCATAAGAGCAAGTAAATGAGCAATGCCCTACAATTTTATTTCATTTTAAGGGATTACAAGGTACTTTCCGTACTTAAACTAAGTACGATCCTAGGTCAACACGGCTAGCTACAAATAAAGGGAAGAACAGCGAATCTATGGGATCGATATATCTCGATGCACCAGCCGCATCACTCTCTGAACACTGCGGCAACAAATCAACTACCAATCAAAGGAAGAGGGAGAGATACCTAAAAGCACCAAGGATTGGGTCAAGCTCGATGAGCCAGGAAAATAGGCATGTTTAGATGGCAATACATTATATTAACAGATAAGGATAGTTGTACTTGCGTGATTAGTATCTCGATAACAAATATAGAATATCAGAGTACAATAGAAATGGTGTGGAGTATAGTGTATGAACAATAATCGAGATGGGAATATAACAGATGTTTGATACAACATATCAGGTAAGTAACAGAATCCATCATCATCACTATATCATCTAAACCATAAGAGCACATAAGTGTCACCAGCAATATAGATAACCCAAGGAAGTAGCCTTACAATGTCCGTGACTATCGTATCTAAATCCAACTATATCAATGCTAGCAGTTAAAGGCACTAAGCAACATCATCTATAATACATAATAATCATACATCCAATATATATCCATAGGAGCACATAAAGGTACGTCCACAGTTGAAGTACAAGGGACGTGGGGGGTAAGATCCAGCCCATTGTCGTTGTCCCAACAACTGTCGATGGACATCAACCATGAGGGTCATAGCCACCTATCGCTGCTGTCTCATCAAATAGGAGCGTACAAGAGTCCATCTCATCCATCAATATCCATAGCCACGACCAAGTCCCAGTGATTGGTCTTATGTGCTATCTCAATCATTAACATCCATAGCCACGGCTAAGTCCCAGCCATTGATCTTACGTGTTATCTTAACATCAATATCCATCCACACGTACCTGGTCTAAATGCCTGCGGTCTTGGTACTCCGAAGGTACCTACTGTACTTAACCACATCTCAATATCAATATACATGCCGGTACCAGAATCCCTCGGCAGTCCACCGAACATCCACAATCCTACAGACCACTGGGTGGGGGTACTCCGAATCGGATCGCCTTATTATCTTTGATATGAGACTATATTAGTCAAGGGTATGAGTCACGAAGTTCGGGTATAGCTAATCCATCCTCGTGATTCCCAATAGTTAATAATGCATACCCTTGTGTACTCCGCTTCTTTATACGCTTAATTAATATTATCCCATTATACGGTCCATTCATCAATATCTACCGTTAAGTTCCCAATATTGTAGGTTAGGACTTCAAGTGCAATGCCCTGACTCCTCATCCAATATGGACCGTGATTATGGATCAGAGCCCAAGTGCGATGCCCTGATTTGTAATACCTCCCAAGGCCTACATCCAAGGTTCGGACCCACCAGCCAGCCATAGTGTTCGTTCTCAACAATACAAGTACCATATGTCTCAATTCATCACAATTGCTGCCCTTCTCTTCAGGTCCTGGTTCCCACTTCACCTAAGACAGTGATCACGAGGTCCCAGATGCTTATTAAGTATCCTTGGTGCTCCTGTAGGTGTATAGCATCATAGGATGTTCATAACCATTGAATCGGGTTCCGTTTTATAACCCAAGACCCTGCATAGGTGGCTACACGGGTCAAGGTTAAGCCCGGCCCTTGACTTGTGACTAGCGTATTCCAAACAGTTCAAATGGAAAGTCAACGGGGCCCACACATGATCAAATCATAAAAGGAACCACATCTGAGAAATGGCTGTCTGCAGTGTACTGGGTCGACATCATGGGTCATCGGGTCGACCTGATACACTGCGAAAGGGGACAAAACCTGGGAAGTAGAATTCACAATCCACAATGTTCCCGGTCGACCTGGAGGGTCCTCTGATCAAGCTGGTACAATGGGGCATTTTCCCAAAAACCTGGCAGGTGGGGGAATCCACAATGTGGCCGGTCGACCTGGTACACTGGGTTTTGAACCCTGAGTACATTTTCTGCTCTCAGTTGTGGTGAAGTCTGTAGTATGCCCGGTCGACATCATAAGTGATTAGGTTGACCGGGTACACATGAAATCCTGATTTTCAAGATTCTGTCCTTTTTCATTTTCATCAAAACTCCATCAAATGGATCCCGGATCTACTCCAATCATCTCCAAACACCAAGTACACCTCCCACCCACATCATGATTCCATCTTAAATGAGCCATGGATCTTCCAAATGGAGGATTCCCATCCATCCATGGCCAAAAATCATATAATAATGGCTTAGAATAACAATCCCACACATCATATCATCCAATCAACCATCCAAATACAGAAATCATGCCAAACTTCCATAAAAGACAACAATTAACAATCTAAGCATATTAATCAACTTAATTATCGAATGTAAGCATGTCTACTTGCCTAATTGGGAAAAAACTCCACAAGTGGCTTGGCTTTACTCCAATTGCTCTAAGATCACTCCAATAGCTGGATCTACAATCTCTACACCCATTCCCAAATAGAGAAGCGCATAAGAAAGGGGATTCTAATAGAAAGAACTATTCTACAAGGAAATTGGAAAGAGGGAATGAGGATTACCTTCAATTGGAGAGGGGTGAGAGATTTAGAAGATGGGATGAGTTCCCTAGCTTGAAGATAGCTAAACCTTGATGAGAGTCTCATCTTTTGGCAATTGGAAGCCCTAGATCTAGAGAGAGAAAGAAGAGAGAGAATGTAGTGAAATGAAGGGAGAGATGGTATGAAACGTTTGGGAGAGATGGGAGGGAGTTTCTCTTATAGCATTTGGATGGGTTAGTTTGTCTACAATACCCTCTCTTGCTAATGTTGCTTTAGGATAAGGATGGGGGTATTCATGGAAGGTTTAAATAGAATGACCAAAGGGTCCTTGGTTGTTAATAGAAATAAAGGATAAGGACTAGGGTAGTTTAGTTATCCATATTTAATGACAAGGTACCCTCAAATGAGTGGTTGTAAATGAAGGAGCCTAAGGGCAATAAAGGTAGGCTAATTATAATGACTAGAGTGCTCATGGTTACTTGGTTGATAATGAAGGAGGCCAATGTTACTTAAGGGTGGTTTAGGTAGGAAGACTAGAGTACCCTCATATAATTAATGGGCTAATAGGTTAGGACATGGGTAATTGGGCCATTCTAAGTTAGTTGCACAACTCTGATGCAGGCCCTAGGGTTAGGGCTAGCGGGAGTGCCAAAGCACCGTGTCAAAAACACCTCAAACGCAAACTATCTCCATGAGGAAACACCTCTCCAAGGGAAAATCCCAATTTTATTCAATTCCAAATTCTGAGATTCTTATCTCTACAATGCAATATAAATAGGCAAAGCAAACTTAGGCCTAGGACAATCCCATCTAATGATGGAAACTAACCTAATCATTAGGAAACTAAATAAATTGGAATGCTAATCCTAATTACAATCCTAATTACAATAAATTAGGAAGCTACTAAAAAAAATATTCCTAAAATTGTCTTTGGTGGTACCAGTGGTGGCCCGTTCTGCATCATTCCCCCCTGGTTAAAAGAAGAGTTTGACGTTGAACTCGGGTCTTCCTCATGTTGTCTCTGTAGACATGGCGTACGTGAAGCACTTCCTTTGTAGCATGGACCCTTGATTTCTTCTTCGGTGATTCTGGTTTCTTGGGATAGAGGGTAACTTCCTTTTCACCGTGCATGAAGGTTTATGTGTTGTGCATCCCATGATTGCTATTCTTGTCATACATCCATGGGCGACCCAATATGATGTCTCCATTGTCCATTGGTAGCACATCGCACCAAATTATATCTTTATAATCATCGCAAAGTGCAAAAGTAACCCAACATGTATGTCGCACTTGCGCTTCATCACCCGTCATTAGCCATTTAACAAAGTAGGGACGATTGTGCCTGTAAACCTTCAGCTTTAAGCGAGCAACAAGAGATTGGGAGATGATATTTTCACAACTTCCTCCATAAATCACAACTGTACATTTATGTCCATGTAATGTACCTGTGGAACCAAAAATATTTTTTTGCAACCATCTGTTTTCAACAGCGGGATGAGACTCTTATTGTACGAAGAGAATTTCACCATCTTTTTCAGCTACTATTTCCTCCACTTCTTCTGATTCTTCACTTTTAGGATCATCTTGTGGTTTTAGTTCTTCCTGTGCACTTTCCATTAAGTTTATTCTTTTTGGACATTCAAACGAACGGTGACCCTTTTGCTTACAATGAAAACATGTGAACCTGTTCTAATCTTCAAACTTGGAGGAAAAATTTTCTGAGGAACTAGCACTTGGATTGAAATCTGGCTTTGTCGGGGTCTTTGGTGCAGGCCATTTAGACACTAAACTTTCGAGCTTGATACTTAGCAATGTCTTCAGCTTTGATAGCATGTTGGATGATCTCATCAACATTATCAAAATTCTTGAATGTAAGGATATGTTGTATGTTAATGCGTAGCCCATGAAAATATCTATCAACCAACACATCATCATCCTTATTCAAGCCACAACAAGCTTGCATGGTTAGAAACTCCTCGGAATATTCAATAACAGTTTTAGAACCTTGTTGCAAATCTTAAAAACTCGAACGAAGATCTCTTGAATAATTCACAGGGAGGAATTTTTGCTTAAACAAATTCTTCATCTCGATCCATGTGTCAATGGGGTCAATATTTTGATTTCTTCTTTGCAACTTGGCAGCATAATTGTGAAATCGATTTGCCACCAGTGTAAACCTTATGACCATCCGTCATTGACTTGGGTGTCTTTTCAACACACACTACCCAACACATGAATTCATCTGTTTTCAATTTTCCATCATATTCAGGAATCACGAGTTTAATACCCAGATCTCGATCAACATTTACGGCATGTGGATCTCGTTGATTCCGATCATATCCTCCATCTCGGTGATTATCCCCACTCCGATTAGTTTCCAAATAGGTTAATCGGGTTTCAATCCTTGCAGGAGCCTTTTGGATTTGAACCATCGTTGCAGTAAGTTGATTAACATTTACCGATAATTCCACAACGGTTCCCCGCAAATCCTCATCATTATGGGAGGAAGACTCCACTTCTATATGCTTCTTGGGAGGCATTTATTTTTAATCCAAATTTAAAATTCTTGGATTGACCTAATGTGTAGATCTACTTTCCACAATCACACTAGCGAAAACGGATTTGAAATCTGACGGTGGATGACATGAATATCGCAAAAGGAAATTCTAGCCGTCGATCTGGTTAAGAATTGTTGTTGACTGAAGTTTGCTGATGAGACTAGTATGTATCTTTGCTTGTGGGCTATTTCAATGGGTCGGATCCGACTGGTATGTATTTTCTGCTTGTGGGCTTCTTCAATGGGTCGGATCCACTTGTGGTCCAAACTAGAAACCAGGCCCAATCACTTAAATATGTATGGCACGTGTCAGAGAGGCTCCTTGGGTTTGCTGCAGAAAGGGGTTATTTCTCTCCTTTTCGTTTCTATTGACAAAAGGAGAGGAGAGGAAGGAAGGCGAGAGGAGGTGCTGGCGAATGGAGAGATGGGTGGTGCCAGTGGCGCCGGCAATGGCGAGTGGGCGACAACTGCGAGGTGGGAGCATGGTACACGTCGTCCCTCTCTTCACTGCTACTTCCTGCTACTGTCTTTTTTTTTTTTTTGGGTATGGGATGGGAGGCGAGTGGGTGTGGGGTACGGGCAATGGGATTTGGGTTTTGCCGGAATGGGTTTTTGAACAGTGGAGAAGATGGGGATTTGGGGTCTGGATTTTTTTAGTGGGTTTCTTGAAGAGGGTGGGCTAATTTGGGGAGGAGGATTTGTAGCAGGGACTGACAAAGGGGCGATATTGGGGATTCGACAGGGGTTTTGACGACAGTGGGTAGGTTTTGGGTGTGGTGCTTCCATGGTGAACAATGGATGAACGATGGATAGACGGTAATCACGTTGATTGATCGAGGATCGTTCGTCTTTGATGCCAACTGATGTAGACCGTAGGGTTAGGGCTAGCGGGAGTGCCAAAGCATCGTGTGAAAGACACCTCAAACTCAAATTATCTCCACGAGGAAACACCTCTCCAAGGGAAAATCCCAATTTTATTCAATTCCAAATTCTGAGATTCTTATCTCTACAATGCAATATAAATAGACAAAGTAAACTTAGGGCCTAAGACAATGCCATCTAATAATGGAAACTGGCCTAATCACTAGGAAACTAAATAAATCGGAATGCAAATTCTAATTACAATAAATTAGGAAGCTACTAAAAATAAAATATTCCTAAAATTATCTTTGGTGGGACAAGTGGTGGCCCGTTCTGCATCAAGCTCTCTAAGGAAAAACCCTCTTATAATTAGGATTATAACTAAGGCCTCTAATTATCTAATTAATTCTAGGAAAACCAATCAAACTCCTAATGGAACTATTAATCTCACAAGGGTCCTAATCTTATAAACTAGGCTTAATTAGTGGGGAACTACTAACTACTCATGCTAATCACCTATTAAATAGGATAGCCTAGGGTTGACTTAGTCAAACTGGGTCCCACTAGATATTTCCAGGGATGGGTCCTTACACCTAGGCCCTTGGATGAAACTTTTGGGCCTATGTTCTAGACCCAATAGGCTGGCCGACCTCGGGTCTGGGCTGCATCATATTTAAAAAAAGAATAACAGCTAAGGCTTTGGAGAGGTGCATGTCCAAGTTGTTGATTCCATAGCAAAACTTTATCCACTTCCGTTGCAGACTGTAAAGTTCTTGGCTGGTTACTTCTAGGCTCTAGAATATAAAGACCATAGTTCTCATGGCCATCACCAATCATCTACCCCGTCCTTAGATCCTATAATACACTGTGAGAGAAAAAAATGTTACAGAACAATTATTGGTTTTGGTTAAAGAACTCAGACACACAAAATTAAATGAAAATTGAGGTATATTTAATATTGATGATAAAGCTAAGTCAGGTAGGACATTGATGGATCCTTCCCCAGCTACTTGTGTAACTTGTAGCATTAGAAATTTTTACACTCCCATGAGTGGATGGGGTATAGGACTAAAACTGGGAGCACACACTTGTGACGTGATTTGTGCCACCAGAATCAATGATCCGTGTGGAAGTAAACTAGGAAGAGGCCAATGCAGCTGAGTAAAGAGAAGAAGAAACCATACCAACTATAAATGTTTGTGTTTCCCCTTCCAAAGCATCAAGTTTTTAATTAAGAACTACAAGTTCATCTTTCCAGTTTTGTAGCTCATCTTTGCCAATGTTTTTCTCTCAATCACTTGAATTACTTCGTTTTTTGATTCAGTCAGTTTTGCAGATGCAGTATGATTTTTGCCAGCTAGATACCAACAAGTCATACTGGTGTGTTTGTACCTTCCATAATGTGTATAGTGAAGTTTATCACAATCAACACCAGAATGTGCGCTGCAATATGTTCACAACTAATGCGTCCACCGTGATTACCTTCGCAGCCATGACCTCTACCATCATCTTTACCTGTATTCATACCAGGGTTGGTTGTATTGCTACTTTCAAGAGCAGATCAAGCAGAAGTTACATCATTCTTGACAACATGACTTTTCTTTGGCTTTCTCCTTGAAGAAGCACAATTGCACAAACATTGTTCCAATTGGAGATAGGGGATCCTGACTGACTACTTCAGCATAAATAGTTTTATTTTCTAGGTTTACACTACCCAGAAGTTCAAATATATGTTGATCTTCTTGCAACTTAACTTGTTTCCTCGCAAAACAGGGTTCAGGACTTAGAATATTTGTTTTGGCTACCTATATTAGATCTCCTTGTGTAAATCCCGCAATTTCCTTTTCTAATTCATATTCTAGCTTTATTTTTCATTTGGGCATATGTTGCCTCAATGGAGTCGCAAAGCTCCTTAGCTATGTTAGAATATTCAAAACTATCTGCAATACTCTCTAGCAATAAATTCAGGACCCAATTCATAATTAACATGTTTCAGAAACCCAATCTGAATGTTTTGGGTCCTTTGGTGGCTCTTCAATTCTTCCATCAATACATCCAAGTCTTTTTGCCCTTACAATGGCCATCCTCGCAGAATATGCCCAATCCTTAAAATTGTTACCGTTTAGTTGATTAGGCGTGATCCTTGGCACCTGATTTTTGTGTTTGTATTCACAACAGCAGGTAGTGGTTGAGATGAGGATGTTTAACTCTCCCCATAACTTAGATTCCATTTCAAACCCTAAACTCAAATACTTTTGGTTTTAGAAGACAGTCACCCAGCACCCCAAATTAACACTTAATGGTTCTGACTTGAAAGAACACACTTCCACAAATCAGATCTAACAGATTTGGATGATACAAAACACCCAAAAACCACAAGGACTGTCTTCTACACAATAATGGCCAACACTGACCCTAGTCAGTCATAAATTAGATTTGAAACATAAACTGGGACTATATACCATCATAAGTAAAGATCAATTAAACCTAGTCGAACAAGACATTGATGCAATGTATATATGCAGCTGTCAGCCAAGCCCCAAGGGAGTGGGGTGGGGTATGAAAGAAGTTTATCATAGGTGGCCAGGGGCCCTCAAAAATAAGTCATGCCACATAGTTTTTATTTTATAGATCTGCAATTTTTGGGCAAGAGGTGCGTGCCTATTCGGGGGTTCCTATGGGCGGAAAGATCTTAGCTTCCTTGTGTGGCCATTTGGATGTAGTCGTGGGGGAATAGGGTCATGGAAAGGTCATTGGTTTAGATTTTGGGCAAAACATCATCACAATCAGATTATCCTAATCCTTAATTTAAGGGCCTCAAGTTTTGACGGTGTATGGTTTTTTTTATCCTTTCGCATTTCAGTCTGAAAGTGGGTATAGGTCCAATGAGTGCTACATTTGGGTGGGTGCTAGTGGGGGTGTTAGATTGATATAGTTAGGTTCCACAAGGGGATGAAATAGTTTCCTTGTATGAAAGCAATGAGAGTTACTTCTTGGCAGAAATAACCAATATAAATGAAAATATTATTATGAGAACTATCTACACATGAGATGGTGAGAACCTTCATTTTTTTGGGCTGCTTGGTGCACCTATGGTCAAGTTATGTTCTTCATGCTCACTTCCCCCAAGACCTCAACGATTTGTCACTCCCCCATTCTGACGGTCAGCTAATTCTTCCCATTGAATTGGGATAAAAAAAAAAAAAAACAAAAGCCTTTCACAGCCATTAAACTTGAGGGTCATTGATCAAAGGGTTAGCATGATGTTATGGAGTTGATATTTTATATAACCTCAGGTTTCATTTAGACCGTCCCCACTCTCCCCATGATTGGCATGCATCTAGGTAAAGGTTTTTAAAACCAGACTCGGGACCTGACTCGTCTAGGGCTGAGTCTGAGTCGCATGGGACTCGGCCGAGTCGGGTTGAGTCCCAAGAAAATGGAAAAAAATCAATAAAAATATGTAAAAATAAAGAAGAAAATAGAAAAATAAAATGGGATGGTCTAGTAGTCCCTCCATCCATGTAGATGGATTGAATCTTTTTATTCTTTTATATTAACTATAGATTTTGGTGAAATTATAGAGTATAGAGAGTAGAATCCTTTATCTTTCCTATTACTTAGGTGTTTATATATATATTTTTTAACAATATGTCAAAGACTCCCACTTTTGGAAAATTCAGCAAAATTCATTCAAATTTCTTTACATTTGATTTGGTTTTTTATTTAGAAATTGTGTTGGAATTTGGAAAACTTCTAATTAGAGTAGGAATCATGAATGGTAGGGTTTCTAAGGTTTTTGGATGGTGTTGTGATGATTTGAGTGCTATATTAGCACAACAGTGGTTGATTGTTCTTGTTTAATAGTTTCTAACAGTGAGTAGACTGATATTATCCTCCTTTTTATCCATAGCTGGTTCTCCTCTTACATTCCTCTTCAATCTAGGTGTTGTGCTTGAGTACTAGTCTACCAGGAATCCAGGATGACTTTGATCCTACCCTTTCCTTACTTATTTTCAAGTAGAAGGTTCTGCAGTCACCATGCAGTATTTTGACACTTTGAATCCTGTCTTTGGGTTCTGCTTGGATCCATGACTACGCCACTTACCATTAGCCTTTGGGCACCAATGGTAAAGTGGGATTCATAAGATATTGGATTTTCATGTAAACATTTTCTCGCATCTCATACTTTCGCTTGTGTAGGAATGGATAGTCAAGGGATTGTTTTGTTGCACTCATTTACATGCATTTAATATTTTCTCGCATCTCATACTTTCGCTTGTGTAGGAATGGATAGTCAAGGGATTGTTTGTCTGCACTCATTTGCATGCATAAACAATGCACATGTGTAATACTTATGCATGACCACGTTTGTTTGCGCTCGTTTATGCATCACTTGAGTAAAAGAGGCGTGGAAATGGTGTGTAAATGTGGCTATGTTTTTAGTGAATCGCCTACATCCCTGAGGAGGCAGTAAATGGAGTACACATTAAGATGGAGCATCTGCCCGATACAGGGTTGCAAGTTTGAACCCCTTCAATGAGACCTTTTTTTTTCTGGTCAATTGAGGAGGCACTTTTGTGGGGCCTGAATTTGTAGTCCTAGCCTTTCATCTTCTTTACAGGTCCAAGAAGCCGTAAGACATTTAATTTCTTATCTTAAAATCTTTGTAGATTGAGAAATTTGTGAAAAACATCCAAAAAACCCAACCTATGTGGGCCCCCAATTCATTATTTGAGCCATTTAATATTCTCATGTTAATGATAAGCACCAAGACATTTAGTTTCATATCATATATCTTCATAGATTTTGAGATACATGTGAAAAACAAATACACGTCTAAAACCTTTGGACGTACTTAGGCAAAAATGGTGATTTAGACAAAAATGATGATGCATTTCACATGTAACATTTGCAGATGAAAAAGTTAATACGAACCCTCTACATATGTAAAATCCATTTTCATATAATTTGTATGAAAGGCAAATGAGAAACGACCCCCAAGGGTTTCTTTCATATGGAAACTTGTGTGTAATTGATATTTGACCCTATGCAGAGATAGCCTCGCAGCATTTACTTGTGTTGTTCTGGTGCATGCAGATCTTCATGTGTTAAACCAATACCAACAAGTCCAGTCCATTTCAGCTTTCAGCAACATTTATAATGACACTGGCCTTTTTGGGATTCATTCAACTACTGTAAGTCTGTTGGAAATTATTGATCTTGTCACACAAATTGATACTTCTCTCATTTATCTCTAGAACTCAAGTGAGAAAATTTTGGTGAGACTCATGTTTTAAGTTGATTTGGTTAAGCTCTTTTTTATCCTTTTATATCCTTTGGATAAAAGGCCTGATGGACACGGACTCCTTTGCTATCTAGGTCCTTTATAACCTCTGAAACGTAGAACGCTCCAATCCAAAGGTCTGTAATAGCGAAGTGCCTGCCGCCACAGACTAACAAAATGCTTCACTTGCTCCATCCAAACAAATCCATTTGAAAAATCTGCAGCTCTCCCTCCAACTTCCCTTCTCTGTTTCTCCCCCTGCAACTAGGTCATCATTCAAGAGCCGAGCTTAGTTTTCCTGAAGAAGAAAATGTGGTAGATGACTTATAAATTCTATTTATATTGATTTTATTACTAAAATGAAATACAATCTATCTTGTATTACAAATTTACAGTCAAATTAGGAACTAGTATCCCAGTCATCCCATAATTCTTCATAATTTATTACAATGATGTTGCAGAAGTATGAAACATCTCATGAAAATGGAATTAGTATGGTATTCCTTAAAATAGAGTACTCCTTCGGTCTACCAATGACAAGTTCATTTTTTACAATGTTAGAGGCAGATTGATGAGGATTCTCTCTCTCTCTCTCTCTCTCTCTCTCTCTCTCTCTCTCTCAAGCCTGAGGAGCCCATGAGGATGCAAAAGGTCCAGGGATAGGGATATAATAAAAATGAGGGCCATCTGATCATTCTAACCTTTGGTTTGTTGGTCAAAAAATTAGATAGGTCTACGCCCTTAGATGAATTGTTTTTTTTTCTTTTTTTATTTATTTTTATTCTGGACGACATTCAGATAAGGGTCAATAGATTGATGTCGACCTCACAATGGTAAGTGAGCATCAAGGTTTCGATCAATCATAGGTGGGTCCTAGAGGCATGTAGTTTTAGCTTAACAAGGTCCCTTTTCTCCGGATAATGCGTGTCTTATCATCATCGTCGTCATCATCAAAGCCTTGTACAACTATGTTGGGGTCAGCTACATGAGTTTTCTTTTCTTTATTTTGATCTATCCTGAGCCAAATCCTCAAATAAACTGAACTTCTGCAAATTTGTTTGCATTATTTCCATCCACATATTTTTCGCTCTACCCCTCCCCTTGGTGGGCCATCAACCTGCATAGTCAAACTTTTCTTTACTGGTGCTGTTGTCAGCTTGCGTTGGACATGCCCAAACCATCTCAAACGGGTTTCTCTAATTTTATCCCATATTGATGCTTACGGCTTACCCCTAAATGCTCTCAAAAGTACTCATTTCTAACTTTATCCTTTCAAAGTTTACCACACACCCACCTTAACATTCTCATCTCTGCTATATGTATTTTGTGTATATGTTGCTTCTTGATTGGCCAACATTCTACATCACATGTCATTGTTAGTCTAATCGCTGCCTTGTAAAAAGTTTTCTTCAATCTCGTTGGCATTTGTCGGTCACAAAGCACTCCAGAAGCAAGTCTAGATATGAGTAAAGCTTAATACTATAATTTGTTAACATAACCAATTAGTGCAAGAAGAAAATTTGAAATTATTGCAAAGGTATGAGGCATCTTATTATGGAATGTTGGAGCGACCTCATAATTACAACAATCGTGCATATCATGCAGATAATTCTTCTCTGTCTGCTGCATCTAGGACTGCCTAGTCATCCACTGTCCATCTAAAATGGTTCAGCGGATGATACAATTTATTTTTTCAACTCCTGGTTTCATAAGTACACATCCCACATCCTCTGGTTGGTTGATTAGTGATGCAGCGTAGACCTCATGGCCACATGTGTAGGGCCCACATAGATTTAGGAATTTATTTATTATGTCAATAATTTCTAATTTTATTGTAATTAGGATTCGTATGCTGATTTATTTGGTTTCCTAATTTAATTAGGATAGTTTCCATTATTAGATTAGGTTTTCTTTAGTCCTAAGTTTACTTTTACTATTTATATGGCATTGTAGAGAATTATTTCTCAGAGTTGTTGATTAATGAAATTGGGTTTTCCCATTGAGGTGCGTCCTCATTTATTATCTCTGCGGAGATTTATTGTGTCTTTGGACACGTGCTTCGGCACCCATTGTGCTTTTAGCACTTCTTACGTAAGCCCTAACCCTAGGGCCTGCATCAATTGGTATCAGAGCTGAACGATCCCCGATCGTCGGCGTGATTGCCCCTATCCATCCATCCTTTCCCTACAGTCACCCGTCGTCCACCAAACCCAGCCCAGATCAAACCTTTTTTTTTTTTTTTTTTCGGACGCCCATTCACATAACCCCTTCACCTCCATCTCACATCCCTGACAGAACCCACGACCTTAATCTCCCTGCACCACCGAACTCCACCTTCGTCCGCCACATCCAGCCGGAAGCCACTGCCAAAACCACCGACATCATCCAGAGCCGAACCCTTCACAGCCCTACTGAACCCTTTGTCCCTCAACCTCCGTCTCCATCCCAGATCCCATATCCGCCTTGGGAACCCATCTCCCATTCCCCGAAAAATCCTTTTGAAACCCTTGCATAGCCCCAGACCCCTTTCTCCTTTTCCAAGCACCCTGAAACATCCCAACCCACCCCCCCCCAACCCACCCCCCCGCCGCTCTTCCAAACTCATCGCACATAGTCCCCATTGCCAACAAAAAAAAAAAAAACAGAAGCAGAAGAAAGAAAAGAGCAGAAAGAAACAAAAAGAAGAAGAAAGAAAAGAGTAGAAAGACACAGAAAGAAGGAGAAGAGAAGACAAGAAGAAGAGGGAAGAGAAAGCGTACCATGCACCGAGGACGGCTGCTGCCATCATCATCGATCACTGCTCCACCATCGCCCAGAGCTCTCCTCCTTTTCGTAGAGCATAAACAGTGAAAGGGTTTCAGTCCCTTTTCCTCCTCTCCATCGACAAGCTAAGGGGTTTTGGCACAATAGGCCCTCACGTGTCTAATCTGTGACATGTGCCAGATTCACTTATTCAGTGGGCCTGCATCATTTGGGCCTAGTTCTAGTAGATCCGACCCATTGACGAGGTCCACAAGCAGAATATCAGCAGAGAAGTCAAGAGCCAGATTTGACCAAGATCAACCGTTGGATCTTGTTTCCGTAATATCGCAGCCATCCGCCGTCAGATTTTCGATCTGTTTTCACCAACGTGGTCGTCGAAAGCAGATCTACACATCTGGTCAGTTTGATTTTAATTTTGAAGAGCATTAAATTTTTCAGCCTTTGCATCAAGTTAATATGGAATTGTCAACCAAGATGGACTTGCAACGTTTTGAAATAAATAGAAAGCTTACGGAAACCAATATAGAGCTTATAGAAATTAACAAAAGGGCTAAAAGGATGACCTATGCAATCAGATATGGGCAAAGATATTATGCAAATAAAGATTGCTTTGAGCAATATATTACTTTGACACAAGGAGAATTATCTGTTGAAGAATATGCTTATGAATTTGAAAGGCTACATTATTTATGCGAATTGGGAGATACACTTGATTTCAATCACTTTCTCAAAGGTTTGAGACCAAGTATATTGAAGAATGTGGAGAAGGAATGCAATGATATGTATGAAGCATTTTGGGAAGCAATTCGTGTAGAGCGGATGCTTAAAAAGTCTCATCTATTGGACGTTACTTTTCAAGAAGAAAAGTCGCCACACCTAACAGACTGTGTTGAGGAATTAATGCCAGCAGATATGCAGATCAGTCAGCCAAAATTACACACAGACACTTCCATATCTATAGTTGGCCGTGAAATTTCTTCTCTGAGTACTAATAATCCCGACATACACACACCAAGTGACTGCGAGCCAGTTGTTGACATTCCCCACATTAATTCTCTCATTGATTTTGTCTTTGAGGATCAACAATGTGAACTGAGAGCTGACCAACGGATAGTTAGAATCATGGTGCATGTTTTACAAGTAAGGCACATCAACACATATTTCAACCATCCAAAGCAATTATGCATGACGCTGTGCCCAGAAGTTAAAGATCGACCGACATATCGATAGTTCGTCAGATTGATCTTTGATCCAGGTGGACACTTTTCGAACTCGAGGTCGAGTTCTTTTTCAAGTGGGGGAGAATGATGTAGCGTAGACCTCATGGCCACATGTGTAGGGCCCACATAGATTTAGGAATTTATTTATTATGTCAATAATTTCTAATTTTATTGTAAGTAGGATTCGTATGTTGATTTATTTGGTTTCCTAATTTAATTAGGATAGTTTCCATTATTAGATTAGGTTTTCTTAAGTCCTAAGTTTACTTTTACTATTTATATGGCATTGTAGAGAATTATTTCTCAGAGTTGTTGATTAATGAAATTGAGTTTTCCCATTGAGGTGCGTCCTCGTTTATTATCTCTGCAGAGATTTATTGTGTCTTTGGACACGTGCTTCGGCACCCATTGTGCTTTTAGCACTTCCCACGTAAGCCCTAACCCTAGGGCCTGCATCAATTAGGAGCATCAAATCAACTTCTTTATCTGCAAATCTTAATAATGTTCACGTGTATATTGGAAAATTTTAAATTCATACTTTTGAATGGAGAAGCGTCTTACTATTGTTGCCATTGGTGATTATTCTCATTCCTCTCACAACAAGTGTTTTTTCTTCACATTTGCTTACTAATCTTCTCTCCATTGGCCAAGTTGAAAAATAACTACACGGTCTCATTTTCTAGGTTTGGTTGTCTTTTGCATGATTTAGACTTAGGAAAAGTGATTAATAAGGGGAGTCGACTCTTTCGAATCCGTATAACAATTTTGTCGCATAATTAGGACTTTATTTTCATTGTTTTGTGTTTTTTCTTTAAATTATAAGAGTAAATTGTAGCATAAAAGACTTAGTCATCCAAATGTTCAAAGTTATTGTTTATGTTAAATTATGGATTGCTTATGAGTAATTCTCATTTTTTCAGATGTTGTTTCATTTGATAGTTCTAGTTGCAAAATGGGAAAAACTAAATTTTTTTACGTTTCCCACTCATGATGATATTACCACTATCTGTTTTGATGGGCAAAAGTAAAATTTTGACATATTCCACTCAATGACATTACCCCCATTTGTTTTTCTTTAATTCACACTAACGTATGGGCCATGGGGGGCATCTAATTCACTCATCTTCTTGCTTTTCTTTCTTTTCCTTTGATGAACAAGAGGTGTGGCTCAACAGAAGTTGTTATATCTATATATCAAAGATATCCTTGATATCCCGCTTTCATCATATATATATAATTTGTATATGCTTGATGAAAAGTTAAAGCTCTACTCTCTCCTTTCGCTTTTTTTTTTTTTTTTTTGGTAAGATTAACGCATAACCTAAAAGTTGCAATGGTGAGCCAAAAGAAAGAATAGAGAAAGAATAACAAGAAGATGAGTGAATTCGATGCTCCCCCATACTTAGTGTGAACTAAATCAAAACAGATGGAGTAATGTCATTGAGTGAAAAATGTCAAGATTTTACTTTTGCCCACCAAAACAGATAGTGGTAATATCATCATGAGTGGGAAACGTCAAACATTTTATTTTTTCCCATTTTGCAACTGGAACAATCAAATGAAACATCCTCTAAAAGAGCGAGATTTATTCATAAGCAATCTGGAATTTAACATAAACAATAACTTTAAACATTTGGATGACCAAGTCTTTTATGATACAATTTACTCTTATAATTGAAAGAAGAGGCATGAAACAATGAAAATAAAGTCTTAGTTCTAGGACAGAGCTATTATGCGGAGTGGGAAGAGTCGACTGCATTTAGCCCCTTACCGATCACTTTTCCAAGACCTTGCATAAAACAACCATAGATAGAAAATGAGAACTTGGCCAATGGAGAGAAGATCTATAGGCAAATGTGAAGAACAAAACACTTGTTGTGAGGAAAAAAAAAAGGAGAAATATCACCAACGACAACAATAGGAAGATGCTCTCCATTATGGACTATGAATTTGCAAATCACCATTATACCCATGAACATTAGTAAGATTTGTAGATGAAGAAGTCATATGGTTTGATGCTCGTCAATCAACGTTCCAACAAGAGGATGTGGGGTGTGTTTTACTTGTGAGACCAAGAGTTGAAAAAATAGATTGTATCGTCCACTGAACCATTTGAGATGGATAGTGGATGACTAGGCATGGAAGAATTACTGTGATTTTGAGGTCGCTCCAACATTCCATAATAAGATGCCTCATACCTTTACAATAATTTCAAATTTTCTTCTTGCATTCATTGGTTGTGTACAAATTATAACATTGTGCTTTGCTCATATCCATACCTATAGTATGTAACGGTATCCGAAGTAACATTCTGTTGCTCCATAGTAATCAGAGTCATGCAGCGTAACTCTTCATGCAAAATTTCATTAAAATGTGCCCAGTGAGTGTAAGTGGTCGCGGTTCATAAAATTGGAATTAACATATTCAAATTCACGGCAAAGCTTCATTAAAAACTGGTTGTTCCTGGAGTAGTAGAAAGAGCATCATCCAGTATCGTACACTGATTGGTAAATTCTGTCCAAAGATTCGTAACCCATAATAGTAGTCTTGAATTGATTTTGCCCCCCATAGTATACTTGGCAATTTCAAATTCCAACTGAAATCTTCAAGCAAAGTTTCTTGATAGATAAATCCGCTTCTGATAGGCCCATCCACATTTCTCTAATGTTTTTATAAGGTTGCACAACCAAATTATTCCATATTAATTATCGACAAATAGTTTTCTGCTTAAAGTATTCTGCAATGTGTAGAGATTTTAGGATTTTTTTCAAACTCATAGAAACTATAGAGCAAAATTTGTCAGAGATATTTTGCAAAACTTCCTATCGTCATAAAATGTCCAAAAAAACCAAAGATCAGACCCTCAGATGACATGTCTGAATTCCATCACATCTAAAATTGTCCCTAACAATCAGTCACAGAAGCTGTCAAGGATGCTATGCAAAGAAAATCTGATGGGATTAGAGAGGAACGATGCCCTCTCTTATCCTGAAGACAGAAAGAGGTGTTTTTGCAGAAAGTTTTTCCAACCATCATCAGAGTAGATAGCTCTTCTTGAGAACCCAAGGAAATACATGTTGAGAGAATCCACGATCTACGCTGTGAGGCAGAAGGGGGCTCATGGCAAACTAAGGAAAAGAGAGAAAAACAAGAAGATGAATGAATTGGGTATCGATCAAATCAGTCTTCCCTTATATTATTCTTTTATCTCATTTATGGTAAGCATACATCAGCAGCATCCCCTTAATTAGGGTGCTTTCCCTTAATTGGTGTCATCCTAATCTCTAATGATCTAGCATTTATCTTGCATCATATGGTGTTCCACAACACCATTTTAATATTGGATATAAGTGCTATATTAGTGTTGCAACTTTTCATGCAACTTCTCTTACCAGAACTTTGGATCATCTTTCTCTTTTTTTATCCAATAATGCAGGGATCAGATTTTGTGGCAAAAGCTGTTGAAATTGCAGCAGGGGAATTACAGGCTGTGGCTACTCCTGGTCAGGGTAGGCTTTAATTCCATGTTTGACAGACACTAGTATAACTTTGCCATGCTTGGTTGAATTCATTTTCTCCTGGGATGTTCTATATCTATTCCCTCTGTTCCTTTCACAAACAAACTTCTATATTTCCAGTAAAAGCTTTCCTGATTATGGTGCTTATGTCCATCTACTCGATCACATAGTCTGAGTTATTTTTCATAATAATATTTTCAGTTACTGCCTTGGAACTTCATCGAGCCAAAAATGCTACTAAATCAGCTGCTCTAATGAATCTGGAGTCGAGGGTAAGTTAAATATCATGAATTTCCACATTCTGCATAATTTCTTTTGGATTGTTTTTATAGAATTTTGTTTTTTGGTTTCTTCAGATGATTGTTACGGAGGATATTGGGAGGCAGATATTGACCTATGGGTGCCGGTAAGTTACTGGGTTCCAGGATCATTGTTCAGTCACCTTCTCTAAATATCTTATTATGTTGAGCTAGTGTATCCTTGTTTATAGCTTATTCATTGGCACCTAAATGGCACCATATACCTTTATAGCTTAGTTACAGGAATCTCTTTTTTCTATTATAGAAACTGCACTAGAATGGTAGTAATTACAGGGTCGTGATGCATGAGGACATGTACAATGTTTCAATGTGTCCATTCCATTCTGGTTATGTCTCAGTCTAGACAACTAATCTGATTGGATCTTCCATTGATGAAGATCCAAAACAGTCATCCTAATTAAAAGAACACAGTAACCCAACCTTTGACTTTTTTTTTTTTTTTTTTAATGATTCTTGCTTTATTTTTCCAGTGCTTGATGTGCTAGGCCATTGACAAGAGGTTAGGTTTTCATTATCATCAAAGCCTTCTCCCAACTACATTGGGGTTTGCTACACAAATTATGTTTGTCCATTCCGACCTATCTTGAGCCAAATCTTAAGATAAGTTGCACTTCTTTAGATCTATTTTTACTATCTACATCTACGTCCTCTTTGGTCTACCCTTCCCCCTTGGTGGGCCATCAACCTTCATAACATGCTTTTCCTTACCGGCGCCTTTGTCGGCCTGCGTTGGACATGCCCAAATCATCTTAAACAGATTTTCTAATTTTATCCCCTATTGGTGCTACCCCTAAATACTTTCGAAAGCCCTCATTTCCTATTTTACCCTTGCTAGTTTTACTACATATGAACCTCAACATTCTCATCTTTGCTATTTCCATTTTGTGCATATGTTACTTCTTGATTGGCCAACATTCTGCTCCATAGGTCATAGTAGGTCTAATCTGTTGTCTTATAAAAATTTTCATTAGATCTCGTTGGTATTTGTTGTCATAAAGCACTCTTAAATCAAGTCTCTACTTCAACAATCCCGCTTTTATCCTATATTCGACATCTTCATCAATCTCTCAATCCTTACTAATTATAGAGCCAAGGTAACGGAAATAATCTTTATGTGGTATCTCATGGTCTTCAATTCTCACAGTAGTTTCAACTCTTTCTATATGCCTATTGAAGTTGTAATCCACATATTCCGTCTTTGTATGGCTTATTTTAAAACCTCTGGATCCTATAGCCTCCCGTAGTCTCTCGAGTTTTGCATTCACACCATCTCTTGATTCATCAACCTACACTATATCATAAAAAATAACATACACCAAGGTATCTCTTCTTGGATATGAGAAGTTCACTCATCCATAATTAGTGCAAAGAGATAAAGGCTCAGGGCTAATCCCTTATGTAAACCTATGGTCACGGAGAACTCACCTGTCTCAACACAAGTAGTTCTCATACTCGTTACTGCTCTTTCATACATGTGTTTAATAATTTCAATATAACCTCTTGGAACATTTGTTTTATTTAAAACCCACAAAATTAAATCTTTAGGTACCATGTTGTAGGCCTTTTGTAGATCGATGAAGACCATATGCAAATTTTTCCTCTTCACTCGATATTTTTCATTAATTGCCTAAGTGAGAAGATAGCTTCCATAGTTGACCTCCCTAGCATAAAACTAAATTGATTTTCAGATATCTTAGTCTTTTATGTGTCTTTTGTTTAAGTCTTTGCTCCGTTACTTTTTCCCATAACTTCATGGTATGACTGACAAGTATAATCCCACGATAGTTGGTATAGTTTTGATTATCTCTGTTGTTTTTATGTATAGGTACTACAACACTTCTTCTTCATTCATTCCGCATTTTCTTTGCCATTAGTATCTTATTGAAGAGCCTAGTTAATCAAATCTCCTTAACTTTTCCTAAGCATTTCCAAACCTCAATCGGAATATCATCTGGACCCTTAGCATTTCTTTTCTTCATTTGTTTCAATAACTTCCTCACTTCCACCACCCTAATTCCACGAAAAAAAGTATGCTTTGCTAACGAAATATCCTCTTATATTCTTATGTCTCCTATATATCTTCATTTAAACATATGCTAAAATATTCCCTCCACCTTTCTTTGATATCCTTGTCCTTCACTAGAACCTTTTGGTCATTGCTCGTAATACATTTGACATGATCTAAGTCCCTACTTTTCCTTTCTCTTAATTTTTGCAAGCTTTAAAATATCATTCTCTGCTTCCCAACCTATTATTATAGGACGTCAAAAGCTTTGAACTTTGCATCACTTACTACTTTCTTAACTTCTTTCTTTGCTTTCTTATACATCTTATAGTTTTCCATATTTCTAATTCCCTGCCAAACTTTATAACAACGTCCCTTCTGTCGAACAACTTCTTAAACCTTTACACTCCACCTCCAAATTTTTCCATTATAGTCTTCATTCCCTTTCTACTCTCTAAGCACCTCTTTTGTAGCCTTCCTAATAAAGTTAGCCATTTGTTTCCACATCAGCATTGTTTATCCATCAAAATTCCAATCTCCCTCCTCAATCACTTTATCCTAAAATATTGTTGCTCTCTCTCCTTTCAAATTCCTCCACCTTGTTTTAGGGTACACTTTATTCACTACTCATTTTTTTCTACTTCTAATGCAAGTATCTAAAACTATTAACTTATGTTGTGTGCTCAAACTCTCTTATGGAATAACTTTACAGTCTTAACAAGTCAATCGGTCATGTTTCTAACAAGAAAAAAGTCTATCTTGACTTCTGCTAGTTCCACTTTTCTAAGTAATTAAATGTTCCTTTTTATAAAAAAAATAATAATAATAAAAAAAAAAGGCATTTGCTATTACAAAGCCAAATGCTAATGTGAAGTCCAAGATAGTGTCTCGTAACTCATTCTTATCTCCAAATCCATCCTCCATGCACTCTCTCATATCCTCTATTATCCTCTCTTACATGCCCATTTAATTCCCCTCCTAGGAAAAAATTTTCACTAGATGGAACGTCTCTTAGTAAACCATCCATCTCCTCCCAAACTTGACTCTGAACACTTTCATCTAATTTTTCTTGTGGAGCATATGCACTAATGATATGAATTACGTCTTCCTCTAATACTACTTTAATTTCTATAATTCTATCACCTAATCTCTTTACCCCCACAATTTTTTCTTTCAAATCCTTATCTACAACTAAACCCACTCCATTTCTAGTATTGCTCTTTCCTGCATAAAAAGTTTATAACCATCAATGGGCTCCTTAGCTTTGATATCATTTCCACTTTGTCTCCAGTAGACAAGCTACACTAACTCTTCTTATTTTCATTACTTAAACTAACTCCCTGCTCTTGGCTATCAAGGTTTCTATATTTCAAGTAGCAAGTTGAATCTTCCTCTTCTTCTACTCCTGGACAAACTTTTTTAGCCGCATTCATTCACAATGGTGCAGTATCCCCTGCCCACTTTACATTGCAACCGGGTGGCACTATAATGCCTCTCTTAAAGCGGGGATCGCCCGAGCATGATCTTAGAATGTTCTTATCTTAGAATTCATGTTTGGATTGGGACAAAATTTTATGCTGGCTGTTAGCTTACCTAACGCAATCCTCCTTTTCCTGGGCTTGGGACCGACAGTAAAAAAATGGCAAAAGAGGTTAGGTTTTCATATGTAGAAGATTTCTGCAGTATACCATCCCACTGTGTGATCCAATCAGATCAACAGATTATGAACTGTGGAGCGGACAAACATGTCAGTACGTCATAGTGGTCTAGATGCATTAAAACTACTTAATTCATCAATAGGTTTTGCTAAACTGATTGCACCCTTATATGCAAATGCATTTGCTGACGTCTGCCACACTTTAGATCTAATCTCCTTGGCTCATCATGTATGCTACCTTGAAAAAGAATCGTTACTTTTTTGTTGACCATATTGTTGAAAGGTATTTTCATTTTTCTGCTCCAGGCATGAGAATCTTTGTTAGGAAGAAAAGAAAGCAATGGTCCGCTATTCCACCTCATGAATGGACTGGAACATTTTGCACATATTTGCAAATTGTGAGCTCACACTCGGCACATATTTGCACATGTGCACCTATGCAGATGTGCAAGAAGGTAGCCGTTAACTTAAAAATTAGATGAATCTCATGGTCTAATATTTTAACACCCTTTACATGTCAGTGGGACTTGCTTTCAATGTTGAAGGGCATTTGGATGGAATTTCCTAGGCCCCACGTTATCACCTTCTTTGATGATGAGTCTTTCTAGACCACACATTAGTGGGCATCCTGCAGATCCCTGATGGATGATTGGCATAATCCATTAATGCTGACAAGGGGAAGCTTAGGGCACCAACCTTGCCTATCATGGCCTCATTTTCCACAATATGGCACAATAGTTTTGCATGGGATCATTCCTTTCCAGTTATGAGTTAGATTCAGGGAACATCTGAAGGGTTCTTCTAAGAATGCAAATGATGTTAAGTTTGAACTATAATGCCACATTGCCTCTGCCACTACAAAAGAATGAAAATAATGAGTGGCATGTGCTGAACCTATGTTGTATATCTGCATTATGAATGATCCAAAGGGCTTGACTATACAGTTCATATTTTGTTTCTGTAAATGGAATTTGACATTTATTAATTCTAAATCCACCGTCCAACTGTACATTGGATGGACGACAGCCTAAAAGTCACAGGTTTGACAATCATTAGGTGTGTAACTTGGGACTGGCCAAGTCCACATTTCCTAGCCTACATGAAAATGCAATTAGGACTGGGAATGTTTTGGTCCATTCCTGGGCTCGGGCCTGGATTTTGAAGTCCAAAAAATTGCAGGCCGGAGACTTGGGTTTCAGGTATTCAAATTGGTCTCAAGTTTCGGAAAAATATATTTTATGCAAATATATAAATGTATATTAGTATTGAATAAAAAAAAAGGATTTCTGCCAAGTGTTACTGCTCATGGCTTGTGAGAGAAAACTATTTCGGCCACCTATCATCAGTCTAATCCCTTCTCAATCACTTGCAAACACCCCCACCTTCTGGGCGAATTGACTCTTGCCCCAATTTGTCACTTACCATACCTACAGTTACTGATGGACTGAACTTTAAAAAAGAATGTAACTTAATAAACATTAAAATTTGATCCCCTTAAATCAAGAGTCGAGATGATCGATTGGAGCCAGTTTTTTTCCCAGAACCTAATCCACAACAAGACCTTTGTATTACCCTATTCCCGCATCAGAACGGTTACCTAGATCGCTCTACCACCCACAATCTACTATTTGGGTCACAACAAACTAGATCATGGGTCAGTTCGCCGCAGGTCACAAGATATAACCATCTACATCTTTTTTATTCATGTCTCAAGTAGTCTAAAGGTTGAAAACTTCATCCTCATAATTTGACCAAGTTTTTCTTAATTTAATATTCAGATTGCAGGTCGATTTTGATATAGACATGGGCCCACCATATCAATGGCTTCAAATGTTAGACCTACAACTTGATGTAACTTGTAAATTTTAAAATCATTTTTCATTCATAGAATTGATCTTTAAATATGAATTATCTCATCCTTGATTGTCACGACCTCAACTTTGATTTAGGGATCACGATGCACGTGGAAGTGGAATAGTGAAAAGTTAAGAATTTTTCGCATGATTTTACCACAGGATTCCGCTATGTGAGGATTACTAGGCCCTTAAATCCACGAGGGATGCATGGTAGAAGCTTGTACAACCCATTTTGAACATGAAAGCATACATTAAAATCATCCGTGGCATCATATATTCATATGTAGACTGATAGCAGAAAGAAACGCATTTCTCTATATTAACATTCAAGTTTGACAAATAAACAAGAGTTTGTTATTTACAATCCTTAAAATAAGACCTATAAAAACATCAGCCAATATACAAAACCCAAAAAGAGATAAACTCCCAAAAAGAACCCAAAAGATGTTGTCGCGAACTCCAAAGCCTTTGATGCTCTAGATTACATCATCAACTATCCATTTTCATATAACTGGCGGATCCTATTAGGCCGCCTCAAAGATCGGCTCATTGGCAAAAACTTAGTTACCTACAAGCACCAAGTGTAGGGTCTGACACGAATGTCTGGCAAGTATCCAAAAGAAAGAGCATAGCGTGTATATCAAAATGAATAAAGACAAGTAAGATTGTAAGATGTTAAGTGAATAGCATAACTTGGCATGATCTTGTAAAGCGAGTAAAATAACATGAGATTGAAGCTACACATATAAACATGGCATAAATGGCATTCACACAGCTAAATTCCACCTGGTAATAACACGAGCATACAGCTCATATCTCAGAGCACACAATGCAATATCAAGGGCATACTACTCTTTAACGAAGAGCGGCAGTGTGCGCCAAGGGCATATTGTTCATGTCCGTGAATAGCAGCATGTGTCAAGGGCATACTTCTCTACCCAGAGAAGTAGTGAATGAAAATGTCACGAGCATACTACTCATAACTGAGAGTAGCATCGAATGCAAACATCACAGGCATACTACTAATCATCGAGAGTAGCAGTGCAATAACCGGTTGGGATTGAGCTAGGTGATGCCAACTCGAGATTTCCACATAAAAAGGCCTAACCAGGCTTCAGATCGAGGGATAACTTCAAGAATAAAGGGACTAATCCGAGTATTGAGGAAAAATGGGTAAAATCGATAATTCGGGCTTTAACATAACAAGTCTAAATTGGTGAAATACACAAGTTTTGAGCAAGATCGGACGTCGAGTATGGAGAGCGGTCAAAACTAGTAAATCATGCATGCTAAAATGAAGACCATGACGCTATAAAATTCTAATGAAAATCGGGCAGCATTTTGACTAGAAACGGTGGCCCCAAATGGGTAAGAAAAAGGAAAGATGATCCGGGTAACTCGGGAGGAAGCAGGGCATCGAGTGCTCACTAATCAACCCAAAAACCCTCTAAGGATCCGGGTACATCCAAAGTCAAAGCAAGCCAAAGATTGCGCATTAATCCCAAGGGTCTCACAAGTCAAGTCACTAAGGCCGAGGGTAGGTCCAAGGTCATGACAAGAAACGATATACTAAGATAGGGATGCATGCGCAACACACGCGAATAACGGATACATTTTGATTAAGTTGCCTATTTCGATCTAAAGAACAATCAAGGATCCATTACTAAGTTATTCTAGGCCATGGATTGCATTAGACATGTAACCCGATGATATTTTATTTCAATTCGCTCTTAGGGCTCGAATGTCGATGCGCAACCAGAAAGTGGGGATATCCCAAACCCTAAGTTCGGATACAGTTGATCGCCACTGTGCTCCACATGTCTCCAAGCAATTCGGAAAGTGTGTGTTGGCTCAAGAGACCATTTTCGCCAAGTTTCGAGTGAAAACAGGGTAGGGCAAGATTCGGGTAATGGATCCACCAAATTCTAGGTTTTCAGTCCCCTAAACCAGGGTTTAGCACAAGTTTAGAACCTCAAAGGCCCTTAAATAAGGTCTTCTGGATGTCCATAACTCAGTCTAGCGGTGGACAGCCTTTGGCATTCAGCCGGTCGCTCAGACCGTCGGCGGTTCATGGAAATGGTTCAAACTGCTTGGTCATGGTTCAAGGATATAGAATTGCAGTTTGATCACACTTGGGTCGCACCTAACATGTTTCTAAGGTCTACAAAAGGTCTGGAGTATTTCAGGAAGTAAAACTACTCAAACGGGCCCCAAAATACAACTCTGCAGGGGACTGCCTGTGGGAACAGGCATGTCGACCGTGGGGTTTCACGGTCGACAGTGAAGACTGGCCTGACAGCTGGCGGTCTGCCACTGTCCAATTTTTGCAGTCTTTCAGCCCCCTGTTTGGGCTGTTTCAAGTCCGGAATTCCTCCAACTTTCCTAAGAATCTACTTTCATCATTTTAACCAAATTAAAATACTACTTGGACACACATTTGAGCATAGAAACAGAAGTATTCTAAATATACAGAGAGTAGAAAGCAAGGAAACAAGAAATCCTCATCCACGCTATGTTTATCAAGTTAGACACTTGCCTTGGCCTCTAGACACTCCAAAAACACTCTCCCACACCTATGAGCTCGCTGGAAACTCCTTCCTACAAAAACCCCCAAAATCTACAACAAAATACCCTTCGAAAATCACAAACTAGGCAAACGACGAAGAGAGGACTTGTATGTTCGGATTCATGGACAAAAGCGCGCCATAAACTCAAATCTAGGGGGAAGTGGTTGCTCACCTCTAAGAGATCAAAATATGAAAAAAGCCCAACCTAGGGGCTGCCACGCATTGGAATCAACGATAGAAAGGGCTGGAGCAAGGATGGAGGCTTGGAGAAGCAAGAGGAAGAAAGACGATTGGGAGTGGTTTGAGTGGATTTGGTGGAGGATTGAGAGAGATAAGATATGAGAGCTCCAACTGCCAGGAGCTGGTTCTTGTCGAGTGTAGGGAGAAAAGGAGGGAGAGAAGAAGAATAGAGGAAGGGGTCCGGGTCCTTATATAGGCAGGGCCAAGTGGGCCCCACCCCACGGCTTTAGTAGTTTTTTGTGTCGCAAAAACTGAGGTCTTCTGGACCTCGGATTGAGTTGGGCCAAGAACAGAAGTTACTCAAAAATAAAAGATCTTTCTAATGGGACCCAGAATGGGAGCTTTTCGAGGTCGTTTGCAAAAATCTGTTTTTCAGAAATGACAAAAACACCCCTAGAAATTGAAATAGGATGATATGTGGGTTTTCGGGACTTCGGATGAACATGGGTTGAACACGAAAGTTGTTGGCGATGACAAGACCTAACTTCTGAACCCAAAACAACAATTTTTTGAAACTCCAAAAATACCCCTGATTTTTCCGAAATCTGAACCAGACCCTTCCAAGTATCCAACTTGGTGCGAAACCTCTCGAAATTTCCAAAAACCATCAGACCTTATTCTAACCCTTAAAACCACTCGATTAACATCTAAACATGCATCATTAACTACTAAGCATACGTAAGTAACTAACGCTAATCCCAGTAATTTGGGATCGGGACCTTACATTGATCCTACCCTTAGAGAATCAGGATTATTATCATGAAGCAATAGGGTGTATCACGAACCATAACCCATGAATTGTGAATTGCAACGCAATAATCTAGGCAAGTTTACATCCAAGTGGGCCACACAAGGGGTCTTACATAGTTTCCTCTGATGCAAGCTATGAGAGTTAATTCTTAGATGAAAATCACCATGATATATAATAAGATATTATATATCTGTAATGTACTAATGTCACCCCGTCATGGAGCACGCTCGAGTGAGGAATCAGGCTCCTTTTGTTTATTCTTTTTATTCAGACCTTCAATGTTGGGCTTAACCACATGCAATTAGCTGGCCATGCTTGGGCTAGGTCAATATGTGGCCCACATGGGTTGCATCTCCAAGGCTGGCAAACATTTGTCAGGAGGACTTCATAAGGAAACTGTGAAACCAAAGCAACTGCATTTTTAGGCCATCATCCATCTGCATGGAACCTAACAGTTACATGGTTTGAGTCTTTTGTACAAGCACCACATGTGTGAGACCTTTTCAACGTACATTCTCTTATCTGCAATTCCAAATCAGCAAATTTGGAGGATATTTAGTTCATTTCTTCTTAATCATTACACAAATTGAACTTCCAGTTGGATTAATGTACCTATATATGACCCATTAATGTAGTTGAGACATGAGGGAATATCCTAGCAACTTCTTATCTATTTCGGTTAGATTGTTACAAGCAACCAAACACATTAAAGAAGAGATTTGGGAAAATGGAGTGATCCTATACAATCACTGCATCTCCCTTTTATAGTTCTTCATTTAACACTATTTGTTAATTACAATCCCTAAATCATGGAATTGCAATCAATCAATAATCCTAACAAATCTTTACGACAATTACAGTTATCATGTTCCTTGGGTGTACTTAAAATAGTACACGTTTTACAATATGGTGATCCAGAAAATACTCCAACTGATGTTCCTCCACATTCCCCCTCAAATTGATGTCCATCAAATAGCATCGATTTCTGGTGCATGTCACAAGTCATAACCTTTGTAAATATATCTGCAAGCTTAAGTGATGAGATATGAGCAAGTGAGAAAAGATTGTCTTGGAACATTTCTGGGACAAAATTTCAGCCGATTTCATTATGTTTGGTGCATTCATGCTAGACAGGATTGAGTGTTATTTGAATCGCACTAATATTATCAGCTTAGGGGAATGGGAGTTGGAACTTCATGCCAATTTTGTGAAAGAGACTAGTTATCTATATGATTTTGTTTCACAGTTGTGAGGCCACTCTTCGATGCGGAAGGCCCAAGGAGCCCAATTCAGTGTTGTGGGATCCATCGTTGGGGGAGTGATTTGAATGTTGATGGGGCTGGTAGGGGTAAGCCAGGGCTTCTGGGTGTCTGAGGGGGCTGCTTCAGAATGGTCTAGTTTTTTCTATTTTCTTTTTATTTTTTTAATGTTCTCGAAAAATGTGGGGTTTACAGAATCCAATGAGGCGGAGATGGTGGCTATTATAGAAACCCTTCATTTCTTGTCGTCGGCTTCTTTTAAGGCTTCATTAATTGTGGAGACTGGAGAGTGAGTTCCCTTAATGCAGTTTCTTGGGTGTCTTCTTCAGTTAAGGGGCCTTGGAGGTTTCAATTTTATTTCAATGAGATCAATTATATCTTGTCTTCGATCAGTGTGAAGTTTCAACATGTAAGGTGAATGCATAGGAGAGGGTCGGCTAATAGTTTTGTGGATGTTTTGGTGAAACAAGGGGTTGATAGGGTTTCCAAATTAGTTGCTTGCACCATGCATTTTTTTTTTCTTTGGTGTATATATATATATATATATGCATCTATCAATCACCATTTTTGGTGAGGGACACCCCTTTTGGGGGTGTTTCAAGTACAAGAGGGAGGTACAAAGTACCCCTCTTGTACTTGAAACACCCCCAAAAGGAGTGTCCCTCACCATTTTTGGTGAAGGATAGATGCACATGAAGATCCCCCATATATATATATATATATATATATCTTTTGTACCACTGTTTGCCCCTTTCTTCGTGATATCGCTGCTTTAATCTCTTCCATCTCAATACATTTTATCGTTACTGTTCAAAAAATCGAGATGATTTTAGAGCTAGCAAAAGGCATTGCATTGTACTCAGCCTCCTTAGAAGATTTTGATACCCAATCATGTTTCTTACAATTCCATGAAATGATAGAATCTTCAAAAACCATACGCCAATTAGTAGTGGAACTTCGAGTGTTGGGACATCCGGCCCAATTAGCATAAGCAAGCAGTTAACGTGGTCATGTTGCTGAGAAGAACAAATCATGCCCTACTCTATGATGCTCAGATATGGCATGGATACAATAGGGGCACAAATTTTACACATAAAAAGTGAAGTATTGGATATGATACAATGCCGATATTGATCATGTTGATCAACATAACTCCCTACTGTTGATCGCTTTTATGCGGTCAAATGGATATTTCGATATGTAAAAGGCACACTTGATCATGGCCGACCAGCACAGAAGAAGGGGCCAGGCTCCCGATGGAGCAGAGGAGACAGTTAGGATAACGATTCAACACAATTGCCGCAGAAGCAGAAAGGAAAACCTTCTGATTTTCTGTGCTATACATTCTCTCCATTTTTTGTGTATAACATTTTCATTGACCAAAAGTTCCATAAAGCAACTAAATTCCCTAAAAAATTAAGGATATATTTCCTAATGGAGAGGTGGAACTTGAGTTTTTGCAGAAGAGGAAATGTGTGTTTTTTTCTGTGGTGTTGCACAAACAGGTCATCAATGCTTGCAAATTTCTTGTGAAGAAGAGAGAATGACCTGACTAACTCTGTTTAAACTGAGAGTTGATGAGAGTAGTACAAAATTTCTCGAATGAGGCACTAGATGCCTGTATGAGTCCATGAAGAAATTGGTGAAGTTAACAGACAGGATTTGGAGACATAAGGCTCAACTTGCTGCTTTAGAAAATAAACGAGAATATTGACTAGATTATGATGAGACTTTTGCACCGAAAAGATTATTGTACACACTGTTAATGTTGTTGCAACTATTCAGCAAGTTGACCAAGTGAGCCATGATGACGTAGCTGGCAAGAGGGAGAAGGGAGAAGAGCTGGTCATGAGAAGTAGGGGCATGGCTTCCAAGGAAATATTCTCTTGTTGTGTAGCTTCTTATAGCTCTGGCAACAATCACATTAAAGAAGAGAATTTGGGGGAAATGGATTGATCCTCTACAATCACTGGATTCCCCTTTTATAGTTCTTCTTCAACTGTATTTGATAAGTACAATCCTGAAATCAAGGAATTGCAATCAATCAATATTCCTAACAAATCTCTAGGATAATTATTGTCATGGCAATCCTTGGGTGTATTTAAAATAGTACACATTTTACAATATGGTGTTCCATAACATACTCGAAGCTGTACTGCTATTGTTCTTCACAGTGAACATGTCATGAGCATTGCTTTCTGTGTTTCCAAACTGTGTAATTTGGCCCAAAGTTCATAGTTAGTTTAGTTCATAGTCAAATGATGGCAGCTGGATGTCTTACTAGTAAATGTCGTTCTTGTTACAGGAAACCAGTCGAGTATTTTTTAAGAGTTTTAGATGAACTCACTCTTGAAGATCTTGTCACATTAGCACAGAAGATCATATCTTCACCTTTGACAATGGCCTCTTGTGGGGATGGTAGTCTCTTAATCTATTCAATTAAATCGTCTGAAACATTATGAAAATGACCACGAGCCTGATTTAACTGAATCATTCAATTTCATGTGCTTCTGCAGTTGACTATGTCCCAAGCCATGCATCGGTTAGTCAGCTTTTTCAGGCAACAAATTGAGTCACGACATCCTGCATTGTGACTCCTCACTATCAGATTTTGTAGATTAACGACTTGGAGCGACTCAGTTGATCAATCATCATTCAACCTAGCATGAATACAGGGGATTGCACCTAAGTAGCCAGCTGGGCCTCATTGATACGGTAAGTCAGTTCTGGACAGCTGAAAATTTGAAGGAAAAAAGAAAGGCCATTCATTTTGAGGAAGAAAATTTGAACCATCTGTTGATATCCACTTATGGGTCCGAGGTATCTAAATTGCATTCTGTGTCATGCAATCATAATTAAAGCCTGAGTTTTGGCTGGTGCATGATGTAGTTGCTAGGGCAATATTTGACAGCTCGCTCTCAACATGTGTCTGACTACCATTTGAAGTAACTGATTATTGGATACCGGAGTTAAATCAATTTCTAAAGGCATTGCATTGTGAGTGTTATACATTCAGTACAGAGGATACAGACTTGTGTAGCGAGTGTTGTATGTATGATCATTTGTATTGTTGATACATTCCATGGCAAATGGCATGATTATTTTTATGCTGATATATTATGTTTTGCTATTAAAATTAGAAATTTCAATTCAAATGAGTATCAATGTCTCATGAACCATATCATCATGGAAATGTTAGAAAGGTTTCAGATAATGGAAGTGATGGACTTTTATTTATACAACAGGAAAATCTCTTGAAATTAACTGTACTGTTATAATGAGATGCCATTAGATAAAATAACAGATGGTGCTTTGGTATTATAAAATAATGGTCCTCATTTGTAGCTAATGATAATAATTTTGAGAGTATAACTGTATAAGTTCTGAGGACTACATATTATGAAACTTCATTCTCTACACTCTTCAAGCCTGAGCGTAAATGTCGCACATAACCAATGTGTTCAATGTATGAATGAGTTCATCTGACTGGATGCTTCTTTTTTTCCCCTCAAAGATCTGACTGGATGCTTTAGTGAGAATATTTGCTAACTGGTTGAAGGGGTAAGGTGGATGTCTTGAGGTAACTGTTTCACATACAAATGGCAATCAACCACGATATGCTTTGTTATCTCATGGAAGGCTGAATTACAGGCTAAATAAATGATTTTGTGGTCATTGAATGCATCATGACAATGGGAGTGGGAACAAAGAAATCCATTTCTTGAAGAGATTGTCATCACATCTTGCAAGTGACAACATCTTCCCTATGCACCAACTCAGGTTACTCCACCACGTTGTTGCTGGCCTCCGCACCATCTAAAGCGAGTCTATTAATTTATCATCTATTAGTGCTACTCCTAAATGCTTCTGAATGTGCTTATTTTTTTATTTTATTCTTTTATAGCTTTACCAGATATTCATGGTAAGATTCTCATCTGTGCAGAATTTTCTCTTTTATCTTGTTGATATGTGAATCATCTCTCTGAAATCCCCCTTTTTTTTCACTGAAGATCAGTCATGAATGAATATTGATAGTGTGTTTGATTCATGTGTCAACCCCATTATACATGACTGTATAATATGGGTCAATGAATTAGATTGATCAAACAAAATTAGTAACAGCTCATGATATTGCCTTCTATTGGACAGGTACCAATTTTTAACAAATAACTTTGGTAGATGGTCCTCAATTCAAAAAACGAAGGTAGCGATCACACATATAGATAGTAAAAATCAAGTAGTTTGAATGACTACTAAAAAAAATAAGGTACCCATTCAAACATCCGTTTGGCCATAATTTAAAGATTATGGAAGTTTTGTTTCTCTTTCATCCCAAATGCTTCCACCGCAATCACTACTTAGAGAGTTGTGAGAAATAATGATCCGGTTGTTGAGAGGGCCTTCTCATCCATTCCAAATCTGCATAAAATTAGTGTATCAGTAATTTAATCTTTGCATAATGATGACTAAATAAGCGATATTAGAAGTTGTCTATGATTAATTACTGAACCTAATGCACCACTATTGAACCATCCGTCCAGCAAATTTGATGGAGAATTATACTGTTTATTAAGTTACATTCTTATAAATATAATGTTCTAAAAACGATGTCAAGTATACATGAAAATAAACATGATTTTAAGGCTTGCTAGAGAATTCTAGACTTTTTGTTTTTGTAATTTTTGAGATTCTCCCTCTATGCTTGTTAAGAAAATTTTATCTCAATTAAAACAAATGAGAAAATCAACAAAAACAACTTCCAAAGCAGTCAGTATTTTTTTCGTTTAAAATATAATTCACTTGCACCTAGCAAAGGAGCTAAATTTGGAAGAGTCAAAAAGCGAATCTCCATGAAGGGCCATCAGACAAGTCTCTCTCTTGCTAACAAATCATCACCCTTGTAAATTAAACCTCGAGGGCATGTATCATGTATGGCAGCAAGTGAGAGGAGTATAGGGTATGAAATATTCGTCATCTTCTTCTTCTCCTTTCTTATTTGCCATTGCAGCATTGGATACTTCCAACCTAAGTACGCATGATTGATTCTCGAAAACCGTGAGATTTTAAGTCCTCCAAGAGTCGGGCCATTGGAAATCCTCATTTTGAGGAATTTTAAGTCTGACCACCCTCTATAAGATTTGAAAAACCTCATATTCATGGATTTACTCACCGGCAACAATTTTTATCAGTTTTATGCAATGATGCACGCTTATATCTTTATAGATCTTTAGTGAGGAACCCTCAAATCTACTGTCATGGGGAATTTTCAAATCTTAGGATTCCTATGGTTTTTTTTTTTTTTTTAATGCATGGGATATATTTACATATGTAAGTTTTGCATATGCAAATGTGAAATTTACACCGTTGAACATATGACAACGTCTGTTTACAAACACAATTTTCATATGATTTTCACATTTGACTTATTTTACCATTTCTGTACAAACTAGATGGATAAATATATCAAAAATTAAGAAATTATTGTATGAGGGGAGGAAGAAAGGATATGTCTCGGTTTTTGTACTATTTAATGGGTCCAAGACCAAACTTTTATACAATATAAATACTAAGTCTCAAACATAATGAACGGGCGGATAATGAATCGGGAGACACCAAAGGTGCAAAATAATCTTCTGTATTATTTAAAAGACATAAAAAGAACTTATATATCTTGGCTATTCTCCGATATGTTTGGCGGAACCACTCGGTCTTCTATTAATGTATAAATATATCTCATTTATATTATCTCTTGTGAATGTCAATATGCACTTAATGTCGCTATCATCTTCTATGGTAGCCAATGAAGACACGTGACTATTGGGATGAAGATAATATATTGTCAGGTTCTCACAAGTTTCCTCCCAATTTGAAGCTTCAAAAGCTATGTTCACCAACGAAGAAAATGTTATGTCGCTTTGAATGAATCTCATTTTTCCACCTTTGTATAACGGGCAAATCATATTAAACTCAAATTCCCCGTCATAGTGGAAAATTACTATCAACTCACCATCCGACATTCTAATTGTAAAAAGAACATGTTATTTAGGCATTATTACAATACCAACATATACTTTCAATACTAACAACACTTCCATACACATATGACAATAAATGATCCTCATTAACCAAACAAGTGTAAGAATGCAAAGGGCTAAAGAATGTAACGTTTTGTAAAACAATTTACACTTAACAAAAGCCACAATGCCTAAGGTTAGAAATAATGTACAATCATATGGCACAAAATGGCATATAGGTACTATGTCTTGCGCTCCAAAATAAACAAAACAAATGTACGTTAGCATGGTTATGATTTCTTATAAAAAAGCAAAAGAAAATGGATCTCAAAGGAGACATTCTATTTATTGTTTGATGTAAATCTGCATAAGTAGACATATATGCACCAACCTCTTAAATGGAGACCAACAACCACTAGAATGAAATAAAAATGAGCAGTAAAGGTGAGTATAGATGGTTGTGGAAAATAGATGGTGAAGTTGAAGAGAAAGCATAAATGCGCTGGGAAAAGTTGGTGTGAAAGAAAATGGGAAAAAGGAGGATGACGCGAACTTAAATAGCGTGCGAAGAGCGACAATAGCGTCTCCCCCTTTTTTTTTGGGTGATGCTATCGTTGCTAGAAAAAAAAATTAAAAAAAGTGGCAGAAAGACAAATGTCGTGTTACACAATTTGCGGAGACCCTTCGCGAGGAATGGCCAAATTCTAGGATTTTTCCAGTAAAATCCTCTTTCTTTTTTCTTCTTATGATCTTGGATGATAACTTTAAGAGGATTTAACCAAAAAAGTCCCCTTAGACTTGTCAAAAGTAAAAAAAATGCCATCAATGTCTTATATAGACCAGTTTGGTCCTCCCGCTAATTTTTTCTTCTTCCTTTTTTTTTTTTAGCTTTTGGCGCTAAGAAGGGGATATCGTGGTTCATTCTAAATTAATGAGTGGGGATATCCCCGTTCATCGTTCATTACAACATAAAGAATGTCGAACTCCCTTTTCCCATTTTTTCTTTTTTGGGATCCAGGCGGATCTCTCTGCAACCACGTTCACAGTACTAATTTGGGCGGAGATATCCCCGGCTCAATTGATACAATTCTGAGAGACAGCACCCACAATACTCTAGTGGCCGGGGATATCTCCGCTCAAAGCACTAACACAGGCAGAGATATCCCCGTTCACAGCACAAATTTGGGTAAGGCCGACGACAGCGAAGGCGAAGGAGCCGCCACAGTAGGCGCCCATTTGGATAAAGAGGGTGGCGACATTGCCGTAGGTGGGGAAGATGTGCTTGTTGGGGTCAGATGGGGTGGGAGGAGGGAGCTGGTAGACAACAATGACAAGGGTGAGGACAACAAGAGTGGCGATGAAGGGCTTCATCTCGAAGCAACTCTAGGACAGGGAGGTGGTGGCAGCTCCTCCTCCATCTTTCCTCATCGGTGCAACTGCTTTGCCTTTGGGTTTTTGCGCCTTCTGATTTTTGGATTTGAGTTTTGAAAGCGAGAGATTTCAGGATCAATTAGGGAATTATGTAGGTGGACTGTTTTTGATATAACATTTGCGACTTTGAAGGAGAGAATGCCGATGATCACATTCTCCTTCTGACTGGGTCTTTTGGTGTTCTTTTTCTTTGAAGGATCTGAGCTTCAATGTTGTGGAAGAGAGAAGAAGATGAGAGAAGAATGTAAAGGAAAAAAAGGGTTTTGTGACTTTTTAAAGTAAAATGAGCAGGGATATCCCCACTCAGAGAAGAAAATAAAAAAAACAAATAAACAGAGCCCCTGAGACCATTATAGTCTTTATAAGACATTGATGGCATTTTTAGCTTATAACGAGTCTTAGGGGATTTTTCCGGTAAAATCCTCTAACTTTAACTATTCTCTCTCCATTATTTGTATTTCAGGAAAACTTTCTTTTATAGTTCTTGGTGCCTTCTAGGCTAATTTTCTAAAGGAAGATTTTATTAAAAAAAAAGTATAAAACATTTGGTTCATTTTCAAGAAAGTACACAATGATTTGAATATTTTCAAAAAGTATAATAGTTTTCCACAATTCTTTCAATCAACCTCTCCATAAATTTTTTGAGAAATGTCAAAAATACTATTATGTCATTTTTTTTCAAAATTTTTCTTTAATAAATCATTTAAGAGAAATGATCAAGTATAGCACAAATGACATAGTGGGGCCCACTTTAATTAACTTTATACATGGATGGTTAAAAAAGGATTTTCCAACTGATAAAAAATAAATTCATTAAATACTTATGAACATCAAAATTAGAACGGTCGTTTTTAGTGAGGAAAAGAGGTTCAACAAAGACAAAAACCTATTATAAAGGAAGGTTTTTTTTTTTTTTTTTTTTTTTTTGTTATCATTTCCCAAAGTTTTCTTATGGAGAGGACTTAGACTAAAAGAATTGTGGAAAGCTTTTATACTTTTTTTTTTTTTTTGAATTGTTCAAATCTTCATGTTCTTTTTTTAAGGGACTTTTACGAAAACATTAAATTTAAATCATAATTAAATGATGTTATTACGAAAAGTCATAAAATAACGAGATAATTAGTTGTACACTTTTTTTGACAAAATTACCCAAGTTGATGATATCGTCAACCTCCTTTTCTTCTTCTCCTTAGTGGTTTTCATATATAATTGTCTTTAGTTTGGAAGGGATGAAGCACTATTGGAATCTAAAACTCTAATATATATATATATATATATATATATATATATATATATATATATATATATATAAACTATGAGAAAATCTTACATTCACCACTCAAAGTTCCTCAACATGGCTCCCTACATGTTGCTCACAAACATCAAGACCAATGAAATTCTCCAAAACAAACGACTTTAAACTCTACATGCTCACAAAAGCATACACAAATTCATCCCCTCCAACCTCACTTAGAAGCTACCACCAAATCGAGAGAAAGTCCTCATTTACGTATTTCACCAAACACCTTGCACTCCAAACTTGAACTCTCAAAACTCATGTGAAATGGGCAACAAATGTGAAGAAACTAATCATGGGACCCACACACACCTAAGGAAGATTATCAAGCGCAGTAAGGAAGACTACTAGGATACAAAATGCAATGATTTTCATAACCTTTTCATCATTAGAGAGAAGAAGATGGAACAGAATATCATTTTTTGTAATGAAAGGTGACAATATGGTCAACCAATTGACGATATCATCAATTGGGTTGATGGTATAGTCAATTGGGGTGATTTTGTCCCAAAAAAAAAATGTACGAACAAATTTGTTGTCATTTTATATTTTTCTTCATAAAACCGTTTAATTAAGATTTAACCTTAATTTTTTCGTAAAAATCCCTTTTTTGAAAATGAGCCAAAAGCTTTATACCTTTTTGAGATTTTCCCTTATCTAATATTCTTGTTGGATCTTATGCTTAACATGAGACTAGAACTCATGCATCACAAGAATTTGGTGTGTTAGTTTTTTTGGACATTTGGACATAATGTTATAGTTTGTCCCTACATTTGAAACACAATGCTTCTTTTACTAGAATTTCGAGTCCTGGTCACCTAAAAAGTCTCAAATAATCTTTTAGAATTCCAATCTCTTTGGATTTTGCTGGAATTTTAAATGACCACCCAAGAGTAGGATTTACGAACTCCACCTCAAGGAACAACTTTTGGAGAATTTAAAATTCTCCATACAAGAATTAAATGAATTCTTGTAAAGAAACATGCTCTAAAACTCCTCCATTTTCTTTTTACACATGTGATAGGAAAATGAGTTTTACATATGTAACATTTGCATTTGTAAATGTTACATATGTAAGTGTGACAAATGTGAAACACATTAAATGTTTGTCAAAATCATCATTTTCGCATGAGTTAATGAGTATATCGAAAGGTTTTAGTGTTATTTGGATTATTTGGACTTTTTCACAAATTTTCCAAAATGCATGAAAAACCAATACATGAAACTTTATGTCTTAATACCTACCATTGATACAAGAATATTGAACAGTTTGGATAATGAATTGGGGGCCCAAGGAAGTCTAGAAAATTAGATCTATAAGTTGGTGTTTTTTCACAAATTACTCAAAATCTATGATGATTTACTGTAATTAGCTTTAAGATTTTAAGATTTAGTAGTTCAATAAACAAATCAAATGGTTCGGATTACCGATATAGAGCTCATAGGAATTAAAAAAAAAAAATAAAGGTCTTTGATTGGCCCGACAAATGAAAAAAGGAATGTGTTACCACCGTAATACTACCTTTGGGTTGTAGGGGTGTAAATCACTTTCACCCCTTTACAGGTCTCATTTATACACCACATGCGTAAATCAATGCTAACTAAAGAAAGATTTACCATTTAATATGTTTTTTAAATGGTAAATCTTAAGATTTTAAATGGTAAATCTTGACAAACAAACAACCTCTTAAAGGATTTAAATTTTTTAAATGTTCCTAATTTTAAAAGTTAAAATTATATCAAAATCCATTTACCCAATGAAACAAATGGCCCTATGGAAAATCCTTTTCACATTCTAACCATTATTTTTTAAGAGTAAGCTTTACATAGTGGTTAGGCGAGGTTTTTAAGAGTGGGAAATCCGGGCCGGACTAGAGAACTCAATCAACTTGACCATTCAGAGTTGAAGTTGACCCTTTCTCCTGAAGAAGTAAATAAATTGCCTTGATTTCGGCCTATTAGTGAATAGGTTGGACTCACGTTGAACCCATTGTTAGTATATGACCTAACAATCGAACTTGACCCAAGCTAACAAATTTTTTAAGGGTTGTAAATGACCCAAACTGACTTGATTGTATAATTCTGCATCAATCCTGAGTGAACCTGACCTGTTAATTTTAGGTATCATGTTGACCTTTTATAACTCTTGGATTGGTTTAGGTTGCAACTTTCAAGCCAATAATCAGGCTTAAAATGTCAAGTAAGACCTAAGCTGAATGTAAAACGGTCAACCTGAACCCTTATTAATAAGTCATGTTGGGTCCTATAGGTGTATCACGGTACAATTAGTCAAGTAGGGTTAGATAAGAGGCAATTAGAAAGAACTAACCCAAGCTGACTCGAGAACGGCTCCTTACCCTATTGGTAAGGAGTGGCAATTCTCATCTTGCTGCATAGGGTCACCTTCCTACACTCGAGGGCTCTTCACCCGGTCGAGGTTTCTTTCCTCACTCAAGGGCTCTCTTATCTCACTTGGGGTCTACTTCCCTCACCAAGGCTCAAAGGGATCCCTGTCCCCGTTAGCTAGGGTAAAGAAAAAAAAAGAGAAAAAAAGAAAACCATCAAGCTGACTCACCAACTTGGTAATATAGGATGGAATGCTAACTTGAACTCAACTCGTAAAAAATCAAAATCACAAAAAAAAAAAAAAAAAAAAAAAAAGATTGGCTGTTTTAAGAGCCAATCTTTTTTTTTTTTTTAGTCTTTTGAAAAATTCTCATCGTTATGATGTTACATATCGCCACAACTGTTATTTAGCATTTTGGACTTTCCGCTATACTTGCGAAAAAAAAAAACTAATCTTACCATTCAAAATGTCCAATAATATAGAGATTCTTTTTAAGGGGAGTTAACTGGAAAAAATAGATTAGGTGACTACCATACCGAAGATGTAATTTTAAATGCCTTTATACTAAATCAGTCATTTTGCCCGAAAACGTATTTTTTTTTAAACATTCTCTACTATCCCTATCGACCTTCATTTGCAATGTTAATGGTCGATTGGGACCTTGCGGTACATCTTAATCTTCACAGAACTCCCATTTATTTTGTTTGTAGGGTTTCAATCGACCCTGCAGGGTATGCTTATAAATGTACGAAACTCATCCCCCATTCCCTATTCTTGAAAAAAAAAAAAAAAAACATCCACTCCGTAGGATATTCCCATATCTTGAAGACTATTAAAGCCACTTGCCCTCGTTTGGTAGAGAACATTAAAGTGCATATTCTATTGCTTGGGGCGTACAAATGAAAATGTGGAATTTGTAATTTGCCCCAAAACGTGATATTTTACTTTTCAGAAACCCCTTTCATAATTCTTAATTCCATGTCACTATAGCTCGGTGGAGAGCCAATGGGAACTACTGTGAATACGCCTGACAAATGATTTGGAGTTTCAATTAATACTGTATGAATGGGTCGAACACACAGGGTTTCTAAAACCCCAAGTAGAGAATGTTAAAAAAAAAAAAACAAAATACATTTTTAGATAAAATGACCGACTTTGTTCAAAGGCACTTAAACTTACCTTTTTGGTACAATGGTGTTTTCATTTTTTTTATATATTGGTATCTAAAGACAGAGACTTATTTACTGAAAAAAAAAAAAAAAAAAACTATTTAAGACTTTTGGATAACTAGGTCAAATAAGTGCAAGCCAAATTTCTTTTTCATTCTTTTACACACTGCTAGAGTGTCTCCGTTGGATGAAAAAAAAAAAATGTCCCATAGTAATGACGATGGGCTCTGGAGCATCTGGTGTCGTCGGTATGCTGCAATCCATATCTATCAATTTGTCTTTTACTTTCTTCCTTTTCAGGAATTGTCTTTTACTTTCTGTTTTACACGCATCTAGGGTGGGAATTTTACTGCGGGTTTTCAAGGCAACGCTGCATTCCGTTTCGTTTCCGTCGTGTTTGATGATTCTGGCTTCTGGGTTTTTACGTTTCTTCCGTTTCTGTTTGATATCATACTATAATCATCATGCATGATATTAGATGAGTCTCGGGATTCATGGTAGTATGTTTTTTTCCCCGCTATTGAGGAATTCTACATTTGGGCTTTGTGGTTTCATTGAAAGGCTTTCTAATGACTCCTCCAGTTAGTGCCGAAGCATGTGTCCATAAACACTATCACATGTTCCTGCGGAGACTACTAATGAGGATGCACCTCAGTGTGATCAAATCCGCTCAAAATATCATCAATCAACTTTGAATTCCAACTTCTATGTTTGGGTCCTATTTAATTTGACGCGTTCCATCAGTACTGGGGCTTTTGGCGTATTGGTTAAGTCCGTGACATTCTACAATGCCATATAAATAAGAAAAGAAACCCTAACAGCTAAGACTCCGAAACATAGAAACATAGAGAAAAGGGCTACCTGGAGGAGAGTGAGAGCCATCTAAAAAAATAGAGAAAAGGGGTACCTACCGCCAGAGTGAGAGCCGCTGTGGAGAAGGCTACTTGGAGCAGGGTGTGAGCCGTCCCAATAGGGGAAAAGGGCTACCTCCTCTCAGGCGTGGTGGTATCTTATAGTCCTAAATAGTTATAAGATTTAATTTGATGCGTTCCATCAGTCCTGGGGCTTTTGGCGTATTGGTTAAGTCCATGACATTCTACAATGCCATATAAATAAGAAAAGAAACCCTAACAGCCGAGACTTCGAATCAAATTAGGAAAGCAAATAAAATCAGAAACTATCCTAATTATAACTCATAAAATTAGAATCAAATAACAATTAATGAAACAAAATAAGCAAATCTCTAAACTTCCTTGCGTCCCACATGTGGACCATGAGACTTCTTCCAAGGTCTCATTGGTGTTGTTGCATCATAGGCTTAACATTTAAAGATTTCATTCTAGATGCCATAACTCCGTGCAAAGACTCCTTCCAACATCTTTGGTGTTGCTTCATCATAGGCCCCAAATTACTGTCTGAAGGGCTTAACAATTAAAGACTTCATTCTAGATACCATAGCTTCCTGCAAAAATCCTCTTCCATTAAAAATTCTTTTATTCTGCTCTTTACTAATAGACCATGCTATGGCTAAGGGAACTGTTACCTAAATGATTCTCCCACGGCCTTGAAAGGACCAGATCCCCATTTCTAAGAAAGACAAAAGTGAAATCAGTGGTTTAGCAGTGATCCTTAAGATCTACAAAAGAAGGCCCAAGAATAGGCGCATGGCTGGCCAGCCCATGCTGCCTAACCGATAGTGGCCCAATCAAGCCCATAGATGACTAGTCCATTGGGGCTAGCCCATGGTTAGCAATCCCGTTGGCCCAATTATATCTATATTCTTAGTATTTCAATTTCCAAGAAGCTTTCCTAGAGTTATATTATTAGTTTAGTAAATTTTTAGGAAACTTTCCAGATATATGTATTCTTAGTTTAGAAAATCTTAATTTTCTAGATCTAACAAGATAGTTGATTTGCATTTATTTGATTAGAGAGTAAATAATATCCTATTTAGGAAAAAAAGATATTGGCATGTATTCACCTTGCTGAGAGGAAAGGAGATCATATATAGGACCCCTAATAGGTTGGATTGTTTTTCCATCCTCTATAAATTGCGCTTGTATTTTCTCATTATGCATTGAGTGAAAACTTACTCTTTTCCCTCTTACTATAGTGATTTCATTGAACACGTCCCTTTGTGTGGAGACTTCTTGGATTGTAGAGGTGATGGCTCCGAAGGTTGGTAATCCATGGTTCATGTGTGAAGGCTTCATTCATCAATGGGATCCACCAATTGCAAGAACCCAAGATGGCGAAAATAGCTTCAAGAGACAGAACATATATGGGAGGCAAATGGGTAAGGCAAAAACAATTGGTCGATGGATTCTTCATTGACCTAATATATAAAGCAAGGAAAACAATCTCATGTAAACTGTTCGCATGAGAACGGTGTATCCTGTTGGTGGAAGAGGTGGGACCCACCTCTGAAATTCATCCATGGAGAATGTGATTTGCAGCTGCCATGGGCACAGTTCCCAAAAGATTATTTTCCTTTAAAGAAAATATTTCTTACATGCAAAATTGTGGGATTTGAGGTAATGGTAAAAGTCTTGTCTAAAGCTTTTGTCCAACAAAATGCCTTTACTAGCAAGTGCTTGGGATTTCCATTTTCACCTATAGCGAAATGCAGTATTCGGCTTGGGCCTTTTAGCCTTAGACAATACTTTGGAAGAAAGAGCACCCAAAGGGTCACCTATCCAGACTTTTGACATAATTCAAACTCAATAAAATGGAAACATCATTGATTGTTTTTGGAAGCGATTCCAACATCGGAATCTCATGGTCTCATGTTTACATGATGGCTACAATTGAAGAAACACTTGAGATCAAGGTGTTCCCTTGACGAGATTGTTGATCCTTGAGCCAGGTGCATGGCCATAGTTTCATTGGCTTTCTTTGAAGGACCAATATATTCTTTAAAATGTGTTTCCTTTTTAGGAACTCAACATGGCACCTCACTCTCCTAGAGCAAAGTGGCTTCACACCTGGCGAGTTTTCCCTTTTCTGTGCCTTCCTCTTGAGATGTCAAAAACAGCTCCATTATCCCTCATTTGAAAATTTTCTAGAGGCTCCTAGGGTTCCTAGCAATTTAATGAAAATCCTTATCTTTTTCATGACACTCTGAAAACATTTGGTGGTTCATCTTTGAAAAGTGGGATTTAACAAAGATTGCTTATGAAGTGAACCTGCATGTAAATTAACCCTGAAAAGTCTCCAGCTGAGATTTGATACATCAATAAGCTCATTCAGAACTTTCACTGACTGAGCGTTGGGTCTCTTTAAGGGCCTGTTTCTTTACTAGAATTTTTTATAGGAAATTTCCATGTTTGGGTTTTTTGGATATGATGTGACATCTTGTCTCTTAGCATTTGAAAATGTCATGTTTCTTTACAAGTATTTCAAAATTCCAGCTACCTGAAAGGTCTCAAATGACCTTTGAGAATTCAGGAATTCCAGCTCCTTTACTTTTAGATGGAATTTCTGGATGCTCAAGTACTGAAAGCATCCAGGAATTCCACTGTCTGGGAATTCAGAAATTCCCTAGACAGGAATTCCTTGAATTCTAGCAAAGAAACATGCCCCAAGTGTTTAATGTATATATCCAAGTTGGCCAATATTTCCTAATTTGATAATATCTTTTTGATGTTCATTTATATCATTATTCTTTAGAATTTCAATAAATACCAATCCTTACTACAAGTCAGTAGTTTTTTTTACCCCATCCCATGCTTAAGGTTGCATGTAGAGCTTGTCAATATTCAACGTGAGTTGGAATGGTGTAGCGGATTATGAGTCTAAGAGCAGTAGAAGTTCTTATTATTTGTTTATGACCGCTGAGCTTTGATACAATCTTAAGCTTTTGTCTGGTTCAGGTAGAAGCAAAGAAATTTGGCACACTAGCAAATCGGTAGCGGGAATACACATGGAAGACATACTGACGCAGCTGAAAAAGGAAATGGCTGCACCGCACAACTGGAAGCTGGTCCAACCACCCAAAGGTACCTACTTTTAGTGGACAAAATCTACTTGCATATATAGTACGTAGTTTGTCTTCAATGATTTGGCCCCTGTTTGAATTTTCAAACTGCTGCATTGTAGCCTTGTCACTGATGTTTGATGAGATGGAACTGACTTGTTTGTGTATAATACTTAAAAGAGACCTTACCTAGAAGAAGCTCTGTTCCATGCCTCCATCCACATGTTAATAAGTACTTACCTTTAAGCATGGTATCTTTCTATTCAATAAGCACGGTGGGTTTTAAATCCATGATCATTTTCCTCTCATCATCCTTGCCCCTGAGGAACTTGATCATGCTGCCTTCTTGATGTCTTGAACCACTAGAGGGACAATGCCCACCTGACCACATCATACTATCCATACATAATGAGCAGTCCGTCACAGCCCGTTTGGACTTGCACCTGCATGTTTAATAGATGCTTATCACATCTATCCAGGTGACAATTGCAAGGTGGGCTCTAACAGAAGTTTGCATTGGTGAATTGGATTATGTTTCAGTGGCAGTAGGTTGGGTTGACCACTGTGGGTAGTGTGTATGTTCAGTTCAACCTAACCCATTTTTTGATTCAGTTGGAAATTTCATAAAAAAAAAAAAATGGCATGGAAGTTAATAAGGGTCGACCTGAAGTCTGAATCGGCAGGACAGGTTCGGGTTGCTTGTGGGACCCATGTGCAATGAAAAAGGTAGGACCAGATTAGAGTAATGTTGGCAGGTTGAACAGCATGGACAGAATCTGAACCCAATCCATTTTGTTTATCTGTTTGAAAATGTCAAGCAGAACCTCCATTGAGGATTTTGGTAGGCACCGAACAATCGTTTGAAGCACCTTTATCGATGACTGATCTATAATAGGACTCACCAAATGGTGTGGACCATGGCCCCTTGATATATTTTCCCGGACCATTAGAATGTGTTATTTTGGATACTGCCCATCCCATAACTGGCCAAGTGCACTCGAGGACTGAAGATACAACCGTACAAGGGATTGGTGATTTTCTCTTATTTGGAGCTTAATTTTTTATGATGCCCAGATACGGCATGGATACGGATAGGATACGCTATAGACATGGCAAGAATACGGATTTTACACATAAAAGGTGAAGTATCGGATACAATATGACACGATATGTTGCCCATTTCGAAGTATCCGTGCATCATAGTTAATTTTTAATTTATCATGGTTAGCTTTGTAAATTTTCCTCTTTTCACTCAACCCTAGTAGATGACATGCTCTCTCTTTTCACCGCATCATTCTAGATCTTAATTGGTATTCCTCTTCTCATAGTTTCTTTTGTTCATGTAACATTAAGTGTGTTGGCAATAATTGGTGCCTTGGATCTACAGCAAAAGTAGCAGTCTGTTGTCTTATTTAGCCGCTCAACTAGAACATCATTTAATGTGTGTGATGCAATATTCTTTAGCATGCTTAACAACAGTATACCTTGCTAGAAGTTTAGAGCGTGTTTGGTTTTCACTTCCTAAAAGTGTTTTATTTTTGTCGAGCTTTTGGCTTTTAAAAAGCTCGAAAGGTTTTAAAAGTTTGTTGGGTTATTAGATTTTTGAAAGGGTTTTTTAAGTAAAAGTCAAATTTAGCTTTTTGGAAAAGCAAACCTTGACTAACTTCTTTGTCAAAAAGCACTTTTTCACTTTCTCAGAGCTGAGTGGAGGTATGGTAGAGTGAGTGTATTATTTTTTACCACCATTTTTTACCTCATCTGTGGGGTCTACCTATGAAATCTAAACTCCTAAGATTAAGATCATTCTATATATTGGTGTCAAGTCGGATTTCGTACTAGTGCAAGTTAGTCCAATCATCAGATTGATTAATTGTTTAAAGCATTTAAAATACATAAATCAATTTTACATGTGATAAATCTAATGGTAGGCCAAACTTCGGTTGGAGTGAAATTTCTTCTAGGATTAGTATGAGTTTTTAATTTCAAGTGATTTACATATTGTAAATGGGCCCTACTGGTTAATTTATACGCTTAGACATCGTAGACCAAATGTTGGAATTCATGACCTATTAGATCTTTTTTTTTTCTTCTGAAAGGTACCTATAGATTTTTCTTTTTTTTTTTTTTTTTTTGAGATAATGACAGCGGTCGCTTCACATAACATCTATCATGCAAATCAAAATTTTACGTGAGGCCATTTAATACCTATGGGTTCTATTATATGTAATTATTTTTTTATTGTAAAAACTTTTATTGGATTTTATGGGAAAATTCCCGATAAATGACCGTTGCACGAAAAGGACCTCCTTAACTTAGCAGCACAAATGGGTCTGTCAGAGCCTGTGGTTTTTTTTTTTTTTTTTTTTTTAAATGAGGGGAGTGAAGCTAGTCTGACAGAGAGGGACGCTAGCGTTGCTCTTCGAAAAGCAAATCATGGGGTCTTAGTCTCACTACTTCGGGGTTGGTTGCCAAATGTATGATCTCTATCAACTGTAGCATTGAAGCCGTGTGTACATTGGTGTAGCGGTAGAGTAGCAGCAGTGAGATGACTCTATTACTCCTCTCCAAATAATGATGCTTTGGGTGACTAGGGTTTGGGGTATTTGACCTCAAGCTGCAGCTGGACCATCCAATTCCAAACCCCTCCTCACAATTACAAGTAGAAAAAATATATTGGAGATGAAAAAGACATTATCCCCTCCCATTGTCCAAAATGCTTGGACGAGGAGCTTTGAGCCCCCAATCTTCGTCTCAATGATTCTCCATCTCACACACGTACCACTTAATGCCAATACGATTGTTTATATGGGGTGGACCATCCTTCTACATGAGTCATTACTTTGATTGAAGACTGCATGTACAAATGCAATCTGAATGAATCCATTCAATTGGAAGGCTGTCGTTGCTTGATTGAGAGAAGAGGGGAACCCATTTGTCCATCGGCCCAAACCAATTGTAATGTTGTAGAAACTCAGATTTGGGGAGGTGAAAAGAAAAGAAAAAGGGCCAGTTGTAACTCTTTATTCTTTTGTTCTTCCTAGTTGTAACTTAGATTTGGATGTTGAAGAAAAATGGCCAGGTGAAAAGAAAAGAAAATGAGGGTTTTGAAGAGCGACGCTAGCGTCACATTGCTCCCCTCATTTTTCAAAAATAAAAATCAATCAGGGGCAGACGGACCTTTTTCGTGCTGTCTGAGGTAGGAAGAACTTTTTCGTGCAATGGCCACCTACCACGAATTTTTCCATAAAATCCTCTATGAGGGGTTTACGGGAAAATTCCCTGCCGCCTACCAGGAATTTTTCCATAAAATCCTCTACGAGGGTTTTACGGGAAAATTCCCGATAGGTGGCCGTTATACGAAAAAGTCCCTCCTAGTTGGGGCAATATGGAAAAGGGCTCTGTAGTTCGTTTTTAGAATATTGAGAGTAGCAACACTAGCGCCTCTCATCTCTAATGGGGGTGATGCCTCATCCTGATCTTCCATTACTGTCTTCTTCATTCACGGCCATTGGGTGTTTTGGATCAGAATTTGTGCGAAAAAACGAAGAGCAATCAGTAAGCATCAACCAAAGCATATGTTCAAATAAAATCACATCTACACCTACAAAAATCCTTCTTCCTTGTTTTCATTCAATTCTTCATTTCTCCTCCTCTTTCATAGTCTCTAGTAAAACCCAAAATGGGTCTTTCTCTGGAACAAAAGGGTTGGACCACAAACACCCTTTTCTATTTCCCAACCACCACCCTCACCCAATTCTCTGCACTGTTGCAGTTGTCGTCTTCATCATCTGACAAAGGAATCCATTTGTGGGTTGACTACAAACACCCTCTTCGAAAAAGACATTTTCCAGTGCCATTCCCATCCCACAAATACACAACAATCCATTTGTTGGTCTTCTCCAATTTGGAATTAGACAAGGAAAATCTCTAATTGAAGAGCTTTCAGAAACTTGGGTAATGGGGTTGATATGGAACTGGAAAAAGATAGAGCTTTTTGAGTTGGTATTGGGTTTGGTATATTCCTTGCAGTAGACGGATGCCTAGATGGATGGTTTGCTTGCCTGGTAGGAGAAGAAAGAAGAAAGAAAAGGTAGGTAGATAGATTTCAGCGGGAAGAGAAGAAATGGAGTTCTGTTGCGTTTGAATCAGTGATTTCAATTTGTTCTTGTTCTTGTTGGATGATGGTTTTGTTTTATAAATAGAGACAAGTAAACGTATCGAAGTTTGATGGAGAAGGGCAGAGCCAAGGAGGCATTGGGAGTTTTGGATCGGATGAGGGAGGATGCATTGTGGCCTAGAGAAGACGGTAATGGAGGATTTGGACGAGGAAAAGATGGGGAGCGATGCTAGCGTCGCCTCATAAGAGATGAGCGACACTAGCGTCGCTCCTCTCAAGTTAAAAACAGAAAAAACCAAATAGGGTTTGACGTACCCCGTTTGTGCTGTTTGAACTAGGAGGGACTTTTTCGTGCAACGGCCACTTACCAGGAATTTCCCATAAAATCCTCGAACTTTTAATATATTATTTAGTTATAATATGCTCAAAGTGGCTCTCTCTCTATATATATATATTAATATATATATATATATATATTGTAACCAATGACCTTGGTGCTTTTGATGTTAAGATGCATACACAAAATTTGTGCTTAGGGAACCACCTTTTCTTTTATGAAGTTGCTTTAACGAAGTAACTTTTGGAAAGCTATTTTTAGGAAAGGTATATTTAACTTTAAGAAGTCCAACCAAACACACCCTAAAAGTGTGTTTGGTTGGGCTTCTTAAAGTTGATTGTGCTTCCATAAACGTATCTTCCAAAAATGTTCTTTTTTAAAAAACTTTTTATAAGGAGTTGTTTGGTTAGCGCAAATGTTATATATATTTTTTAACTGAAATAGTCACCCAAGTTGTTTGGCGTGGACATTTAAAAAATCAGATTTAGTGTATTATAACAAAAAAAATCTATCAGATTTTTATGACAATAAATAACTATAAAATATACAAGAGTCTTATAGGTAATAAAATGTCGCATAAAATCCTCTATGTCACAAGGCTCAAGTTATGTAGTATTACTGTTGTCATTATCTCATAGAATAAAAGGGAATTCATCATTTAGTATATTTGAAGCATATAAATCTATTAGTATGACCTATCTACAAAATCCAAGTTTCCCAAACAAAAGCTCATATACCAGTTCTTGGTGAAATTTTACTATATTAGTGTTTGGCTTGCCATTAGATTTATCACATGTCATTTTATCCCCTTTGATTGTAAACAATTTATCAATGTTTTTAGGGACAAGTGCTTTGAGATTTAGATTTCATGGTAGAATGGGCGAAAGGGGAAAAATTATGTTCTTTTCACTTCCTGCCACAATTTCGCCTACTTATCGCAAAAGTAAAACGTGCTTTTGGAAAGCAAAGTTGGTTAAGCTTCACTTCTTCAAAAAGCTAATTTTGACTTTTACTTCTTGAAAAGTCTTTATAAAAAGTTAATAATCAAACGAGCTTTTAAGGGTTTCTGAACAATATATTTTTTTTTTTTGAAATGGTGTTTCCAATATTTTCAATAACCAAAAGCTCAAAAAGCACTTCATCAGTTCTTGCCAACATCTGCTGGAAAATAAGACAAAATCTTGTCTCAACATGCTCACCAACAAAATGGCACTTCAAATAAGTTTTGACTTGGGATCTTTCCCTAAGCATATATTTGTTATATTGTCATTTTTCAATGATCTCAGATTCTTGGCACATACTTGGAACTGTGCCTCATTCGAACAGAAAATGATGAATTAAAATCATTCTAAGCTGTTAACATATGTACATGCAATATGCATTACATATTCCCATGGATGAGAGCAAACAGTCTCCATTTCTTCGCAGTCCATGAAACTGCTCCTCACCCAGTAATAGAATGAAAGTCGAAGTTGATTTCTCATTGTCAGGATCATCAATAAAAGCTGTATGAATATATGCCTGAGGAGAGAGGTCACTACTTTGATAGCATAATATGACCTTTTCCGAGCCCTCCGTATGACAGAATTTGCTTGACCAGCTGCAAAGTGATTTTTGAGAGTTGTGTGAGACCAAATGCAAGCTGATATCCACTACAACTGCAGTGAACATGGTGCTAAGGAAAGAGAAGGAGTTGTAGAGGATAACAATGCATAAATTTTGGATCTTTTATGAGAAAAACATCTTAATTTGAAATCTAGGTTATTGTGTTGCTAGTTTTGCAAATGATCAACCATGGGATACATGTTTAGCATATCTTGTAGTGTTGAAAATCTATTTAGTATCGTAAGTGTGCAGGAACTTTGAAGTGACTTGATATGAATTGGAAGGTCTCTCCAAGTCATGGCTCTATCATGTATAAAGGAACCATAGCTTTAAAACTTCGCTGAAATCAAGCTTTAAAGAAGCACCAGCACTAGAGGGGGAAACTCAAGCATGGTGGATCGGTGTGGGTAGTGGCAAAGGAGGGAACGGCGAATGATTGTTAGGACTGGCCACTAGCCGCGGGTAGACTGGAAAGGCTGGAAAGCAAGGGATGGAGGAAAAATCTTGAAGCATGACGAGTGATCTCATTCATGGGGGGAGGAAAACCCAACATGAGAATGAGAAGGAAGGACCTTTGCACCGATTTAGTTGAGGGGGTATAGAAAGATATGACAAATCTCTGAGTTGCTTGGATTTGACTACGTTCAATTGGGAATAGAAGGACGAGCTTGAAGAGGGAAGAAGTGGAGCGATGGGAGTTCTGTTGGAATAAAAAACCTCTCGATCTGATCTTGAAAGAGCATAAATGGTCTGGATCACTTTTATGATGACCATGCATGTATTGACATTGTTCATTTCGCTGAGACTCGTGACCTAACAGTTCCTTTATGTTCTCTGAGCACTTCAAATTTTTGAAGTACTTACATACTCAGTATCCAATGCATTAAAAGTTGACATTGTGTAGTTTAAGATGCATATCATTACTTTAACATCTTATGTCCACACTAAAGCAGTCCCTCTTGTTATTTATAGTAATTTCAATTGGTTTATATATTTCAGGGTTGTTGTCTTCTATTGAGAGATCAAATACAATGGAAGGTGTAAGGATTTGTTACTCATTATTTTCACTTGACACATTTTTTTGCATCCCAATTTAATAGGACAATGATATGGGCACTATCCTGCACAGTTTGGGAAATTCCACGGTTTCGAAAATCTTTTGCATTCTGCACTGCTGGACCCATAGTTCAGCGGTCCAGATAGTTCATCTGGTGGATTCCATTGTTGGCAATGCATAAGGATTCTTCTTGATTGAACAATCTCAATCCAGTGGCTGAGTGTTACACTAGCCCCTAATCATGTACTTTGAAATGATATCTATCCTATGCCACAAGTATTTGTGATTAATGCATTTGATTAACTGTCATGGATTTTCATTTGTATTAACTTTGGTCCTGATCTTTCTGTTTTAATTCATGAAGGGTGTCAGCAGATACATGGGGGCAGTTCCCATTGTTCATTGTCTGGAGAAGCACAAGTCACTTGTTTTAATTACCTCACAGGTAGCTGATGCTGCCTTATTTTTAGGTCCCAATGGTATGGCAATCTTCCACTTTATGATCAGTCATCGATTTTGATTTTAAAATTCAGAGTTTCTTGATGTTGGCAAAATATCCCAACATGCTTTTCATGATGTCAGAGGACTTGAAAGGCTTTTCTTTGATTCCTTTGTAACATTACCTACATGTTTTGGTGTTCTAGGAATTTTACCTTTTCAGCAACATATGTGAAGATGATAGGTAGTTGCAGTGAAATATGTTTCTTGGTGTAATTGTTTAAAACACAGTGCCTGACCATCTCACTCTACACATGCCTGACCATTTCATTCTACATGTCCCAATGCAAGGGACAGTTTCCTGTTTCCATTAAGTCATTTTTTATTCCCATATTAAGGGCCTTTTTTTTTTAGCATAGAATACATAGCAATTCATGGTCAAATGGGCTCCACCAGAGGATTATTGGAGAGGTGAGGGGTAAATGATATGGGGTAGAAATGTAGATGCAGCCCTCACTTGCCTAGGATTTGAATTAATAGGGTGGTGGCTCGATTTGAAAATTAATATTGTTTCTTCAATTTTAATGGTTTTTGGAAATAGTTGTCTTACAATTCCTATGTATTAAATAACACGAAACAAACAGGCTCTAAGTGGGTTTGTTGTTTGTTATATTTAAAGACTGTGATTAGGTTATAACTATATTAGTGGACTAGGTTTGTTTTAGTGTTTTCTATCTTATGATATTTAAAGACTGTGATTAGGTTATAACTATATTAGTGGACTAGGTTTGTTTTAGTGTTTTCTATCTTATGTAACACATAAATATGGTGTGATGGTTTCCACTAATTTTGTTAATGGAGAGTAGAATTTGTTTTACAGGAGTCTCGTGAAAGGCCTTCTTGAGGGTTTTGTTGGAACTTTGAATCGTTCATAGGGTTTTTGTAACCTGGGCATTTTTATTTTCATCTTTCCTGCAATCGTCTCAAGGCTAGACGAAGGAATTGCTATCAATATTCTAATCACAAGGTTTGCTTGCAAGTCCATCGTCCTTTGTGTAATTGCGTGGTTCCTAGTAGAAGCTAATGAATCAGGGACTTGGTTGTTCCAAGATCTAAGTTAAGAGGGTCCAATCCAATTCATGGAAAATTCGTATGCTTGAATTAAAACATGGGCACTCAGGTTTGGATTTCTTTGGTTTTGTTCAGATCGTTGTGGATCCGAGTATGTGATCTGGTAGTTTCAGCCATACAAAAGCATTGATACTTGTCATAGTTGCAACCATGGGGTTGTCGGTTCAAGTCACTTCACCATTTAAAAGAATAAGGAAAAAACATTGAATATCTGTGTTGTATTACTTAGATCCACGACTATTTTTTTCGTCTAAAACTACCACTTAAACATGTTTTTCATCAGAAAATACAAGTGTCAAGTACCAAGTACATATGAATTGATTAATGAGTGGAGTACTGAGAACACATGTGCCACATGGTTGTTGTTGGATGATGGTATCCCTTCCTTTCCCCAGCACTCAAGACCACATAGAACATCATCATCCTTGAAGCTCGAACTCTCTCCAAGATTGATCTTTGGAACATCTTAATCGTTACGTTATACTTGTTGTGAGTCATGAACTCACAATATCATGCAAGTTAAGAGAAATTTTGTAAGGAAAGGGGAGAAATCTTAGATCCAAAACACTTTGCTTAGTATTTTTAGATTTTATCATTTATAGGTGAAAGAATGTTTAAAAGGCATTTTTTTTTTAAAATAAAAGCCCTTTTTTTCTATTTCTTATTTGGTAATCAACTGATGTCCAATTGCTCTCGAAGAACTTTGGTGGGGGCCAAGAAGAATGATTAAACTGCCATGGCATGAGCATATGGAAGGTAATAGAAGGGCTTTCGTACATAAGAGTGTTGACAAAAATATCACTTTTGCCTTTGAGCATATTTCAACATCAAAGAAGTTACGTAAAACTACATCAAGCCATTCAAATGTGATTCTCAATATCAACAAGGCGCCTAACACTTGTTCATTATATAAGAGGGTGTCAAAATCAAAAGTAAGGTTCGCCAATGGCCATGGAGCCCCACGAAGCTTTCATAAGCCCATAAGGTGATCACAAGTCCAAATGAAGCCTGAACACCTTCGAACTCAACAAACAAGATGAAAACAACTCACATATGTCCTATTTAGGCAAATCAAAGGGTTTCACAGGACTTTCGATAAGTTTTAACATCGTTTCATGATCATCAATTCTTTATGCGACAAATGAGACAGTAACTACTTCATGCATCAAATCATCTTAGAATCACTTGGATAACTCAAGATTCTCTATTATAGCCTTGAGTTGTATCCATATGAAGTTTCGAGCCGTTCCAACATCGTTTGATCTAATTTAACTCCTCTTCGTTACAAAACAGGTCCTTGTGACAATAGTACTAGAGACCTTGTTTCCCAAAATTGAGCACATTTTTCATCTCAAAATACCATTGAGGGCCCCACATTAAATTTTAAGTCATTCTGACATCGATCGTTTGCCCAAGAAGACAAAAGTTGTATTCTTCTTGAGATAGAATAAGACCTTCTTGTGACAACAACCCTAAAGACCTTGTTTCTGCAATCAAAGCTCATGGATGATCTTAAAATACTTTCAAGAGTCTACATATCAAATTTTAGGTCCTTTTAACATTGTTTAATTGAACTTGGCCTCGCAACATCCTTGTTGTGTCCCCCGTTCAAGATCAGATCCGAAGGTTTTTTATTCCAACAGTATTCCCATTGCTGCACTTCTTCCCTCTTCAAGCTCGTCCTTCTATTCCTGATTGAAGAAGCACCTCCTATTCTCGATCTAATTATTATGTTTCCCATTACCCTGCCATGTCTACCTACTGAGCCTACCTTAATGCGCTCATTCTCCGTAGAAGGGCCAACACTGATAAAATTGTTGGAACTCCATTTTCATCACATTTTTAATATACTGTCATTTTTTTTCCACCTAAAAACCTTAGAAAGCTCTTAGAGGTAAGAATTCTTAGTTTATTTGAACATATTATCAAAACCTTTCCTTTTAATAAATAAATAATTCCTTCCCTTCTAATAAATAAATAAATAGCCAAAAAAAATTGGATTCCAGTTTAGGATTGATAGATTATGTGATAATGAAAGGTTTGGCTTTAGGGTCATGGCTTTGGTACATTGGCAAAAGTCTTGGATGCCATGCGTGATAATGCAGGTTACACGTTTGAAATTTGTGAGTATGTCTCCGATCGATCTGAGCCCTGCTTTGGCGGGACCTGCATTGGATAATGACCTTTTTAGTAAATGGTTTGGCTTTGGTAATGAAGATTTTGGAATGTGTTTTACAACCATGGTTTAAGATAAACAGCTCACATTTCCATCTTAGAGAAAACTTCATTGATAGATCCTTTATTGCTATAGAAAATCTTCGTTTTCTGTAGCATGGGGCTAAATTATGATCATAAGGAACCCTCAAGTCACTCGTATGAATCTCCGGAATTATGAAGCTGACTCCCTAAAATTAAAGATTAAGATCTTATTTGGGATTTATTTCCGTGAAGAGGTACGTCTCACGGCTTGTGCGAGAAAACATTTTTTTTTTTTTACCACCGCGTGGGAACTTCCATGATCAATTCATCCCCTTAGAATCATTGACTCCCATGAATTGGCATCCACCCTAATTTGATACTTAATTCAAATCATACTCGCCATTGGATTAAATCGAAAGGGCTGCACTAAATCAAAGGTGAGTTTAATTGGGCCCACAGAGCTGGACTGCACATTTTGTCCGCTTGTAGGAGAACTCTTGAAGATAGGGAAGGTTGTGGATGATAATTGTATGGAAATATCCTGACATTAAACTTCGAGGTGTAATTCAGTTGGCCTAGGACTATGGCTTGTTTCCGGAGGTTGAGGGTTCGAAACTGTGCTACCACACTGGAGTTGGTTTGTTTCCGGAGGTTGAGGGTTCGAAATTGTGTTACCACATTGGGGCCATGGGGGATTTACCTGGTTCCCCTTGAACCTGAAGGGATTAGTCCGACCAAAAGGATAGGGGCACCCTTCTTTTTTGCCCCTTTCCCTAAGATCTTACAGTTGGGTTTGTTGCACCAGAACCATTCAAGCACTCCAACGCTCCTCGGCAGTACATTTAAACATCTGATACAACCATATAGGTTTGGACTGCCATATTGGTGGGTGCACCAGTCATTGGGCCATAGCTCAAACTAACCTATTTTATGCGTGGTTTCAAATTCCAGTAATTGGGTCCTTTGGGGCTCCTTTGGTCGTCGAAATGGGTTTTTGGCTGCACCCCATCTAAGAAGGGGCCCATAAAAATGGTAGACAGGATGGATGGGATCCATGTGTATGTGACCCTTTAAGGGCAGATGTAGAGTTGGTGCATGCCATTGTTGAAACTACAATTACAAGGGTTACGTGTGTGTGTCTATATATATATATTTGATAATGCAGGTTGTCCTAGTCTTTTGGACCCGAATAATCCCTATATATGTTCAAGAGAGAAAGTCAGGTAAAATTTCCGTGTGGCTCCAATGTGGAATTGTAGTTTCGAACCCACAACCTATGGGTGCAAACTGTGGTCCTAGGCCAACTGAGCTACCCCTCGGGGTTATATTATAAGGGTTATTTACTTGAAATGGTAGTTTCCAAAATATCAACAAAATAAAAAAAAAATGCAAACAAGTTTTAATTATATTGGAATAAAATTGAGAAAAATGAAGAGAATCTAACGAAATGATTTTCAGTTGAAACTTGGATACACTTTTTTCTCTCTATATATATATTAAATTAAATATTTCTTTGTTACTTTTTTCCAATAATATCTCGAGAAAAAACTCAAAATTGAAAATATACCCAACATTTTCCCAAGATGATAAATTCCAAAAAGAAAATGTATGACAGAGATGCACACATATGGAATTAATTTATCTAACAAAAACAAAATTTAAGAAAAAGAAGAAAAAAGATGAAATGAGTGTTTTATTCATCTTCTAGCATGAAATTGCAGATGGCCTTAATTTGAGAAAACAGAAAATGTAAAGATCAATGGAGGGGCAAAGAAGGAAGAGGGTTTGCCAAAAAGAGGATGAGTACAAGTGAGATGGCATTTAATTGTGACTTGTGTGAATAGAGAAAGCAAGTGGTGGAGAGATATAAATTTGTATTTATCATCTGACGTAATACTTTCATTATCCTCAACTGTCTCAATTACTGTTGCATTTAATTGTTTTTATGGAATTTCAATCCAAAATACCACTCTCTTTTCAATGCTCCAACAACTACCAAAACCAAACACACCACACACCCCACCACCTCCCCAGAAATACGAGGCTAGAAACATTACATGCATTATGTCAAGAGACTGGAACTTTTGTATCAACTGTATCATTTTTAAGCTGACGGAATAACCCATGAAGTATTTAGGTTATGGAGCTTGTATTTGATTACTTGTAGGAAACCTCTCTGTCAACTGTATCATTTTTAAGCTGACGATAGTGCTTGAATTTTTGACTACTTGTAGGAAACACCTCTCTCTCTCTCTCTCTCTCTCTCTCTCTCTCTCTAAAGGGCCTGTTTATTTACATTAGAATTGATAGGAATTGAATACAATGATCTCATGCCAAAAAGTGGTTAAAATGAAGATTAAAGGTGAATTTTAAAAAACAATGATCAAATAACCATTCCTTCTAGAATCTAAGAAAAGTTGGGAAATGAATATCAGGGCATCATCTTAGTAATTCATCACCAGAAAGGGAGAGCTCATTTCCTATCATATCGTTCACCTTTTGCCTCTTTAATAATTCTTTGGCAGAACTCATTCACCACAAATTTTTATTTACCGTAATGAAACAAACAGGACCTAAGAAAACTAGAAAGACAAATGAAATTGATGCTCAAAATTATTAACACCCGAATAGAAAAAACCCACTCCATTTTTTATAATTTCCTTCTCAACCCTTTCCATCAAGACTGCTCATTAAATGGGCAACCTAATTTCATTTGTGCATTCTTTTTTCTTGAGATGGTTCAATGCATAGAGATAAGTTCTGATTAATACATCCACCTGGTGGGACCCATTTCCTCTGCCTCTAATTCATAGAGACAAAGTGCAGTACATCCTCCAAAAAAATCTCCATAGTGGGACCCATTTCCTCTGCCTCTAAATTCTGATTAATACATCCACCTGTGAGATTGGAGATAAGCTCAAATAACACTATGATCAAAGTGACATCTATTGGGAATACACTGCACTTTGTATATATTCCAAATCATTTTTATGTGACAAGCAGTTGTGATCCTATGCAAGCGGTGCATATGGAAATGTGGGCCCCACCTGCGAGCTCACTTTTCTGTTTTTTTTTTTTTTTTTTGGGGGGGGGGGGGGGGGGTGTTTGTGATATTATCCTAACCCTATAATCTACTGCCCACAAGTCCAATCCAATTGCATGGGTGCAAACTTATGCGGCACGTAGTCCATTGGGGGAGGTGGTGGTTTTGTGTGGTTTGCTTGGATGGACCATTAGGTAGGCCCCACTATAGGCACGCACAATATTTTTCTTGTAATGCGTATGTAAGAGCATGAACCGTTCCTAGAGACATGGGGATGACCCCATCAAACGTGCCAATATGGAACAGTGTGAGGCTAAACATCCTCTAGTACAGATTCATGGGACACAGTTTTGCCCATGTCCTGTCCTGAAAGCTGGTTTTTCATGCCGTGAATGGTGGTCTAAAGAGGTTGAATGAGGACCCACTTTTCTATCCGGATCCATTTGATGGATTCTCAACACCATACACGTCATAGCTGACGTGACATGATGTCATAGTCATAAAGAGACAGTATGATAAAAGGGAAGGCAGTTTTTTTTTTTTTTTTTGTATAAAAGGGGAGTTTTTTTTTTTTTTTTTGGGGAAAGCGGAGGCAGTTAAAACTGTATGAGGAGAAAGCATGGGACACTTCAGTTAATCAATGAGCAGAATCACCTAAAATTTGGTGATGCTCTTCAGTGGGCCCACTAATTATATTGTACTTTAGTGACGTTAATTACTTTTAATTTCTATTGGGAAACTGGATTTGAGGATTTTGACATGTTAATTTTTCTTAAATTCGATTTTTTCGATTGCATGTCAAAAAATTCAGATAATGTGCACTTGACTTTGGTCAACATCCATTTAAAACTTTTTTTAAACCCCAACTCCCATGATTTCATGTGATCCTAATATAAAAAATACCGTAAAAATCAGAGAGAGACATGTGAAAGTTTTTTCTCCCTTACATTACGGCGTCTTCTCTCCCACACCTTGTTATATAAATCTTGTGAAACCATGAGAATAGTGTATCTCACAGAAAATGATAAAAGCCTTGATATCATGGACTCTCCCATGATATCATGACTTTTGTGCGACATCTTAGAGTGAGATTTTTCCAAATTATAGAACCTGAAAAATGGTGGTCAGGTGTGTATTTACTTTTCATAAAATGTCATTATTCATGTTCTATATAAAATGAATTTGCTTACTAGTTGTAGAAAGTGTATGTTACACAAACTGATAAATCCCATGATATCATAATTTTTTATATAGCATCTTACAATGAAGTTTTATAGAATGATAGATACTGAGAAATGATAGTCAAATGTGTATTTTTTTCACAACATATAATTTTTCATACTCTTTAAAAAACGGTTTTGTTTGGTGGTTATAAAAACTGGATGTTACAAAAATTGAAAAATTACAATATCATTGTTTAGCTTAGTGCTATATTACAAGGGGAGAGAAGATGCCTCAATGAAAGGAAGATAAAACTTTCAGGTCATCTCTCTCTTAGTTTTGTAGAGGAAAAACAGAAGGAAGTGAAAAGGGAAAGTGAATGAAAAGAACCGGATAGTTTTTTTACCTTCTTATGTTGGAATTCCATAATATCTGGGGATTTGGGGCAAAATAAAGTAAAAAAAAAAAAATTGCTGATTAGAGTCAAATGACTTTGGTGACATTATTTAAATTAATGTCATGAAATTGGAGAAACTCGGTTTGAGGATTAATATGTCAAAATACATATATATTATACGTTATCAATCTTACTCTCAGCATAGAGTCATGAAGTGAAATTTGGTTTGAGAGCCCAAACAACGAAAAATTTATTTTGAGTGAAGATTTTACTAAGTTAGCTCCACTGAAGAGAGTCTCCAAATCTCTGAGAATCATAGGATCTAGTAAACTCTTGATTCCAATATTTTCAGCTTTTTGGTAATAAGGACAAAATCTAAATACAATCTACACCTATATTGTTGATCATAAGAAAGATATACAACAAATTAACCCCAGGAAACAAGGAAGAGAAAATCCAAGAAAAGGAGATTAAGAAAATAAAAGTCTTTTAAGGAGATCAAACTAAGCTAACATAGCTTAGTTTTTCCTTTTCTTCTTGGTGGTGGTGGTGCTATTGTGATGGCTCTGAAAATCGAGCAGAACGCTGCTTTTGCATTTAGGGCACCTGGGTTCTTCCTCATCCGACAGCATCACATACATGAGGCAGCGCGGGCATCCCACAAGGACCATAGACATCGCATCTGGGCTATTGGAGGCCTGAAGGGCCTGACCCGCATCTCCGTCGACCATCATGTTCACCTCCGATGACACGCATGAGGTCGGTGTTGACGTCGGTGACATCGGCGATGCCGATCTGTTGGGTGACTCCACCCTTTGCCGGTTGGCCGGCGGTGACAGGTTCAGCTTGAGGTCCAGCCCAGGATTCATCCCGTTCCTACTCATTGTGTTAGCAGCTCCAAGAGCAGAAAAATGCTTCCTTTCCGTAGTATATCTCACCAGTCTTGTCCAAAGATGATCACACAACATTAGTCGATCACACTCATGAAAATGGTTAATAATATTTTCTAGGGTCACGGCCTTTACAGTGAATCCATGACAAGGACAAAATGTTTAAGAATATCTACTTGGACCATGTCATCCACAACAACAACAACAATAATAATAATAAATGATATGACTGAGATGATATCAAGGAGATTTTTGTTACCTTAAAATTGAGGAACTTGTGCCAACCTAAGGAAGAGGTGATTTATCATCTAGATCAGCAATGACCAATAAATCTCAGAATGGAAGAGATTAAGGGTGGTGGGTGAGGCTGGTCGAAGGCCTTCGAGTTCGAAGGGCCGGGCGCACCACCCTCTTGAAATGGGGTGTCTCTGTATCTACAAGTAGGATGTTGTTTCACCTACAAAGCCATATATATAAGAAGTGGATGAGAGAACGTTGGGCTTGATATAAATTTTAGTTTTAATTTTTGGGTGTGCCGAGAGAGGGACAGATAGAGAGAGACTGAGGGAATTGAATGGAATTGATGGATAGGTAGAAGCAGTGCTTAAATTGCAGTTAAGATTGCAATTACAAGTCCCGCGTAGCTGCTTTCATTCATTGCACAGATTGTGAAGAGAAACCAAAGTGGAAACAGAACAAACAGCTTTTTAATCAAAGCATAAATTACAGCATAAAAACAATGGGTAAAAAGAACAAAAGAGGTATAGAGAGGTAACAGGTTTGTTAATTCAAAATCTGTGTGCATATATATATATATATATATATATATATATATGGGAAATGTTCATATGCATGTATCTCTCACCAAAAATGGTGAGGGATGGATGCATATGAATACCCCCCTATATATATATATATATATGGGAGATCTTCAAGTGCATACTTTCATCACCACTTTTTGGTGAGGGACACCCCTTTTGGGTAATATTCAAGTACAAAGTGTACTTTTGTACTTTGTTTTTTTTCCACTTTTGTACTTGCTTTTTGCCCTTTTGGGGTGTCCGTCACCAAAAATGGTGAGGGATAGATGCATAGAAAGACCCTCCTATATATATATATATATATATATATATATATATATATATATGCCCAACCAGCAACCCATCCAAATCTAGCAACCAATAGGAAACCCCTTGATAGTCACTAATCCCAAAGATTGGCACACATCCAAATGGACTGAACCGTTGGATCGAGGGTTGAATATTTTTTTGAATATGAAGCCATTAAACTTGTGGGCCACTGATGAAGGGGTTGGGGGCATGGGTTTGGGGTCAAACTTGATACATGGGGTGGTCTCACATAGATCTTTCCATCCCCCTTGGTCCCATCCCCAAATGGGGCCCAATTGTGGGCCCCACAAAAAAGTTCTCACATAATAAGTGAGAACTAGTTCTCACTTGAATATTTTCCATATATATATATATATATATATATGGAAATGCTCCTATGAGAGACACTCTTACCAACTTGGTGAGACATGGGTGGGGGCCCTTGCATTTAAGATGGTGAGAGTGGATATGGAAGTGAGGGCCCTCACCCATCTCTCACCAAGTTGGTGAGAATGTCTCTCATAGGAGCACTTCCCGTCCTAGGAGATACTCTTGTGAAAGGAGGTGTCTTATCTTACACAGTTGTCCAAAGATTGATCCCTAAGCAGGTACGTCATCCAAGGAGAATCTCAGCACTCACCCAATCTAGCACTAAAAAAAGGAAAGGATAAAAGGAAAAAAAAATGAATGCTTAGAAAGGCTTGCCTAATCTATTTAATTCTCTAATTTTAGGGTACCAAATTGTTGGACAATCGTAGCATAATTGAGTGCTGAGGCCGTCGAGGTCCAAAAATCCACAAATAGATTAAAAGTGAATTAGACTAGAACATGACACTTTGAGTCCAGCACACCCTCCACAATTTAGGGTTGTAACGGTTAGGTTAACCGCGTGTTTTGAAAAAACAGTTAACCGAATCGTGTTTTATGATTTTCAGTTTTTAAAAATCGTAACCATAATCGTATCCTAAAAAACCGTTAAAAAAAACAAATCGCGATTAATCAAGTTAGATGGTTCGATTACGGTTAATTTTCACTTAAAATACATTTTTTTTTTGTCAGAATGCAAAATACATGTTCAAAAGCATGGATTAAAAAATCGGCCAATACCGGTTCATATCGGCCGATATGAACTGGTATCGGTACATACCGGTACGCTATTTTGCCGCGATATCGAGACAGACAAAATATCGCCAAAATAGTGGTAAATATCGGCCGAGATGATCAAAATACCGATTTGACCGTTATCTCGGCCGATATTTTCAAAATATCGGCCGAGATGGAGTAATAGTAAAAACTCTGGTTTTTTTATTTTTATAACTTTTTTCCTATTCTCCCATCTTCTTCTCCTCTCCCCTCATCTCCTTGGAGCATCCATATCTCCATAGCTCATTCTTACATATTTCCAAATTCCAATACTATTTCTTGAAGAAATCATTTAATTTGGTAAGAGAAAATTAACTTAACTCTCTTATTTTTACTATTATGTGTTTTTTATTTTTTATTTTTAAATAAAGCATAGAAATGAATAAAAAGATCATTGGGCTTGTCACTTGTGTTGTGTTCTTCACTTAGATGATAGATCTACACACTTTCATTCTAGATCTACACACTTTTATCTATCTCACTATCATGTTTCAGATTTTAATATGTTATCGTCATGGTCTTGAATTTCACAACTTATTTGATGATTGAGTCAGTATTAAATGATAATTGATATGTTATCTTTATTTTCTTATATTTTGTACTAATAAATTGATCACGAGCCAAAATAATGGTTGCATTATATGAAATACTGGAGAAGACAGTGAACTGCAACATAGACATGACTCATAACTTAAGGTGATCGATATTTTGACTTATTAATGTTACTAATGGAAAAAAAAACCACCGTTTTCCAACATTTTCTAATATTATGGATTTTTTTGGATATTTTTATGGATTTTTTTGGATTAAAAAAAAATTCACATTGCGACAACCGTGACCGATACCGATATCATATCGGTTTTTCGACCCAACCGATACCGTGACTGAAACTGTGATTTTAAACCATGTTCAAAAGTCAAAACTAAATATCCTATGTAACAAATTAAATAATCATAAAATACTGAAGTAGAATGCACACATAGATAAAATGAAATAATAAAGTGCATTTTTCCAGCAAACACATCCTTGATCCTTTAAAAGTTAAAAGGGGCTATTTAAGTCATAAAATTACACAATACCCCCTTTATTCTTTTTTCTTCTATTAATTTAGGTTGTAACAGTTCAGTTAATCATGTGTTTTGGAAAAACAGTTAACCGAATCGTATTTTATGGTTCAGTTCAGTTAATAACCGTGACTCGAGAATGAAAACTGAAACCGAACCGTGAAACACTGTTTTTCAATTTTAATAACCATATCTATAATTGAAACCGTGAAACACGGCTATTAACCGTCAGTTCGGTTCGGTTCAATCAGTTAGATGATTTTTCAATTTTTTTTACACCCTTACTCCACATGCCTCAGCGTATTTCATGAGATGGTTAGGGTTGTTTGTTCCATAGATACATAAGAATTCATGCTTAAGATTCAAGGTAAGTATACAAAAATGACCATCAAATAACCTCCCCTTTAATGGAAAGTGAATCGGGTAAAGATGGAAAAATGAATACGTAGCCGTCAGCACCTGTAATTGAATTACCAGGAAACTCAAGGTCCCATCCTACTACAAGTCCAATCTATCTTACTACTTTATATCCTTCAACTCTCGCCTCATATCTTCATATTTCAACTCTTTAATAATTCTTAGAGGAGCTCTTTTGACCATGAATTCTTATGCATTAAATCCCCATATGTATTAATACAAACAAACAAGCCCTTAAGCAGTCACAATTATGCCTTGGTATTGCCATAAAATGAAAAATGTGTTCAAATAATCTCATGCCTCTCACAAATAATAAGATGAAATAGGGACGATTTCAGAAAAGTATAAAACTTTTGGCTCATTTAAAAAAAAGTACATGGGGATTTGAATATTTCAAAAAAGTATAAAAGTTTTTCCATATTTCTCTCAGTTGAGTCCTCTCCATTATTTTTACCAACAAAAATGATAAAAATACCCTTACGACAATTTTTTGTCTTTCTTAACCTTCTTTCATCCTTGAAACCAACCCAAAAATCACTTTATGGGCCTCACTGATCAAATGTTGATGGTAGGGCATCTTCTTTTCATAGTTCAATTTGGAAAATGCCAAAATCGGCCTTGGGGTTCTTTTCTCTAGATTATTATATGACCCAAGTTTTAACTTGACTTTGATGATCATAACCATTTAGTGAAGTTAGTTTTTCAATGATTTGGGATCAACACAAACCCTTCTATTTTAATCATCTAGGCATAAAGGTAGCTGAAGTGCCCCCCCATTAGGTCGTATGGGTTAGACTTGATCATTTCTCTTACATGATTCATTATAGGTAAAAATGAAAAATGACATAAGGGTATTTTTGCTCTTTTATTTTTAAAAGAGGAAACAACCAAAAAAAGGATCCTAGATGGGTTCTAACAGAAAAATAGGCCATTAGTCAATATGGCATGGAAGTGGTTCCCTGTGACCAGTTTCGTTTTTTTATTAAAAATTTAAACGTGTGACGATGTCGTTGCATGAAAACCCACACAAATCGCCTGAAACCCCATTTCCCTCATTGATGTCTTTTTTCTCCCATCGTTTTCCCCCATAAACCCCATTTACCAAAACTCTATTACATACTTCTTATTCAAAACGCCAACAAAGTCATAGACCTTGTGAGGATTTGGAAGGACCTTGGAGACAATCTTCTTCTCCATGCATCTCTTCACCTAAGGAATTAGCTTAGGACACTCATTCTCTACGCTGAAATTGCCATCAGTCTCATATGTGTAGAACCAATGGGCGAATGGATCAAGCCCCACATCCACATACCCCAAGCTCTTGCCACTGTAAAATGACTTGTCTTCGAGTTCTCCTTCCAACATTTTCAAGCAGTCGATGAGCTCTTTCTTAGCTGCCTCTTGAGCCTCTCCCTTGCTCTTTCATATCCGTGACTCACACTCATATATCTGTGTATAAAAAATAGTAACATAGAGTTCTGGTTTATTTTGGTACAGAAAAGCAGCAATTGCAAATGATAAAGGTCGGAGAAGATGCAGGTTTGATGAATTAGCGACGACTTCGTCGCTAACTCTCTATATTAAGCGACGACATCATCGTTAATTCGTCAAATCTGCATCTTCTCCGACCTTCATCATCTGCAATTGCTTGTTTTCTGTATCGAAATGAACTAGAATAGAACTCTCCCCCAACATTGAATATTCCTTGTGGAGGTTGTTGATCTCCATTAACAAGGTAGGCATAGCACAGTTTGACCTTCTTTTATGCGTTATATACCATAGAGCCCGAGTTTCGTGTTTACTTTTCAAGAAAAGTTCATTAGGGTTTTGATAAATAGTTTATTCATTTCATTATCTTTGTTGTATGATTATTTTTGGATGGCTAAATCATCAAGGTAAGGATCTTTTGAGGAACGAGGAAAGGAAACAACCAGAGAAAGGGGAAAAATGATGGGTGGAAGAAGGGGAAAATGAGGGAAATGGGGTTTCAGGCAATTTGAATGAGATATTAATCGACGACGTCGTCACACGTTTAAATCTTTAATAATAATAATAAAAAAACCGGAAGTGGTCACATGGAACTACTTCCTTGCAATACTGACTAGTGGCCTGTTTTTCAATTAGGGGCCACCTAGGGTCTTTTTTTTTTTTTTTGTAGTTTCCTCTTAAAAAAAATTTCAGTGAGAGGACTTGATGTAAGAAATATGGAAAACTATTACCTTATGAATTATTCAAGTCTTCTTCAAGTACTTTCTTGAAAATGAGCAAAAAGTTTTATACTATTTTAAAATTCTCCCAGTTAAATAAATGAAATGAGGCAAAAAAAAAAAAAAAAAAAATTCATGTATTTGTGAAACTAGGTTAGACCTTGCCTCGCCATAGGCAGCCCAGCAGTTGCCTTTAAAAAATGTATCCCTTGTACATGGGAACAGCAGTCCCACTTCATACCTCGTGCATAGCACAGATCGTTCTCACTCTAGCCTAAGAAGTTGTCAAGAACAGGTTTGTGTAAGATACCATATACCGTGATGTGGGACTTTCCTAATACTCCCCCTCACGTTTAGGCCAATAGATTTTATGGATGGACCTGCCATGTAGGCTACACAAGAACGATAGGATCGGAACCCGCTCTGATACCATGTAAGACATCATATACAAACCCAAAAGTTTAAGCTAATAGGTGAAGGCCCAAGCAGTTATATGAAGCCCTATCAAACCCATTACTTGGGTAATATGGGATGTGGGGCTTTCCCAACAGTGGCAATATTTTTAGGTACAACTAGCAGACCCCAAGACTCAAAAAAGTTATAAAGAGTGGATCCCAGCCATAAGAACAGTGTAGATCACATAGTGGAGGCACGCAAGAGTGCAGAAAATGTAACAAAGTAAATTAGAATTTTCTTGCATATATCTTCCACAATTTTCTTGAACTCCATGAGGAACTATGATTTGAAACATCACACCCTAAGGCTTCTGGATGCTCTAAGGATGATAAAAGGTTTAGATCATTCCTTTAATTACATACACCAAAATACAAAATAGGGATCAACAAATTGATTGAAAGTACAGTTCTAGTTACCTTTAAATGACCCATTGTGATCAGAACCTTGCAGGAGTGAAACATCAAATAATCAGATTAAAAGGGATCGCGGAGGCATCAGATTGGTAGTTGTATGTCTAATACAATGATCAAGGACCAATTAGCACGGGGCTGAGATCCACATTGTCAAGGGGCCCATTTACAGGCGAGTCATGTGACGCCCCGGAATCCCACATCGACTATAGTGAGGAAAGTGAATGGGGTTATATGTGAGCTTAGACCCTTACTTTGCATGAGGCCTTTTGATAGGTTGAGGCCCATTAGAAGCAAAACCGTGAGGCAAGATTGGATGCTCTTGGGCCAGGTCCTCTGGTCGAGTAGCCTATGAGCTAAAGCGGACAATATCATGCATGTGTGAAGGGTGGGGCGTTACAAATGGTATCAGAGCCGACTCTCGACTAGTTCGAGTGTGGGTCTCCTGCCGTGGCCTGGTGCAAGTGGGCGGGTCTTCATGTGGGTGGGCCAAGAGGGCTGGCAGGTTAGAGGGACTGGTAGGCTCCTGCACAGGGACGTGCAGCCCAAAGGGGGGTGGATTGTGACGCCCCGGAGTCCCACATCGACTATAGAGAGGAAAGTGAATGGGGTTATATGTAGAGCTTACACCCTTACCTTGCATGAGGCCTTTTGATGGGTTGAAGCCCATCAGAAGCAAAACCGTGAGGCAAGATTGGATGCGCTTGGGCCAGGTCCTCTGGTTGAGTAGCCCAAGAGCTAAAGCAGACAATATCATGCATGTGTGAAGGGTGGGGCGTTACAAATGGTATCAGAGCCGACTCTCGACTAGTTCGAGTGTAGGTCCCCTGCTGTGGTTTGGTGCAAGTGGACGGGTCTTCATGTGGGCAGGCCATGAGGGCTGGCCGGCTACAGGGACTAGCAGGCTACTGCACAGGGACGTGCAGCCCTAAGGGGGTGGATTGTGACGCCCCGGAGTCCCACATCGACTATAGAGAGGAAAGTGAATGGGGTTATATGTAGAGTTTACACCGTTACTTTGCATGAGGCCTTTTGATAGGTTGAGGCCCATCAGAAGCAAAACCGTGAGGTAAGATTGGATGCGCTTGGGCCAGATCCTCTGGTCGAGTAGCCCATGAGCTAAAGCGGACAATATCATGCATGTGTTAAGGGTGGGGCGTTACAAATGTGGGCCAAGAGGGCTGGCAGGCTACAGGGAATGGCAGGCTACTGCACAGGGTCGTGCAACCCTAGGGGGGGGGGATTGTGACGCCCCGGAGTCCCACATCGACTATAGAGAGGAAAGTGAATTGGGTTATATGTAGAGCTTACACCCTTACCTTGCATGAGGCTTTTTGATGGGTTGAGGCCCATCAGAAGCAAAATCGTGAGGTAAGATTGGATGCGCTTGGGCCACGTCCTCTGGTTGAGTAGCCCATGAGCTAAAGCGGACAATATCATGCATGTGTGAAGGGTGGGGCGTTACAAATGGTATCAGAGCCGACTCTCGACTAGTTCGAGTATGGGTCCCCTGCCGTGGTTTGGTGCAAGTGGGCGAGTCTTCATGTGGGCGGGCCAAGAGGGCTGGCAGGCTACAGGGACTGGCAGGCTACTGCACAGGGACGTGCAGCCCTAAGGGGGGTGGATTGTGACGCTCCGGAGTCCCACATCGACTATAGAGAGGAAAGTGAATGGGGTTATTTGTAGAGCTTATACCCTTACCTTGCATGAGGCCTTTTGATGGGTTGAGGCCCATCAGAAGCAAAACCGTGAGGTAAGATTGGATGCGCTTAGGCCAGATCCTCTGGTCGAGTAGCCCATGAGCTAAAGCGGACAATATCATGCATGTGTGAAGGGTGGGGCATTACAAATGGTATCAGAGCCGACTCTCGACTAGTTCGAGTGTAGGTCCCCTGTCGTGGTCTGGTGCAAGTGGGCGGGTGATGGACCCGAAAGAGGGGGAATCTTCCGTCCTCTCCCTTCGCACCTCTGGGGCTGACCTGGGTCTCGGCGGAGGAGGGAAGATCTCGGGCATCAACATTTTTGTACTGGTATGCCAGATTTACTTTCTACTTGGAATTTGGAATGGTGATAATCCGGAGATTCACCTTCACAAGTGGAAAGGAAATCAATCCTTTTTTCTAACTTTTCAAATTGCATTAATATTAAGAAAAGAGACAAGTTTGTTTTTTTTTTTTTTTTTAATGCCGTAGGAGGCATTTTTGTTTGTTTGCCGTAAAAGGCGATTTTGCCGTGAAAGGCGATTTTACAAAACTCATCAAATGTGAAAGACAAGAATTGCGATTTCTTTTTGTCTCTTTAAGAAATACAAACTATAATAGAAAAGTAAGAAAAGGGATCTAACTTTTCAGGAGATTGTGGGGACACGTTGAGATCGACGGTCGCAAGTCATGTATGGGCTTCGCCATCGTCCTTCAAATGAGAACATGTGATGCTTTGATTCTTTGGCTTGGCTCCTAACCTCAGTTTTTTAAAGGACAAGGACCAAGAGAAGGTCTTATATCCAATGAAAAACCGAATAAACAGGCTGAAAAGCCACGTTTAGGCCATGTTGGAGAAGGAGGTGACCTTGGGGGGGGTGGCCCCCCAAGGGACGTTGATCAACTTGTGGTGCTTCCGGGAGCAAAGTAGCAGAACTTCGTCTCTCTCTTGGATTTTCTGGATTTTCAGAGCTTGCACTTGGGATCTATTTTCATCATGCTTTCTTCTTGGAATGGACCTCCTTTTATAGGCTTTTGGTAGCCATGAGGTGTTTATTGGCATTGATGGCCATGATGAAAGAATTGATGAGGAGTTACAAGTTGATTTTGTAACTCCTTTTTCAAGGCTTGTGATTGGCCGATGAAGGTAGTGGGCATTTAATCACCTTTATGCTTCATGATGATGGGAGTTTCATGGGTTTAATGCCATGATTGCTTGGATTTTTAACTCCCAAATGCTTGAATCTAATTGGGCCGTCCAAAATAATGAGTTAATAACCACATTAAGTTGTCATAAACGGGTCAATTAACGTCATTAAGTGGTCGCCCAGGCATGTGAAGAGTCGCGGGCCGCGCTGTGCCTTTTGAAATTCTCCTTGCGATCATCACAGGTGGATCCACACATTGTTTGATGTCGGATTGCGATGCAATTTCAGATATTAGTTGATGTTAGTGAGCCGGTGACATCTGTCTTGTCGATTTCACGATCGGTCGGACAGAAAGTGCACTTTCTTGGTCAGCCGGTTGGCGATCTTGGAGCGATCGGTGATGATTTCATGCTTTTGACGGCGGATCCGAGCTGTCGACGAAGATCAGTCGTTTTCAAGTATCAAACATTGGATTTTTAGAAAATCACAGAGGCAGGAACACCCGAAACGCGAAAAAGATCGAAAATCGGAAGTTTTGGTGCAAAATCCGGTGACCCAGATTTGCAGGGTCGCCGGGTGACCATGCACCCAGGGTCGCCGGGTGACCATGCACCCAGGGTCGCCGGCGACCTTAGGGATTTTTGCCCTTTGGTTGCCGAGCTCCTTTTTCGGCCGATTTTGCGTCTTTTTCGTTCCTTTTTTCTTCTATATTTTTCTTGACATTTTTCCTCAATTTTTGACTTCATTTTCTTGGAGAAAACTTGACGAGAACCCGCATGAAATCGGAGCACAAAGTTTCCCATTTTTCGGGAAAGCAGAAGACTTTGTAGCCGATTTTCTGTCAAGAGTCGAAACTAGGTCAAACGATGTCGGAATGACCTGAAAATTGAGGTGAAGCTTCTTGAGCAGTGGATAGGACCAACCATGGGTTTTTATTTGAGTTTTGAAGCCGTTTGGGGTCCCATCGATGCTTCACTTGATTTTGCTGCGGGGAAAATGCCGAGCTTTGATATGTGGTCAAACGATGTCTGATTGACCTGGAATTTGACGGGGAGCCTATTGGAGTCATTTTGAGACGTTCCATGGGCTCCATTTTGGATGTCATGGTCTCGGGTTGCTCCGCCGCCGGTAGGCTTGATTTCCTCTCGGAGCATCGAAACCTAGTCAAACTTTGTCGGAATGACCTGAAATTCGACGTGCAGCCTTTTGGAAGCATGTTGAAGCCACTCATGTATTTTGTTTGATTAGTGTTGGCTTCTGTGGGTCCCGCCGCTGGGAGGCTTGATTTTGCTGCTCGAGCATTGATGGAGGGTCAGACGTTGTCGGTTTGACTTGAAATTTGGCATGGAGCTCTTTGGAGACATTCTGGAGTCATTCGTAGGCTCTGATCAAAGTTTTGGTGTCTTTGATGATGTCGCTGCCGGGAGCGCTTGTTTAGCTGTCGGAGCAGTGAAGTTGGGCCAAACGATGTCGTAATGACCCGAAACCTCAGGTGTACCCCTCTTTTAGCTGTCTTGAAAGATCTCTCAGTTTCTGTCTGATTCTGACAAAATCTGATGCCTGAAGTAGCCTTGCCTATTTTTAGCAGGATGCGGCTTCACGAGGTTTCTTGAGGTTGAGGAGACATAGTGACTTTTTTGGTGTCAACAAATGCCCCATAGAGGTACAGCAACGAGTAGCTTTTTGGAGTCGATGTGCCTCGAAGAGAAACTTGGAGGAGAGATTCCAACTTGACCAAGAGTCTTGAGCATTTTTTTTTTGAATAGCCTTCTGAGTTTCTGGGGGAATTTTATGGTAGTGAGAGGGATCACGTACCATCTCAAGGCAAATTTTTTAAAATGACATGGGGTATTTGGATTTTGGGTTTTGGATTTTGGTTTTTGACCTTGTGACCTAACAAGTTGTATGTGGCAAGTTAGGGGGTCAGGGTTTGATTTTGATTTTGACCTTGTGACCCAACAAGCTGTATGTGGCAGGTTGGGGGGTCAGATTTGGGGTTTTTGGGTTTTGGGTTTGGTTTGGATTTTGATTTTGGTTTTGGTCTTGTGACCTAACAAGCTGTATGTGGCGAGCTAGGGGACCGGAATTTAGTTTTGTGAAATGTCAATTTCAAGATTTTGGCTCAATTTGGTTCATGAGGTTGGATGTTTTGGTTTTTGGAAACTCATGAGACTTTCTTTTTTTTTTCTTTTTTTTGAATGGTCCCATCAACTCAAAAGAGGCATGGGACTTTTTTTTTTCTCTTTCTTTTTTTTTGCTCTTGGTAAGAGGAATATTTTGACTAAAAGCCACTTTTAGTGCCTAGGTGGTCAAACCTGGCTCATATGGGCTAACCCATGAGACCTTAGGCTTTAGAGATGGCCTAGATCTCATATGGTGTCATATTTGTAAAGAATATCTAAAAATATCTCTTTTGTGTGGAGAATATCTAAAAATATCTTTACTTGGAGAGAATTTCTCGAGTTTTCTTTTTTGTGGAAAGATTCTCTCAAAATATCTTTCTTTTTGGGAAAGTAGCTAAATTTTAGCACTTACCTCCTTTCTTTCTCCTTGTTTCCTCTTTTGGCTTGCTCTCTTCTATAAAAGCAAGAGGGTTGGTGCTTTTGCTCTATTGCTTTCTTTTGCAAGAAATCTTCAAGAGTTTTCTGTTAGTGCCACATTCCAATGTGCACTGGTTTTTGTATTGTCAATTTCGTGTCAAAGAATCCAAGACATTGCCTCTCTAGTTTCACAAGGAAGATCAAGTTTGAAGGCAGAAGATCAAGTCTTGGAAGACATGGATTCATCTAGGAAGAACTCCATGTGTGTGTTCACCATCCCCTTTAAGGTAGTTCAATCCAGGACCAACTTATAGAACCCTTGGAAAATCCCTATCCTTCTTCAGCTTCAACCTATCCTGGATTTCAAGGTTTCGGTGACCTTACGGTCACCTCGCGGTTAACCGCATAATCCCTTTGCGGTTAACCGCCAGGCAACCGTGAGTCCTACGGTCACCTTTCCAAAATGCTGTTTCTCTTCGGTCAGCACCGCGGCCACCTTACGGTTAACCGCAGAGACCTTTTTGCGGCTAACCTTCAGGCAACCGTAAGTCCTACGGTCACCATTCCAGAAAGCAAACTTTTCTTCTGTCAGGACTTTCGGTTACCCTTACGGTTACCTTACGGCTAACCGCTTACATGCTTACGGCTAACCGCAAGCAACCGTAGGTATTACAGTTTGCTTTCCAGAGAGCATCTTTTTGCAGAACTGCTTGCGGTTACCTTTACGGTTACCTCACGGCTAACCGCGAAGGACACTCGCGGCTAACTGTGAGCTGATCGCTTTAAAAAATATATCCGTTGCTTCAGTGCATTTCAAAAGGGGCTAGCCGCCAGTTTCAGAGGCTAACCGTAAAATGTATCCGTTGGGATTTTTCTATATATCAGTAGCCTCGTTTTCTGTGCAGTTTAAGGACCTTAGGGTATAGCCTTGCTTGCTACCTTCTTCCCATCAATTGTAGGCTTCCAAATCACTTCCAAAAACACTCATGTGCTTGACCTAGGTAAACCTTAGAGCTCCATTAGCTCTTAGATGAGTGTCTTGATAGGGAGTGCATCCTCTAGGATAGTTTACACCATGAGAGACTCATTTGTGTAACCCTAGAAACCAAATCCTCTTAACCCTGGTTGTGCAACACATTGGAGGCTTTCTACTCAACACCAAGAGGTCAACAAGAGGTGCAAGCTTCGACTGCGGTCAGAGCTCCACAGAACACTTCAACCATCATCAAGGCAAGTGTTCACCCTTCTTCAAATTTCTACAATATGTGTATAATGTGGTAGGTATGTAGATCTGTGTGATTAAACTCACCACATTGCTGTAAGGAGAAGTAGATCTGTGTGATTGAACCTCTGTATCAAATATGAGGTAGAATCAGAACTCGTGTAGTTTGATTCTTGATAGTGGAACCAAGGGTCTGTGTGACCCTTGAGAGTGGATGTAGGTCTGTGTGACCGAACCACTATAAATCTCTGTGTCCATATCTTGTTTGAATGTTCTACAGTTTCTGTTTCAGTTATACTCTTGCTATGTTTGTCCTGTTCTTTATTCTGTTTTGATTAAAAACAGGATTAAAAAAATTAAAATTGGCAATTGTTTAGCCTCAGTCCTATTCACCCCCCTCTAGGACTTAGTCATTGGCTCTAGACTGAACTTTCAATTGGTATCAGAGCGAGGTTACTCCCATAAAGGCTTAACAACCTGGAGTAGATCGTTTTCTTAGTCTAGTGCTGATGTCTAACCCAAAAGGAAGTGCAGTAAACAGACCTCCTTTGTTTGATGGTACAAACTATGCTTTTTGGAAAGCCCGGATGACCATCTTCATCAGATCCCTTGGTTCATCTGTTTGGGATGCTGTAGAGGATGGATGGTCTCATACTACCACCACAGCTGAAGATGGCACTGTTCAGCCTCTTGCAAAGGCAAGATGGTCACCTGATCAAAAGGCTTTGAAAGATAGTGATGCGAAGGCATTAATTGCCATATCGTGTGCCATGACAGCTGAAGAATACAAAAAGATTATGACATGTGTCACAGCTAAACAAGCTTGGGATCTTTTAGAAACAAACTATGAAGGAACTACTATTGTTAAAAGAGCCAAGCTTCAAATGTTGACTTCCCAATTTGAATCTTTAAGAATGAGGGAAGATGAAGTGTTCGATGAGTTTTGAACTAAGTTAATGGTCATTGTAAATGAAATGTGGTCTCTGGGTGAAAAAATTCCTGAAGGCAATGCTTGTAGCAAAATCCTGAGGTCTCTACCCGAAAGATTTCACCCTAAAGTGACGTCTATAGAAGAATATAATGACCCTGAAAATATGAAAGTAGAGGAATTATCTGGCAATATTAGAACCTTTGAAATGAAATTGAATAATTCTTCTACTAAATCCAAAGACAAGAAATCTATTGCATTAAAGACATCTCAACCATCCCCTTCTAAAGAAGAATCTGATAATGAGAAAGAAAGTGATAATAAAGATGTTGCCTTACTTGCTAAGAGATTTCTGAAACAATTTAAGAAGAAGAATTCCAATTTCAAATCCTTTGATAAAGGTAAAAACAAAATCAGCTCCTCCTCTAAGAGTCAACATAGAAAGATGAAATGTTATAACTGTCAAAAGTATGGTCATATCTCATCTGAGTGTCAAATGGATAGAAAGAAAAAGACACTTGTGGCAACATGGGATGATGACTCATCTGAATCTGAATTAGAATCAAATGAATCTCACCAAGATGAGACCGAAAACTATAATGTCTTGATGGCCAGAAGTGTTTGTGATCCGTCAGTTGAGATGAATGAAAACTTTGAAAGATCTGATATTGATAAATCTGAGGATGAAACTGAATCTGAAGAAGACAGCCCAGATAATGACATTGATGAGGAAGATCTTCAAGAAACCTATGATCAACTCTATGAGGAGAGCTGTAAACTAATTAGAACTATGAGCAAACAAGGAATTAAGATCAAAATGTTAAAAGCCAAAGTTGGAACATTGAATAATGAAAATGCTATTCTGACCAATGATCTTCATGAAATTAATTCCAAATTTCAAATTGCTAGTGACTACATAAGAAAGCTTACAAGAGAGAAAGATGAGACTGAAAATCTAAAAGAATTGATTTCTCGTTTGAAGAATGAAGTCACCAACTTGAAGTGGTACAAAGAAAAGTATGAGTATTCTTTCACTCATGGAGAAGAAAAGTTCGAAAGATTATTTGGGATGGGCAAATATCAAAGAGACAAAACTGGGCTTGGATACAACAAAGAAGCCAAATGTAATCCTAATGTCTCTACTAAGTTTGTAAAAGGAGAAGCCTCCTCAAGTAATCTAAACATCTCCGAAGTCATATGTCATTCTTGTGGAAGAAAAGGACATGTCAAATATGAGTGTAAAATGAAACAAGTCAAAAGACAGTCCTATAAGAATGAACTAAGGAAAACCCGGTGTCATAAGAATTTCACTGTTCCACAGAAATTGAATGAACTCATGAAATAGATTGATCAACTTAGAACTCAATTCAATAATCATGCTAAAAGAAATTCTAAGAAAATCTTTCATAAACATAATTCAGAAAAATCTAAATCTCAACAGTACAAGTGGGTTCCCAAAAGTCTACTTGTCTACACGGCCCTTAAAGCTGGAGAAAAATCTTTGTGGTACTTGGATAGTGGATGTTCTAGACACATGACTGGAGATAAAACACTCTTCTCTAAATTAAGTGAATATGATGGTGGAATTGTTACTTTTGGTGATGGCAATGTAGCTAAAGTGATTGGAAAAGGCACTTTAAATGTTCCAAACTTATCTCACTTAGAAGATGTTTTATGTGTTGATGACTTGAAGCATAACCTTCTTAGCATTTCTCAAATTTGTGATAAAAATCATGCTGTCATCTTTACTAGTCATGGTTGTGAGATTTCTAAAAATGGAAATGTTATTCTAAGAGGTTTTAGAAATCAAGAAAACTGCTATGTTGTTGGTGACCAAAAAGAACATTTCAGCTCATCTTGTTACATCGCTCATCTTGATGAAGCTCAACTGTGGCATCAAAGACTTGGACATGTAAACCATAGAGATTTGTCCAAGCTGAACAATTATGTAAAGGGTCTTCCAAAAATCAGCAGGAAGTCAAAAACCATTTGTGGAGAATGCCAAAAAGGGAAGCAAATCAGAGCATCTCACAAAAAGACCAAGTCTCTAAAGACTTCTAGACCCTTAGAGCTTCTTCACATGGATCTAGTTGGTCCAACTAAGAAAGAGAGTAGGGGTGGCAGAAAATACTTTCTTGTTATTGTAGATGATTATTCTAGATTCACTTGGGTTGCCTTTTTTAGAGAAAAATCAGATGCATATGCTGAATTCAAAAAGATTGTGAAAAGAACCCAAGTTGAAAAAGGAAGAGCTATTGCTAGAATAAGAAGTGATCATGGTGGAGAATTTGAAAACTCCAAATTTGAAAAATATTGTGATAAGTATGGAATTCACCATGAATTTTCTGCCCCTAAAACTCCTCAACAAAATGGAGTTGGTGAAAGAAAGAATAGAGTCTTACAAGAGATGGCCACAGTTATGCTTCATGGAAAGAATGTTCCTAGAAATCTATGGGCTGAAGCAGTAAATACAGCTTGTTATATCATTAACAGGGTTTACTTGAGAACTGGATTGGATAAAACTCCTTATGAACTATGGCATGAGAAGAAGCCTAACATTAGCTACTTTAAAATTTTTGGTAGCAAATGTTATATTCTCAAGGATAGAGATCACTTGAGCAAGTTTGACTCCAAAAGTGATGAAGGCATCTTTGTTGGTTATTCTCAAAACAGTCGTGCTTATAGAGTTTTAAACACCAACACTGGAACCATACAAGAATCTGTAAATGTTGTCATTGATGACAAACTAAAGGATTCCTACAATCAAGAAGACCCTGATGATGATGAGATAAATGTTTCTACTGCAAGCCTGGATAAGTCTCAAACCTATAAGGATTTGGTTAATGTGAAGAATCATCCTATGAACCAAATTCTTGGAGATCCCTTACTTGGTGTCAAGACTAGAAGACAACTTGAAAACATTGTTAGCTTTCTTTCCTTTACCTCTACCATTGAACCAAAATCTGTTGATGAAGCTTTCTCTGATGATTGTTGGATAAATGCTATGCAAGAAGAGCTAAATCAGTTTGTTAGGAATGAAGTTTGGGAATTAGTGCCTAGGCCTAATGACAAAAACATCATAGGTACAAAATGGATCTTAAAAAATAAACATGATGAAAATGGTACTCTAGTTAGAAACAAGGCTAGGTTAGTTGCCCAAGGTTACTCTCAAATTGAAGGAATAGACTTTGAAGAAACATTTGCTCCTGTTGCTAGGCTTGAATCCATTAGAATTTTGTTTGCCATTGCTTGTTCCCTGAAATTTAAATTATATCAAATGGATGTCAAAAGTGCCTTTTTGAATGGCGTTTTAGAAGAAGAAGTTTTTGTTGAGCAACCTAAAGGTTTTGAAGACCCCAAACAACCAAATCATGTGTACTATCTTAAAAAGACTCTCTATGGTCTCAAACAAGCCCCTAGAGCTTGGTATGAAAGGCTCACTCAATTCCCAATTAATCATAATTTTGAAAGGGGTAGTGTTGACAAAACTCTGTTTATTCAAAGAACAAATGACACCATATTGATTGCTCAAATTTATGTTGATGATATTGTTTTTGGTTCTACTCATGATGTGTTAACCGAAAGGTTTGCTGATCTTATGAAATCTGAATTTGAAATGAGCATGGTTGGTGAACTTAACTTTTTTCTAGGATTACAAGTTAAACAAGTGTCTGATGGGATGTTTATATCCCAAACCAAGTATGCTAAAGAATTGGTCAAGAGGTTTGGTTTAGAGTCAGCCAAACACATGAATAATCCCATGAGTACAACACTCAAATTATCTAAAGAATCTAGTGGAAAGAGTATTGATCCGAGTATGTATAGAAGCATGATAGGTAGCCTATTATATCTTACAGCTAGCAGACCGGATATTGCTTTTAGTGTAGGAGCTTGTGCTAGATATCAATCTGATTCCAAAGAAGCTCATTTAAAAGCTGTTAAGAGAATCATTAGGTATGTGTCAGGGACTTCAGGATATGGTCTATGGTATCCATATGATTCTCCTTTTTGCATTGCTGGATACTCAGATGCCGATTGGGCTGGAAATGTGGATGATAGAAAATCAACTAGTGGAGGGTGTTTCTACCTAGGAAATTGTCTAGTTGCTTGGCACAGCAAAAAACAATCTTCTATTTCATTATCTACAGCTGAGGCAGAGTATATAGCAGCTGGCAGTGGTTGTACTCAAATGCTTTGGATGAAACAAATGCTTAAAGACTATGGTATTGATCAAAGCAGCATGAATTTGTACTGTGATAATACTAGTGCTATCAATATCTCCAAAAATCCTGTTCAACACTCTAGAACTAAGCATATAGACATCAGACATCACTTCATTAGAGAATTAGTTGAAGAGGCAATCATAATTTTAGAGCATATCCCTACAGAAAATCAACTTGCTGACATTTTGACCAAACCTTTGGATGTTTCTAAATTTGAGAATATGAGAAAATCTCTTGGTGTGTGCACCATTAGATAATCACTCCATCTTGTTTGTGTGTGATTTGATTTTATATATAAAAAAACAAAGGGTAGAGGCTAGCCGTAAGTCCTCTTAGCGGCTAACCGGATTTCTCGGGCTGCATCTTATATTCTCGCAACCCTTCGTTTTTCTTTTGTTCTGCGTCTCTTCCCCCTGTCTCTTCCTCTTCTCCTCTCTGACCGGTTCTCTCTTCCTCTCTCGTTTGCAAGGTAAACTCCCTTCTTTTTCTTTTTCATTTTCGTTTTTGTTTTTATTTTGTGCTTTCTATTTGATGTTAACATTGTGGTTTTTCGTCTGTTTTCGTCTGCTCTCTTTCGGTGTGTTTCATTTAGGGCCTTTTGTTTTCTTCCTCTATTACTCTTCTGTTCTCCATTTTCTTTTCCATCCTTTCCCCTTTTGTTCTCCTTTTAGCCGTTAGTCTTCCTACCTCTCTTGAGTTCTTTTTTTTCCTTTATGCATTCTACCTAGCTGTCAAAATGCCTCCTCGTATGAAGACTGCAGTGAATCGTCCTTCAAAACGGGGACGCTCAACCCCTGGCACCTCCTCTTCTTGCCCTAGGTCTCCTTCACCTCCACCCTCACCCTCACTATCCACCTCTCCCGACCTTTCTTGGTCCACATCTCCATCCCCTTCTCCTCCTCCACAGCAGCCACCTGCCCAGTTAAAGCCAAATGCCAAACTGTTGGCATCTCTAAAATCCGGATCCATCATGGTTGAACGGCGCACTCTGCGCAAGGTCGTTGCTCCTCATGAGACCGCTGCCATTCTTGCCCAAGTAGGATGGGAAAACCTGTTAGATTGGGGCGATAAGGCTTATCCATCCCTAGTCTATGGGATGTTTGCTTCCATCTCCTCAGCAGCGTCCTCTGTTGACTATTGCAAATTCTCCATTGCTCTTAAGAACAGAGACTCAGTTACAATTGACCCTGCATATATCTCTTCAGTCATCAATATACCCTTGACTGAGAATGGTCTCACTTCTGTTGTTGATACTCTTACAGAAGATGAGAAGGCCAATGCCACCACCATCCTTTGTGGCCATCCTGTGGTTTGGAATCGAAAAAATTTTCTGCCTTTGAACTCTTTGATTCCCAAATATCGGCTTTTACACCACCTTTTCACATTTAATGTCTACCCCCGCAAAGGCAATCGAACTGAGTTGACCACATTCATGGTAAATCTTTTGTCCAAGGTGGTCTCCGGTGAACGGATCTATCTCCCCTCTCTCATCTGTCGAGCCATTGTCCGTTTTCACTCATCCGCTGCTTCCAAGACTGCTATCCCCTTTGGCTTTCTCATGTCTGAATTAGCTCGCTCTATCGGTATCCTTCGACCCTCTGAGACACCACTCTCCCATATCCCGTTTGGTCATGCCAATCTTATTCAGATGAACCTTTCTCCAAATGTAGAGGCCGGGCAAGCCCCACCTCCTGCCGGGGTCGACCCTTCTCAGCCGCCTAGTCCTACAGGTCATCAGCAGCTTGGTTCGGCGCCACCCTCTTCTTCTCAGCAGGTTCCTCCCTCTCCTGTTCCCCGGTCTATTGCTGAGCGGATGGATGCTTTCGAGCGCAATCAGAATAAGATCGCGAAGCTTCTGAAGAAGACGCTCAAATATCTCAGTGGAATCTCTAAAGCCTGCCGCTCCAATGAATTGGATGCCATGCCACCTTCTCCGTCGCCTCCTTCTGACTAGCTTCGTTGCACCTTCTTCTGGAGGCCACTTGTGTTTTTATTGGTTATTGTGATTTTTGGTGGTGTCTTTGTGGCTCTCTTACTTTCTTATGGTTATTTTCATACTTTTGGATGGCTACTAAAATTGGCTGATAAGCTTAATTTTTTTTTTCTGATGATTACTATATGGATGGCTACAGCTTTTTACTGCATTTTCATATACATCTACTTGTCATCTATCTTGCTATCTCTTTCAATGGTGATCTGTGGTTCTTTCTCTTGTTGTATGCTTGGTGGTAATTTGTGTTAATTGATGCCTTTCTTGTCCTCATTGCTGCTTGCTCCCTTTGTCAATTCCTGACAAAAAGGGGGAGAATACATGGATTGAATCCTGTAAATTGGAAAGGTTATCTTAAGGGGGAGAGTGTAGAGAACACTCTATCTATGATTTCTGCGACTAACATTTCAGGGGGAGTAGCAATCCCACCATAGAATGTATTTTTCAAATGATCTGTGCAGGTGCATCTTAAGGGAAGCTTCTAGAGTCATGAGTCTTTGAGTTTTAATGGTTATATTCTGTGTTAAAGATCATGTACTGTCTTTCTTACTTGTATTTGAGTCCAATTGTTGTAATTCAATCTAGAATAGGTGTTTTGCCCCGTAATTGACAAAGGGGGAGATTGTTAGTGCCACATTCCAATGTGCACTGGTTTTTGTATTGTCAATTTCGTGTCAAAGAATCCAAGACATTGCCTCTCTAGTTTCACAAGGAAGATCAAGTTTGAAGGCAGAAGATCAAGTCTTGGAAGACATGGATTCATCTAGGAAGAACTCTATGTGTGTGTTCACCATCCCCTTTAAGGTAGTTCAATCCAGGACCAACTTATAGAACCCTTGGAAAATCCCTATCCTTCTTCAGCTTCAACCTATCCTGGATTTCAAGGTTTCGGTGACCTTACGGTCACCTCGCAGTTAACCGCACAATCCCTTTGCGGCTAACCGCCAGGCAACCGTGAGTCCTACGGTCACCTTTCCAGAATGCTGTTTCTCTTCGGTCAGCACCGTGGTCACCTTACCGTTAACCGCAGAGACCTTTTGCGGCTAACCTTCAGGCAATCGTAAGTCCTACGGTCACCATTCCAGAAAGCAAACTTTTCTTCTGTCAGGACTTTCAGTTACCCTTACGGTTACCTTACGGCTAACCGCTTACAGGCTTACGGCTAACCGCAAGCAACCGTAGGTATTACGGTTTGCTTTCCAGAGAGCATCTTTTTGCAGAACTGCTTGCGGTTACCTTTACGGTTACCTCACGGCTAACCGCGAAGGACACTCGCGGCTAACCGTGAGCTGACCGCTTTCAAAAATATATCCGTTGCTTCAGTGCATTTCAAAAGGGGCTAGCCGCCAGTTTCAGAGGCTAACCGTAAAATGTATCCGTTGGGATTTTTCTATATATTAGTAGCCTCGTTTTCTGTACAGTTTAAGGACCTTAGGGTATAGCCTTGCTTGCTACCTTCTTCCCATCAATTGTAGGCTTCCAAATCACTTCCAAAAACACTCATGTGCTTGACCTAGGTAAACCTTAGAGCTCCATTAGCTCTTAGATGAGTGTCTTGATAGGGAGTGCATCCTCTAGGATAGTTTACACCATGAGAGACTCATTTGTGTAACCCTAGAAACCAAATCCTCTTAACCCTGGTTGTACAACACATTGGAGGCTTTCTACTCAACACCAAGAGGTCAACAAGAGGTGCAAGCTTCGACTGCGGTCAGAGCTCCACAGAACACTTCAACCATCATCAAGGCAAGTGTTCACCCTTCTTCAAATTTCTACAATATGTGTATAATGTGGTAGGTATGTAGATCTATGTGATTAAACTCACCACATTGCTGTAAGGAGGAGTAGATCTGTGTGATTGAACCTCTGTATCAAATATGAGGTAGAATCAGAACTTGTGTAGTTTGATTCTTGATAGTGGAACCAAGGGTCTGTGTGACCCTTGAGAGTGGATGTAGGTCTGTGTGACTGAACCACTATAAATCTCTGTGTCCATATCTTGTTTGAATGTTCTACAGTTTCTGTTTCAGTTATACTCTTGCTATGTTTGTCCTGTTCTTTATTCTGTTTTGATTAAAAACAGGATTAGAAAATTAAAATTGGCAATTGTTTAGCCTCAGTCCTATTTACCCCCCCTCTAGGACTTAGTCATTGGCTCTAGACTGAACTTTCATGCTCTCCAAGATAAGAAGTGCTTTCTCTTCTTCAAGGATCTCGAAGCTTTTCTTCTTCTTCTCCATCAATGGCTTCAAGTAAGTTTTCTTCCTCGTCAAGAATCTCCATTGTAGAAGTAGCTTCTTCATTTTTTTTTCTTCTCTTCTTCTTTGTCTCTTCTTTTTTTTTTGTTTTTTTTCTTCAAGCACGTTTTCCCCTTTTTTTTTCGTGCTTCTTCTCTTTTTTTTTCTTTTTTTTTTCTTCTTTTCACGGTTTTCTTCTTTTTTTTTTTCATCGTGATGGTTTTTTTTTTTTTGCTGAGATTTTTTTTTCTCTCTCTCTCTCTTTCTTTTTCTTTTTTTTTCCTTGTTTGCTCACCATGATAATGAGGCTATGCAATTTCAATATGTATGCATTTTCTTTTTTCTTTTTTTGATGCATCAAGATAGAAGGCTAGAGTCTCGAGGTCAAGCCAACATGATTTTTGACTTGGACAAAGTTTGATTGGTTTTGACCAAACTGGGTTGGAATTGGTCAAACTTTGGTCAAGGTTTTCCTAGCATTTAATGCATGATGATATTCTTTGATGCATGATTTTTGTAAATGGATTTGGAAGTATGATGATGCATACCTGAAAATCTTTTGTAAATATCGGGATTTTGAGCTCGCAGCGATGTTGAGCTCTTTCTCGGTCTTGCTGGATTTTGAGGAAGTTTTGCAATTTTTGGATTCTGAAGCTCGCAGCAATGTTGAGCTCTTTTCCAGATTTTGCGGAAATTTGATGAGATTGGCTTGTTCTAGCAGCAATGTTGAGTTCGAGCCTTCTTTGAGAATTCTCCACTGACTATGAGCTCGCAGCGATGTTGAGCTCATCTTCAGGCTTCCTGTCTTTTTTCGGAGTATTTTCCTTTTCTTTGGAATTGCCCCGGAACCATGTCAAAATTTTGCTAGAATTTTTTGTAGCAGAATTCTATCATTTTGATGTTGATTGATCTTTTCTCTTCCATCTTTTGTAGGCAGTTCTTCTAGAACGAACAAGGGTAAAGGTCCTGTTACTGACGCACCTCGTCGGTCTGCTAGATCTTCCAATGGGGCCGTTCAGCAGGCTTGGGAGAAGGAGGGGACTCTCATTCGCCAGGTTGATGAAGCTGAAGGTAATGTCCGGAGGAAGACTCAGGAGCATGAGCAGCAGCAGGTCCTCTGGGAAGAACTTCCTGGTGCTGCAGATGGGTCACGACATTCGGCCGCGTTTTATGGGGATATTTTGAAGAAGCGTGACCTAAAAACTTTGGAAGTAAAGACCAAGGGTCTGCTGAGGAGTTGAACCTTTGGTTGAAGACCATGTCGGACTGAGCTCCTAAGTAATAACAAACTCTTTTCTTCTTCCTTTTTTTTGGTACCTCCACGTATAAACAGTTTTGGTACTATATTTTGTATCCCCTTCCTTTCACTTAAATCATTTTTTGATGAAAACAATTTTGAGTAAAAGTTGATGGCAATGTTTGTTTTGAATTTGATCAAAAGGTTGTCATTTTGTGAAAATCTTTTGTCAAAGAGTTGTTTTTGGGCATGAAAGTCAATTTTGTGGCGAAAAGCCTGGTTTTTGATGGCTTAAAAACCAAACTTTGGATGGAATGAAAGCCTAATTTTGTGGCGTAAGAGCCAAAATTTGTTTTACGGCATGGGAGCCAAAATTTGTTTGTGGCATGGGAGCCAAAAATTTTGAGATGGCATTAGAGCCAAAGTTTTTTTTGAATGGCGTGAAAGTCGATTTTTTGAATGGCATAGGAGCCGAGTTTTGTTTTGTGGCATGGAAGCCAAATTTGTTTGTGGCATGAGAGCCAAAAACTTTTGTTTGTGGCATGAGAGCCAATGTTTTTGTATGGCATGAAAGCCGATTTTGGCGTTTATAGCCGAAAAATTCTTTTTTTGGTATTTATAGCCGACTTTTGGCGTTTATAGCCGGATTTGGCGTTTATAGCCGAGTTTTGGCGTTTATAGCCGAATTTGGCGTTTATTGCCGAGTTTTGGCGTTTATAGCCGAATTTTGTTTTGTTTTGTTTTGTTTTGTTTTGGCATAAGAGCCAGATTTTTGAAAACCAAGTTTTATTTTGTTAGCATGAAAGCCGATTTTGGCATTTATAGCCGAAATTTTTTTTGTTTTGGCATTTATAGCCGAATTTTGGCATTTATAGCCGGATTTTGGCGTTTATAGCCGAATTTTGGTTTTCACAATGCAGGTATCGACTAAATGTCGCCTCCCCGTTGAATGGTCTTGCAAGTATCGAGGGAATGTCACTTCCTTGCTCATTCGGTTTTGCGAGTATTGATGGAATGTGACTTCCTCGCGGGTTAGGTTTTGCGAGTATCGATGGAATGTCGCTTCCTCGCGAATTGGGGTGCAAATATCGACTAAGCGTCGCTTCCTTGCTTTTCCCAAAGCTTTTGGTTTTGCGGGTACTGACTTGATGTTGTTTCTCCGCGATTTTTGAAATTTGAGGTTTTCTCGAACCATTTGAAATTTGGGTTGTGGATAGCAACTGGTATGTTGCATCTCCACGATTTTTTGAAATTTGGGTTATGGATATCAACTGGTTTGTTGCTTCTCCACGATTTTTTAAATTTTGAGTTGTGGATATCGACTGGTTTGTTGCTTCTCCACGATTTTTGAAATTTGCAAGTATCGAATGGGGTTCGCTTCCTTGCGATTTTTGGGTTTTGGAAGTATCGAATGGGGTTCGCATTCTTATGGTTTTTTTGGGTTTTGCGAGTATCGACTGAATGTCGCTTCCCCGCGGTTTCTAAAAACGATAATTTTTGTTTAAAGACACGAAGGTCATAAATTTTGACTTAAAACCATTTTGGTTGTAAAAGCCGAGGCGGTCTAGGGTGAAAATTCCTAAGTCCCGATTTTTATTTCAAACCATGAATTTTGGGTTCAAGGATCGAAAATTTTGGTCAAGTCTGGGAAGAGGCTCCTAAACTTGGATTGATTTTTCTTTTGAACAATGAAACGATAAAAGTAAGCATTATTTTGAAGATTGTTTTTTTTTTTTGGAAACTTCAACATAAAGATGAAAATTTCAAAAGGGGTGGGTTTGACGAGCAAGTACCTTGGAAATACGCTTTAGCCGTGTAGATATTGCTCTGACCCGTTTGAGGAAGTCTTCAAGGGTAGTACCGCTTCAAGAACTTGCCGTTGATGGGTAGCATACATCTGTCTCCTTCCATGTTTAGAAGAGCGTATGCACCGTTGGAGAAGACTTTGTCGATGACGAAGGGTCCCTCCCATTTTGGTTCAAATTTGCCTTTGGATTTGTGGGCAAAGATTATGGGTCTTTTTACTGCAAGAACCAAGTAACCCTTTTTGTAGGCGCGTTGCCTGACCTTTTTGTCGAAAGATCCTGCTATGCGTGCTTGGTACAACTCAATGCTTTGTAGAGCTTCGAGTCGTCTTTCATCGAGATTATCCAGCTCTTGGAATCTCAATTTGACATTGCTTTCTTGCGTCATGTCATTTTGTAAAGATACCCTTAAGGAAGGAATTTGTACTTCCAAAGGGACAACAGCTTCGCATCCATAGACCAAAGAGAATGGTGTGCTATGGGTTGGTCCTCGAACGGTGGTTCGATAGGCCCACAAAGCTTCTGGTAGTTTGTCGCCCCAGTCTCTTTTATGACTAGAGACCATTTTCTTGATAATTTTGCCGAGTGTCTTGTTGAAGGCTTCTGCTAGTCCATTCGCTGCTGGATTATATGGAGTCGAAGGACAACTTTGGATTTTGTACTTGTCGCAGAACCTATAGAATCTGTGATCCCGGAATTGTGGTCCGTTATCATGGACGAATCTTTTAGGTATGCCGAAGCGACAAATAATGTTGGTGCGCAAGAACTGAAGGACTGATGAAGTCTTCATTTCGCTGAGCGCAAATGCTTCTGACCACTTGGAGAAATAATCTGTAGCGGCGAAGATGAAGCGATGACCTTTGCTTGATGGGGGAGAAATAAGACCTATGATGTCCATACCCCAGGCTTCGAAAGGCCATGAGATTGCTGTTGGATGTAGCCATTCTGGAGGCATGTGGACATAATCTCCGTGAATCTGACATTTTTGGCAGCGCTTGGCAAATTGCATTGCATCAGCTACCATGGTAGGCCAATAGTAACCTAGCCTTTTTATCTGGTTGTAGAGCTTAGGGCCAGCCTGATGGGCTCCACAAAGACCAACATGTACTTCTTTGAGAGTTTCCTCAGCCTCTTGTTGTGATAAGCAGCGTACGAGTACTCCGTTGAAGGATTTTCTGTAAAGTGCTTTTGAAGGTATATCCAAATGAAAGTTCGGGGTTCGTCTTTGGATGCTTACCCGCTCTTTTGAATCTTCAGGTAGGATTCCGAACATGATGTAATCAATGAACGGATCTCTCCAGTCGCCGATCGGAGGTTTGAGGATTGACATCCAACTTCCGACCACTTGGTGGCATTCAGCAACTGCTTGGTGTGTGTTGAAAGGAGGGAGAATCCTTCTTTGACACACTGTGACTTGCATATTTTCCCCTTTTTGGATTGCCAAGGCTTTTCTTACATCCACTTTGGTCAAAGAACGCAACTGGTGGAACCTTAGTGTTTTTTTTTTTAAATCCTTTTTTTTGAAAGGTTTTTTATAAACTCGTTAAAGAAAACGAATGGTGTTCCAATCCGAACAAAGGCTCAACATTTCTGTGAGCGCTAAATTCAGAAGGGAATGAACCAAGGTTTCTCAAATTTGAATGCAAAAGAGAGAAAGCTAAATTTTTTTTATAATTTGTTTTTTGAAATCCCAATTGGACTCATCAAAGAGAAAAGATGGCCCAATCCCCGATATGAACGATAGCTGCTAACATTTCTGTGAGCTATCGAGTTCAAGGAGGAGAGGATCAAAATTTCTCAAAGTCGAATCTTGAGAAAGAGAGATCATTTTTTTTTTTGAAAGAGTTTGAAATGAAGGTGTTTTTTTTTTTTTCTAAAATCCCAATTGGACTCATCAAAGACAAAAGGTGGCCTGATCCCCGTTATAACGATAGCTGCGAACATTTCTGTGAGCTATCAAGTTCGAAGAGGGAAGGATCAAAATTTCTCAAAGTTGAATCTAAGAAAAGAGATCAGATTTGTTTTTTTTTGAAGTGAGAAAGAACAAATGAAATCCCATCTCATGTTTTTTTTTTTTTTTAGATGCAAGAAGCAACATGGGCCGCCAACTAGAAAGGAACCAAGTGATCAAAGCATCACGTTCTCAAGTCAACGTGTCCCACCGGGTGTGCCAACTTGATGGACCCGAAAGAGGGGGAATCTTCCGTCCTCTCCCTCCGCACCCCGAGGGCTGACCTGGGTCTCAGCGGAGGAGGGAAGATCTCAGGCATCAACATTTTTGTACGGGTATGCCAGATTTACTTTCTACTTGGAATTTGGAATGGTGATAATCTGGAGATTCACCTTCACAAGTGGAAAGGAAATCAATCATTTTTTCTAACTTTTCAAATTGCATTAATATTAAGAAAAGAGATAAGTTTGTTTTTTTTTTCTTAATGCCGTAGGAGGCGTTTTTGTTTGTTTGCCGTAAAATGCGATTTTGCCGTGAAAGGCGATTTTACAAAACTCATCAAATGTGAAAGACAAGAATTTTGATTTCTTTTTGTCTTTTTAAGAAATACAAACTATAATAGAAAAGTAAGAAAAGGGATCTAACTTTTCAGGATATTGTGGGGACACGTTGAGATCGACGGTCGCAAGTCATGTATGGGCTTCGCCATCGTCCTTCAAATGAGAACATGTGATGCTTTGATTCTTTGGCTTGGCTCCTAACCTCAGTTTTTTAAAGGACAAGGACCAAGAGAAGGTCCTATATCCAATGAAAAACCAAGTAAACGGGCTGAAAAGCCACGTTTAGGCCATGTTGGAGAAGGAGGTGACCTTGGGGGGGGGGGGGGGGGGGGGGGGGGGGGGGGCCCAAGAGACGTTGATCAACTTGTGGTGCTTCCGAGAGCAAAGTAGCAGAACTTCGTTTCTCTCTTGGATTTTCTGGATTTTCAGAGCTTGCACTTGGGATCTATTTTCATCATGCTTTTTTCTTGGAATGGACCTCCTTTTATAGGCTTTTGGTAGCCATGAGGTGTTTATTGGCATTGATGGCCATGATGAAAGAATTGATGAGGAGTTACAAGTTGATTTTGTAACTCCTTTTTCAAGGCTTGTGATTGGCCGATGAAGGTAGTGGGCATTTAATCACCTTTATGCTTCATGATGATGGGAGTTTCATGGGTTTAATGCCATGATTGCTTGGATTTTTAACTCCCAAATGCTTGAATCTAATTGGGCCGTCCAAAATAATGAGTTAATGACCGCATTAAGTTGTCATAAACGGGTCAATTAACGTCATTAAGTGGTCGCCCAGGCATGTGAAGAGTCGCGGGCCGCGCGGCGCCTTTTGAAATTCTCCTTGCGATCATCACAGGTGGATCCACGCATTGTTTGATGTCGGATTGCGATGCAATTTCAGACATTAGTTGATGTTGGTGAGCCAGTGACATCTGTCTTGTCGATTTCACGATCAGTCGGACAGAAAGTGCACTTTCTTGGTCAGCCGGTTGGCGATCTTGGAGCGATCAGTGATGATTTCATGCTTTTGACGGCGGATCCGAGCTTTCGACGAAGATCAGTCGTTTTCAAGCATCAAACATTGGATTTTTAGAAAATCACAGAGGCAGGAACACCCGAAACGCGAAAAAGATCGAAAATCGGACGTTTTGGTGCAAAATCCGGCGACCTGGATTTGCAGGGTCGCCGGGTGACCATGCACCCAGGGTCGCCGACGACCCTGGCCCAGGGTCGCTGGCGACCTTGGGCCAAGGTCACCGGCGGCCTTAGGGTTTTTTGCCCTTTGGTCGCCGAGCTCCGTTTTCGGCCGATTTTGGGTCTTTTTCGTTCCTTTATTCTTCTATATTTTTCTTGACATTTTTCCTCAATTTTTGACTTCAATTTCTTGGAGAAAACTTGACGAGAACCCGCACGAAATCGGAGCACAAAGTTTCCCATTTTTCGGGAAAGCCGAAGACTTTGTGGCCGATTTTCCGTCAAGAGTCGAAACTAGGTCAAACGATGTCGGAATGACCTGAAAATTGAGGTGAAGCTTCTTGAGCAGTGGATAGGACCAACCATGGGCTTTTATTTGAGTTTTTGGGGTCCCATCGATGCTTCACTTGATTTTCCTGCGGGGAAAATGCCGAGCTTTGATATGTGGTCAAACGATGTCTGATTGACTTGGAATTTGACGGGGAGCCTATTGGAGTCATTTTGAGACGTTCCATGGGCTCCGTTTTGGATGTCATGGTCTCGGGTTGCTCCGCCGCCGGTAGGCTTGATTTCCTCTCGGAGCATCGAAACCTGGTCAAACTTTGTCGGAATGACCTGAAATTTGAAGTGCAGCCTTTTGGAAGCACATTGAAGCCACTCATGTATTTTGTTTGATGAGTGATGGCTTCTGTGGTTCCCGCCGCCGGGAGGCTTGATTTTGCTGCTCGAGCATTGATGGAGGGTCAAACGTTATCGGTTTGACTTGAAATTTGGTGTGGAGCCCTTTGGAGACATTCTGGAGTCATTCGTAGGCTTTGATCAAAGTTTTGGTGTCTTTGATGATGTCGCTGCCGGGAGCGCTTGTTTAGCTGTCGGAGCAGTTAAGTTGGGCCAAACGATGTCAGAATGACCCGAAACCTCAGGTGTACCCCTCTTTTAGATGTCTTGAAGGATCTCTCAGTTTCTGTCTGATTCTGACAAAATCTGATGCTTGAAGTAGCCTTGCCTATTTTTAGCAGGATGCGGCTTCACGAGGTTTCTTTAGGTTGAGGAGACATAGTGACTTTTTTGGTGTCAACAAATGCCCCCTAGAGGTACAGCGACGAGTAGCTTTTTGGAGTCGATGTGCCTCGAAGAGAAACTTGGAGGAGAGATTCCAACTTGACCAAGAGTCTTGAGCATTTTTTTTTTTGAATAGCCTTCTGAGTTTCCGGGGGAATTTTATGGTAGTCAGAGGGATCACGTACCATTTCAAGGCAAATTTTTTAAAATGACATGGGGTATTTGGATTTTGGTTTTTGACCTTGTGACCTAACAAGCTGTATGTGGCAAGTTAGGGGGTCAGGGTTTGATTTTGATTTTGACCTTGTGACCCAACAAGCTGTATGTGGCAGGTTGGGGGGTCAGATTTGGGGTTTGGTTTGGATTTTGATTTTGGTTTTGGTCTTGTGACCTAACAAGCTGTATGTGGCGAGCTAGGGGACCGGAATTTGGTTTTGTGAAATGTCAATTTCAAGATTTTGGCTCAATTTGGTTCATGAGGTTGGATGGTTTGGTTTTTGGAAACTCATGAGACTTTCTTTTTTTTTCTGTTTTTTGAATGGTCCCATCAACTCAAAAGAGGCATGGGACTATTTTTTTTCTCTTTCTTTTTTTTTGCTCTTGGTAAGAGGAATATTTTGACTAAAAGCCACTTTTAGTGCCTAGGTGGTCAAACCTGGCTCATATGGGCTAACCCATGAGACCTTAGGCTTTGGAGATGGCCTAGATCTCATATGGTGTCATATTTGTGAAGAATATCTAAAAATATCTCTTTTGTGTAGAGAATATCTAAAAATATCTTTACTTGGAAAGAATTTCTCAAGTTTTCTTTTTTGTGGAAAGATTCTCTCAAAATATCTTTCTTTTTGGGAAAGTAGCTAAATTTTAGCACTTACCTCCTTTCTTTCTCCTTGTTTCCTCTTTTGGCTTGCTCTCTTCTATAAAAGCAAGAGGGTTGGTGCTTTTGCTCCATTGCTTTCTTTTGCAAGAAATCTTCAAGAGTGCTCTCCAAGACAAGAAGTGCTTTCTCTTCTTCAAGGATCTCCAAGCTTTTCTTCTTCTTCTCCATCAATGGCTTCAAGTAAGTTTTCTTCCTCGTCAAGAATCTCCATTGTAGAAGTAGCTTCTTCATTTTTTTTTCTTCTCTTCTTCTTTTTCTCTTCTTTCTTTCTTTTTTTTTTCAAGCACGTTTACCCTTTTTTTTTCGTGCTTCTTCTCTTTTTTTTTTCTTTGTTTTTTTTTCTTCTTTTCACGGTTTTCTCCTTTTTTTTTTCATCGTGATGGTTTTTTTTTTTTTTTTGCTGAGATTTTTTTTCTCTCTCTCTTTCTTTTTCTTTTTTTTTTCCTTGTTTGCTCACCATGATAATGAGGCTATGCAATTTCAATATGTATGCATTTTCTTTTTTCTTTTTTTGATGCATAAAGATAGAAGGCTAGAGTCTCTAGGTTAAGCCAACATGATTTTTGACTTGGACAAAGTTTGATTGGTTTTGACCAAACTGGGTTGGAATTGGTCAAACTTTGGTCAAGGTTTTCCTAGCATTTAATGCATGATGATATTCTTTGATGCATGATTTTTGTAAATGGATTTGGAAGTATGATGATGCATACCTGAAAATCTTTTGCAAGTATCGGGATTTTGAGCTCGCAGCGATGTTGAGCTCTTTCTCGGTCTTGCTGGATTTTGAGGAAGTTTTGCAATTTTTGGATTCTGAAGCTCGCAGCAATGTTGAGCTCTTTTCCAGATTTTGCGGAAATTTGATGAGATTGGCTTGTTCTCGCAGCAATGTTGAGTTCGAGCCTTCTTTGAGAATTCTCCACTGACTATGAGCTCGCAGCGATGTTGAGCTCATCGTCAGGCTTCCTGTCTTTTTTCGGAGTATTTTCCTTTTCTTTGGAATTGCCCCGGAACCATGTCAAAATTTTACTAGAATTTTTTGTAGCAGAATTCTGTTATTTTGATGGTGATTGATCTTTTCTCTTCCATCTTTTGTAGGCAGTTCTTCTAGAACGAACAAGGGTAAAGGTCCTGTTACTGACGCACCTCGTCGGTCTGCTAGATCTTCCAATGGGGCTGTTCAGCAGGCTTGGGAGAAGGAGGGGACTCTCATTCGCCAGGTTGAGGAAGCTGAAGGTAATGTCCGGAGGACGACTCAGGAGCATGAGCAGTGGCAGGTCCTCTAGGAAGAACTTCCTGGTGCTGCAAATGGGTCACGACATTCGGCCGCGTTTTATGGGGATATTTTGAAAAAGCGTGACCTAAAAACTTTGGAAGTGAAGACCAAGGGTCTGCTTGAGGAGTTGAACCTTTGGTTGAAGACCATGTCGGACTGAGCTCCTAAGTTGTAACAAACTCTTTTCTTCTTCCTTTTTTTTGGTACCTCCACGTATAAACAGTTTTGGTACTATATTTTGTATCCCTTTCCTTTCACTTAAATCATTTTTTGATGAAAACAATTTTGAGTAAAAGTTGATGGGAATGTTTGTTTTGAATTTGATCAAAAGGTTGTCATTTTGTGAAAATCTTTTGTCAAAGAGTTGTTTTTGGGCATGAAAGTCAATTTTGTGGCGAAAAGCCTGGTTTTTGATGGCTTAAAAACCAAATTTTGGATGGAATGAAAGCCTAATTTTGTGGCGTAAGAGCCAAAATTTGTTTTACGGCATGGGAGCCAAAATTTGTTTGTGGCATGGGAGCCAAAAATTTTGAGATGGCATTAGAGCCAAAGTTTTTTTTGAATGGCGTGAAAGCCGATTTTTTGAATGGCATAGGAGCAGAGTTTTTTTTTGTGGCATGGAAGCCAAATTTGTTTGTGGCATGAGAGCCAAAAACTTTTGTTTATGGCATGAGAGCCAATGTTTTTGTATGGCATGAAAGCCGATTTTGGCGTTTATAGCCGAAAAAATTTTGTTTTGGCATTTATAGCCGACTTTTGGCGTTTATAGCCGGATTTGGCGTTTATAGCCGAGTTTTGGCGTTTATAGCCGAATTTGGCGTTTACAGCCGAGTTTTGGCGTTTATAGCCGAATTTTGTTTTGTTTTGTTTTGGCATAAGAGCTAGATTTTTGAAAACCAAGTTTTGTTTTGTTGGCATGAAAGCCGATTTTGGCATTTATAGCCGAAATTTTTTTTGTTTTGGCATTTATAGCCGGATTTTGGCGTTTATAGCCGAGTTTTGGTTTTCAAAATGCAGGTATCGACTAAATGTCGCCTCCCCGCTGAATGGTCTTGCAAGTATCGATGGAATGTCGCTTCCTTGCTCATTTGATTTTGCGAGTATTGATGGAATGTGACTTCCTCGCGGGTTAGGTTTTGCGAGTATCGATGGAATGTCGCTTCCTCGCGAATTGGGGTGCAAATATCGACTAAGCGTCGCTTCCTTGCTTTTCCCAAAGCTTTTGGTTTTGCGGGTACTGACTTGATGTTGTTTCTCCGCGATTTTTGAAATTTGAGGTTTTCTCGAACCATTTGAAATTTGGGTTGTGGATAGCAACTGGTATGTTGCATCTCCACGATTTTTTGAAATTTGGGTTATGGATATCAACTGGTTTGTTGCTTCTCCACGATTTTTTGAATTTTGAGTTGTGGATATCAACTGGTTTGTTGCTTCTCCACGATTTTTGAAATTTGCAAGTATCGAATGGGGTTCGCTTCCTTGCGATTTTTGGGTTTTGGAAGTATCGAATGGGGTTCGCATCCTTCCGGTTTTTTTGGGTTTTGCGAGTATCGACTGAATGTCGCTTCCCCGCGGTTTCTAAAAACGATAATTTTTGTTTAAAGACACGAAGGTCATAAATTTTGACTTAAAACCATTTTGGTTGTAAACGCCGAGGCAGTCTAGGGTGAAAATTCCTAAGTCCCGATTTTTGTTTCAAACCATGAATTTTGGGTTCAAGGATCGAAAATTTTGGTCAAGTCTGGGAAGAGGCTCCTAAACTTGGATTGATTTTTCTTTTGAACAATGAAACGATGAAAGTAAGCATTATTTTGAGAGATTGTTTTTTTTTTTTTTTGGAAACTTCAACATAAAGATGAAAATTTCAAAAGGGGTGGGTTTGACGAGCAAGTACCTTAGAAATACGCTTTAGTCGTGTAGATATTGCTCTGACCCGTTTGAGGAAGACTTCAAGGGTAGTACCGCTTCAAGAACTTGCCGTTGATGGGTAGCATACATCTGTCTCTTTCCATGTTTAGAAGAGCGTATGCACCGTTGGAGAAGACTTTGTCGATGACGAAGGGTCCCTCCCATTTTGGTTCAAATTTGCCTTTGGATTTGTGGGCAAAGATTATGGGTCTTTTTACTGCAAGAACCAAGTCACCCTTTTTGTAGGCGCGTTGCCTGACCTTTTTGTCGAAAGATCCTGCCATGCGTGCTTGGTATAACTCAATGCTTTGTAGAGCTTCGAGTCGTCTTTCATCGAGATTATCCAGCTCTTGGAATCTCAATTTGACATTGCTTTCTTGTGTCATGTCATTTTACAAAGATACCCTTAAGGAAGGAATTTGTACTTCCAAAGGGACAACAGCTTCGCATCCATAGACCAAAGAGAATGGTGTGCTATGGGTTGGTCCTCGAACGGTGGTTCGATAGGCCCACAAAACTTCTGGCAGTTTGTCGCCCCAGTCTCTTTTGTGACTAGAGACCATTTTCTTGAGAATTTTGCAGAGTGTCTTGTTGAAGGCTTCTGCTAGTCCGTTCGCTGCTGGATTATATGGAGTCGAAGGACAACTTTGGATTTTGTATTTGTCGCAGAACCTATAGAATCTGTGATCCCGGAATTGTGGTCCGTTATCATGGATGAATCTTTTAGGTATGCCGAAGCGACAAATAATGTTGGTGCGCAAGAACTGAAGGACTGATGAAGTCTTCATTTCGCTGAGCGCAAATGCTTCTAACCACTTGGAGAAATAATCTGTAGCGGCGAAGATGAAGCGATGACCTTTGCTTGATGGGGGAGAAATAGGACCTATGATGTCCATACCCCAGGCTTCGAAAGGCCATGAGATTGCTGTTGGATGTAGCCATTCTGGAGGCATGTGGACATAATCTCCGTGAATCTGACATTTTTGGCAGCGCTTGGTAAATTGCATTACATCAGCTACCATGGTAGGCCAATAGTAACGTAGCCTTTTTATTTGGTTGTAGAGCTTTGTTGACACCAAAAATGTCACTTTGCATCTTCAACATCAAGAAAGCTGCATGAAGTCGCAACCTGCCATAAATAGGCAATGCAACTTCTCAAAAAATCAAATCTTGTCAGAATCAAACAAAAACTGCAAGATCCTTCAAGATAGCCAAGAGAAGAGTACATATGAAGTTTCGGGCCATTTCAGAATCATTTGGCCTAACTTCGCTTCTCCGACAGCTAAAATGGCGCTCCCGGCGGCGACATCATCGGAGACGTTAAAACTTCGATCAGAGCCTACAGATGACTCCAGCATGTCTCAAAAGGGCTCCACGCCAAATTTCAAGTCAAACCGACAACGTTTGACCCTCCATCAATGCTCGAGCAGCAAAATCAAGCCTCCCGGCGGCGGAAACCACCGGAGCCTTCGCTCATCAAACCAAGTGCATGAGTGGCTTCAACATGCTTCCAAAAGGCTGCACGTCAAATTTCAGGTCATTCCGAAAACGTTTTACCAGGTTTCGATGCTCCGAGAGAAAATCAAGCCTACCGGCGGCGGAGCAACCCGGGACCATGACATCCAAAACGGAGCCCATGGAACGTCTCAAAATGACTCCAATAGGCTCCCCGTCAAATTTCAGGTCAATCGGACATCGTTTGGCCACATATCAACGCTCGGCATTTTCCCCGCAGCAAAATCAAGTGAAGCATCGATGGGACCCCAAACGGCTTCAAAACTCAAACAAAAGCCTATGGTTGGTCTTATTTATTGCTCAGGAGGCTCCTCCTCAAATTTCAGGTCATTCCGACATCGTTTGACCAAGTTTCAGCTTCTGGCGGAAAATCAGCAGCTCTACGCAACAAAGTCTTCAGCTTTCCCGGAAAATTGGAAACTTTGCACTCTAAAAATGCAAGGATTCTTATCAGGTTTTCTACAGGGAAATCAAGCCAATAAATGAGAAGAAATGTCAAGGAAAATACAGGAGAAAACGGCGACGAAAAAGACCTCAAAACGACCGCAAAACGGGCTCCGAAGGGGAAAAATCCCCCAGGGTCGCAGACCCCTGCGACCATGGCCCATGGTCGCAGGCCCCTGCGACCATGGCCCATGGTCGCCGGTCCATGGTCGCCGGCGACCATGGAGGTCCGGGTCACCGGATTTTCCGCCGGTGACCCGTTTTTCCGTCTTTTTTCGCGTTTCGCGCACTTTGGCCCCTGTGGTTTCCTGAAAATGTGATTTTTAGTGCTTGAAATTGACTCATATCCGACGACATCCGTCAAAATCACGGGTCAACCTCCAAAAGCATAAAATCATCAGTGATCGCTCCAAGATCGCCAACCGGCTGACCAAGAAAGTGCACTTTCTGTCCGACCGATCGTGAAATCGACAAGACAGATGTCATCGGCCCGCTCTTAGCTATCAATGTCTGAAGTTACATGTTCATCCGATGTCGATCAGCATGTAGATCCATCGATGATCATCGCCAGAAGAATTCCAGAAGACACGGCATGGCCCGCGACTCTTCGACTGCTCGGCGACCAATTAATGTGGTTAATTGACTAGCTTTATTGCAGTCATTAATTCATTTCTTTGGACGGCCCAATCAGAAGCAAGCATTTGGGAGTTACAAGTCAATTGATTCATGGCATTTAAACCATGAAACTCCTCCCATTATGGTAATTAAGGTGATTAAAAGCCCTTAATCTTCATCGGCCAATCAGATTCAAGGAAAAAGGAGTTACAAAATCAAGAAATAAATCTTGTAACTCCTCCCATTAAAGCCATTAAGGCTCATAAACCCTCCTAAATGGCTACCAAAAGCCTATAAATAGGAGAGCATTCCATTGAAATCGGAAAAAGATCAGAAAAAAGAGGAGAAAATCAGAAGATCAGAAAAAAAGGGATCAGAAAGAGATCTGAGAGAAAGAAAAAGAGAGAAAAACTCTGCTGAAGTTCTGCACCGGCCACCACTACAAGGTGACAAAAGTCCCTTGGGGGGCACCCCCCCCAAGGTCCTTACCTTCCCCCGCTGCCTCCAATGGCTTAAACGTGGCTTTTCAGCCCGTCTACTTAGCTTTTTATTGGACATAGGACCTTCTCTTGGTCTTTGTCCTCTAAAAACCTGAGGTTATAGCCAAGCCAAGCGAATCAAGAGCATCTTCTGTTCTCATCTGCATGGATGATGGCGAAGCCCACACATGGCTTGCGACCGTCAATCTGAACGAGTCCCCCACAATCTCCTGAAAAGTTAGATCTTCCTTTTCTTGCTTTTCATTGTAGTTTGTATTTTTCTAAAAGAGACAAAAATCACAACTCTTGTCTTTCATTATTGATGAGAATTGTAAATCGGCTATAAACGCCAAAATCGGCTATAAATGCCAAACAAAATCGCCTTTCACGGCAAATCAAGAAAATGTCTCTTTTCTTAAATATTTGTGCAATGGAAAACTTGAAAGAAGTTGATTTCCTTTTTACTTGCGAAGGTTGATCTCCGGATTACCACTTGCAATTCCAAGTAAAATAGAAAATCTGGCACACCCACACAAAAGAAATGTTGATGCACGCTTCAGGCCCGCCAGGGCGCGAAAGGGTCGGACCCGACGGGCTCCCACGTTCCGCCGACCCCGGTAGCCGCCCCACGGCGCCTCGGAGCGCGTTCCATCAAGCTTAGGGCCAGCCTGATGGGCTCCACAAAGACCAGCATGTACTTCTTTGAGAGTTTCCTCAGCCTCTTGTTGTGATAAGCAGCGTAGGAGTACTCCGTTGAAGGATTTTCTGTAAAGTGCTTTTGAAGGTATATCCAAATGAAAGTTCGGGGTTCGTCTTTGGATGCTTACCCGCTCTTTTGGATCTTCAGGTAGGATTCCGAACATGATGTAATCAATGAACGGATCTCTCTAGTCGCCGATCGGAGGTTTGAGGATTGACATCCGACTTCCGACCACTTGGTGGCATTCAGCAACTGCTTGGTGTGTGTTGAAAGGAGGGAGAATCTTTCTTTGACACACTGTGACTTGCATATTTTCCCCTTCTTGGATTGCCATGGATGCGGCAAGTCCAGCCAGGGCATCTGCACGGATGTTTTCACCTCTGAGGATGTGGGTGATGTGACAGATGTTGAATTTTTGTCGAAGCGACTGCGCCTTATTGTAGTAAGGTAGCAAATCAGGCTTCCTGACTTCATATTTCTGATTCATTTGGTTGACGACCAGTTGAGAGTCCCCAAACGCTTCCAGCGTGGTGATGCCAGATTCGAGGGCGAGTTCCAATCCTACAATCAGGGCTTGGTACTCAGCTGCATTGTTTGAACATGGTTCCAGTAGCGAGAAAGCGTGTGGAATCATGTATTTGTCGGGACTGACAAAGAGGATGCCAATTCCCGATATTTGCTTTCCCTTTTCATTTGTCCTGATTGCACCGTCAAAGTACATGTCCCAGGAAGCGTTTGACAAGGAAGTTTCCACATTGTAGAAAAATTTGTCTGGGAGATCATCCCTGAGTGGAGAATCTTTAGGCAATGGATGCTCTGCGAGGAAGTCTGCTAGAACTTGGCCTTTGATTGATTTTTGTGGTACATACCTAATATCAAACTGTGATAGAAGAATGGACCATTTTGCCAGTCGGGCATTGAGAGAACCTGCTTTTGTGAGAAGGACCTTTAGGAGGTTGATCCTTGAAATCAGGTAGACTGCGTTCGACAGCAAATAGTGACGCAGCTTTTGTATGGCGAACATTACTGCAAGGCATTCTTTTTCGACTGGGGAGTGCGATGCTCTGCACCTACCATCATGCGGCTAAGGTAATATAGAGCAGCTTCTTTTTCGTCGTTGTTTTCTTGTGCGAGCAGAGCACCCAAAGAGTGGTCGAGAGCTCTTGTGTACAAGATAAATGGTTTTCCAGTTGTGGGGGTAGCCAGAACTGGAGGTTTGGTGAGGTATGCTTTGATGTCTTGAAATGCATTTTCACATTCAGCATCCCAGACAAAGTCCACGCCTTTCTTCATTAAGCGAGAGAATGGACGGCATTTCCCTGATAGATTGGAGATGAACCGTCGAATGTAGGCCAACCTTCCTTGAAGCCCTTTTAATTCTCTTAGGGTTCTTGGAGATGGCATTTCCAGGATAGCCTTGACTTTAGTAGGGTCAAGTTCTATTCCAGCTTTCCGTACTATGAATCCGAGAAACTTACCCGATGAGACATTGAAGAAGCACTTTAGTGGATTCATCCGCAATTTGTGTTTGCGAAGTCGGAGGAAGACTTCTCGAAGATCATTGAGATGGTCTTCTTTTCTTCTGCTTCTTATGGCAAGGTCGTCAACATAGCATTCGACCGTCTTGTGCTGCATATCTTGGAATATTTTCATCATAGCCCTCTGATATGTTGCACCTGCATTTTTCAGACCAAACGGCAAAACAGTGTAGTAATACACGCCGAATGGTGTCCGAAATGATGTATGCCTTTCATCTTCAAGATACATATTTATCTGATTATAGCCAGAGAATCCATCCATGAATGTCATTCGCTCGAACCCATAGGTGTTGTCAATCATCACCTATGGTATGGGGAGCGGGAATTCATCTTTAGGACATGCACTATTCAGGTCTCTGTAGTCAATACAGACCCTTATCTGCCCATTTTTCTTTGTCACGGGGACAATGTTGGCCAACCATTCAGGATGCTGTTCCTTGTGGATGAAGCCAACATTTTTGAGTTTCTAAACTTCTTGTTCAATTTTGTCCATCACGTCGGGACGGAATCTTCTTTGGCCTTGTTTGATAGGCTTGATTTCTTTTTGCAAGTTGAGCTTGTGGACTGCTACTTCAGGATCTAAGTCAGGCATTTCGGCATAAGACCATGCAAAGCAATCAACGAACTCACGAAGAAAAGAGATATACTCGGGTAACTCATCATCCTTTATATTCTTGCTTATGAATACAGGACGTGGGTTATCAGGTGTTCCCATGTCTATCTTTTGGACATGATCTTCTGTCGGAAGGTTTGAAGGTGGTTCATCCACAGTATTTTCGGAGGCTTCCAACTCAACAAGACTTTCTGGAGTGCCAGAGGCATTTTCAGACTGGGGCTCTGTTTCTGTCCATGAATCTTCTTGATCAGTATCATTCTCAAGGCTTGCAATGAGATGGTCCTAATCATTTGCTGGAATTGGGTTGAAGTAGGGTACTTCTTTTGGAGACGATGGTTCTTCTGGGTCAGAGAACCGCGCGTCTATGTCATCGGGCAATTCCTCTTTATTATCAGAGAAATTATACCAATTGGAGGAGCTTTCAGGATTTTTGACGAGTAACTTCTCAAAGAGATATCCAGGGATATCGATGTCTTTATGAGATGTTGAGGCTTGGTCAGTAAAGCGACTTTGCAGCTATGGTGTCAACTGTCTCATAGGAGCGGTAGGATCATACCCTAACCCATATGAAGACTTGCCTTTTTGAAGGTGAATTTTCCAATCTTCTGGTTGACTTTTGCTCAGGGTGGTTTCCAATGGTGTGAGAATACCACGGCCACCTCCCAAACCAGTCGGATTTTGAGCATCGTAGCCCATTTTCTTCATGATAGCTTGTGCCATGGGACTATACAGGGATAACTGAGGCATACCTTCGTTTTGGAAAGGTTCAAGCAAAGAGTTCAGTGGAGATGCTCCTGATCTGTGGAAGTAAATCACTTTTTCTTCTGGCGAAGTTGCCGGAATAACAAAGGAAGCAGACGTAGGGTCTTCTATGTCTGCAAGTGTCTCCAATGGAGTGAGAGCAGGCTGATCTTGCTGAATATCAGCTTGGCTTGATGCTGTGTCATCTTCTGACTCTGACTCCGAGTCTGTGTCATGTATAATAGACACAAAGGAGATAGTGAACTTGCCCCCAGCCTTTTGTTTTGTCTTCTTTGCTTTGGTAATGATTACCAAAAAGGCTTTGGAGATTTGAAGGAGACGACGAAGGGAGCTTGGCCGCTTACTTTGAGTTTGGTGGAGGGTTTGTTGACCTCCGATGATTGCTGAGGAGCCTTGCCTTTATCTTTCTAGAGACTGTCGACAAAGCGAATTGTTTTTTCCTCCTGTTCTTCTTTTCCATCTTTATACATTTGAGCATCTGCAAAATGGACATCGCCTTTGAAGGGCTTTTTGTCTGTAAATACTCGATGTATCAGGCCATCGTCGCCAACGAACTTGATGCACTGATGTAGAGTTGAAGGGACGACACCATTCTCATGTATCCAGGGGCGTCCAAGGAGTATATTGTAGCATGAAGGGGTCCTTATTGCATATACAGTGACTTCAGAAATAAGATCACCGATTTGCAATTTGAACCTGATTTTTCCAATAGGCCTTTGAGCACTCCCGTCATATCCGAAGATGGATACGGACGTGTGACTCAGCTTGCTAGGTGGGATGCCCAGCTCTTCGAGTGCCAAAGTAGAGATGAGGTTGAGTGCAGAACCTGAATCGATCTGAACTCTATGTACTGACATTTCTTTGACGTACCCCGAAAAGTACAAGGGACGGTTGTGCTTTGTTTCGCGTAGGAGGAGGTCATCCTTGTCGAAGGCAATTGTTGCACTTGCTGCTTTTTGTACCGAGAGGCATTCATTGCTTGATCCCTCAGTTTTCTTCTTTTCTCCCTTTGAGGGAGTATTTGATTTTTTGACCCTATAGTCCATTTCAATTTGTAGGACTTGTGGGGCATGTTTGTCGACATCAGCATTCAGCCTTTGTAATTCTGAAATGAGACTATCACAAGTTTGTGGAGACATTCGTAATAAGTCAAGGATGTGCAGACGTGCAGGTATGTGTTTGAAGTGCTCAATCAAGTCATACTTGAAAGCCTCCTTCGGGCCTGCATTTTCATTATTATTGCTACTTGGGGCGCTTACATCTTGCTTTCCCGAAGGATTTACATAAGAAGAAGAGGGTTGATTGTAATTTTTATGGTAATCCCGGCCAGAACGGGTACCTCTACCAACTTCAAGAGCCTCTAGAGAAGGGTCTTCTTTTGGAAGATCGTTCTCAGGATCAAGAGGTTGATCCTTTGCTGAGGACGTCTCTGTAATAGCATTGGCGTCTTCAGTGATTGTGTTGCACGGAGCAATTTCCGGGAACAAGTCATGAACAGCAGCCGGCAACTTTTCTTTATTAGCCCAGACATCGCCCGTGAGATCGGGTATCTGGGACCAATTGACTGAGTTTTCATTGAAGAAGATTTCATTGGCAGAAGTTTCTTCAAGATGATCAATCGGGAGAGGCTTGAATTCCGATGTCAAAGCTTCAGGAGACAAGGGCTGAGGGGATGATATCTCGGTGGAAGTCACCTGAGAGGATGTAGCTCCGGAAGATACGCTACCGGTTGGGGAGTACGTGTCTTCGGAAGCTTCAGAGGCACTGTCGTCCTGAGCTATTGCATTGCAGGTTATCCTGACAGGAGATGCCCCCTGTGTAGACTGTTAGGAATCGGACTCATCCTCAGATGTAAGAGGATCATCGATCCAACTGTTTTCTCCATTTTCAGGAGTTGAGGGAGAAAGTTCCCGTTGATTTTCCGGGACTTCGGGCTCCGGATCATGATGAAGATTGATGCGATCCTGCTCCTGCTCTATGGCAAGATGTTGCAAGATTCTTGCATATTCTTCAAGATCTGGCATGGGAACCAAATCTTCTTCGTCATTTGCTCCTTGTGGTTCACCCATGTTGGGTTCCACTGAAGCATTTGCTGGTGCTGGATCGACAGCGTTTTCTTGAACAGGGCCCTGGTCTTCTTCATCATCAGACCAAGATCCTTGTGGTTGTAATGGGTTATACCAGATTACTGGCATAAGATGAGACTCAGGAATCCATTCCTCGTCGGAGAGGTATTCTCCTGTTTCAAAGGATTCTTCCCACTCATCTATATCACTGGCAGTATCATTGGACTCGTATCCATTCATGGAGAATCCAACTACCGAGTTGCAAGAGTATGATGCCCCCTGCACATTTTCATTTTTGTATAGAGGTGGCATGAAATCATCAAGAGTGAATTTTCTTACCGCCTTGGAGGTTTTGGGAAGAGATTCTTCCGTCGTCCCGAGTGAAGCAGTGGAAGAAGTTTCTGCTTTTTCAAGGACTCCTTGTTTTGGTTGAGATTTCTACTGCTGTTTGAGCTTGCGGGGCTGTCTCTTGGCCTGCCTTCGCTGCTGAGCGGTCGGCTTTGTTTTGACGACCTCCCAGTTTTCATCATCTAGGAGATCGGGATGCACCCATATAGGCTGTCCATCTGATGTTGGATAGGGAACCAATTCTTGAGACGCTTGAGCCATTTTTATCACCTTGAATGAAGTAGTGATCTTCTCCTTCGGTGACTTTGAAGTTTGCCGACATGACACCATGTTGACAGAGGTGGGGCCATAGGTTTTATCAAAGGTTATGACTCCGTTTTTCCACATCTCATTGATCTTCTCTCTCACAACGAAGCGTTGGTTGAGAGGATGTGAGATCATCTGATGGTATGGACAGTATCGGGGATCATTGGTTTTGCCAACATCTCCCGGTCTTTTGGGCTCTGGCAAAATGAGTTTGCCATTTACGAGGAGAGCCTCAAAGATTTCTTCAACATCTTCATCGAACGGATATTTCTTTTCTACACGTTCTTTGAAGGCATCAGAGAGTTCAGGCCTTTTACCTGCAGTTTTGTTTTCAGGTTTCTTGGCTGCTGAAGAGCTGACTTAGTCTGCACATTGAGAACCTCCTTTTTCTTTGGTTTTGAGATTGTAACAGCAGTCGGCTCTTTCTTTGATGATTTCTGACTGTTGAGGTCTTTGATCACCATTTCAGCTTCCATGGAAGCTTCGAGGAGTTCCCCCCGGTTCTTTGATTTGTTGCCGATGATCATGGAGCAGTTTTTTGCTCTCATATTGTTACGGCAGATGTCGACTAGCGACGCTTGTGGCAGCACATCTGAGCATTTGTACGCCATTGCCTTCCATTTGTGAATGAAGTTGTATGTTGAATCATTCTCTCCCTGTTTTAGGCTACAGAGTTGAGCCATAGTAACAGGATGATCCTCACCTTGGAAGTGGGTCAGGAAGCGTGTCTTTAGCATAACCCAATTCTGGATGGAGTTCTTCGGCAGAGTGGAGTACCAATCAAAGGCTGTAACTTTTAGGGTACTTGCAAAGAGGCAAATCTTGAGGGCATCTTGATCCGCAATAGCTCCCGTCAGGATCTTGAAGTGGATGACATGCTGTCTGGCTGAACCTTTCCCAGTATATGTTTGGAGAGTAGGTTGTTAGAATTTTGCAGGGAACGGAACCGAGTCCATCCATAGAGGGTAGGGTGGCTTGATCCCATGTTCCTTTAATGCATCCTCTTCTTTTGCTTTTGCGAGGATATCGTTCACGTCGTTTCTGGTAAGGGCGCGAGACTCATTGTTTTCTGCATTGCCCTCATCATCTTCATGATTCGGAGGGGTTTCATTGTTAGGTGGTGGAACAACTATGGTTTTGTTTTTTCAAATCACTTGAGGGGACATGGCCCAACCCAAGGACGATGAAGAAGGCAAAAAGCCATAGAGGATACAATTGTTCTAAAATGAAAGTATGGTAGGCTCAGAGTGAGCGTTCCAGTGACTGCTAGAAGCAATTGTAGACCTTAATTCAAATTACCGAGAAGCAAGGCGAACTCGAGGTAAAAGATATAAGGTTGGAGATACAAATGTGTCGGTCGCGAATACAGTAGACCCGAAAGGGCGTATTAACACCGCTAGGCACAAATGTTGCAAATCGCATCCTTGGAAAGGACATGAGATGGGATTTTTTTGAAAGGTCAAAATTGGGTTCATAAAGGAGAGCAAATGGTGTTCCAATCCGAACAAAGGCTCAACATTTCTGCAGCGCTAAATTCGGAAGGGAAGGAACCAGAATTTCTCGGATGTGAATCCAATAATGACGGAAGTTTTTTTTTGAAAGGTCAAGATTGAATTCATCAAAGAGAGCAAACGTGTTCCGTTTCGAACAAAGGCTCAACATTTCTGCGAGTGCTAAATTCGAAAGGGAGGGAACCAAAATTTCTCAACTCTGAACTCAAAGTGACGGAAGTTTTTTTTTGAAAGGTCAAGATTGAATTCATCGAAGAGAGCAAATGGTGTTCCATTCCGAACAAGGCTCAACATTTCTGCGAGCGCTAAATTCGAAAGGGAAAGAACCAAGATTTCTCAACTCTAAATTCAAAAGTGACAGAACTTGTTTTTTTTATTTAAAGATTTTATTTTTAGAGAATTTTTTTTTAAAAGGTGCACATAGATTTCCAATTCGATCTTATGAAACCTTAGTAGATAGATCAGCCCCCAGGTAAGGGTATGATTACTTAATGAACCCGTTTGGAGGACCCTTGCCTCGAACAGTCTAGCTGTCTCCACACTCTGGATAAGGCTTTTCTTACATCCACTTTGGTCGAAGAACGCAACTGGTGGAACCTTGTGATTGGCCGATGAAGGTAGTGGGCATTTAATCACCTTTATGCTTCATGATGATGGGAGTTTCATGGGTTTAATGCCATGATTGCTTGGATTTTTAACTCCCAAATGCTTGAATCTAATTGGGCCGTCCAAAATAATGAGTTAATGACCGCATAAAGTTGTCATAAACGGGTCAATTAACGTCATTAAGTGGTCGCCCAGGCATGTGAAGAGTCGCGGGCCGCGCTGCGCCTTTTGAAATTCTCCTTGCGATCATCACAGGTGGATCCACGCATTGTTTGATGTCGGATTGCGATGCAACTTCAGCCATTAGTTGATGTTGGTGAGCCGGTGACATCTGTCTTGTCGATTTCACGATCGGTCGGACAGAAAGTGCACTTTCTTGGTCAGTCGGTTGGCGATCTTGGAGCGATCGGTGATGATTTCATGCTTTTGACGGAGGATCCGAGCTGTCGACGAAGATCAGTCGTTTTCAAGCATCAAACATTGGATTTTTAGAAAATCACAGAGGCAGGAACACCCGAAACGCGAAAAAGATCGAAAATCGGAAGTTTTGGTGCAAAATCCGGCGACCCGGATTTGCAGGGTCGCCGGGTGACCATGCACTCAGGGTCGCCGGCGACCCTAGGCCAGGGTCGCTGGCGTCCTTGGGCCAAGGTCACCGGCGACCTTAGGGTTTTTTGCCCTTTGGTCGCCGAGCTCCGTTTTCGGCCGATTTTGCGTCTTTTTCGTTCCTTTTTTCTTCTATATTTTTCTTGAGATTTTTCCTCAATTTTTGACTTCATTTTCTTGGAGAAAACTTGACGAGAACCCGCGTGAAATCGGAGCACAAAGTTTCCCATTTTTCGGGAAAGCCGAAGACTTTGTAGCCGATTTTCCATCAAGAGTCGAAACTAGGTCAAACGATGTCGGAATGACCTGAAAATTGAGGTGAAGCTTCTTGAGCAGTGGATAGGACCAACCATGGGCTTTTATTTGAGTTTTGAAGCCGTTTGGGGTCCCATCGATGCTTCACTTGATTTTGTTGCGGGGAAAATGCCGAGCTTTGATATGTGGTCAAACGATGTCTGATTGACCTGGAATTTGACGGGGAGCCTATTGGAGTCATTTTGAGACGTTCCATGAGCTCCGTTTTGGATGTCATGGTCTCGGGTTGCTCCGCCGCTGGTAGGCTTGATTTCCTCTCGGAGCATCGAAACCTGGTCAAACTTTGTCGGAATGACCTGAAATTCGACGTGCAGCCTTTTGGAAGCATGTTGAAGCCACTCATGTATTTTGTTTGATGAGTGATGGCTTCTGTGGTTCCCGCCGCCGGGAGGCTTGATTTTGCTGCTGGAGCATTGATGGAGGGTCAAACGTTGTCGGTTTGACTTGAAATTTGGTGTGGAGCCCTTTGGAGACATTCTGGAGTCATTCGTAGGCTCTGATCAAAGTTTTGGTGTCTTTGATGATGTCGCTGCCGGGAGCGCTTGTTTAGCTGTCGGAGCAGTGAAGTTGGGCCAAACGATGTCGGAATGACCCGAAACCTCAGGTGTACCCCTCTTTTAGCTGTCTTGAAGGATCTCTCAGTTTCTGTCTGATTCTGACAAAATCTGATGCTTGAAGTAGCCTTGCCTATTTTTAGCAGGATGCGGCTTCACGAGGTTTCTTGGGGTTGAGGAGACATAGTGACTTTTTTGGTGTCAACAGCGGGTCTTCATGTGGGCAGGCCAAGAGGGCTGGCAGGCTACAAGGACTGGCAGGCTACTGCACAGGGACATGTAGCCTTAAGGGGGGTGAATTGTGACGCCCCGGAGTCACACATCGACTATAGAGAGGAAAGTGAATGAGGTTATATGTAGAGCTTACTCCCTTACCTTGCATGAGGCCTTTTGATAGGTTGAGGCCCATCAGAAGCAAAACCGTGAGGCAAGATTGGATGCGCTTGGGCCAGTTCCTCTGGTCGAGTAGCTCATGAGCTAAAGCGGACAATATCATGCATGTGTGAAGGGTGGGGTGTTACAGATCAAGTTAGATAATATTAAAAACCATTACAATCATCATCCTAAGTTTTGGATTTCCTTAGACATGCAAGCACGACAACATCAACTCTATTCGCCCTTAGGATCCAGAAGTTGGGTTTCAATACCCCTAGTGCTTTGGAAGGTGATAGACATCCAAAAACCTTAAGTTCGAACATCATTGACTCGTTACCATGCTCCACATGTCTTTGGGCAATTGGGGCAGTGAGTGTTAGCTCAATACATCTCTTTCCCCAAGTCTCAAATATAAATAGTGTTAGGCAATGTATAAGGCCCATGGATCCATTTAATTCTAAGTTTAGATTCTCTCAAACCAAGGGAGATCAAACAAACGTGTTGCCTTCCATTCAGTGGCCTAAAAGTCCTTAAAATAAGTCCATAGAATATCCACTACTTGGTCATATGGTCACAAGTTGGGTGGATAAAGGAATTTGTAGCCCAATGGTTGATCGGTCATTGGAGGTTTCAAATAGCCAAGAGCTTGGCTTGAGTCAAAGGAGTGAAGCTTGTCGATATTTGGGCTCCACCTAACAAGTTTTTAAGGTCCACAAGTCATTTGAAAAAGTTCGGAATCAAATCCCAAGAAAATAGGGTCAAGATAGTATTCAAATAGAGGACCGCCAAGTGAAACATGTGAACCACCGAGCTCGCACAAGGTGGATTGCCGATTACAAACAGGGTGAACTGTCAATTGCTCTATGATTAGCCTCTCGGTTAGCCATAGCTGTGCTCTCGGCTAGCCATAGCCACTGTATGGCTTGCCATGAAGCTTTAAAAAAGTTGTTGGTGGTTCACTACTAGGCAAAGTCTCAAGTCTTTTCCCTCTTTTCCTTAGCCCATAATTGGGGAATCTTTGGGGCACTTGTAAGGATATTCTATTCATCGAATTAAGCCCTTAATTACTACCAAAACACAATTACAATTGCTAGATACACAATGAGCTAGAAATTAGATTTTCTAATCTTAACACATTGAATTGAAAATGTGAATCAATAAACTTGCCTCAACGATAATAGAGTATTATTAATATTCTTTTCATTCACCCCATCACCCCTTTGCCACTTGCTTTTGATCAAAATTTTCACAATCCTCTTCTTTTAGCTACAAATTATGAAACATGAATGGTCACGGAATCTAAAACTTCTAGGGTGATTGGACAAAATAATTGGAGAGTGGTAAACATGGTTTAAAATATCGGACGATACCGGTTCGTATTAGCCTGAACCGCGACGATATCTTATTGTTATAGCGGTCTTGGTATCGTGGTAGTCAGTATTGCCATTTTCTCGGTTGAATATCTTCTGTTACGCTTGATATTTTTAAAATATCGGTCGTAATGGCCGATACGGAATCGAGATGGCCAAAACTTGGGGAAAAAACGGAAGATAAAAGAGATGATACATGCAGAGAAAGAGGGGAAGAAAAAGACAAAAATCCCGCATTGCTACTTTTTGCCAGTTTCTCTTCTTCTCTTCCTCCTTTTTCCTCTTTTCCTTTCCTTTTCTTCTCTTCCTTTTCTCCTCCCCTCCATTTCTCTTTACCTTTCCTTCTCTTTTTTTTTCCCTTTTACGTCTCTTCTTTCCTGTTTCCCCCTCCCACTTCGGTGCTGCCACAGTTCCCCGCTCCCATTTGTGTTGGCATAAAATGGCCGAAACCCATGTTAGGGTTTTGGGTCTTTGACCGTTTGGTTTGAGTTTGACTATTATGGTTTGAGTCCTCCACTACTCCACACGGTAAGTTATAAGGGTTTTAATCTATTTAGGTGGACCACATTTTTAAATATAAACATGCCTCCTCTTAAATGGTTCATGATGAATTTTATAATTTAAAAATCTAAACCATTAATGCCCTCACTTAAAGAAAAATAAATTCTCATCTTACATGGTGCCTCTGTACATTTTAATTAATTAATAGTTTGGTCAAAGTCACATTGATTACTCATAAACATCCAAATATAATATTTAAGAATCTCAATTAAATATCCAAGACCTTTTATTTTACTAGTACCCTTCTAATGGGATGTATTAATGAAAAATCTTAAATCATTGAAAATAAATGCCCTTCTCTTAAATATAATTTTATTTAAGGGATTGGATTTAGTGCTTTCGCTTTGCATTACAAGATGATTTTATAAACTAGGGAATTTTACCAAATAAGTGTTCCTAAACATGTATTAGCCAGTTTTAATCAGAAATATACAAAAATGTTGAATTTAGTGTTTGTACGAGAGTTTTGGATGACTTTACCCTCAAGTGTGCCGAACGACATCGTCATTTCATTCACCCCTACCGTTCCATATCCTTTTTTCCTCTCTCGCCATTTTCTTTCTTTCTCCTCCGTTCCTAGCTCTCTCTTTCCCTCTCCATGCGTCGGCTGCTGCTTTCTCTTTCCCTCTCCCTCTCCGCTCGTGGCTCTCTCTTTTCTCTCCCTGACGTTGCGGCTCTTGCTCTTTTTGTCCCTTTCCCACTCCGCTCCCTGCTCTCTTTCCCTCTCTCCGACGTCCCGGCTCCTGCTCTCCCTCTCCGCTCTCTACTCTCTAAGCAATTCCAGCCAGATCCTCCAGTGGAACTCCCGACGACTGCTCCAACTCCATTTGAGATTTCAGTGAAGGTGATTTTTTCGGTTCTTCTCTCTTCCACATTCTCTATTTTCTTGTTTCTTTTCATTTTCAGTTTCTATAAATGTTGGAATTGTGGAGTTCTGGAGAGGGGATTTGGTTTGGGGTATTTGCAGACAAATAGTTGTCTGGAAGTTGCAGCCATTGGAAAAAACCCAAATCTTTGCGTCTCCATCTTGCTAATATTATTGTTTATTTGATAAACTGATGAGTAGGGTCTGCACAAATGATATTTGATCATATGGGCTTTTGTTAGATGCAAACTGAAGGATGAAAGATGCATGTGACAACATTTGAATACATCTGGAGATAGGGATAAGAAAGAGAGTAGCTAAGAATTTGATATTACACATATGAGGAAGGCTTAGCAGTAGCATGCCTCATGGTCATAAATAGCCTTGGAGATGGGACTACTCTAGTAGTAGTTTGGGGAAGAAGAGCAGCTACCAAGCTGTTGCTATAGAACTTGGAAATGAGCTGGTATGCCTTGGCATAGACTTATGTTGTCTCTTTTCCCGTTTTCCTCCAACTAGGTTTGTAGTGTTCTTACTGTTTGTTTTGCTGCTTCATTCGGTCTTTCATTAGATTTTCTTATGGTAGGGTTTTTATTTGAATTTGATCGTCTTTTATGGGTCTTATTTCCCTTTCCTTTTATTTTTTTGTTTTTGTTTCTTTTCTAACTTTTCCTTGGTTTTTGTTTTGCTTTTGTGGTTTTTTCTTGGGAATTGGCTTCTTGGGTTTTTGCCTTGCATAGTAATTGTTTGGGAGGTTTTGGTTCTTTTCTGTCATGGGCTTTCTTTGAATTTGAAATACCCATTAGAATGCATGTTGTTCCCTGTTTTTTGATATCTCATTTCCATGTTATTGACATCTCAATTGTAGGCCCTCAATACGTTGGGTCTTTTTAATACATCGGTGGCTAAGATGCTAAAACCTGAACCTAAATTAGGTGACTTTAGGTCACTTTTGGCTTGGGTTCAACTATAGGCTCATTACGCCATTCCGAGCATTAAGTAACTTTGGTTAACCATGGTATAGCACATGTCCCACAATAGGTCAGCCCGAAATGTATGTGGAATGGCTCCCACTAATAATATTGACTAAACATATTCAGCCATGAAACTTGTCGTCTCACTAACATATTTCTTGTTTGATTTACTTATTTGGATATGGGCCTCAAGTTCACCATCTTAACAGTTTTTTGGTAGTATTAATTTCCCATGTTTTGTTTCTTTAATATGATTGTATCGGGTTTGGAATGCATCCCTGCCTTTCGATGTGATAGTAGTTTTTTTTTCTAAGATATATAGTAACTTTTTTTTGCACTGCTGCGTGATAGTAATTTTGGATTGCATTACTGTTCATTATTTTGAAACTGATAAAGATATGGTTGCTATTTGAAACTGATTTCTATACTAGTTTTCTTTTTTGTTATGCTCTTTCTTGGAATGAGATTATGTATGAGAATGAGTATTTATGATTTGAGGGAATGTTTAAGATAGATGAGTGTAGTATGAATTTTTTTTAGCTGTTAAAATGATAGTGAATTCCTATAATCTTTATGAGATTGAGTGATTTCTTCGTTACTTACTTGACATTAGCAGCAAGAACCATAAGAAACTGCATTGAAATGGGTTATGGATTTTAGCCTTGTGGTTTACTCTATAAGCTCTCGTTGATAAGGTTAAGTAAGATCTAGATACTTGAAAAAAATCCAATACTTAGAGATTTGTACATCCTTTAAGTTTGGAGAGGAAGACTTCGACGATGTAGATTTCTATCTTCAATGAATGGGAAGGGGAAAGAAGCCGACAGTTTTATGGATCGATCGAGCTTTATAGATTTGATAGCTGAATCAATAGTCTTAAAGGTCCCCCCATCATTTTCTATCCCTTATTGCTTCCTTCCCTAATCCAGCTATTTCCTTTTGCCCACCTTCTTCCCCATCGTCATCAAGGCCTTTTTCCCCTCAAAGTAATCGCTTTTGTCATCTACAAGTAATCTCGATGGTCATTTACACAGATTCTAGCAATTTTTTTTCTAGTACATTATCATGTGTAGAACAACAGAGAAAATGAACTACTTATATTTCATCCATTTTTCAGGTTTGGTCAGCGAATTACTAATGGCACCTTTTGCTTAGTTGATAATATGCGACTCCAAGGTTTTGGAGTAACATAAGACCTATAGAAAGACGTTAAGAGTGCAGGATCAAACGAGATTTATAACTTACCTAAAAATAATGATCGAGATCCTGTTGTCCTATAAATGAAGTTGAAATCAACATCTGGGTGAAGTTCGTAAGTCTTTCCCATTGTTTATGCAGCTCATTATACAATCATTATCGTTTTCTTATAAGGTGCAGAAAATTGGTGAAGAACCTATAAATTATTGAAACAATATTGTTATTAGAAAATACCGAAAAATCAAAATTGACTTAAATCGTGCGTCCTTCTCATTTTTTATGCATTTCAATATAAATTCACCATTATTTTTCTGTTGAACACCAAAATTGGATATGAAAAAGATAAAAATTATGGTTACGATATTGTTATCAAAGAATAATTTCCTTTGCATTTCTCTAAGAGGTAGAGAAGGGGTCTTGGGGGGTCTGCTTTGTGGAGTAGAGACTGATTATCGTTTATTTGATGAATTGATGAGTAGGGTCTGCAAAAATGATATTTGATCATGTGGGCTTTTGTTAGATGCTTACAAAAGGATGCAAGATGCATGTGACAACATTTGTAGTACATTTAGTGATAGGGATAAGAAAAATAGTAGCTAAGAATTTGATATTTCACATATGAGGAAGGCTTAGCAGTAGCATGCCTCATGGTCATGGATAGCCTTGGAGATAGGACTACTCTGGTAATAGTTTGGGGAAGAAGAGCAGCTACCAAGATGTTGCTATAGAACTTAGAAATGAGCTGGTATGCCTTGGCATATACTAATGTTGTCTTCTTTCCTATTTTCCTCCAACTGGGATTGTAATATTCTTGTTGTTTGGTTTGCTGCTTCATTTAATCTTTCATTAGATTTTCTTATGGTGGGGTTTTAGTAGAAGTTGATTGTCTCTTATGGGTTTTATTTCCCATTTCCTTTCATTTTTTCTCTTTGTTTCTTGGGAATTTTACCAAATAATTGTCATTAAACTTGTATTAGATGGATTTAACTACAAATACACCAAAACACCCATTTTGGTGTTTGTACACGGATTTTTGACGCCTTTACCCCTTTGTGTTCAAACGACATCGTTCTTGTCTCTATCACCCACTCTTTAGTCCCTCATCATCATATCCCATATAGAAGTTCATCTCCCGCGTTTTTCTCTCTTTCCCTCTCTGCATGCCTTCTCCCCTCCCTCCTCTCTCCTGCCCTCTACCTCTCTGCGTGCCTTCTCCCCTCCCTCCTCTCTCCTTTCCTCTCGCTTGCTCTGCACGACAGGAGTTGAGTCTACTCTCTTTTTCCCTCTTCCTCTCTGGCTTCACCCGATCAGTGAGTTTGGAACTATCATCTCTCAGCGATGCTCTCTCGTCATGCAGTGGATAGATAAAATCTTGCATATGAAAGAGGGTTTCGCTAGCCCAGACAGGTGAGAAAATATTGCATAAACTATCCAGTTTTTGCTGTTGCAAGAGCATGGTAGTGCCCTGATTTCCTTTTGAAGTTTTGAGTTTAGATTGCCCAGCCCACAATGCTCTGTAAGTTTGAAGTGGATTTCTAAAATGAGATGTATGGCCATTTGAAATCCCAGAACAGGAGCTTTTGGAATGCTTGGGTTCTCTATCCCATAGTTGTTTTTTACTATTTATTTCTTGTTTGATTTACTTATTTGGATATGGGCCTCGATTTCATCATCCTGACAGTTTTTGGTATGCATCAATTTTCCCATGTTCCGTTTCTTTACTACGATTCTACCCGGTTTGGAATACATCCCCGCCTTTCTATGTGATAATAATTTTTTCCTTAAGATTAGCTAAAATATGTGATAACAATTTTGTATTACATTGCTGTTCATTATTTTGAAACTTATAATGACATTAGAAACCGATTTATATACTTGTTTTCTTTTTGGTTATGCACTTTCTCAGAATGATGTTATGTATGAGAATGAGTATTTATGATTTGAGGGAATGTTTGAGATAGATGAATACAGTCTGTATTTTTTTGTTAGTTAAAATGATAGTGAATTCCTACAATCTCGATGAGATTGAGTGATTTATTCGGCACTTACCCGACTTAGGCAACAACGACCATAAGAAATTGTATTTAAATGGGTTATGGATTTCGTCCTTGTGGTTTAATATATAAGCTCTCATCCATAAGGTTAAGAAAGCTTTAGATACTTGAATAAAATCCAATACTTAGAGATTTGTATATCCTTTACCTTTGTAGAGGAATACTTTGAAGATGCAGACTTTTTCATTCAACGAATGACAAGGGGAACGAAACTGACGGTGTTATGGATCGACCCTCCCAGTAATCGAGCTTTAGAGATTTCATAGCTGAATCAATGGTATTTAAGGCCCCCCACCCCACCCCACCCCACCCCACCCCACCCACCCCCCATCATTTTGTATCCCTTATTGCTTATCCAGCTTTTTCCTTTTGACCAGTTTCTTTCCCATCATCATAAAGGCTTTTTTTCCCCTCAAAGTAAGTAATCACTTTGGTCATGTACAAGTAATCTCGATCGTCATTTACACGGAATGTAGCAATTCCTTTCCTAGTATATTATCATGTTCTATTCATGTTCCCATCTTATCTTGGAGTTTGGTCAGCGAATTACTAATGGCCTTTTTATTTAGTTGATAATACGAGGCTCCAATACTTTGGACTAACATACAGACTATAGAAAGATGCTAAGAGCGCGGGATCAAACGCAATTTATAACACACTTATAAATAATAGTAATGATTCTGTTGTCATATAAATGATGTTGAAATCAAAACTAGGCGAATTCTGTAAGTGTTTCCCATTGTTTATGCATGTCATTATACAGTCATTATTGGTATGATGCAAAAACTTGGATGAGAACCTATAAATTACTGAAACGATAACGTTATCAGAAAATTCTCAATATCTAAATTAAGTGAAATTGTGAGCCTTCTCATTGTTTATGGATTTCAAGATAAAGTCAACACTATTTCATTGTTGGATACCAAATTTGGACGAAAAAAAATAAAAAGTATAGTAGGATTTCGTTATCAAAGAAAATTTTCATTTTTCTCAATAATCGAAATTGAGTGAAATCGTGAGTCCTTCCCATTGCTTATGCATCTCAGTCTAAAATCCCCACTATTCTGTTGTTGGACACCAATATTAGATGAAGAACAAAAATATTATGTCAACGATATCATTACCAAAAAATAATTTTCCTTGGTCTCATATTGCTTTTTGCATCTCAATATGAACTCCTCATCATTCTGATTTTGGACACCAGAATTGGAAGAAGAAGATATAAATTATAGTAACGAAATCGTTATAAAAGTTAGATTTCCTTTTCCCAATCTAAGTCCTTTAAAACTCTGTCTTTTTAACATGTTCAAGTGGAAAATGCCCACTCTTTAAATGATTTATTTGTTGAATTCTGATAACGTCATCGGGTAATGGCAACAATGAAGTTTGCTTTATAAATCATTTAGCATTGTATAGCAATTTTATTTTAGTCAAGAGCACTGGTATTGGTTTGTTTCCTTTTTTTTTTAATTGATGGAATACTATTCGTCTGCTTCATCGTCTATGTATCTTTTAATAGAGCTACTATGATGTGGCTTCTAGGATTGAATTATGTTGATGCGCAAAGCAATATGAAAAATTCAGTTGGATTATCATTCTTGTGAAACACCTTGCATGTGTCTGCCAGATAGATAGCTAGTAGTTTTACTCACAAGACTATGTGCCTATAGCAGGATGCTCGATCGTGATTTACTAGTCATATTCCATTTCGGTGGAAAATTTATTTGGGAAAATGGAAGTCTAATTTATAATGGAGGTTGTCCAAAGATGACATTCTTGAAAAGGTCTATAACGTATTCACAATTGGTCCAAAAAATATGTGATCTCTTAAATGGGAACATGCTTGGACAATCCCAAAGATCCGATACCTTCATCAGAATGAGAAAGTATGCACTTTAGTTGCCATAACAAACGATGACGATGTAGAGATTATGTTCAGAGCATCTGCGAAGGATGCCAGTACAGTGTACCTGTACATCCATCCAAGCGTGGTTCATATAATAGATCATCAATGGAATGAACAAAGGTATGCTATGATTAGACTTGTTATTTTCAACAATAAGTCTTAATATTGAGCAGCTTGAATTTTATCTCTACGCAGATTGGGATATAGCAAAGTTGTTCAGCGGAGTAGTCCGCCTTCAGTTCTTAGAAAAAGGTTAGCACTAAGTAGGGATATTGCTATACGAGCCCAAATGCTCGCTAATTATATGTTTAACCATCTACTTCTTTCTTTTGTCCCGTAGGGATGCAACCAGACAGACTCTTTACCACCAAGAAGGTGACACTAGCATTCGTATCAATGAGGATGTGGATTTGAATAACACACTACCATCTCCAAAATATTTCATTTCGTATTTTATATCGCTTATTGATCGATAATCGTTTGGTTTCCATATTTTTGCTTTCATTTGTTCGTTGTAATTTTGATATTATAACTTTTGGAAACGTGTGGAACAGAATCCCTCTAAAGCATCTTGTGATTATTTTTATCTAGCAAGGCATGTCCTCGTTATAATTAATTTTTTCCTTCATTGATATGGAAAAATTACTCTGTCAAGACTTTCTTCCAAATGCAGTATTTGTAATGATCACGCTCATTTATCATGCAGGGTTAAAGGGTCTGACTTGGCATCAAAAACTCCCGTGGTCATCAAAGAATTTATTTTGCACCAGTCATATCCATCTGTAGACATTGGAGCTGATTTTGAATTGCCCTTTTCAGAAGGAGGCTACACCTGCAGAGGAGAAGAAAATCCATTTACAGATATCGATGCTGGGCTGGATATCGATAATGACAATCAGCATTCTCTGCATGTGGATGAAGAAAATCGTAAGGAAGGAAGGTACATCTGCATATGAGAGGGAAATCCAGTTGTAGAAAATGATGTTGGGTTGAGGATTGACAGTGACAATCTTGTAGCTATGCAATTGGATAAAAAAGTTGTAGGGCAAGAGGCTACACCGTAGGAGGAGAAGAAAATCCATTTTCATAAAAGAATGTCGAGTTGGGGATTGATAGCGACACACTTGAATTTCTACACGTGGCCACAAGAAGTTACAAAGAAGGTCCAGCAGGTTACGACCAAGGATTTTCCAAGCAGAATGAAAAGAGACTGGAAAAAATACAAACTCGAGGCGCCGCCGTCACATTCCGAGACATACCATCAAACGACTCCGAAGCTGATAGAGTTTTGTCAGAAGTAACTAGAGGCGGCATTGTTCTATCAGCCCCAGATCTGCTCAAGGCATCAAATATTGTCGACACCATGCAAGCAGCGGATGATTTGCTTTCCATGCCACTCCAGGAAGATTCACCACACGCAATGTGGAAGGGCAGGATGTTTAATAGCCTTGATGCATTCAAAAGCACATTGGTCAAGTTTGCGATGTATAAGAACTTCTTCTTGAAACCATTAAGGACCAATGTATTTGAAGCGACGACAAGGTGTAACCATCCTACATGTCCATGGCGCATCCATGCGTATATTGTGGAAGCTGGGCCCCAGTTTCAAGTCAGGACCTACAATCCTGAGCATAATTGTTCAGGACCACTTAATGGAACAAAATATCCTCAGGCAATGTCAAGTTTGATTATGGAGTTTATCAGCGAAAGACTTAGAGTCCATCAAGATTACAGGCCAAAGGAAATTATGTCTGACTTTCAGAGGGAATTTGGTGTTCAAATATCTTACAGGAAGGCCCACATTGCAAAGGAAACAGCTATGAAACACATTTGCGGTTCGTTTGAGGATTCATACAAGATCCTATTTGATTATTGTTTGGAGCTGAAACGCACTAACCCGGGCACAATTGACAATTTGTGGACAAAAGATGTTCACTCCTTCCAGAGATATTATGTCTGTTTTAGTGGATGTGCTCGATCTTTCAAACCTCAATCAGGCCACTAATTGCCCTTGACGGGACACACCTTCGGGGTAAATACCTAAGAGCCTTACTCATTTCAGTTTGTCAGGATGATGACCATGGGCTTTTTCCACTAGCTTTTGCTATTGTGGAGTTTGATGCTATGCGACTTGGTCATGGTTACTAGCATGTCTGGATGAAACCCTGGAACATGTTCACAATCTTATAATAGTGTTTGATCGAATGAAGGGATTGACTAATGCAGTGATGGATGTACTTCCAACTGCAAAACACTGTTACTGCTTCATCACATTTCACAAAATATTCAAGCGAAATTAAAAAATAATGAAATCGTCATGAAGTTTTGGTGCGCCGTACGTTCACCTTGCGTCTGTGAGTACGATAACTATATGGCAAAAGTCAGATCACATGATGTAGGGGCTCATGATTACATTAACATGATCGGTCTCCAGCATTGGGCAAATGTATTCATCGAGGGACAACATTATGACATACCAACTACGAATATTACAGAGAGCACAAATAGCTTGTTGAAAGATATTAGGGAGCTACCCATCACACAATAGATAGAGTTGAAATGGGCTAAGCTGATGGAATTTTATCAGAACCGGTGTAAAAAAAAGCTAAACATGAAGACAAGATTCACCCTATATATAGATAAGATCATTACCCGCAAAGCGGAAGCCTCACGGAGACTCCAATGTTAGCAGGCTGGGGAATTTGAGTTTCAGGTATTGTCGCCGGAGTACACGCATGTTGTGCACCTCAATAAAAGGTCATGCACATGCCGCAAATGGGACCTCCTTGGCATTCCTTGTTCACATGGCCTTTGTGCTATTAAAACTCAAGCGATATGATTCGTTTGACTTTTGTGAGCATAGGTTTTCCAGTGACTGCTATCGAGCAACTTATAATGATATCATCCATGCCGCACGCAACGGAAAACAGTGGGATCCTAGAAGTGATGAGCATGTGTTACCCCCGGTAGCTCACAGATAGCCTGGAAGGCTGAAAAAATGTCGAATACGAATAGAGGATAGGATGAAGAAACATGTTACATGCTCCCATTGCAAGAAGCATGGTCATAATAGACACACATGTAGAGACCCACCTCCAAGGGGATGAATCATAGTTCCCTCATTTTTTGGATGAGATATATCTTCAAGGTGTACACATCTTTTTTCATATCTCGGGCTTGGTATAAATGATTGTTTATTGTGGGGGAGCATATTTTTCTTTATATTTTGGATGTATCTCTCGATAATGTTAGAGAACATAATGTGTATATATTGATGTATAGCTGCAAACCAATAGCCTAGTTTGTATATGTTAATTTGTAAAATTTTTTTATACTAGCACCATCCATATGGGGCGTTTGTGATATCCTCAATTAATGAATACCATTGTCTCTGCCCATTTTGTTTTACCAATCTGCTTCATGCAAACAAACCTTTTCATTTTATCCACTAACTCAGGATTGTTATCTTTCTTGTTTTTATTGTTGTACTTGGTCATCCTCTGATTTTTGTTATTACAGATATAGGATTTTGTGAGAGTACATGTATGGGTTCTTATGATCAAAACTGCTATTAGTTTGGGGACACATCTACAATTTGGTTCACAATTGTACTCTCCTGCATGCTATGTCCTGCACCTTTGTTCCACATGGCAGATATCTAAATCTGTCCCCTGTAAATCTGGATGGAGCCTCGGCTGTTTTGAGGAGCCATTCCAACCAGCAAGCTCTACAAGAAACATGAGAAACGGAGGCCATCACAATGAGTGTATGAAAAGATAATATTGCAAAAAATAGGCAATTAAAGGATGCTCCAAGCTGGCTTCACTTGGCCAAGAGCAATCTTTGAATCTGCTTAAAGATATTTCAAGTAGGAAGCTTCATAATCTAAGTGCTAAAATCTCTAAGTGGGATTGCTTTTTTATTTTTATGATCAAATCATTCATGAAAGCTTTTTTGATACCTGTCAGTTGCTTAATGTGTCGTAGGTGCTGTAGCTTCGATTAAGAACAAAAGCTATCTACATGGATTGTAAATGTGAAATGATGATCGCACAATGGCTATAGGAAGATCATGTTGCGAAGACAATGGAAAAGAGGAAACTAAAACCCAATGAAGTGTTCTCTAATCTTATTTAATGCAATTGCACCATATTTTCTGATGCTACTGTGTCAATTGTTACCCAAAATGAGGATTGATACCTTTTGACTTTGCTTTGACGTGATGAAAAAAGAGTCCCCAAATCCTTAGTATCTGGATTTTTAGCCTTTTTGATTATCTCTCTCTCGAGTAATAAAAGATAGATGAGCCGCGTGAAAATTAACGAAGGTTATTTTACTTTTTATAACCTGTTTACCTACATTTCAATCCATTATGATGATCGCTTTGCAGTGCATGCTTTCTGTGCTAATATTCCAGATTTGCTAGTCTAGAAAGGGCTGATATGAGGGCCAGCCCATTTTGATTCGGTAGAATCCATCAAAACCGTCTCAGTTTCAAAACGATTATAGGCAGACAAGTATCTTTTATCCACGGGCATGACGCAGCTTTAGATGGCCGAGTCAGCATAATTTACATTCACAATAATCCATGCTCCTAAAGAGAAAATGAACAAAAGGATAACTAAGAAAAAAATGTGTAAAACATTAACAAGACCAACTTCTATAAAGCGTGAAGCATTAAACAAAGTCAAACGATTAAATAGGAACAATTAAACATAGACGTGACTCAAAAATTCTGATAACATGGCTATTCAGGTGCCTGAAAAGGATGGAAACCAGTAAAGTCAACTGATAACAATAAACTCAAGGCCACTGTGAGGCTGAGATGACACCCTCAGAGAACATCAATAACAGGAGGAACAATCAGTCGTGGTGCAAACGATCGGGCATATCGGCAAAACTCTGTCGCATATCGGCGAATCCTTTATTCACTCGCACTTCCAAATGCCCGAGACACTGGTTCATTGCATGAATCATCCCCTCACCGAATTGATCATCTTCTAATAGTCCTGCATACGAATCTGCAGTTACGGAAGGGCCTACCCCCTGAAGGATCAGCTCTAGAGGGACCATCTATATCTCCCTCATCATCATCATCCAACTCAAAAGAAGGGATGTGGGACTTGGACTTTTCAAGGGTGAAGTGATCAATCTTCTGCTTTGGATTTATAATGTCTTCATTGGGTTCAGCCAGCTTACCCATGTCCTGAAGCATCTTAGAGATGAACCTCGGGAAGGGAAGAGCAGTATTATGAGATGCAGCGTGGACCTTGGCTATTCCACGAAACACCGCGAGAGGAATGTCGACTTTCCTTTAAGTCCCGATGCAGTAAAGGATCCTCCTTTGTGACTCTTTTGCTGACATTGGGGCTGACTTTGTGATGGATGAAAAAATTCAGCAAGTTATAGGAATCACTCAGCTTGTGGTGGGATGTCACCACCGATCCAGGTGACAGGCTTGTCGGTCAATTCTTTAGCTACCAGATTGAAATTAATCCGATGGTTGTCCTCAATTGGGAAGAGTGCGCCTTCGACGCGATCAATTTCTAGCACTTGACTTAGAAGATCAGGTGTTATTTCGAGTTCCTGTCCTCGAACAAATGTCTTGGATGAACTGTTTGAAACTTCATGCATGTTGGAGTAGAACTCCCTGTCCCAATTGACCACTATCTGGTAGCCAAGATCATATAGTGTAAACCGTCCTCTCTCACGCATCCACACAGCAAGATCAGTATCATCTAGCTCATTGTACATGACAATTCTTTCGGGCACAACTGAACGATGCTAGAACTTGTTCATGTAAGAAATTTGGCTAGCCTCACTTAAAAACTGAGACCGATCAAAAGAAGGTCATTGACAAGTTCTTTTTTTTTTTTTTTTTTTTTTTTTTTTTTTGAGGAGCCTTACCAAGTAGCTAGCAGAACCTGCAAGAAAGCCCATGTCTAGAACCGTCACAATGAGTTTATTATGAAAAGGAGAATCCAGCAAAGAGAACCATTTTAAACGTCGAAGTGCACACGACAAAAGCACATCCACAGAAATTTGTTAGGCTTATGAATTGGATTTTCTAGGACAACTCCGATAGAATATATTGTTTGCCCACGCTTGAAACTTAGTCAAAACAAGCCTAAAACAAGCATACAATTGGGATATCTCCATAATCTACGATGCAAACATCAAAAAAAAAAAAAAAAAAAAAACCTCTCACATGAATCCACAGGTTATCAGGTGCATAAAAGATAAAGACTTGAGGCTCAGCAAATCCACAAATTATCACAAGTCATCATCGTTAAAAGTAAGAATTGACTGCGTTGCATTTTTTCTGCAACATATCCGCAGTATAGCACTGGATTTTCACATATTCTTGGAAAGATTTGCACTCAATCAAAATTGTTGCTACATAGACCTGCCCACGTGAACCCTTACAGTTTTACAGGTCTCACTAGAATGAACAGCGGCTCACAAATCAAATATTGGAGGCCTCATTTTCTAAAAATACCAAAATCAACTGGGTTGTTACTTGTTCCAAATAGGAACATTCTGTAAATTTGAATCACATTCACTATGCTAGTACTAACAGAAAAAAGCCAACTTTAAGATTAGGGCTGCATAGTCAATATTTCTACTGAGTATACCAATTGGTCCTAATGCTCTATCTTTCGATATTGTCTTTACTTCTGTTCCATATATTTCAGTACTTGATTCTAATGCTTAATTCATTTGATTTTCATATTTTGTACTTAATGGGCCTTTAAAATTCCTCATCTTCAATACACCTACATAAGCAAGGTCCCTAGTTTTCCTTTCCCTAATATTGGCAAGCTTATAGAACCCCATCTCCTGCAACCTAACTAAGCACACAAATTGTCATATGAACTACATACTTTGGCCTTTATGAGCCTAATGTATTTGTTTTCTGTGATTCTTTGATTAATATCCTATTTTCACCAATAGACTTCTGTATTCCACCTCCAAGTTTCCTTACATGTGGCTCTTTCTTCCCCTAGATCCCCAAGTACATCTCTGGCAGCCTATTTAAGACAATTTGCTACTTGATCCTACATATCATGAAAATTCAGAACCCAATTCAATCACTTTGCCCAAATACTCTTCGTGCGTTAATTTCTCCACCCATAAATTCCATCACCTCAGTCATAGATAATTGAAAAAAAAAAGAAATTCTCTATTTTGTATTTTAAATTTCACTTGGTATTACAATCCTTGCATATTGATTGTTCTCTACACCCTAGTTAAAAAGTCATCTATTTGTGTCCTATTAGGCCCAACTTTAATGTATTCAAGTTTTTCTTCGTTGTCAACATATGTTTTATCTTTTTTTTAAAAAAAAGTATGTGCCAGCTCTTCCAAGATAAAAAGATGAAAAGAAAATAAATAGTTTCTCTCATCTCATATTCTCATCCCTTTAACTCTAAAACCATATCCTCCACGCACTCCTTCATAACCGTCTCCTTTCTTCCTTACATACCCATTAAAGTCTCCTCCAACTACAATACTTTCCCCATTAGGTACATCTTGTAATAACCAATCCATTGATTCCCCCAATTTCCTTCTATCACTTTAACTTAATCCAACTTAGGATATATAAGCATTAAGCAGTACTAATAACATTAATCGTTTTTTAATCTAACATATCATCTAAACCATTATAAGTCTTATCATTCTTAAAATTAGAATATTTTCTTCTAGATATCTATCAACTATAATGCCTAATGAACCCATTGTTGAATTACTCTTTCCTGAATTCAAAGCCCTTTTTTTTTTTTTTGCTGAATAGTTTGTGAATATAAAACCTTGAACCCTTCCCCCGTTTCTTCCCTGTTCATAGAGACAATGAAGGATGGTGCCAACAGTTCAAAGCTATAGAAATGAGTCACTGGGTTGCGATCTCAAGTCCTCAGCCGTCTTCCACGCACCACCCCCCCCCCCCCCGGCCACACACTTAGTCTCTAGTGAGCAACCTATGTTTATCCCCTCTTTTTCATAGTATATGCTACCTAAGAGCATTTCCTCATCACAGTCCATATGTTCCAAGATGCCAGCTCTAACTTGTCCAACTTTACCCGCACTTGCCCTTAAGATTAATATTATATATATAGCCTCCTCTATATGTATCCAATTTGGTCAATGAGGCTCATTTTGATGCCCGAACTATCATATATGACCAACTTGATTGTTAAATGGCTCACATATCACATAGATCAGAGTGATATTCACGAATAGGTCAAATCATTCCAAGAGGCATGATTAAAGTTAATTGTGGCCCCTGAGATCATTCAATCTAGCAACTAATGATTCAAGGACAAATAAGGGGGATGCTCATATCTAATGGTTGTCATCAATTTAGGCGCAAGGTGCACGCTAACCGCCTAGCCAGCTGGAGCCAGAGGAACAAGGTAAATGCCCAGGCGTGAGTCTAATTTTGGCAGGGACACGTTTAACCAAAAAGAAAAGGAAATAAGCATATGCACAAATAATTTTTCAGCTAATATCATTATGCTACAGTCTACACCATTATTGACTTAAAAAAAGGCATTTGGCCCAATTTACATCCGACATCATCCATGCATAAGCTTGTCCAAAACATAAATATAAAATATAACAAAATGAGAAGAAGAAAGGAACCTTAGTGCTAGTTACTATAGTCAAATTCACAAGTAAAAAACTCTAAATGCTTCACAAAAGAAAAAAAAGGGGTCGGATATAAGAAAGTTTCAATTTTTCATGACTACATGTACTGATTTCAATTAATAAAGTCTCATACCAACATCACCTTCCATGTCATCATCTTTTAAAGCTGTTATGTTTGCAAATATATTCTTCCTCTTCATCCACTAGGTCAAAATGGCTTATTTACCCTTAAAAAAATCAACTTTTCATACAAGTGACTATTCAAATAATGAAAAAGGAAAAAGAAAAAAAAACTAATAAGAAATGGATGAGCAAGAGAACAAACATGCAACCAAAGAGAAAGGGAATGGACAAGAGAAGGAAAATAGGAAGAAAAATAATGGAATAGAAACAAATATGCAAATGTAGGTACCCTGTGTGTTGTTAAGAGAAGAAACAAGAGTTTAAAACGGAGTGGGTGAAGAATGAAAGAGACTTACTGTGAACAGCAATGGAAGGAAAACTGGAGATCTCCTATGAGAAGAGGGGCGGTGGCGGGTGCTGCTGAGTTTGGATGCCTGGACGTGTGAGCATGATGAGTTCTAGGGTTTTATGGCAAGTCCTATTATACTTTGACCAATAATAGTGATATGTATCAAGAAGGTTCAATCCATTGGACTCTCGATCTATCTGGTCCATCGCGAGTTGACCATTGAAGGTTCGATCCATTGGACTGATAGAGTTCGAACCCTCGCTCTCTCTTGAAAATGGCTCGAAAGTGATGCACATGGTAGTTTCGAACCCTTGATGGCAGGGTTCGAACCTTCAGTCTCTCTGGAAATTGGCTCGACAGAGATGGTCATCGAAGGTTCAAACCCTGATTGTCAGGGTTCGAACCCTTGTTGTCTATGGAAAATGGCTCAAAAGTGATGCATATGGTAGGTTCGAACCCTCAATAGCAGGGTTCGGACCTTCAGTGTCTCTAGAAATTGGTCAGAAAGAGATGGTCATCGAACAGGGTTCGAACCCTTGCATTCTTTGGAAAAGGACTCAAAAGAGTTGCTCATGGTAGGTTCGAACCCTGTTTGACGGGGTTCGAACCTTCAATTTCTCTAGAAATTGGCTTGGAAGAGCTGGTCATCAAAGGTTCGAACATGATTGACAGGGTTCAAACCTTTGCTGCCTCTGGAAAATGGCTCGAAAGAGCTACTCATGGTAGGTTCGAACCCTGCTTGACAGGGTTCGAACCTTCAGTTTCTCTGGAAATTGGCTCGGAAGAGCTGGTCATTAAAGGTTCGAACCCTGATTGATAGGGTTCGAACCCTTGCTGCCTCTGGAAAATGGCTCGAAAGAGCTGCTCATGGCAGGGTTCGAACCTTCAGCCTCTCTAGAAATTGGCTCGGAAGAGCTGGTCATGAAAGGTTCAAACCCTGATTGACAGGGTTTGAACCCTTGCTGCCTCTGGAAATTGGCTCGAAATAGATGCTCATCAAAGGTTTGAACCCTCATTGGCAGGGTTCAAACCCTTGCTGTCTTTGGAAATTGGCTCGAAATAGATGCTCATTAAAGGTTCGAATCCTCATTGGCAAGTTCGAAACTTCGGACTCTTTGGAAATTGGCTCGAACCTTCTGGTCATTAAAGGTTCGAACCCTCATTGGCAGGGTCCGAACCTTCGGACTCTGGAAATTGGCTCGAAAGAGGTCCATATTGAAGGTTTGAGCCCTCATTTGTAGGGTTCAAACCTTATTGGTAAAGATTAATGCTCATAGTAGCCAATTCTTAGCCTTTTTTTTTTAAATTTTGTTTGACAACTTTAAGATTCTTTTAAATGGCCATAAGACCGCGTTTTGCTCGGAGAGGTTGAAAGTTTAAAACTACGCTACCGCACCCGGCCCAAAGGGCAGTGACACCCTCCGTTATCGATAAAAGGGAAAAAAGAATGAAACGAAAAAAAGAAAGGAAAGAGGGCATGGTATGCCCTATATTCATTTCTTTGAATGTGTTTGTACTTGTTCCTTCCGGTAATTCCCAAGCAGGACACAAAATGGCCTAATGCAGGTCTTATCTGAATGGGTTAAATCCTTTAGACGAAGGTTCGTGCTAATAAAAATTTGTTTCCATTTGGCTTGTGTTGTATTCAGTTTGAAAATTCAGGATGTTCTTTTTTGATTGATAATTGAATTTTGATCACAAGATATCCAAGCACATGAAGGATTACCAAACTTTTGTACTTGGGACACTACTGGCATGTAGTGTTGAGGGTGTTTATATGGTCCTTACCTGTTAAAGTTCGAATGAAGGCATATGGATTTGTGGTCATAGCCACTATCTATGAGGTTATTTGATAATGATATTGTTACAATGCTGACTAGATGTTTCAATCATTGTCGTTGTGTATCAAAGAGAATTACACTAAATATATATATATATATAGGGGCATATCGAATTGCGAGAAGTAACAACAACAATACCGTTCCTGGACGTGAATAGTTTTCATTCTAAATTATGTTATCCAGCAGCGTGATGGCATAGTATCCAAAATGTGGTCTTGGTTGGTGCTACATCAACTTTAATGTAAGCATAGTAATGTAGAGGCAAACAAATTCAACATTTGCTGGCATTCCAACACAAAAAAACTATTCCTTGGTAGACCACTTGGTACAGAACGATGCGAGTGCAGCAGAGATACATCACAATGACGATACAATAATCGGGTTAAATGCAATAACAAATTTAGATTAATCTGTCATGTCATGTCTATGACTTTTTTTGCTGCAATAAATATCTTGAAACAAATTCAAATAGCTGAATTTTCCGAGTTCCATATCGGCAAAGGGATGCTAGGCCAGCTCCATACGGGCAAGAAGCTGCAAGCCCAATGATGGCTCCGGTTTCACCTCTAGATCTGGTTCGAGCTTGTTTTAGAACTCGAAATTCTTCCCCTGGGCCTCCACTTCCCCGATGTTTAGTCGCCCTTTCTTCTCTGCAACGTGTCCGGGTTCCTCAATGCATTCTCCTTCATCAAGGCCATTTAAGATATGTGATATCGAAAATTACATATACCAACCTGAAACCAAGATCCTCTGCAGGAAACTGGAGTTGAATGCTCTTCCCTTCATCGAAAATATTGGGACCTCCTTGGCAAGCCTGGCAGATCCAATTGGGTTCTTTTCATTCAGCAGAGGTGGTGAGGGTTGTCACGACCTAAGGAAAAAATATTCTCAAAGACTTCCTTATGCAAATAACCAACGGCACTATTAATTACTCAATGTATCGCCAAACCAGAATGGAAAAGCACAATTTATATAACAAAGTAAAATGACCAAAAAGAATCACAACAATCACAATACTGAAGTAGGATGACCTATTACACTTGCTATTTGGTGCTTTCCTAAAGTGGTCTACTTGGACCCATCACACAACAATGTTGTGTGTTGTATGCATCATTATGGGTGTGATTTGGATAAAAATGGGTCCCCATATGTTGATAGCTTTTGATTATCAGTCTAGCAGTTCCAATTACTACAATTTAAAAAGCTGGTAAAGGTTTCCTTAAGGATCTTGGAATCAATAGAGTTTCATTTTGCATGAACCGCACAACCTTTTTCCTCCCATTTCTCCCGTCCCGCAACGAGATTGGTCTTGGCCGTAGGCCCCATAAATTTTTTATTCCAATTCTTTTTTTTTTTTTTGTTTCCAAGCGACAAGATTGAACCTAAATACAACATGAGATACACAGAGCATCCAAATGGTAGGGCGCCAGGAGTTGTATGATTTATTATTTTATGGATAACGATATCGTTACGATCATTTTGTAGCTTTTCATTTCATATTGATTTCTGGCAAAGAAAATGATCCTGACTTGCTAATGAGATACAAATGCAATGGAAAAGGCCACCGAAGGTTGCAAAAAATGCTCAATATGATGATATTATAACGATATCGTTACCTACCTTCATACTTTTCGTCCTCAAATTTGTTATCTAGTAAGTCCATGCCATCTTGTTTGAAATGTGATCTTTAATAAATGGTGCAACCATATGGATGTGGGTATACTAATGTAAAGCAATGAAACTACAATGCTCATGGCCTTCAGAAGATTCAACTGGTATAGATGTGGTCTGTAATGGGTGTTGTAACAATTTTAATGCAAGCATACTCATGTAAGGCAATGAAACTTCACCAGCAGTGGCCTCTTTGTAATATATGCAACATATACCACTTCATACAGAACTATGCGAGTGCATTCAGCAATACAGTGAATGATCGAAGATGTGGTCGAGTTCTCACAAAGCACTTCCAACATATACATTCTCAAAACTAGTTGGATAAATGAATACAATGTATTAACCATTAACAAACCACTGTGCAAACATAGCTTGGGCCTAAAAACATACACCCTGACTGAAATATTGATATAGGAAGTAAATTCAGCAAATAATAGAAGGCTAAACTTCCATGGAGAAAAATTAGTCATACATAAAGTAAACAAGACAACCATGTTGAACAAAGTAAAAGTTCAAATCATCTAAGTTAAGAATCAGTTGGAAGAGGAACAAATAGAAGGAATGACACTTTAATGGGCTAGACCTTTGTAGCATCCCTATCAATCAACAATGAGTTTGATTAAAGATAGAATTAGAGTAAGACAACCATTTAATTTTGCTCAGACGAAGTACACAGTAATATATACCTGATTCTTTGAAGGAAAGCTAAATCATCCTAGTAACCTCAAAGGCCAAAATAGCTATATTTTAAAGGGATTGCATTAGATTGGCACCCAAAATAAATAAAAAATAAAAATACTTTTACCGACGCTTTATTTTCGTCAGTAAAAGTAATTTTATTATTTTTTTTTTTTGTTTTTCTTTTACCGACGAAAATAAAGTGTCGGTAAAAGTATTTTATTTTTTTTAAATGGTATATTTGTTTTTTCAATATAATTTTTCTGTAAACCTGTTTATACACTTGTATCAAAAATAAACCTATTCATATACCTATATTCAATATAAAAAATGCATGCAAACAAAAGTTGCTAAATAAACAAACAATCATCACCAGTTTTCATCAAATCATTCATCTCATTAACCAAATATTGTAATCAATAATGGTACAGTCCCATATAAATGTTCAATATAAATATACAAATAAAAAAAAAGAATAAAACACCCCCAAAAGTTTGCAACCGACCCCAAAGCGTCAATCAATCTGCAATGACAAAAACAACATTAGAATCTTTTCAATGAATTAAATTATAAATGAAAGATAAACATGTATATATAAATCTTTTCCTAAGTTTTTCAGCGGCCTATTTTCCAGCCTAAGTGTTGAGAATCGGGCAGTTTTTGTGTCTAATTCACTAACCGGAAGTCCGATTCACTAACTGTAAATTCCTACAAGTTACTTTGGCCTTGAGCAAGGTACCCGTGCTGGTTTTTGGGCTGTTCGATGGCCGTTTCCCGTTTTCGACCTCCGACGGTCTATTTTCAAGACAGTGTTTAGAATCCAATATTTTTAGGTCTAATTCGTTAACTGGAAGTCCAATTTACGAGTCACTCTACCCTCGAGCAAGGAGCTCGTGTCGGTTTCCGATTTTTCCGGGGGCCGGTTCCCGTTCTGGATATCTAAAAGTTACATAGCTTTTTTGAACAAAATATTACCTTCTTTTCAGCTGGGCCAAAGTTCCCTCACCATAATCTAAAAGAAGACTTCCTCTTGAGAAAAGATTAAGAGGAAACTACAGGAAAAGGCCCCATAGGAACCCATAAGACTTATGAGAACCTAGTAATAGGTTAGAGTAGGGAGGGGTTCTCAAGTTCCTTTTTAGTCTTTTTTTTTTATCATTTTGCCGTAAGGTCGATATCGACCATTTAGCATCTCCTCTCCATACTTCTAGAAGAAGTAGAGCTACATCGAAGACTTGCAAGCCCGAATCCGGGAGATCTTGAATTTCAGGGAAAGTAAGAGGACCCAATAGTCGAATTCGAATGCAACCTTCTTTTTATAGACCACCCTAGATGAAGAAAAGAAGAGAAAGAAGCCTACAAAGAGCGGAAATGATGAAGGGATGTCATCGTTTGCATTTCTAGCCGTCTTCCCCACCTCCAGCGATGTAAAATCCGGCACTCCAGCCACTCCGACCTGGAAGCTTCTGTTTGAGGGGAGATAAGAGCGACCACATTTGAATTCTTTATATTGCAGCTTTACCCTGAGATTGCTGGAAATCGTGAACTGTGCAATTCACATAGAACAGAACAAAACAGATGAACATAATAGAAAAGGCTACAGTACCATCTCCTATCCATTACGTCCTAAACAACTCAAGTACAACTAACTTTTAAAACGCACAAGAATTCCAGGGTTCCTGTAATGCCATGACGGAGAGCAGCCGCATGGTGGTGGAAACTGAAAAGCGGCCGCGCAATCCGGCCAATGGCCAGGAAGAGCCTCTGAACTGCGTGGAGGCAGAGCGGCAAGGACGGGAGAAGCTGAGCCAACGGTTCTACGCCCATCGGGCGGTGGTCCCCAACTCCTCGAAAATGGACAAAACCTCCCTCCTCGGCGACGACACCATCACCTACATCAACGAGCTCAAATCCAAGTTTAGGCGAGATGGTCAACGCCCTTCCAAACCTCGCACAGTTAGTTCTATAGGACTCGGCTTCCTATGCTGCAACACGGATTCTCTCGCAGAGGAGAATTGGGTAGGTGAGCTCTTTCAAGGAGACAGTTTTATTCGCTCCCATCGTCTCTCTCTTTTCTCTCGCTCTTGGTAATCTTTTAGTCATCTTGTTGAACATCTGATATGCTTTCTTTTCGCTCGCTTGCAGAAAAGAGAGAGCTTCTTTTTCTTCTTCTCTAATGGTCAATATCGACCATCTCGCTTGTGGAAAAGAGAGAGAGCTTCTTCTTTTTTTTCTTCTCTAATGGTCGATATCGACCATCACTACTTAGCTCTAATGGTCGATATCGACCAATCTATCAGTTAAATTTTTACCAGCCTATAACTGTCTTATTCGTTGAACACGACAGAATGATCGATATTGACCATTACTTCTTCTTCCTAATGGTTGATATCGACGATATCGCAAAATGATTAAAAAAAAAAACTAAAAAAGAACTTGAGGACCCCTCCTGTCTTCAACATGCTACTAGGTCCTTGTCGGTCCTATGGGGTCTTATGAAGTTTTTTCCTGTAGTTTCCTCAAAGATTAATATAAATAGAACTAACATTGCGATATTTGGATGGCTGAGATGAGCCTGTGCCCAAAAATTCATTTTAATATTTATTTTCCTGAAAATGAAGTTAATAATAAAATTGAACTTTGCCGACGATTTTATTTTGTCGGCAAAAGAAAAAAGAAAAATAAATAAAAAATAAAAAGACTTTTACTGATGTTTTTGTTTCGTCAGTAAATGAAAAATGAAAAATAAATAAAAAATAAAAAGACTTTTACCGACGTTTTCCAATTCGTCGGTAATAATTTCTTAATTTTTCCATTTCCTACAAATGAATTAATTTACAAGAAGTGCAAGTTGTTGTATTGTCCCTATATCCCTAACTTCTTTCTACAACAGCGCCCCCCCCCCCCCCCCCCCCCCCCGTGCCCGGAGCACTGTCGGAGGGGGAGAGGGAGCGAGAGAGAGGGAGGGAGAGAGAGAGAGGGACATGGAGGGGGAGAGAGGGAAAGAGAGGGAGATGGAGATGAAGAGAGGAAGGCAGCGGGCGGTGGCAGGCAAGGAGGGGGAGAGAGGGAGGGATAAGGGGAGAGGGAGAAAGGAGGAGGGGGAGGGAGATTTCTCAAATTTTCCAAAAGAAGCTCATAATTCTTCCAAAGAAACAAGCCCTAGGTCCAGTAGTCATGCCTCCTAAAAGAGGCAACGTGGACTTCTTCTTTTTTCCTACATATTCTAATCTAAGTCTTATGATGTCACATCAAAGCTTAAGCAGGGAGAACACCTAGAGAAATAATTAACTTGACTTTGGTCTGATGACTAATGTTGAATTTACAGCAGAAAAACACCTCTTTTGTTACCAAGATGGCATAATTAGGGAAAAAGAAACATACTCTCATCATCGTCGTCGCCACAGAAAGTGCTGAAAGTCATACATGGTAGCTCTTATTTTATTTACGTTATGATGGAAGACAACACTTACTTGCACTAGCAAGCGCGTAGTTACATATATAAACTCACTAACACTGACTCACAAAAAAAGCATCTTATAAAGCCCATGCATCTTTCTTTTAAGTCTTTATTCATACATCAGAACGTCCTTCGCCCCCTCTCCTTTCTTCCTTCAGGCCCCTCCAATAAGCCGGCCTCCCTTTGAGCATTTAATACCTGTTGCACCTCTCTTTCGGATTCCTTGAAAAATATCTCCCTTTCTTCCCTGTTGAGTTTATTAAAGATGTTGTCTTGCCCTGCAAGCATATATTTCTTGTTGTCTTCCGCGTTGATCTCGAAACAGACAATGCGTAGCTCCTGATCTTTGTCTGCAACGTTCACAAAGGGATGACCCGCCGGGACCACATACACATCGCCGGGTGAAAGCTTTGCACTAACCTTCTGGTATGAGACAGATTCCTCCTTTCCTTCCCTTCGGCCCGGCTCACTCTCCTCTCCCTGGCGGCCCTGCTCGCCCTCCTCTCTACTGCGGCTGCCGGCCAGATGAGGGCACGCCATCTCGAAATAGCCACTACCATCTAAAACCACTGCCACCTTAGTTGCCCTTGAGTTGTAATAAGGTGCCTCCATCGACCCCTGCAAAGTTTACTCTGTTTATTAGAGAACAAGCAAAGAATTGAGGATGCCAATGGGTGGGTTTAAGGAGGCCGTGAGGGAAAAAAAAAGTGAATTCAATTTGAAGGAAAAGAAAAAAGAAGCTAGAGCAAAATATTGAAGAGCTTCTTACTCCACGGATGTTTGCATAGGAAACTGCAATGTCTTGGTCTCGGAGAGCCGGATAGTCGTTGGCATCAACCTCTTGTAATCGTCCGTGTTGGTTAGAATAGGTAGGGCGCTGTTCGTACAGGTTGAAGGGTCCTCTCGACCTACCTTCATAATGCGATTGCCCGCCTCGGGATGACGAAGCATGTCGGGCTATCTCCTTGATTTTCTCCTCAGAAACACGCACAAATGGACCCTCTTGGTGCTGCCCAAACACCCTTCTCACCTTATCATATTCAGTCTGGAAAAATGGAACACAAAACAGAATTGTGGCTGAGAGAAAGAGGGATCATAGAGAGAGTCATTAATTTAAGATGGGGCACGTGCAGTTATATATATGTGCTAATTAAATAAAAGATTTTTTTTGACTTGGTACATTACATTGAATGCAGCTTCTAAGATATGGCCGCTGAAGCTCATATAGTAGGATTCCGGATTTTGACCACCGATGCCAAAGAATGCCTATTACAACCAGACAAACGTACAATTTACTAAGAAATATGGTTCTAATCAAACATGTGGTAAACTCAAATGAAGAAAGAAGTAGATGTGAGAGAAAATCTTAATGCTTTACTTGGAGTTGTCCTGGAACGGAGATTGTTTCAAACAGTTTTACAATGTATAGCTTCTCCTTGTTGTCATTATTGATTATGTAGGCTGTTGACCCCGCACGCACTCTGAGTAAATCTCCTCTGCGTAGATTGTAGGACTCCCTGTTTTCTTTGCGTAGGAGAGTGATGGTTGCACTTCCTACACCAAACAATTCCAGCATGATTGATTCAATAACGATAAGAAGAGAAGAAACTGATCTTCTTCTCTTAGATGATGATAAGCAAACTAATTAAGTATACATACCTTCAACAACGAAGACAAGGGTGTCGGCATCATAGTGGTTGGGTATAAGCGCGGTATTGGGGTTGGCCTCCAAAAGGGCAATTCGGTAGTTCTCAATCCGACGTAGCAGATGCGACCGCTCTGAGAACCTCTGGAGAATTCTAAGCTTTCCGTCTTGGGTACTCAGTGGAGTACTGAAGCTCTCTTCGGCGAAGTAGTAAGGATTATCCCTCGACTCTTTCGTTTCTTGGGTCTCGTAGGAGAGAGCTAAGCTGGACGTAGAGAGAAGGAATAGAAGGATAGGAAGCATCGCAGCTGGTTTCGCCATTGGAAAGAAGCTGCTGAACTAGTACTTGCAACTCTCTTTTTCTTACTATATGGATGGAAAACTAGCGAAATAGAGCAGTACAATTTATAGAGAGAAAATCAGGAGAGAAATGAAGGTGGGAAAAAACAAAATAAAATGTGGCGAGGAGAGTTTGCATGCGTGGGGACATGTGGGCAACGTGGGCTTCGGAGACGGATGCGTCCCGGAATGCACCTGCGTCGTGGACGAGATGATTCTGAGAGCATTACAAGAGGATGGATATTTCTCTATCTAATTTTGTAGTTTCTCGCTGGAAATGGATACAATTTAGATACAAGTCGCACGCAGATGGCCACGTGTTTTGTGAGGTTTGTAACACGTTCATCTAAAAACTAGCGCTTGGAAAAGATTAAAGAGAAATGGAGAGATGATGGAATTAGCTGGGGAACAACTGCATGTTGAAGGGCTTTTCGTTCTAGGATATCATGGGATTTGGAAAAAAGAATTATCAAGATTTACTTTTACCAAAATCTTGCGGCTTTACTGTTGTTGGGGGAATCTCTGATCAAGAAGGATGTGTAATTTGAAAATAAATGAGCAACTAAGTAAATAATATAATAAGGATAAAGTGAAGAAAATAAAAGGTGTAAAATAAAAATAGGTAAGGCACAAGGAATAATCTAATGGATGGAGTAACAAATCTTTCCTTGTACGGTTGTTTCACTTGAAGTGTCTTAATGGATGGAGTAACAAATCATTCGACATGTTACTTGAGTTATTAAAAGAGGCACTTCCTATTGGTGAAATGTTGCCCAGGAATCACTATGAATAAAAAAAGATACTTCGGGATCTTGGCTTGCACTATATAAAAATAGATGTTTGCCCGAATGACTGTATGTTGTAGTGGAAGGAATATGAGAATACGAATGAATGTGCCATATGTGGTAAGTCTAAGTGGAAATCAATGACATGTCACTCTACTAAATAGGCTGTAACTTCGTCTACAAAGGATAAGAAAATAGGTGCAAAGATTCTGCGTTATTTTCCATTGAAACCGAGGCTTCAGAGGTTATTTACGTCTTCAAAAACAGCCGAGTACATGAGATGGCATGATCAGGGCCGCATAAAGGACGAGGTGTTGAGGCATCCTGCAGACTCTGACGCGTGGTCAACTTTAGACGATGAATTCCCGATGTTCGGTTCAGAGCCTCGTAATGTTAGACTTGGGTTAGCGAGCGATGGTTTCAATCCTTTTCGTACCATGAGTATTGCTCACAGTACATGGCCAGTCATTCTCATTCCTTACAACTTGCCTCCATGGATGTGTATAAAGCAATCATTTTTCATGTTGTCATTGCTTATTCCTGGCCTTAAGTCTCCTGGGAATGACATCGATGTTTACCTACAACTGTTGATAGAGGGGTTGAAGGAATTGTGGACAGATGGAGTTGAGACATACGATGCCTCTTCAAAACAGAATTTTCAGATGCATGTAGTAGTCTTATGGACTATTAGTGATTTTCCTGCATATGCTAACTTATCAGGATGGAGCGCTAAAGGGGAAAAAGCTTGTCCCTCTTGCAACAAGGACACTTGTTCGGTCATATTGAAGAATGGACATAAGTGGTGTTACTTGGGACATCATCGATTTCTACCACCTGATCATAAGTTCCGACACAATAAGAGATCTTTTAATGGATTTAAGGAATTGAGCAGTGTGCCAAATGCATTAACTGGTGATGATGTACTTGATCAATTGCGTGACTACGAGCAAATCACATTCGGTAAGGCGGATAATGATATGATGGGGAGGAAGAGAAAAAGGGATGAGTGCAATTTGCCAAAGAATTGGAAGAGGAAGAGTATTTTCTTCCAATTGCCTTATTGGAAAGATCTTATATTGCGGCACAATCTGGATGTTATGCACATCGAAAAAAATGTGTGTGACAGTGTGGTAGGGACACTGTTGAACATGGAGGAGAAAACAAAAGACACTTAAAAATCTCGTCTTGACCTAAAGTTAATGGGCATAAGGGAACATCTACACCCAAAACAGGAAAGAAATAGGTTGGTGTTACCCTCTGCATGCTACTCAATGTCTTTAAATGAGAAAAGAAAGTTATGTCAATGCTTGAAGGAGGTGAAGGTTCCGGATAATTATTCGTCTAACATTGCACAATGTGTTCAGGTCAAACAATGCAAGATCTCGAGGCTGAAGAGTCAACATTTTCATGTTCTTATGCAACAACTACTTCCGATTGTGATACATGGACTCTTACCCAAGGATGTGTGTTCAGTTTTGATTCAATTGTCTACTTTCTTTAGGCAGTTGTGTTCGAAAGTTTTGAAGGTTTCAGAGATAGAGCAGCTTCAATCCCAAATCGTTCTAACACTTTGTAAATTGGAAATGATCTTTCCACCGGCATTTCTTGATCTTATGGTCTATTTGCCTATTCATCTCGCTGATGAGGCCAAGTTTGCCGGACCAGTGCAATACCGATGGATGTATCCAATCGAGAGGTTAGTATATATATATATAATATCAACTTGTCATTTCAAGTTGTATTGGCAATAACATCAACAATTGTATTCCCACAGGTACTTGCACACGTTGAAGTCATATGTACGTAATAGAAGTCGCTCGGAGGGTTCAATAGCAGAAGGGTACCTTCCAGAAGAATGTTTGACATTTTGCTCAAGATACTTGCATGAGGTTGAGACAAAGTTCAATCGATCTGTTCGGGATTATGATGGTGGTGATGCTAAATCAAATGAAAAGTTTTCAATTTTCACAAGGACTAGTCGTGCCTTAGGGAAGGCAACCTTGCGCACGCTAAGTACAGATTAGTGGGAGCAGGCTCATCTATACGTGTTGAACAACTGTGATGACGTTGCCCCATTTGTTCGGTAAGACTGCTAGTTCCAAATCTAGTGAAGCGATATGTATAGTGAACTGTACATTTTCCTCCCATTTAGATTATGATAAAAATGATTTACTGTGCAGGACACATAAGCAGATGATTAAGGATGCTCATGGTGGTCGTATAAGTGTTAGGGATGTAGACCGTATTCATATTAAGGAATTTAGTAAATGGTTTGAACGCCATGTAAGTTTGAATATAATATGCATTTTTCCTATTATGTGTAGTCATAGTTGTGAAAAATGTGATGGGGATGTATAATATGCATTTTTCCTATTGAGTATAGTCATAGTTGTGAATAATGTGATGGGGATGTATTAATTTCCTTGTCCAATCCAAATAGGTTTCACAGATGCAAGTAGATGGTGAGCATGTAAATGAACAGATACAATTATTAGTTGTGCCTCCCCTTCGATCTGTGAGGTGCTTTAAGGGGTACATCGTAAATGGCTTTAGATTTCACACAAAAGATCGTGAGAGACAAAGGAAAACTCAAAATAGTGGAGCTTTCTTAACTGCAGAGACATCGAGCTTTGCAAGCGCAAGAGACTCGAGCCCGATGAGGAGCAATGTTGGCTATTATGGCGTCTTAAACGATGTTATGGAGTTACAGTATATCGGTGGGAATCGAATCATGTTATTCAAATGTGATTGGTGGGATGTAATGAGCCGTGGTAGGGGAATCAAGCAAGATGATTATGGATTCACCTGTGTGAACTTCACACGGACCTTAAATACCAATGAACCATTTATTCTTGCAAATCAGGTACAACAAGGTTTTTACATCCAAGACACCATCGAGCCCAATTGGCATGTCGCGATAAAGATACAACCCCGAGACTTATATGATATGGAGTCGGAAGTGGATCCTTGCCAACAAATTGAGCTCGATTTGCACATTGAATAACATATATGGTAGACACCAATGATGGTGTTATCAGTTGTAATAGACCTGATATCGAAGGAGTGGTTCTTGATGCAAATATTGCTCTTCCCCATCAAACCCAAGAACATGAAGTAGATGATACCTTTATTGATGATGGTGATGGAGATGATACCTCTACTAACGATGGTGATGGAGATGATACCTCTATTGACGATGGTGAGGGAAATGATACCTCTACTGACAATGGTGATGGAGATGATATCTCTATTGACGTTGGTGATGATTAAGATTGCTACCAGGTAATGCAGTTGAGTTTAGATTTAGATAAAACTTGCTTGTTTAAATAACATTTACGAGGTCTGTTGTTTCGAATATTCGATAAATTATGACAAAACTTTCTTGTTCAGATTTTGTTATCATGGGAGCGACACCCAAATCAGTTTTGGAATCCTGGGAACGTGAAGGATCTGACACTAGCTCATGTGAAGATCCACTTGCAGGTATCAAGATACTATTGTTGGTTCAAGGCTATCCATTTGAACGTGTGAGGCATTTGTGATTAGGTACAGATGGCATGGTCAATCATGTGACAGCATTGGAACTGTTCTCTGTGTTGATGATGATGGCATATTATGTGTCGGCTTTCCTGGGGCATCTAGGGATGGAAGGCTATTATTATTTTGGCTTTATTATTATTTTCTCATAGGAGATCACTAGTCTTTTTTCTTTTCCTTTGTGGCATTTTATTGTTTTCTTTTCTATAAAGTTGCAGTCACATTTTTTCTCATAGGAAATGGAAGCAACAGTTGTTGATGGGAATGGCACTAAGGCTGGGCATATAATTGTGACAACTATTGGGGGTAGAAACGGTCAAACCAAGCAGGTAGGTCTTTCTAAACTTTATCTATTTTTTTAATAACTTGACAATGTTGAAATCAATATTAATTTTTACCAAAAAAAATTTACCAGATATAATCATATAAATATGAAGCGTGTCACCTCCAATTTGTGATATTGTTTTCTATTTTTCCCCCTTTTTCCTGTTAGTCTTTCTATCTGTAGGCTTGCTTTCCATGCACCTTTAAAGACTAATTAAAAGAGGCAATGGTTGTGTAAAAAAACCACATTTCAATGAACTAATGAAGTACATGGTTCATTCCTGTCATCTTGTCTTTATATATTGCATGTTAAAGTTGTTTTTTTACTATTATTTTATATCAGACTATAAGCTACATGGCGGAGCGTGTCGTAGGGCATGTACACTTGAAGATGTGAATTCTCAGTGCAGATTTCCAGGGGATAAATTGAAACTTCAAATGTATCCATGTTTAAACGTTTATGTGAATGTTTTGTGTATTTCTTTTACATGTTAAAACACAGTACTATTTTATTTTATTATTTCCATTTGAGCTTCTGTCAAAATATTGAGCTTGCATCAGGCATGATATTTTCATACTTCCTATTGTTCATGTCTATAAAATGCTCTCTTTTACATTTTTAGGTGGTGTCATGATATTGGTCGTGAACAGGCTGCAAATAAACCTCTTCTAAAGACAATATTCCAAGTATACTGTGCTGTAGTTCAGGTGTGTGTAGAGCTTTGCTTGCCCAGTATCTTTGTACAGAGTTTCGCTGCTATGCTTTGCCGATTCAGTTTCTCAGGGCTTGCAACTGCAGAGCTTCATGGTTGAGCAGGGGCTATCCTTAGCTGCTCCATGTGGAGAGATGTACAGAGTTGCAGAGCAATCAGGTGGGTGCAGCAGTGCTTTGTTGTTGTCTTGAGGAGAGCTGTCCGGAGTTTCTTCCTCTGCTGGTTCGGTCTCTCCTGGCTGTCCCTTGCCTTCCTTTGTTCTCTTCTGCTGCTCTCTCTGTGCTGGAGTTGCTGGCTTCTTCCTTCCTTCTTTGCTTGATGTGTCTTTGTTGCAGCTGAGCTCTCCTCTCCCCTGAATGCTGCACCCTCTGTGTTTGGGAGCAGTTGCCCCTGGTTTGCTTCCTTCTCCTGCTTTTCTCTCCCTGCCTTCTTCGTCTCCCAACTCTTCTTCAGTGCAGCTTCTCTCTGCTGGTTGTTTCCTTCTAAGCAGCTTGCTCTGCAGTTCTGTGCTTTGTCAGGGTGTTCTGTTCTGTTGGGCTTATGGTAGCCCCTTTTTTGGGTTTTTGGCTTTGCCCTTTTGTTTCTGTTTGGGCCTTCTTGTTCTCTTATTTTGGTTGATTCTTTTTCTCCACCTGTTTTGGGGTCTTTTGGCCTCTTCTTCTTCTTTTAATTCAAATTTACCATTTAGCCAAAAAAAAAAAAAAAAAAAAGGTATACTGTTTTCCATATACATGACATGCAGTCTTGGTATAAACCTCTTCTATCAATTATCAAATCATCATGTCTAAACTTTTCTCTAAAATATTTTGTGTGCAGATATGGGACTCTGTTCTAAACCACATGCTCAGAAGGATACACCTCAGCGATTTTTTTAATGTATGATATTATCCAGCCTCCAATATAAACTTTCATTTCTATTATAAAGAAACTCTTCCGAAAGTACATTATTCTTTTGTTGTTATTACTTAATTGTTCAGGTGGAGGTTGTGGCTCTTTCAAGTTATGAAGTAAAGGAAGAGCAGTTTAAAGAGCATGTAATTACTTGATATTTCTTTCTTTCTTTTTTTTTTTTTTTTTAAATCATTGTAATTGAATGGTTTCTTGTTTATGATCATGGGTATGAATTGTAGTTTTTGTTTTGGTTTTGATTGGAATTCTTCTGGACAAAAGTAGGAAATAGAAGTGAATCTGATCATCATTGACTACTGTATGCCCAAAATGACTGGTTATGATCTCCTTAGGAAAATCAAGGTAACTTTTTTATGTGTTCATTTTCTTTCTGCTCTTTTTCTTGTGCTCTCATTTTAGTCAGCAATTGATGTTTTCTAGTCTTTTTTTTTTTTTTGAAACAGGAATCATCATCACTTAAAGATATACCTGTTGTGATCATGTCATCTGAAAATATTCCTTCTAGAATTAACAGGTAAAATTCATATCTATTCATGCTACTTGTTTTAATTCCCTCTTCTTTTTTCTCTTATTTCTATTTAAATGAAGTGGCTCTCTTTTAAATCCGGAGAATTTGCCAAAACCTTCACCTTTCCGGCAGGATCAACATGAAAACTATATGTAATTTGATGCAAACATGAGCAAAAAAGAAAACCCATGAAGTGAGTTGAAAACTTTCATTTTCAAATGCTATGATTTCCTTTTTCCTTGGTAATCTAAATGAGAATTACATAAAACTTGATACAAGTTAACACAAAAAAATATGTTAGGAGGTTATAAATGGAAATGGTCTGTATAATATTTAAACTTTCATCAGATTCCTCCTATCAATCGAAATGGTGAATAGAGATTTCTGATTGATTGATCATAACCATCCGATTGAAGACCATCAAACGGTCTGCCTATTATGTGACCTAAAACTGATGACCAATTGAGAATGTGGACCATTAAGCCATGTGTCTGATTTGGATGTAGAACATGAAACTGATACGGCAGGGTCAAGTTTATATTGACTGCAACAAAAATCATAAAGTAAAGTTAGTCAAATTGCATAATTCTGTAAACCTAAATGAATTACTAAGATAAAATGTTTGATGGATTATTAAACAGATGCTTGGAAGAAGGAGCAGAGGAATTCTTTCTCAAACCAGTGCAGTTATCAGATGTGAACAGACTTCTACCCCATCTACTGAAGGGAAAACCCAAAGAACAGCAGCAGCAACAACAACAACATGAACAGCCCAACAATAAAAGAAAGGCTATTGATGAAGACCTTTGTCCGAAGAACACAAGCTAGAGATACAGTGGTTTGACAGTGGTGTAATCCTTTATTCTTTTTCTTAGGGCAAGCATTGGCTGACTTCCTTGCCGCACATCCCCTGCTGCTGGATTCAAAACTAAGGGACGAACTTCCCGACGAACCAGTATATCATGCAGAAGCATTCCCCGAGGCGCCACCAAAGCCCTGGGAGATGTACTTCGACAGTGCCTCCCTTAAGTGAGGGGGTGAAGAATGGGGGGTTTTCTAGAAAGTCTGATGGGAGAATAGAATGAATGCATTGCATTCTTTTCGATACAGTACGGTAGACTGAACACCAACCCAATCTCGAATGGATAGAACGAAAAAAACTACAAGCAACTACATCAAAAACCTCTATTCCTTACCTCTTCCCGGAGACTCGAGGACGTCCTTCCCAGGCCTCCTTGATCTTCACCTTCCCCTCCATCCGATCGAGTGACTCCTATTCCCGCGGATTCCTTCGCTTTCTTAGCCGGAACACCCGCTTCCCTCTCCCAACAAGAGTCAAACCCTTGTGTCGAAAGTTTATCGGCTAAGTCCTTTAAACACATTTGCGCGCAAGCCCCTCATTTGAAGACTAAAGACCTCTTTCCTGAAGATTCGATGTTCGATCTCCCTGGGCCTTTTTCATAACCAAAGAAAGATTTGGTTGCACAGGAGGAAGCAGCTCAAGTCAACCTTCGCCTTGCTGCCGCGCTTTGGCATCGCCAGAGGAACGAGAGTCTTCCAAGTGTCGCGCCTTGGAGGGGCCGAGGGAAGAAATGATGCAGCTGCTCTCTCGCATCTGCCAATTCTGAGAGTCTCCCCTTGCTATATCTCTGAGCATGAAGAGTTCCGAATTATTATTTTTAAACGAATCCGAGTTCCCGTACATCTCCTCCATGATTTGAAAGGAACGATATGGAGCACCTACTCTACTGGTCGTCTGCTCTCTCGAGGTCGTCCTTCTCTAGTTACAAAAAGGACATTACGGGATATCTCCAAAATTCGATGTACTTCTTCAAATTATTTGATATTAATTTGATATTGTTAAAAACATATAATATATTAATATTATTATTAATCATATTATTTGATATTGTTCCCTTTTCCCCTACTTGTATGAGTGGGGCTCGCGCCAACCTTCGCTATAAAGAATGATTAGCTATAATAATAAGTAATTGGCTAACAAGCCTATTTGATTAAAGGCCCCCAATGCTTAGTTGTAAATGGTGGGATCTCCGGGTTGACACTAAGGGAGGAAGTGACCAATGGGCCAAGGTAACAAGTTAAAAACAAAACACTCATTAATGCCAGGTGAGAAAAGCGCTGGCTGAGCAGCAGCTCCAGCTCGAGCTCACTACTACCTTTCAGGTCCTATCTTATCCCGAGCCACTAGTCTTTAGCAGCTCTAGATTTCATTTTTCAACAATTTCCTGTATCTTCTGCTTTTGATCAGACATGTATCAAGAAATTGTAGATTTTAGAGATATAGCGTTACAAAAAAGTGTTCTTTTTTTGGTACAAACATCTGGTTGATGTTAGGGTTATAAAGAATTGTTCTTATTAATGGGAAATCTGTGTATTCTTGTAAATGCATGTACTAGTTCCAATTTTGTTAGGGTTATAAAGAAGTGTTCTTTACCATGTAGAAAAACTGTCATTTTTTGTGATAATGATTTGGTTGTTGAAGTATTCTTTGTCGATTGCCTAGTCACAGTATCATACTATGCAGTTCACCGACGTTAAGTTTTTCTGCAGATGTAGGTATAGATCAAGCAAATTGGGACTCTTCCAAAGTTCGAGAAAAGCTACGACGTGATATTGATGCACATGTAGCATTTGTTCGTGCTACCAAATTATCTGGCCTTGTTGCCCATTCTGAGGTAGGTAATCTTGGAAAATACTTCTTTGAAGATTATGTTCTCTCAATACAGACGTCATTGTTGGGTGCATGTGCTTTGCTTCTATGATATCAATCTATTTATCATTGGGTTGAATTTCGTTACAACTAAATATCAATTGCAGCCTGATTGTTAACAATGTCTTGATTTGCCTGCAGAAGCAACTGAATATTGTGGCACTTTCTGAACCTGTGGAAGCTCTTTTAGATTCTGCTAGTGATGATACATGGCCTGCTGTAAAAAGTTTTCTTCAACGTGAGACCACATCTGCAGTCTCGGGTCTTTCTTTTGCCCTACCTGGGTTCGATATAGACAAAGAAACCGTGGATAAAATGCGTGCAAGCATATCAGATTATGCAAGAAATGTGGTTGAAACAAAGGCAAAAGAAGAGATGTCATTTTCTATTTTAGAGGACATATTTATTGTTTTCCACGACAAAATCACGATGTTGGCCATTGATAATTTCCTTTGTGAATGCTATTGTTATTACTTTTGCATTTATCTAAGTTGTGGTGAGGATTGGTAGATCATGAAAATGTTGGCAGGTAATTATTGTTTTTGTTCTTCATGTGGTGTGGGCTGATATTTAAAAAAAAAAAAAAAAACACTACTTCTACCGGCGGCCACCCGACCGCCGTAAAAGAATTTTACATTTTTAGCGGCGGCCATTGTAACTGTTACCGGCGGCCAAAAGAAAAAAAAAAACACTGCTTTTACCGGCGGCCACCTGATCGCCGCTAAAAAAATTTACATTTTTAGCGGCGGCCATCTTTACTATTACCGGCGGCCAAAGGGCACCGGTAAAACTTTTCTTCATCGTCCTACTAACCGATGGATTTCTTTTACCGGCGGTCAGAGGTGCCGCAACAAAATTCAATAGCGGCGGCGGCCATGACAACTTTTATCGGAGGCCGGCGGCCCCCGCTAAAAGCAGTTTTTCTTGTAGTGCTATCTCTCTCATTTATGGTTTTCACCTTTGCATCATTTATGAGCATTTAATTTCAAAAAGGAGATAGAGGCTTCCGAGCTTATGCATCGTCTATGAATATTTGCATTCTTCATGCACGTCTTAAATTGAGTTTTCATTTTTATATTAGCCTATGTTCTTGGCATCAATATGTACTTAATTGCATCTCTTCTTGTGCATCCTTAGGCATAAAAAATTGAGATAAAAACATTTTGTTCTAAAGGTTAGTGCTAATCATCAGAAAAGCATAAATGGTTGTAAGGTTAGAGGTGAGCCTAAAAGTCAAGTTGAAATAGTGAAAAATCCAATAGGAAACCCAAGAGTGGATGTAGGCATGATCGGCAAAACCACTATAAATTTGATTTTTATGATGGATCTTTTATTATGTGGATGACGCTTATATGCTTAGTGTTTCTTTATTAATGCTAATGATGAATGATTACATAGTTTCTTTACTTGTTCATGTATGTCTTAGAAACTTCACTTGTAGTCAAGTTAATTAATTTCCAAGCATAATTGGCATCAAAAAATTAAAATCAATCCATCCCCCTCTTGTGGTGCTTGGACTTTCAATACAAAGAGCTGAACCTATTGAGAGAATTGAAGTTCAAGAGATACCACAAAGATATTCTTTCCAATACCCACCGAAGAGATTGAGGAGGATGTTGAAAATAGGATAGAAGAGAGATGGTTGAAAATGAGATTGAACTTTGGAGTAGTATGTGATAGGCGCATGCTAACAAGATTTTGAGGTGAAGCTTTTACATGACAATGATTAGACCAGCTATGACCTATGGAGCAAAATATTGCCCAATCAAGGAACAACACAAGCACAAAATGTGTCTAGCAAAGAGGAGGTTGTTAAGATGGATGTGGTTAAATTAGGAAAGATAAAATAAGAAATGAATTAGGGGCACACAAATAGATGATAAAATAAGATAAGTCCATTTGAGATGATTTGGACATGTCTAACACGGGCCAATAACAGAGCTGGTGAGGAAAAGTTTTGCTATGCTGATTAATGGCCCACCAAGAGGAAGGAGTATATCAAAGAGGACGTGGATGGTAGTAACAACAACAGATATCAAGAAGTGCAACCTATCCGAGGATTTGGTTCAAGAAAAATTAGAATGGAGAAACATTTTCTTTTTCTTGGTATGTGTTCACAGTTTAAAGAACTATCAAAATATTACCTTATTGAAGACAACAACGCAGACCTGGACCCAGAGAGGAGAAGAACCAGGCGAAATCATGCCCACTACCCCTGAAGCAGATCCCAATCTCCCCCCTTTTCCCCAGATGAACCGGCGGCCTCCTCCATCGATGCAGCGGAGATCCTCGCCATCCTCCAAGCCAACCTGCCACAACCCTCCCCTACTCTCCCCCCAAACCAGGTTTCTTCCTACCAGATTCATAGGATTTCAGTCCTCGTGAAACAGTCCTACCCTAATGGTTCCATCTCTCTTCTTCAATCCCTATCTCACTTCCGGATTTTTCCCCTCCTCCTAGGACGTATGCCTCCCTCCTCTCTCAAACCCCTTTCTCTCTCCCACAACCTCTTACCCCAAACCTCTCGGATCGATGGGAAACCCTCAGTCACTATCCCTCAACCGTTTATTTCCTCCAGTCAGGAATCCTTCTCCTATGCAGCGATTGGAAAATTTGAAGGTAAACGACCTTCTCTGTTATGGGTTGAGCAATACTCCAACCAATCCTGGAACCTACCCATTAAAAATTTGCTTTCCCTAATCGATCAAGGATACTTCCTCTTTAGGTTTCACTGCCCCCAGGTAAGGGACTGCCTCCTCTCTTCTTCCCCTCTACCCCTTGGTCATAGAAAGCTTCATCTCCTTCCTTGGTCTTTAGGCATGGAAACCTTCACCTGGCCAACTCTATCCCCAACCTGGATAAGGCTAAAAGGTCTCCCTTTTCACTGTTGGAGTCAGCATATTCTTTTCTCTATAGCCAACTCAATCGGTAATCCCATCCTTATTGATGAAATCACTGCCTCCCAAAGATTTCTGTCTTATGCCAGGATTTGCGTAAACCTTGATCTACAAAAACCAAAGCCCTATTCCATTGTGGTGGACCTTGCAGGAAACTCCAAAGTTGAAGTTGAAGTTGTGTATGAGAATGTCCTCTGATCTCTCTGTCTTGGTGCTGGTCACAATGAAGGTTTGTACCAGTCCACTGGCAGGTCATAACAGAATAGGAAAAGAGCCCCTCCACCCCGTTCCTCTACCCCAGGCCTTTTACGAACCCGCCATGTCTTGGAGGAAATTCACTCAATTATTGATCAACCTATCATAAATACCTCAGCTAAACCTACCCTCCTAGCTGCCTCTTCTATTCCCCCAGATGTAGGAGCTTCTCATACAGTAACTGATCCTATCCCTTTGGAGGGCTTTTCCTCTCCAATGGCCTCTCTAGTAGAACTCCAAAATCCCTTCTCAGTTCTGGATAAAGTTGTTCAAGTAACTTCTATAGAAGATATCCCGAAGTTCCACCAATCTTGTCCCCAAAAACCTCCCTGTAACAGCTTCTTAGATGATATTTCCAATAACCTTTCTATAGACCTCTGTATCCAGATCGAGCCATCTTCCCCTTCCAATCAATCAATATACCTAGCTTCAAAAGCAGCCCCCTCATCCCTAATCTAGTCTCCCTCCTCTGCTAACTTGGCCTTTGCTGCCCAACCTTCAAAGAAGAGCAAGAAACAAAAAAGGAAAAAGAAATCCAAGGCTATAGAGAAATCCTCCTCCCTTAAATCCTCAGTTGGCCTCCTTCCATCTACTCACCTCCATGTTTAAAACTCTGTTTTGGAACTGCAGGGGAATTGCAAACTCCCCAACTTCTAGGACCCTTATCTTCTTAGTTAAATCTCATTCCCCTGACACCATCTTTCTCTCAGAGCCTAAATCAGCCATCGTCAATCCCTTGTCCCAAAAACGAGAATTGCTTGGCTTCTCCTCTTTTCTATCCAATTGCACTCATCCTGCAGATAGCCCATCCATCTGGTGCTTCATCAAAGCCTCCCCCAACTACTCCCCTACTCTGGTAGACTTCTCTGCTCAACATCTCACTATTTCCATGTCTTCTTCCTCTAATTGCCCTACCACCTTTATCACTGGCATTTATGCCTCTACCTTCTTCACTCAAAGGAGATCCCGATGGAAGTATCTTTGCTCCCCTCCCTTTTCTAACCACCACCCTTGGGCTGTTATTGGGGACTTCAATGCAGTATCTTCAGCAGCTGAAAAGTTCAGTATCCATCCTATCAACTCTGTGGCAACCTCTGAATTCAACAAAATGATGGCTTCCTCAGGCCTTCAGGACATTGGTTTTACAAGCAATAACTTCACCTAGTCAAATAACAGACAAGGCAGATCCTATGTTGCTGCTAGGCTTGACTGTTCCCTCATCAATCAAGCTTGGTCCTTCTCCTTCCCGGATGGTCTTCTCCAGCACTTAGTCAGGCAAAATTTTGACCATAGCCCATCCTGCTATCTAGCCATCCCCCTATGGAAGTTAGATATATTCCCTTCAAGTTTGAGGAAATGTGGACTTGCCACCCTTCTTTTAAAGACCTGGTAGCTTCTGTTTGGAACCTCCCTATCCATGGCAACCCGCAATTCATCCCTAGTCAGAAGCTCAAATCTATCAAGCAAAATCTGAAGTCCTGGAATAAGGAGGTGCTCGGCTCCCTCAAGTCTAACATAGCAGCAGCTGAATCCAACATTCTTCAATTGCAACATAGCATGGACCTAAGCCCCTTGGAATCCACCAATACTGCTCTCAGCCTTGCTAGATGTTCTCTTTAAAATCTGCTTCAAGTCGAAGAAATCCATTGGAAGCAGAAATCTAGGATCAATTGGCTATAGGAAGGTCATAGAAATACCAAATTTTTTCACATGGTTGCCAAAATCAAGGGCTTCAAGAATCGTAGTGACAAAGTGGAGTATCAAAGCAATTCTCTTGACAAGCTTTCTCAGATTAAAGATGCTGCTGTTGATTTCTTCTCTGCTATTTATCAGCCTTCCCCTTCTCATATGGCCCCCCAGCTTTTCCACGTGACCTGCAACAGAGTTTCTCCTATCCAAAACTCTATTCTGCAAGCTGTCCCCTCTAATGAATAAATAAGAGCTTCTGTCTTCAGCCTCAAGAAATCAAGCTCTCCTAGTCCGGATGGGTTCTCTGGTTGCTTCTTCTGCAGCTATTGGGACATTGTTGGTATGATAGTAATAGATGCTCTTAAAAAAATTTTCAGAACTATAAAGCTCCTCAAGGCGTCCAACTCTTTCTTTATCTCTCTGATTCCCAAAGTGGCAGCTCTTTCTTCCTTTGGTGATTATCGTCCTATTAGCCTTCTCAACTTCTCCTACAAAGTTATCTCTAAGATCTAAGCCTCCAGAATGGCTGCTGTCCTACCTGATATCATTTCCCTTCATCAGGTGGCCTTTTTAAAAGGAAGAAGAATTCAAGATCACAATGCCCTGGCCCATGAGCTAACTCAAAACCTTCAAAAGGGAGCAAAAGCCAAAGGTATTTGCATGAAGTTGGATATTTCTAAAGATTTTGATAAATTGAGTTGGCCTTTCCTTTCCAAGTTCTGGACTTTTTTGGCTTTAGTAAAGAATGGGCTTCCCTTATCAAGGCTTGCATATGCTCTGCAAAAGGCTCTGTCCTTATCAGCAGAGAGCTTGCTGGATACTTTGAAGTGGGGAGTGGGCTAAGGCAAGGAGACCCTTTATCCCCATACCTTTTTATCTTAGCGCACGAAATTCTAAGGTTGAACATTAGCAATTTAGTTTTTCAGAAGCTTCTATCTCCAATCTACAGAGCCCCTGCTGCTCCTTTCATCTGTCACTTGATGATTGCTGATGACATTCTTCTGTTCTTCCGAGCTTATCCTCAAAGTATCAATTCTATCAAGGGTGTCTTGGAAGCCTACAAATTGGCAGCTGGTCAGAACTTCAACCTCAGGAAGAGTAATGTCCTTTTTGGCAACAACAGACAGTCCTTCAAAGCCAGAACCTTGAGATCCCTAGGCATCTCTCAGGCCTTTTTCCCTGCTAAGTACCTGGGAGTCCCCCTATTCATTGGCAGCCCCAAGGCTCAGTACTTCGAGAGTTTAAAGGATTCTTTCAGGCAAAGGCTCACTGGTTGGAAGAACAATTTACTTTCATTTGCAGGGAGAGTCATCCTCGTCAAGCATGTGCTCCAAAGCCTTCCTATCCACATCCTTCTCGTGCTTCCTCTTCCAAGATAGGTCTGTACCTTCCTGGAAAGATGGATGAGAAACTTTCTCTGGTCTGAGGGCCCTGTTCAAGTCAAGAGGAGCCTCCTTAATTGGCATTCAGTCTGTCATCCAAAGTTTGAAAGTGGGCTAGGTCTTCGTCGCATAAAGGACTTGATTTTGACCGATTTGATCAGATTAGGCTGGGCTGCCTTCTCCTCCTCCCTATGGGCGAGCTAGTTCAGAGCCAAATATTATAAAGGCTTTTCCCCTTGGCACTGTTCCTCCCTTATCTTCTCTGGTTCTTGCATTTGGAGGTCTATCAAGAGAAGCTCGCCTCTCATTTTCCAAAACAGTTACTGGATTTTGGGAAATGGCAAAAGCACTAGTTTCTGGTATGATAAATGGCATGTCCCCCTCTCTTTGGCCCAGATTTACCCAGAGGTTGTTTCTTCTAGCTATGATTCTGTGAACGAGTTCTTCTCTAATAGCCAGAAGCTCCCCAGTCTCCACCTTCCTCAGTTGGTGAATTCGTTCTCTGCCTCTCTCCTATCTTCCTTCTCCCTTGTTGAAGAGCCAGATAAGTTACGGTGGTCCAGCTCCAACTCTAGTAATCTCTCTTTTGCAACAGCTTGGGAGCTCATCAGATCTCGAAACACTCCCTGTGTTTGGTCCAAGTTTGCATGGAACAGCCTCCTAAAGCCTACCATAGCTTGTTTTGCTTGGAAGTTGTTCCTCAACAAACTCCCCACCAATGCATGGGCCCAATCAGTTGGAGTTCATTTAGCTTCTTCATGTTATCTCTGTGGCACGCATCAAGAATCAGCTTACTTCATGTTCTTCCTCTGGCCTTTCGCCTCTTCCTTCTGGGCCTGACTTGAAGCTAAAGGGAATTTCCAATTTCTCCCTCTCGGCTCTGTCTCTTCCAAATGGGAGTCTTTCTCTGCCAACTCCTGCTCTCTAGCCAAGAAGGGTCTGAGTGCTCTCTTCATCATTGCCATCTTCAGCATTTGGAAGGTCAGGAATCAGGCTCTCTTTTCTAACAAAATCCCCTCTCTGGGCTCTGCTATCTCTTTCTTCTTGGAGGATGCTTCATTCTCTCTAAGTAGATTCAATTCATCTTTCTCTAGTGCTACTTTAGCCTCTTTCTTCCTTCTCTTTAACCAGCTCTATCCTAATATGAGATAGAGCTCTGCTTTTTCTTTCTTTTCTTTTGTTGTCCTTTTCTTGTTTCTGTTTTTTCAAGGTTCTTTTTGCTTGCTTTGGCTGTTTCTCTTTCTCCTTTAATACAATTTGCAATTCAGCACAAAAAAAAATATATATATATATATATATATATAGCCAACCCCAACATTGTTGGGGAAAGTCTTTGATGGTTAGGATGTGAATTGAATATTACTTAATTTGGGTAGGGCTCATGTAGTTATCAGTAAGACATTGATTTTATTTTAATTTAGGCTCCAAATTCTGCTAGAGCTTCTTTAAAAAAAATTTAAAAAAAAAAAGAAAAGAAAAAAACTTATAGAGTGCATGATATGTGGGATAGTTTATCTATGTTGGGGCCCATTTATTTTCCATTAATTTGATCGGCTCAAATTTTCAATGGGGTGGGCCCCATCAAAATTTCGCTCCTTTCTCATGTCCGTAACGAGACCATACAACATTATTAAAATCCCCATGCTCCTTCGAACCTTTTTAGAAACTGAAGTGGAACAAGAAAAGGAAAATGGGAGAAGAGAGAGAGAGAGAGAGAGAGAGAGAGAGAGAGAGAGAGAGAGAGAGGAACTAGGTGAGATGGCCCACGGTAGCTATAGAGACAATGGAAAGAATCTTTAGCAACATCGAAGTCGTTGGGTCTTCTCTCCTACTTTTTCCTTTTCTCTCTTCTGGTAGAGCGTAGCCAAGGAAAGGAAGTGATGGCGATAAGGTTTTCTTTATTTTTAAATATGAAAAATTTATAACCAACCCCCTCTAAAAAAATTTATTTTAATATCAAGGACCCATTTTATCCAAAATTGAGATTTTGTCCAATTTTAGATGAGATTTCCTGAATTTTATGGTTATTGGGCAAAAAATTGGATGAAATTTTACAAGGGCCATTTTGTTTCAGATTGATGGCCGAAATGAAAAATCTTGGAAATTTCATCCAAAACGAAACAAAACTTCCAACTACGCATCCAATATCGTACTCTGCTAGGAACCTAGCCCCACTTCCACACCATATTTTCCAATAATAACTTTTCTCTCCTTAAAGCCTTCCTCCTTGAACCTCCACCACCAAATCGATAAAAGACCCCAATTCTTAAGCTCCAAATTTCCCAAACCTAACTCCCGGCCAAAAGCGTTGGGTTAGATAACACTACTACACATTATAAGATGTAGTTCCCTCTCGTTACTTCAGCCCTGCCACAGGAAATCCCTAATGCAATCCAATTCCTCCCTAACCTTCATTGTAACACCCCAAAATTAGGGCACCACAAATCCTAGGACGTTACGGGAAAGTACTAAAAGAGAGTCCAAAAATCCAAAAAAAGAAAGGAAAATATGAATCTTATATGAGCAAGTAAATGGGCAACGCCCTACAATTTCATTTCAGTTTAAACGATTACAAAGGCACTTTCCGAAGTTAAACTAAGTAAAATCATAGGCCAACACGGCCAGCTACAAATAAGAGAAAGGAAATAGCAAACTCTAAGTGATAGAGGCCTCTTGATACACCAACTACATCACTCTCCGAACCCTATAGCAACGAACAACCACCAAATAAACAAAGAAAGGAGAGAGACACCCCTGAAAGCACCAAGGATTGGGCCAGGCTCGTTGAGCAAAGCAAATATGCATGTTTAGATGACAGTACATCGTTAGTACTTCAATAATAAAGATAAGATATCAGAGTGCAACGAGAAACGGTGTGGACTGTAGTGCATGACAATAAAAGAGATAGGAATAACACAATATAACAGATGTTTGATATAGCATATCAGGTGAATAAGAGAAGTCATCATCCTCATTATCATCTCATAGTTACATTTTAAAAGACATCTATAATGTACACAGCCTAATAGCATCATCACAGTAGATTATCTATATCAAAACAAGCATATAAGTATCACCAGCAATAGAGATAACTTGGGGTAGTCCTACTATGTCCTTATCCAATGTATCTCGATCCAACAGTATCAACGTATGTAGCTTCAAGAATTATACAACAATATCCACAATATCATGATAATCATACATCTGTAAGATCATAATTGTACGTCTGCAATTGAAGTACAAGGGATGTGGGAGGTCGGAGCCAGCCTATCGTCATCATTCCATCAATTGTCGATTGACATCAACCATGGGGGTAATGGCCACCCATCGCTGTCGTACCATCAAATAGGATCATACACTTGTATCCATCTCGTCCATCGATATCCAAGTCCATATCCTTATCCACAGCCACGATCCCAGTCACTGTCTTATGTGTTGCCTTTGTGTCTGTACACATCCACTGCACCTAACTCCCGCGTGTCCAGTTGTCTCAATACCCCGTAGGTACCTACTGTGCTCATAACCATCTATCATATCATCATCTCTTATTGTACCCAGTCTGAGTGCTGGCTTTCTCAGTAACCCGTAGGTACCTATTGTACTCATACATCTTTATAAGCATATATGCATTACCGGAGTCTGCTGGCCGTGAATACCCCGTAGAGCTTTAGTTTTGCACTACAAGATGGATTTATAAACTATTAGAATAAACCAAGGATAAAATACTAAAAATTAACATATTCATCAGTTTCCAACAAAACAACGATACAGGATGTCATGACTTAGGGGGACCGATATTTTAATTTATTCATGTTACTAATGGAAAAAGACATTATCTTCCACCATTTTTTAATATTCTGGAAATTTTCAAATAATTTTGTAGATTTTTTTGGACTAAAAAAATTCACACCGCGATGACCCCGACGAACCGATAATCGCGACTGATGCCGATACTGTATCGGTTTTCTGGCCCGACCGATACCATGACTTTGAACCATGGTGGTAAGAGCGTAAGAGCCACCAACAATTAAAATTGTTAGAGTAGCCTTGGAATATATATTTTGCCACTCAATATTGACAACTGCTTTAAATTGTTTATGCGATTTCAGTTTTTTTTTTTTTTTTCCTATATATCTGCCAAATCTAGTGGGCCTTGGATTACTGTGAATCGACAACTGTATCCATTGGTTCATAAATAATACAGTGTAAAATGTACTTTTCCTTTTTGTCGATGTAAAGAGCGAGATCATTACTCCAAAAAATCACCAGTCTGCCAGCATTTCCATTGACTGGAACAATATCCAAGTTATTGAATTTTAATTTCCTCGTCATTTTTTTCATTTGATTTTCATCAAACTTTGTTTCAGAGAGAAATTTAAAAAAAAAAATTGTATTATACACCTTACATAGACATATAATTTCTTTGTGGTAGCGGCAGTTTTAGCAGCCCTATAGTTCTCCACAAAACAAATCTTGATTTTTATGTCAATTTAAAACATATATAAAACATCTGCTATCATTTTGTGTGCGAACATATTGTCACGGAAGTTACTTAAACTAGAATTAACTTATTGGAATAAAACAGATTAGTGATTTGCTTGCTATAGGTCTTCCAAGGAATTTGTTTATTTCTCTAGGGTCCAAGATAAATTTTGACGATCACATAGTCCACTGGGGGACATATTGGCAGAAAAAAGATATATATGTCTCGTGGGTGGAATTCTCTTTAAATATTTATCATTATTTCAGCATAAATTCTGCTGGAGTTAGCCTTGAATATGACCATAAGAACTGAACTCTAAATCTCCATGTTGAACCTTTTATAAATGTGCACCTTACTTTTTGAAAAAATGAGCAGTTAATAGTTACATGGGAGTATATTTACTAGACTCAATTAATAAAAATGAGAGGGCATATTTACTACACGACATGATGGTGAGTATGGTGTACTTTGTGATTTATTGGAATAGAAACGTAAATGGCAGGTGGGTACATTGAAGTGTTTTACTATCAACCCAACGGGTGCAGGGAAGTGGGGGCAGTCTATTAAGTAACATACCCTTTTCACTTTATGGTTTAAAAAACCTTTGACTAACTCATAAAAAGAAAAATATCAGTTGTTGCGGACTTCAGTAATGTGACCGTGCCACGGGCGGAACTACGGTTGTAAAAAAAAAAAAAAATCTAATCGATAACCGAACCGACGATTAATAACCGTACTTCACAGTTCGGTAACGGTTATGGTTATTAAAATTAAAAAACCGTGCTTAATGGTTCAGTTACGATTTTCAGACTCGACTCATGGTTATTAACCGAACCATATCGTAAAATATGGTTCGGTTAACCATTTTTCCAAAACAAATGCTTAATCAAACCGTTACACTCCTAGGTAGAACTAAGGGAGGCCAGGCAGGGGCCATGCGCTTCCCTCACCCTCCCCCGTAAAAGCCCTTTTTATGTTTTAAAAAACTTAATAAGATTTTACATATGGTCCTCCCTAGTTTTTTAAAAACTCCTTTATATTTTATAAACTACGTGCATTTTTGCATGCGGCCCTGATCCACCCCTGGACGCTGCAGCTTAATATAGTGTGGCGCCGTAATATCTTATCAAAAGCAATGAGGTACTTGCAACACATGAAATTCGAAATTGTTTTCAAGTTTCTTTAGAGAGCTGCCCAGTTCACACTAAAACTTGCTCTCTACACACTGTAAATTTATTTTTACCAAAATACCCATGTAGAAAATTACCTAAAATGACATCTATCAAACTGCTTATATCCCCAACTTCTTTCTACATACCACCCTAGCCAACACCCCCCCCCCCCCCCTCCCCCGCCCTTCTCCTGCAGCACTGCCGGAGGGGGAGAGGGTGCGAGTGAGAGAGGGAAGGAGAGGGAGAGGGAGAGGGACATGGAGGAGGAGAGAGGGAAAGAGAGGGAGATGGGGATGGAGAGAGGAAGGCAGCGGGCGGTGGCAGGCAAGGAGGGGGAGAGAGAGGGAGGGATAGGGGGAGAGAGGGAGAGAAAGAGGGAGGGGGAGGGAGATGGATAGCGGGCGGAGGCAAGCAGGGGGAGGGAGAGAGAGGGAAGGGGGGGAGATAGACAGAGAGAAGGAGATGGAGAAAGGGAGAGAGACCGGAGAGGGAGAGCAGGCAGAGGCGAACAGAGAGAGGGAGAGTGATGGAATGTTGAGAGAAGTTGACAGAGATGAGGTTAAGGTAGTTTAAGAAATATCGGGTGTCTAGAGAGAAGCAATGGTGGGCGTAGAGAGCAATTTTGTGTGTGCAGTTAGCAGCTCTCGTTCCTTTAAGGAGAGTTGCTAAATCCACACCCAAAATTTCTTTTTCCACAATGCTTCTCTCTACACACACTACTTAAAATAAAATATTACCAAATTTTCGCTCTACACCTCGATTTTTCGTAAATTACCCTATGCCCTGTCTCTCATCTTCTCTCTACACTCCCCTTCTTCCCCCTCACTCTCACCGTCCCTCTCTTTCTCCCTGTCTGTCCCCCTTTCCCTATCCCTGTACAGAAAAGCATTTGGATTTCTCAAAGTTTCCAAAAGAAGCTCATAATTATTCCAAAGAAACAAGCCCCAGGTCACGTAATAGGGTGATTCTAAACGGACCCCCATTATGTGCTGTACACACCCACATCCTCTTATGTAAACAGTGATTTTTTACTGTTCACATAAGGGGGTGTGGGTGTGCACAACAATATGGGAGGGTGCATTTAGAATCACCCCACGTAGTAATGCCTCCTGAAAGCAGCAACGTGGACTTCTTTTTTCCTACATATTCAAATCGAAGTCTTATGATGTCACATCAAAGCTTAAGCTGGGAGAACCCCTAGAGAAATAACTTGACTTTGGTCAACAGGCATGGAAATTGATGACTAATGTTGAATTTACAGCAGAAAAACACCTCTTTTGTTACCAAGATGGCATAATTAGGGAAAAAGAAACATACTCTCATCATCGTCGTCGCCACAGAAAGTGATGAAAGTCATACATGGTAGCTCTTATTTTATTTACGTTATGCTGGAAGACAACACTTACATGCACTAGCAAGCGCGTAGTTACATATATAAACTCACTAACACTAACTCACAAAAAAAAGCATCTTATAAAGCCCATGCGTCTTTCTTTTACAGCCCTGCTATTTGTCCCGAATGGATGTCCCGAAATTGGGACCGAACCCATGTGGAGGATATAAAAAAGCAAAAAGTCTACTTGTCCTGGGTGAAATCCCGGGACAAGTCCCGACTCCACATGGGAGGGGCAGGGGCAAATGACCTTTTTGCCCCTCCCATGTGGAAATTGGGATTTGTCCCGGGATTTCACCCGGGACAAGTAGCATGGCTGATAAAAAAGTGCCTTATTGACTTTTTCAAAGTGGGAGAGATTCAAAGATGGTCCAATGATGGTCTTTCACATGGGATCAGTCCCAAAATCGGGATGTCCCATTCAGGACAAATAGACTTTTTGTATGCTGTATATAAGTCTTTATTCATACATCAGAACGTCCTTCGCCCCCTCTCTCCTTTCTTCCTTCAGGCCCCTCCAATAAGCCAGCCTCCTTTTGAGCATTTAGTACCTGCTGCACCTCTCTTTCGGATTCCTTGAAAAATATCTCCCTTTCTTCCCTGTTGAGTTTATTGAAGATTTTGTCTTGCCCTGTAAGCATATATTTCTTGTTGTCTTCCGCGTTGATCTCGAAACAGACAATGCGTAGCTCCTGATCTTTGTCTGCAACGTTCACAAAGGGATGACCCGCCAGGATCACATACACATCGCCGGGTGAAAGCTTTGCACTAACCTTCTGGTATGAGACAGATTCCTCCTTTCCTTCCCGTCGGCCCGACTCACTCTCCTCTCCCTGGCGGCCTTGCTCGCCCTCCTCTCTACTGCGACGGCCGGCCAAAAGAGGGCACGCCATCTCGAAATAGCCACTATCATCTAAAACCACTGCCACCTTAGTTGCCCTTGAGTTGTAATAAGGTGCCTCCATCGACCCCTGCAAAGTTGTTGGGGGAATCTCTGATCAAGAAGGATGTGTAATTTGAAACTAAATGAGCAACTAAATAAATAATATAATAAGGATAAAGTGAAGAAAATAAAAGGCGTAAAATAAAAATCTGTAAGGCACAAGGAATAATCTAATGCTTTCTTATAGAAAATATTTTCCCCACATATACGTGGATACAATGGAAAATCTGTCCTCAGGATACAATGCCCTACGTACACCCGTTTAGTAATTTTACATGTCGAGTAAAGTTAAGCATCAAATTAATAGCACTTTGATTCAAAATTTCCTCAATCTTTTTCAAAAAAAAAAAAAAAGAAAGTAAAAAAGAAACTACCTTTATTCACTAAAAGACAAAAAAAACTTCATTTCCCCTTACAAATTAAAAGTCATGAATATACCATCCCAACCAACTAAAAACAAAATACCATCATAACCCACTTATGCAATACTCCCTCGTAGAAAACAATTTTCACATAAAAAATACTGGGAAATGGTGGTTAACCGCCATAGAGTTCAATCACCTCGCGGTCACATTTTCATAATGCTCAAAACTTTAAATTTCAGCATTTTTGATGACCTTACAGGCCGTAGAGCAAAATATGACCATTGTAAACTCGTCGTTTTCAGACCATTGGAGGTACGGCTAGCCATAGGAAAGCCACGACTAGCCGTTAGAACTGATTTTTTCTATATATGACTATTTCTTTGGATTTGAACCAACCATTTTGAGTCTTTTAATTTGTTAGGCTAGAGGAAGGCTATGAGGGCAAATCTATGGATTTCAACATTTGATTCTTCAAATGGGTTTCGCTCCCATTGTCTCAAAATTAATTCATGCTAGTCTTTAAAACTTTATTTTCATTTATGGCATGATTTAATGTTCACTTAATATGTTCAAATGCTAGTTGTGTAATATGCTATGATTTTAAACACGGTTAATGATTTGACTTTAACATTTGAATAGATTTACGCATGTTATCCAATTTATGTTTTGAACAAACATGCTAGAGTTCGATTGAGTTTTCTAAAATTAATTTGTCCATCATTTCAAAACATGTGTGCATCATTTAAATCACTCTATCTCTCTCATTTATATTTTTCACCTTTGCATCATTTATGAGCATTTAATTTCAAAAAGGAGATAGAGGCTTCCAAGCATATGCATCATCTATGAATATTTGCATTCGTCATGCATATGTCTTAAATTGAGTTTTCATTTTATATTAGCCTATGTTAAGAGGCATCAATTTGTACTTAATTGTATCTCTTCTTGTGCATCCTTAGGCATAAAAAATTGAGAGAAAAACATTTTGTTGTAAATTAAGGTTATTGCTAATCATCAGAAAAGCATAAGTAGTTGTAAGGGTTAATGATAAGCCTTTGAAAAACATATATGGTTGTAAGGTTAGAGGTGAGCCTAAAACTCAAGTTGAAATAGTGAAAAATCCGATAGGAAAACCAAGAGTGGATGTAGGCATGATCGGCAAAACCAGTATAAATTTGATTGTTAGGATGGATCTTTTATTATGTGGATGATGCTCATATGCTTAATGTTTCTTTATTAATGCTAATGATGAATGATTACATAGTTTCTTTACTTGTTCATGTATCTCTTAGAAACTTCACTTGTAGTCAAGTTACTTAATTTCCAATACCTGTGGTGCTTGGACTTTCAATACAAAAAGCTGAAGCTATTGAGAGAATTGAAGTTCAAGAGATACCACAAAGATATTCTTTCCAATACCCATCGAAGAGACTGAGGAGGATGTTGAAAATAGGATAAAAGGGAGATGGTTGAAAATGAGATTGAACTTTGGAGTAGTATGTGATAGGCGCATGCTAACAAGATTTTGAGGTAAAACTATTACATGACAATGATTAGACCAGCGATGACCTATATATGGAGCAAAATGTTGCCCAATCAAGAAACAACACAAGCACAAAACGTGTCTAGCAAAGAGGAGACTGTTAAGATGGATGTGGTAAAATTAGGAAAGATAAAATAAGAAATGAATTAGGGGTACACCAATAGATGATAAAATAAGATAAGCTCATTTGAGATGATTTGGACATGTCCAACACGGGCCAATAACAGAGCTGGTGAGGAAAAGTTTTGCTATGCTGATTGATGGCCCACCAAGAGGAAGGAGTATACCAAAGAGGACGTGGATGGTAGTAACAACAACAGATATCTAGAAGTGCAACCTATCCGAGGATTTGGCTCAAGAAAAATTAGAATGGAGAAACATTATTTTTTTCTTGGTATGTGTTCACAGTTTAAAGAAATATCAAAATATCACCTTATTGAAGACAACAATGCAGACCTGGACCTAGAGAGGAGAAGAACCAGGTGAAATCATGCTCGCTACTCCTGAACCAGATCCCAATCTCCCCCCCTTCCCCCAGATGAACCGACAGCCTCCTCCATTGATGCAGCGGAGATCCTCGCCATCCTCCAAGCCAACCTGCCACAACCCTCCCCTGCTCTCCCCCTAAACCCCCTTTCTTCCAACCAGGTCCATAGGATTACAGTCCTCTTGAATCAGCCCTACCCTAATGGTTCTAATAACCATCTCTCTTCTTCGATCCCTATCTCAGTTCCGGATTTTTCCCCTCCTCCTAGGACGTATGCCTCCCTCCTCTCTCAAACCCCTTTCTCTCTCCCATAACCTTTGCCCCAAACCTCCTGGATCGATGGGAAACCCTAAGTCACTATCCCTCAATCGTTTATTTCCTCCAGTCAGGAATCCTTCTCCTATGCGACGATTGGTAAATTTGAAAGTAAACGACCCTCTTTGGAAAAGGTTGAGCAATACTCCAACCAATCCTGGAACCTGCCCATCAAAAGTCTGATTTCCTTAACCAATCAAGGATACTTCCTCTTTAGGTCTCACAGCCCCCAGGTAAGGGACTCCCTCCTCTCTTCTTCCCCTCTATTCCTTGGTCATAGAAAGCTTCATCTCCTTCCTTGGTCTTTAGGAATGGAAACCTTCACCTGGCCAACTTTGTCCCCAACCTGGAAAAGGCTAAAAGGTCTCCCTTTTCACTGTTGGAGTCAGTATATTCTTTTCTCTGTAGCCAACTCAATTGGTAATCCCATCCTTACTGATGAAATCACTGCCTCTCAAAGATTTCTGTCTTATGCCAGGATTTGCATAAACCTTGATCTACAAAAACCAAAGCCCTCTTCCATTGTGGTTGACCTTGCAGGAAACTCCAAAGTTGAAGTTGAAGTTGTGTATGAGAATGTCCTCTGTTCTCTCTGTCTTGGTGCTTGTGCCAATCCACCGGCAAGTCAAAACGGAATAGGAAAAGAGCCCCAACAGCCCGTTCCACTGCCCCAGGCCTTTTACAAACCCCCCTGTCTTGGAGGAAATTCACACAATTATTGATCAACCTATCCTAAATACCTCAGCTAAACCTACCCTCCTAACTGCCTCTTCTATTCCCCCAGATGTAAGAGCTTCCCATACAGTAACTGATCCTATCCCTCTGGAGGACCTTTCCTCTCCAATGGCCTCTCTAGTGGAACTCCACAATCCCTTCTCATTTTTGGATAAAGCTATTCAAGTAACTTCTATAGAAGATATCGCGGAGTCCCCCCCCAATCTTGTCCCCAAAAACCTCCCTGCAATAGCTTCTTGGCTGATATTTCCAATAACCTTTCTATAGACCTCTGTATCCAGACTGAGCCATCTTCCCCTTCCAATCAATCAATAGACCTAGCTTCAAAAGTAGCCCCCTCATCCCTAATCTGGTCTCCCTCCTCTGCTGACTTGGCCTTTGCTGCCTAACCTTCAAAGAAGAACAAGAAACAAAAAGGGAAAAAGAAATCCAAGGCTATAGAGAAATCCTCCTCCCTTAAATCCTCAGCTGGCCTCTTCTATTACCCCAGATGTAGGAGCTTCTCATACAGTAACTGATCCTATCCCTCTGGAGGACCTTTCATCTCCAATGGCCTCTCTAGTAAAACTCCACAATCCCTTCTCAGTTCTAGATAAAGTTGTTCAAGTAACTTCTATAGAAGATATCGCAGAGTCCCCCCCAGTCTTGTCCCCAAAAACCTCCCTGCAATAGCTTCTTGGCTGATATTTCCAATAAACTTTCTATAGACCTCTGTATCCAGATTGAGCCATCTTCCCCTTTCAATCAATCAATGGAACTAGCTTCAAAAGCAGCCCCCTCATCCCTAATCTAGTCTCCCTCCTCCGCTAACTTGGCCTTTGCTGCCCAACCTTCATAGAAGAACAAGAAAAAAAAAGGGAAAAAGAAATCCAAGGATATAGAGAAATCCTCCTCCCTTAAATCCTCAGCTGGCCTCTTCTATTCCCCCAGATGTAGGAGCTTCTCATACAGTAACTGATCCTATCCCTCTGGAGGACCTTTCCTCTCCAATGGCCTCTCTAGTAGAACTCCACAATCCCTTCTCAGTTCTGGATAAATCTATTCAAGTAACTTTTATAGAAGATATCACGGAGTCCCCCCCAATCTTATCCCCAAAAACCTCCCTACAACAGCTTCTTGGCTGATATTTCCAATAACCTTTCTATATACCTCTGTATCCAGATTGAGCCATCTTCCCCTTCCAATCAATCAATAGACCTAGCTTCAAAAGCAGCCCCCTCATCCCTAATCTGGTCTCCCTCCTCTGCTGACTTGGCCTTTGCTGCCCAACCTTTAAAGAAGAACAAGAAACAAAAAGGGAAAAAGAAATCCAAGGCTATAGAGAAATCCTCCCTTAAATCCTCAGCTGGCCTCCTTCCATGTACTCACCTCCATGTTTAAAACTCGGTTTTGGAACTGCAGGGGAATTGCAAACTCCCCAACTTCTAAGACCCTTATCTTCTTAGTTAAATCTCATTCCCCTCACATCATCTTTCTCTTAGAGCCTAAATCAGCCAACGTCAATCCCTTGTCCCAAAAACTAGAAATGCTTGGCTTCTCCTCTTTTCTATCCAATTCCCCTTATCCTGCAGATAGCCCATCCATCTGGTGCTTCATCAAAGCCTCCCCCAACTACTCCCCTACTCTAGTAGGCTTCTCTGCTCAACATCTCACTATTTCCATGTCTTCTTCGTCTAATTGCCCTACCACCTTTATCACTGGCATTTATGCCTCTACCTTCTCCACTCAAAGGAGATCCCTATGGCAGTATGTTTGCTCCCCTCCCTTTTCTAACCACCACCCTTCGGCTGTTATTGGGGACTTCAATGCAGTATCTTCAGCAGCTGAAAAGTTTAGTATCCACCCTATCAACTCTATGGCAACCTCTGAATTCAACAACATGATGGCTTCCTCAGGCCTTCAGGACATTGGTTTTACAGGCAATAACTTCACCTGGTCAAATAACAGACAAGGCAGATCCTACATTGCTGCTAGGCTTGACCGTTCCCTCATCAATCAAGGTTGGTCCTTCTCCTTCCCGGATGGTCTTCTCCAGCACTTAGTCAGGCAAAATTCTTACCATAGCCCCATCCTGCTATCTAGCCGTCCCCCTATGGAAGTTAGATATATTCCCTTCAAGTTTGAGGAAATGTGGACTTGCCACCCTTCTTTTAAAGACCTGGTAGCTTTTATTTGGAACCACCCTGTCCATGGCAACCCGCAATTCATCCTTAGTCAGAAGCTCAAATCTCTCGAGCAAAATCTGAAGTTCTGGAATTAGGATGTGTTCGGCTCCCTCAAGTCTAATATAGCAACAGTTGAATCCAACATTCTTCAATTACAACATAGCATGGACCTAAAGCCCCTGGAATCCACCAATACTACTCTCAGCCTTGCTAGATGTTCTCTTCAAAATCTGCTTCAAGTCGAAGAAATCCATTGGAAGCAGAAATCTAGGATTAATTGGTTGCAGGAAGGTGATAGAAATACCAGATTTTTTCACATGGCTGCCAAAATCAAGGGCTCCAAGAATCGTATTGACAAAGTGGAGTATCAAGGCAACTCTCTTGACAAGCTTTCTCATATTAAAGATGTTGTTGATTTCTTCTCTGCTATTTATCAGCCTTCCCCTTCTCATATGGGCCCCCAGCTTTTCCAAGTGACCTGCAACAGAGTTTCTCCTATCCAAAACTCTATTCTGTAAGTTGTCCCCTCCAGTGAAGAAATATGAGCTTCGGTCTTCAGCCTCAAGAAATCTAGCACTCCTAGTTCGGATGGGTTCTCTGGCAGCTTCTTCTGCAGCTGTTGGGACATTGTTGGCATGACAGTAATAGATGTTGTTAAGAATTTTTTTCACAACTAAAAAGCTCCTCAAGGCGTCCAACTCTTTCTTTATCTCTCTGATTCCCAAAGTGGCAGCTCTTTCTTCCTTTGGTGATTATCGTCCTATCAGCCTTCTCAACTTCTCCTACAAAGTTATCTCTAAGATCTTAGCCTCCAGAATGACTGCTGTCCTACCTGACATCATTTCCCTTCATCAGGTGGCCTTTTTAAAAGGAAGAATAATTCAAGATCACATTGCCCTAGCCCATGAGCTACCTCAGAACCTTCAAAAGGGAGCAAAAGGCAAAGGTATTTGCATGAAGCTGGATATTTCTAAAGCTCTTGATAAATTGAGTTGGCCTTTCCTTTTCCAAGCTCTGGACTTTTTTGGCTTTAGAAAAGAATGGACTTCCCTTATCAAGGCTTGCATATGCTCTGCAAAAGCCTCTGTCCTTATCAACAGAGAACCGGTTGGATACTTTGAAGTGGGGAGTGGGCTCAGGCAGGGAGACCCTTTATCCCCATTTCTTTTTATCTTAGTGCAAGAAATTCTAAGCTTGAACATTAGCAATTTAGTTTCTCAAAAGCTTCTATCTCCAATCTACAGAGCCCCTGCTGTTCCTTCTATATGTCACTTGATGTTTGCTGATGACATTTTTCTGTTCTTCCAAGCTATCCTCAAAGTATCAATTCTATCAAGGGTGTCCTGGGAGCCTACCAATTGGCAGCTGGTGGGAACTTCAACCTCAGGAATAGTAACGTCCTTTTTCGCAACAGTAGACAGTCCTTCAAAGCCAGAACCTTGAGATCCTTAGGCATCTCTCAGGCCTTCTTCCCTACTAAGTACCTGGGAGTCCCCCTATTCATTGGCAGCCCCAAGGCTCAGTAGTTTGAGAGTTTAAAGGATTCTTTCAGGCAAAGGCTCGCTAGTTGGAAGAGGAATTTACTTTCATTTGCAGGGAGAGTCATCCTCGTCAAGCATGTGCTCCAAAGCCTTCCTATCCACATCCTTCTCGTGCTTCCTCTTCCAAGCTCGGTCTGCACCTTCTTGGAAAGATGGATGAGAAACTTTCTCTGGTCTGGGGGCCCGGTTCAAGTCAAGAGGAGCCTCCTTAATTGGTATTCAGTCTGTCATCCAAAGTCTGAAGGTGGGCTGGGTCTTCGTCGCATAAAGGACCTGATTTTGGCCAATTCGATCAGATTGGGCCGGGTTGCCTTCTCCTCCTCGCCCCTGTGGGCGAGCTGGTTCAAAGCCAAATATTATAAAGGCTTTTCCCCTTGGCACCGTTCCTCCCTTATATTCTCTGGTTCTTGCATTTGGAGGTCGATCAAGAGAAGGTCGCCTCTCATTTTCCAAAATAGTTATTGGATTTTGGGAAATGGCAAAAGCACTAGTTTCTGGTACGATAAATGGCATGGTCCCGTCTCTTTGGCGCAGATTTATCCAGAGGTTGTTTTTCCTAGCTATGATTCTGTGAACGAGTTCTTCTCTAATAGCCAGAAGCTCCCCGGTCTCCACCTTCCTCAGTTGGTGAATTCGTTCTCTGCCTCTCTCCTATCTTCCTTCTCCCTTGTTGAAGAGCCAGATAAGTTGCGGTGGTCCAACTCCAACTCTAGTTATCTCTCTTTTGCAACAGCTTGGGAGCTCATCAGATCTCGAAACACTCCCTGTGTTTGGTCCAAGTTTGCATGGAACAGCCTCTTAAAGCCTACCATAGCTTGTTTTGCTTGGAAGTTGTTCCTCAACAAACTCCCCCACCAATGCATGGGCCCAATCGGTTGGAGTTCATTTAGCTTCTTCATGTTATCTCTGTGGCAGGCATTAGGAATCAGCTTACTTCATGTTCTTCCTCTGCCCTTTCGCCTCTTCCTTCTGGGCCTAGCTTGAAGCTAAAGGGAATTTCTAATTTCTCCCTCTCAACTCTGTCTCTTCCAAATGGGAGTCTTTCTCTACCAACTCCTGCTCTACAACCAAGAAGGGTCTGAGTGCTCTCTTCATCATTGTCATCTTCAGCATTTGGAAGGTCAAGAATTAGGCTCTCTTTTCTAACAAAATCCCCTCTCTGGACTCTGCTGTCTCTTTCTCCTTGAAGGATACTTCATTCTCTCTAAGTAGATTCAATTCATCTTTCTCTAGTGCTACTTTAACCTCTTTCTTCCTTCTCTGTAACCAGCTCTATCCTAATATGAGATAGAGCTCTACTTTTTCTGTCTTTTCTTTTGTTGTTCTTTTCTTGTTTCTGTTTTTTCTAGGTTTTGTTGTTAGGTTCAATTGGTCACGGAGAAGGGGGTGAATCAGTGACTGTCCTTTATCTGAAACCGTTCTTCATTGTAGATTCTTCAAAAGAAAGCACACTGCACTTTTCTCAAAACCAGCACACTACTATTTCAGAAATTTCCCCTCACTACACAGCAGTTGTTGCTCTGCACTCCTTCTTTCATACACTGCACGTCAGTCCATAAAAAAAGCAACCAGCCCACTGTTGCAGAGAAACTCCAAAGAGGCAAAAAACCAGCACGTCTTTTCCTGTTGTTTTCTTTTTCTTAACATTCAGTTTTCAAAGCTCATATCTCAGATCCTAAAAAGTTGGATCTCTAGCCAAAAGGAGAAGTTGCTAACAATTTAAAAAGGATAGGAAACTATCTTGTTGACTTTCTTGCCATACAAAGAACCCAGCCGGCAATTCTTCGTATGGACTGGGCTGACCTCCTATTTTGAGTCTGATGAATCTGATCGGCCATCTGTTGATTACATTCCAACATATAATGGGACCCACAACAAAGTAAGAAAAAGAAAAAGAATTAATCTCGCAATGCAGAAAAAAACTGCAGAATTTGTCTCCACTAGAAAATTCATAACTTCCTCTTCTGAACTTCAAACGACATGATTCTTGAGCCAAATGAAATATTTATCAGAGGGCTACAACTTTCATGTTTTGAGATTTAACCCAGATTGAATGGAAAGTAGAGTAAAATCACCTTGAAGCTAACTGGTCACAGAAAAACAGCAACCTGAGTGTAGCAGAGTTGTCCCGCTATCCGGGCCATAACTTTAAAACCTGAAGCCAAATTGATAAGTCCACAAAAATAGGTCATTAAGTCTTCATTTCATTAGCATTTGTGGACTTAATTAGGTTTAATTGCATAGAATTACATTTAGTTTCATGATTAAATGCATTTGAGGATATTTTTGGAGAAATGGTCAAAATTGGTCAAAATTCATTGAATTGCATGGCTTTTTGAAATTAAGTTTTTCTCATCTCATTTATCACTCCAAACTTAGGCTTTTGGTTTCATCAATGCATATCTTGCTATTTTTGGCACCATGTGCTATTTTTGGAAAGTTGGTCATTTTGGTGCATCACTAGGAATGTAGGGTCTCATACATGGTTCATAATTATTTTCTTACATATGATTAATGTTAAAATTGCCTCTTTCAATTTGTAGGAGAAATCAACATGGGACCTACATTGATGAAATTTGAGAAGAGAGAAGTCAAATAAGCAAGCAAAGAGAGAGTCCAAGCATGCTTGGAAGTCCAACATGGGCCCCACACACCCCATTGCATGCCAACATAGAAGCTTCCATTTTTGCACAATTATTCCCGGATTTTTCAGGGGCAGCAACTTAAAATGGCCATACTCTCAAACCGAGTGTCGAATTGGCGCAATCTAGCCACCGTTGGAAAGCTCTTTTTGAATAGATATCCGTAGAGCCCAAGATTACCTAAATCAGAGCTATATTGAGGGAGATATGACCTCAGGAAGTTGTCTGCTACAGTTTTAGGAGGGAATTGCAAGAAATCTCAATATTTGGGAAGTTAATTCCATTTACATCATCATGCAATTTTTAGAGATATTCTTGGAATTGTACAAGGAAAGTGTATGCATCAAGAAACATAATAAGGCAAGGAGATCTCTCAAATTTAAAAGTCTTTCCAAAGAAAGAAGTTAGCTTGGAGAACAAGAAAGAATCCCTACAAATAAGGAAAAAAGAGACCTAAAAGGATGGTAGTTCTTTACTAAAAGGAGTTTGCAAAAAGCATAAAAGGAGGCATGATGGAGACCCATAACATTTCCATACGTCCAAGGCTCTCCCTCTCTCCTATTCCTTTCTCTTTCTCTTCCTTTCTTCTTTTCCATTAGTTTATTTTTATTTTTGGTAGCCTTGGGCCATGTCCAAGATTTTATTTTGAAGGAGAAAATTTGTGAAGGAGAAGTTGTAAAGATGCAATTTTTAATGATAAATCAAGAAGTACTCTTTGCAATGGTGGGCTAATTTTCTTGATTAGAGTTATGGATGAAGGTAAGTAATTGCCATTTTATTTGTTTAGTAATTCTAATTTGTGTTCCATGATTATGTGCTTAATGATTAATAGGCTTGTCTTCGTGCCCTAGGTAAATCTCTATTTTTATTTCTAAAATAAAATTTAGTTTTTGACTACTCATGCTTAGGTTTGATAGGCCATGCTTAGGATTTAGATCTTTTGATGGTTTATGCTTACTTTTGATGGGTGATGCTTAAATTATTTTTATTCTTTTATGAGATGAAGGAAGTCTTGCGTTTTGAATTTTTATAATTAAAAGGGGATTTTAAAAGTTAGATTTTCCAAACTAAAAACATTGATTTGTCTTTGATTTGAAGTAAAAATTGGAACAAGTTAGGATTACTTGATAAATAATTGGAGGATGCTTATTGGATTCCTATGCTCTAATCACCTTCATTAATTGGTAGATTTCGAATTTCTAAATTAGTTGCTTATTTTTTTATCTAAGATTTCAAAACTTTTCTTAATTGTTAGTTAATTAGTTTTCTTAATTTAAAAGTTTCTTTAACTAGCTCTCTGTGGGTTCGACCCGTTCTTGCCACTGTCTCATCTAGACACCCGTGCACTTGCGGTATTTTATGATTGATATTGATCACATCAAGTTTTTGGACCTGATTCCAAAAAAAAAAAAAAAAAATCAAGCCCTCTCACTGATGCACAAAAGTCATGTTGACCACTTTTTAATTCAGATGTTGGATGTGAAGATATAAGCATAACAACATGCTTAACTGACATGACCTGAACATGCAATTGCCTAGTTTCACTTTGAATGCTTGCAACGTTCATCATACTGCTTTCCAACACCATACCAACACCCTACGTTTGACAACAATTACTAACTAAAAAAAATGGCCAACAATCTCCCCCTTTGGAATTGTTGTCAACACCTACGGACTTGGAGAAGAAAAGAAATCTCATTTGACTCCCCCTGTCACCAAACCTTCTCAGCCCACTCCTCTGGAGTTCTTTAACAATCATATCCATTCTGCAAAACATACATACATACATACATACATATCTCCCCCTTTGACAACAATAACAAAGGGAGATGTCTCGGAGGGGAGTGAAAAGTTCTACAACAATATGACCGCACTCCCCCTGTCTCCAATCCTCCCTACTTCTTTGGAGAAGAAATAACCCCCAATTTCATCCGGAGGTATTCAAAGACTTCTTTCGGTAAAGGCTTTGTGAAAATATCTGCAACTTGTTCTGTAGTCGGAACATACTCTAACTTCACCTCTCCATCATTCACCTTGTCCTTCAGGAAGTGGTATCTGATGGCAATATGTTTGGTTCTGCTATGCTGAACTGGATTCTTTGATATGTTAATGGCGCTTTTATTATCACACAAAATAGGAATAGCCTTAACCAACTGAATTCCCAAATCCTTTAGCATCTGTCGCATCCAAAGAACTTGTGTGCAGCAAGTTGTTGCAGCAATATATTCAGTTTCCGCTGTAGACAAGGAAACTGAATCTTGTTTCTTACTGTGCCAGGCTACCAACTTGTCACCTAAGTAGAATGCACCTCCACTGGTGCTCTTCCTATCATCTACACATCCTGCCCAATCTTCATCTGAGTAGGCTATTAAGGTGAAGTCCTTTCCTCGTGGATACCATAAACCATATTCCGCGGTGCCTTTGATGTACCGGAAGATCCTCTTCACTGCTGTTACATTGTTTCCCTTGGATATGCCTGAAATCTAGCAACCATACACACAGCTTATAGAATGTCCGGCCTAATAGCTGTCAGGTACAGTAGACTTCCAATCATGGATCTGTACATTGTGTGATCAACAGTCGCTCACTCATCATTTTTACTCAACTTGCAGCTCATTGTCATGGGTGTGCTGCAAGGTTTTGAGTCTTCCATGTTAAACTTCTTTAACATCTCCTTGACATACTTTACATGTGAGATAAACATGCCACTCTTTATTTGGTTAACCTGGAGGCCAAGAAAGAACGAGAGCTCCCCAATCATGGACATTTCAAACTCAGTCCTCATCTTCTCTGCAAACTCTGTACACAATTCATCTTTGTTGCCAGCGAAGATGATGTCATCCACATACACTACCACAACTACTTGAGTTCCTTCTTCTGTCCTCACATATAGGTTGTTGTCTACAACACCCTTTTTGTACCCAAGTTGTTGTAGATAGGCATCCAGTCGAGAGCACCATGCCCTTGGTGCTTGCTTTAGGCCATAGAGAGCCTTTTTCAGTCTACATACCATATTCGAATCGTCTCCCAACTGAAATCCATCTGGTTGCTCTATATATACTTCTTCCTCCAAGTTGCCATTCAGAAAAGCTGACTTGACATCCATTTGGTAGACTTTGAAGCTCTTATATACTGCCAAAGCTAGAAGCATCCGAATAGCCTCAAGTCAAGCCATAGGTGCAAATGTTTCTTCAAAATCTATCCCTTCAACTTGTACATAGCCTTTACAAACAAGTCTAGCTTTGTTCCTCACTACTTGTCCTTCCTCATTCAACTTATTTCTGAAAACCCACTTGGTACCAATGACATTTTTGTTCTTTGGTCTAGGTACAAGTTTCCAAGTTTTGTTTTTCTCAATCTGATCCAACTCTTCATGCATTGCCCCGACCCAACTGTCATCTTTATTTGCTTTTGCAACAGTCTTGGGTTCAACTATGGACAAAAGAGAGAATAAACTGGTTTTCATCCTCCTAGTTTGTACTCCAACTTGTGGATCTCCAATGATATCAGTTTCGTTAATTCCGTGATAATTATGCCATCTATCATTTTCTTTCTTCTCCTTTGAGTTATCGTCCAACTTTCCTTCCTTTTGACTAGGCAAGTCTTCAATCTCTTGATCAGGATTGTCATACATTGGATACTCAATCTCCTGAATATTCTTTGGAAGTCTTTTGTTTTCATCAAACTTAACATCTGCACTCTCGACTATTTTCTGAAGCCTTTTTTTGAAGCACTTGTAGGCCTTGCTTCTCGTAGAATAGCCTAGGAAGATGCCTTCATCTGCACGATCATCAAACTTCCCAATATTTTGATCCAACCTTTTTATGAAGCACTTACTGTCGAATACCTTAAAGTACTTAACCGATGCTCTCTTGCCAAACCATAGTTCATAGGAAGTCTTGTTGGTGTGTGCTCTAAGCATGCATCTGTTCTGAATGTGTACGGCAGTGTGAACTGCTTCTCTCCAAAATCCATCTGCGAGCTTGCTCTCTGTCAACATGGTTCTGGCCATTTCCTGCACTGTCCTGTTCTTCCTCTCAACCACACCATTTTGCTGAGGTGTGCGAGCTGCAGAAAATTGCCTACGAATCCCATGTTCCTGACAATACTCCTCAAACTCATCTGAAGTAAACTCTCCTCCTCGATCTGACCTCAACACCTTGATTCTCCTGCCAGTCTGATTTTCAACCTGTTTTCTAAAGATCTTGAACATATTCAATGCTTCATCCTTGTTCTTCAGAAACATAATCCAAGTCATGCGAGAGTAATCATCGATGAACAATATGAAGTACTTGTCTTCGCTTAAACTTAGAGTCCTCATCGGGCCACATAAGTCCGTGTGTACTAGCTCTAAAGGCTTGCTTGTTTTGTACTCTTTTGACTTGAAAGAAGCTCTAGTCAGCTTCCCTTCTGACATGCATCACAAACACTGTCTTCAGCTTTCCCGATGTAAGGTATGTCCCGAACTGCCTTCTTGGAGCATATATTAGACAAATTCTTAAAGCTTATGTGCCCAAGTCTCCTATGCCGCAACCAACTTTCACCTTCCCTCCCTAGCATGCATGAACTCACCATAGTTTCGAAGAGAATATATAAGTTGCCTGAAGTCCTTATACCAACTGCCACAACCTTTCCATTGTTGTCTGTGATCTCACAGCCATGTTTGTTGAAGAAAATGCCATGTCCTCTATCGCATATCTGACTGACACTCAACAAGTTGTGTTTCAACCCATCAACAAACAACACTTATTCGGATCTGATTTTTCCATCAATTATTCTTACCAAACCTTTCCCAACAATCTTAGCTCCATCATTATTTCTGAATTTCACAGATCCTCCATCATACTGCTGTAGCTTGGAGAACTTACTCTTGTCACCAGTCATATGACTAGAGCATCCACTATCTAGAATCCATGGAGTCGACTTTCCCTGTGCTTTGAAGGCTGTCTGTACTATCAAGGAATTAGCCTTGTCTTTCTGTTCTTTCCTTTTCCAAACCTTCTTAACTGATTTAGTAGACTTAATTATCTATTTCAACATCAGTCAACTCAGCAGTCTTAGGAGCCCTCTGTTCATATGTAATAGCATTTGCTTTTTGAAATTGTACATGTCTTTGATTAGGGGCATATGCATATATACAATTTCTAGCTAGATGCCCAAAATTATGACAAATAAAGCATTCTACAGGATACATCATAAGGGCATCAAAAGGGTTCCTATTTACAAAGTTTCTAGGCCTCAAGTTAAATTTACAGATCATCATTTTATGTCCATATGTATTGCATTGGAAACAGTAACCATGGAAGTGAGAAATTGACCTGAAGTTTGTAGACTGTATCCGCATAGGAGGCCTGAAGTTTTGCTGCTGTGGCATCTTCTTTGGTGGAGCAAGTTTCCTTTTAGGCTTTTGAGTTTGTGGTATTACTTTTGGAGGAGTTACTTTCACAGGTATCTGCTTAGTTTTCTGAGGTGCTTCTTTAACTTGTTTTGAAGAAGACTCTCCCTCATACCCAAGACCAAATTTTAGATGAGGAGGCCTTTGAGCACTGAGAATCTCATTCAATTTGGAGGACCCTTGATAAGCATTTAGCTTCTGTGAGAACTTCTCCAGCTGTATTTTCAAACCAGTCACCTCCTCCTCTAACTTATCATTTTCTTCAATCTTCAAAACTACCTGTGCCTCAAGTTCTTCATGTATCCTCTTGCTTTCCTCCAATTCCACTTTCAATGTTACAACCATCTCCTCTGCATCAACTAGCCTTTTTAAAGTTTTCTTATGCTTCTTCCTTTCAACAGATAGTTCCTCAAGTGCAGCCAACAACTCTCCTTCCAAGTTAATTTTAGCATCTTCATCATCACTTGATGATTTTCCCTTTTCAGACTTGTGATTTTCATCTTGTTCATCAAGCGTGACCATAAAAAGAGCCTATGTTGCATCATTCCCAATGTTGTCAGAATTATCATCCGAAGAGCTGGCCATTTTCTTCGACATTAGACTTTTAGATTTCCCTTTCTTAGAACGATAGTTTTTCTTGAAGCTTTTCTTCCTAGGTATTTCATCATCATCTTCTTCTTTGTCCTTATGAGGACACTTTGCAGCAAAGTGACCTACATCTCCACAGTTAAAACACTTGAAAGGCAGCTTCCCTTTATATTTACCCTGACCCTTGTTCAATTTTCGGACGAAGTTAGCCGTTAGTTCATCATCTGGATCATCTGAATCATCTTTATCTGACTTAACTACTTCCTTAGCCTTATTCTTTGCATTGAAAGCAGCTTCCCTATCAGAAGATTTGGGCTTCCCTATCCTCATCTCATATGCTGTCAGTGAACCCTGTAGTTCATCCATGCTGAAGACGTCTAGATCTTTGGCCTCTTCGATGGTGGCAGCTTTGGCATCATATCTGGCATGAAGAGTTCTCAGAATTTTTTTTTAACAATAGATTCTTCTTTTAGCTCTTCACCAAGCCCTCTAATAGAGTTCACAACTTCATTGACTCTCGGTAGATATGAATCAATGGTCTCACTGTCGGTCATTTTCAAACTCTCAAATTGGGCTCACTAAGTTTGCAGTTTTGCCTCTTTTATTTTCTTGTCTCCCTCATGAATACTCTGCAGCTTATCCCATATCTCCTTTGAGGTCTTGCAGGACATGACCTTGACAAGTTCGCTGTCTGATAGTCCACACATCAAAGCATTCCTTGCCTTTGAGTCATTCTCAAATAACTTCTTATCTGCAGCATCTGTAGGATCATTAGAACCCTTATAGCCTTTCTTCACACTATTCTAGACATCTAGTCCTAATAAACACAGATACGCCTGCATTCTAATTTTCCAGAAGGCATAGTTTGTGCCGTCCACTACAAGAAAAACCACTTTTAGCGGGGGCCGGTGGCCGCCGCTAAAACTAAATTAAGCGCCGGTAATACTTATAGTGGCGGCCACGTCAGCCGCTGCTCGTCGACGGTATACAAACCGTGGGTGTTACTTTTAGCGGCGGTAAAGTGGCCGCCGCTGGATTTTTATTGCGGCGCTTTCGACTGCCGGTAAAAGGTTCACACATGCATAATAAATGACGAATTGATATTATTGTGGGGGTCTCCGGCCGCCGGTAAAGGTTAGTGAAACGCCGCTGAAGCATAATTAAGAGTTATACTAGCAGTCAATTAGCCGCCGCTAAAGTGTAAATGAAACGCAGGGTAAGACTTATAGCGGCGGTCAACTCTGGCCCCGCTATAAGTCTTTTTTTTAAAAAAAAACAGAAAAAAAATTTTATAAAAATTTATTTTGTATTACATTTTTAGCAACCTATTCTTACATAAACCTGTTTAAGACAATACAACCAAAGTCTACAAAAAATAATGAAGAATCCTATTATTAATAATTTAATTTATACACTCTATTCCTGACATATGCAAATGAAACAAGACCCATCAACTTCTTATTGTCTACTTAAATGACGAATGAGATTCTAATACAAGATATCATTTTGAACAACTACTCACTACATGGGACCTTCTTGCCCACTTTCATAATAGTTGTAGATTTGCTGCTAACAGCTACACCCAAACCAAGATCCATTTTTTGTCTATTTCTTCATTGAAGAGACTTCCAGTCCTTATTACTCGTCCTATCACAGCAGTCATTAGGACAACATGCAACACCTGCAATTAATATTTTTAGACTTGAGTTAGCTAACGAAGTTTTGATTTATGCTTGAGTGCAGGAAGCATACAATTAACAAGAGTTAAAGCACTACATTATCAAATGAAAGGAGAGTTGGAACATATATCTAGATCCTGCAAAATATTGAATTGAAAAGAGAGAGAATGTCACCATCTCATTGTTGTAGCATCATCCCATCAATCTGAAATTGACTTAAAAAAGAAAAGTAAACAATTAAAAAAGAAAATTTTAAAAGAATGCATGTACAAGTCATTCAATGTACCTGGTAGATCCCATAATCCTATATTATTAAATGTGCTCCCATCCACTCCACATTTGTACTGAAATTGTTAGAAACTTAGAGTCGCGAAATAATATATACCTACGAAAAGCTTTCAAGCCAAAGGAAAGTAAAATAATGTAACTCAACGGAATACTATGATAAACTCAGTTGTCTGAAATTTGATGCAAAATGATCGAATTGTTATTTGATCAACTCTGCATTATAGCAGTCCCAAATGAGGAATAATGATAGTGAGGATTGCCACCAATATGTAGTCTTACCCAACTGCCAATACAATTTAATAAAGAAGCCAACAACTCAATTCCAAGCAACAATCATTCATAAACTATATTATACCCACATCTATAATTATCCAAAAGAATAAGAACTTTATCAAAAGTTATTCTTTAAACTAATAGTATTAGTAGTTACTCTATCATGAAATAAAAGTACTAATCAAAGAAATTAACTAAATCACCCATATGCTCCTCGATTATCCATCTGCTCCCTGTAAAAAGAAAAGAAAAGTAGACAATTGAGCTACCCTATTAAGAAAAAATACACATACAATTAGTAATAATACATAATAAATAAGTAAACTTGCCCCTTTGGAAGGATTTTGTTGTTGGCTAGGTATCTGCAGCATCATCTCCGCCATTTTAGCTCGCATCCACTCTTGTTGCCTTTCCATCTGTTCAAGATATGCACGCCTATCTTCTTCATGCTTCTTTTGCATTTCCTCCATTCGAGCATGCACGGTATTCAATTCAGCACGCATCTCCTCAAGGTTAGTCCTATATTGGGTTGACGTGTTGCCAAAGACTGAAGTTGGTGTTAAACCAAGCCCATATCCACGTATGCGACCATGCCGCTTTGGTCCCATAACCTTGCTATAGATGTCATCACTTATATATTTAGAAGGTCTTCCCTCTTGTGCTTCATTAATCTCTTGAAACTTTGACTACATTAAAAAGAATATAATTCGTGGAATTATTTACAAATTAAAATTGATTAAAGAAAAAGACATCTTACATACAATAATCTCTGCTGATTTTTCATCAACGGGTGTCCCATCCTTCCGTGTATGGGTTCGAATGAAGAGATCCGCTCGAGAAGGATTACTCCCATCAGTCCTACTTCGAGTCTATCCTTGTAGAAAGTTAAGTCCATAGCAAAGAGATATGTCAATGTAAATTTTAAAATACTAATTAAGTAATATAACAAACTAGTATACCTCTTCGTCTCTATAACAAGAAAAACTCTTTGTCCCCCCAGTATGTTTAATAATTTGGCAATTGCGATTGGCTTTATTTTTCTTGGATATATGCTACATATACAACAACAAGTGGGACCAATTAATAAACACAAGCAAAAGGGCCCATTGGGGGATTCTATGATTTTTTGATTTCATACCTGCACCTCCGGAGAGCCCCAATCACTACGTCAAAAGACCCAAAAAACGATAGTCATAGACTGTCATTTTTTAAAAAAACCACAGCTAAAGCTGTCGTTTTTTGTGTGTCGATTTGGAGTGTAGCTTTTCGAAAACGACAGTCCTCATATGTGGTTTTTTTTTTTGAAAAAACCACAGCCCAGCACTGTGGAAAATATAGTTTCGAATACGACATTCGTAGTCTGTCGTTTTTTGTGTCACGATTTGGAGTGTAGCGTTTGGGAAACGACAGTCCTCATATGTGGTTTTTATTTTAAAAAACCACAGCCCAGTGCTGTGGAAAATTTAGTTTCTAATACGACATTCATAGTCTGTCGTTTTTTTTAACTAAACTTTTGTTCATTTTGAGGTAAAATGACAGTCAACGGCTGTGGTTTTTTTTATTTTTCCTGAAAAAAAAATAAAATATTTCAAATGTTAAACCTATTTAGTATCAATAACAATCCATTTAAGCAATTCAAATCATATCCATCAACCATCTAAAAGTCAAACATCCACATATTAGTCATCCAAACAATACCCAAATAACAATATATATAATTTCATTTATCAAAAGCACATGTAGCCATATCATATCCAAGTATCAACCAAAACAATAGGCCAACAAAATCCATCATCCAACATTTACTCAAACTTATACCCTCAAAACATTTATCTAAAAGTAAAAATAGAAAACTAATAAAGTATGGTCCTAATTATAGGCCAATCAAGCACATCTCCTAGCATGACATCTGCTAACTTCCGTTCCCCGTCGAACAAGTCAACATTCCCATCAACAATCTCATCTAACACAATCCTATAGAAACCTGCCTCCGGTAACTCCGTACCCTGTAGTCTTCCATAAGCAATTATGTTTTTCTTTGTCATGTGCTGCAACTTACACAAAGATGGGCCTCTTGTGTGTGTGATTGTTTGGTCCAAGTGTGCAGCTAGACTCTGAGAACTTTGGCTCCCCTGCATACATCATTAGGAACACATTGATTTTTATTTTATCAATGTAGACATTTCATTACGTTTAAGGAATCTACTATATATTAATACCTGAGAAGAGCTTCCACGTTCGGTAGAAGGCCGCATTTGTGTATTTGCTTGAGATAGGGACGCAAACATCGCCTCCATGTCACGCCTTAGATCCCTAGACTCCACTTGCAGTAGTCGTCTCTCCAAATTATCCACTTGAGATTGTAGGATAACTTGCGATTCTTGTTCCTTTTGTAATTGTTGACACCAAAAATGTCACTTTGCCTCTTCAACATCAAGAAAGCTGCATGAAGTCGCAACCTGCCATAAATAGGCAATGCAACTTCTCAAAAAATCAAATCTTATCAGAATCAAACAAAAACTGCAAGATCCTTCAAGATAGCCAAGAGAAGAGTACATATGAAGTTTCGGGCCATTTCAGAATCATTTGGCCTAACTTCGCTTCTCCGACAGCTAAAATGGCGCTCCCGGCGGCGACATCATCGGAGACGTCAAAACTTCGATCAGAGCCTACAGATGACTCCAGCATGTCTCAAAAGGGCTCCATGCCAAATTTCAAGTCAAACCGACAACGTTTGACCCTCCATCAATGCTCGAGCAGCAAAATCAAGCCTCCCGGCGGCGGAAACCACCGGAGCCTTCGCTCATCAAACCAAGTGCATGAGTGGCTTCAACATGCTTCCAAAAGGCTGCACGTCAAATTTCAGGTCATTCCGAAAACGTTTGACCAGGTTTCGATGCTCCGAGAGAAAATCAAGCCTACCGGCGGCAGAGTAACCCGGGACCATGACATCCAAAACGGAGCCCATGGAACGTCTCAAAATGACTCCGATAGGCTCCCCGTCAAATTTCAGGTCAATCGGACATCGTTTGACCGCACATCAAAGCTCGGCATTTTCCCCGCAGCAAAATCAAGTGAAGCATCGACGGGACCCCAAACGGCTTCAAAACTCAAACAAAAGCCTATGGTTGGTCTTATTTATTGCTCAGGAGGCTTCACCTCAAATTTCAGGTCATTCCGACATCGTTTGACCAAGTTTCGACTTCTGGCGGAAAATCAGCAGCTCTACGCGACAAAGTCTTCGGCTTTCCCGGAAAATTAGAAACTTTGCACTCTAAAAATGCAAGAATTCTCATCAAGTTTTCTACAGGGAAATCAAGCCAATAAATGAGAAGAAATGTCAAGAAAAATACAGAAGAAAACGGCGACGAAAAAGACCTCAAAACGACCGCAAAACGGGCTCCGAAGGGGAAAAATCCCCCAGGGTCGCAGACCCCTGCGACCATGGCCCATGGTCGCAGGCCCCTGCGACCATGGCCCATGGTCGCCGGTCCATGGTCGCCGGCGACCATGGAGGTCCGGGTCACCGGATTTTCCGCCGGTGACCCGTTTTTTCCGTCTTTTTTCGCGTTTCGCGCACTTTGGCCCCTGTGGTTTCCTGAAAATGTGATTTTTAGTGCTTGAAATTGACTCATATCCGACGACATCCGTCAAAATCACGGGTCAACCTCCAAAAGCATAAAATCATCAGTGATCGCTCCAAGATCGCCAACCGGCTGACCAAGAAAGTGCACTTTCTGTCCGACCGATCGTGAAATCGACAAGACAGATGTCACCGGCCCGCTCTTAGCTATCAATGTCTGAAGTTACATGTTCATCCGATGTCGATCAGCATGTAGATCCATCGATGATCATCGCCAGAAGAATTCCAGAAGACACGGCATGGCCCGCGACTCTTCGACTGCTCGGCGACCAATTAATGTGGTTAATTGACTAGCTTTATTGCAGTCATTAATTCATTTCTTTGGACGGCCCAATCAGAAGCAAGCATTTGGGAGTTACAAGTCAATTGATTCATGGCATTTAAACCATGAAACTCCTCCCATTATGGTAATTAAGGTGATTAAAAGCCCTTAATCTCCATCGGCCAATCAGATTCAAGGAAAAAGGAGTTACAAAATCAAGAAATAAATCTTGTAACTCCTCCCATTAAAGCCATTAAGGCTCATAAACCCTCCTAAATGGCTACCAAAGGCCTATAAATAGGAGAGCATTCCATTGAAATGGAGATCGGAAAAAGATCGGGAAGAGATCGAAAAAAGATCGGAAAAAAGAGGAGAAAATCAGAAGATCAGAAAAAAAGGGATCAGAAAGAATCCAGAGAAAGAAAAAAGAGAGAAAACTCTGCTGAAGTTCTGCACCGGCCACCACTACAAGGTGACAAAAGTCCCTCGGGGGGCACCCCCCCAAGGTCCTTGCCTTCTCCTGCTGCCTCCAATGGCTTAGACGTGGCTTTTCAGCCCGTCTACTTAGCTTTTTATTGGACATAGGACCTTCTCTTGGTCTTTGTCCTCTAAAAATCTGAGGTTATAGCCAAGCCAAGCGAATCAAGAGCATCTTCTGTTCTCATCTGCATGGATGATGGCGAAGCCCATACATGGCTTGCGACCGTCAATCTGAACGAGTCCCCCACAATCTCCTGAAAAGTTAGATCTTCCTTTTCTTGCTTTTCATTGTAGTTTGTATTTTTCTAAAAGAGACAAAAATCACAACTCTTGTCTTTCATTATTGATGAGAATTGTAAATCGGCTATAAACGCCAAAATCGGCTATAAATGCCAAACAAAATCGCCTTTCACGGCAAACCAATAAAATGTCTCTTTTCTTAAATATTTGTGCAATGGAAAACTTGAAAGAAGTTGATTTCCTTTTTACTTGCGAAGGTTGATCTCCGGATTACCACTTGCAATTCCAAGTAAAATAGAAAATCTGGCACACCCACACAAAAGAAATGTTGATGCACGCTTCAGGGCCCGCCAGGGCGCGAAAGGGCCGGACCCGACGGACTCCCACGTTCCGCCGACCCCGGTAGCCGCCCCAGCGGGCGCCTCGGAGCGCGTTCCATCAAGCTGGCACACCCGGTGGGACTCGTTCATTTGAGAACACGGTGCTCGGAAATGAAATATTTGCATATCATACTTTTTGCTCTATGCTTATACTTCTTTTCCGGATTCCTTGGCTACTTTCTAGCTGGTAGCCTATGTTGGATTTTGCATCCTAAAAAAAAATGAGATGGGATTTTTTGGAAATTTCTATTTCTTTGAGTTTGTTTCCATTCTTTCTCTTTTCAAAAAACAAAAATCAGTTTTCTTAGTTTGAATTCAAAATTGAGAAACTTTGATCCTATCCTATCGTTCTTTGGCGCTTGCAGAAATGTTGAGCCCGTTCGACTAAGGTTTTGGACCATCGTTTCTCTTCGATGAGTTCATTAGAGATTTCAAAAAAAAAATATTAAAAAAAAATAAAAATAAAAAAAATCAGTTTTCTTAGTTTGAATTCAAAATTGAGAAACTTTGATCCTATCCTATCGTTCTTTGGTGCTTGCAGAAATGTTGAGCCCGTTCGACTAAGGTTTTGGACCATCGTTTCTCTTCGATGAGTTCATTAGAGATTTCAAAAAAAAAATATTAAAAAAAAATAAAAATAAAAAAAAATCAGTTTTCTTAGTTTGAATTCAAAATTGAGAAACTTTGATCCTATCCTATCGTTCTTTGGTGCTTGCAGAAATGTTGAGCCCGTTCGACTAAGGTTTTGGGCCATCGTTTCTCTTCGATGAGTTCATTAGAGATTTCAAAAAAAAAAATATTAAAAAAAAATAAAATAAAAAAAAATTAGTTTTCTTAGTTTGGATTCAAAATTGAGAAACTTTGTTCCTATCCTATCGTTCTTTGGTGCTTGCAGAAATGTTGAGCCCGTTCGACTAAGGTTTTGGGCCATCGTTTCTCTTCGATGAGTCTATTTGGGATTTTTATAAAAAAAAAGGGACATAGACCACTAAGGTTAAACCAATTGCGTTCTTTGATCACGATTGATTCAAGAAAAGCCTTGTCCAGAGTGTGGAGACAGCTTGACTGTTTTAGGCAAGGGTCCTCCAAACGGGTTCATTAAGTAATCCTACCCTTACCTGGGGGCAATTCTATCAATTGAGGTTTCATAAGACCGGGTTAGGAGGCCTATGTGTACTCTCTCGTCTTTAAATCTTAAAAATAAAAAAAAAAAATCAAAAATAAAAAAAAAAGATTTTCAAAAAAAAAATCTAAAAAAAAAAAAAAAATCAAAATAAAAAAAAATAAAAAAAAAAATAAAAAAAAAGGATTTTCAAAAAAAATCTTAAACAAAAAAAAAAGATTTTTTTTAAAAAAAAAAAAAAATGAAAATCTTAAAAAAAAATCTTCAAAAAAAAACTCTCGTCATTTTAGATTCAGATCCGAGAAATTGTGGTTCCTTCCCTTCTGGGTACTGGTGCTCGCGGAAATCGCTGAGCCCGTATTCGGATCGGAATACCATCTGCTCTCTTTGATGAATCCAATCTTGACATTTCAAAAAAAAAAAGAGAATCCCATCTCGTGGATGCGATCTCCAACATTTGTGCATAGCAATACTGGTACGCCCTTTCAGGGTCTACTGTATCTGTGACCGGCACATTTGTAACTCCTACCTTATATTCTTCTTATTTCGAGCAAGCCCTGCTTCTCGATAAGTCGAATTTAGGTTTACAATTGCTTCTAGCAGTCACTGGAACGCTCATTCTGGGCTCACCATACTTGCTGTCAGAACAATTGTACCCTCTATGGCTTTTTGCCTTCCTCATATTGCTTGGGTTATGTCCCTTGAGCGATTTGAAAAGACAAAAGCATAGGAATTCCCATTTATGATCATTATATTCTTGTGATTACTAATGGATGTGGTCTTGTTTCAGAACTTTTTCGAAACTAACAATGGCAGCCTTAACCATTATCTTCGATGAGAACAAGCACCAACTCATGCTTCAACAGAAGCAAAGCACGCGCACCCATAAGCGCCCTGCCAGCTGCCGAAGCATCAACTCCCTCGGCAACTCTCTGAACTCCGGGTCGACCTCGACTCCCCGGACCATCGTCTTCGGGACACTGGGACCATTCCCACTTCCCGAAGAACAAGCTGCGCCTGCTAAAAAGCAGAAGATCGCCTCTCAACGTGTCACTCCCGTGACACCAAAGGCGAGCGCCCAAAAGCCCGAAGCCCGCGGCACCCCCGCGAAGCCTCGACCCACAAACAACCAGGTCTATCCCAAGACTTGGTCTCCAAGACCTTCCCCAAAACAAAGGAGGTCTCAAACATCCACCAAGCCAGCATACCTGGCCCCACTCAAGGAGAACCAGTTCTACCCTCTTGCCTACATGAAAGAGGAGAGACCCATCTCCAACTTGACTCCCAAGTCAACCCAGCATGAGCCGGCTTGTTCCTACAGGCCCAAAATCAGATCATGCATCACCAGGCCTCTCCAAGCACCTGCTAAGGCCTACACTCCTTCAGTTCGACCCTTCATCTCTACAGGGGCCGAACCCGAAAGGTTTAAAGCTTCGCTTCAACAGGCAAAGGACCGGGTCCGCATCCTGTCCTTGCCCAACCACAAAGAAGACAAGCTCGGCTGCTGCGCCCGAGGGAGCACATCCTTCATCGTCAGAGCCCAGCCGGAGCTGACCAAAGCTCAAATCGCTCGTCGAGCACGCCGCCGTGCGTCATATCGACAAAAGAGACTAGAGAAGCAAAGGACCCAGCCTCCTACACTTCAAGTCTCCCATAAATGGGTCGAAAAAGAAAGACCCGACCAAGTTGCTGCCGTCCATATGGTTGGAAAAACCAGAAGACGCCAAAAGTCAGCATCAAAAATCCATGTCCGACGTCCGGTGACCCGTAGCGTCACCGGGACACGAAGACATCCTGAAGAATCTCCTGACCCTTCAAGCCAAGGACAGGAGAGTAATCCTTCATCAAGCTCTTCATCAAAAAGAATGAGCCCCAGCTCGGTCACCAGGACGATTTCTTCGTTCGAATCCCGAGGGATGAACGTCTTGGCTACAAGTTCTGAGCCGCCACCTCAGAATCCACCTCGAGATGATGCGCTCACACGCATCCAGCAGTTGGAACAAGGCCAGCAGAGGATTGAAACTCTGATGGAAAACATTCTCCTTGTCGTCCAAAATCAGGTGAACAATGAGCCTCCTCCGAATCATAACAATAACGAGGAGAATTGTGAAGAAAATGAGTCACGCGCCCTTACCAAAAAGGACGTAGACAGTATCCTCGCCAAAGCTAAAGAAGAGGATATACTCAAAGAGCATGGGATCAAGCCACCATATCCTTTATGGATGGACTCGGTCCCGTTCCCCACAAAATTCAAACATCCTACTCTCCAAACATATACGGGGAAAGGATCGGCCAGACAGCACGTCATCCACTTCAAGATCTTGACGGGAGCTATCGCGGATCAAGATGCACTCAAGATTCGCCTCTTTGCAAGTACCCTAAAAGGTACGGCCTTCGATTGGTACTCCACTCTGCCGGAGAACTCCATTCAGAACTGGGCTATGCTGGAGACACGCTTCCTGACCCACTTCCAAGGTGAGGATCATCCTGTTACTATGGCTCAGCTCTGCAGCCTAAAACAGGGAGAGAATGAGTCAACTTATGACTTCATTCACAAGTGGAAAGCAATGGCGTACAAATGCTCAGATGTACTGCCACAAGCGTCGCTAGTTGACATCTGCCGAAACAACATGAGAGCTAAAATCCGCTCCATGATCATCGGCAACAAATCAAAGAACCTGGGGGAGCTCCTCGAAGCTTCCATGGAAGCTGAAACGGTGATCAAAGACCTCAACAGTCAGAAATCATCAAAGAAAGAGCCGACTGCTGTTGCAACCTCTAAACCAAAGAAGAAAGAGGTCCTCAATGTGCAAACCAAGTCAGCTCCTCAGCAGCCAAAGAAAGCTGAAAACAAAACTGCAGGTAAAAGGCCTGAACTCTCTGATGCCTTCAAAGAGCGAGTAGAAAAGAAATATCCGTTCGATGAAGACGTCGAAGAAATCTTTGAGGCTCTCCTAGCAAATGGCAAACTCATTTTGCCAGAGCCCAAAAGACCGGGAGACGTTGGCAAAACCAACGATCCTCGGTACTGTCCATACCACCAGATGGTTTCGCATCCTCTGAATCAATGCTTTATTGTGAGAGAGAAGATAAACGAGATGTGGAAAAACGGAGTCATCACCTTTGATAAAAACTATGGCCCCGCCTCCGTCAACATGGTGTCACGTGGACAAACACCAAAATCACCGAAGAAGAAGATCACTACTTCCTTCAATGTGATAAAAAGAATTCAAACGTCCGAAGTGTTGGTTCCTTTCCCGACACCAGACGGACAACCTATATGGGTACATCCCGATCTCCTGGAAGATGAAAATTGGGAGATCGTCAAAACAAAGCCAACAGCTCAACAGCGAAGGCAGGCTAGGAAACATCTCCTCAGGCTCAAACGGCAAGAGAAGACCCAGCCAAAACAAGCAGTCCCTGAAAAGGCAGAGGTCTCCTCTACCACTTCACTCGGGGCAACAGAAACGTCCCTTCCAGAGACTTCAAAGGGGGTAAGAAAACTCACTCTCAGTGATTTCATGCCACCTCAATTCAGAGAAGAAGCTATGCAGGGGGCATCATACTCTTGCAACTCGGTAATTGGATTCTCCATTGATGGATACGAGTCCAGCGACACCGACGATGGGTTCGAGCCCAACTACACCGATGAGTGGGAGGAATCCCTTGAAACAGGAGAATATCTCTCCGATGAAGAATGGGTTCCTGAAACTCACCTTATGCCAGTAATCTGGTATAACCCCTTACAGCCACAAGGATCCTGGTCTGATGATGAAGAAGACCAAGAGGCTGCACAAGAAGATGCTGTTAACCCAGCACCTGTCATTGCTCCAGTGGAAATCAACTATGTTGAGCCACACGGAGAAGACGAAGAAGAGGATCTGGCTCCCATGCCTGATCTTGAAGAATATGCAAGGATCTTGCAGCGTCTCGCTCTAGAACAAGAGCAAGACCGCGTCAACGAGATTCCTCACAATCCAGAGCCGGAAGTCCCTGAAGCTCACCAGGTACCTCCACCCTTAACTCCTGAAAATGGAGAACATTGCTGGATAGACGATCCTCTTACATCCGAGGACGAGTCTGACTCCGAGCAGGCAACATCTCCTATCAGAGCTTCCTGTAATGTAATATATCAGGACTATAGCTCTTCTGAAGCGTCGTCTGATGAGATTACCTACACTCCGACGACGCCTAGCAATGTATCCTCTGGAGCTACCTCGTCTCACGTGACTTTCACAGAGATGACACCCTCTCAGGTTTCTTCTCCTGAGACTGTGACTTCAGGATACACATTCTTCCCGACTCATCATCATGAAGAAAACCCAACTTGGGATGATGGATGGGTCAACGAAGAAGAAAAACTGCTGGATGCTGTTCAGGACTTGCTCCCGGAAAATGCTCCGTGCAACACAATCACTGAGGATGGCAACTCTGTTGCAGATACATCCCCAGTAGATGAAAAACGACAGCCTCTTGATCCTGAAGACAATCTTCCAAACGAAGATCCTTCTCAAGAAGCTCTCGAAGTTGGTAGAGGCACCCGTTCGGGCCGGGACTACCACAAGAGTTACAACCAATCTTCCTTTACTTATGTAAATCCTTCGGGAAAAGATGTTGTAAGCGCCCCCAGTGGCAACAATGATGAACATGCAGGCCCTAAGGAGGCTTTCAAGTATGACTTGGTTGAGCACTTCAAACACATACCTGCACGTCTTCACATCCTGGATTTATTACGAATGTCTCCACGCACTCATGATAATCTCATCTCAGAATTGCAAAAACTGAATGAGGATGTCGACAAACATGCCCCACAAGTCCTCCAAATTGAAATGGACTACCGGGTCAAAAACTCAGAAACCTCCTTAAAAGGAGAAAAAGAGAAAAGCGAGGGATCATGCATCCAATGCCTCTCGGTTCAAAAGGCAGCCTGTGCAACCATCGCCTTCACTAAGGAAGACCTCCTACTTGGCGAAGCAAGGCACAACCGACCCCTGTACTTCACAGGGTACATCAAAGAAATGCCAATACATAGAGTTCAGATCGACCCAGGTTCTGCACTCAACCTTATCTCCACTTCGGCTCTTGAAGAGTTGGGCATCCCACCCAGCAAGCTAAGCCACACATCTGTATCTATCTTTGGATACGATGGGAGCGCTCAAAGGCCTATCGGCAAAATCAGGTTCAAATTGCAAATCGGTGATCTTATCTCTGAGGTCACTGTGTATGCAATAAAAACCCCCTCATGCTACAACATTCTTCTCGGACGTCCTTGGATACACGAGAACGGTGTTGTCCCTTCAACTCTACATCAATGCATCAAGTTCGTCGGCGACGACGGCATGGTACATCGCGTCTTTGCGGACAGAAAACCCTTCAAAGGTAAAGAAGTCCACTTCGCAGACTCCCAGATGTATGAAGGAGAAAAAGAAGAAGAGGAAACAGCACCCCCTGCTGAAAATCTCCAGAAAGATAAAGGCAAGGCTCCTCAAAAATCACCGGAAGAAAACAAACCCTCCGGCAAATTAGAAGAGAGTAGTCAATCTCCCTTCCTCATCTCCCTCAAATCTTCAAAACCTTTGGTCATCACGACTAAAGTGAAGAAGGCGAAACAAAAGCCTGGGGGCAAATTTGTTGTCTCTCTCGTGTCTATCATGCAAGACACAGACTCGGACTCAGAGCCAGAAGACGATGCATCGTCAAGCCAAGCTGACACTCAGCAAGTTCAGCCTGCTCTCACTCCGATGGAGACACCTGCAGATGTAGAAGATCCTACGTCTGCTACCTTTGTTGTTCCGGCAACATCACCAAAGCAAAGACCGATCTTCTTTCATAGATCGGATGCTTCTTCATCAAGTTCTCTGCTTGAACCTTTTCAAAATGAAGGTATGCCTCAGCTATCTCTATATAGTCCTGTGGCACAAGCAATTATGAAGAAAATGGGCTTTGACGCTCAAAGCCCAGTCGGTTTGGGAAAAAGACGCGGTATTCTCACGCCATTGGAGCCCGCCTTGACCAAAAGCCAGCTGGAAGATTGGAGACTCTACGGTCATGTAGAAAAGTCTTCATATGGGTTAGGATATGATCCTGATACTCCTCTGAGACAGTTGACACAAAGGCTTAAAAGTCGTTTTACCGACCAAGCCTCAACATCTCAAGTCCACGAAGACATCGATCTCCCTGGATATCTCTTTAAAGAGTTACCTGACAAAGATCCAGGAAGCTCATCCAATTGGTACGATTTCTCTGATGATGAAGAGGAATCGCCCGATAATACAGACTTGTGCTATTCTGACCCAGAAGAACCCTCGTCTCCAAAAGAAATACCAGACTCAACAGGCGATTGGGACTATCTCATAGCAAGCCTTGAGGAGATCACCAATCAAGAAAATCCATGGAAAGGAACAGAGCCATGGTCTGGTAATGCAGTTGAAACTCCAGAAGGTTTCGTTGAGTTGGAAGCCTCCGAAAATATTGTGGAGGAACCACCTTCGAACCTTCCGACAGAAGATCCTGTTGAAAAGATAAACTTGGGAACACCTGATAACCCACGTCCTGTATTCATAAGCAAGAATATAAAGGATGATGAGTTACCCGAGTATATCGCTTTTCTTCGCGAGTTCGTTGATTGCTTTGCATGGTCCTACGCTGAAATGCCTGGTTTAGACCCCAAAGTAGCAGTCCACAAACTCAATCTTCAAGAAGACGTCAAGCCTGTCAAACAAGGCCAAAGAAGATTTCGTCCAGATGTGATGGATAAAATTGAACAAGAAGTTCAAAAACTCAAAAGCGTTGGCTTCATCCGTGAGGAACAACATCCAGAGTGGTTGGCCAATATTGTCCCCGTGACAAAGAAGACTGGGCAGATCAGAGTCTGTATTGACTATAGAGACTTGAATGGCGCTTGCCCTAAAGATGAATTCCCGCTCCCCATACCGGAGGTGATGATTGACAATACCTGCGGATTCGAGCGAATGACATTCATGGATGGCTTCTCTGGTTACAATCAGATAAAGATGCATCCCGAGGATGAAAAACACACTTCATTTCGGACTCCATTTGGCGTGTATTGCTACACTGTCATGCCATTTGGTCTGAAAAATGCTGGTGCCACATATCAGGGGGCTATGATGAAAATATTCCAAGATATGCAGCACAAGACGGTCGAATGTTACGTTGATGACCTCGCCGTCAAAAGCAGAAGAAAAGAAGACCATCTCAAAGATCTTCGGGAAGTCTTCCTCCGACTTCGCAAACACAAACTGCGGATGAATCCTCTAAAATGCTTCTTCGGCGTCTCGTCGGGTAAGTTTCTCGGATTCCTTGTTCGGAAAGCTGGAATAGAACTTGACCCCATAAAAGTCAAGGCTATTCTAGAAATGCCCTCTCCAAGAACCCTAAGGGAACTAAAAGGGCTTCAAGGGAGATTGGCCTACATCAGACGGTTCATCTCCAATCTTTCGGGGGAATGCCGTCCATTCTCTCGATTGATGAAAAAAGGTGTAGACTTTGTCTGGGATGCCGACTGCGAAGCCGCATTTCAAGATATCAAGTCATACCTGACCAAACCTCCAGTGTTAGCTGCCCCTGCCACTGGAAAACCATTCATCTTGTACACAAGAGCTCTTGATCATTCTGTAGGCGCTCTGCTTGCACAAGAGAATGGTGAGGGAAAAGAAGCTGCTCTATACTACCTCAGCCGCATGCTAGTAGGTGCAGAGCATCGCTACTCTCCAGTCGAAAAGGAATGTCTTGCAGTGATGTTCGCCGTACAAAAGCTACGTCACTACTTGGTTTCCAACACAGTCTACCTCGTCTCAAGGATCAACCTCTTGAAGGTCCTTGTCACAAAGGCAGGTTCTCTTAATGCCCGACTGGCAAAATGGTCCATCCTCTTGTCACAATTTGATATTAGGTATGTGCCACAAAAAGCAATCAAAGGCCAAGCTCTAGCAGATTTTCTCGCAGAGCATCCATTGCCTAAAGATTCTCCACTCAGAGATGATCTCCCAGACGAACCTGTCTACAACGTGGAGACTTCCTCACCAAATGCCTCCTGGGACATGTACTTTGACGGTGCAACCAGGACAAATGAAAACAGAAAGCTGATCTCGGGAGTTGGTATCCTCTTTGTTAGCCCCGACAAATGCATGATTCCCCACGCTTTCTCGCTACTGGAACCATGCACAAACAATGCAGCTGAATACCAAGCTCTGATCCTAGGATTGGAACTCGCCATCGAATCCGGTATCACTATGCTGGAAGTCTTTGGAGACTCTCAACTGATCGTCAACCAGATGAATCAGAAATATGAAGTCAGGAAGCCCGATCTGCTGCCTTATTACAACAAGGCACAATCGCTTCTGCAAAAGTTTGACATCTGCAACATCACCCACATTCGTAGAGGTGAAAACATCCGTGCAGATGCCCTGGCCGGACTTGCCGCATCAATGGCGACCCAGGAAGGGGAAAACATGCAAATTACAGTGAGTGAGAGAAGGATCCTCCCTCCTCTTAACACACATCAAGCAGTTGCTGAATGCCACCGAGTGGTTGGAAGTCGGATCTCTATCCTTCAAACTTCAATCGGCGACTGGAGGGACCCGTTCATTGATTACACTATGTTCGGAATCCTACCTGAAGATCCAAAAGAACGGGTAAGCATCCAAAGGCGAGCCCCAAACTTTCATTTGGATATCCCTTCGAAAATCCTTTACAGGAAATCCTTCAATGGAGTACTCCTACGCTGCTTGTCACAACAAGAGGCCGAAGAAACACTTAAAGAAGTTCATGCTGGTCTTTGTGGAGCCCATCAGGCAGGTCCTAAGCTCTATGATCAGATAAAAAGGTTAGGTTACTATTGGCCTACCATGGTTGCTGATGCAATGCAATTTGCTAAGCGCTGCCAACAATGCCAAGTTCATGGAGACTACATTCACATGCCTCCGGAATGGCTACATCCTACAGCAATCTCATGGCCTTTCGAAGCATGGGGCATGGACATCATAGGTCCTATCTCTCCCCCTTCAAGCAAAGGTCATCGCTTCATCTTCGCCGCAACGGATTATTTCTCCAAGTGGTCAGAAGCATTTGCGTTCAACGAAATGAAGACCTCATCAGTTCTTCAGTTCCTACGCACCAATATCATTTGTCGTTTTGGCATACCCAAAAGATTCGTCCATGATAACGGACCACAATTCCGGGATCATCGATTCTACAGGTTCTGCGACAAATACAAAATTCAAAGCTGTCCTTCGACTCCATACAATCCGGCAGCAAACGGATTAGCAGAAGCCTTCAACAAGACACTCTGCAAAATCCTCAAGAAAATGGTCTCTAGTCACAAAAGAGACTGGAGCGATAAACTGTCTGAAGCTTTGTGGGCCTATCGAACCACCGTTCGAGGACCAACCCATAGCACACCATTCTCCTTGGTCTACGGATGCGAAGCTGTCGTGCCCCTAGAGGTACAAATTCCTTCTCTGAGGGTATCTCTACAAAATGACATGACTCAAGAAAGCAATGTCAAATTGCGACTCCATGAGCTGGACAATCTCGACGAGAGACGGCTCGAAGCTCGACAAAGCATTGAACTTTACCAAGCACGCATGGCAGGATCTTTTGACAAAAAGGTCAGGCAACGCGCCTACAAAAAGGGTGACTTGGTTCTTGCGGTAAAAAGACCAATGGTCTTCGCACACAAGTCCAAAGGCAAGTTTGAACCAAAATGGGAGGGACCCTACGTCATCGACAAGGTCTTCTCCAATGGCGCATATGCCCTCCTAAACATGGAAGGCGACAGATGTATGCTGCCTATCAACGGCAAGTTCTTGAAGCGGTACTACCCTTGAAGACTTACCCAACTGGGTAAGAGCAATGCCTGTATGGCCAAAACCTGTTCTCAGGTACTCGCTCGTCAAACCCACTCTCTTTAGAATTTTCATATCAAATGTCAAAATTTCTAGAGATTCAAAAACAATGCTTATTTTTATCGTTTCATTGTTCAAAAACAAAAAAATCCAAGTTTAGGAGCCTCTCCCTGACTTGACCAAAGCTTTCGATCCTTGAACCAAAATTCATGGTTTGAAACAAAAATCCGGATTCAGGGATTTCCACCCTAGTCCACCTTACCTTTTACCGCCAAATGGTTTTAGGTCAAAATTTACGACCCTCGTGTCTTTAAACAAAAAAATGGTTTTTCAAAAACCGCGGGGAAGTGACACTTAGTCGATACTCGCAAAACTCAAAAAATCGGAAGGATGCGAACCCCATTCGATACTTCCAAAACCCCAAAAATCGTGGAGATGCAACATACCAGTTGCTATCCACAACCCAAATTTCAAAGGTTCGAGAAAACCTCAAATTTCAAAAATCACGGGGAAACGACATCAAGTCAGTACCCGCAAAATCAAAAGTTTTGGGAAAAGCAGGGAAGCGACGCTTAGTCGATATTTGCACCCCAATTCGCGAGGAAGCGACATTCCATCGATACTTGCAAAACCTAACCCGCGAGGAATTGACATTCCATCAATACTCGCAAAACCGAATGAGCAAGGAAGCGACATTCCATCGATACTTGCAAGACCATTCAGCGGGGAGGCGACATTTAGTCGATACCTGCATTTTGAAAGCAAAAAAAAAAATCTGGCTATAAACGCCAAAACCTGGCTCTTTTGCCCAAAAACCGGCTATCAATGCCACCAAGCCGGCTATAAATGCCACAAACCGGCTATCAATGCCACAAAAAATTGGCTTTCACGCCGACAAACCAAAACTTGGCTTTCAAAAATGGCTATCAATGCCACCAAACCGGCTATAAATGCCACAAATTGGCTATCAATGCCACCAAACCGGCTATAAATGCCACAAATTGGCTATCAATGCCACCAAACCGGCTATAAATGCCGCAAATTGGCTATCAATGCCACCAAACTGGCTATAAATGCCAACAAAACAAACACCGGCTTCCATGCCAACCCAAATTTTGGCTTTTACGCCATAAAATTTCGGCTTCCATGCCAACCCAAATTTTGGCTTTTACGTCATAAAATTTCGGCTTCCATGCCATCTCAAAATTGGCTCCCATGCCACGAACAAAATTTTTGGCTCTTATGCCATCTCAAAAATCGGCTATAAATGCCACACAAAAAAAACCTGACTCTCATGTCAAAACTGGCTGTAAATGCCACAAAAATCCGGCTTTCATGCCGAATTCGTTTCCCCTACCAAAACAATCATTTGACAAAAGATTTTCACAAAATGACAAAACTTTTGATCAAATCCCATTTAGCAATTGCTTTCATCACAAAAAGATTTGAGTGAGCGTAGGGAAAACAAAAAAAAAAGGTACCAAAAAAATACATGTGGTACCAAAGCAAAAAAAAAAAAAAGAAAGTGTTCACAAGCACTACAAAAAAAAAAAAGAAAAGAAAAGTACCAAAAAATACATGTGGTACCAAAAAAAGAAGAAAGTGTTCACAAGCACTACAAAAAAAAAAGAAAAGAAAAGTACCAAAAAATACATGTGGTACCAAAAAAAAAAGAAAGTGTTCACAAGCACTACAAAAAAAAAGAGTACCAAAAAATACATGTGGTACCAAAAAAAAGAAGAATGGTTTCTGCTATAAAAAATCAGGAGCTTAGCCAAAAATGGTCTCCAGCCAAAGCTTCAGCTCCTCAAGCAAACTCTTGGCCTCAGCCGTCAGAGTTTCCAAGGCACGCTTCTTCAGGAACTTGCCATGAGATGCTGGCGAATGCCGTAACCCTTCTTTTACACCGGGAAGCTCTTCCCCAGCAGTTTGCCATCGTTCGTTTTCTAGAGTCCTCCTCTCGAGAACTTGACCGGCATCTGCAACCCTGCGGATCAGAGTACTCTCCCTGTCACGAGCCTCTGTTATAGCAGCCCACTTCGCATCGACTTGTGCCTTCAAATGCTCAAGACGTTTCCTGGCCTCCTCAACTTCCCTATCAAGGACGTTAAGGTCATGCCTCAATCCGATGATGGCTAGCTCTTCCTTGTTCTTCTCCCGAACTAGCTGCTTCTTGCTTTGTGTAGCCTCATTCAGGTCAGACTTAGCCTTATCAGCAGGTCCAAGAACATCTCCTTGAAGAATTGGTCGTCAGGGAAACCCATGGTCTCAAACCACTTGTCACCCAGTGCAATGATCCTATCAACGGTCGCCCTGGCACCTGTGACATCCAGACCAACCTCTTCGGTATCAGTGAGAATCTCCTGCACATGTGGGATCATGCCAAATCCTGCTTCCAAGTGTCCAGAAAGGAGAGTCTTGATCCAAGAACTCAAAACCCGAGCCAGCACCTTCTTCGCAAATTGAAGAGACGAACTGGATGAAGATTCACCCTTCTCCGCTGATCGGCTGCTCATGTCATGTCCCATTGGAAGAGTAACAAAAGAACTCTTTTCACTTGGAGCCACTGGAGAGGGAATCTCAACACGAGGCATCTCCTCAATCATGTCTGAACTGGTCTCTACCTCCGGATCGACCTCTGGCATCCCTTGCTCTGGTTCTGAAGAAAGCGATGGACTCTCTTCTGTCACTTCAAAACCTGCAAATGAAACACAAAAAGGTATGAATATGATCCTGTTCAAAAAAAAAAAAAAAATCATCAGGGTCATCACTACAAAGTACCTTCTTCGACGACTGGCGGAACACTCTCTTCCTCCATGAACTCATCAGAAGCATCATCGACATTTGCGTCCATTGATGGTTCAAAGTCATCGGAATCCTGTGACAAGTCAGCTGACAAGAAGAAATGTTAGCAAATCAAGTCGCAGGCAAAAAAAAAAAAAGAAACTTTCTCAAAAAAAAAAAAGGAGAAAGAAAAGAAAAAAAAAGGAACTTTCCCAAAAAAAAAAAAAAAAAAAAAAAAAAAAAAGAAAAGAAAAAAAAAGAAAAGAAAGAAAAAAAAGAGAAGAGACACTTTTTTTTACCATCCTATTCTCTACATGGAGTTTTCTTGAAAGAAAAAGAGAGAAAACTTACTTGAAGCCATTGATGGAGAAGAAGAAGGAAAAAGCTTGAAGATCCTTGAAGAAGAAGCACTCTTGGTCTTGGAGCTCTCTTGAGATTGTTGCAAAAGAAAGCAATAAGAACAAGAGATCCTACCTTCCTTTGCTTTTATAGGAGAGAGCAAATCAAAGAAGGAAACAAAGAAGAAAGGTAAGTGTTACTAATTAAGTAACCTTACCAAAAGAGAAGGAATTAGAAAGATTCTTTCCCAAAAAGAAAGATGTCTTTGAGAGATTTCCTCCCAAAATCAATCAAATGAGAGATTCTCTCCAACAAAAAAAGGATATTGGAGATTTCTTCCCAAAAAGAAAGATACCTTGAGATATTCTCTCCCAAATTAAAGGAATATGAGAGATTCTCTCCCATAAAGATATTTTTAGATATTCTCTATCCAAATGAGATATCTTTAGATATTCTTTACAAAAATGGCCCCACATGAGATCTAAGCCATCCTAAAAAGCTTAAGGTCCCATGGGCTAGCCCATATGAGCCAGGTTTGACCACCTAGGCACTAAAAAAAAAAAAAAAAAAAAAAATGGGCTTTTAGTCAGAAAAAATCCCTCTTACCAAGAGCATACAATAATGGTTCCATGCCTCTTTTGAGTTGATTGAACCATACAAAAAATTCCAAGCCCCATGAGCTTCCAAAAAATCAAACCATCCAGCCTCATATACCAAATTGAGCCAAAATCTTGAAATTGACATTTCACAAAAATCCAAACCACTCCAATGGACCCACACAGTCCCAAAGAGTGACCAAAAACCAAATCCTGGTCCCCTAACTTGCCACATACAGCTTGTTAGGTCACAAGACCAAAACCAAAAACCAAATCCTGGTCCCCTAACTTGCCACATACAGCTTGTTAGGTCACAAGACCAAAACAAAAAACCAAACCCTGATCCCCCAACTTGCCACATACAGCTTGTTGGGTCACAAGATCAAAACCAAAACCCGATCCCCTAACCTGCCATATATAGCTGGTTAGGTCACAAGATCAAAAACAAAAACCCAAATCCATATCCCTGATGTCATCTTCAAAACGTTGCCTCGAGATGGTGTATGATTCCTTTCACTACCATAAAATTCCCCTGGAAGCTCAAAGGCTACTTTACCAAAGGGAAGATTGCTCAAAGACTCTTGGTCAAGACACAAGCTCTCCTTCAAAAATCTCTTCGAGGCACATCGACTACAAAAGTCAAGCAACTCGTCGCTGTACCTCGAGGGGGCATTTGTTGACACCAAAAATGTCACTTTGCCTCTTCAACATCAAGAAAGCTGCATGAAGTCGCAACCTGCCATAAATAGGCAATGCAACTTCTCAAAAAATCAAATCTTGTCAGAATCAAACAAAAACTGCAAGATCCTTCAAGATAGCCAAGAGAAGAGTACATATGAAGTTTCGGGCCATTTCAGAATCATTTGGCCTAACTTCGCTTCTCCGACAGCTAAAATGGCGCTCCCGGCGGCGACATCATCGGAGACGTCAAAACTTCGATCAGAGCCTACAGATGACTCCAGCATGTCTCAAAAGGGCTCCATGCCAAATTTCAAGTCAAACCGACAACGTTTGACCCTCCATCAATGCTCGAGCAGCAAAATCAAGCCTCCCGGCGGCGGAAACCACCGGAGCCTTCGCTCATCAAACCAAGTGCATGAGTGGCTTCAACATGCTTCCAAAAGGCTGCACGTCAAATTTCAGGTCATTCCGAAAACGTTTGACCAGGTTTCGATGCTCCGAGAGAAAATCAAGCCTACCGGCGGCAGAGCAACCCGGGACCATGACATCCAAAACGGAGCCCATGGAACGTCTCAAAATGACTCCAATAGGCTCCCCGTCAAATTTCAGGTCAATCGGACATCGTTTGACCGCACATCAAAGCTCGGCATTTTCCCCGCAGCAAAATCAAGTGAAGCATCGACGGGACCCCAAACGGCTTCAAAACTCAAACAAAAGCCTATGGTTGGTCTTATTTATTGCTCAGGAGGCTTCACCTCAAATTTCAGGTCATTCCGACATCGTTTGACCAAGTTTCGACTTCTGGCGGAAAATCAGCAGCTCTACGCGACAAAGTCTTCGGCTTTCCCGGAAAATTAGAAACTTTGCACTCTAAAAATGCAAGGATTCTCATCAAGTTTTCTACAGGGAAATCAAGCCAATAAATGAGAAGAAATGTCAAGAAAAATACAGAAGAAAACGGCGACGAAAAAGACCTCAAAACGACCGCAAAACGGGCTCCGAAGGGGAAAAATCCCCCAGGGTCGCAGACCCCTGCGACCATGGCCCATGGTCGCCGGTCCATGGTCGCCGGCGACCATGGAGGTCCGGGTCACCGGATTTTCCGCCGGTGACCCGTTTTTCCGTCTTTTTTCGCGTTTCGCGCACTTTGGCCCCTGTGGTTTCCTGAAAATGTGATTTTTAGTGCTTGAAATTGACTCATATCCGACGACATCCGTCAAAATCACGGGTCAACCTCCAAAAGCATAAAATCATCAGTGATCGCTCCAAGATCGCCAACCGGCTGACCAAGAAAGTGCACTTTCTGTCGACCGATCGTGAAATCGACAAGACAGATGTCACCGGCCCGCTCTTAGCTATCAATGTCTGAAGTTACATGTTCATCCGATGTCGATCAGCATGTAGATCCATCGATGATCATCGCCAGAAGAATTCCAGAAGACACGGCATGGCCCGCGACTCTTCGACTGCTCGGCGACCAATTAATGTGGTTAATTGACTAGCTTTATTGCAGTCATTAATTCATTTCTTTGGACGGCCCAATCAGAAGCAAGCATTTGGGAGTTACAAGTCAATTGATTCATGGCATTTAAACCATGAAACTCCTCCCATTATGGTAATTAAGGTGATTAAAAGCCCTTAATCTCCATCGGCCAATCAGATTCAAGGAAAAAGGAGTTACAAAATCAAGAAATAAATCTTGTAACTCCTCCCATTAAAGCCATTAAGGCTCATAAACCCTCCTAAATGGCTACCAAAGGCCTATAAATAGGAGAGCATTCCATTGAAATGGAGATCGGAAAAAGATCGGGAAGAGATCGAAAAAAGATCGGAAAAAAGAGGAGAAAATCAGAAGATCAGAAAAAAAGGGATCAGAAAGAATCCAGAGAAAGAAAAAAGAGAGAAAACTCTGCTGAAGTTCTGCACCGGCCACCACTACAAGGTGACAAAAGTCCCTCGGGGGGCACCCCCCCAAGGTCCTTGCCTTCTCCTGCTGCCTCCAATGGCTTAGACGTGGCTTTTCAGCCCGTCTACTTAGCTTTTTATTGGACATAGGACCTTCTCTTGGTCTTTGTCCTCTAAAAATCTGAGGTTATAGCCAAGCCAAGCGAATCAAGAGCATCTTCTGTTCTCATCTGCATGGATGATGGCGAAGCCCATACATGGCTTGCGACCGTCAATCTGAACGAGTCCCCCACAATCTCCTGAAAAGTTAGATCTTCCTTTTCTTGCTTTTCATTGTAGTTTGTATTTTTCTAAAAGAGACAAAAATCACAACTCTTGTCTTTCATTATTGATGAGAATTGTAAATCGGCTATAAACGCCAAAATCGGCTATAAATGCCAAACAAAATCGCCTTTCACGGCAAACCAAGAAAATGTCTCTTTTCTTAAATATTTGTGCAATGGAAAACTTGAAAGAAGTTGATTTCCTTTTTACTTGCGAAGGTTGATCTCCGGATTACCACTTGCAATTCCAAGTAAAATAGAAAATCTGGCACACCCACACAAAAGAAATGTTGATGCACGCTTCAGGGCCCGCCAGGGCGCGAAAGGGCCGGACCCGACGGACTCCCACGTTCCGCCGACCCCGGTAGCCGCCCCAGCGGGCGCCTCGGAGCGCGTTCCATCAGTAATGCTTTCTTGTAAGGATCTGAATACTTGATGGAGGTCTTTGAAACTCCGTCGCCCATGCCTTTTACACGTCCACGATTATCACGACCAAGAATCTGTGTAAAAAAAAAAAAAATCAATGTCAATCCATGTTCATGATAGTACAACCTTTTTTTCTCCATGCACAAGCAGTAGAAACTAAGGACTAGAAAAAGAGTCTTCACACTTGTTATTCGTCCCCTTCCTCAGTCAACAATCTTAATTTCATATCTAGCCATCTTGTTCACCATACAAAAAGTTTGAGAGAGTCCTGAAAGCCTTTCAAGGATTGAGAATTCAGTTGCTGCCATCAAGAAAAAAAATGTTGAAGGCACTAGTACGTATCAGTACTAATTGTTGTGGTGATGGCGATCCAAATCGACTGTGCACCTGCGAGAAATCTCGATGAGAGCCTTCCGACTCCGCCGGCATATACAGTTCTACACAGTTCGACATATACATATTTTGGGTGTGAAGGACACAAAAGTCATGTCAACACAGTTCTACATATACATTTTTTGGCCCTTTAATGGACATGTTCGACGTTTAAGCAGTAAAGCTGCAATTACAGATTTCATCAGTGTTGTTGTTTGGAGTTTGGACACACACACACACAAATGTAAATACTCAGTTAGGCTACATAGCTCAGATAAAAGCACAGACAGGATTTCAATGAGAACCTGTGTTGAGAAATTAACAGATATGATTGAAAGAAAAAAAGGGTTTTAAAGTTAGATCCATGACGAATTTGTATCCGGATCTATGCTGAAGACATTGGTTCTCTGTATCTGAGCTCTGGATACAGACTCGTCCACAGCAAGTTTATGTACATGTGGGCATAATTTAAATCAATTAGGACCTCTTGTATGCTCCAAATTAGGTTCTGAATTATCCTGCATCAGTTCGGGATTTGGGTGCAGAAATTTGATTTCTTCTTGATATTGATCCGGGCAATGGTTGAAATGAATGCAGAGATGGATATCTTGCATCAAAAAGTTATCTGGATCCAAACTGAATTTGACATTCTTAATCAGTATGCATTGCTCTGTTCCTTGCCGCTTGATCAGGACTTGAATTGCCTCTTTGAATGAGATACTGTTTTCTTCATTTGGCTATTATCTTGCAGCAAGGGAGTGGTATTCCAACCTACAACAACCTGGGATCAATCCCAGCTGGTTATCCTTACGAAAATGAGATATTTTGTCACTGAACTATGAATGATGGTCGGTGAATAAGATGCTTTTGGCCAACGTTCTAACAATATATTTTGACAGCCTTATCCATATGATGTGCGTGGTTCAAGGGGATGCAATCAATTCAAGAAGTGACCTGTCATGCAAATTGTCAGCACAAATCTGAACTGAATTGGACACAAAGAAACTGCAGAAATCTGAACACAATTCCACACAAAATCCTGCAGAAATTTGTACAAATCTGTACATGATTTGAACATAAAAACCTGCACAAATCTGAACCTTATATAGACATAAAAATCTGCAGAAATCTGCACATTATATGGACATAAAAACCTGTAGAAAACTGATTATAACACAGCCATTAACATTCTGAAACACACCTGATATAATCAATTGAAATCAGTATAAAAAAAAAATGCAACTTTCAAGTCATAACTTTTGAGAAAATAAAGTGCAGATTTGCATGCATTCCAATATCAGTTTATTCACTTGCCTGCACAAACACAACTGGTCCAATGGTAATGAGAATTATCTTTGGAAAATTTTGAAAGGGCTACACTTTCAAAATTTTATGAGGAAGCATGTGAATTTATACAAGTTAATAACCAAATTATGGTCCTAATTATAATGTCAATCCATGTTCGTGATAGTATGTTTTCGTCACTATATTTGATGGTTAATAAAATCACGTATGAGAAATGTAATTACACCACATACCAAGGCTACCGCGTCATGATCTAAATCTTTGTTTGCAATTGAAGGGTTATCCTCATACAAGCTAGCAACTCTTTCCTGCAAAAATAAATTTTTTTATAGAAAAAAAGAGAGATACATTAACTCACATCTGAATTTCTGATTTCAAATTATCTGCCAAATAAGATGCAACATTAATATGTCATTACAATATGGCAAACAATACCAGCAACAGTGCTATGATCAGTATTGAAAGAATAAGTAGAGTCTTTAACAATAGAGAAGGTCTCTATCACATTCTTCATTTTTCATTGTAACTTTTCATCTTTTCCTTTCTTCATTTTTTTTTTAAATTACCTTTCATATCACATTCCTATAATGGTTTCATGACTGATGGGTTTTTTCTTTTAAATTTTCAGCATGTAACTGATCTCTCTGGAAGAGAAACAATGGTTCGCATTACTGGTATAAGAATGTATTTAATCTGTAATATTATTGTATTGCACATATTGTTTTTGTCCATAGAATACTTGTAATCTGTGTTACTGGCAATAGAATTGCATGTATAGGAAACTGCATATCTAGTATGAGGCTTTTGAGACTTAGTCCCTAATTTGTAGTTGTTTGTCTTCATGATGCATTAAACAAATTCAAGATATCTAAAGGTTTGTAGCTTTGTATGGTATGATGCGATTTGATATGGTATATCTGAAAAACAGTTGACAGTTAGAACTTTTGGCTTTGTTGACCTAAATTTATGGTGTGTTGCATTTGATGTCAGATAAAAATAGTTTGAGAATGTACTTGTACCTGTTCTCAAATCTGAATTTGGCCTGGACCTTAACCCAAATTGTGATGCAAATGTTATATACTTAATACTACAAATAACATTTTGTATTGTCTTTGGGTATTGAATCCTATAGGCTGGGAAGTGTACCTGGACCCTCATAAAACATGCATTCAAATATTTTTCCCTAAATTGGTTCCTCATATTTGGGCATTGTTTGAGATCCTTTTCATCCCTACTTGATGCGATTGTCTTCTCCATGACTGTGTGTGTGAGAAGAAATGATGATCCTAACCAGCAAACAAAGAAGGCACCAAAGCAGCAGCATAGCAGGAAGAGGAAGGAGCAAGGAGTGGCCGAAACAGAGAAGGTATCTCTTGCTCAGCAGAATGGAGCAGGTTGCAGCAGAGGAGGAAGGCGCAGAACTGCCCCTACAAGCAAAGCAGAGCAAGGAGAGCAGCACTACAAGCAAGCAAAAGCAGCAGAATAGAACAGAGCAGCAGCAACTCCTGGTAAATTCCGAGAAACTCTGAAAAAAACCAGGCAGCAGCAGTAGGAGCTCCAAGCTACACTCCAACCAGGAAAACTACAGCAGCTTAAAAGAAGAAAATCCCAACAGGGCAGCAGGGGACAAAAAACCAGACACTCCACAGCAGCAAAAGCCAAAGGATGCATTACTGCACTTCATGAAAGCAACCAAACCAAAGCCCTGCAGCTAGAAGAGAATTGACGCATCCAAGAAACGCTGCAATGCCCAGCCAACAGACGAGGAGGAAAAGCAAAGAGCAGTGCCACACTTCCACCAAATCAGGGCTAGATGTGCACTCAGATTTTTGAGGGCCATTCACATTATGTGATGCAAGTAACATTTATTCCAAAAGACACTAACAATTTTCTGTAGCACAGAAAGCTGAGTTTAAATTTTCATTAGCTGTGAACATGGTTGGGGTGTCTTTTCAAAGCTTTCAACTACTTTGTTTGGTAAGTTAGGAGTTGTGACAGGTTTAGAGCATAACTAAACTAATAGATTTCCTACAGCTTCATCTTGGCCATTTGAGGAAAAAAAAAGGTTGTTTGTGATCTTTTCAATTTTGATGCTTGAGATCAGGAACCAAGTGGAACTCCTGAGCTAAGAATGACTAGCCAATATAAATTTAACATTGTTTTGTATTCAGTTGAAGAAGTGGATGAAATTTGGATTTTCTCAAATGATACAAAAAGATTCTTCTATTCAATCAGCATTACCTAGAGAGTACATTACCTAGAGAGTACAGTTAATATGAAACTAACTTTCCGTAAGGTAAAAAAAAAAAAAAAAAATCTTCTATTTAATCTGCATTACTTAGAGAGTACACTTAATATTGACACTAACTTTCCATAGAACTTCAACAAAAAACACTTTCCTAAAAAATCATCCTTTTTTTCAAGGGACTTGAAGCCCACGCACATGTCCCTAACCAGTTGAAGTGGGCTTTTACAATCCCAATGCTCTTCTCTGTTAAACCCGAGTGACCCAACGATCAGCACATTACCAACTTAAGTTTTGAACTTCCAGGACCCAGGCATAGGGAGGGACACACAGCAGCAAAATACCAGAAGGCCCCCAATGAAACAGAAAAAAGGTGTTTGATAATATAACAAACTGTCATTTTCGCACTTGAGACCTTTTAATCTTAGCTAGCTGAAGTGATCAATTGCTGTGGTACTAGTAAAATTCAAGCATAGCGTACAGCCTGTGAATCCATTGTGGCTTCCTATTGCTGTCATTGTCATCATTATAATCAATGTCCTTCAATTTACTAATGTCAATGCACTGTTGTTACTTAAGGCACACTGTGTTGCTTTTACAGGGACCAGATGGGTGATGCTATTGATGAGCTGGTTGTAAACACCAAAAAGCTAATCAAAGTAACACCAAAAGAGATTGATAAGTGGAGAAGATGAAGAGATTTCTGGAATACAATGTGACTCTTGAATTTTATTTTATTTTTTTAGCTTAAATATGATGTAACTATTAATGATTAGGTGCTGGTTAGTGAATGATGTATGTATACTTCAATACAAGCATGGAGACATTGTTAACTCCGGGGGCATAATGTAGAGGGTAGTTTTGCTAGCCTTTTAACTGTATTTGTTTTCTGCCTCTGTAGTGTGGCATGATTTTGATAGTTTATGTTTAAACGCTATGAAATGTTTATGCTACTAAAAATGTTTGAAGTGCATAATATCAATTCATCATAAGGTTTTGCATTTCAGAAGAAAAAACTACTTCTCACCACATAATCACATCTAGCAGAACCATTCTTTGGAGTATGAGTAGCAAGCCACATTTGAGTCCGAGTGATCTCAACTCCAGGATTTTGTTGCCTCTAAAAAAGAAGGGAGCAAACATCCTCATTACAAAATTAGTTAAATGGAAAAAACTAAAAAATAAAAAGCACAGTGCTTACCAAGTTTTCTGCAACTCTAGCTTGGCCCATTCTACCGGAGGTATGTGGGCTTTTCAATGCTTTTCTTGCTTCCTTTCCATGGTTCCTCTTAGCTATTGACGCTTCCATCGAACACACGTCAACGAACTTCTCCCAGTCTTCTTTCTTTACCTTTTTGGGTGGGTTATTTTTTCTTTCAACATCTGTTTGATATTTATCGTAAAAATCCCTACGTAACTTCGACTTCCAATTCCTCCAATGTGCATTTGCCTTTTTTAGCACATATGCTTTGTTCTCAATTGGGACTTCAAACATATTCTGTTTAACAGACAATTAATAGATTAGTCATATGTTAGAGAAAAAAAAAAAAACCAACTATATAAATGGGTACTCACACTGACAATCTCCCACACATGCTCCTTCACTGAAATTGGCACTTGTGACCAGTTATCAATACAAGGTGATATGTTGGACTTGACAACCTTCCCTATGGCCGAAGATAGCTTAGCTGCATTAGGACCAATGGCTTGGCCACATAGGCTAAATGTAACACGGGGAAGATGATTCCCTATAAATGTCATTTTAAGTTAGTCATATTACATAAATTAGTGAATATTAAAAAATTAATGTCGCAGTACATACTCCCATTGGATGAACATCCCTGTAAATTAGATGTTGGACTTGCCACCGTTGATCTGTCATGCGACATAGTGCTTGAAAACACATGAACTGCATTAGAAAATTCATGACATTATAAATATATCGGCATGCGCAATAAAGCTGAATTTGATTCATAGGCATTAAAAGATAACATGCAAATGTTGCTAATAGACATTTGTATGCTAGCATGAATGTTGGTATTAAAAAGCTTGTCATACATGAATTTACGACTTAGATCCCCTCGTCATCAACTATAGCATCTTGCAATGTTGTGCTTAAGCTACTTCCATTAGTTCTAGCCTGGAAGACTAAGGGATCTTCAAAAGAGTCAACGTCTTGATTCAATTTCTTTGGAACATCCAAGACAACATGCCAATCATCTGCTGGCCTACTATGATCTTTACAATAAAACACTTGAGTGCCTTGAGAAGCTAGAATAAAAGGCTCATCATCTTCCTTTGAATTTCTTTGCAACCTTCTCAAGTTGACATATATCAAGTTAGTTGCTGGATCAACATAGTAGCCATGTTTGTCTTCTATACGCACCCAATCACAATAGAATACCACTTGTTTAAAGTCATGGTAATCTAGTTCCAGAATTTGTTTGATAACTCCATAGTAAGCGGCCTCTTCATGCACAAGGTTTGTGTCCCCGACTCTTGACCTGAAAGGGGTTAAAGCCTTCATTGAGACCCCACTATTCTGTGTTGTTTTATTCATTTCCGCATCCAAAGTATGAAATACATATCCATTTATTGCATATGCATTATATGAAATGGCTTCAAATGATGGTCCATCAGCAAGCCTTTTCATAACATTGTTAACTCCGTTTCTTAATTCTTGTCTAAGCCAAGGAATGTATTCAATTGCTTTTTCTGTTCGCATAGCGCCTCTTCGATTCTGAACAATGGGCCTTAGGCTTTGAATGTATTCATCATATTTCCTGATTAGAATTAACCAACACGAGTTAGATTGTCGGTCTCAATTATTCAATATTTTCATAACGTACATTTTAAGATCTTGTAATTTTACTTACCTCTCCCACTCCGCATTCTCAATATAATGTTTCAACACCCATTTACGAGCTTGCTGGTATTGTACAAAAGTAAGATTGTAGACCTTCCCATTTTTATCAATAGGGTAGGCACATTCACCATCCTCATCCATCCATTTCCCAAGTCCTTGCTTATGGCTTCTTTCTATACTATCTGGCATATAATTCATGGCATACAACATGGATTCCTCCATTAAGTAACACTCTGTAATGCAACCCTCTGGATATGTTTGATTCACCACATAACGTTTATATGTCTTCATCTTCCTGATACAAGTTGGCTAAATTAGATACCAATGCTAATTTGTAATAAATTAGTTAATTAGGAAAGAACTCAAATTAACAAAAATGTTATAATTACCGCTCAAAAGGATACATCCATCGATATCTAACAGGTCCGCAAAACATCACCTCCTCTGCCAAGTGCACGACTAGGTGTATCATTGAAACGAAAAATGACGGAGGGAAGTATTTCTCAAACACACAAAGTGCTACCACAATACGTTCTTGCATCTTTAAGAGTTCTTCACGGTTGATAACCTTTGAGCATAGGACATTAAAGAATATTGATAAGTCTCGAATTGCAGAACGTAATGGCTTATGTGACTCAAAAGCGTGCATAAGCAACACTGGTAATAACTGTTGCAAAAGGATGTGATAATCATGCGACTTAAGATTTTTTAGCTCCTTCTCCTCCAAGCTAACATTGTGTCTCCAACATGCACTATATCCGATTGGAACCTTTAAATGATATAATGTTTTACATATCAAGTCTTTCTCCAATCGAGATAAAGTGAAAGGAGCATCTGGAAATATCCTCTTGCCATTTTTTTCAATCGGCCACAACTTCTTTTTAATCCCAAGCTCTTGCAAGTCTTCTCGGGCTTTAAGATTATCCTTAGACTTGCCCTTTGTGTTCATGATGGTTGCAAATAGGTTTTCTGCCACATTCTTTTCCACGTGCATTACATCCAAATTGTGGCGAATAAATAAATCCTGCAAAATTAAAAAAATAAATTATGCTAATATTTTAGTTAACTAAATCAAATTGTATTAATTGACATAATTTGTTAGAGCGCACCTTCCAATAAGGCAAGTCAAACAAAATAGATCTCTTTGACCATGGAGTGTTCTCATTCACCTCTGGACGTTTTCTCTTCCTCAAAGCACCTGGTTCTTTTCCGAATTTAGTATGTATAGTTTCCATTTTTCTTAACAATTTTGAACCATTCATACGTTTAGGATTCTTCTCGTGTTCTTCACTCCCATCAAATTGGGATTTTTGACTCCTAAAAGGATGTCCCATATCTTGTAGCCACTTTCTATGCCCCATGTAACAAAACTTTTTCCCATTATTTAGCCACAATGATTTTGTTCCTTCACTACACACAGGACATGCATACTTTCCTGCAGTCTTACAACCCGACAAATGGCCATATGCTGGAAAATCATGTATAGCCCATAACAAAATTGCTTTCATTGAGAATCTATTTTTATTGGACGAGTCATATGTTATGGCTCCTGTGGACCACAAATCATTCAACTCATCCATTAATGGTTGCAAGTAGACATCGATGTCATGTCCTGGGCCATACGGCCCGGGAATCAATAATGTTAACATAGTGAATTCCTTCCGCATGCATAAAGATGGGGGAAGATTGTATGGAACAACCATAACGGGCCAACAACTATAGGAGTTATTTTTATTCCCAAATGGATTAAATCCATCCGTCGCAAGTCCAAGACGAACATTACGTGCCTCACTTGCAAAGTCGGGCCATTTACGGTCAACTTGTTTCCAAGATGATGAATCCACTGGATGGCGCATGATCGATTCATCTGATACTAAGTTGGCATTCGCATGCCATCTCATGCTCTCCGCAATCCAGGGTACACTATACAGTCTTTGCAATCTTGGTGTCAATGGAAAGTATCTTAGTTTTTTCCAAGGCAGAGGTTTTTTTCTTGGTTTATCTGAAGTCTCTGGTTGCCATCGGCTTTCACCACATGTAGGACAACTGTCCTTATCTTCATGCTCTCTCCAATAAAGTATGCAATCATTACGGCATGCATGGATAATCTTATAATCCATACGCAAAGACTTGATCATTTTCTTTGCATTGTAGGTGGTATCCGGCAAAGTGTTTTCGAGTGGCAAAATATTTTTTATCAGTTTCAGCAACGCTGTGAAACTCTGATTAGACCATTGAAATGTAGCCTTCAAGCTTAACAAATCCACCGTCGCAGACAACTTTGTATGTTGAATTTGACACGAAGGATACAATGGTTTTATCGCATCCTCCATCAACTTCTTGTACCGAATATCATCCGTTGAATAATCTTGAGATTCAACAAATTCTTCATTAGGAGCTTCATGAGAGCATGGAGATGTATTACCTCCCATATGAGCTTGAGATTCAATCTCATCATGAAAATGTTCAAATACATCATTGACCATATCAACCATTCTTGGAAACGTATCACTCATTCTTTCCATGCTACCGCCCTCTATGTTCATGCAATTTTTTGGATGGATTTCTCCATGATGAATCTATGTTGTGTAACTTGTATCTATACCATAACAAATTAAATGATCATAAATATCTCCTAATGTTTTCTTCCCTCCTTTCAAATTACGACATTTGACACAAGGGCAACAATACCAATCATCACCCCCTAATTTCTCTTTATGAGCTTCTATGAATGCAAAAAATGAATTAACCCCTTCTAAGTATTCAATCGAATGTCTTGGTGCCATCATCCACGCCTTGCTTTGAGACATTTTCTGAAATATAAAATTTATAGAATATGACCCACATAATATGTTAGAATATGTGTTGGAATATGTATGTATGTATCAAAATTGAGGTTTAATAAAAAAGAATGAGAAAGAAAAAGAAGAAGATAACTTCAAGCGAGGAATTGATTATGGCATGGCAGACACTTTATGATCAAATCAATCCCATTTGATTAACATTCTAGAAACCTCAATATCATTCTCATAATTAAAATGGCAGTGTATATTATTCACACATGAATATGGATACTAATTTCTTCACATATAAAAAATACCACACTTCCTCATCAACCATTTGAAAAATTAATTCATAGTAAAACTAATAATCAAGGCCATTTCTAATTTTCTATGAACGAAGATCTAAAAAAAGAACTATAATTATTAACATGTTGAGAAAAAAAATATAAATAATTACAATCATTATTTTAATAAATCTTAGATCTAGAAACACCTTATAAACCCCTTTTTTAAAAATAAACTTCATATGTAGATTCAAAGAAAATCTGATTTAGCTATATGAAGATTTAACTGCAACACTATTGTGGTATATTTGATTGTGTCTTTTATAAATGATAGCCATGTTCAGAATGGGGTCGGTGTCCCCTACTACATTAACTAGTAACTATGTGTACTCTCATTCCATTTTATAATGGAATTCTCTCCATTGGGCACCTGGTTGGGCCCAGCTTATGATCCACTTGAGTGGACCAACTCCTTAATAGTCACCGATTCTAGATTTGGTATCCATCCAAATGGATTGGACCGTTATATCGACTCGCACAGGATTTGGGCGGTGAAGACTTATTGGCCATTGATCAAGTGATTAGGATGATGGCTCAAACCTCTATCACCATTTTTTTTAGGGGTGGTGGCTTGGGCTTATGAGTCCCCAAGTCCCATCTTCAAGTGGAGCCCGCAAGAAAGTGTGCGAACTGGTGCTCAACAGAGGTGACCCTTTTATAATATATACCTTGTTGTGGGGTATTAACCTGTATTCCAACTTCTTGTGGGACAGGCTTGAGCCAAGGGATTAGTCCTGTTGAGTCAAATGCATAGCTGACCCCTTTTCATATTTAGTACGAAAAGGTCATAAATTGAGCAGCACTGCCTAGTGGGACCATTCTGGAGTATAACAAAATGTAGCTGGGAAACTTAATAGTAACAATAATACTGCAAGGGAAAAGACACTGTTCTTTGGATTGGAGTCTTTTTATGAGTTCGCTGGATGGTTGGTTAGTTGCTGTAAGTTCTCCACTAGTTAATTTCTCCTGCCTCTACTTCGTTTTACCTGATTTCTTTTTTTGTTTTTGTTTTCTAAACATTTGTTTTACCAGTTTATCATAACTGGGTGGTAATCCCAAATGGTTTTAGACACTAAACTTTCACTGTAGTAAGCATAAACCATGCATCCAATGCCAGGAAGTTACAGGAATTCAACGCATTAGACATTACAAAAAAAGGGGGTTCCACCAAAGTAATTAAATTATACAATCGATTGCTTCCCTGGGAGTCTTGAATCCCACTCCTGCCAGCTCTTGTCATATTGAAAACATCAGATACCCCAAAATGCAACAAGAATGGAGTTACCACTTGCATCATCCTATTTAACATTTCACAGTTAATCATTTCAAGTGTTTGTTTCTTGTTACAAGTGGGTAGGACAAACTGTCCCACTTTCATGGCTTTTTCCTCCCTCTTTCATGGAAAAAATGTTAAATAAATGTGCCTTAATTCTTTTCTAATAAACCTAAAAAAATTTAGAAACCATATAAACAAATTAAGTACTATAGTCTCTCTATATATATGATTAAGTTAACAAAATCAAGGAGTAAAAACAGGGCTCTGAGGTGAGTTGGGAATGGAAGATGGCTAATCATAAGTTCATAACACTAGCTTGAAATTTTAAATCTAAAACTTGACTCCAATTGTAAACAAAAGATAAGCAATTCATAAATGTGAATTATCTCATTTTGGCCCTAGGAAACCTGGATCACTAGCATGAAACAAATCTTGGCCAAAATGAATTGCAAACCATAATCAAGTGATCAAGATAACCCTCATCTTATATCTAGATACATCACCTTCTCTTTTCTATACAGGCAAACCACATCACTCTTTGTTCATTTTTATTGAACATTTTCATCATACCCAAATTTTCACCAAGCATTTTTGGCTAGCCATTAACTCCAAGAATTAAAACTCATAGCTCACAAGTGATATGAAATTAGACCGTAAGAAAATGGTCCAACTCTACCTCTTTAAACTTTGATTATGAACATCTCAGTGCAACCTCCGAGCTATTTGTATCACATAAGTAGAACCTGACAAATCTATAGCATAAATTGAACCTACATTTAGATGCAGGGAAACAAATATTTTGGTACACGAACCAAAAGTCCTTGTCACAGGCTACAACTCTAGTAAAGTTTTTGTTTTCTTCTTATTTTTTTTCAAATTGAGGGGAACATTTTCAGCCCATCTAAGCAACAAATTACAATGAACCTCCCAACCAAGTAAAGTGAAGGTTTGTCCTGTAGAGACTCAAAATGAAATCGATTAATAAAATGTGTGCATTACATAAGACTGGTCAGAGTTCAAGGCAGGCATGGAGGTCACCTGTAATAACCTTAATCTGCTCGACAAACTCTACAACAACAACAAATACTACTACTACTACTATCTTTGATGCCGTGGGGCTGTAGGGATCCATCGCAATAGGTCTATCATAGCTGATTGAACATATTTAATGTTTTGGCATTTCCAATGAACAGAATCAATAAACACCAACACAGAACAGATGTAGGGAATTCTGATTCTGTTTACAATTAGTAAGGTTAAATTGGGTTGAGTAGAAACCCACCCCAGAATTCGAAATTGACATCTGATTGGATGGATTACCTTACCCCTAAACAAGAAACAAAAAAATTTGGGAGACGGACAAACTCATCTCACCCAAATGTCCAACTTCAACAAAAACGGAAAAAAAAAATCTATACAAAGAGATCAAAATCATTCAGTTCAAATTGAAAAGTCATAGCATGCAGGTTCATTGGATTCAAAGATTCTAAAAAAACAAAACAGATTCAAAGAAACCCTAATTTATTACAAGAAACATAGAATGAGAAATCAAATCAATGGGAATGAAATCGAACTCACGTTGAGATGAAGCAGACCCAGAAATCCGCCTTCCGCAGAAGATGAAGATGTTTGATGCTCAGGGTAGGCTGTGAGATGGGCGATGGAGATGTTTGATGCACAGAGGAGGCGTGGAGAGAGGAATGGTGTGATGGGAGGTTCTGTGCAGACACTTTTCCAGTATTGGTTTCCGCCTTTCCCAGGCCTCTTCCCCTTTCCAGACTTCTTAGAACTGGATTTCATACATCAACATGTATTAGAGAAACAAACGCACAAAAAGACTAACATATCTCCCTTTTGTTACCCGTTCTTACCATTAAAAAACCTTTCGCTGCTTCAAGAACGCCTTCTCCGTCTGATTCACCAAATATTTCAAGATAAGAAACAACACCCAAAAAAGAAATGCTGAGGAAAAGGAAGAAATTAACATACCTGTGAATCATCATGAAGGCGAGATGAAGGAGAAGAAGAAGAAAGGGTGGGAAGTGCTGCCAATGCAGGGAAGAAAGAAACGAGATAGATGAGGATGAGGAGAAGAACGAAAAGATGAGAAGTGGTGACAATGTCCGGAGCGTAATCGGCGAGTCGAGAGAGTTCAGACCTGCAGAGGGTGCTTGAGAGAAAGAGGAAAAAGAGAGCAGAGGGCGGGAGATAAAGAGGGGGAAAGGGCGGGAGAGGAATAGAGAGCGGGGGAGGGAAAAGGGCGTGGGACTTTTTTTTCGATGAAAACAATGACAAAGGGTAGCTGTGGTTTTTAAAAAAACATGCGTCCAAAAATACCACAGCCCAAATCAGCGGTCTTACCTACCATATTTGTGTCGTTTTTAACCACTTTTGACGTAGTGAATATCACACAAGCCATGCCTAATCTTCGGCCGAGATGTCTGGGGGTGTATGTTGAAGTCGCTCCTCATCCGTGGGAAGCGGAGAGTAATACTTATCCTTCAAGTCTTTTTATAATCTCTATATTTCTTCGCTAAGCTCTGTAAAACCCATTTCTTTCGCTCCTCATCAACAATTGCAAACTCCTGAAAGGTTAAAAGTAAGGGGCATGTCACGTTCTTAACTAAAACAATTGAATAAATTGAATGCCAAGATATTTACTACTAGTTACCTGAACATGCCTCCACATTTTCTCTTTAGCTTGCTGTGGGATTTCGGCCCATTTCTTCACCTGCATTGGTGCATTTCCAAGAGTCCTTACAACTATTCCGCATAACCTTACACTTACAGTGCGATCAACATCCCTAGCACTTATTCGCCCCCGAGAAGCGTCCTTAATCATTTGCTTATGTGTCCTACAGAATAAAACTATGTTATAATCCAAATGAGGAAAGAAGTGTCAATTTACTATTTATATATCATTTTAGCAAGTTTGGAACTAAGAATCTTACTGAACAAATGGGACGACTTCTTCACAATTGACCAACACATATAGACGAGCCTGTTCCCACTCATCTGTACTTAGACTGCACGAGGATGCCTTCCCTAAAGTACGACCATTTCTTGTGAAAACCGAAAACTTTCCTTGTAGTTCAGCATCACCACAATCGTAATTCCTCATAGGTCGATTGTACCTTGACTCAATCTCATGCAAGTACCTCGAGCAAAAGGGTTGAACATTCTTCTGAAAGATACCCTTCTGCTATTGAACCCTCTGGATGACTTCTATTACGTACATATGACTTCAATGTGTGCAGGTACCTATAAGAATACAAGTGCTAATGTTATTAAAATTATAAATGTAAACGATATATTGATATAATATATATATATATATATACAAACCTCTCGATTGGATACATCCACCGATACTGTACTGGTCCAGCAAACCTGGCCTCATCAGCCAAGTGAATGGGCAAATGCACCATAACATCAAAGAATACTGGTGGAAAGATCATTTCCATTTTGCATAATGTTAGAGCAATCTAGGATTGAAGTTGCTCCAGCTCCGAGACCCTTAACACTTTTGAACACAAGTGCCTGAAGAAGGTGGATAGTTGAACCAAAACCGAACACACATCCTTGGGTAAGAGTCCACGAATTGCAAGTGGAAGTAGTTGCTGCATAAGAATATGGCAATCGTGACTTTTTAACCCCGAGATCTTGCACTGTTTGACTTGAACACATCGTGCAATATTGGATGAATAATTATCTGGAACCTTCACCTCCTTCAAGCATTGACAGAACTTCCTTTTTTCATCCAAAGACATTGAGTAGCATGCAGGGGGCAATAACAAGTTACTACCTTTTTGTTTTGGGTGAAGTCATTCCCTTATGCCCATTAACTTCAAATCGAGACGAGCTTTCAAGGTATCTTTTGTTTTCTCCTCCATATTCAACAATGTCCCAACCACATTGTCGCAAACATTCTTCTCAATGTGCATAACATCCAAATTGTGCCGCAATATGAGATCTTTCCAATAAGGCAATTGGAAGAAAATACTCTTTTTCTTCCAATTCTTTGGCAATTTGGAATCATCCTTTTTTCTCTTCCTCCCATCCTTATCCTTATCTGCCTTACCAAATGTAATTTGCTGGTAGTCACATAATTGGTCGAGTACATCATCGCCGGTTAATGCATTTGGAGCACGTCTCAATTCCTTAAACCCGTCAAAGGATCTCTTATTGTGTCGGAATTTATGATCGAGTGATAGAAATCGATGATGTCCCATGTAACACCACTTGCGTTCATTCTTCAATCTAACTGAGCAAGTATCCTTATTGCAAGAGGGACAAGCATTTTCCTCTTTGGTGCTCCAACCTGACAAGTTAGCATATGCAGGAAAGTCACTAATAGTCCATAACACTACCGCATGCATCTTAAAATTATGTTTTGAAGAGGCATCATAAGTCATTACTCCATCTATCCACAAATCCGTCAACTCTTCTATCAGCGGCTGTAGGTACACATCAATGTCGTTTCCAGGAGACTTAGGGCCAGGAATAAGCATTGACAACTGAAAAAATGTTTGCTTCATACACATCCATGGCGGCAAGTTATATGGAATTAGAACAACAGGCCATGTGCTATGAACAATACTCATGGAGTTAAACAGGTTAAAACCATCACCCGCTAACCCAAATCTAACATTACGTGGCTCCGAAAAAAACAACGGGTATTCCTCGTCTAAAGCTCCCCATGCCTCAGAGTCTGCTGGATGTCTTAAGACACCATCCTTTGTGCACCCCTGGGCATGCCATCTCATGTGCTCGGCTGTTTTTGAAGACATAAATAATCTTTGAAGCCTAGGCTTCAACGGAAAGTAACGCAAAATCTTAGCGGGTATTTTCTTATCCTTTGTAGATGAAGTTAAAGCCTGTTCAGTAGAGCTGTTTGTCATAACTGATTTCCACCTAGACTCACCACATATGGTACATTCATTTGTATTCTCATACTCCTTCCAATACAACATACGGTCATTCGGGCAACCATTTATCTTTTTGTAGTGCAGGCCAAGATCCCAAAGTATCTTTTTTGATTCGTAGTGATTCTTGGGCAACATTTCACCAACAGGAAGTGCTTCTTTTAATAGCTCAAGCAACATGTCAAATGACTTGTTACTCCATCCGTTAAGACACTTCAAGTGAAATAATCTTACAATAAAAGATAGTTTTGAAATTTTAGTACATCCAGGGTATAATTCAATTTCGGCTTCCTTCAACGGTTCATAAAATTTTTTTGCTTCCATATTTGGCTCATCTGGAGTACTTTCTTCTGGTATTTCATTATCATCACCACCAACTAAGTTTGACATTCCAAATGCATCTTGTAACATTCCATGTATATCATTACCCTCATTGGACTCATCACTAATATATTCATCATCTCCATAAATGTCCTCACCATGACTCGTCCAATGGATGTATCTCTTCATTATCCCATTCCATAACAAGTCACCGTGCACTTCTTCTCTGTTCTTATAAAACTTGTTGCAGCATTTGATACATGGACATGGAATCTTATCCCCATTTGTTGTATGGTCAAATGCAAAATTTAGGAATTCCTTAACCCCATTTAGATACTCAGGGCTCACTCTTGACTTCTGCATCCAACCTTTATCCATCGAAATATCCCGCTCGTGACAACGTAACCTATTGGCCAAAAGCACATGGTCACACAAACCTTAGAAATTATAATCCGATTATTTCCAATAATATTAACGCATTATTTATTGAACAATAACATTCAGCTATAATGTCATGTCATTTTTCATTTTAATAATACAATCTCCCATCCATGGACTATATGTAAATCATGGTTCAAAAAAGGGATGGAAATAATTACTAACGGCACGTTTTAAGGATTCCTCACTTCCTACTTTGATGCAGTTTTAACATTATCTCCATTAACAGTATACTCGCACATGAAAGTAATATAATTTATCAAATGACTTTCCAAAATATATATATATAATCTAAATTATTTATTCAGATCTTTTCTGTTGTTGTATTGAATGATAAACATTCGAGGGTTGATATTCTCTTATAAAGTATTTGGCAAGTTGTTATGTAAATAAATATGTGACAAATTGTGAAAACCATAACATCTTAAACACTGATTGGAGATAAATCATATCTTATAGAGAATTCTCAAGCAAAGAGAAACAAAACCCTACCCACATTCACAAATCCTAATCATCATAAAAAAAAAAACAACAAAAAAATCTGAAATTGAAAGAACTTTCACGGCTACTAGTAGTATCTACACTACCATGACCTGGACGATCTGTCTGGATGGGGGGCTGGGCTGCTGGATGATGGGCTGCTGGACGATATGTCTGGATGGGGGGCAGGGCTGCTAGACGATGGGCTGTTGGACGATGAGGGGCTGGCTGCTGTACGGAGGTGGGACCGTGGGACCGGCTCTTTGGTTGGTTGAATTGTAGGTGACTGGCTAGGTTCGGATGTGTGGGACTGGTAATTGTATGGTTTTTTGTGACTTGTGGTAGTTCAGTGAAGGTGATGGTGTTTGGAGATGAGAGAACAAAGGGTTCTGTGAATTGTGATGTTTGGTTCGGTTGAAGAGTACTATAATGGGGTTGGAAAGAAGGAGTTGCATGGAATGATGAAAGGTGGATGAAGGGATCCGTTGCTGGAGGCTGATTTTGGCTAGAATGAGAAAAGAAGTGCACTGAGATGGGTCTTGATGAGAGATGGAGATGAAACAGAGAGAGGGATAAGAACAAGAGAGAAAGGGAGAGATGATGGTTGATGGGTTGGTGGGAACCGAGAGACTGGAGATGAAGATCGATGGATGGATGGGGAAGATGGGTCAGATGCAGAGGAGGAGATTGGGGGTGAGGTTTTGGTCTTGGTTCCTGAACCGAGATGGATGTATGGAGGGTCGGGAGACGGAGAAAGTGGAGGGGCTGCTGGACAATGGGCTGCTGGGTTGATGGACGATCTGTCTGGAGGGGCTGGGCGATAGGGCTAGTAGAGGGTTTGGTGGGAGGACTGGGCGATAGGGCTGGCTGGGCGGGCTGAGGGTTTGGGTGGGAGGGGCTGGGCGATAGGGCTGGCTGGGCGGGCTGAGGGTTTGGGTGGGAGGGGCTGTTTGGGTGGGAGGGGTTGGGCGGATTGAGGGCTGGGTTATTAGGCATTAGGAGGGTAGTTGTGGGTGGTGAGAGAATGTGAGGGCTAGGATGGCATAAAGGAGAGAAGGAAGAAGAAGTAGACATACCTAGTGTGGTGCAGTTGTAGAAGAACCCAAGAGCTTGCCTTGCAAGGGAGAGAACTGAAGGGTCGACGTGCGTACACTAAACAGGATCGATAGTTTAATAGGGTTTTTCTTAATTATATTTAGTGGGGGCTATTATGACCTCCACTAATTATGCGTTTTACCGGCATCCCAACTAATGGCCACCGCTATAAATAACTATTTACCCTCCATTGAATTAGCCGCCGCTAAGATTTTGACGGTAAAAAAGAAAAAAATTCCCGCCAAACGATGGTACCATTGGAGTGGGGTTTATACCGGCAGCCACTTGAACGGACGCCGCTAAAAGTGAATTAAAATTGACTTGAAGTTGGCCCCCGCTATAAGTGATCTATAGCGGCGCCTTTGACCGGTCGCCGCTAACAGTTCGTCGCTGAAAATTGGCCGCCGCTGTATATACGACGGTAAAATTAAAAAATTTCCCGCAAGATCCTGGCGCCATTGGGATCAATATTTTTAGCGACGAACATCGCTATGACCGCCGGTAAAAGTAGCTCAAAAATTGTGTTACAGCGGGGGTCAGCTTTGGCCGCCGCTATAAGTATACTATAGCGACGAATATTAGCGGCCGCCGCTATAAGTCCGACACTAAAAATGTATTTTCTTATAGTGGTCAAACAGTGGTGCTCCACTAACAGAATTACTTTCTCCAGATGCCATGTGAACCTATCCAAGATCACCCTGAGCGGTCAAGCTTTCTTAAGGGAACCTAGCTCTGATACCAATTGTTAGGTTCAATTGGTCACTGAGAGGGGGGCTGAATCAATGACTGTCCTTTTATCTAAAACCGTTCTTCATTGTAGATTCTTCAAAAGAAAGCACTTTGCAATTTTCTCAAAACCAGCACACTACTATTTCAGAAATTTCCCCTCACTACACAGCAGTTGTTGCTCTGCACTCCTTTCATACACTGCATGTCAATCCATAAAGAAAGCAACCAGCCCACTGTTGCAGAGAAACTCCAAAGAGGCAAAAAACCAGCACGTCTTTTCCTGTTGTTTTCTTTTTCTTAACATTCAGTTTTCAAAGCTCATATCTCAGATCCTAAAAAGTTGGATCTCTAGCCAATAGGAGAAGTTGCCAACAATTTAAAAAGGATAGGAAACAATCTTGTTGATTTTCTTGCCATATAAAGAACCCAGCAGGCAATTCTTCGTATGGACTGGGCTGACCTCCTATTTTGAGTCTGATGAATCTGATGGGCCATCTGTTGATTACATTCCAACATATAATGGGACCCACAACAAAGTACCAAGAAGAAAAAGAATTAATCTCGCAGTGCAGAAAAAAAAATGCAGAATTTGTCTCCACTAGAAAATTCATAACTTCCTCTTCTGAACTCGAAACGACATGATTCTTGAGCCAAATGAAAGATTTATCAGAGGGCTACAACTTTCATGTTTTGAGATTTAACCCAGATTGAATGGAAAGTAGAGTAAAATCACTTTGAAGCTAACTGATCACAGAAAAATAGCAACATGAGTGAAGCAGAGTTGTCCCGCTGTCCAGGCCATAACTTTAAAAGCTGAAGCCAAATCGACCTGATTCCAAAAAAAAAAAATCAAGCCCTCTCACTGATGCACAAAAGTCATGTTTACCACTTTTTAATTCAGATGTTGGATGTGAAGATATAAGCATAACAACATGCTTAACTGACATGACCTGAACATGCAATTGCCCAGTTTCACTTTGAATGCTTGCAACCTTCATCATACTGCTTTCCAACACCATAACAACACCCTACGTTTGACAACAATTACAAACTAGAACAAATGGCCAACATCTGTTTTGCTTGCTTTGGCTGTTTCTCTTTCTCCTTTAATACAATTTGCAATTCAGCAAAAAAAAAAAAAAATACATAGCCAACCCCAACATTGTTGGGAAAAGTCTTTGATGTTTAGGATGTGAATTAAATATTACTTAATTTGGGTAGGGCTCACGTAGTTATCAGTAAGACATTGATTTTATTTCAATTTAGGTTCCAAATTTGGCTAGGGCTTCTTTAAAAAAAAAAAAAAAAAGAAAAAAAAAGAAAAAAAACTTTTAGAGTGCATGATATGTGGGATAGTTTATCAGTGTTGGGGCCCATTTATTTTCCATTAATTTGATCAGCTCAAATTTTCAATGGGGTGGGCCCCACGAAAATCTCACTCCATTCTCAAGTCCGTAACGAGACCATACAACATTATTAAATCCCCTTGCTCCTTCGAACCTTTTTGGAAACTGAAGTGGAACAAGAAAAGGAAAAGGGGGGAGAGAGAGAAAGAGAGGAGAACTAGGTGAGATGGCCCACAGTAGCTATAGAGGGAATGGAAAGCATCATTAGCAATATCGAAGGCGTTGGGTCTTCTCTCCTACTTTTTCCTTTTCTCTCTTCTAGTAGAGCGTAGCCAAGGAAAGGAAGTGATGGGGATAAGGTTTTCTATATTTTTAAATATGAAAAATTTATAACCAGCCCCCTCTAAAAAAATTTATTTTAATGTCAAGGACCCATTTATCCAAAATTGAGATTTTGTCCAATTTTAGATGAGATTGCCTGAATTTTAATGGATATTGGGCAAAAAATTGGATGAAATTTTACAATGGCCTTTTTGTTTCGGATAGATGGCCGAAATGAAAAATCTTGGAAATTTCATCCAAAACGAAATAAAATTGTCAACTACACATCCAATATCGGACTCTGCTAGGAACCTAGCCCCACTTCCCCACCATATTTTCCAATAATAACTTTTCTCTCCATAAAGCCTTCCTCCTTGAACCTCCACCACCAAATCAATAAAAGACCCCAATTTTTAAGCTCCAAATTTCCCAAACCTAACTCCCAAAAGCGTTGGGTTAGATAACACAACTACACTTTATAAGATGTAGTTCCTTCTCGTTACTTCAGCCCCGCCACAGGAAATCCCTAATGAAATCCAATTCCTCCCTAACCCTCATTGTAACGCCCCAAAATCCGAGCACCACGAATCCTAGGACGTTATGGGAAAGTACTAAAAGAGAGTCAAAAAATCCAAAAAAAAGGCAAATATGAATCTCATATGAGCAAGTAAATGGGCAACGCCCTATAATTTCATTTCAGTTTAAACGATTAGAAAGGCACTTTCCGAAGTTAAACTAAGTAAAATCATAGGCCAACACGGCCACCTACAAATAAGAGAAAGGAAATAGCAAACTCTAAGTGATAGAGGCCTCTTGATACACCAACTACATCACTCTCCGAACCCTGCGGCAACGAACAACCACCAAATAATCAACCAAACAAAGAAAGGAGAGAGAGACCCCTGAAAGCAGCAAGGATTGGGTCAGGCTCGTTGAGCAAAACAAATAGGCATCTTTAAATGACAGTACATTATAATAACATATAGGGAATAAGGGCATACATGATCCCAGCTGTACCTGCATCGTTAGTACTTCAATAATAAAGATAAGATATCAGAGTGGAACGAGAAACGGTGTCGAGTGTAGTGCATGATTATAAAAGAGATAGGAATAACCCAATATAACAGATGTTTGATATAGCATATCAGATGAATAAGAGAAGTCATCATCTTGATTAATCATCTCATAGTTACAGTTTAAAAGACATCTATAATGTACACAGCCTAATAGCATCATCACAGTAGATTATCTATATCATAACAAGCATATAAGTATCACCAGCAATAGAGATAACCTTGGGTAGTCCTACTATGTCCTTATCCAACGTACCTCGATCTAACAGTATCAACATATGTAGCTTCAAGAATTGTACAACAATATCCACAATACCATGATAATCATACATCTGTAAGATCATAATTGTATGTCCGCAATTGAAGTACAAGGGATGTGGGAGGTCGGAGCCAGCCTTTCGTCATCGTTCCATCAATCGTCGATTGACATCAACCATGGGGGTAATGGCCACCCATCGCTGTCGTACCATCAAATAGGATCATACACTTGTATCCATCTCGTCCATCGATATCCAAGTCCATATCCATATCCACAGCCACGATCCCAATCACTGTCTTATGTGTTGCCTTTGTGTCTGTATACATCCACTGCACCTGACTCCCGCGTGTCCGGCTGTCTCAGTACCCTGTAGGTACCTACAGTGCTCATAACGATCTATCATATCATCATCTCTTATTGTACCCAGTCTAAGCGCTGGCTTTCTCAGTACCCCGTAGGTACCTATTGTACTCATATCATCTCAATAAGCATATATGCATTACCGGAGTCTGCTGGCCGTGAATACCCCCTAGAGCTTTAGTTTTGCACTACAAGATGGATTTATAAACTATAAGAATGAACCAAGGATAAAATACTAAAAATTAACAAATTCATCAGTTTCCGACAAAACAACGATATAGGATGTCATGACTTAGGGGGACCGATATTTTAATTTATTCATGTTACTAATGGAAAAAGACATTGTCTTCCACCATTTTATAATATTCTGGAAATTTTCAAATAATTTTGTAGATTTTTTTGGACTAAAAAAAATTCACACCACAATGACCCCGACGAACCGATAACCGCGACTGATGCCGATATTGTATCGGTTTTCTGGCCCGACCGATACCGTGACTTTGAACCATGGTAGTAAGAGCCACCAACTGTTAAAATTGTTAGAGTAGCCTTGGAATATATATTTTGCCACTCAATATTGACAACTGCTTTAAATTGTTTATGCGATTTCAGTTTTTTTTTTTTTTTATAATTATCTGCCAGATCTAGTGGGCCTTGGATTACTGTGAATCGACAACTGTATCCTATCCATTGGTTCATAAATAATACAGTGTAAAATCTAATTTTCCTTTGTGCCGATGTAAAGAGCGAGATCATTATATATACTCCTAAAAATCACCAGTCTGCCAGCATTTCCAATGACTGGAACAATATCCAAGTTATTGAGTTTTAATTTCCTCGCCATTTTTATCATTTGATTTTCACCAAACTTTGTTCCAGAGAGAAATTTAAAAAAAAAAAATATTGTATTATACACCTTACATAGACAAATAATTTCTTTGTGGTAGCGGCAGTTTTAGCAGCCCTATAGCTCTCCACAAAACAAATCTTGATTTTTATGTCAATTTAAAACATATATAAAACATTTACTATCATTTTGTGTGCGACCATATTGTCACAGAAGTTACTTAAACTAGAATTAACTTATTGGAATGAACTAGATTAGTGATTTGCTTGCTATAGGACTTCCAAGGAATTTGTTTATTTCTCTAGGGTCCAAGATAAATTTTGACGATCACACAGTCAACTGGGGGACATATTGACAGAAAAAAGATATGTCTCGTGGGTGGAATTCTCTTTAAATATTTATCATTATTTCAGCATAAATTCTGCTGGAGTTAGCCTTGAATATGACCATAAGAACTGAACTCTAAATCTGCATGTTGAACTTTTTATAAATGTGCACCTTACTTTTAGAAAAAATGAGTAGTTAATAGTTGGGACATTTACCACAAAAATCCTCTTAAATAGGATAATCACAGCTGAGGACCTTAAACTTTTATAATGACAGCCAAGGACCTCTAGCCCAAATCATATCTTTTTGTTCCTGTTTTGCCCTTTTTTTGTTGATGTCAACATAACCAGTTTCCTATTCTGTCATGAATAATATTTGTTGACATCAACAAAACATTCGTCGACATCAACATAAAATTGTATTGACATCAACAAAAATGCCTAATTATTACAATCAGTAACCTTGTGAATTTGTTGATGTCGATAGAAGATTTGTCGACATCAACATAAAATTGTATTGACGTCAACAAAAATGCCCAGTTAACAACATGAGTGACACTGTGAATTTGTTGACGTCGACAAAAGATTTGTTGACATCGACAAAAGATTTGTTGACATCAACATAAAATTGTGTTGACGTCAACAAAAATGCCCAGTTAACAACATGAGTGACACTGTGAATTTGTTGACGTCGACAAAAGATTTGTTGACATCGATAAAAGATTTGTTGACATCAACATAAAATTGTGTTGACGTCGACAAAAATGGCCAATTAGCTCAACAAAATTGAGTTTTTCATTGTTTAGAGTTTTGTTGACATCAAGCAATCTCTCTCTCTCAGTGTGATTGAGAAAAAAGGGGTAAAGCGTTGATCTCCTTCTTCTCCCTCCTCTCCTTCCTCTCTTTCATCTATTCTATTGTTACTGATGATTTAGGGGTGAAGAACGTTTTTTTTTTTTTTTTTTTTTTTTTTTAGGGTTATGTTGACATCAGCGAACCAAGGGCAAAAACGGAATGAATTATTGGATTTTGCACTGTAGGTCCTTGGCCGTCATTATAAAAATTTAGGGTCCTCGGTTGTAATTACCCTATTTAATGGGATTTTTGAAGTAAATGTCCCTTAATAGTTACATGGGAGTATATTTACTAGACTCAATTAATAAAAATGACAGGGCATATTTACTACACGACATGATGGTGAGTATGGTGTACTTTGTGATTTATTGGAATAGAAACGTAAATGGCAGGTGGGTACATTGAAGTGTTTTACCATCAACCTAAGAGGTGCAGGGAAGTGGGGGCAGTCTATTAAGTAACAGACCCTTTTCACCTTATGGTTTAAAAAACCGTTGACTAACTCATAAAAGGAAAAATATCAGTTGTTGCGGACTACAGTAATGTGACGGTGCCACGGGCGGAACTATGGGTGTAAAAAATAAATAAATAAATAAATTCTAATCGACAACCGAACCAACAAACTATTTATAACCGTATTTCACAATTCGGTTACAGTTATAGTTATTAAAATTAAAAAACCGTGCTTCATGGTTCAGTTACGGTTTTCAGTCTCGACTCACAGTTATTAACCGAACCATACCGTAAAATATGGTTCGCTTAACCATTTTTCCAAAACAAATGGTTAATCAAACAGTTACATTCCTTGGTAGAACCAAGGGGGGCCAGGCAGGGGCCATGCGCCTTCTTCAGCCTCCCCCGTAAAAGCCCTTTTTATGTTTTAAAAAACTTAATAAGATTTTACATATAATCCTCCCTAGTTTTTTAAAAACCCCTTTATATTTTATAAACTACATGCATTTTTGCGTGTTTGGCCCTGATCCACTCCTGGACGCTGCAGCCTAATATAGTGTCGTGCCGTAATATCTTATCAAAAGCCATGAGGCATGAGGTACTTGCAACACATGAAATTTGAAATTGTTTTCAAGTTTCTTTAGAGAGCTGCTAAGTTCACACTGAAAATTGCTCTCTACACACTGCAAATTTATTTTTACCAAAATACCCATATATAAAATTACCTAAAAAGACATCTATCAAACTCCTTATATCCCCAACTTCTTTCTACACACCACCCTAGCCAACCCCCACCCCCTCCCCCCCTCGACAGCACCGTCGGAGGGGGAGAGGGTGCGAGTGAGAGAGGGAAGGAGAGGGAGAAGGAGAGAGACATGGAGGGGGAGAGAGGGAAAGAGAGGGAGATGGAGAGAGGAAGGCCGCGGGCGGTGGCAGGCAAGGAGGGGGAGAGGGAGGGGGAGGGAGATGGAGAGCGGGAGGTGGCGGGCGGAGGCAAGCAGGGAGAGGGAGAGAGACGGGACAAGGGGGAGATAAAGAGGGAGAGGGAGATAGACAGAGAGAAGGAGATCGAGAGAGGGAGAGAGACTAGGAGAGGGACAGTGGGCGGAGGCGAATATAGATAGGGAGAGAGATAGAATGTTGACAGAAGTTGACAAAGAAGAGGTTAAGGTAGTTTATATTGGGTGTGTAGAGAGAAGCAGTGGTCGGTGTAGAGAGCAATTTTGTGTGTGCAGTTAGCAGCTCCCGTTCCTTTAAAGAGAGCTGCTAAATCCACACCCAAAATTTTTTTTTCCACAATGCTTCTCTCTACACACACCACTTAAAATAAAATATTACCAAATTTTCGCTCTACACCTCGATTTTTCGTAAATTACACTATGCTCTGTCTCTCATCTTCTCTTTACACTACCCTTCTTCCCCCTCACTCTCACCATCCCTCTATTTCTCCCTATCTCTCCCCCTTTCCCTATCCCTGTACAGAAAAGCATTTGAATTTCTCAAATTTTCGAATAGAAGCTCATAATTCTTCCAAAGAAACAAGCCCTAGGTCACGTAGTAATGCCTCCTAAAAGAGGCAACGTGGACTTCTTCTTTCTTCGTACATATTCTAATCTAAGTCTTCTGATGTCACATCAAAGCTTAAGCAGGGAGAACCCCTAGATAAATAACTTGACTTTGGTCAACAGGCATGGAAATTGATGACTAATGTTGAATTTACAGCAGAAAAACACCTCTTTTGTTACCAAGATGGCATAATTAGGGAAAAAGAAACATATATATATATATATATATATATATATATTAACACACACACACACACTTATGAATGTCATTACAGGTTCTCTTACAAGTTTTTTAAGTTTATATTTATATTTAAAAAAAATATTCATAGTATTAGGAACAGTTTGTAACTGTACTATTATACTTACGACCTGATTCTAGAACGGTTGGCACATGTTCCAACAACAAAAATCAAGGAACGGTTCACACTTGTGCCAAAAAAAACGTATTTAGGAACTGTTTAATATTGCTCTAAAAATATAATTTTAGAACGGGTTGAAATAGTTCCAAACAATTGCATTCAGGAACGGTTTCACATCGTTTCAAAAAGATACTTTTAGCACAAGTTGAATTGTTCCATAACATAAATTTAGGAACAACTGCGATCCGTTCTATAATAATATCCTAGAACGAATATGGAGCGTTCCAAAGTATTAGGAACACCCATTTTTAGAACGGATTAAAATTGTTCCTTAATCCATTAGAATCGGTTCAAAACGATTTTTTGGTGCAGTCTCATCATCGTCGTCGCCACAGAAAGTGCTGAAAGTCATACATGGTAGCTCTTATTTTATTTACGTTATGCTGGAAGACAACACTTACATGCACTAGCAAGCGCGTAGTTACATATATAAACTCACTAACACTGACTCACAAAAAAAAGTGTGTGGACTGCTTCTACCGAAACCGATGTTACCCCTCCTCGGTAACAGCGCCGATCAGAAAAGGCCTTAACCCCCTTCTCTCCGACATAAGCAGCGTCTCAGCCTTTGTCGAGGTGGGACTGGTCCCGGTAGAAGTACCGACCATGTCCTACCGAACTCGGCCTCACGCTGGCATCTCAGTCCGATCTCGGGTATAGCTGACCCCGGCACCTTCTCCAGTTCGGCCCCTCTGCCGAGGTGAACACCGGGCTTCCAGTTCCCATTATGAGATGGGACGGGTACTTTGTAGGGAGTCCCTGTCAGGTAGGGCGGCCACCGTCCATGGATAAGGGCTCGTTCCTATCAACAGATCACATCCACATTTATGTGAGGGATTTGAGGGGAGGTCTGATGGGACAAGTATCCTCACCTACCCCCACTAAAGATCCCAGGTGTGGGCTGATGGGACAAGTATCCTCACCTACCTCCACTATGGAACCTTCCACTCTCCTCTATATATGCCTGCATGCACTACACCATTTGGGTGATTTTGCAACATTTGAGATTTCTTATTAGTAACACATATTTCTCCGTTAGGTAATTTGTCACATTTATTATCCGTTAGCAATATTCATAACCGTCACTAAGTATCTTTGCAAATACTTGAATTATTTTGTAACATTTCTTGGATATTTTGTGACGATTAGGAATGTGTTACAATGGTATCAAAATAAAAAGAGGAAAAATCACAAAAAAAAAGAAAAAGAAAACAGAAGCGGGAGTTATTTTAGTTCCACTACAAGAATTTACACTTTTACCGGCGTTTTTTCCGGGCGCAATAGTTATACGCCGGTAAAAGATAGACTTTTCTCGGCGAAATAGTTTTGACGGCAAAGGTTGGACTTTTTCCGGCGATTTATTTTTTTCGCCGGCAAATGTCAAGTTTTTACCGGTGACCTACCTAGTTCGCCGGCAAATTTTACCCGCAAAATTCTCTACTGGGTGCGCGACTTTTGCCGGCGCATTACTTGCGCCGGGAATAGTTTTTTTTCTAATTTTTTATTTCACAATGGCGGGGCCAAAACTACTAATGCCCCCTTTGTTTTCATCCCTTTCTTGAAAACCAAAGACTTCCCACCCTTTTTTCTTCCGTTCCCTATTGTTCTCCCTGCGCCTCCTCCATCTTCAACGAGAGAAGTGCGTAGGCCGCTAATATCCGTCTCTTCCTCATCGATCCCTTTCTCGCTCTCTCCCTGCTTATTCCATCCCTCTCTGCTCTCTCCCTGCTCACACTTCGCTCTCTGTGCTTGACTCCGAAACAGATCCTTTTTCGTAACGCTTTCCATCTTCCTCATCTCTTCCAAGGTACGACATCTTCTCTGCTTTTACATGCGATTTTCTAGGGTTTGGATCTCTCGTCTCGATCTTCTTCGCGCCTTCACGTTTTCCGTTTTTAGGGTTTTATCTATTTTTATTGTTATTGATTTACATGAAGCTGTTCGGATTCCATTTTCTGAGCTTTCGGTGCTTGGAATCGTTCGAATTGGGTGTTTTGTGCTTCTGATCATGTAAACTGGCCTAAGTTGGAAGGATTCTTTTTCATGCATAGTGATTTTGTTGGATCTGCATTTTTCTGATATTTTTTCGAATCGTTGATTGTGTTTTGATGTGTGTGACAGCTGAGAGCATCACCATCTTCATTGCCCTCTCCATATTCCTTGCAGTGGCAGCAGCCAACGCCTTCCCCTGCCATCCCCAAAATCCAAACAAGTCTGTCTCCCTCTCTCCCTCTCTTCCTTTCGCTCTCTCTCTTCTTCTTTGTTTTCGTTTGTTTTAAGCTCTGGATCTAGGTTTTAAAGGGTTTGTTTTGGTTTGAGTGATTCTGCATTTTTGTTTTTTTTTACTTCAATTAGGGTTTCTGGTTTTGACAGGGTTTCATTTGAACCTATTTCTTTTCTGGGTTTGTATTCATTTGTTTGTAGGCCTGTTTTCATTTGTTTTGAAGATCATCATTGCTGACATTTCCCAGTTTCATTTCCTTCTCTCTCTGCTCTATCATACGCCTCAGCAGAAAGCGTACTTCTTTCTCAATTTTGTTTCTCCTAATGTTCACCTTAGTGGGAAAGAACCTGAAATAGATGAGAAGTCATTAGACCATGAATTTTACTGTAATTCATAACATTGAACTATAAATGCCATTCAAATCAACTTAGAACAAAACAGAGAAGTAGATATTAGCAAGTGCACTTTTTTTAGTTGTTTCCTTTAAAATCATTGATGCCGTTAACCAAGAAAATAAAAATAATACATGTAGCCTGGGATGATTGTACTCATAGGAGACTGGATAGGAAGCCTGGCCTGTTCTATTTGGTGTTGGAATATTTTCATCCCTTCTTTGTAGTTGCTACCAAATGCAGTCCTAGAGATGACATCTTCAGTGAGATTTTGGAATTCAGGCCACACATCCAATTCACAAGACCCAGCAAAACCAATTGACTCCTCCCATCTGGTGATCAGCTCATAACAGCTAGTATGGAATGTTGGTAGCATCCTCTGTGGCCCACAGCATATAGAAAGCTCACATTGGTTAGCTATATTGTATATGGACTCAAAATAAGAGTGTAATTATCAGCAGGCCATGCAGGGAACAACACTGGCCCACTCCTCGTCGAGACCCAAAATTAGGCCCCCGAGTCCATGACCAGCCCAACAATGTTTGGGTCAGCTAAAAAGAGACCCAAGCCACACAAAAATGGGCTATATCCAAAACCCATACAATAACATCTTAAACCATATAATTTCCTCATGAAGTTTCAGTTTTACTAGGTACTGAACTTATGAATAGCCAAAATAGGTGTAATTTGGTTGTAAATATGAATTAAATAGAACATTGTAATCGAATAAGAATGGGAGGCCTTTCTACTTGAATGGTTTCAATGCTTATTGGTTTATGTTAAAGGCATCTAATCCTTCTGAGACGGAGAAGGTGACCTCTCTCTTCCAGGAAGCTTCAAGCCATCTAATCCTTATGGGTTTCTCTTGCTTTTGGCTTTGGCAAGTATCTTCTGGGAATTGCTGGGAAATATTGTTCCTTTTTTTTCTTTTTTTAAGTATTGGTTTATTTTATTTAGATGAGTGGATGCGCTTTACTACTGACTGGTGTTTTTTTTTTTTTTTTTTTTTCGTGATATAGGCCTAAAATCACAGTTGGAGTTTCTTCAGCAGGGTTTACCAGGTAATGTCTCTATTAGCCATGTAGTTTAACAATCTTTTTTAATTTAGTTTAATGGTATTTAGATTGTTTTATTTCATATTTAACCCATCCAACTTAAGAAAAAGGAATGAACCACACACTCTATTTGGTTGGGATCTTGCAACTGCATTTTCTGGTTGTATTGTTCGTTTCATTTCACCTGATTAGGAGTTTACTACCTTCATATCTTGTTGTGAGCAATGGGCAGCATTTTGAATAATAATTTCAATGTTGGTATGGATCATATCTGGGATGACTTGCACCTAGAGTGAGTTGGTTCTGTATTTTTTTACAGGTATAAGTGAGCGGGTGGCAGATATTAAAACCCATAGTCATGCAATGAAGTGCCTTACTTCTTTCTCTGAGGCGGTAGGTCAAGGATTTGTTTTTGAGAGAGTAAGATAAGCCAACCATATTTCCCTTTTTTTTTTTTTTTTTCAAATTCTATTTTTCTACAGTGTAGTAGTTTATGTATTATCTCGGCAGTAGAAAGAGAACGCTTTCTCTCAGTATGTTATCAATCTTGCCCCCTGTCATTTTCCTGTTAATGTCTACTTTCCAAGATCTTGATCATTGCAGGAGCTGGTAAACTTGCTCTAAATCTTCTTCAAAATAGCCTCTGAATACGATCTATGGTAATCACTTCTCTCTCTACTAAAAACTCCTCTAATTTCGCACCCTTTTCAATAGGTTATACTGGCGTGATCGTGCTGAAAGACCGCCACTTATCGGATATATTACACGAACTTCTGGTCAGCCACAGTGATCTTGATTTCCTTTCTCCTTCCCTTTCGATGCTAAAATCGTGAAATTTGTGAATCATTAGTTGAATTCTGTACAATTATATTTTGTTGAATTCGATTGATCGGTGCTAGCTTTAAACTTTGATTTATAACAGTTGGTAAATGTCAATCATGATCAAATCTGATTAATCTAAATCAGCCAAAGGATTCACGACAATAAATAATACACTAGATCAATCAACATAATCTTCAATATGCTTTTCAAAAAAGTTAGAAGAAGATTGTGATATGATAGTTTGTCACCTCCATAAAATACAACACTTGCTTAGTCTCTATACTCCCTACATAAACATTCATCAGACCTTAAAGGGTAATTGAGTAATGGGTGTCCATTTCCAAAAGAAGGATTTGTTCATTAGCTATCTATCAAAAACCAAATAATTAAATAAGGATGAAACCTTATTTTTGTTGGTGAGTAGGCTCCACTAACTTGCAGGCAGTCTCTTGCTTCAAAAAAAAAAAAAAAATTAAAAAAAAAAAAAAACTACTGTAAAAAACCTCTACAGCCTTGAGAAAGTTGCCAACCCCAACAACACAAATACATAATCTCTCTATCAGAGCTCACCTTCAAACATCAGATTGGTGATGTCTTGTTCAATAGGCAATCCAAATCCTTAACTGGGCTATTTCCATTATTGCACGCATAATCTGTTGGCTATTGGTTTTATTTTCTAAATACATCAGTTTGTTATCAAACCAGATTTGGATTGCTATCCTAGGGACCTTATTACCCGAACAGCATCATCGAAAGAAACGTTTGTATATACATATATATACATGTAATGAAGAGCCCTGCAACTACCACCCAATCAATAATTGTGTTACTAGTTGATGTCCATGAAACGTAAAACCCACCCAGCATTTTTATGTTATCCATCTACAAACAGGTTAAAAAGCCCTTTTTATCCGAATACCCTTCTTTTTTGTAACTATTTTTATTTCTTTTCTTTTCTTTTTCTTTTTGGTAAGAGTCTTTTTTTTTTTTTTTAAGATTGTTGTTACCAGAATTTGTTGTTTGATTTCCTCATTTGTACTATTAGAACAACTAGCAACAAAGGCACTACCAACTTTCATAAATATATATTGATGTTATTATAGAATTACATTTCATCAAATGCTCTTATATATTAGGCCTTTAAAAGTTTCTTTAGCTATTATCAGTCGTCCCCATGGAGCTGACAAATGGAACTACTAACTAGTCTATATCTGTGTTGTGAGCTAAGTTTTTCCCTTTTTGTGAATTATGATACCAGAATTCCTTGTCTTATATTGGAACTTGGAAACGCAAAATGAACCCACAATTAGAAATGAAACATATCACAGATTTATGACTGCTAATCTGCTATATATTGAGTTCTGTGGTTTCTTGTGGTTTTGTTATGGTTTTGCTATATAGTGAGATGGAAGATGGCTATGGTGGATGTTTCATGTTGGGATTTGTGAAGTGGGTTTTATTATGTAAAGTGGGGAGGATGTATTTTGTTTGTTTAGCTGGAATCAGATTAATACAGAGAGGTGGGTAGTCTAGTTGATACATGTTGCAGAGAAGATGGTTGTGAAGTGGGTTTTATGTAAAGTGGTGAGGATGTATTGTGGTTGTTTGGCTGAAATCAGATTAGTATAGAGAGGTGGGTAGTCTAGTTGATACATGTTGCGGAGATGATGGTTGTGAAGTGGGTTTTATGTAAAGTGGTGAGGATGTATTGTGGTTGTTTGGCTGAAATCAGATTAGTATAGAGAGGTGGGTTGTCTAGTTGATACATGTTGCAGGGATGATGGTTGTGAAGTGGTGGGTGCGTGCGTGGTTCTCTAAAACAAAAAAATCTAGTCAAACGTGCTACTAGATTTTGCTTTTCCATGCTTTTCCCTTGATGATTATCTTCATTTCCTCTTATCCTTGGGGGACTTTTCCTAGAGATAGCAGGGCATTGAAGAAAACGTGATGGATATCCTAGCCATTTCTTTTGGGGCTTGGTCTCTTGTGTGTATTACTAGCCATTTCTGCACCCGTTGTCAGGTAGGGCGGCCACCGTCCATGGATAAGGGCTCGTTCCTATCAACAGATCACATCCACATTTATGTGAGGGATTTGAGGGGAGGTCTGATGGGACAAGTATCCTCACCTACCCCCACTAAAGATCCCAGGTGTGGGCTGATGGGACAAGTATCCTCACCTACCTCCACTATGGAACCTTCCACTCTCCTCTATATATGCCTGCATGAAGAGTCATGAACAGGTACATGCAAGATACAGCTCGCACTGTTACTTTGCTAAAACATCTCTTCTTCTCCACTTCACCCTAGTTCAGTGACTGCACTAACTCAGGCGTCGGAGTGCCTTTGGCTGATAGCAGCCTCGGGCCCTGACTGCTGTTTTCTCTTCCCTTTCAGGTTTCAGATCAGCAGAGATACTTGTTCAGCTAAACAACCTCTCTGTAAACCCTCATCATCAGTTAAACCCAAGTCCGTAATAATTAGGCACGCACAATTTGGCGCCGTCTGTGGGGACGATCTGAAAATTCCATATTTTCATCCTAACAGCTATGCCTCCTAAGGCTCAGAAGGGAAAGAGTGTTGCTAGACCGTCTGGGTCTAAGCAACCAGAAACATTTCTGCCTCTCATGCCACCTCCACTGGTGACAGACCAGGCAGGAGCGTTGGTGACGAGCTCGCGAAGAGATACCAGGCAAGCACCACCCAACCCTCCTCCGAAAGGAGTGGGAGGAGAACCTGGTATGCGGAGTGTAGGTTCACCCATCACGGTGACACACTCGTCCTCAAGAGGTGCAGCAGCGTCTTCTCGGCGCGATCCTGTATTAGAGCGGACTCGGACGAATACCTCTCAGGCGGAGCGTCCGCGCCTGGAGGTTGTTCTCAACGCGCCACCTCGTAAGGACGCTCCTCCTCAGGAACGGCCCTTACGAAGTGGGGCTCCTGTGCAGTCTCCTCGTCGGTCTTCTCACGGGGACCACATGGAAGAGGATCACGTCCACCTCGGTGATGAAGGTGACGACGACATGGTCCTAGAGGACGATGTTGAGGCCCAAGCAGAGGCCATCAAGGCTCAAAACCTCATCATCGAAGAACAGAAAGGGCAGATCCTCCAGCTTCAGCGGCAGCTTGAAACGAAGAGCCAAGTCCCGCCCGAAGCCTCTCACACGCCTCCGCCTAAGCAACGAGCTCGTCTAGGTCTTCGGGGTCGACCAGACCTAAGGGATAAGCTGAATGAAAGGCGCGCCCGAGCTCGCGAAGAGGGGTCGAGTAACACTCACGCCAGCGCCGACCAGCAGCAGCGCCATAAACAAAGGCGGGAGACCAGGGCCGACCCCGAGATGGCTGACTACATTGATCAGCAGATTAAGCTGGCCGTACAGCAGAGCCTGGAGCAGGCCGGCCTCGCTCGAGGTCGGTTAACTACCAAACACGGTGACATCCATGGCACGTCTCCATTTTCTCGGGAAATCAGAGATCATCCCCTTCCTGATAAGTTCAGCGTCCCACGTTTCAATCTCTATGACGGGACGTCGGACACCGAGGCTCATCTCCGGCACTTCACCCAGAAGATGACGGTATTCAGCGGCGACGGCGACCTTGATTGCAAGGTCTTCTCCTCCAGCTTGGGCGACCTCCCGCTTCGGTGGTTCTGTGCACTTCCCGAGAGATCGATTTCGAGCTGGCCACAGCTCCGAAACTCCTTCGTTGAAAAGTTTCAAGCCCACCGGGTCATCCCAAAAACTGACGCCGATCTGATCTCGATCAAGATGAGGCCGACCGAGACTCTTACTCAGTTCGCCAAACGATTCTGGACCATCTACAGCGTGATTGAAAATTCCAACGACGACGTAGCCGTTACTGCCTTCCAACAAGCTTTGCTGCCGGGCAATGAGCTTCGGAAGAAATTGGTACGTCGTCCTGCGCCTTCGGTAAAGGCTCTGATGGTCCGGGTGAACCAGTATGTCGAGCAAGAAGAGGACGACGTCCGAGCTCGAGAAAGCCATAATTTCTGGCCAGAGGGCCGACAGGAGGGCCGTCCCACGAGAAGAGAGAGGAGGCTTGCTAAGAAAGAGGTGGATCGGAATAGAGAGCCATCCAGCTCGGCAGTACGCCCTGCTCCCACCTCGGGAGGCAGCACGAGGCCGAAACCAAGTGGCGCCTTTTATAGAGCCGTCAATACCATCTTCAAGGAGCCTATCTACAAGCTCCTCGGCAAAATCCAGGCCCAGCCCTTCTTCAAATGGCCTCAGCCTATGAGAAGTGACTCCTCCTCCCGAGATCAGAGCAAGTTCTGTGCCTACCACAAAGATAGAGGACACAGAACCGAAGACTGCTACGCCTTCAAGGCACACCTTGAAAAGCTCGTAAAAGACGGGCATCTCAGAGACCATGTCAGGGAAGAAGGCAGAGTGAACAATACTCAGCAACGCCTCCCCGACGACCAAGGCAGCGGTGAGCCTGCAGGGACCATCGACGTCATTCACCTGGCTCCTGCCCCCCGAGGCAGTGACCGAGCCCGTGCTGAGGCCAGGAAAGCCCAGCACAGCAGGCATGTGATGACGGCCGAGCTCGGTCCCTCGGCAAAGAAAGCACGTTTGGAGAGGCCAAAAATCTGGTTCTCTGATAAAGACTTGGCCGGGGTCCAGCTACCCCACAATGATCCTCTTCTTCTGACTATGAGGTTACACAACTTCAATGTCAAAAGGATCCTAGTGGACCCCGGGAGCTCCTCAGAAATCCTCTACTTGGATTGCTTCAGGAAGATGGGCCTGAAAGAGGAGGACCTGCAAGAAGCCCGCACCCCGCTGGTGGGTTTCAGCTCCAAGACGGTATATCCCAAAGGGAAAATTTCCCTTAAGGTCGAGGTCGGAGGGGCCTCCACAACGGCAGACTTCCTGGTGGTGGATGCACAATCTCCATACAATGCCATCATGGGGAGAACCTGGCTCCATAACTTGGAGGCCGTTCCCTCGACCCATCACCAGAAGCTCAAGTTTCCTTTACAGAACAAGGATGGGAGCTTCGAAGTTATCATGGTCCGCGGCGACCAAGACATGGCCAAAGAATGCCTCTTGGCCGTGGTCCCCGGAGATACACAGCCACAGCAAGTCCACATGACCGAGCTGGAAGCTGAGCTCGACACTGTGGGCCGGACTCCCGAACAGAAGAGCATTGAGGACCTCACCCAGGTCGGGATCGATCCCAGCGATCCAGAAAGGTTCTTTCTGCTCGGTAGCCAACTTGCTGACAAGGAGAGGGCCAGTATGCTCGACTTCCTGTTACAAAATAGGGAGGTCTTCGCCTGGACCCCATATGAAATGTCCGGCATCAGCCCCGAGGTCATAAGCCACAAGCTGAATGTGGATCCCCAGCACAAACCTGTTGTCCAAAAGATTCGCAGATCGGGCACCCAACAGGCAGAGGCTGTGACCAAGGAAATCGACAAATTACTGGACGCTGAGGCTATCCGCGAAGTCCAGTACCCTGTGTGGTTGGCCAACACGGTTGTGGTAAAAAAGAAGGATGGGAGCTGGAGGGTCTGTGTAAACTTCACCGACCTCAATAAAGCCTGTCCCAAAGACAGCTTTCCTCTACCGAAGATAGACCAGTTGATCGACGCCACTGCCGGCCATGAGAGGATGAGTTTCCTCGATGCTTACCGAGGTTACCATCAAATTCCAATGCATGAGCCTGATCAAGAAAAAACAGCGTTCATAACACCCAGGGGCACCTACTGCTACAAAGTAATGCCCTTCGGGTTAAAAAACGCCGGTGCCACTTACCAGAGGCTGGTGACCAAGATGTTTCGGGACCAGCTCGGCACGACGATCGAGGTCTATATTGATGATATGGTCGTTAAGTCTAAACGGTCACAGGACCACTTGACTGACTTACATCAAACCTTTTCCGTCCTCAAGAAATACCAGCTCAAGTTGAACGCCTCCAAATGTGCGTTTGGCGTCGGCTCGGGCAAGTTCCTGGGTAGCCTCGTTACTAGGCGAGGAATCGAGGCTAATCCCGATCAGATCTCGGCACTCAGAGCCCTGCAGAGTCCGAGCTCGATAAAACAGGTTCAGAGACTTACCGGGATGGCGGCAGCACTGAACCGCTTCATCAGCCGAGCCTCGGATAAATGCCATCCCTTCTTCCAGCTCCTGAAAAAGAGCTCCGGGTTCAAATGGACCCCGGAATGCGAGAGCGCTCTCCAGGAGCTCAAAGTGTACCTTTCCTCCCCTCCTCTGCTTTCCACCCCGGTACGGGGTGAGGTCTTATACCTATATCTGGCAGTTTCGGACCATGCAGTAAGCTCTGTACTCGTAAGAGAAGATGACAGGCAGCAAAGACCCATCTATTACACAAGCAAAATCCTGCTGGATGCCGAGACCAGATATCTGCCACTGGAAAAGCTCGCATTAGCACTCGTTAGTGCTTCGCGTAAGCTCTCCCACTACTTCCTGACATATTCTATAGTGGTTGTGACCGAACACCCACTCAAGTCCCTCTTCCGAAGAGCAGACTTCTCAGGCAGAGTGTCTAAATGGGCTGTCGAACTCGGGCAATACGATATCCAGTATCAGCCCAGAACGGCCATCAAAGCCCAAGTACTGGCCGACTTCATTGTGGAATTCACCTCTCCTAGTTCGGCACCGAGCCATCTCGACACCGAACTGGGGGGCAAGGAGGCAAGGACTTCGGCAGAAACCGAGCAGGATCGGTCCTGGAAACAGTTCCTCGACTCATCTTGGAAAGTCTTCGTCGATGGCTCCTCCACCTCCAAAAGGGCTGGCGCTGGCGTAGTCCTTCAATCTCCGGAGGGCCTCGTTATTGAGCAAGCCCTGACTCTCGACTTCAAAGCTTCTAACAATGAAGCTGAGTATGAAGCATTAATTGCAGGGCTGGGCAGCGCAAAAACCCTGGGGGCACAACAACTGGTGGTCTTCAGCGACTCACAGCTGGTCACAAGCCAACTCAATGGAGATTACCAGGCCCGAGATGACAGGATGGCAGCCTACCTGGCCCACACCAAGCAACTCCTATCTCAGTTCCAAAAGGCTGAAGTCAGACAGATAGGCAGAGACTCCAACTCTCACGCCGACGCTCTTGCAAATCTGGCCTCTGCCGTCGAGGCAAGAAGAAAAAGAACTGTCGAAGTGGAAGCACTGGACAGACCTAGCATACAACTTCAACCGCCTCGACAGATTATGTGCATTGACCTCGGTCCTAGCTGGATGGATGAACTTATCTCCTACCTCAAGAATGACCAGCTACCCGAGAACAAGAACCAAGCCCACAAAATCAGGCTGAAGGCAGCCCGATTTTGGCTCTCTCCAGACGATAAACTCTACAAAAAGTCCTACAATGGCCCTTACCTCCAGTGCGTTCATCCAAGCAAAGTCGAGGACTTCCTTTATGAAATCCATGAAGGGATCTGCGGCAGCCACATCCGAGGTCGGTCACTCGCTTACCGAGCTATAAGCCAGGGGTACTGGTGGCCCTATATGCAGAAGGATGCACAGGTCTACGCCAGGAAATGTGAGAAGTGCCAGAAGTTCTCTCACTCTCTCCATCAGCCAGCACACGACCTGAGCCCTCTTTCCAGCCCTTGGCCCTTCGCCCAATGGGGACTGGACCTCGTGGGACCACTCCACCGAGCTCCAGGGAACAAAAGATGGTTGATCGTAGCAACTGACTACTTCACCAAGTGGATAGAAGCCGAAGCACTCTCCTCCATCACTGAGAAGGATACCAAAAACTTCGTGTGGAGAAGCATTGTAACTAGATTCGGAGTACCTCGGACCTTGGTCACGGACAACGGGACCCAGTTCGACTCCAATTTCTTCAGAAGCTTCTGTCAAGACCTTGGCATCAGGAACTACTATTCTACCCCGGCCTACCCCCAGAGCAATGGGCAGGCTGAAATTTCAAACAAAGTGGTGCTTGACGGACTCAAAAAGAGACTAGATCGAGCCAAAGGGAGATGGGTAGAGGAACTTCCAAGTGTCCTATGGGCATACAGGACTACCCCGAGGCGCTCGACCTCGGAAACTCCTTTCTCCCTAGCCTACGGAATGGAAGCTGTAATTCCACTTGAGGTCGGCCTCCCCACCCTCAGGTCGGAACTGTTCGACCGAGGCCAAAATGATGCAAACCTCGCCACAGAACTCGACTTGGCTGAGGAGCGAAGGGATGCCGCGGCCATCCGTCTCGCTTCCTACCAGCGACAGTTGGCTAGAGGGTATAATCAAAGGGTCAGAGAGCGAAAGTTCTCCCCTGGAGAATTGGTCTTGAAAAAGACTCTTCCAGCAGACAGGAATCCCAGCGAAGGAAAGTTTGCACCGAACTGGCATGGACCATTTAAGGTGACTTCGGTTGCTGGGCAGTCTGCATATAGGCTTGAGGACATGGAGGGCAGAGAGCTGCCACGCCCATGGAATGCCACTCACCTCAAGAAATTCTATTTTTGAGATGTAATCAGATTCGGGAAGTTAATAAACTATTTCTTTTTATAGAATACGTTTACGCTCCAAGCTGTCCCCTATTCTCGAAGAAATGGCCAAGTTATGGAACTCGGCATATACCTACAGCTCGGTTACAGAACCGACTTGTATTCTTTGTTCGGTTATCTTAGTTAGCTACTTTGGCCTGGTCAATGGACCAGTCAAGTTCTGATTATAAACCGGACTTAGCTTTGGTCATGGGACCAAGCGCCCTCAGTTTTACCGAGATTGATGCTCGTTATGGTTGCAAAATCAATACAGCACCTCGGGTTACAACTACTACAAATTCGGTTTCTACCGAACTCGTTTACTTTGTCTTTTTTTCTATTATTTATTCTGGTTGTTAAGCCAAATGCATAAACAAAGGAAAAAAGAAGAAAAATTCGCCACAAATGTTCAAAATTGCAAAGCAAAGCCAATTTCATTTCACGAATGAAGGTTACAATTTTTTCAACAAAAAGAAATACAAGAATTCCCCCCAGTACAAAAAAAAAAAAAATATAAAAACAAAATTACATCTTTTTCAAGCCACGGCCCCCTCGGCGCCATCAGCAGCAGCATCTTCCACGACTTCGACAACCACTTGTCCGGCGTCGACGTCCGCGTCAAGTACAGGGGCAGGGTCTTCGGTTTCCCTGACTGGGACCTCGGGAGCTTGGTTCGGTGCGGGCTGAGGAGGAGGAATCTGGGGGATCTCTGTAAACACATGGCTGTCCTCGGGGACCCCTGCTGCTCTCAACGAGCTTGTCCATCCCAGCCTCCAGGCCTTCAGGCTGACTTTCTTGACTTGGGCAATGTATTGTTCTGTGGCCTCTGCCACCCCTTCGTCGAAAGCCTTGTCGACGTCAGCCCGTAGTCTGTCGGCATCAGCTCGGAGTTCAGCCTCTGCCGCCTCCCACCTTTTTTCAAGTTCGGCCGTGGCCTGAACTTGGTTTTCCAGTTCCGCCCTGACCTTATCAAGCTCGTCTCTGAGGCCCATGACGCTCGTTTCCTGCTCGGCTGCCTTCTGTTTTATCAGGCTGAGCTCGGCCTCGAGTTCCAGTTCCCTCTTCTCAGCCCTCTCTGCCCGAGCGGTGCTCTGTTGGGCTTTGTCCGCCAACACCAGCGCCCTTTGCAGGATCTGAGGAAACAAGTGTTAAGCCGACGTCAATATCAGAAGTACAGAAATCAAAGAAGAAATTCAAAGTTCAAAGGAGAAAATTACCCTGAGGGCGTCGGCCATTTGAGCCACATCCAGTTCCACCTCGCTCCTCTTCATATGTTCTGCCATGTCTCCAGGCAGAGCGCAGGCGTGCGCAAGGGCACTGACAACAGATGTGCCATCACCCAGCCGGCCGTCCGACGACAGCGACTGGCCATCCTCCAGCAGGAAACTGGGGTTCCAGATCGGAGGGCCGAGCAGCGGCGAGTGCTGAGAGGCAAGGTTGGGCTCGTCCCTCACAGGGTCCGCAACCCTGGGCCTTTTCCCCAGCCGAACCGAATCCCGACGAGATTTGGTGGAGCGCTCGGTCGCTGCTGAAGGCTGAGGAGATTGAACTGGGGGAGAGACTACTCTATCCTCCAAGTTCGGTGGGGGAGCGGTCTCCGAGGTGGGCGAGTCTCCGAAGATGACTTCATCGAGACTGACAAGGGCCGCACGACGTCGCCCCATCTCGGTCTCTTCGTCCGATTCAGAAGATGGGAGAATCACAAGCTGCTCTTGCGGAACCCCCTCGGACTCGCCCTCTGACTGACTCTCCTCCTCGGAGTCGGTCTCTGCTGCGGTCTGAACGTGCGAAGGACCGGCTTCGGTTGAAGCTCCAGAAGGTATGATCTCGGGGGGCACTTGCGCAGGCCCTGCTGCTGGAGCTGTTTGCTCCTCGGCTTCGGCAAGAGTTAGGACTTGCTCCCCCCTGAGGTTCTCGTGCCGTCTTCTTATAAAAGATCGGTACACGGGTTCGTATCCGAGGAGTGCTGAGGCAGATCGGGTCCGGTGACCCTTGTAGCTATAAATCCTTTTTAACCAGCCGACGTTTCGTCGCCACCCGGAGTTCTTCCTCTGCCGTTTCCTCTCCGCGTGACCTGCACGACAAGCAATTAGGCATCAGTTCGGCAGAATGAAACTACATCAGAAGTTCAGAAATTGAGATATTTACTCGGTGGTTCTCCGAGACGACCGGGTACGTGGTTCACCCTGGGCTCTCCGGGGGCATACTCCCAGTTCCCGGTGACGTAAAGGCAGTCCTCCCCGGCGTATTTTGTGTTGTCTTCGAGCTCGTTGATTATGGGAATCTCCTTCGGCCGAACTCGCAAGTAGTATGCGTCGTCCTTTGGAGATCGACAGAGGTTATACACATCCTCAATGTCCTCGACGCCAAGGTCGGTTCCCAATATCCTATTCAGTTCGGCTATACCCATGATTATCTTATAACCATTGGGCATTAGTTGGCACGGGGTAAGGTTCCACCTCCTGAGAGAAGCTCTCAGGAGGGGATGGACTAGGAATCTCACTCCGCCCTCGATTATGGCTACTAGAGGGAATGGCATCCATCCCTCTACAAGAACCCGTGGTCGGCTTCGGTCACCATCCCCATCCGCCCTAATCTGGACGTTCTCTGGTATCTGGTATTGTTTCCTAAGCTCGACTAGGGCAAGTTCTGTGTCTATCCAATGTCTAAAAACCCCCATCTTCCCTAGCCTAGACCGGAATACAGGTGACGGCGACGGAGAAGAAAGACAGAGTAGACACCCCCAAAAAAAGAAAAAGAACCCAGAGAAGGAAAAATGTCAGAGGCAGAAGGAAACTCACTAAGACACAGGGCCGGAAGGAGTGTAGGGACAACGGAAAACTCTAAACTTCAGAAGGCGAACAGAGAGGCTCCTCGGACGACGAAGTTTCAGGCAACTCTCAGGCGAAAGCTCCAAGCAGTGACAGCAAAAGTGGTCCTCCTTCGAGGACCGGGGTTTTTATACAGGGATGGAGATCTCTTCGTATCCCGAAAGGCATGTGCAGACACCGCCTCGAGCACGCCACCCGTCTCCTCGATAAGACGTAACGCCCATCAGGAACCTGACACGTGGCGGCATCACAGCGCCTTCATGATGATATGGTTGGGCTATTAAAACCGCCTCCAGACAGCCAGGCGCTATTAAAAGCGCCTCGGAAAGCGAAGCGGCACCCCACGCCTTTTTAAAAGCTACAGGATCGGTTTCGGGAAGGTCCCATCCTATCACTCCTAACCCCGTGGTCTCCTTGACCCCCCGAGGTCAGGAGCAGGGGGCAATTGTGTGGACTGCTTCTACCGAAACCGATGTTACCCCTCCTCGGTAACAGCGCCGATCAGAAAAGGCCTTAACCCCCTTCTCTCCGACATAAGCAGCGTCTCAGCCTTTGTCGAGGTGGGACTGGTCCCGGTAGAAGTACCGACCATGTCCTACCGAACTCGGCCTCACGCTGGCATCTCAGTCTGATCTCGGGTATAGCTGACCCCGGCACCTTCTCCAGTTCGGCCCCTCTGCCGAGGTGAACACCGGGCTTCCAGTTCCCATTATGAGATGGGACGGGTACTTTGTAGGGAGTCCCTGTCAGGTAGGGCGGCCACCGTCCATGGATAAGGGCTCGTTCCTATCAACAGATCACATCCACATTTATGTGAGGGATTTAAGGGGAGGTCTGATGGGACAAGTATCCTCACCTACCCCCACTAAAGATCCCAGGTGTGGGCTGATGGGACAAGTATCCTCACCTACCTCCACTATGGAACCTTCCACTCTCCTCTATATATGCCTGCATGAAGAGTCATGAACAGGTACATGCAAGATACAGCTCGCACTGTTACTCTGCTAAAACATCTCTTCTTCTCCACTTCACCCTAGTTCAGTGACTGCACTAACTCAGGCGTCGGAGTGCCTTTGGCTGATAGCAGCCTCGGGCCCTGACTGCTGTTTTCTCTTCCCTTTCAGGTTTCAGATCAGCAGAGACACTTGTTCAGCTAAACAACCTCTCTGTAAACCCTCATCATCAGTTAAACCCAAGTCCGTAATAATTAGGCACGCACAAAAAGCATCTTATAAAGCCCATGCATCTTTCTTTTAAGTCTTTATTCATACATCAGAACGTCCTTCGCCCCCTCTCTCCTTTCTTCCTTCAGGCCCCTCCAATAAGCCGGCCTCCCTTTGAGCATTTAATACCTGTTGCACCTCTCTTTCGGATTCCTTGAAAAATATCTCCCTTTCTTCCCTGTTGAGTTTATTAAAGATGTTGTCTTGCCCTGCAAGCATATATTTCTTGTTGTCTTCCGCGTTGATCTCGAAACAGACAATGCGTAGCTCCTGATCTTTGTCTGCAACGTTCACAAAGGGATAACCCGCCGGGACCACATACACATCGCCGGGTGAAAGCTTTGCACTAACCTTCTGGTATGAGACAGATTCCTCCTCTCTTTCCCGTCGGCCCGGCTCACTCTCCTCTCCCTGGCGGCCCTGCTCGCCCTCCTCTCTACTGCGGCGGCCGGCCAGATGAGGGCACGCCATCTCGAAATAGCCACTACCATCTAAAACCACTGCCACCTTAGTTGCCCTTGAGTTGTAATAAGGTGCCTCCATCGACCCCTGCAAAGTTTACTCTGTTTATTAGAGAACAAGCAAAGAATTGAGGATGCCAATGGGTGGGTTTAAGGAGGCCGTGAGGGAAAAAAAAAAAAAAAGTGAATTCAATTTGAAGGAAAAGAAAAAAGAAGCTAGAGCAAAATATTGAAGAGCTTCTTACTCCACGGATGTTTGCATAGGAAACTGCAATGTCTTGGTCTTGGAGAGCCGGATAGTCGTTGGCATCAACCTCTTGTAATCGTCCGTGTTGGTTAGAATAGGTAGGGCGCTGTTCGTACAGGTTGAAGGGTCCTCTCGACCTACCTTCATAATGCGATTGCCCGCCTCGGGATGACGAAGCATGTCGGGCTATCTCCTTGATTTTCTCCTCAGAAACACGCACAAATGGACCCTCTTGGTGCTGCCCAAACACCCTTCTCACCTTATCATATTCAGTCTGGAAAAATGGAACACAAAACAGAATTGTGGCTGAGAGAAAGAGGGATCATAGAGAGAGTCATTAATTTAAGATGGGGCACGTGCAGTTATATATATATGCTAATTAAATAAAAGATTTTTTTTTTGACTTGGTACATTACATTGAATGCAGCTTCTAAGATATGGCCGCTGAAGCTCATATAGTAGGATTCCGGATTTTGACCACCGATGCCAAAGAATGCCTATTACAACCAGACAAACGTACAATTTACTAAGAAATATCGTTCTAATCAAACATGTGGTAAACTCAAATGAAGAAAGAAGTAGATGTGAGAGAAAATCTTAATGCTTTACTTGGAGTTGTCCTGGAACGGAGATTGTTTCAAACAGTTTTACAATGTATAGCTTCTCCTTGTTGTCATTATTGATTATGTAGGCTGTTGACCCCGCACGCACTCTGAGTAAATCTCCTCTGTGTAGATTGTAGGACTCCCTGTTTTCTTTGCGTAGGAGAGTGATGGTTGCACTTCCTACACCAAACAATTCCAGCATGATTGATTCAATAACGATAAGAAGAGAAGAAATTGATCTTCTCCTCTTAGATGATGATAAGCAAACTAATTAAGTATACATACCTTCAACAACGAAGACAAGGGTGTCCGCATCATAGTGGTTGGGTATAAGCGCGGTATTGGGGTTGGCCTCCAAAAGGGCAATTCGGTAGTTCTCAATCCGACGTAGCAGATGCGACCACTCTGAGAACTTCTGGAGAATTCTAAGCTTTCCGTCTTGGGTACTAAGTGGAGTACTGAAGCTCTCTTCGGCGAAGTAGTAAGGATTATCCCTCGACTCTTTCGTTTCTTGGGTCTCGTAGGAGAGAGCTAAGCTGGACGTAGAGAGAAGGAATAGAAGGATAGGAAGCATCGCAGCTGGTTTCGCCATTGGAAAGAAGCTGCTGAACTAGTACTTGCAACTCTCTTTTTCTTACTATATGGATGGAAAACTAGCGAAATAGAGCAGTACAATTTATAGAGAGAAAATCAGGAGAGAAATGAAGGTGGGAAAAAACAAAATAAAATGTGGCGAGGCGAGTTTGCATGCGTGGGGACATGTGGGCAACGTGGGCTTCGGAGACGGATGCGTCCCGGAATGCACCTGCGTCGTGGACGAGATGATTCTGAGAGCATTACAAGAGGATGGATATTTCTCTATCTAATTTTGTAGTTTCTCGCTGGAAATGGATACAATTTAGATACAGGTCGCACGCAGATGGCCATGTGTTTTGTGAGGTTTGTAACACGTTCATCTAAAAACTAGCGCTTGGAAAAGATTAAAGAGAAATGGAGAGATGATGGAATTAGCTGGGGAACAACTGCATGTTGAAGGGCTTTTCGTTCTAGGATATCATGGGATTTGGAAAAAAGGTTTATCAAGATTTACTTTTACCAAAATCTTGCGGCTTTACTGTTGTTGGGGGAATCTCTGATCAAGAAGGATGTGTAATTTGAAAATAAATGAGCAACTAAATAAATAATATAATAAGGATAAAGTGAAGAAAATAAAAGGTGTAAAATAAAAATAGGTAAGGCACAAGGAATAATCTAATGGATGGTGTGTGGGGATATTTTCTTCTCCCTTATCCACCCTTGCCAGGTGCATGGCTCACAATGGCCTGATGGGACTGGGCCCAGAAGTCAGGCCCGATGGGACTGCAGAGTGGGCTGTGATGGGATCAGACTCTGATAGAGTCTCCCTCTTGTCCCCTCTCTTCCTCTATGTATACACAGCAACAGCTCCAGAAGATGGATGGCCAACAAATACCACTCACTGGTATGCCATTTCTTCTCCCACTACATCTCCTACCTCTGTTCTAGTCCTGCACCTGCAGCTAATAAAGGCATTGGAGAGCCCTGCGCTGCCCAAGCCAGGGTCCTCTGACCTTCTCCTTTTTCCCTTTTCAGGCTCGAGGCAGCGGTTTTCCATCATCACCAAGGAGCAGCAATCTCCATCCTCCTCAAGTGGGCCGCAAAATCTCTCCCCCCCCGGGTCCGTGAGTTTTTTGTGCGCTTACAATTGGCGCCGTCTGTGGGGATCGGGATAACAAGCCATCTTCCAAAACACCATGCCTCGAGGAGCCTGAGAGGAACGAGTTGGTTTGAACTTGGGTTTCCTGTTAAGGTGCTGGGTGATGTGTATGTGTATAGCTATTCTCTGCCATCGCTTCTGTCAAACCTTTTGGTGAGGGAGCTCACCGAATTAGAGCAGCAGCAGCATCTCGGCAAACACTCCAGCTGGCAGATCTCTCCAGCTTAGCAGACTTCCAGCTCGGCAAGTCTCCCAGTTCAGGAGCATTTCAGTTCGACAGATGTCACAGCTCCCAGCTCGGCAGACATGCCATTTCGGCAGAGGTCACCAGCTCGGCACGCCCCAGCTCGCTGACATCTCCGGTCTCAGCGCAGAAGTCTCTTATCCCAGGAGACCCCCTGTTCAGCAGACGTCAACGGCAGACGTCCCTCATCTCGGCAGTGGTCTCTAAGATGGCAGCAGACTCCGTTTCAGCGTACCCGTCTCGTCAGCACCGCATTTCGGAAGAGACCTCCCAGTTCGGCGATGTCCGAAGTCACTACGACGAGCTCGGCAATACCGTTTCAGCAGACCAGTCACCACCCCGGCTGGTCATCACCCCGGTCACCGCCCCAGCTCGGTCGCTGACCTGCAGCTCAGCTGATGCCGCTCGGTCCCAGTTCCAGCTCGATTGCCCACAGCACAGCAGGCTCTCAGCGCCAGCACACAAGCTCGGCAGCATCCCTGCTCGGTCTCAGCGCCAGCAAGATGGTCTCGGTTCCAGCTCAGTAGGACGATCTTGGCAACCCCTATCTCGCCTGCTCTCAGCTCCATCTCGGTGACGCCCGACACTGCTGATCTGCAGACGCCTCACTCCATTTCGGCGGGTGCATTTCAGCAGCAGGTTCATCTCGACATAAACCCCATCTCTGCACAACAATTTCTGCAGACGTCTCTTAGCTCAGAAATCAGGACCACCATCAGTTCGGCAGCTCAAGCTAGCCCAATAGGTCCTCCATCTCGGCAGCCTGGCGCATTTTCATCTCGGTAGACGTCCATTCAGCAGCATTAGCCAGGTTAACCTCCAGCTCGGTACATATTTCAGCTCGATACATTCCCAGCACCCTTTCAGCTCGGTACATTCCCAGCACACATTTCAGCTCGGACAGCGCCCATTTCAGCTCAGCAGGGGCTGCGTCAGGTCCCAGATCGGCCTCGGCAGACCTCCCTCCCAGCTCGGTCGACCCAGCTTGTCCCATGCGCGATGATCTCGGCAGCGTCCCTGCTCGGCAGTCAGTGCAGCAGGTTCACCCCCAGCTCGGTTTCAGACACTGCAAACTCCCAGATCAGCGGGCCCTTCTCAGCAGGATCATTTTGGCAGACAAATGCAGCTCGGGCAGGTCCTCCACGGCAGTACCCCAAGCCGAGACCGAACTGAGGGCCTGCTGCGGTGGTTGTCTCAGTGCAACTCAACTCGGCAGGTCTGCCAGTTCAACAGACCCCCCATTTCTGCCACTGCAAAACCTCCCAGCAGCAGAACGAGAGAGTGAGGGAGACGCTCACCAGCCCACCCTGCATCATTTTCTTCCTCCAGCGAGGAGATTTTCTTCGATTCCGTGCAGGGTCTTGAAATCCAGAGCCTTTTCTAACTTGGGTTCTTCTCCAAATACTCTCTACAAGCACATCACTTGAAAAAGAAGAAAAGGCCCGCCTCTGCCCAAGAAATTGAGAAAAGCATCTACACTATCTTGACAGTACACCGCTGGGAATCACTGTATAACATGAACCATCGGTTGTTGCCACCTCCCATTGCTCATGCAAAACTGCCACTGGCGACTCCAAGATTGGACGCACGGTGACAAACCATGGAGGAGTGGATGAGTCCATACCCTTGGAGACTACTGCTGCTGCCCTCCTCCTCCAAAGTCAAACATGGTGATGGGTTTTCTAACATCACACTTCACATCATAGGTTGAGGACAACTAGGGGAGGGTGGTAGGGTGCACATGCAAGGATGAGGTGACTTGGAGGTATGATAATCCTACTTACCACCTAAATTGGTAATCCTACTTACCACCTTTCACAATCTTCCCAGAGGGTCTTTCAAAGCTATCACATCATGACTAAGGTATGGTAATCCTACTTACCACAAATCCTACTAAATTGGTGATCCTACTATCCACTCCCCTGACAGCATTGAGTTCCAATGTTTTACTCCACTTGCAACACATGCACATAAAAAAGTCCACATGGGCCACCACCTTATACCACACGTATATGTAACGTGTCACAGGTATATGAGAGATGTCATGCACATATATCGAAAGAAAAAATCAGGCTCGGTAATGCTACCAGCCTCGATAAAAATATTACACTGGCCCCGGTAAAAGTACCAGCTAGTAACGTCCTGATTTCGAAAAAATCAAGCTCGGTGATGCCACCAGCCTCGATAAAAATATTACACTGGCCCCGGTAAAAGTACCAGCCAGTAACGTCCCGATGTCGAAAAAATCACGCTCGGTGATGGCACCAGCGTCGAAAAACTCAAGCTCGGTGGTGGCACCAGCTTTCGAAAAAATCACGCTCGGTGATGGCACCAGCGTCGAAAACATCAAGCTCGGTGGTGGCACCAGCTTTCGAAAAAATCACGCTCGGTGATGGCACCAGCGTCGAAAAAATCACGCTCGGTGATGGCACCAGCGTCGAAAAAATCAAGCTCGGTGGTGGCACCAGCTTTCGAAAAAATCACGCTTGGTGATGGCACCAGCGTCGAAAAAATTACGCTCGGTGATGGCACCAGCGTCGAAAAAATCAAGCTCGGTGGTGGCACCAGCTTTCGAAAAAATCACGCTCGGTGATGGCACCAGCGTCGAAAAACTTCAAGCTCGGTGATGGCACCAGCTTCGAAAAAATCACACTGGCTCCAGTAACAGTACCAGCCAGTTACGTCCCTCATCTCGGCTACGCGCCAGTTTCCGCTTACACGGCGAAGGACTGCACCTCTGGTGACGAGCCAGTAGGTCGTGTTGCTCAAACTCAGATATGGATACACCATCAAGTTATTTAGCTTTCAAACTTCTAACAAGTTGAATCACCCTAAAGAAGTTAAAAGCTGGGGGGCTTTGTGTGGGGATATTTTCTTCTCCCTTATCCACCCTTGCCAGGTGCATGGCTCACAATGGCCTGATGGGACTGGGCCCAGAAGTCAGGCCCGATGGGACTGCAGAGTGGGCTGTGATGGGATCAGACTCTGATAGAGTCTCCCTCTTGTCCCCTCTCTTCCTCTATGTATACACAGCAACAGCTCCAGAAGATGGATGGCCAACAAATACCACTCACTGGTATGCCATTCCTTCTCCCACTACATCTCCTACCTCTGTTCTAGTCCTGCACCTGCAGCTAACAAAGGCATCGGAGAGCCCTGCGCTGCCCAAGCCAGGGTCCTCTGACCTTCTCCTTTTTCCCTTTTCAGGCTCGAGGCAGCGGTTTTCCATCATCACCAAGGAGTAGCAATCTCCATCCTCCTCAAGTGGGCCGCAAAATCTCTCCCCCCCCGGGTCCGTGAGTTTTTTGTGCGCTTACAGATGGAGTAACAAATCTTTCCTTGTACGGTTGTTTCACTTGAAGTGTCTTAATGGATGGAGTAACAAATCATTCGACATGTTACTTGAGTTATTAAAAGAGGCACTTCCTATTGGTGAAATGTTGCCCAGGAATCACTATGAATAAAAAAAGATACTTCGGGATCTTGGCTTGCACTATATAAAAGTAGATGTTTGCCCGAATGACTGTATGTTGTAGTGGAAGGAATATGAGAATACGAATGAATGTGCCATATGTGGTAAGTCTAAGTGGAAATCAATGACATGTCACTCTACTAAATAGGCTGTAACTTCGTCTACAAAGGATAAGAAAATAGGTGCAAAGATTCTGCGTTATTTTCCATTGAAACCGAGGCTTCAGAGGTTATTTACGTCTTCAAAAACAGCCGAGTACATGAGATGGCATGATCAGGGCCGCATAAAGGACGAGGTGTTGAGGCATCCTGCAGACTCTGACGCATGGTCAACTTTAGACGATGAATTCCCAATGTTCGGTTCAGAGCCTCGTAATGTTAGACTTGGGTTAGCGAGCGATGGTTTCAATCCTTTTCGTACCATGAGTATTGCTCACAGTACATGTCCAGTCATTCTCATTCCTTACAACTTGCCTCCATGGATGTGTATAAAGCAATCATTTTTCATGTTGTCATTGCTTATTCCTGGCCTTAAGTCTCGTGGGAACGACATCGATGTTTACCTACAACTGTTGATAGAGGGGTTGAAGGAATTGTGGACAGATGGAGTTGAGACATACGATGCCTCTTCAAAACAGAATTTTCAGATGCATGTAGTAGTCTTATGGACTATTAGTGATTTTCCTGCATATGCTAACTTATCAGGATGGAGCGCTAAAGGGGAAAAAGCTTGTCCCTCTTGCAACAAGGACACTTGTTCGGTCATATTGAAGAATGGACATAAGTGGTGTTACTTGGGACATCATCGATTTCTACCACCTGATCATAAGTTCCGACACAATAAGAGATCTTTTAATGGATTTAAGGAATTGAGCAGTGTGCCAAATGCATTAACTGGTGATGATGTACTTGATCAATTGCGTGACTACGAGCAAATCACATTCGGTAAGGCGGATAATGATATGATGGGGAGGAAGAGAAAAAGGGATGAGTGCAATTTGCCAAAGAATTGGAAGAGGAAGAGTATTTTCTTCCAATTGCCTTATTGGAAAGATCTTATATTGCGGCACAATCTGGATGTTATGCACATCGAAAAAAATGTGTGTGACAGTGTGGTAGGGACACTGTTGAACATGGAGGAGAAAACAAAAGACACTTAAAAATCTCGTCTTGACCTAAAGTTAATGGGCATAAGGGAACATCTACACCCAAAACAGGAAAGAAATAGGTTGGTGTTACCCTCTGCATGCTACTCAATGTCTTTAAATGAGAAAAGAAAGTTATGTCAATGCTTGAAGGAGGTGAAGGTTCCGGATAATTATTCGTCTAACATTGCACAATGTGTTCAGGTCAAACAATGCAAGATCTCGAGGCTGAAGACTCAACATTTTCATGTTCTTATGCAACAACTACTTCCGATTGTGATACATGGACTCTTACCCAAGGATGTGTGTTCAGTTTTGATTCAATTGTCTACTTTCTTTAGGCAGTTGTGTTTGAAAGTTTTGAAGGTTTCAGAGATAGAGCAGCTTCAATCCCAAATCGTTCTAACACTTTGTAAATTGGAAATGATCTTTCCACCGGCATTTCTTGATCTTATGGTCTATTTGCCTATTCATCTCGCTGATGAGGCCAAGTTTGCCGGACCAGTGCAATACCGATGGATGTATCCAATCGAGAGGTCAGTATATATATATATATATATATATAAATAATATCAACTTGTCATTTCAAGTTGTATTGGCAATAACATCAACAATTGTATTCCCACAGGTACTTGCACACGTTGAAGTCATATGTACGTAATAGAAGTCGCTCGGAGGGTTCAATAGCAGAAGGGTACCTTCCAGAAGAATGTTTGACATTTTGCTCAAGATACTTGCATGAGGTTGAGACAAAGTTCAATCGATCTGTTCGGGATTATGATGGTGGTGATGCTAAATCAAATGAAAAGTTTTCAATTTTCACAAGGACTAGTCGTGCCTTAGGGAAGGCAACCTTGCGCACGCTAAGTACAGATTAGTGGGAGCAGGCTCATCTGTACGTGTTGAACAACTGTGATGACGTTGCCCCATTTGTTCGGTAAGACTGCTAGTTCCAAATCTAGTGAAGCGATATGTATAGTGAACTGTACATTTTCCTCCCATTTAGATTATGATAAAAATGATTTACTGTGCAGGACACATAAGCAGATGATTAAGGATGCTCATGGTGGTCGTATAAGTGTTAGGGATGTAGACCGCATTCATATTAAGGAATTTAGTAAATGGTTTGAACGCCATGTAAGTTTGAATATAATATGCATTTTTCCTATTATGTGTAGTCATAGTTGTGAAAAATGTGATGGGGATGTATAATATGCATTTTTCCTATTGAGTATAGTCATAGTTGTGAATAATGTGATGGGGATGTATTAATTTCCTTGTCCAATCCAAATAGGTTTCACAGATGCAAGTAGATGGTGAGCATGTAAATGAACAGATACAATTATTAGTTGTGCCTCCCCTTCGATCTGTGAGGTGCTTTAAGGGGTACATCGTAAATGGCTTTAGATTTCACACAAAAGATCGTGAGAGACAAAGGAAAACTCAAAATAGTGGAGCTTTCTTAACTGCAGAGACATCGAGCTTTGCAAGCGCAAGAGACTCGAGCCCGATGAGGAGCAATGTTGGCTATTATGGCGTCTTAAACGATGTTATGGAGTTACAGTATATCGGTGGGAATCGGATCATGTTATTCAAATGTGATTGGTGGGATGTAATGAGCCGTGGTAGGGGAATCAAGCAAGATGATTATGGATTCACCTGTGTGAACTTCACACGGACCTTAAATACCAATGAACCATTTATTCTTGCAAATCAGGTACAACAAGGTTTTTACATCCAAGACACCATCGAGCCCAATTGGCATGTCGCGATAAAGATACAACCCCGAGACTTATATGAAATGGAGTCGGAAGTGGATCCTTGCCAACAAATTGAGCTCGATTTGCACATTGAATAACAGATATGGTAGACACCAATGATGGTGTTATCAGTTGTAATAGACCTGATATCGAAGGAGTGGTTCTTGATGCAAATATTGCTCTTCCCCATCAAACCCAAGAACATGAAGTAGATGATACCTTTATTGATGATGGTGATGGAGATGGTACCTCTACTAACGATGGTGATGGAGATGATACCTCTATTGACGACGGTGAGGGAAATGATACCTCTACTGACAATGGTGATGGAGATGATATCTCTATTGACATTGGTGATGATTAAGATTGCTACCAGGTAATGCAGTTGAGTTTAGATTTAGATAAAACTTGCTTGTTTAAATAACATTTACGAGGTCTGTTGTTTCGAATATTCGATAAATTATGACAAAACTTTCTTGTTCAGATTTTGTTATCATGGGAGCGACACCCAAATCAGTTTTGGAGTCCTGGGAACGTGAAGGATCTGACACTAGCTCATGTGAAGATCCACTTGCAGGTATCAAGATACTATTGTTGGTTCAAGGCTATCCATTTGAACGTGTGAGGCATTTGTGATTAGGTATAGATGGCATGGTCAATCATGTGACAGCATTGGAACTGTTCTCTGTGTTGATGATGATGGCATATTATGTGTCGGCTTTCCTGGGGCATCTAGGGATGGAAGGCTATTATTATTTTGGCTTTATTATTATTTTCTCATAGGAGATCACTAGTCTTTTTTCTTTTCCTTTGTGGCATTTTATTGTTTTCTTTTCTATAAAGTTGCAGTTACATTTTTTCTCATAGGAAATGGAAGCAACAGTTGTTGATGGGAATGGCACTAAGGCTGGGCATATAATTGTGACAACTATTGGGGGTAGAAACGGTCAAACCAAGCAGGTAGGTCTTTCTAAACTTTATCTATTTTTTTAATAACTTGACAATGTTGAAATCAATATTAATTTTTACCAAAAAAAATTTACCAGATATAATCATATAAATATGAAGCGTGTCACCTCCAATTTGTGATATTGTTTTCTATTTTTCCCCCTTTTTCCTGTTAGTCTCTCTATCTGTAGGCTTGCTTTCCATGCACCTTTAAAGACTAATTAAAAGAGGCAATGGTTGTGTAAAAAAACCACATTTCAATGAACTAATGAAGTACATGGTTCATTCCTGTCATCTTGTCTTTATATATTGCATGTTAAAGTTGTTTTTTTACTATTATTTTATATCAGACTATAAGCTACATGGCGGAGCGTGTCGTAGGGCATGTACACTTGAAGATGTGAATTCTCAGTGCAGATTTCCAGGGGATAAATTGAAACTTCAAATGTATCCATGTTTAAACGTTTATGTGAATATTTTGTGTATTTCTTTTACATGTTAAAACACAGTACTATTTTATTTTATTATTTCCATTTGAGCTTCTGTCAAAATATTGAGCTTGCATCAGGCATGATATTTTCATACTTCCTATTGTTCATGTCTATAAAATGCTCTCTTTTACATTTTTAGGTGGTGTCATGATATTGGTCGTGAACAGGCTGCAAATAAACCTCTTCTAAAGACAATATTCCAAGTATACTGTGCTGTAGTTCAGGTGTGTGTAGAGCTTTGCTTGCCCAGTATCTTTGTACAGAGTTTCGCTGCTATGCTTTGCCGATTCAGTTTCTCAGGGCTTGCAACTGCAGAGCTTCATGGTTGAGCAGGGGCTATCCTTAGCTGCTCCATGTGGAGAGATGTACAGAGTTGCAGAGCAATCAGGTGGGTGCAGCAGTGCTTTGTTGTTGTCTTGAGGAGAGCTGTCCGGAGTTTCTTCCTCTGCTGGTTCGGTCTCTCCTGGCTGTCCCTTGCCTTCCTTTGTTCTCTTCTGCTGCTCTCTCTGTGCTGGAGTTGCTGGCTTCTTCCTTCCTTCTTTGCTTGATGTGTCTTTGTTGCAGCTGAGATCTCCTCTCCCCTGAATGCTGCACCCTCTGTGTTTGGGAGCAGTTGCCCCTGGTTTGCTTCCTTCTCCTGCTTTTCTCTCCCTGCCTTCTTCGTCTCCCAACTCTTCTTCAGTGCAGCTTCTCTCTGCTGGTTGTTTCCTTCTAAGCAGCTTGCTCTGCAGTTCTGTGCTTTGTCAGGGTGTTCTGTTCTGTTGGGCTTATGGTAGCCCCTTTTTTGGGTTTTTGGCTTTGCCCTTTTGTTTCTGTTTGGGCCTTCTTGTTCTCTTGTTTTGGTTGATTCTTTTTCTCCACCTGTTTTGGGGTCTTTTGGCCTCTTCTTCTTCTTTTAATTCAAATTTACCATTTAGCCAAAAGAAAAAAAAAAAAAAAAAAGCGGTATACTGTTTTCCATATACATGACATGCAGTCTTGGTATAAACCTCTTCTATCAATTATCAAATCATCATGTCTAAACTTTTCTCTAAAATATTTTGTGTGCAGATATGGGACTCTGTTCTAAACCACATGCTCAGAAGGATACACCTCAGCGATTTTTTTAATGTATGATATTATCCAGCCTCCAATATAAACTTTCATTTCTATTATAAAGAAACTCTTCCGAAAGTACATTATTCTTTTGTTGTTATTACTTAATTGTTCAGGTGGAGGTTGTGGCTCTTTCAAGTTATGAAGTAAAGGAAGAGCAGTTTAAAGAGCATGTAATTACTTGATATTTCTTTCTTTCTTTTTTTTTTTTTTTAAATCATTGTAATTGAATGGTTTCTTGTTTATGATCATGGGTATGAATTGTAGTTTTTGTTTTGGTTTTGATTGGAATTCTTATGGACAAAAGCAGGAAATAGAAGTGAATCTGATCATCACTGACTACTGTATGCCCGGAATGACTGGTTATGACCTCCTTAGGAAAATCAAGGTAACTTTTTTATGTGTTCATTTTCTCTCTGCTATTTTTCTTGTGCTCTCATTTTAGTCAGCAATTGATGTTTTCTAGTCTTTTTTTTTTTTTGAAACAGGAATCATCATCACTTAAAGATATACCTGTTGTGATCATGTCATCTGAAAATATTCCTTCTAGAATTAACAGGTAAAATTCATATCTATTCATGCTACTTGTTTTAATTCCCTCTTCTTTTTTCTCTTATTTCTATTTAAATGAAGTGGCTCTCTTTTAAATCCGGAGAATTTGCCAAAACCTTCACCTTTCCGGCAGGATCAACATGAAAACTATATGTAATTTGATGCAAACATGAGCTAAAAAGAAAACCCATGAAGTGATTTGAAAACTTTCATTTTCAAATGCTATGATTTCCTTTTTCCTCGGTAATCTAAATGAGAATTACATAAAACTTGATACAAGTTAACACAAAAAAATATGTTAGGAGGTTATAAATGGAAATGGTCTGTATAATATTTAAACTTTCATCAGATTCCTCCTATCAATCGAAATGGTGAATAGAGATTTCTGATTGATTGATCATAACCATCCGATTGAAGACCATCAAATGGTCTGCCTATTATGTGACCTAAAACTGATGACCAATTGAGAATGTGGACCATTAAGCCATGTGTCTGATTTGGATGTAGAACATGAAACTGATACGGCAGGGTCAAGTTTATATTGACTGCAACAAAAATCATAAAGTAAAGTTAGTCAAATTGCATAATTCTGTAAGCCTAAATGAATTACTAAGATAAAATGTTTGATGGATTATTAAACAGATGCTTGGAAGAAGGAGCAGAGGAATTCTTTCTCAAACCAGTGCAGTTATCAGATGTGAACAGACTTCTACCCCATCTACTGAAGGGAAAACCCAAAGAACAGCAGCAGCAACAACAACAACATGAACAGCCCAACAATAAAAGAAAGGCTATTGATGAAGACCTTTGTCCGAAGAACACAAGCTAGAGATACAGTGGTTTGACAGTGGTGTAATCCTTTATTCTTTTTCTTAGGGCAAGCATTGGCTGACTTCCTTGCCGCACATCCCCTGCTGCTGGATTCAAAACTAAGGGACGAACTTCCCGACGAACCAGTATATCATGCAGAAGCATTCCCCGAGGCGCCACCAAAGCCCTGGGAGATGTACTTCGACAGTGCCTCCCTTAAGTGAGGGGGTGAAGAATGGGGGGTTTTCTAGAAAGTCTGATGGGAGAATAGAATGAATGCATTGCATTCTTTTCGATACAGTACGGTAGACTGAACACCAACCCAATCTCGAATGGATAGAACGAAAAAAACTACAAGCAACTACATCAAAAACCTCTATTCCTTACCTCTTCCCGGAGACTCGAGGACGTCCTTCCCAGGCCTCCTTGATCTTCACCTTCCCCTCCATCCGATCGAGTGACTCCTATTCCCGCGGATTCCTTCGCTTTCTTAGCCGGAACACCCGCTTCCCTCTCCCAACAAGAGTCAAACCCTTGTGTCGAAAGTTTATCGGCTAAGTCCTTTAAACACATTTGCGCGCAAGCCCCTCATTTGAAGACTAAAGACCTCTTTCTTGAAGATTCGATGTTCGATCTCCCTGGGCCTTTTTCATAACCAAAGAAAGATTTGGTTGCACAGGAGGAAGCAGCTCAAGTCAACCTTCGCCTTACTGCCGCGCTTTGGCATCGCCAGAGGAACGAGAGTCTTCCAAGTGTCGCGCCTTGGAGGGGCTGAGGGAAGAAATGATGCAGCTGCTCTCTCGCATCTGCCAATTCTGAGAGTCTCCCCTTGCTATATCTCTGAGCATGAAGAGTTCCGAATTATTATTTTTAAACGAATCCGAGTTCCCGTACATCTCCTCCATGATTTGAAAGGAACGATATGGAGCACCTACTCTACTGGTCGTCTGCTCTCTCGAGGTCGTCCTTCTCTAGTTACAAAAAGGACATTACGGGATATCTCCAAAATTCGATGTACTTCTTCAAATTATTTGATATTAATTTGATATTTTAAAAACATATAATATATTAATATTATTATTAATCATATTATTTGATATTGTTCCCTTTTCCCCTACTTGTATGAGTGGGGCTCGCGCCAACCTTCGCTATAAAGAATGATTAGCTATAATAATAAGTAATTGGCTAACAAGCCTCTTTGATTAAAGGCCCCCAATGCTTAGTTGTAAATGGTGGGATCTCCGGGTTGACACTAAGGGAGGAAGTGACCAATGGGCCAAGGTAACAAGTTAAAAACAAAACACTCACCAATGCCAGGTGAGAAAAGCGCTGGCTGAGCAGCAGCTCCAGCTCGAGCTCACTACTACCTTTCAGGTCCTATCTTATCCCGAGCCACTAGTCTTTAGCAGCTCTAGATTTCATTTTTCAACAATTTCCTGTATCTTTTGCTTTTGATCAGACATGTATCAAGAAATTGTAGATTTTAGAGATATAGCGTTACAAAAAAGTGTTCTTTTTTTGGTACAAACATCTGGTTGATGTTAGGGTTATAAAGAAGTGTTCTTATTAATGGGAAATCTGTGTATTCTTGTAAATGCATGTACTAGTTCCAATTTTGTTAGGGTTATAAAGAAGTGTTCTTTACCATGTAGAAAAACTGTCATTTTTTGTGATAATGATTTGGTTGTTGAAGTATTCTTTGTCGATTGCCTAGTCACAGTATCATACTATGCAGTTCACCGACGTTAAGTTTTTCTGCAGATGTAGGTATAGATCAAGCAAATTGGGACTCTTCCAAAGTTCGAGAAAAGCTACGACGTGATATTGATGCACATGTAGCATTTGTTCGTGCTACCAAATTATCTGGCCTTGTTGCCCATTCTGAGGTAGGTAATCTTGGAAAATACTTCTTTGAAGATTATGTTCTCTCAATACAGACGTCATTGTTGGGTGCATGTGCTTTGCTTCTATGATATCAATCTATTTATCATTGGGTTGAATTTCGTTACAACTAAATATCAATTGCAGCCTGATTGTTAACAATGTCTTGATTTGCCTGCAGAAGCAACTGAATATTGTGGCACTTTCTGAACCTGTGGAAGCTCTTTTAGATTCTGCTAGTGATGATACATGGCCTGCTGTAAAAAGTTTTCTTCAACGTGAGACCACATCTGCAGTCTCGGGTCTTTCTTCTGCCCTACCTGGGTTCGATATAGACAAAGAAACCGTGGATAAAATGCTTGCAAGCATATCAGATTATGCAAGAAATGTGGTTGAAACGAAGGCAAAAGAAGAGATGTCATTTTCTATTTTAGAGGACATATTTATTGTTTTCCACGACAAAATCACGATGTTGGCCATTGATAATTTCCTTTGTGAATGCTATTGTTATTACTTTTGCATTTATCTAAGTTGTGGTGAGGATTGGTAGATCATGAAAATGTTGGCAGGTAATTATTGTTTTTGTTTTTCATGTGGTGTGGGCTGATATTTAAAAAAAAAAAAAAAAAAACACTACTTCTACCGGCGGCCACCCGACCGCCGTAAAAGAATTTTACATTTTTAGCGGCAGCCATTGTAACTGTTACCGGCGGCCAAAAGAAAAAAAAAAACACTGCTTTTACCGGCGGCCACCTGATCGCCGCTAAAAAATTTTACATTTTTAGCGGCGGCCATCTTTACTATTACCGGCGGCCAAAGGGCACCGGTAAAACTTTTCTTCATCGTCCTACTAACCGATGGATTTCTTTTACCGGCGGTCAGAGGCGCCGCAACAAAATTCAATAGCGGCGGCGGCCATGACAACTTTTATCGGAGGCCAGCGGCCCCCGCTAAAAGCAGTTTTTCTTGTAGTGCTATCTCTCTCATTTATGGTTTTCACCTTTGCATCATTTATGAGCATTTAATTTCAAAAAGGAGATAGAGGCTTCCGAGCTTATGCATCGTCTATGAATATTTGCATTCTTCATGCACGTCTTAAATTGAGTTTTCATTTTTATATTAGCCTATGTTCTTGGCATCAATATGTACTTAATTGCATCTCTTCTTGTGCATCCTTAGGCATAAAAAATTGAGATAAAAACATTTTGTTCTAAAGGTTATTGCTAATCATCAGAAAAGCATAAATGGTTGTAAGGTTAGAGGTGAGCCTAAAAGTCAAGTTGAAATAGTGAAAAATCCAATAGGAAACCCAAGAGTGGATGTAGGCATGATCGGCAAAACCACTATAAATTTGATTTTTATGATGGATCTTTTATTATGTGGATGATGCTTATATGCTTAGTGTTTCTTTATTAATGCTAATGATGAATGATTACATAGTTTCTTTACTTGTTCATGTATGTCTTAGAAACTTCACTTGTAGTCAAGTTAATTAATTTCCAAGCATAATTGGCACCAAAAAATTAAAATCAATCCATCCCCCTCTTGTGGTGCTTGGACTTTCAATACAAAGAGCTGAACCTATTGAGAGAATTGAAGTTCAAGAGATACCACAAAGATATTCTTTCCAATACCCACCGAAGAGATTGAGGAGGATGTTGAAAATAGGATAGAAGAGAGATGGTTGAAAATGAGATTGAACTTTGGAGTAGTATGTGATAGGCGCATGCTAACAAGATTTTGAGGTGAAGCTTTTACATGACAATGATTAGACCAGCTATGACCTATGGAGCAAAATATTGCCCAATCAAGGAACAACACAAGCACAAAATGTGTCTAGCAAAGAGGAGGCTGTTAAGATGGATGTGGTTAAATTAGGAAAGATAAAATAAGAAATGAATTAGGGGCACACAAATAGATGATAAAATAAGATAAGTCCATTTGAGATGATTTGGACATGTCTAACACGGGCCAATAACAGAGCTGGTGAGGAAAAGTTTTGCTATGCTGATTAATGGCCCACCAAGAGGAAGGTGTATATCAAAGAGGACGTGGATGGTAGTAACAACAACAGATATCAAGAAGTGCAACCTATCCGAGGATTTGGCTCAAGAAAAATTAGAATGGAGAAACATTTTCTTTTTCTTGGTATGTGTTCACAGTTTAAAGAACTATCAAAATATTACCTTATTGAAGACAACAACGCAGACATGGACCCAGAGAGGAGAAGAACCAGGCGAAATCATGCCCACTACCCCTGAAGCAGATCCCAATCTCCCCCCTTTTCCCCAGATGAACCGGCGGCCTCCTCCATCGATGCAGCGGAGATCCTCGCCATCCTCCAAGCCAACCTGCCACAACCCTCCCCTTCTCTCCCCCCAAACCAGCTTTCTTCCTACCAGATTCATAGGATTTCAGTCCTCGTGAAACAGTCCTACCCTAATGGTTCCATCTCTCTTCTTCAATCCCTATCTCAGTTCCGGATTTTTCCCCTCCTCCTAGGACGTATGCCTCCCTCCTCTCTCAAACCCCTTTCTCTCTCCCACAACCTCTTACCCCAAACCTCTCGGATCGATGGGAAACCCTCAGTCACTATCCCTCAACCGTTTATTTCCTCCAGTCAGGAATCCTTCTCCTATGCAGCGATTGGAAAATTTGAAGGTAAACGACCTTCTCTGGAATGGGTTGAGCAATACTCCAACCAATCCTGGAACCTACCCATTAAAAATTTGCTTTCCCTAATCGATCAAGGATACTTCCTCTTTAGGTTTCACTGCCCCCAGGTAAGGGACTGCCTCCTCTCTTCTTCCCCTCTACCCCTTGGTCATAGAAAGCTTCATCTCCTTCCTTGGTCTTTAGGCATGGAAACCTTCACCTGGCCAACTCTATCCCCAACCTGGATAAGGCTAAAAGGTCTCCCTTTTCACTGTTGGAGTCAGCATATTCTTTTCTCTATAGCCAACTCAATCGGTAATCCCATCCTTATTGATGAAATCACTGCCTCCCAAAGATTTCTGTCTTATGCCAGGATTTGCGTAAACCTTGATCTACAAAAACCAAAGCCCTATTCCATTGTGGTGGACCTTGCAGGAAACTCCAAAGTTGAAGTTGAAGTTGTGTATGAGAATGTCCTCTGATCTCTCTGTCTTGGTGCTGGTCACAATGAAGGTTTGTACCAGTCCACCGGCAGGTCATAACAGAATAGGAAAAGAGCCCCTCCACCCCGTTCCTCTACCCCAGGCCTTTTACGAACCCGCCATGTCTTGGAGGAAATTCACTCAATTATTGATCAACCTATCATAAATACCTCAGCTAAACCTACCCTCCTAGCTGCCTCTTCTATTCCCCCAGATGTAGGAGCTTCTCATACAGTAACTGATCCTATCCCTTTGGAGGGCTTTTCCTCTCCAATGGCCTCTCTAGTAGAACTCCAAAATCCCTTCTCAGTTCTGGATAAAGTTGTTCAAGTAACTTCTATAGAAGATATCCAGAAGTTCCACCAATCTTGTCCCCAAAAACCTCCCCAACAGCTTCTTAGCTGATATTTCCAATAACCTTTCTATAGACCTCTGTATCCAGATCGAGCCATCTTCCCCTTCCAATCAATCAATATACCTAGCTTCAAAAGCAGCCCCCTCATCCCTAATCTAGTCTCCCTCCTCTGCTAACTTGGCCTTTGCTGCCCAACCTTCAAAGAAGAGCAAGAAACAAAAAAGGAAAAAGAAATCCAAGGCTATAAAGAAATCCTCCTCCCTTAAATCCTCAGCTGGCCTCCTTCCATCTACTCACCTCCATGTTTAAAACTCTGTTTTGGAACTGCAAGGGAATTGCAAACTCCCCAACTTCTAGGACCCTTATCTTCTTAGTTAAATCTCATTCCCCTGACACCATCTTTCTCTCAGAGCCTAAATCAGCCAACGTCAATCCCTTGTCCCAAAAACGAGAAATGCTTGGCTTCTCCTCTTTTCTATCCAATTGCACTCATCCTGTAGATAGCCCATCCATCTGGTGCTTCATCAAAGCCTCCCCCAACTACTCCCCTACTCTGGTAGACTTCTCTGCTCAACATCTCACTATTTCCATGTCTTCTTCCTCTAATTGCCCTACCACCTTTATCACTGGCATTTATGCCTCTACCTTCTTCACTCAAAGGAGATCCCGATGGAAGTATCTTTGGTCCCCTCCCTTTTCTAACCACCACCCTTGGGCTGTTATTGGGGACTTCAATGCAGTATCTTCAGCAGCTGAAAAGTTCAGTATCCATCCTATCAACTCTGTGGCAACCTCTGAATTCAACAAAATGATGGCTTCCTCAGGCCTTCAGGACATTGGTTTTACAAGCAATAACTTCACCTAGTCAAATAACAGACAAGGCAGATCCTATGTTGCTGCTAGGCTTGACTGTTCCCTCATCAATCAAGCTTGGTCCTTCTCCTTCCTGGATGGTCTTCTCCAGCACTTAGTCAGGCAAAATTTTGACCATAGCCCATCCTGCTATCTAGCCATCCCCCTATGGAAGTTAGATATATTCCCTTCAAGTTTGAGGAAATGTGGACTTGCCACCCTTCTTTTAAAGACCTGGTAGCTTCTGTTTGGAACCTCCCTATCCATGGCAACCCGCAATTCATCCTCAGTCAGAAGCTCAAATCTATCAAGCAAAATCTGAAGTCCTGGAATAAGGAGGTGTTCGGCTCCCTCAAGTCTAACATAGCAGCAGCTGAATCCAACATTCTTCAATTGCAACATAGCATGGACCTAAGCCCCTTGGAATCCACCAATACTGCTCTCAACCTTGCTAGATGTTCTCTTTAAAATCTGCTTCAAGTCGAAGAAATCCATTGGAAGCAAAAATCTAGGATCAATTGGCTGTAGGAAGGTCATAGAAATACCAAATTTTTTCACATGGCTGCCAAAATCAAGGGCTTCAAGAATCGTAGTGACAAAGTGGAGTATCAAAGCAATTCTCTTGACAAGCTTTCTCAGATTAAAGATGCTGCTGTTGATTTCTTCTCTGCTATTTATCAGCCTTCCCCTTCTCATATGGCCCCCCAGCTTTTCCACGTGACCTGCAACAGAGTTTCTCCTATCCAAAACTCTATTCTGCAAGCTGTCCCCTCTAATGAATAAATAAGAGCTTCTGTCTTCAGCCTCAAGAAATCAAGCTCTCCTAGTCCGGATGGGTTCTCTGGTTGCTTCTTCTGCAGCTATTGGGACATTGTTGGTATGATAGTAATAGATGCTCTTAAAAAAATTTTCAGAACTATAAAGCTCCTCAAGGCGTCCAACTCTTTCTTTATCTCTCTGATTCCCAAAGTGGCAGCTCTTTCTTCCTTTGGTGATTATCGTCCTATTAGCCTTCTCAACTTCTCCTACAAAGTTATCTCTAAGATCTAAGCCTCCAGAATGGCTGCTGTCCTACCTGATATCATTTCCCTTCATCAGGTGGCCTTTTTAAAAGGAAGAAGAATTCAAGATCACAATGCCCTGGCCCATGAGCTAACTCAAAACCTTCAAAAGGGAGCAAAAGCCAAAGGTATTTGCATGAAGTTGGATATTTCTAAAGATTTTGATAAATTGAGTTGGCCTTTCCTTTCCAAGTTCTGGACTTTTTTGGCTTTAGTAAAGAATGGGCTTCCCTTATCAAGGCTTGCATATGCTCTGCAAAAGGCTCTGTCCTTATCAGCAGAGAGCTTGCTGGATACTTTGAAGTGGGGAGTGGGCTAAGGCAAGGAGACCCTTTATCCCCATACCTTTTTATCTTAGCGCACGAAATTCTAAGGTTGAACATTAGCAATTTAGTTTTTCAGAAGCTTCTATCTCCAATCTACAGAGCCCCTGCTGCTCCTTTCATCTGTCACTTGATGATTGCTAATGACATTCTTCTGTTCTTCCGAGCTTATCCTCAAAGTATCAATTCTATCAAGGGTGTCTTGGAAGCCTACAAATTGGCAGCTAGTCAGAACTTCAACCTCAGGAAGAGTAATGTCCTTTTTGGCAACAATAGACAGTCCTTCAAAGCCAGAACCTTGAAATCCCTAGGCATCTCTCAGGCCTTTTTCCCTGCTAAGTACCTGGGAGTCCCCCTATTCATTGGCAGCCCCAAGGCTCAGTACTTCGAGAGTTTAAAGGATTCTTTCAGGCAAAGGCTCACTGGTTGGAAGAACAATTTACTTTCATTTGCAGGGAGAGTCATCCTCGTCAAGCATGTGCTCTAAAGCCTTCCTATCCACATCCTTCTCGTGCTTCCTCTTCCAAGATAGGTCTGTACCTTCCTGGAAAGATGGATGAGAAACTTTCTCTGGTCTGAGGGCCCTGTTCAAGTCAAGAGGAGCCTCCTTAATTGGCATTCAGTCTGTCATCCAAAGTTTGAAAGTGGGCTGGGTCTTCGTCGCATAAAGGACTTGATTTTGACCGATTTGATCAGATTAGGCTGGGCTGCCTTCTCCTCCTCCCTATGGGCGAGCTAGTTCAGAGCCAAATATTATAAAGGCTTTTCCCCTTGGCACTGTTCCTCCCTTATCTTCTCTGGTTCTTGCATTTGGAGGTCTATCAAGAGAAGCTCGCCTCTCATTTTCCAAAACAGTTACTGGATTTTGGGAAATGGCAAAAGCACTAGTTTCTGGTATGATAAATGGCATGTCCCCCTCTCTTTGGCCCAGATTTACCCAGAGGTTGTTTCTTCTAGCTATGATTCTGTGAACGAGTTCTTCTCTAATAGCCAGAAGCTCCCCAGTCTCCACCTTCCTCAGTTGGTGAATTCGTTCTCTGCCTCTCTCCTATCTTCCTTCTCCCTTGTTGAAGAGCCAGATAAGTTACGGTGGTCCAGCTCCAACTCTAGTAATCTCTCTTTTGCAACAGCTTGGGAGCTCATCAGATCTCGAAACACTCCCTGTGTTTGGTCCAAGTTTGCATGGAACAGCCTCCTAAGGCCTACCATAGCTTGTTTTGCTTGGAAGTTGTTCCTCAACAAACTCCCCACCAATGCATGGGCCCAATCAGTTGGAGTTCATTTAGCTTCTTCATGTTATCTCTGTGGCACGCATCAAGAATCAGCTTACTTCATGTTCTTCCTCTGGCCTTTCGCCTTTTCCTTCTGGGCCTGACTTGAAGCTAAAGGGAATTTCCAATTTCTCCCTCTCGGCTCTGTCTCTTCCAAATGGGAGTCTTTCTCTGCCAACTCCTGCTCTCTAGCCAAGAAGGGTCTGAGTGCTCTCTTCATCATTGCCATCTTCAGCATTTGGAAGGTCAGGAATCAGGCTCTCTTTTCTAACAAAATCCCCTCTCTGGACTCTGCTATCTCTTTCTTCTTGGAGGATGCTTCATTCTCTCTAAGTAGATTCAATTCATCTTTCTCTAGTGCTACTTTAGCCTCTTTCTTCCTTCTCTTTAACCAGCTCTATCCTAATATGAGATAGAGCTCTGCTTTTTCTTTCTTTTCTTTTGTTGTCCTTTTCTTGTTTCTGTTTTTTCAAGGTTCTTTTTGCTTGCTTTGGCTGTTTCTCTTTCTCCTTTAATACAATTTGCAATTCAGCACAAAAAAAAAAAAAAAAAAAATATAGCCAACCCCAACATTGTTGGGGAAAGTCTTTGATGGTTAGGATGTGAATTGAATATTACTTAATTTGGGTAGGGCTCATGTAGTTATCAGTAAGACATTGATTTTATTTTAATTTAGGCTCCAAATTCTGCTAGAGCTTCTTTAAAAAAAATTTAAAAAAAAAAAGAAAAGAAAAAAACTTATAGAGTGCATGATATGTGGGATAGTTTATCTATGTTGGGGCCCATTTATTTTCCATTAATTTGATCGGCTCAAATTTTCAATGGGGTGGGCCCCATCAAAATCTCGCTCCTTTCTCATGTCCGTAACGAGACCATACAACATTATTAAAATCCCCTTGCTCCTTCGAACCTTTTTGGAAACTGAAGTGGAACAAGAAAAGGAAAAGGGGGGGAGAGAGAGAAAGAGAGGAGAACTAGGTGAGATGGCCCACAGTAGCTATAGAGGGAATGGAAAGCATCATTAGCAACATCGAAGGCGTTGGGTCTTCTCTCCTACTTTTTCCTTTTCTCTCTTCTGGTAGAGCGTAGCCAAGGAAAGGAAGTGATGGGATAAGGTTTTCTTTATTTTTAAGTATGAAAAATTTATAACCAACCCCCTCTAAAAAAATTTATTTTAATATCAAGGACCCATTTTATCCAAAATTGAGATTTTGTCCAATTTTAGATGAGATTTCCTGAATTTTATGGTTATTGGGCAAAAAATTGGATGAAATTTTACAAGGGCCATTTTGTTTCAGATTGATGGCCGAAATGAAAAATCTTGGAAATTTCATCCAAAACGAAACAAAACTTCCAACTACGCATCCAATATCGAACTCTGCTAGGAACCTAGCCCCACTTCCACACCATATTTTCCAATAATAACTTTTCTCTCCTTAAAGCCTTCCTCCCTGAACCTCCACCACCAAATCGATAAAAGACCCCAATTCTTAAGCTCCAAATTTCCCAAACCTAACTCCCGGCCAAAAGCGTTGGGTTAGATAACACTACTACACATTATAAGATGTAGTTCCCTCTCGTTACTTCAGCCCTGCCACAGGAAATCCCTAATGCAATCCAATTCCTCCCTAACCTTCATTGTAACGCCCCAAAATTAGGGCACCACAAATCCTAGGACGTTACGGGAAAGTACTAAAAGAGAGTCCAAAAATCCAAAAAAAGAAAGGAAAATATGAATCTTATATGAGCAAGTAAATGGGCAACGCCCTACAATTTCATTTGAGTTTAAACGATTACAAAGGCACTTTCCGAAGTTAAACTAAGTAAAATCATAGGCCAACACGGCCAGCTACAAATAAGAGAAAGGAAATAGCAAACTCTAAGTGATAGAGGCCTCTTGATACACCAACTACATCACTCTCCGAACCCTATAGCAACGAACAACCACCAAATAAACAAAGAAAGGAGAGAGACACCCCTGAAAGCGCCAAGGATTGGGCCAGGCTCGTTGAGCAAAGCAAATATGCATGTTTAGATGACAGTACATCGTTAGTACTTCAATAATAAAGATAAGATATCAGAGTGCAACGAGAAACGGCGTGGACTGTAGTGCATGACAATAAAAGAGATAGGAATAACACAATATAACAGATGTTTGATATAGCATATCAGGTGAATAAGAGAAGTCATCATCCTCATTATCATCTCATAGTTACATTTTAAAAGACATCTATAATGTACACAGCCTAATAGCATCATCACAGTAGATTATCTATATCAAAACAAGCATATAAGTATCACCAGCAATAGAGATAACTTGGGGTAGTCCTACTATGTCCTTATCCAATGTATCTCGATCCAACAGTATCAACGTATGTAGCTTCAAGAATTATACAACAATATCCACAATATCATGATAATCATACATCTGTAAGATCATAATTGTACGTCTGCAATTGAAGTACAAGGGACGTGGGAGGTCGGAGCCAGCCTATCGTCATCATTCCATCAATCGTCGATTGACATCAACCATGGGGGTAATGGCCACCCATCGCTGTCGTACCATCAAATAGGATCATACACTTGTATCCATCTCGTCCATCGATATCCAAGACCATATCCTTATCCACAGCCACGATCCCAGTCACTGTCTTATGTGTTGCCTTTGTGTCTGTACACATCCACTGCACCTAACTCCCGCGTGTCCAGTTGTCTCAAAACCCCGTAGGTACCTACTGTGCTCATAACCATCTATCATATCATCATCTCTTATTGTACCCAGTCTGAGTGCTGGCTTTCTCAGTAACCCTTAGGTACCTATTGTACTCATACATCTTTATAAGCATATATGCATTACCGGAGTCTGCTGGCCGTGAATACCCCGTAGAGCTTTAGTTTTGCACTACAAGATGGATTTATAAACTATTAGAATAAACCAAGGATAAAATACTAAAAATTAACATATTCATCAGTTTCCGACAAAACAACGATACAGGATGTCATGACTTAGGGGGACCGATATTTTAATTTATTCATGTTACTAATGGAAAAAGACATTATCTTCCACCATTTTTTAATATTCTGGAAATTTTCAAATAATTTTGTAGATTTTTTTGGACTAAAAAAATTCACACCGCGATGACCCCGACGAACCGATAATCACGACTGATGCCGATACTGTATCGGTTTTCTGGCCCGACCGATACCATGACTTTGAACCATGGTGGTAAGAGCGTAAGAGCCACCAACAATTAAAATTGTTAGAGTAGCCTTGGAATATATATTTTGCCACTCAATATTGACAACTGCTTTAAATTGTTTATGCGATTTCAGTTTTTTTTTTTTTCCTATATATCTGCCAAATCTAGTGGGCCTTGGATTACTGTGAATCGACAACTGTATCCATTGGTTCATAAATAATACAGTGTAAAATGTACTTTTCCTTTTTGTCGATGTAAAGAGCGAGATCATTACTCCAAAAAATCACCAGTCTGCCAGCATTTCCATTGACTGGAACAATATCCAAGTTATTGAATTTTAATTTCCTCGTCATTTTTTTCATTTGATTTTCATCAAACTTTGTTTCAGAGAGAAATTTAAAAAAAAAAATTGTATTATACACCTTACATAGACATATAATTTCTTTGTGGTAGCGGCAGTTTTAGCAGCCCTATAGTTCTCCACAAAACAAATCTTGATTTTTATGTCAATTTAAAACATATATAAAACATCTGCTATCATTTTGTGTGCGAACATATTGTCACGGAAGTTACTTAAACTAGAATTAACTTATTGGAATAAAACAGATTAGTGATTTGCTTGCTATAGGTCTTCCAAGGAATTTGTTTATTTCTCTAGGGTCCAAGATAAATTTTGACGATCACATAGTCCACTGGGGGACATATTGGCAGAAAAAAGATATATATGTCTCGTGGGTGGAATTCTCTTTAAATATTTATCATTATTTCAGCATAAATTCTGCTGGAGTTAGCCTTGAATATGACCATAAGAACTGAACTCTAAATCTCCATGTTGAACCTTTTATAAATGTGCACCTTACTTTTTGAAAAAATGAGCAGTTAATAGTTACATGGGAGTATATTTACTAGACTCAATTAATAAAAATGAGAGGGCATATTTACTACACGACATGATGGTGAGTATGGTGTACTTTGTGATTTATTGGAATAGAAACGTAAATGGCAGGTGGGTACATTGAAGTGTTTTACTATCAACCCAACGGGTGCAGGGAAGTGGGGGCAGTCTATTAAGTAACATACCCTTTTCACTTTATGGTTTAAAAAACCTTTGACTAACTCATAAAAAGAAAAATATCAGTTGTTGCGGACTTCAGTAATGTGACCGTGCAACGGGCGGAACTACGGTTGTAAAAAAAAAAAAAAATCTAATCGATAACCGAACCGACGATTAATAACCGTACTTCACAGTTCGGTAACGGTTATGGTTATTAAAATTAAAAAACCGTGCTTAATGGTTCAGTTACGATTTTCAGACTCGACTCATGGTTATTAACCGAACCATATCGTAAAATATGGTTCGGTTAACCATTTTTCCAAAACAAATGCTTAATCAAACCGTTACACTCCTAGGTAGAACTAAGGGAGGCCAGGCAGGGGCCATGCGCTTCCCTCACCCTCCCCCGTAAAAGCCCTTTTTATGTTTTAAAAAACTTAATAAGATTTTACATATGGTCCTCCCTAGTTTTTTAAAAACTCCTTTATATTTTATAAACTACGTGCATTTTTGCATGCGGCCCTGATCCACCCCTGGACGCTGCAGCTTAATATAGTGTGGCGCCGTAATATCTTATCAAAAGCAATGAGGTACTTGCAACACATGAAATTCGAAATTGTTTTCAAGTTTCTTTAGAGAGCTGCTCAGTTCACACTAAAACTTGCTCTCTACACACTGTAAATTTATTTTTACCAAAATACCCATGTAGAAAATTACCTAAAATGACATCTATCAAACTGCTTATATCCCCAACTTCTTTCTACACACCACCCTAGCCAACACCCCCCCCCCCCCCTCCCCCGCCCTTCTCCTGCAGCACTGCCGGAGGGGGAGAGGGTGCGAGTGAGAGAGGGAAGGAGAGGGAGAGGGAGAGGGACATGGAGGAGGAGAGAGGGAAAGAGAGGGAGATGGGGATGGAGAGAGGAAGGCAGCAGGCGGTGGCAGGCAAGGAGGGGGAGAGAGAGGGAGGGATAGGGGGAGAGAGGGAGAGAAAGAGGGAGGGGGAGGGAGATGGATAGCGGGCGGAGGCAAGCAGGGGGAGGGAGAGAGAGGGAAGGGGGGGAGATAGACAGAGAGAAGGAGATGGAGAAAGGGAGAGAGACCGGGAGAGGGAGAGCAGGCAGAGGCGAACAGAGAGAGGGAGAGTGATGGAATGTTGAGAGAAGTTGACAGAGATGAGGTTAAGGTAGTTTAAGAAATATCGGGTGTCTAGAGAGAAGCAATGGTGGGTGTAGAGAGCAATTTTGTGTGTGCAGTTAGCAGCTCTCGTTCCTTTAAGGAGAGCTGCTAAATCCACACCCAAAATTTCTTTTTCCACAATGCTTCTCTCTACACACACTACTTAAAATAAAATATTACCAAATTTTCGCTCTACACCTCGATTTTTCGTAAATTACCCTATGCCCTGTCTCTCATCTTCTCTCTACACTCCCCTTCTTCCCCCTCACTCTCACCGTCCCTCTCTTTCTCCCTGTCTGTCCCCCTTTCCCTATCCCTGTACAGAAAAGCATTTGGATTTCTCAAAGTTTCCAAAAGAAGCTCATAATTATTCCAAAGAAACAAGCCCCAGGTCACGTAATAGGGTGATTCTAAACGGACCCCCATTATGTGCTGTACACACCCACATCCTCTTATGTAAACAGTGATTTTTTACTGTTCACATAAGGGGGTGTGGGTGTGCACAATAATATGGGAGGGTGCATTTAGAATCACCCCACGTAGTAATGCCTCCTGAAAGCAGCAACGTGGACTTCTTTTTTCCTACATATTCAAATCGAAGTCTTATGATGTCACATCAAAGCTTAAGCTGGGAGAACCCCTAGAGAAATAACTTGACTTTGGTCAACAGGCATGGAAATTGATGACTAATGTTGAATTTACAGCAGAAAAACACCTCTTTTGTTACCAAGATGGCATAATTAGGGAAAAAGAAACATACTCTCATCATCGTCGTCGCCACAGAAAGTGATGAAAGTCATACATGGTAGCTCTTATTTTATTTACGTTATGCTGGAAGACAACACTTACATGCACTAGCAAGCGCGTAGTTACATATATAAAATCACTAACACTAACTCACAAAAAAAAGCATCTTATAAAGCCCATGCGTCTTTCTTTTACAGCCCTGCTATTTGTCTCGAATGGATGTCCCGAAATTGGGACCGAACCCATGTGGAGGATATAAAAAAGCAAAAAGTCTACTTGTCCTGGGTGAAATCCCGGGACAAGTCCCGACTCCACATGGGAGGGGCAGGGGCAAATGACCTTTTTGCCCCTCCCATGTGGAAATTGGGATTTGTCCCGGGATTTCACCCGGGACAAGTAGCATGGCTGATAAAAAAGTGCCTTATTGACTTTTTCAAAGTGGGAGAGATTCAAAGATGGTCCAATGATGGTCTTTCACATGGGATCAGTCCCAAAATCCGGACGTCCCATTCAGGACAAATAGACTTTTTGTATGCTGTATATAAGTCTTTATTCATACATCAGAACGTCCTTCGCCCCCTCTCTCCTTTCTTCCTTCAGGCCCCTCCAATAAGCCAGCCTCCTTTTGAGCATTTAGTACCTGCTGCACCTCTCTTTCGGATTCCTTGAAAAATATCTCCCTTTCTTCCCTGTTGAGTTTATTGAAGATGTTGTCTTGCCCTGTAAGCATATATTTCTTGTTGTCTTCCGCGTTGATCTCGAAACAGACAATGCGTAGCTCCTGATCTTTGTCTGCAACGTTCACAAAGGGATGACCCGCCAGGATCACATACACATCGCCGGGTGAAAGCTTTGCACTAACCTTCTGGTATGAGACAGATTCCTCCTTTCCTTCCCGTCAGCCCGACTCACTCTCCTCTCCCTGGCGGCCTTGCTCGCCCTCCTCTCTACTGCGACGGCCGGCCAAAAGAGGGCACGCCATCTCGAAATAGCCACTATCATCTAAAACCACTGCCACCTTAGTTGCCCTTGAGTTATAATAAGGTGCCTCCATCGACCCCTGCAAAGTTGTTGGGGGAATCTCTGATCAAGAAGGATGTGTAATTTGAAACTAAATGAGCAACTAAATAAATAATATAATAAGGATAAAGTGAAGAAAATAAAAGGCGTAAAATAAAAATCTGTATGGCACAAGGAATAATCTAATGCTTTCTTATAGAAAATATTTTCCCCACATATACGTGGATACAATGGAAAATCTGTCCTCAGGATACAATGCCCTACGTACACCCGTTTAGTAATTTTACATGTCTTGTAAAGTTAAGCATCAAATCAATAGCACTTTGATTCAAAATTTCCTCAATCTTTTTCAAAAAAAAAAAAAAAAGAAAGTAAAAAAGAAACTACCTTTATTCACTAAAAGACAAAAAAAAACTTCATTTCCCCTTACAAATTAAAAGTCATGAATATACCATCCCAACCAACTAAAAACAAAATACCATCATAACCCACTTATGCAATACTCCCTCGTAGAAAACAATTTTCACATAAAAAATACTGGGAAATGGTGGTTAACCGCCATAGAGTTCAATCACCTCGCGGTCACATTTTCATAATGCTCAAAACTTTAAATTTCAGCATTTTTGATGACCTTACAGGCCGTAGAGCAAAATATGACCATGTAAACTCGTCGTTTTCAGACCATTGGAGGTACGGCTAGCCATAGGAAAGCCACGACTAGCCGTTAGAACTGATTTTTTCTATATATGACTATTTCTTTGGATTTGAACCAACCATTTTGAGTCTTTTAATTTGTTAGGCTAGAGGAAGGCTACGAGGGCAAATCTATGGATTTCAACATTTGATTCTTCAAATGGGTTTCGCTCCCATTGTCTCAAAATTAATTCATGCTAGTCTTTAAAACTTTATTTTCATTTATGGCATGATTTAATGTTCACTTAATATGTTCAAATGCTAGTTGTGTAATATGCTATGATTTTAAACACGGTTAATGATTTGACTTTAACATTTGAATAGATTTACGCATGTTATCCAATTTATGTTTTGAACAAACATGCTAGAGTTCGATTGAGTTTTCTAAAATTAATTTGTCCATCATTTCAAAACATGTGTGCATCATTTAAATCACTCTATCTCTCTCATTTATAGTTTTCACCTTTGCATCATTTATGAGCATTTAATTTCAAAAAGGAGATAGAGGCTTCCAAGCATATGCATCATCTATGAATATTTGCATTCGTCATGCATATGTCTTAAATTGAGTTTTCATTTTATATTAGCCTATGTTAAGAGGCATCAATTTGTACTTAATTGTATCTCTTCTTGTGCATCCTTAGGCATAAAAAATTGAGAGAAAAACATTTTGTTGTAAATTAAGGTTATTGCTAATCATCAGAAAAGCATAAGTAGTTGTAAGGGTTAATGATAAGCCTTTGAAAAACATATATGGTTGTAAGGTTAGAGGTGAGCCTAAAACTCAAGTTGAAATAGTGAAAAATCCGATAGGAAAACCAAGAGTGGATGTAGGCATGATCGGCAAAACCAGTATAAATTTGATTGTTAGGATGGATCTTTTATTATGTGGATGATGCTCATATGCTTAATGTTTCTTTATTAATGCTAATGATGAATGATTACATAGTTTTTTTACTTGTTCATGTATCTCTTAGAAACTTCACTTGTAGTCAAGTTACTTAATTTCCAATACCTGTGGTGCTTGGACTTTCAATACAAAAAGCTGAAGCTATTGAGAGAATTGAAGTTCAAGAGATACCACAAAGATATTCTTTCCAATACCCATCGAAGAGACTGAGGAGGATGTTGAAAATAGGATAAAAGGGAGATGGTTGAAAATGAGATTGAACTTTGGAGTAGTATGTGATAGGCGCATGCTAACAAGATTTTGAGGTAAAACTATTACATGACAATGATTAGACCAGCGATGACCTATATATGGAGCAAAATGTTGCCCAATCAAGAAACAACACAAGCACAAAACGTGTCTAGCAAAGAGGAGACTGTTAAGATGGATGTGGTAAAATTAGGAAAGATAAAATAAGAAATGAATTAGGGGTACACCAATAGATGATAAAATAAGATAAGCTCATTTGAGATGATTTGGACATGTCCAACACGGGCCAATAACAGAGCTGGTGAGGAAAAGTTTTGCTATGCTGATTGATGGCCCACCAAGAGGAAGGAGTATACCAAAGAGGACGTGGATGGTAGTAACAACAACAGATATCTAGAAGTGCAACCTATCTGAGGATTTGGCTCAAGAAAAATTAGAATGGAGAAACATTATTTTTTTCTTGGTATGTGTTCACAGTTTAAAAAAATATCAAAATATCACCTTATTGAAGACAACAATGCAGACCTGGACCTAGAGAGGAGAAGAACCAGGTGAAATCATGCTCGCTACTCCTGAACCAGATCCCAATCTCCCCCCCCCCCCCTTCCCCCAGATGAACCGACAGCCTCCTCCATTGATGCAGCGGAGATCCTCGCCATCCTCCAAGCCAACCTGCCACAACCCTCCCCTGCTCTCCCCCTAAACCCCCTTTCTTCCAACCAGGTCCATAGGATTACAGTCCTCTTGAATCAGCCCTACCCTAATGGTTCTAATAACCATCTCTCTTCTTCGATCCCTATCTCAGTTCCGGATTTTTCCCCTCCTCCTAGGACGTATGCCTCCCTCCTCTCTCAAACCCCTTTCTCTCTCCCATAACCTTTGCCCCAAACCTCCTGGATCGATGGGAAACCCTAAGTCACTATCCCTTAATCGTTTATTTCCTCCAGTCAGGAATCCTTCTCCTATGCGACGATTGGTAAATTTGAAAGTAAACGACCCTCTTTGGAATAGGTTGAGCAATACTCCAACCAATCCTGGAACGTGCCCATCAAAAGTCTGATTTCCTTAACCAATCAAGGATACTTCCTCTTTAGGTCTCACAGCCCCCAGGTAAGGGACTCCCTCCTCTCTTCTTCCCCTCTATTCCTTGGTCATAGAAAGCTTCATCTCCTTCCTTGGTCTTTAGGCATGGAAACCTTCACCTGGCCAACTTTGTCCCCAACCTGGAAAAGGCTAAAAGGTCTCCTTTTTCACTGTTGGAGTCAGTATATTCTTTTCTCTGTAGCCAACTCAATTGGTAATCCCATCCTTACTGATGAAATCACTGCCTCTCAAAGATTTCTGTCTTATGCCAGGATTTGCATAAACCTTGATCTACAAAAACCAAAGCCCTCTTCCATTGTGGTTGACCTTGCAGGAAACTCCAAAGTTGAAGTTGAAGTTGTGTATGAGAATGTCCTCTGTTCTCTCTGTCTTGGTGCTTGTGCCAATCCACCGGCAAGTCAAAACGGAATAGGAAAAGAGCCCCAACAGCCCGTTCCACTGCCCCAGGCCTTTTACAAACCCCCCTGTCTTGGAGGAAATTCACACAATTATTGATCAACCTATCCTAAATACCTCAGCTAAACCTACCCTCCTAACTGCCTCTTCTATTCCCCCAGATGTAAGAGCTTCCCATACAGTAACTGATCCTATCCCTCTGGAGGACCTTTCCTCTCCAATGGCCTCTCTAGTGGAACTCCACAATCCCTTCTCATTTTTGGATAAAGCTATTCAAGTAACTTCTATAGAAGATATCGCGGAGTCCCCCCCAATCTTGTCCCCAAAAACCTCCCTGCAATAGCTTCTTGGCTGATATTTCCAATAACCTTTCTATAGACCTCTGTATCCAGACTGAGCCATCTTCCCCTTCCAATCAATCAATAGACCTAGCTTCAAAAGTAGCCCCCTCATCCCTAATCTGGTCTCCCTCCTCTGCTGACTTGGCCTTTGCTGCCTAACCTTCAAAGAAGAACAAGAAACAAAAAGGGAAAAAGAAATCCAAGGCTATAGAGAAATCCTCCTCCCTTAAATCCTCAGCTGGCCTCTTCTATTACCCCAGATGTAGGAGCTTCTCATACAGTAACTGATCCTATCCCTCTGGAGGACCTTTCATCTCCAATGGCCTCTCTAGTAAAACTCCACAATCCCTTCTCAGATCTAGATAAAGTTGTTCAAGTAACTTCTATAGAAGATATCGCAGAGTCCCCCCCAGTCTTGTCCCCAAAAACCTCCCTGCAATAGCTTCTTGGCTGATATTTCCAATAAACTTTCTATAGACCTCTGTATCCAGACTGAGCCATCTTCCCCTTTCAATCAATCAATGGACCTAGCTTCAAAAGCAGCCCCCTCATCCCTAATCTAGTCTCCCTCCTCCGCTAACTTGGCCTTTGCTGCCCAACCTTCATAGAAGAACAAGAAAAAAAAAGGGAAAAAGAAATCCAAGGCTATAGAGAAATCCTCCTCCCTTAAATCCTCAGCTGGCCTCTTCTATTCCCCCAGATGTAGGAGCTTCTCATACAGTAACTGATCCTATCCCTCTGGAGGACCTTTCCTCTCCAATGGCCTCTCTAGTAGAACTCCACAATCCCTTCTCAGTTCTGGATAAATCTATTCAAGTAACTTTTATAGAAGATATCACGGAGTCCCCCCCAATCTTATCCCCAAAAACCTCCCTACAACAGCTTCTTGGCTGATATTTCCAATAACCTTTCTATATACCTCTGTATCCAGATTGAGCCATCTTCCCCTTCCAATCAATCAATAGACCTAGCTTCAAAAGCAGCCCCCTCATCCCTAATCTGGTCTCCCTCCTCCGCTGACTTGGCCTTTGCTGCCCAACCTTTAAAGGAGAACAAGAAACAAAAAGGGAAAAAGAAATCCAAGGCTATAGAGAAATCCTCCCTTAAATCCTCAGCTGGCCTCCTTCCATCTACTCACCTCCATGTTTAAAACTTGGTTTTGGAACTGCAGGGGAATTGCAAACTCCCCAACTTCTAAGACCCTTATCTTCTTAGTTAAATCTCATTCCCCTCACATCATCTTTCTCTTAGAGCCTAAATCAGCCAACGTCAATCCCTTGTCCCAAAAACGAGAAATGCTTGGCTTCTCCTCTTTTCTATCCAATTCCCCTCATCCTGCAAATAGCCCATCCATCTGGTGCTTCATCAAAGCCTCCCCCAACTACTCCCCTACTCTAGTAGGCTTCTCTGCTCAACATCTCACTATTTCCATGTCTTCTTCGTCTAATTGCCCTACCACCTTTATCACTGGCATTTATGCCTCTACCTTCTCCGCTCAAAGGAGATCCCTATGGCAGTATGTTTGCTCCCCTCCCTTTTCTAACCACCACCCTTCGGCTGTTATTGGGGACTTCAATGCAGTATCTTCAGCAGCTGAAAAGTTTAGTATCCACCCTATCAACTCTATGGCAACCTCTGAATTCAACAACATGATGGCTTCCTCAGGCCTTCAGGACATTGGTTTTACAGGCAATAACTTCACCTGGTCAAATAACAGACAAGGCAGATCCTACATTGCTGCTAGGCTTGACCGTTCCCTCATCAATCAAGGTTGGTCCTTCTCCTTCCCGGATGGTCTTCTCCAGCACTTAGTCAGGCAAAATTCTTACCAGCCCCATCCTGCTATCTAGCCGTCCCCCTATGGAAGTTAGATATATTCCCTTCAAGTTTGAGGAAATGTGGACTTGCCACCCTTCTTTTAAAGACCTGGTAGCTTTTATTTGGAACCACCCTGTCCATGGCAACCCGCAATTCATCCTTAGTCAGAAGCTCAAATCTCTCGAGCAAAATCTGAAGTTCTGGAATTAGGATGTGTTCGGCTCCCTCAAGTCTAATATAGCAACAGTTGAATCCAACATTCTTCAATTACAACATAGCATGGACCTAAAGCCCCTGGAATCCACCAATACTACTCTCAGCCTTGCTAGATGTTCTCTTCAAAATCTGCTTCAAGTCGAAGAAATCCATTGGAAGCAGAAATCTAGGATTAATTGGTTGCAGGAAGGTGATAGAAATACCATATTTTTTCACATGGCTGCCAAAATCAAGGGCTCCAAGAATCATATTGACAAAGTGGAGTATCAAGGCAACTCTCTTGACAAGCTTTCTCATATTAAAGATGTTGTTGATTTCTTCTCTGCTATTTATCAGCCTTCCCCTTCTCATATGGGCCCCCAGCTTTTCCAAATGACCTGCAACAGAGTTTCTCCTATCCAAAACTCTATTCTGTAAGTTGTCCCCTCCAGTGAAGAAATATGAGCTTCGGTCTTCAGCCTCAAGAAATCTAGCACTCCTAGTTCGGATGGGTTCTCTGGCAGCTTCTTCTGCAGCTGTTGGGACATTGTTGGCATGACAGTAATAGATGTTGTTAAGAATTTTTTTCACAACTAAAAAGCTCCTCAAGGCGTCCAACTCTTTCTTTATCTCTCTGATTCCCAAAGTGGCAGCTCTTTCTTCCTTTGGTGATTATCGTCCTATCAGCCTTCTCAACTTCTCCTACAAAGTTATCTGTAAGATCTTAGCCTCCAGAATGACTGCTGTCCTACCTGACATCATTTCCCTTCATCAGGTGGCCTTTTTAAAAGGAAGAATAATTCAAGATCACATTGCCCTAGCCCATGAGCTACCTCAGAACCTTCAAAAGGGAGCAAAAGGCAAAGGTATTTGCATGAAGCTGGATGTTTCTAAAGCTCTTGATAAATTGAGTTGGCCTTTCCTTTTCCAAGCTCTGGACTTTTTTGGCTTTAGAAAAGAATGGACTTCCCTTATCAAGGCTTGCATATGCTCTGCAAAAGCCTCTGTCCTTATCAACAGAGAACCGGTTGGATACTTTGAAGTGGGGAGTGGGCTCAGGCAGGGAGACCCTTTATCCCCATTTCTTTTTATCTTAGTGCAAGAAATTCTAAGCTTGAACATTAGCAATTTAGTTTCTCAAAAGCTTCTATCTCCAATCTACAGAGCCCCTGCTGCTCCTTCTATATGTCACTTGATGTTTGCTGATGACATTTTTCTGTTCTTCCAAGCTTATCCTCAAAGTATCAATTCTATCAAGGGTGTCTTGGGAGCCTACCAATTGGCAGCTGGTGGGAACTTCAACCTCAGGAATAGTAACGTCCTTTTTCGCAACAGTAGACAGTCCTTCAAAGCCAGAACCTTGAGATCCTTAGGCATCTCTCAGGCCTTCTTCCCTACTAAGTACCTGGGAGTCCCCCTATTCATTGGCAGCCCCAAGGCTCAGTACTTTGAGAGTTTAAAGGATTCTTTCAGGCAAAGGCTCGCTAGTTGGAAGAGGAATTTACTTTCATTTGCAGGGAGAGTCATCCTCGTCAAGCATGTGCTCCAAAGCCTTCCTATCCACATCCTTCTCGTGCTTCCTCTTCCAAGCTCGGTCTGCACCTTCTTGGAAAGATGGATGAGAAACTTTCTTTGGTCTGGGGGCCCGGTTCAAGTCAAGAGGAGCCTCCTTAATTGGTATTCAGTCTGTCATCCAAAGTCTGAAGGTGGGCTGGGTCTTCGTCGCATAAAGGACCTGATTTTGGCCAATTCGATCAGATTGGGCCAGGTTGCCTTCTCCTCCTCGTCCCTGTGGGCGAGCTGGTTCAAAGCCAAATATTATAAAGGCTTTTCCCCTTGGCACCGTTCCTCCCTTATATTCTCTGGTTCTTGCATTTGGAGGTCGATCAAGAGAAGGTCGCCTCTCATTTTCCAAAATAGTTACTGGATTTTGGGAAATGGCAAAAGCACTAGTTTCTGGTACGATAAATGGCATGGTCTCGTCTCTTTGGCGCAGATTTATCCAGAGGTTGTTTTTCCTAGCTATGATTCTGTGAACGAGTTCTTCTCTAATAGCCAGAAGCTCCCCGGTCTCCACCTTCCTCAGTTGGTGAATTCGTTCTCTGCCTCTCTCCTATCTTCCTTCTCCCTTGTTGAAGAGCCAGATAAGTTGCGGTGGTCCAACTCCAACTCTAGTTATCTCTCTTTTGCAACAGCTTGGGAGCTCATCAGATCTCGAAACACTCCCTGTGTTTGGTCCAAGTTTGCATGGAACAGCCTCTTAAAGCCTACCATAGCTTGTTTTGCTTGGAAGTTGTTCCTCAACAAACTCCCCACCAATGCATGGGCCCAATCGGTTGGAGTTCATTTAGCTTCTTCATGTTATCTCTGTGGCACGCATTAGGAATCAGCTTACTTCATGTTCTTCCTCTGCCCTTTCGCCTCTTCCTTCTGGGCCTAGCTTGAAGCTAAAGGGAATTTCTAATTTCTCCCTCTCAACTCTGTCTCTTCCAAATGGGAGTCTTTCTCTACCAACTCCTGCTCTACAACCAAGAAGGGTCTGAGTGCTCTCTTCATCATTGTCATCTTCAGCATTTGGAAGGTCAAGAATCAGGCTCTCTTTTCTAACAAAATCCCCTCTCTGGACTCTGCTATCTCTTTCTCCTTGAAGGATGCTTCATTCTCTCTAAGTAGATTCAATTCATCTTTCTCTAGTGCTACTTTAACCTCTTTCTTCCTTCTCTGTAACCAGCTCTATCCTAATATGAGATAGAGCTCTACTTTTTCTGTCTTTTCTTTTGTTGTTCTTTTCTTGTTTCTGTTTTTTCTAGGTTTTGTTGTTAGGTTCAATTGGTCACGGAGAAGGGGGTGAATCAGTGACTGTCCTTTATCTGAAACCGTTCTTCATTGTAGATTCTTCAGAAGAAAGCACACTGCACTTTTCTCAAAACCAGCACACTACTATTTCAGAAATTTCCCCTCACTACACAGCAGTTGTTGCTCTGCACTCCTTCTTTCATACACTGCACGTCAATCCATAAAGAAAGCAACCAGCCCACTGTTGCAGAGAAACTCCAAAGAGGCAAAAAACCAGCACGTCTTTTCCTGTTGTTTTCTTTTTCTTAACATTCAGTTTTCAAAGCTCATATCTCAGATCCTAAAAAGTTGGATCTCTAGCCAAAAGGAGAAGTTGCTAACAATTTAAAAAGGATAGGAAACTATCTTGTTGACTTTCTTGCCATACAAAGAACCCAGCAGGCAATTCTTCGTATGGACTGGGCTGACCTCCTATTTTGAGTCTGATGAATCTGATCGGCCATCTGTTGATTACATTCCAACATATAATGGGACCCACAACAAAGTACCAAAAAGAAAAAGAATTAATCTCGCAATGCAGAAAAAAACTGCAGAATTTGTCTCCACTAGAAAATTCATAACTTCCTCTTCTGAACTTGAAACGACATGATTCTTGAGCCAAATGAAATATTTATCAGAGGGCTACAACTTTCATGTTTTGAGATTTAACCCAGATTGAATGGAAAGTAGAGTAAAATCACCTTGAAGCTAACTGGTCACAGAAAAACAGCAACCTGAGTGTAGCAGAGTTGTCCCGCTATCCGGGCCATAACTTTAAAACCTGAAGCCAAATTGATAAGTCCACAAAAATAGGTCATTAAGTCATCATTTCATTAGCATTTGTGGACTTAATTAGGTTTAATTGCATAGAATTACATTTAGTTTCATGATTAAATGCATTTGAGGATATTTTTGGAGAAATGGTCAAAATTGGTCAAAATTCATTGAATTGCATGGCTTTTTGAAATTAAGTTTTTCTCATCTCATTTATCACTCCAAACTTAGGCTTTTGGTTTCATCAATGCATATCTTGCTATTTTTGGCACCATGTGCTATTTTTGGAAAGTTGGTCATTTTGGTGCATCACTAGGAATGTAGGGTCTCATAAATTGTTCATAATTATTTTCTTACATATGATTAATGTTAAAATTGCCTCTTTCAATTTGTAAGAGAAATCAACATGGGACCTACATTGATGAAATTTGAGAAGAGAGAAGTCAAATAAGCAAGCAAAGAGAGAGTCCAAGCATGCTTGGAAGTCCAACATGGGCCCCACACACCCCATTGCATGCCAACATAGAAGCTTCCATTTTTGCACAATTATTCCCGGATTTTTCAGGGGCAGCAACTTAAAATGGCCATACTCTCAAACCGAGTGTCGAATTGGCGCAATCTAGCCACCGTTGGAAAGCTCTTTTTGAATAGATATCCGTAGAGCCCAAGATTACCTAAATCAGAGCATATTGAGGGAGATATGACCTCAGGAAGTTGTCTGCTACAGTTTTAGGAGGGAATTGCAAGAAATCTCAATATTTGGGAAGTTTATTCCATTTACATCATCATGCAATTTTTAGAGATATTCTTGGAATTGTACAAGGAAAGTGTATGCATCAAGAAACATAATAAGGCAAGGAGATCTCTCAAATTTAAAAGTCTTTCCAAAGAAAGAAGTTAGCTTGGAGAACAAGAAAGAATCCCTACAAATAAGGAAAAAAGAGACCTAAAAGGATGGTAGTTCTTTACTAAAAGGAGTTTGCAAAAAGCATAAAAGGAGGCATTATGGAGACCCATAACATTTCCATACGTCCAAGGCTCTCCCTCTCTCCTATTCCTTTCTTTTTCTCTTCCTTTCTTCTTTTCCATTAGTTTATTTTTATTTTTGGTAGCCTTGGGCCATGTCCAAGGATTTATTTTGAAGGAGAAAATTTGTGAAGGAGAAGTTGTAAAGATGCAATTTTTAATGATAAATCAAGAAGTACTCTTTGCAATGGCGGGCTAATTTTCTTGATTAGAGTTATGGATGAAGGTAAGTAATTGCCATTTTATTTGTTTAGTAATTCTAATTTGTGTTCCATGATTATGTGCTTAATGATTAATAGGCTTGTCTTCGTGCCCTAGGTAAATCTCTATTTTTATTTCTAAAATAAAATTTAGTTTTTGACTACTCATGCTTAGGTTTGATAGGCCATGCTTAGGATTTAGATCTTTTGATGGTTTATGCTTACTTTTGATGGGTGATGCTTAAATTATTTTTATTCTTTTATGAGATGAAGGAAGTCTTGCGTTTTGAATTTTTATAATTAAAAGGGGATTTTAAAAGTTAGATTTTCCAAACTAAAAACATTGATTTGTCTTTGATTTGAAGTAAAAATTGGAACAAGTTAGGATTACTTGATAAATAATTGGAGGATGCTTATTGGATTCCTATGCTCTAATCACCTTCATTAATTGGTAGATTTCGAATTTCTAAATTAGTTGCTTATTTTTTTATCTAAGATTTCAAAACTTTTCTTAATTGTTAGTTAATTAGTTTTCTTAATTTAAAAGTTTCTTTAACTAGCTCTCTGTGGGTTCGACCCGTTCTTGCCACTGTCTCATCTAGACACCCGTGCACTTGCGGTATTTTATGATTGATATTGATCACATCAAGTTTTTGGACCTGATTCCAAAAAAAAAAAAAAAAATCAAGCCCTCTCACTGATGCACAAAAGTCATGTTGACCACTTTTTAATTCAGATGTTGGATGTGAAGATATAAGCATAACAACATGCTTAACTGACATGACCTGAACATGCAATTGCCTAGTTTCACTTTGAATGCTTGCAACGTTCATCATACTGCTTTCCAACACCATACCAACACCCTACGTTTGACAACAATTACTAACTAAAAAAAATGGCCAACAATCTCCCCCTTTGGAATTGTTGTCAACACCTACGGACTTGGAGAAGAAAAGAAATCTCATTTGACTCCCCCTGTCACCAAACCTTCTCGGCCCACTCCTCTGGAGTTCTTTAACAATCATATCCATTCTGCAAAACATACATACATACATACATATCTCCCCCTTTGACAACAATAACAAAGGGAGATGTCTCGGAGGGGAGTGAAAAGTTCTACAACAATATGACCGCACTCCCCCTGTCTCCAATCCTCCCTACTTCTTTGGAGAAGAAATAACCCCCAATTTCATCCGGAGGTATTCAAAGACTTCTTTCGGTAAAGGCTTTGTGAAAATATCTGCAACTTGTTCTGTAGTCGGAACATACTCTAACTTCACCTCTCCATCATTCACCTTGTCCTTCAGGAAGTGGTATCTGATGGCAATATGTTTGGTTCTGCTATGCTGAACTGGATTCTTTGATATGTTAATGGCGCTTTTATTATCACACAAAATAGGAATAGCCTTAACCAACTGAATTCCCAAATCCTTTAGCATATGTCGCATCCAAAGAACTTGTGTCCAGCAAGCTGTTGCAGCAATATATTCAGTTTCCGCTGTAGACAAGGAAACTGAATCTTGTTTCTTACTGTGCCAGGCTACCAACTTGTCACCTAAGTAGAATGCACCTCCACTGGTGCTCTTCCTATCATCTACACATCCTGCCCAATCTTCATCTGAGTAGGCTATTAAGGTGAAGTCCTTTCCTCGTGGATACCATAAACCATATTCCGCGGTGCCTTTGATGTACCGGAAGATCCTCTTCACTGCTGTTACATGTGTTTCCCTTGGATATGCCTGAAATCTAGCAACCATACACACAGCTTATAGAATGTCCGGCCTAATAGCTGTCAGGTACAGTAGACTTCCAATCATGGATCTGTACATTGTGTGATCAACAGTCGCTCACTCATCATTTTTACTCAACTTGCAGCTCATTGTCATGGGTGTGCTGCAAGGTTTTGAGTCTTCCATGTTAAAATTCTTTAACATCTCCTTGACATACTTTACCTGTGAGATAAACATGCCACTCTTTATTTGGTTAACCTAGAGGCCAAGAAAGAACGAGAGCTCCCCAATCATGGACATTTCAAACTCAGTCCTCATCTTCTCTGCAAACTCTGTACACAATTCATCTTTGTTGCCAGCGAAGATGATGTCATCCACATACACTACCACAACTACTTGAGTTCCTTCTTCTGTCCTCACGTATAGGTTGTTGTCTACAACACCCTTTTTGTACCCAAGTTGTTGTAGATAGGCATCCAGTCGAGAGCACCATGCCCTTGGTGCTTGCTTTAGGCCATAGAGAGCCTTTTTCAGTCTACATACCATATTCGAATCGTCTCCCAACTGAAATCCATCTGGTTGCTCTATATATACTTCTTCCTCCAAGTTGCCATTCAGAAAAGCTGACTTGACATCCATTTGGTAGACTTTGAAGCTCTTATATACTGCCAAAGCTAGAAGCATCCGAATAGCCTCAAGTCAAGCCACAGGTGCAAATGTTTCTTCAAAATCTATCCCTTCAACTTGTACATAGCCTTTACAAACAAGTCTAGCTTTGTTCCTCACTACTTGTCCTTCCTCATTCAACTTATTTCTGAAAACCCACTTGGTACCAATGACATTTTTGTTCTTTGGTCTAGGTACAAGTTTCCAAGTTTTGTTTTTCTCAATCTGATCCAACTCTTCATGCATTGGCCCGACCCAACTGTCATCTTTATTTGCTTTTGCAACAGTCTTGGGTTCAACTATGGACAAAAGAGAGAATAAACTGGTTTTCATCCTCCTAGTTTGTACTCCAACTTGTGGATCTCCAATGATATCAGTTTCGTTAATTCCGTGATAATTATGCCATCTATCATTTTCTTTCTTCTCCTTTGAGTTATCGTCCAACTTTCCTTCCTTTTGACTAGGCAAGTCTTCAATCTCTTGATCAGGATTGTCATACATTGGATACTCAATCTCCTGAATATTCTTTGGAAGTCTTTTGTTTTCATCAAACTTAACATCTGCACTCTCGACTATTTTCTGAAGCCTTTTTTTGTAGCACTTGTAGGCCTTGCTTCTCGTAGAATAGCCTAGGAAGATGCCTTCATCTACACGATCATCAAACTTCCCAATATTTTGATCCAACCTTTTTATGAAGCACTTACTGTCGAATACCTTAAAGTACTTAACCGATGCTCTCTTGCCAAACCATAGTTCATAGGAAGTCTTGTTGGTGTGTGCTCTAAGCATGCATCTGTTCTAAATGTGTACGGCAGTGTGAACTGCTTCTCTCCAAAATCCATCTGCGAGCTTGCTCTCTGTCAACATGGTTCTGGCCATTTCCTGCACTGTCCTGTTCTTCCTCTCAACCACACCATTTTGCTGAGGTGTGCGAGCTGCAGAAAATTGCCTACGAATCCCATGTTCCTGACAATACTCCTCAAACTCATCTGAAGTAAACTCTCCTCCTCGATCTGACCTCAACACCTTGATTCTCCTGCCAGTCTGATTTTCAACCTGTTTTCTAAAGATCTTGAACATATTCAATGCTTCATCCTTGTTCTTCAGAAACATAATCCAAGTCATGCGAGAGTAATCATCGATGAACAATATGAAGTACTTGTCTTCGCTTAAACTTAGAGTCCTCATCGGGCCACATAAGTCCGTGTGTACTAGCTCTAAAGGCTTGCTTGTTTTGTACTCTTTTGACTTGAAAGAAGCTCTAGTCAGCTTCCCTTCTGACATGCATCACAAACACTGTCTTCAGCTTTCCCGATGTAAGGTATGTCCCGAACTGCCTTCTTGGAGCATATATTAGACAAATTCTTAAAGCTTATGTGCCCAAGTCTCCTATGCCACAACCAACTTTCACCTTCCTTCCCTAGCATGCATGAACTCACCATAGTTTCGGAGAGAATATATAAGTTGCCTGAAGTCCTTATACCAACTGCCACAACCTTTCCATTGTTGTCTGTGATCTCACAGCCATGTTTGTTGAAGAAAATGCCATGTCCTCTATCGCATATCTGACTGACACTCAACAAGTTGTGTTTCAACCCATCAACAAACAACACTTATTCGGATCTGATTTTTCCATCAATTATTCTTACCAAACCTTTCCCAACAATCTTAGCTCCATCATTATTTCCGAATTTCACAGATCCTCCATCATACTGCTGTAGCTTGGAGAACTTACTCTTGTCACCAGTCATATGACTAGAGCATCCACTATCTAGAATCCATGGAGTCGACTTTCCCTGTGCTTTGAAGGCTGTCTGTACTATCAAGGAATTAGCCTTGTCTTTCTGTTCTTTCCTTTTCCAAACCTTCTTAACTGATTTAGTAGACTTAATTATCTATTTCAACATCAGTCAACTCAGCAGTCTTAGGAGCCCTCTGTTCATATGTAATAGCATTTGCTTTTTGAAATTGTACATGTCTTTGATTAGGGGCATATGCATATATACAATTTCTAGCTAGATGCCCAAAATTATGACAAATAAAGCATTCTACAGGATACATCATAAGGGCATCAAAAGGGTTCCTATTTACAAAGTTTCTAGGCCTCAAGTTAAATTTATAGATCATCATTTTATGTCCATATGTATTGCATTGGAAACAGTAACCATGGAAGTGAGAAATTGACCTGAAGTTTGTAGACTGTATCCGCATAGGAGGCCTGAAGTTTTGCTGCTGTGGCATCTTCTTTGGTGGAGCAAGTTTCCTTTTAGGCTTTTGAGTTTGTGGTATTACTTTTGGAGGAGTTACTTTCACAGGTATCTGCTTAGTTTTCTGAGGTGCTTCTTTAACTTGTTTTGAAGAAGACTCTCCCTCATACCCAAGACCAAATTTTAGATGAGGAGGCCTTTGAGCACTGAGAATCTCATTCAATTTGGAGGACCCTTGATAAGCATTTAGCTTCTGTGAGAACTTCTCCAGCTGTATTTTCAAACCAGTCACCTCCTCCTCTAACTTATCATTTTCTTCAATCTTCAAAACTACCTGTGCCTCAAGTTCTTCATGTATCCTCTTGCTTTCCTCCAATTCCACTTTCAATGTTACAACCATCTCCTCTGCATCAACTAGCCTTTTTGAAGTTTTCTTATGCTTCTTCCTTTCAGCAGATAGTTCCTCAAGTGCAGCCAACAACTCTCCTTCCAAGTTAATTTTAGCATCTTCATCAGCACTTGATGATTTTCCCTTTTCAGACTTGTGATTTTCATCTTGTTCATCAAGCGTGACCATAAAAAGAGCCTATGTTGCATCATTCCCAATGTTGTCAGAATTATCATCCGAAGAGCTGGCCATTTTCTTCGACATTAGACTTTTAGATTTCCCTTTCTTAGAACGATAGTTTTTCTTGAAGCTTTTCTTCCTAGGTATTTCATCATCATCTTCTTCTTTGTCCTTATGAGGACACTTTGCAGCAAAGTGACCTACATCTCCACAGTTAAAACACTTGAAAGGCAGCTTCCCTTTATATTTACCCTGACCCTTGTTCAATTTTCGGACGAAGTTAGCCGTTAGTTCATCATCTGGATCATCTGAATCATCTTTATCTGACTTAACTACTTCCTTAGCCTTATTCTTTGCATTGAAAGCAGCTTCCCTATCAGAAGATTTGGGCTTCCCTATCCTCATCTCATATGCTGTCAGTGAACCCTGTAGTTCATCCATACTGAAGACGTCTAGATCTTTGGCCTCTTCGATGGTGGCAGCTTTGGCATCATATCTGGCATGAAGAGTTCTCAGAATTTTTTTTAACAATAGATTCTTCTTTTAGCTCTTCACCAAGCCCTCTAATAGAGTTCACAACTTCATTGACTCTCGGTAGATATGAATCAATGGTCTCACTGTCGGTCATTTTCAAACTCTCAAATTGGGCTCACTAAGTTTGCAGTTTTGCCTCTTTTATTTTCTTGTCTCCCTCATGAATACTCTGCAGCTTATCCCATATCTCCTTTGAGGTCTTGCAGGACATGACCTTGACAAGTTCACTGTCTGATAGTCCACACATCAAAGCATTCCTTGCCTTTGAGTCATTCTCAAATAACTTCTTATCTGCAGCATCTGTAGGATCATTAGAACCCTTATAGCCTTTCTTCACACTATTCTAGACATCTAGTCCTAATGAACACAAATACGCCTGCATTCTAATTTTCCAGAAGGCATAGTTTGTGCCGTCCACTACAAGAAAAACCACTTTTAGCGGGGGCCGGTGGCCGCCGCTAAAACTAAATTAAGCGCCGGTAATACTTATAGTGCCGGCCACGTCAGCCGCTGCTCGTCGACGGTATACAAACCGTGGGTGTTACTTTTAGCGGCGGTAAAGTGGCCGCCGCTGGATTTTTATTGCGGCGCTTTCGACTGCCGGTAAAAGGTTCACACATGCATAATAAATGACGAATTGATATTATTGTGGGGGTCTCCGGCCGCCGGTAAAGGTTAGTGAAACGCCGCTGAAGCATAATTAAGAGTTATACTAGCAGTCAATTAGCCGCCGCTAAAGTGTAAATGAAATGCAGGGTAAGACTTATAGCGGCGGCCAACTCTGGCCCCGCTATAAGTCTTTTTAAAAAAAAAAACAGAAAAAAAAATTTATAAAAATTTATTTTGTATTACATTTTTAGCAACCTATTCTTACATAAACCTGTTTAAGACAATACAATCAAAGTCTACAAAAAATAATGAAGAATCCTATTATTAATAATTTAATTTATACACTCTATTCCTTACATATGCAAATGAAACAAGACCCATCAACTTCTTATTGTCTACTTAAATGACGAATGAGATTCTAATACAAGATATCATTTTGAACAACTACTCACTACATGGGACCTTCTTGCCCACTTTCATAATAGTTGTAGATTTGCTGCTAACAGCTACACCCAAACCAAGATCCATTTTTTGTCTATTTCTTCATTGAAGAGACTTCCAGTCCTTATTACTCGTCCTATCACAGCAGTCATTAGGACAACATGCAACACCTGCAATTAATATTTTTAGACTTGAGTTAGCTAACGAAGTTTTGATTTATGCTTGAGTGCAGGAAGCATACAATTAACAAGAGTTAAAGCACTACATTATCAAATGAAAGGAGAGTTGGAACATATATCTAGATCCTGCAAAATATTGAATTGAAAAGAGAGAGAATGTCACCATCTCATTGTTGTAGCATCATCCCATCAATCTGAAATTGACTTAAAAAAGAAAAGTAAACAATTAAAAAAAGAAAATTTTAAAAGAATGCATGTACAAGTCATTCAATGTACCTGGTAGATCCCATAATCCTATATTATTAAATGTGCTCCCATCCACTCCACATTTGTACTGAAATTGTTAGAAACTTAGAGTCGCAAAATAATATATACCTACGAAAAGCTTTCAAGCCAAAGGAAAGTAAAATAATGTAACTCAACGGAATACTATGATAAACTCAGTTGTCTGAAATTTGATGCAAAATGATCGAATTGTTATTTGATCAACTCTGCATTATAGCAGTCCCAAATGAGGAATAATGATAGTGAGGATTGCCACCAATATGTAGTCTTACCCAACTGCCAATACAATTTAATAAAGAAGCCAACAACTCAATTCCAAGCAACAATCATTCATAAACTATATTATACCCACATCTATAATTATCCAAAAGAATAAGAACTTTATCAAAAGTTATTCTTTAAACTAATAGTATTAGTAGTTACTCTATCATGAAATAAAAGTACTAATCAAAGAAATTAACTAAATCGCCCATATGCTCCTCGATCATCCATCTGCTCCCTGTAAAAAGAAAAGAAAAGTAGACAATTGAGCTACCCTATTAAGAAAAAATACACATACAATTAGTAATAATACATAATAAATAAGTAAACTTGCCCCTTTGGAAGGATTTTGTTGTTGGCTAGGTATCTGCAGCATCATCTCCGCCATTTTAGCTCGCATCCACTCTTGTTGCCTTTCCATCTGTTCAAGATATGCACGCCTATCTTCTTCATGCTTCTTTTGCATTTCCTCCATTCGAGCATGCACGGTATTCAATTCAGCACGCATCTCCTCAAGGTTAGTCCTATATTGGGTTGACGTGTTGCCAAAGACTGAAGTTGGTGTTAAACCAAGCCCATATCCACGTATGCGACCATGCCGCTCTGGTCCCATAACCTTGCTATAGATGTCATCACTTATATATTTAGAAGGTCTTCCCTCTTGTGCTTCATTAATCTCTTGAAACTTTGACTACATTAAAAAGAATATAATTCGTGGAATTATTTACAAATTAAAATTGATTAAAGAAAAAGACATCTTACATACAATAATCTCCGCTGATTTTTCATCAACGGGTGTCCCATCCTTCCGTGTATGGGTTCGAATGAAGAGATCCGCTCGAGAAGGATTACTCCCATCATTCCTACTTCGAGTCTATCCTTGTAGAAAGTTAGGTCCATAGCAAAGAGATATGTCAATGTAAATTTTAAAATACTAATTAAGTAATATAACAAACTAGTATACCTCTTCGTCTCTATAACAAGAAAAACTCTTTGTCCCCCCAGGATGTTTAATAATTTGGCAATTGCGATTGGCTTTATTTTTCTTGGATATATCCTACATATACAACAACAAGTGGGACCAATTAATAAACACAAGCAAAAGGGCCCATTGGGGGATTCTATGATTTTTTGATTTCATACCTGCACCTCCGGAGAGCCCCAATATCGCACAAGCCATGCCTAATCTTCGGCCGAGATGTCTGGGGGTGTATGTTGAAGTCGCTCCTCATCCGTGGGAAGCGGAGAGTAATACTTATCCTTCAAGTCTTTTTATAATCTCTATATTTCTTCGCTAAGCTCTGTAAAACCCATTTCTTTCGCTCCTCATCAACAATTGCAAACTCCTGAAAGGTTAAAAGTAAGGGGCATGTCACGTTCTTAACTAAAACAATTGAATAAATTGAATGCCAAGATATTTACTACTAGTTACCTGAACATGCCTCCACATTTTCTCTTTAGCTTGCTGTGGGATTTCGGCCCATTTCTTCACCTGCATTGGTGCATTTCCAAGAGTCCTTACAACTATTCCGCATAACCTTACACTTACAGTGCGATCAACATCCCTAGCACTTATTCGCCCCCGAGAAGCGTCCTTAATCATTTGCTTATGTGTACGTCCTACAGAATAAAACTATGTTCTAATCCAAATGAGGAAAGAAGTGTCAATTTACTATTTATATATCATTTTAGCAAGTTTGGAACTAAGAATCTTACTGAACAAATGGGACGACTTCTTCACAATTGACCAACACATATAGACGAGCCTGTTCGCACTCATCTGTACTTAGACTGCACGAGGATGCCTTCCCTAAAGTACGACCATTTCTTGTGAAAACCGAAAACTTTCCTTGTAGTTCAGCATCACCACAATCGTAATTCCTCATAGGTCGATTGTACCTTGACTCAATCTCATGCAAGTACCTCGAGCAAAAGGGTTGAACATTCTTCTGAAAGATACCCTTCTGCTATTGAACCCTCTGGATGACTTCTATTACGTACATATGACTTCAATGTGTGCAGGTACCTATAAGAATACAAGTGCTAATGTTATTAAAATTATAAATGTAAACGATATATTGATATAATATATATATATACAAACCTCTCGATTGGATACATCCACCGATACTGTACTGGTCCAGCAAACCTGGCCTCATCAGCCAAGTGAATGGGCAAATGCACCATAACATCAAAGAATACTGGTGGAAAGATCATTTCCATTTTGCATAATGTTAGAGCAATCTGGGATTGAAGTTGCTCCAGCTCCGAGACCCTTAACACTTTTGAACACAAGTGCCTGAAGAAGGTGGATAGTTGAATCAAAACCGAACACACATCCTTGGGTAAGAGTCCACGAATTGCAAGTGGAAGTAGTTGCTGCATAAGAATATGGCAATCGTGACTTTTTAACCCCGAGATCTTGCACTGTTTGACTTGAACACATCGTGCAATATTGGATGAATAATTATCTAGAACCTTCACCTCCTTCAAGCATTGACAGAACTTCCTTTTTTCATCCAAAGACATTGAGTAGCATGCAGGGGGCACTAACAAGTTACTACCTTTTTGTTTTGGGTGAAGTCATTCCCTTATGCCCATTAACTTCAAATCGAGACGAGCTTTCAAGGTATCTTTTGTTTTCTCCTCCATATTCAACAATGTCCCAACCACATTGTCACAAACATTCTTCTCAATGTGCATAACATCCAAATTGTGCCGCAATATGAGATCTTTCCAATAAGGCAATTGGAAGAAAATACTCTTCTTCTTCCAATTCTTTGGCAATTTGGAATCATCCTTTTTTCTCTTCCTCCCATCCTTATCCTTATCTGCCTTACCAAATGTAATTTGTTGGTAGTCACATAATTGGTCAAGTACATCATCGCCGGTTAATGCATTTGGAGCACGTCTCAATTCCTTAAACCCGTCAAAGGATCTCTTATTGTGTCGGAATTTATGATCGAGTGATAGAAATCGACGATGTCCCATGTAACACCACTTGCGTTCATTCTTCAATCTAACTGAGCAAGTATCCTTATTGCAAGAGGGACAAGCATTTTCCTCTTTGGTGCTCCAACCTGACAAGTTAGCATATGCAGGAAAGTCACTAATAGTCCATAACACTACCGCATGCATCTTAAAATTATGTTTTGAAGAGGCATCATAAGTCATTACTCCATCTATCCACAAATCCGTCAACTCTTCTATCAGCGGCGGCTGTAGGTACACATCAATGTCGTTTCCAGGAGACTTAGGGCCAGGAATAAGCATTGACAACTGAAAAAATGTTTGCTTCATACACATCCATGGCGGCAAGTTATATGAAATTAGAACAACAGGCCATGTGCTATGAACAATACTCATGGAGTTAAACGGGTTAAAACCATCACCCGCTAACCCAAATCTAACAGTACGTGGCTCCGAAAAAAACAACGGGTATTCCTCGTCTAAAGCTCCCCATGCCTCAGAGTCTGCTGGATGTCTTAAGACACCATCCTTTGTGCACCCCTGGGCATGCCATCTCATGTGCTCGGCTGTTTTTGAAGACATAAATAATCTTTGAAGCCTAGGTTTCAACGGAAAGTAACGCAAAATCTTAGCGGGTATTTTCTTATCCTTTGTAGATGAAGTTAAAGCCTGTTCAGTAGAGCTGTTTGTCATAACTGATTTCCACCTAGACTCACCACATATGGTACATTCATTTGTATTCTCATACTCCTTCCAATACAACATACAGTCATTCGGGCAACCATTTATCTTTTTGTAGTGCAGGCCAAGATCCCAAAGTATCTTTTTTGATTCGTAGTGATTCTTGGGCAACATTTCACCAACAGGAAGTGCTTCTTTTAATAGCTCAAGCAACATGTCAAATGACTTGTTACTCCATCCGTTAAGACACTTCAAGTGAAATAATCTTACAATAAAAGATAGTTTTGAAATTTTAGTACATCCAGGGTATAATTCAATTTCGGCTTCCTTCAACGGTTCATAAAATTTTTTTGCTTCCATATTTGGCTCATCTGGAGTACTTTCTTCTGGTATTTCATTATCATCACCACCAACTAAGTTTGACATTCCAAATGCATCTTGTAACATTCCATGTATATCATTACCCTCATTGGACTCATCACTAATATATTCATCATCTCCATAAATGTCCTCACCATGACTCGTCCAATGGATGTATCTCTTCATTATCCCATTCCATAACAAGTCACCGTGCACTTCTTCTCTGTTCTTATAAAACTTGTTGCAGCATTTGATACATGGACATGGAATCTTATCCCCATTTGTTGTATGGTCAAATGCAAAATTTAGGAATTCCTTAACCCCATTTAGATACTCAGGGCTCACTCTTGACTTCTGCATCCAACCTTTATCCATCGAAATATCCCGCTCGTGACAACATAACCTATTGGCCAAAAGCACATGGTCACACAAACCTTAGAAATTATAATCCGATTATTTCCAATAATATTAACGCATTATTTATTGAACAATAACATTCAGCTATAATGTCATGTCATTTTTCATTTTAATAATACAATCTCCCATCCATGGACTATATGTAAATCATGGTTCAAAAAAGGGATGGAAATAATTACTAATGGCACGTTTTAAGGATTCCTCACTTCCTACTTTGATGCAGTTTTAACATTATCTCCATTAACAGTATACTCGCACATGAAAGTAATATAATTTATCAAATGACTTTCCAAAATATATATATAATCTAAATTATTTATTCAGATCTTTTCTGTTGTTGTATTGAATGATAAACATTCGAGGGTTGATATTCTCTTATAAAGTATTTGGCAAGTTGTTATGTAAATAAATATGTGACAAATTGTGAAAACCATAACATCTTAAACACTGATTGGAGATAAATCATATCTTATAGAGAATTCTCAAGCAAAGAGAAACAAAACCCTACCCACATTCACAAATCCTAATCATCATCAAAACAAAACAACAAAAAAATCTGAAATTGAAAGAACTTTCACAGCTACTAGTAGTATCTACACTACCAGGACCATGTGTTTGCTGGACGATCTGTCTGGATGGGGGGCTGGGCTGCTGGATGATGGGCTGCTGGACGATATGTCTGGATGGGGGGCAGGGCTGCTAGACGATGGGCTGGCTGCTGTACGGAGGTGGGACCGTGGGACCGGCTCTTTGGTTGGTTGAATTGTAGGTGACTGGCTAGGTTCGGATGTGTGGGACTGGTAATTGTATGGTTTTTTGTGACTTGTGGTAGTTCAGTGAAGGTGATGGTGTTTGGAGATGAGAGAACAAAGGGTTCTGTGAATTGTGATGTTTGGTTCGGTTGAAGAGTACTATAATGGGGTTGGAAAGAAGGAGTTGCATGGAATGATGAAAGGTGGATGAAAGGATCCGTTGCTGGAGGCTGATTTTGGCTAGAATGAGAAAAGAAGTGCACTGAGATGGGTCTTGATGAGAGATGGAGATGAAACAGAGAGAGGGATAAGAACAAGAGAGAAAGGGAGAGATGATGGTTGATGGGTTGGTGGGAACCGAGAGACTGGAGATGAAGATCGATGGATGGATGGGGAAGATGGGTCAGATGCAGAGGAGGAGATTGGGGGTGAGGTTTTGGTCTTGGTTCCTGAACCGAGATGGATGTATGGAGGGTCGGGAGACGGAGAAAGTGGAGGGGCTGCTGGACAATGGGCTGCTGGGTTGATGGACGATCTGTCTGGAGGGGCTGGGCGATAGGGCTAGTAGAGGGTTTGGTGGGAGGACTGGGCGATAGGGCATGCTGGGCGGGCTGAGGGTTTGGGTGGGAGGGGCTGGGTGATAGGGCTGGCTGGGCGGGCTGAGGGTTTGGGTGGGAGGGGCTGTTTGGGTGGGAGGGGTTGGGCGGATTGTGGGCTGGGTTATTAGGCATTAGGAGGGTAGTTGTGGGTGGTGAGAGAATGTGAGGGCTAGGATGGCATGGGGGAGAGAAGGAAGAAGAAGTAGACATACCTAGTGTGGTGCAGTTGTAGAAGAACCCAAGAGCTTGCCTTGCAAGGGAGAGAACTGAAGGGTCGACGTGCGTACACTAAACAGGATCGATAGTTTAATAGGGTTTTTCTTAATTATATTTAGTGGGGGCTATTATGACCTCCACTAATTATGCGTTTTACCGGCATCCCAACTAATGGCCACCGCTATAAATAACTATTTACCCTCCATTGAATTAGCCGCCGCTAAGATTTTGACGGTAAAAAAGAAAAAAATTCCCGCCAAACGATGGTACCATTGGAGTGGGGTTTATACCGGCAGCCACTTGAACGGACGCCGCTAAAAGTGAATTAAAATTGACTTGTAGCGGGGGCCAACTTTGGCCCCCGCTATAAGTGATCTATAGCGGCGCCTTTGACCGGTCGCCGCTAACAGTTCGTCGCTAAAAATTGGCCGCCGCTGTATATGCGACGGTAAAATTAAAAAATTTCCCACAAGATCCTGGCGCCATTGGGATCAATATTTTTAGCGACGAACATCGCTATGACCGCCGGTAAAAGTAGCTCAAAAATTGTGTTACAGCGGGGGTCAGCTTTGGCCGCCGCTATAAGTATACTATAGCGACGAATATTAGCGGCCGCCGCTATAAGTCCGACACTAAAAATGTATTTTCTTATAGTGGTCAAACAGTGGTGCTCCACTAACAGAATTACTTTCTCCAGATGCCATGTGAACCTATCCAAGATCACCCTGAGCGGTCAAGCTTTCTTAAGGGAACCTAGCTCTGATACCAATTGTTAGGTTCAATTGGTCACTGAGAGGGGGGCTGAATCAATGACTGTCCTTTTATCTAAAACCGTTCTTCATTGTAGATTCTTCAAAAGAAAGCACTTTGCAATTTTCTCAAAACCAGCACACTACTATTTCAGAAATTTCCCCTCACTACACAGCAGTTGTTGCTCTGCACTCCTTTCATACACTGCACGTCAATCCATAAAGAAAGCAACCAGCCCACTGTTGCAGAGAAACTCCAAAGAGGCAAAAAACCAGCACGTCTTTTCCTGTTGTTTTCTTTTTCTTAACATTCAGTTTTCAAAGCTCATATACCAGATCCTAAAAAGTTGGATCTCTAGCCAATAGGAGAAGTTGCCAACAATTTAAAAAGGATAGGAAACAATCTTGTTGATTTTCTTGCCATATAAAGAACCCAGCAGGCAATTCTTCGTATGGACTGGGCTGACCTCCTATTTTGAGTCTGATGAATCTGATGGGCCATCTGTTGATTACATTCCAACATATAATGGGACCCACAACAAAGTACCAAGAAGAAAAAGAATTAATCTCGCAGTGCAGAAAAAAAAACTGCAGAATTTGTCTCCACTAGAAAATTCATAACTTCCTCTTCTGAACTCGAAACGACATGATTCTTGAGCCAAATGAAAGATTTATCAGAGGGCTACAACTTTCATGTTTTGAGATTTAACCCAGATTGAATGGAAAGTAGAGTAAAATCACCTTGAAGCTAACTGATCACAGAAAAACAGCAACATGAGTGAAGAAGAGTTGTCCCGCTGTCCAGGCCATAACTTTAAAAGCTGAAGCCAAATCGACCTGATTCCGAAAAAAAAAAAAAAAATCAAGCCCTCTCACTGATGCACAAAAGTCATGTTTACCACTTTTTAATTCAGATGTTGGATGTGAAGATATAAGCATAACAACATGCTTAACTGACATGACCTGAACATGCAATTGCCCAGTTTCACTTTGAATGCTTGCAACCTTCATCATACTGCTTTCCAACACCATAACAACACCCTACGTTTGACAACAATTACAAACTAAAACAAATGGCCAACATCTGTTTTGCTTGCTTTGGCTGTTTCTCTTTCTCCTTTAATACAATTTGCAATTCAGCAAAAATATATATATATATATATATATAGCCAACCCCAACATTGTTGGGAAAAGTCTTTGATGTTTAGGATGTGAATTAAATATTACTTAATTTGGGTAGGGCTCACGTAGTTATCAGTAAGACATTGATTTTATTTCAATTTAGGTTCCAAATTTGGCTAGGGCTTCTTTAAAAAAAAAAAAAAAGAAAAAAAAAGAAAAAAAACTTTTAGAGTGCATGATATGTGGGATAGTTTATCAGTGTTGGGGCCCATTTATTTTCCATTAATTTGATCAGCTCAAATTTTCAATGGGGTGGGCCCCACGAAAATCTCACTCCATTCTCAAGTCCGTAACGAGACCATACAACATTATTAAAATCCCCTTGCTCCTTCGAACCTTTTTGGAAACTGAAGTGGAACAAGAAAAGGAAAAGGGGGGGAGAGAGAGAAAGAGAGGAGAACTAGGTGAGATGGCCCACAGTAGCTATAGAGGGAATGGAAAGCATCATTAGCAACATCGAAGGCGTTGGGTCTTCTCTCCTACTTTTTCCTTTTCTCACTTCTAGTAGAGCGTAGCCAAGGAAAGGAAGTGATGGGGACAAGGTTTTCTATATTTTTAAATATGAAAAATTTATAACCAGCCCCCTCTAAAAAAATTTATTTTAATGTCAAGGACCCATTTATCCAAAATTGAGATTTTGTCCAATTTTAGATGAGATTGCCTGAATTTTAATGGATATTGGGCAAAAAATTGGATGAAATTTTACAATGGCCTTTTTGTTTCGGATAGATGGCCGAAATGAAAAATGTTGGAAATTTCATCCAAAACGAAATAAAATTGTCAACTACACATCCAATATCGGACTCTGCTAGGAACCTAGCCCCACTTCCCCACCATATTTTCCAATAATAACTTTTCTCTCCATAAGGCCTTCCTCCTTGAACCTCCACCACCAAATCAATAAAAGACCCCAATTTTTAAGCTCCAAATTTCCCAAACCTAACTCCCAAAAGCGTTGGGTTAGATAACACAACTACACTTTATAAGATGTAGTTCCTTCTCGTTACTTCAGCCCCGCCACAGGAAATCCCTAATGAAATCCAATTCCTCCCTAACCCTCATTGTAACGCCCCAAAATCCGAGCACCACGAATCCTAGGACGTTATGGGAAAGTACTAAAAGAGAGTCAAAAAATCCAAAAAAAAGGCAAATATGAATCTCATATGAGCAAGTAAATGGGCAACGCCCTATAATTTCATTTCAGTTTAAACGATTAGAAAGGCACTTTCCGAAGTTAAACTAAGTAAAATCATAGGCCAACACGGCCAGCTACAAATAAGAGAAAGGAAATAGCAAACTCTAAGTGATAGAGGCCTCTTCTTGATACACCAACTACATCACTCTCCGAACCCTGCGGCAACGAACAACCACCAAATAATCAACCAAACAAAGAAAGGAGAGAGAGACCCCTGAAAGCAGCAAGGATTGGGTCAGGCTCGTTGAGCAAAACAAATAGGCATGTTTAAATGACAGTACATTATAATAACATAAAGGGAATAAGGGCATACATGATCCCAGCTGTACCTGCATCGTTAGTACTTCAATAATAAAGATAAGATATCAGAGTGGAACGAGAAACGGTGTCGAGTGTAGTGCATGATTATAAAAGAGATAGGAATAACCCAATATAACAGATGTTTGATATAGCATATCAGATGAATAAGAGAAGTCATCATCTTGATTAATCATCTCATAGTTACAGTTTAAAAGACATCTATAATGTACACAGCCTAATAGCATCATCACAGTAGATTATCTATATCATAACAAGCATATAAGTATCACCAGCAATAGAGATAACCTGGGGTAGTCCTACTATGTCCTTATCCAACGTACCTCGATCTAACAGTATCAACATATGTAGCTTCAAGAATTATACAACAATATCCACAATACCATGATAATCATACATCTGTAAGATCATAATTGTATGTCCGCAATTGAAGTACAAGGGATGTGGGAGGTCGGAGCCAGCCTTTCGTCATCGTTCCATCAATCGTCGATTGACATCAACCATGGGGGTAATGGCCACCCATCGCTGTCGTACCATCAAATAGGATCATACACTTGTATCCATCTCGTCCATCGATATCCAAGTCCATATCCATATCCACAGCCACGATCCCAATCACTGTCTTATGTGTTGCCTTTGTGTCTGTATACATCCACTGCACCTGACTCCCGCGTGTCCGGCTGTCTCAGTACCCTGTAGGTACCTACAGTGCTCATAACGATCTATCATATCATCATCTCTTATTGTACCCAGTCTAAGCGCTGGCTTTCTCAGTACCCCGTAGGTACCTATTGTACTCATATCATCTCAATAAGCATATATGCATTACCGGAGTCTGCTGGCCGTGAATATCCCCTAGAGCTTTAGTTTTGCACTACAAGATGGATTTATAAACTATAAGAATGAACCAAGGATAAAATACTAAAAATTAACAAATTCATCAGTTTCCGACAAAACAACGATATAGGATGTCATGACTTAGGGGGACCGATATTTTAATTTATTCATGTTACTAATGGAAAAAGACATTGTCTTCCACCATTTTATAATATTCTGGAAATTTTCAAATAATTTTGTAGATTTTTCTGGACTAAAAAAAATTCACACCACAATGACCCCGACGAACCGATAACCGCGACTGATGCCGATATTGTATCGGTTTTCTGGCCCGACCGATACCGTGACTTTGAACCATGGTAGTAAGAGCCACCAACTGTTAAAATTGTTAGAGTAGCCTTGGAATATATATTTTGCCACTCAATATTGACAACTGCTTTAAATTGTTTATGCGATTTCAGTTTTTTTTTTTTTTATAATTATCTGCCAGATCTAGTGGGCCTTGGATTACTGTGAATCGACAACTGTATCCTATCCATTGGTTCATAAATAATACAGTGTAAAATCTAATTTTCCTTTGTGCCGATGTAAAGAGCGAGATCATTATATATACTCCTAAAAATCACCAGTCTGCCAGCATTTCCAATGACTGGAACAATATCCAAGTTATTGAGTTTTAATTTCCTCGCCATTTTTATCATTTGATTTTCACCAAACTTTGTTTCAGAGAGAAATTTAAAAAAAAAAAAAATTGTATTATACACCTTACATAGACAAATAATTTCTTTGTGGTAGCGGCAGTTTTAGCAGCCCTATAGCTCTCCACAAAACAAATCTTGATTTTTATGTCAATTTAAAACATATATAAAACATTTACTATCATTTTGTGTGGGACCATATTGTCACAGAAGTTACTTAAACTAGAATTAACTTATTGGAATGAACTAGATTAGTGATTTGCTTGCTATAGGTCTTCCAAGGAATTTGTTTATTTCTCTAGGGTCCAAGATAAATTTTGACGATCACACAGTCAACTGGGGGACATATTGACAGAAAAAAGATATGTCTCGTGGGTGGAATTCTCTTTAAATATTTATCATTATTTCAGCATAAATTCTGCTGGAGTTAGCCTTGAATATGACCATAAGAACTGAACTCTAAATCTCCATGTTGAACTTTTTATAAATGTGCACCTTACTTTTAGAAAAAATGAGTAGTTAATAGTTGGGACATTTACCACAAAAATCCTCTTAAATAGGATAATCACAGCTGAGGACCTTAAACTTTTATAATGACAGCCAAGGACCTCTAGCCCAAATCATATCTTTTTTTTCCTGTTTTGCCCTTTTTTTGTTGATGTCAACATAACCAGTTTCCTATTCTGTCATGAATAATATTTGTTGACATCAACAAAACATTCGTCGACATCAACATAAAATTGTATTGACATCAACAAAAATGCCTAATTATTACAATCAGTAACCTTGTGAATTTGTTGATGTCGATAGAAGATTTGTCGACATCAACATAAAATTGTATTGACGTCAACAAAAATGCCCAGTTAACAACATGAGTGACACTGTGAATTTGTTGACGTCGACAAAAGATTTGTTGACATCGACAAAAGATTTGTTGACATCAACATAAAATTGTGTTGACGTCAACAAAAATGCCCAGTTAACAACATGAGTGACACTGTGAATTTGTTGACGTCGACAAAAGATTTGTTGACATCGATAAAAGATTTGTTGACATCAACATAAAATTGTGTTGACGTCGACAAAAATGGCCAATTAGCTCAACAAAATTGAGTTTTTCATTGTTTAGAGTTTTGTTGACATCAAGCAATCTCTCTCTCTCAGTGTGATTGAGAAAAAAGGGGTAAAGCGTTGATCTCCTTCTTCTCCCTCCTCTCCTTCCTCTCTTTCATCTATTCTATTGTTACTGATGATTTAGGGGTGAAGAACGTTTTTTTTTTTTTTTTTTTTTTTTTAGGGTTATGTTGACATCAGCGAACCAAGGGCAAAAACGGAATGAATTATTGGATTTTGCACTGTAGGTCCTTGGCCGTCATTATAAAAATTTAGGGTCCTCGGTTGTAATTACCCTATTTAATGGGATTTTTGAAGTAAATGTCCCTTAATAGTTACATGGGAGTATATTTACTAGACTCAATTAATAAAAATGACAGGGCATATTTACTACACGACATGATGGTGAGTATGGTGTACTTTGTGATTTATTGGAATAGAAACGTAAATGGCAGGTGGGTACATTGAAGTGTTTTACCATCAACCTAAGAGGTGCAGGGAAGTGGGGGCAGTCTATTAAGTAACAGACCCTTTTCACCTTATGGTTTAAAAAACCGTTGACTAACTCATAAAAGGAAAAATATCAGTTGTTGCGGACTACAGTAATGTGACGGTGCCACGGGCGGAACTATGGGTGTAAAAAATAAATAAATAAATAAATTCTAATCGACAACCGAACCAACAAACTATTTATAACCGTATTTCACAATTCGGTTACAGTTATAGTTATTAAAATTAAAAAATCGTGCTTCATGGTTCAGTTACGGTTTTCAGTCTCGACTCACAGTTATTAACCGAACCATGCCGTAAAATATGGTTCGCTTAACCATTTTTCCAAAACAAATGGTTAATCAAACAGTTACATTCCTAGGTAGAACCAAGGGGAGCCAGGCAGGGGCCATGCGCCTTCTTCAGCCTCCCCCGTAAAAGCCCTTTTTATGTTTTAAAAAACTTAATAAGATTTTACATATAATCCTCCCTAGTTTTTTAAAAACCCCTTTATATTTTATAAACTACATGCATTTTTGCGTGTTTGGCCCTGATCCACTCCTGGACGCTGCAGCCTAATATAGTGTCGTGCCGTAATATCTTATCAAAAGCCATGAGGCATGAGGTACTTGCAACACATGAAATTTGAAATTGTTTTCAAGTTTCTTTAGAGAGCTGCTAAGTTCACACTAAAAATTGCTCTCTACACACTGCAAATTTATTTTTACCAAAATACCCATATATAAAATTACCTAAAAAGACATCTATCAAACTCCTTATATCCCCAACTTCTTTCTACACACCACCCTAGCCAACCCCCACCCCCTCCCCCCCCCCCCCCCCCCCCCCCCCCCCGACAGCACCGTCGGAGGGGGAGAGGGTGCGAGTGAGAGAGGGAAGGAGAGGGAGAAAGAGAGAGACATGGAGGGGGAGAGAGGGAAAGAGAGGGAGATGGAGAGAGGAAGGCCGCGGGCGGTGGCAGGCAAGGAGGGGGAGAGGGAGGGGGAGGGAGATGGAGAGCGGGAGGTGGCGGGCGGAGGCAAGCAGGGAGAGGGAGAGAGACGGGACAAGGGGGAGATAAAGAGGGAGAGGGAGATAGACAGAGAGAAGGAGATGGAGGGAGGGAGAGGGACTAGGAGAGGGACAGTGGGCGGAGGCGAATAGAGATAGGGAGAGAGATAGAATGTTGACAGAAGTTGACAAAGAAGAGGTTAAGGTAGTTTATATTGGGTGTGTAGAGAGAAGCAGTGGTCGGTGTAGAGAGCAATTTTGTGTGTGCAGTTAGCAGCTCCCGTTCCTTTAAAGAGAGCTGCTAAATCCACACCCAAAATTTTTTTTTCCACAATGCTTCTCTCTACACACACCACTTAAAATAAAATATTACCAAATTTTCGCTCTACACCTTGATTTTTCGTAAATTACACTATGCTCTGTCTCTCATCTTCTCTTTACACTACCCTTCTTCCCCCTCACTCTCACCATCCCTCTATTTCTCCCTATCTCTCCCCCTTTCCCTATCCCTGTACAGAAAAGCATTTGAATTTCTCAAATTTTCGAATAGAAGCTCATAATTCTTCCAAAGAAACAAGCCCTAGGTCACGTAGTAATGCCTCCTAAAAGAGGCAACGTGGACTTCTTCTTTCTTCGTATATATTCTAATCTAAGTCTTCTGATGTCACATCAAAGCTTAAGCAGGGAGAACCCCTAGATAAATAACTTGACTTTGGTCAACAGGCATGGAAATTGATGACTAATGTTGAATTTACAGCAGAAAAACACCTCTTTTGTTACCAAGATGGCATAATTAGGGAAAAAGAAACATATATATATATATATATTAACACACACACACACTTATGAATGTCATTACAGGTTCTCTTACAAGTTTTTTAAGTTTATATTTATATTTAAAAAAAATATTCATAGTATTAGGAACAGTTTGTAACTGTACTATTATACTTACAACCTGATTCTAGAACGGTTGGCACATGTTCCAACAACAAAAATCAAGGAACGGTTCACACTTGTGCCAAAAAAAAACGTATTTAGGAACGGTTTAATATCGCTCTAAAAATATAATTTTAGAACGGATTGAAATAGTTCCAAACAATTGCATTCAGGAACGGTTTCACATCGTTTCAAAAAGATACTTTTAGCACGAGTTGAATTGTTCCATAACATAAATTTAGGAACAACTGCGATCCGTTCTATAATAATATCCTAGAACGAATATGGAGCGTTCCAAAGTATGAGGAACACCCATTTTTAGAACGGATCAAAATTGTTCCTTAATCCATTAGAATCGGTTCAAAACGATTTTTTGGTGCAGTCTCATCATCGTCGTCGCCACAGAAAGTGCTGAAAGTCATACATGGTAGCTCTTATTTTATTTACGTTATGCTGGAAGACAACACTTACATGCACTAGCAAGCGCGTAGTTACATATATAAACTCACTAACACTGACTCACAAAAAAAGCATCTTATAAAGCCCATGCATCTTTCTTTTAAGTCTTTATTCATACATCAGAACGTCCTTCGCCCCCTCTCTCCTTTCTTCCTTCAGGCCCCTCCAATAAGCCGGCCTCCCTTTGAGCATTTAATACCTGTTGCACCTCTCTTTCGGATTCCTTGAAAAATATCTCCCTTTCTTCCCTGTTGAGTTTATTAAAGATGTTGTCTTGCCCTGCAAGCATATATTTCTTGTTGTCTTCCGCGTTGATCTCGAAACAGACAATGCGTAGCTCCTGATCTTTGTCTGCAACGTTCACAAAGGGATGACCCGCCGGGACCACATACACATCGCCGGGTGAAAGCTTTGCACTAACCTTCTGGTATGAGACAGATTCCTCCTTTCCTTCCCGTCGGCCCGGCTCACTCTCCTCTCCCTGGCGGCCCTGCTCGCCCTCCTCTCTACTGCGGCTGCCGGCCAGATGAGGGCACGCCATCTCGAAATAGCCACTACCATCTAAAACCACTGCCACCTTAGTTGCCCTTGAGTTGTAATAAGGTGCCACCATCGACCCCTGCAAAGTTTGCTCTGTTTATTAGATAACAAGCAAAGAATTGAGGATGCCAATGGGTGGGTTTAAGGAGGCCGTGAGGGGAAAAAAAAAAAAGTGAATTCAATTTGAAGGAAAAGAAAAAAGAAGCTAGAGCAAAATATTGAAGAGCTTCCTACTCCACGGATGTTTGCATAGGAAACTGCAATGTCTTGGTCTCGGAGAGCCGGATAGTCGTTGGCATCAACCTCTTGTAATCGTCCGTGTTGGTTAGAATAGGTAGGGCGCTGTTCGTACAGGTTGAAGGGTCCTCTCGACCTACCTTCATAATGCGATTTCCCGCCTCGGGATGACGAAGCATGTCGGGCTATCTCCTTGATTTTCTCCTCAGAAACACGCACAAATGGACCCTCTTGGTGATGCCCAAACACCCTTCTCACCTTATCATATTCAGTCTGGAAAAATGGAACACAAAACAGAATTGTGGCTGAGAGAAAGAGGGATCATAGAGAGAGTCATTAATTTAAGATGGGGCACGTGCAGTTATATATACGCTAATTAATTAAAAGATGTTTGACTTGGTACATTACATTGAATGCAGCTTCTAAGATGTGGCCGCTGAAGCTCATATAGTAGGATTCCGGATTTTGACCAGCGATGCCAAAGAATGCCTATTACAACCAGACAACGTACAATTTACTAAGAAATATCGTTCTAATCAAACATGTGGTAAACTCAAATGAAGAAAGAAGTAGATGTGAGAGAAAATCTTAATGCTTTACTTGGAGTTGTCCTGGAACGGAGATTGTTTCAAACAGTTTTACAATGTATAGCTTCTCCTTGTTGTCATTATTGATTATGTAGGCTGTTGACCCCGCACGCACTCTGAGTAAATCTCCTCTGCGTAGATTGTAGGACTCCCTGTTTTCTTTGCGTAGGAGAGTGATGGTTGCACTTCCTACACCAAACAATTCCAGCATGATTGATTCAATAACGATAAGAAGAGAAGAAACTGATCTTCTTCTCTTAGATGATGATAAGCAAACTAATTAAGTATACATACCTTCAACAACGAAGATAAGGGTGTCCGCATCATAGTGGTTGGGTATAAGCGCGGTATTGGGGTTGGCCTCCAAAAGGGCAATTCGGTAGTTCTCAATCCGACGTAGAAGATGCGACCGCTCTGAGAATCTCTGGAGAATTCTAAGCTTTCCGTCTTGGGTACTAAGTGGAGTACTGAAGCTCTCTTCGGCGAAGTAGTAAGGATTATCCCTCGACTCTTTCGTTTCTTGGGTCTCGTAGGAGAGAGCTAAGCTGGACGTAGAGAGAAGGAATAGAAGGATAGGAAGCATCGCAGCAGGTTTCGCCATTGGAAAGAAGCTGCTGAACTAGTACTTGCAACTCTCTCTCTTACTATATGGATGGAAAACTAGCGAAACAGAGCAGTACAATTTATAGAGAGAAAATCAGGAGAGAAATGAAGGTGGGAAAAAACAAAATAAAATGTGGCGAGGAGAGTTTGCATGCGTGGGGACATGTGGGCAACGTGGGCTTCGGAGACGGATGCGACCCGGAATGCACCTGCGTCGTGGACGAGATGATTCTGAGAGCATTACAAGAGGATGGATATTTCTCTATCTAATTTTGTAGTTTTTCGCTGGAAATGGATACAATTTAGATACAGGTCGCACGCAGATGGCCACGTGTTTTGTGAGGTTTGTAACACGCTCATCTAAAAACTAGCGCTTGGAAAAGATTAAAGAGAAACGGAGAGATGATGGAATTAGCTGGGGAACAACTGCTTGTGAAGGGCTTTTCGTTCTAGGATATCATGGGATTTGGGAAAAAGAATTATCAAGATTTACTTTTACCAAAATCTTGCGGCTTTACTGTTGTTGGGGGAATCTCTGATCAAGAAGGATGTTTAATTTGAAAATAAATGAGCAACTAAATAAATAATATAATAAGGATAAAGTGAAGAAAATAAAAGGCGTAAAATAAAAATAGGTAAGGCACAAGGAATAATCTAATGGATGGAGTAACAAATCTTTCCTTGTACGGTTGTTTCACTTGAAGTGTCTTAATGGATCGAGTAACAAATCATTCGACATGTTACTTGAGTTATTAAAAGAGGCCCTTCCTGTTGGTGAAATGTTGCTCAGGAATCACTATGAATAAAAAAAGATACTTCGGGATCTTGGCTTGCACTATATAAAAATAGATGTTTGCCCGAATGACTGTATGTTGTAGTGGAAGGAATATGAGAATACGAATGAATGTACCATATGTGGTAAGTCTAAGTGGAAATCAATGACATGTCACTCTACTAAACAGGCTGTAACTTCGTCTACAAAGGATAAGAAAATAGGTGCAAAGATTCTGCATTATTTTCCATTGATACCGAGGCTTCAGAGGTTATTTACTTCTTCAAAAACAGCCGAGTACATGAGATGGCATGATCAGGGCCGCATAAAGGACGAGGTGTTGAGGCATCCTGTAGACTCTGACGCATGGTCAACTTTAGACGATGAATTCCCGATGTTCGGTTCAGAGCCTCGTAATGTTAGACTTGGGTTAGCGAGCGATGGTTTCAATCCTTTTCGTACCATGAGTATTGCTCACAGCACATGGCCAGTCATTCTCATTCCTTACAACTTGCCGCCATGGATGTGTATAAAGCAATCATTTTTCATGTTGTCATTGCTTATTCCTGGCCCTAAGTCTCCTGGGAACGACATCGATGTTTACCTGCAACTGTTGATAGAGGGGTTGAAGGAGTTGTGGACAGATGGAGTTGAGACATACGATGCCTCTTCAAAACAGAATTTTCAGATGCATGCAGTAGTCTTATGGACTATTAGTGATTTTCCTACATATGCTAACTTATCAGGATGGAGCACTAAAGGGCAAAAATCTTGTCCCTCTTGCAACAAGGACACTTGTTCGGTCATATTGAAGAATGGACATAAGTGGTGTTACTTGGGACATCATCGATTTCTACCACTTGATCATAAGTTCCGACACAATAAGAGATCTTTTAATGGATTTAAGGAATTGAGCAGTGTGCCAAATGCATTAACTGGTGATGATGTACTTGATCAATTGCGTGACTACGAGCAAATCACATTCGGTAAGGCGGATAATGATATGATGGGGAGGAAGAGAAAAAGGGATGAGTGCAATTTGCCTAAGAATTGGAAGAGGAAGAGTATTTTCTTCCAATTGCCTTATTGGAAAGATCTTATATTGCGGCACAATCTGGATGTTATGCACATCGAAAAAAATGTGTGTGACAGTGTGGTAGGGACACTGTTGAACATGGAGGAGAAAACAAAAGACACTTTAAAATCTCGTCTTGACCTAAAGTTAATGGGCATAAGGGAACATCTACACCCAAAACAGGAAAGAAATAGGTTGGTGTTACCCTCTGCATGCTACTCAATGTCTTTAAATGAGAAAAGAAAGTTATGTCAATGCTTGAAGGAGGTGAAGGTTCCGGATAATTATTCGTCTAACATTGCACAATGTGTTCAGGTCAAACAATGCAAGATCTCGGGGCTGAAGAGTCAAGATTTTCATGTTCTTATGCAACAACTACTTCCGATTGTGATACGTGGACTCTTACCCAAGGATGTGTGTTCAGTTTTGATTCAATTGTCTACTTTCTTTAGGCAGTTGTGTTCGAAAGTTTTGAAGGTTTCAGAGATAGAGCAGCTTCAATCCCAAATCGTTCTAACACTTTGTAAATTGGAAATGATCTTTCCACCGGCATTTCCCACCGGTATTTCTTGATCTTATGGTCCATTTACCTATTCATCTCGCCGATGAGGCCAAGTTTGCCGGACCAGTGCAATACCGGTGGATGTATCCAATCGAGAGGTCAGTATATATATATATATATATAATATCAACTTGTCATTTCAAGATGTATTGGCAATAACATCAACAATTGTATTCCCACAGGTACTTGCACACGTTGAAGTCATATGTACGTAATAGAAGTTGCTCGGAGGGTTCAATAGCAGAAGGATACCTTTCAAAAGAATGTTTGACATTTTGCTCAAGATACTTGCATGAGGTTGAGACAAAGTTCAATCGACCTGTTCGGGATTATGATGGTGGTGATGCTAAATAAAAATGAAAAGTTTTCAATTTTCACAGGGACTAGTCGTGCCCTAGGGAAGGCAACCTTGCGCACGCTAAGTACAGATTAGTGGGAGCAGGCTCATCTATACGTGTTGAACAACTGTGATGACGTCACCCCATTTGTTCGGTAAGACTGCTAGTTCCAAATCTAGTGAAGCGATATGTATAGTGAACTGTACATTTTCCTCCCATTTAGATTATGATAAAAATGATTTACTGTGCAGGACACATAAGCAGATGATTAAGGATGCTCATGGTGGTCGTATAAGTGTTAGGGATGTAGACCGCATTCATATTAAGGAATTTAGTAAATGGTTCGAGCGCCATGTAAGTTTGAATACAATATGCATTTTTCCTATTATGTGTAGTCATAGTTGTGAAAAATGTGATGGGGATGTATAATATGCATTTTTCCTATTGAGTATAGTCATAGTTGTGAATAATGTGATGGGGATGTATTAATTTCCTTGTCCAATCCAAATAGGTTTCACAGATGCAAGTAGATGGTGAGCATGTAAATGAACAGATACAATTATTAGTTGTGCTTCCCCTTCGATCTGTGAGGTGCTTTAAGGGGTACATCGTAAATGGCTTTAGATTTCACACAAAAGATCGCGAGAGACAAAGGAAAACTCAAAATAGTGGAGCTTTCTTAACTGCAAAGACATCGAGCTTTGCAAGCGCAAGAGACTCGAGCCCGATGAGGAGCAATGTTGGCTATTATGGCGTCTTAAACGATGTTATGGAGTTACAGTATATCGGTGGGAATCGGATCATGTTATTCAAATGTGATTGGTGGGATGTAATGAACCGTGGTAGGGGAATCAAGCAAGATGATTATGGATTCACCTGTGTGAACTTCACACGGACCTTAAATACCAATGAACCATTTATTCTTGCAAATCAGGTACAACAAGGTTTTTACATCCAAGACACCATCGAGCCCAATTGGCATGTCGCGATAAAGATACAACCCCGAGACTTATATGATATGGAGTCGGAAGTGGATCCTTGCCAACAAATTGAGCTCGATTTGCACATTGAATAACAGATATGGTAGACACCAATGATGGTGTTATCACTTGGAATAGACCTGATATCGAAGGAGTGGTTCTTGATGCAAATATTGTTCTTCCCCATCAAACCCAAGAACATGAAGTAGATGATACCTTTATTGATGATGGTGATGGAGATGATACCTCTACTAACGATGGTGATGGAGATGATACCTCTATTGACGATGGTGAGGGAAATGATACCTCTACTGACGATGGTGATGGAGATGATATCTCTATTGATGTTGGTGATGATTAAGATTGCTACCAGGTAATGCAGTTGAGTTTAGATTTAGATAAAACTTGCTTGTTTAAATAACATTTACGAGGTCTGTTGTTTCGAATATTCGCATAAATTATGACAAAACTTTCTTGTTCAGATTTTGTTATCATAGGAGTGACACCCAAATCAGTTTTGGAGTCCTGGGAACGTGAAGGATCTGACACTAGCTCATGTGAAGATCCACTTGCAGGTATCAAGATACTATTTTTGGTTCAAGGCTATCCATTTGAACGTGTGATGCATTTGTGATTAGGTACAAATGGCATGGTCAATCACGTGACAGCATTGGAACTGTTCTCTGTGTTGATGATGATGGCATATTATGTGTCGGCTTTCCTGGGGCATCTAGGGATGGAAGGCTATTATTATTTTGGCTTTATTATTATTTTCTCACAGGAGATCACTAATCTTTTTTCTTTTCCTTTGTGGCATTTTATTGTTTTCTTTTCTATAAAGTTGCAGTCACATTTTTTCTCATAGGAAATGGAAGCAACAGTTGTTGATGGGAATGGCACTAAGGCTGGGCATATAATTGTGACAACTATTGGGGGTAGAAATGGTCAAACCAAGCAGGTAGGTCTTTCTAAACTTTATCTATTTTTTTAATAACTTGACAATGTTGAAATCAATATTAATTTTTACCAAAAAAAATTTACCAGATTTAATCATATAAATATGAAGCGTGTCACCTCCAATTTGTGATATTGTTTTCTATTTTCCCCCCTTTTTCCTGTTAGTCTCTCTATCTGTAGGCTTGCTTTCCATGCACCTTTAAAGACTAATTAAAAGAGGCAATGGTTGTGTAAAAAAACCACATTTCAATGAACTAATGAAGTACATGGTTCATTCCTGTCATCTTGTCTTTATATATTGCATGTTAAAGTTGTTTTTTTACTATTATTTTATATCAGACTATAAGCTACATGGCGGAGCGTGTCGTAGGGCATGTACACTTGAAGATGTGAATTCTCAGTGCAGATTTCCAGGGGATAAATTGAAACTTCAAATGTATCCATGTTTAAACGTTTATGTGAATATTTTGTGTATTTCTTTTACATGTTAAAACACAGTACTATTTTATTTTATTATTTCCATTTGCGCTTCTGTCAAAATATTGAGCTTGCATCAGGCATGATATTTTCATACTTCCTATTGTTCATGTCTATAAAATGCTCTCTTTTACATTTTTAGGTGGTGTCATGATATTGGTCGTGAACAGGCTGCAAATAAACCTCTTCTAAAGACAATATTCCAAGTATACTGTGCTGTAGTTCAGGTGTGTGTAGAGCTTTGCTTGCCCAGTATCTTTGTACAGAGTTTCGCTGCTATGCTTTGCTGATTCAGTTTCTCAGGGCTTGCAACTGCAGAGCTTCATGGTTCAGCAGGGGCTATCCTTAGCTGCTCCATGTGGAGAGATGTCCAGAGTTGCAGAGCAATCAGGTGGGTGCAGCAGTGCTTTGTTGTTGTCTTGAGGAGAGCTGTCCGGAGTTTCTTCCTCTGCTGGTTCGGTCTCTCCTGGCTGTCCCTTGCCTTCCTTTGTTCTCTTCTGCTGCTCTCTCTGTGCTGGAGTTGCTGGCTTCTTCCTTCCTTCTTTGCTTGATGTGTCTTTGTTGCAGCTGAGCTCTCCTCTCCCCTGAATGCTGCACCCTCTGTGTTTGGGAGCAGTTGCCCCTGGTTTGCTTCCTTCTCCTGCTTTTCTCTCCCTGCCTTCTTCGTCTCCCAACTCTTCTTCAGTGCAGCTTCTCTCTGCTGGTTGTTTCCTTCTAAGCAGCTTGCTCTGCAGTTCTGTGCTTTGTCAGGGTGTTCTGTTCTGTTGGGCTTATGGTAGCCCCTTTTTTGGGTTTTTGGCTTTGCCCTTTTGTTTCTGTTTGGGCCTTCTTGTTCTCTTCTTTTGGTTGATTCTTTTTCTCCACCTGTTTTGGGGTCTTTTGGCCTTTTCTTCTTCTTTTAATTCAAATTTACCATTTAGCCAAAAAAAAAAAAAAAAAAAAAGGTATACTGTTTTCCATATACATGACATGCAGTCTTGGTATAAACCTCTTCTATCAATTATCAAATCATCATGTCTAAACTTTTCTCTAAAATATTTTGTGTGCAGATATGGGATTCTGTTCTAAACCACAAGCTTAGAAGGATACACCTCAGCGATTTTTTTAATGTATGATATTATCCAGCCTCCAATATAAACTTTCATTTCTATTATAAAGAAACTCTTCCGAAAGTACATTATTCTTTTGTTGTTATTACTTAATTGTTCAGGTGGAGGTTGTGGCTCTTTCAAGTTATGAAGTAAAGGAAGAGTAGTTTAAAGAGCATGTAATTACTTGATATTTTTTTCTTTTTTTTTTTTTTTTTTTTTAAATCACTGTAATTGAATGGTTTCATGTTTATGATCATGGGTATGAATTGAAGTTTTTGTTTTGGTTTTGATTGGAATTCTTATGGACAAAAGCAGGAAATAGAAGTGAATCTGATCATCACTAACTACTGTATGCCCGGAATGACTGGTTATGACCTCCTTAGGAAAATCAAGGTAACTTTTTTATGTGTTTCATTTTCTCTCTGCTCTTTTTCTTGTGCTCTCATTTTAGTCAGCAATTGATGTTTTCTTGTCTTTTTTTTTTTTTTTTTGAAACAGGAATCATCATCACTTAAAGATATACCTGTTGTGATCATGTCATCTGAAAATATTCCTTCTAGAATTAACAGGTAAAATTCATATCTATTCATGCTACTTGTTTTAATTCCCTCTTCTTTTTTCTCTTATTTCTATTTAAATGAAGTGGCTCTCTTTTAAATCCGGAGAATTTGCCAAAACCTTCACCTTTCCGGCAGGATCAACATGAAAACTATATGTAATTTGATGCAAACATGAGCAAAAAAGAAAACCCATGAAGTGATTTGAAAACTTTCATTTTCAAATGCTATGATTTCCTTTTTCCTTGGTAATGTAAATGAGAATTACATAAAACTTGATACAAGTTAACACAAAAAAATATGTTAGGAGGTTATAAATGGAAATGGTCTGTATAATATTTAAACTTTCATCAGATTCCTCCTATCAATCGAAATGGTGAATAGAGATTTCTGATTGATTGATCATAACCATCCGATTGAAGACTATCAAACGGTCTGCCTATTATGTGACCTAAAACTGATGACCAATTGAGAATGTGGACCATTAAGCCATGTGTCTGATTTGGATGTAGAACATGAAATTGATATGGCAGGGTCAAGTTTATATTGACTGCAACAAAAATCATAAAGTAAAGTTAGTCAAATTGCATAATTCTGTAAGCCTAAATGAATTACTAAGATAAAATGTTTGATGGATTATTAAACAGATGCTTGGAAGAAGGAGTAGGGGAATTCTTTCTCAAACCAGTGCAGTTATCAGATGTGAACAGACTTCTACCCCATCTACTGAAGGGAAAACCCAAAGAACAGCAGTAGCAACAACAACAACATGAACAGCCCAACAATAAAAGAAAGGCTATTGATGAAGACCTTTGTCCGAAGAACACAAGATAGAGATACAGTGGTTTGACAGTGGTGTAATCCTTTATTCTTTTTCTTAGGGCAAGCATTGGCTGACTTCCTTGCCGCACATCCCCTGCTGCTGGATTCAGAACTAAGGGACGAACTTCCCGACGAACCAGTATATCATGCAGAAGCATTCCCCGAGGCGCCACCAAAGCCCTGGGAGATGTACTTCGACAGTGCCTCCCTTAACTGAGGGGGTGAAGAATGGGGGGTTTTCTAGAAAGTCTGATGGGAGAATAGAATGAATGCATTGCATTCTTTTCGATACAGTACGGTAGACTGAACACCAACCCAATCTCGAATGGATAGAACGAAAAAAACTACAAGCAACTACATCAACAATCTCTATTCCTTACCTCTTCCCGGAGACTCGAGGACGTCCTTCCCAGGCCTCCTTGATCTTCACCTTCCCCCTCCATCCGATCAAGTGACTCCTATTCCCGCGGATTCCTTTGCTTTCTTGGCCAGAACACCCGCTTCCCTCTCCCAACAAGAGTCAAACCCTTGTGTCGAAAGTTTATCGGCTAAGTCCTTTAAACACATTTGCGCGCAAGCCCCTCATTTGAAGACTAAAGACCTCTTTCCTGAAGATTCGATGTTCGATCTCCCTAGGCCTTTTTCATAACCAAAGAAAGATTTGGTTGCACAGGAGGAAGCAGCTCAAGTCAACCTTCGCCTTGCTGCCGCGCGCTTTGGCATCGCCGAAGGAACGAGAGTCTTCCAAGCGTCGCGCCTTGGAGGGGCTGAGGGAAGAAATGATGCAGCTGCTCTCTCGCGTCTGCCAATTCTGAGAGTCTCCCCTTGCTATATCTCTGAGCATGAAGAGTTCCTAATTGTTATTTTTAAACGAATCCGAGTTCCCGTACATCTCCTCCAAGATTTGAAAGGAACGATATGGAGCACCTACTCTACTGGTCGTCTGCTCTCTCGAGGTCGTCCTTCTCTAGGTACAAAAAGGACATTACGGGATATCTCCAAAATTCAATGTACTTCTTCAAATTATTTGATATTAATTTGATATTGTTAAAAACATATAATATATCAATATTATTATTAATCATATTATTTGATATTGTTCCCTTTTCCCCTACTTGTATGAGTGGGGCTCGCGCCAACCTTCGCTATAAAGAATGATTAGCTATAATAATAAGTAATTGGCTAACAAGCCTATTTGATTAAAGGCCCCAATGCTTAGTTGTAAATGGTGGGATCTCCGGGTTGACACTAAGGGAGGAAGTGACCAATGGGCCAAGGTAACAAGTTAAAAACAAAACACTCACCAATGCCAGGTGAGAAAAGCGCTGGCTGAGCAGCAGCTCCAGCTCGAGCTCACTACTACCTTTCAGGTCCTATCTTATCCCGAACCACTAGTCTTTAGCAGCTCTAGATTTCATTTTTCAACAATTTCCTGTATCTTCTGCTTTTGATCAGACATGTATCAAGAAATTGTAGATTTTAGAGATATAGCGTTACAAAAAAGTGTTCTTTTTTTGGTACAAACATCTGGTTGATGTTAGGGTTATAAAGAAGTGTTCTTATTAATGGGAAATCTGTGTATTCTTGTAAATGCATTTACTATTTCCAATTTTGTTAGGGTTATAAAGAAGTGTTCTTTACCATGTAGAAAAACTGTCATTTTTTGTGATAATGATTTGGTTGTTGAAGTATTCTTTGTCGATTGCCTAGTCACAGTATCATACTATGCAGTTCACCGACGTTAAGTTTTTCTGCAGATGTAGATATAGATCAAGCAAATTGGGACTCTTCCAAAGTTCAAGAAAAGCTACGACGTGATATTGATGCACATGTAGCATTTGTTCGTGCTACCAAATTATCTGGCCTTGTTGCCCATTCCGAGGTAGGTAATCTTGGAAAATACTTCTTTGAAGATTATGTTCTCTCAATACAGACGTCATTGTTGGGTGCATGTGCTTTGCTTCTATGATATCAATCTATTTATCATTGGGTTGAATTTCGTTACAACTAAATATCAATTGCAGCCTGATTGTTAACAATGTCTTGATTTGCCTGCAGAAGCAACTGAATATTGTGGCACTTTCTGAACCTGTGGAAGCTCTTTTAGATTCTGCTAGTGATGATACATGGCCTGCTGTAAAAAGTTTTCTTCAACGTGAGACCACATCTGTAGTCTCGGGTCTTTCTTCTGCCCTACCTGGGTTCGATATAGACAAAGAAACCGTGGATAAAATGCTTGCAAGCATATCAGATTATGCAAGAAATGCGGTTGAAACAAAGGCAAAAGAAGAGATGTCATTTTCCATTTTAGAGGACATGTTTATTGTTTTCCACGACAAAATCACGATGTTGGCCATTGATAATTTCCTTTGTGAATGCTATTGTTATTACTTTTGCATTTATCTAAGTTGTGGTGAGGATTGGTAGATCATGAAAATGTTGGCAGGTAATTATTGTTTTTGTTCTTCATGTGGTGTGGGCTGATATTTAAAAAAAAAAAAAAAAAAAAAAAAAACACTACTTTTACCGGCGGCCACCCGACCGCCGTAAAAGAATTTTACATTTTTAGCGGCGGCCATTGTAACTGTTACCGGCGGCCAAAAGAAAAAAAAAACACTGCTTTTACCGGCGGCCACCCGATCGCCGCTAAAAAATTTTACATTTTTAGCGGCGGCCATCTTTACTATTACCGGCGGCCAAAGGGCACCGGTAAAACTTTTCTTCATCGTCCTACTAACCGATGGATTTCTTTTACCGGCGGTCGGAGGCGCCGCAACAAAATTCAATAGCGGCGGCGGCCATGACAACTTTTATCGGAGGTCGGCGGCCCCCGCTAAAAGCAGTTTTTCTTGTAGTGCTATCTCTCTCATTTATGGTTTTCACCTTTGCATCATTTATGAGCATTTAATTTCAAAAAGGAGATAGAGGCTTCCGAGCTTATGCATCGTCTATGAATATTTGCATTCTTCATGCACGTCTTAAATTGAGTTTTCATTTTTATATTAGCCTATGTTAAGAGGCATCAATATGTACTTAATTGCATCTCTTCTTGTGCATCCTTAGGCATAAAAAATTGAGATAAAAACATTTTGTTCTAAAGGTTATTGCTAATCATCAAAAAAGCATAAATGGTTGTAAGGTTAGAGGTGAGCCTAAAACTCAAGTTGAAATAGTGAAAAATCCAATAGGAAACCCAAGAGTGGATGTAGGCATGATCGGCAAAACCACTATAAATTTGATTGTTATGATGGATCTTTTATTATGTGGATGATGCTTATATGCTTAGTGTTTCTTTATTAATACTAATGATGAATGATTACATAGTTTCTTTACTTGTTCATGTATGTCTTAGAAACTTCACTTGTAGTCAAGTTAATTAATTTCCAAGCATAATTGGCATCAGAAAATTAAAATCAATCCATCCCCCCCCCCCCCCCCCCCCCCCCCCCCCCCCCTGTGGTGCTTGGACTTTCAATACAAAGAGCTGAACCTATTGAGAGAATTGAAGTTCAAGAGATACCACAAAGATAGTCTTTCCAATACCCACCGAAGAGATTGAGGAGGATGTTGAAAATAGGATAGAAGAGAGATGGTTGAAAATGAGATTGAACTTTGGAGTAGTATGTGATAGGCGCATGCTAACAAGATTTTGAGGTAAAGCTTTTACATGACAATGATTAGACCAGCTATGACCTATGGAGCAAAATATTGCCCAATCAAGAAACAACACAAGCACAAAATGTGTCTAGCAAAGAGGAGACTGTTAAGATGGATGTGGTTAAATTAGGAAAGATAAAATAAGAAATGAATTAGGGGCACACAAATAGATGATAAAATAAGATAAGCCCATTTGAGATGATTTGGACATGTCCAACACGGGCCAATAACAGAGCTGGTGAGGAAAAGTTTTGCTATGCTGATTAATGGCCCACCAAGAGGAAGGAGTATATCAAAGAGGACGTGGATGGTAGTAACAACAACAGATATCAAGAAGTGCAACCTATCCGAGGATTTGGCTCAAGAAAAATTAGAATGGAGAAACATTTTCTTTTTCTTGGTATGTGTTCATAGTTTAAAGAACTATCAAAATATTACCTTATTGAAGACAACAACGCAGACCTGGACCCAGAGAGGAGAAGAACCAGGTGAAATCATGCCCACTACCCCTGAAGCAGATCCCAATCTCCCCCCTTTTTCCCAGATGAACCGGCGGCCTCCTCCATCGATGCAGCGGATATCCTCGCCATCCTCCAAGCCAACCTGCCACAACCCTCCCCTGCTCTCCCCCCAAACCCCCTTTCTTCCTACCAGATTCATAGGATTTCAGTCCTCGTGAAACTGTCCTACCCTAATGGTTCCATCTCTCTTCTTCAATCCCTATCTCAGTTCCGGATTTTTCCCCTCCTCCTAGGACGTATGCCTCCCTCCTCTCTCAAACCCCTTTCTCTCTCCCACAACCTCCTACCCCAAACCTCTCGGATCGATGGGAAACCCTCAGTCACTATCCCTCAACCGTTTATTTCCTCCAGTCAAGAATCCTTCTCCTATGCAGCGATTGGAAAATTTGAAGGTAAACGACCCTCTCTGGAATGGGTTGAGCAATACTCCAACCAATCCTGGAACCTACCCATTAAAAGTTTGATTTCCCTAATCGATCAAGGATACTTCCTCTTTAGGTTTCACTGCCCCCAGGTAAGTGACTGCCTCCTCTCTTCTTCCCCTCTACCCCTTGGTCATAGAAAGCTTCATCTCCTTCCTTGGTCTTTAGGCATGGAAACCTTCACCTGGCCAACTCTATCCCCAACCTGGATAAGGCTAAAAGGTCTCCCTTTTCACTGTTGGAGTCAGCATATTCTTTTCTCTATAGCCAACTCAATCGGTAATTCCATCCTTATTGATGAAATCACTGCCTCCCAAAGATTTCTGTCTTATGCCAGGATTTGCGTAAACCTTGATCTACAAAAACCAAAGCCCTATTCCATTGTGGTTGACCTTGCAGGAAACTCCAAAGTTGAAGTTGAAGTTGTGTATGAGAATGTCCTCTGTTCTCTCTGTCTTGGTGCTGGTCACAATGAAGGTTTGTACCAGTCCACCGGCAGGTCAGAACAGAATAGGAAAAGAGCCCCTCCACCCCGTTCCTCTACCCCAGGCCTTTTACAAACCCGCCCTGTCTTGGTGGAAATTCACTCAATTATTGATCAACCTATTCTAAATACCTCAGCTAAACCTACCCTCCTAGCTACCTCTTCTATTCCCCTAGATGTAGGAGCTTCTCATACAGTAACTGATCCTATCCCTTTGGAGGACTTTTTCTCTCCAATGGCCTCTCTAGTAGAACTCCAAAATCCCATCTCAGTTCTGGATAAAGTTGTTCAAGTAACTTCTATAGAAGATATCCCGAAGTCCCACCAATCTTGTCCCCAAAAACCTCCCTGGAACAGCTTCTTAGTTGATATTTCCAATAACCTTTCCATAGACCTCTGTATCAAGATCGAGCCATCTTCCCCTTCCAATCAATCAATAGACCTAGCTTCAAAAGCAGCCCCCTCATCCCTAATCTAGTCTCCCTCCTCTGCTAACTTGGCCTTTGCTGCCCAACCTTCAAAGAAGAGCAAGAAACAAAAAAGGAAAAAGAAATCCAAGGCTATAGAGAAATCCTCCTCCCTTAAATCCTCAGCTGGCCTCCTTCCATCTACTCACCTCCATGTTTAAAACTCTGTTTTGGAACTGCAGGGGAATTGCAAACTCCCTAACTTCTAGGACCCTTATCTTCTTAGTTAAATCTCATTCCCCTGACACCATCTTTCTCTCAGAGCCTAAATTAGCCAACGTCAATCCCTTGTCCCAAAAACGAGAAATGCTTGGCTTCTCCTCTTATCTATCCAATTGCACTCATCCTGCAGATAGCCCATCCATCTGGTGCTTCATCAAAGCCTCCCCCAACTACTCCCCTACTCTGGTAGACTTCTCTGCTCAACATCTCACTATTTCCATGTCTTCTTCCTCTAATTGCCCTACCACCTTTATCACTGGCATTTATGCCTCTACCTTCTACACTCAAAGGAGATCCCGATGGAAGTATCTTTGCTCCCCTCCCTTTTCTAACCACCACCCTTGGGCTGTTATTGGGGACTTCAATGCAGTATCTTCAGCAGCTGAAAAGTTCAGTATCCACCCTATCAACTCTATGGCAACCTCTGAATTCAACAACATGATGGCTTCCTCAGGCCTTCAGGACATTGGTTTTACAAGCAATAACTTCACCTAGTCAAATAACAGACAAGGCAGATCCTATGTTGCTGCTAGGCTTGACTGTTCCCTCATCAATCAAGCTTGGTCCTTCTCCTTCCAGGATGGTCTTCTCCAGCACTTAGTCAGGCAAAATTTTGACCATAGCCCCATCCTGCTATCTAGCCATCCCCCTATGGAAGTTAGATATATTCCCTCCAAGTTTGAGGAAATGTGGACTTGCCACCCTTCTGGTAGCTTCTGTTTGGAACCTCCCTATCCATGGCAACCCGCAATTCATCCTCAGTCAGAAGCTCAAATCTATCAAGCAAAATCTGAAGTCCTGGAATAAGGAGGTGTTCGGCTCCCTCAAGTCTAACATAGCAGCAGCTGAATCCAACATTCTTCAATTGCAAGATAGCATGGACCTAAGCCCCTTGGAATCCACCAATACTGCTCTCAGCCTTGCTAGATGTTCTCTTCAAAATCTGCTTCAAGTCGAAGAAATCCATTGGAAGCAAAAAGCTAGGATCAATTGGCTATAGGAAGGTGATAGAAATACCAAATTTTTTCACATGGCTGCCAAAATCAAGGGCTCCAAGAATCATAGTGACAAAGTGGAGTATCAAAGCAATTCTCTTGACAAGCTTTCTCAGATTAAAGAAGCTGCTGTTGATTTCTTCTCTGCTATTTATCAGCCTTCCCCTTCTCATATGGCCCCCCAGCTTTTCCACGTGACCTGCAACAGAGTTTCTCCTATCCAAAACTCTATTCTGCAAGCTGTCCCCTCTAGTGAATAAATAAGAGCTTCTGTCTTCAGCCTCAAGAAATCTAGCTCTCCTGGTCCGGATGGGTTCTCTGGTTACTTCTTCTGCAGCTATTGGGACATTGTTGGTATGATAGTAATAGATGCTGTTAAAAATTTTTTCACAACTATAAAGCTCGTCAAGGCGTCCAACTCTTTCTTTATCTCTCTGATTCCCAAAGTGGCAGCTCTTTCTTCCTTTGGTGATTATCGTCCTATTAGCCTTCTCAACTTCTCCTACAAAGTTATCTCTAAGATCTAAGCCTCCAGAATGGCTGCTGTCCTACCTGACATCATTTCCCTTCATCGGGTGGCCTTTTTAAAAGGAAGAAGAATTCAAGATCACAATGCCCTGGCCCATGAGCTAACTCAAAACCTTCAAAAGGGAGCAAAAGCCAAAGGTATTTGCATGAAGCTGGATATTTCTAAAGATTTTGATAAATTGAGTTGGCCTTTCCTTTCCAAGTTCTGGACTTTTTTGGCTTTAGCAAAGAATAGGCTTCCCTTATCAAGGCTTGCATATGCTCTGCAAAAGGCTCTGTCCTTATCAACAGAGAGCCTGCTGGATACTTTGAAGTGGGGAGTGGGCTAAGGCAGGGAGACCCTTTATCCCCATACCTTTTTATCTTAGCGCACGAAATTCTAAGGTTGAACATTAGCAATTTAGTTTTTCAGAAGCTTCTATCTCCAATCTACAGAGCCCCTGCCGCTCCTTTCATCTGTCACTTGATGATTGCTGATGACATTCTTTTGTTCTTCCAAGCTTATCCTCAAAGTATCAATTCTATCAAGGGTGTCTTGGAAGCCTACAAATTGGCAGCTGGTCAGAACTTCAACCTCAGGAAGAGTAATGTCCTTTTTGGCAACAACAGACAATCCTTCAAAGCCAGAACCTTGAGATCCCTAGGCATCTCTCGGGCCTTTTTCCCTGCTAAGTACCTGGGAGTCCCCCTATTCATTGGCAGCCCCAAGGCTCAGTACTTTGAGAGTTTAAAGGATTCTTTCAGGAAAAGGCTCACTGGTTGGAAGAACAATTTACTTTCATTTGCAGGGAGAGTCATCCTCGTCAAGCATGTGCTCCAAAGCCTTCCTATCCACATCCTTCTCGTGCTTCCTCTTCCAAGATAGGTCTGTACCTTCCTCGAAAGATGGATGAGAAACTTTCTCTGGTCTGAGGGCCCTGTTCAAGTCAAGAGGAGCCTCCTTAATTGGCATTCAGTCTGTCATCCAAAGTTTGAAAGTGGGCTGGGTCTTCGTCGCATAAAGGACTTGATTTTGGCCAATTTGATCAGATTAGGCTGGGCTGCCTTCTCCTCCTCCCAATGGGCGAGCTAGTTCAGAGCCAAATATTATAAAGGCTTTTCCCCTTGGCATTGTTCCTCCCTTATCTTCTCTGGTTCTTGCATTTGGAGGTCTATCAAGAGAAGCTTGCCTCTCATTTTCCAAAACAGTTACTGGATTTTGGGAAATACAAAAGCACTAGTTTCTGGTATGATAAATGGCATGTCCCCCTCTCTTTGGCGCAGATTTATCCAGAGGTTGTTTCTTCTAGCTATGATTCTGTGAACGAGTTCTTTTCTAATAGCCAGAAGCTCCCCAGTCTCCACCTTCCTCAGTTGGTGAATTCGTTCTCTGCCTCTCTCCTATCTTCCTTCTCCCTTGTTGAAGAGCCAGATAAGTTACGGTGGTCCAGCTCCAACTCTAGTAATCTCTCTTTTGCAACAGCTTGGGAGCTCATCAGATCTTGAAACACTCCCTGTGTTTGGTCCAAGTTTGCATGGAACAACCTCCTAAAGCCTACCATAGCTTGTTTTGCTTGGAAGTTGTTCCTCAACAAACTCCGCACCAATGCATGGGCCCAATCAGTTGGAGTTCATTTAGCTTCTTCATGTTATCTCTGTGGCACGCATCAAGAATCAGCTTCTTCATGTTCTTCCTCTGGCCTTTCGCCTCTTCCTTCTGGGCCTGACTTGAAGCTAAAGGGAATTTCCAATTTCTCCCTCTCGGCTCTGTCTCTTCCAAATGGGAGTCTTTCTCTGCCAACTCCTGCTCTATAGCCAAGAAGGGTTTGAGTGCTCTCTTCATCATTGCCATCTTCAGCATTTGGAAGGTTAGGAATCAGGCTCTCTTTTCTAACAAAATCCCCTCTCTGGACTCTGCTATCTCTTTCTTCTTGGAGGATGCTTCATTCTCTCTAAGTAGATTCAATTCATCTTTCTCTAGTGCTACTTTAGCCTCTTTCTTCCTTCTCTGTAACCAGCTCTATCCTAATATGAGATAGAGCTCTGCTTTTTCTTTCTTTTCTTTTGTTGTCCTTTTCTTGTTTCTGTTTTTTCAAGGTTCTGTTTTGCTTGCTTTGGCTGTTTCTCTTTCTCCTTTAATACAATTTGCAATTCAGCAAAAAAAAAAAAAAAATATAGCCAACCCCAACATTGTTGGGAAAAGTCTTTGATGGTTAGGATGTGAATTGATTATTACTTAATTTGGGTAGGGCTCATGTAGTTATCAGTAAGACATTGATTTTATTTTAATTTAGGTTCCAAATTCTGCTAGAGCTTCTTTAAAAAAAATTTAAAAAAAAAATAAAAGAAAAAAACTTATAGAGTGCATGATATGTGGGATAGTTTATCTATGTTGGGGCCCATTTATTTTCCATTAATTTGATCAGCTCAAATTTTCAATGGGGTGGGCCCCATGAAAATCTCGCTCCTTTCTCATGTCCGTAACGAGACCATCCAACATTATTAAAATCCCCATGCTCCTTCGAACCTTTTTAGAAACTGAAGTGGAACAAGAAAAGGAAAATGGGAGAAGAGAGAGAGAGAGAAAGAGAGGAGAACTAGGTGAGATGGCCCACGGTAGCTATAGAGGCAATGGAAAGCATCTTTAGCAACATCGAAGGCGTTGGGTCTTCTCTCCTACTTTTTCCTTTTCTCTCTTCTGGTAGAGCGTAGCCAAGGAAAGGAAGTGATGGGGATAAGGTTTTCTTTATTTTTAAGTATGAAAAATTTATAACCAGCCCCCTCTAAAAAAATTTATTTTAATATCAAGGACCCATTTTATCCAAAATTGAGATTTTGTCCAATTTTAGATGAGATTTCCTGAATTTTATGGATATTGGGCAAAAAATTGGATTAAATTTTACAAGGGCCATTTTGTTTCGGATTGATGGCCGGAATGAAAAATCTTGGAAATTTCATCCAAAACGAAACAAAACTGCCAACTACGCATCCAATATCGAACTCTGCTAGGAACCTAGCCCCACTTCCACACCATATTTCCCAATAATAACTTTTCTCTCCATAAAGCCTTCCTCCCTTAACCTCCACCACCAAATCGATAAAAGACCCCAATTCTTAAGCTCCAAATTTCCCAAACCTAACTCCCGGCCAAAAGCGTTGGGTTAGATAACACTACTACACTTTATAAGATGTAGTTCCCTCTCGTTACTTCAGCCCTGCCACAGGAAATCCCTAATGCAATCCAATTCCTCACTAACCTTCATTGTAACGCCCCAAAATCAGGGCACCACAAATCCTAGGACGTTACGGGAAAGTACTAAAAGAGAGTCCAAAAATCCAAAAAAAATAGGAAAATATGAATCTTATATGAGCAAGTAAATGGGCAACGCCCTACAATTTCATTTCAGTTTAAACGATTACAAAGGCACTTTCCGAAGTTAAACTAAGTAAAATCATAGGCCAACACGGCCAGCTACAAATAAGAGAAAGGAAATAGCAAACTCTAAGTGATAGAGGCCTCTTGATACACCAACTACATCACTCTCCGAACCCTACAGCAACGAACAACCACCAAATAAACAAAGAAAGGAGAGAGAGCCCCTGAAAGCACCAAGGATTGGGCCAGGCTCGTTGAGAAAAGCAAATATGCATGTTTAGATGACAGTACATTATAATAACATATAGGGAATAAGGGCATACATGATCCCAGCTATACCTACATCATTAGTACTTCAATAATAAAGATAAGATATCAGAGTGCAACGAGAAACGGTGTGGAGTGTAGTGCATGACAATAAAAGAGATAGGAATAACACAATATAACAGATGTTTGATATAGCATATCAGGTGAATAAGAGAAGTCATCATCCTCATTATCATCTCATAGTTACATTTTAAAAGACATCTATAATGTACACAGCCTAATAGCATCATCACAGTAGATTATCTATATGAAAACAAGCATATAAGTATCACCAGCAATAGAGATAACTTGGGGTAGTCCTACTATGTCCTTATCCAATGTATCTCGATCCAACAGTATCAACGTATGTAGCTTCAAGAATTATACAACAATATCCACAATATCATGATAATCATACATCTGTAAGATCATAATTGTACGTCTGCAATTGAAGTACAAGGGATGTGGGAGGTCGGAGCCAGCCTATCGTCATCATTCCATCAATCGTCGATTGACATCAACCATGGGGGTAATGGCCACCCATCGCTGTCGTACCATCAAATAGGATCATTCACTTGTATCCATCTCGTCCATCGATATCCAAGTCCATATCCTTATCCACAGCCACGATCCCAGTCACTGTCTTATGTGTTGCCTTTGTGTCTGTACACATCCACTGCACCTGACTCCCGCGTGTTTAGTTGTCTCAATACCCCATAGGTACCTACTGTGCTCATAACCATCTATCATATCATCATCTCTTATTGTACCCAGTCTGAGCGCTGGCTTTCTCAGTAACCCGTAGGTACCTATTGTACTTATATCATCTTTATAAGCATATATGCATTACCGGAGTCTGCTGGCCGTGAATACCCCGTAGAGCTTTAGTTTTGCACTACAAGATGGATTTATAAACTATTAGAATAAACCAAGGATAAAATACTAAAAATTAACATATTCATCAGTTTCCGACAAAACAACGATACAGGATGTCATGACTTAGGGGGACCGATATTTTAATTTATTCATGTTACTAATGGAAAAAGACATTATCTTCCACCATTTTTTAATATTCTGGAAATTTTCAAATAATTTTGTAGATTTTTTTGGACTAAAAAAATTCACACCGCGATGACCCCGACGAACCGATAATCGCGACTGATGCCGATACTGTATCGGTTTTCTGGCCCGACCGATACCGTGACTTTGAACCATGGTGGTAAGAGCGTAAGAGCCACCAACAATTAAAATTGTTAGAGTAGCCTTGGAATATATATTTTGCCACTCAATATTGACAACTGCTTTAAATTGTTTATGCGATTTCAGTTTTTTTTTTTCCTATATATCTGCCAAATCTAGTGGGCCTTGGATTACTGTGAATCGACAACTGTATCCATTGGTTCATAAATAATACAGTGTAAAATGTACTTTTCCTTTTTGTCGATGTAAAGAGCGAGATCATTACTCCAAAAAATCACCAGTCTGCCAGCATTTCCATTGACTGGAACAATATCCAAGTTATTGAATTTTAATTTCCTCGTCATTTTTTTCATTTGATTTTCATCCAACTTTGTTTCAGAGAGAAATTTAAAAAAAATTGTATTATACACCTTACATAGACATATAATTTCTTTGTGGTAGCGACAGTTTTAGCAGCCCTATAGTTCTCCACAAAACAGATCTTGATTTTTATGTCAATTTAAAACATATATAAAACATTTGCTATCATTTTGTGTGCGAACATATTGTCACGGAAGTTACTTAAACTAGAATTAACTTATTGGAATGAAACAGATTAGTGATTTGCTTGCTATAGGTCTTCCAAGGAATTTGTTTATTTCTCTAGGGTCCAAGATAAATTTTGACGATCGCGTAGTCCACTGGGGGACATATTGGCAGAAAAAAGATATATATGTCTCGTGGGTGGAATTCGCTTTAAATATTTATCATTATTTCAGCATAAATTCTGTTGGAGTTAGCCTTGAATATGACCATAAGAACTGAACTCTAAATCTCCATGTTGAACCTGATGATGCACAAAAATGGATTCGCACACCACCGGTCAAGTAATTAATAATTAATACAATAATTAAGAGGAGAGAGAGATTTATAGTGGTTCGGTCAGTGTGACTTACGTCCACTTCAAGGGCAGAGGTCGCCGGATGTATTAATTCTCAAATGTTTCAGAGATTACAAACTTTGGATAGTGTGTAGAGGAGAGATTCTAGCTTGCCCACCAAGTGCCGAGAGGTTCTTCTATTTATAGTCTTCCCCCAACAGATGGGGACGACTTTACAGCACCGTTCACCAGGAGCCTTCGAGCTGTCCTCGCTGGGCGAGGACACTTGGGATATTCTCCACAAGACTTGGTAAAAGCGGGACGTGGATCGACTGTTTCCAAGGCGGTGACGGTGAGGCTCCCGGATGCTCTCTTGATGACGTGGCCAAGCTGATGGATTGGGCTTGGACCTCTTGGAGTTGGGCCCTTGGGCTTGTAACATGAGTTAGGCCCTTAGGCTTGGCCCATCATTTGCCCCCCAATGCCCTGTGTCCAAAGAAACTTGGAGAGGAGGGCATTCATTTGAGTTTTCGACTGAGTTCGCAACTGCAAAAACTTCGGGAGCCCAAAACATCTATCTCTAGGCCCTTTTTGGACGTTTGACAACATCAGTCACAGCCATAGGCAATGAGGCTTGTAGGGCTCGCCGAGAGCTTCGATTTGATATATAATAAGCCTCATTTGAAGTTACGGACCAAAATTTACGGTCAAAATAGCGAGCAGGCGCGCTGGGCACGGTTCTGGGCGAGCAGAGGGGCTGGCGCCTGTGCTGGGCGCCCCTGGGAGGCTGGGCGCCTCTGGGAAGTGCTGGGCGCCTGGGCGCCTGGGAGGCCTGGGCACCCATGGTTTGGGCGCCCAGGGATGCCTGGGCGCCTGGGATGTCTGGGCGCCTGAAGGCGTGGGCTTCGCTGCTGCGTGCGTGGACTTCGCTGTGGTTGCCGGCGTGGGCTTCGCTGCTAAGGGGCTAGCCACTGTCTGCGTGGGCGAGCAGCTCGTTTGCTGTCCAGGCATTTGATTTGGGCAGCCAGGCAACTGGTTCCGGTGATCTAATGTAGTCCCGCGGGTTGTAGATAACCTGAGTTTCAAGATCCTGCCTTTTTGAGATCAAGCTTTTGGTGACCTGCAAGAGAGCCGCTAAGTTGGAGACAGGTTGCCTGTTTGAGAACAGTGCAGAGGTCAAGCTTTTGGTGACCCGCGAGAGGGCCGCTAAGTTAGAGATAGGCCGCCTGTTTGAGAACAGTGCAGAGGTCAAGCTTTTGGTGACCCGCGAGAGGGCCGCTAAGCTGGAGACAAGCTGCCTGTTTGAAAACAGTGCAGAATTCAAGCTTTTGGTGACCCGCGAGAGGGCCGCTAAGTTAGAGATAGGCTGCCTGTTTGAGAACAGTGCAGAGGCAGGTCAAGCTTTTGGCGGTCCGTGAGATGATTCACCTCGCCTGGACCTATTGATTTCCTCAACGTTCATATATTTTTGAGCTTTTGCCAATAGTTCTGGCATGCTCTTTGGTGGTTGCTTCATTACTGAAAAGAGGAAGCTTGATGACCGGAGGCCTCCTAGGAAGGCGGTCACGCTGACCTTATCATCGGGCTCATCGACCTGAAGGACCTCCTCGTTAAAACGAGTGAGGTAGCTCCTTAGGCTCTCGTCTCGATCCTGTTTCACGTTGAGCAGATGGGTGGCAGGCTTTTGTTGGCGGCGTCCACCAATAAACTGTGCTACAAATGATCTGCTTAGTTCGGCGAAGGAGCCTATGGAGGCCGGGGTGAGACCGGCAAACCATTGTCGTGCGAGACCCTTCAATGTAGTTGGGAATGCCCTACACATAATTTCGTCGGGGACGTTGTGCAGCTGCATCAAAGCCTTAAAAGTTTCGATGTGGTCCAGTGGATCCTTCGTACCGTCAAAGGTCTCCACGGATGGCATTTTGAACTTCTGAGGAAGCGGGTAGTTCACCACGTCGGCTTGAACGGTGTGTCCGTCCGCCCGACTAGGTAATCCACTGTTTGTGGTGCCTGCGCCCTCATGGCGTTGAAGACATCACCCAGTTGATTTTGCATTTCCCTAATCTTCTTGTCCCAGCGATTGGGGGTCCTTTGGAATGATCATGGAAGTAGCTCTCCTCCATGTTTTGGTTTTCACTTTCATCTTATTGGAAGCTAGGACCCTCCCCATTAGAAGCAGAGGGAGTAGGTGGGGGTCCTCCATGACGTGCTCCCCCCGGAGGTGGAAGTCCTCCATGACCTGCTCCCCCCGGAGGTGGGAGTCCTCCAAACTGGGCTCCACCGGGTGGAGGAGGTCCTTCATGACGGCCACCAACCCCCAGGGTAACCCCAAAAGGGGCACCCAGAGGAAACCCTTGGGCGCCCATCCCGGGGATGGGCGCCATGGGGATGCGCACCCTGTGTTGGATTGGCGCTCGGGGGAGGAGCTCCCCGGCATGGGGCCCTTGGGTCCCCCAGGCGCGGTGCTCCTTGCGTTGCTCCTCTAAACTGTGCTCCTCCTTGCCCTGCTGTAAGCATGAGCTGTAGTATCTGCTGGTTTTGGGTAACCAGCTGTTGCATGGTCTCCAACATATGTTGTGGAGTGGGAGCAGGGGCATTTGTGGCAGGATTAGTCGCTGGAGGACCATCCTCGCCCTCTGGTGGGGGATAATCTTTTGTGCGTTTTGTCGATCTAGTGGTGATCACCATAATTTTGAAAAGAGAAGGATTCTGACGTGAGAACTTCAGTCGTTCCCATAGACGGCGCCAAACTGATGATGCAGAAAATGACTTTGCACACCACCGGTCAGTTAATAGGTAATTAATGCAGGAATTAAGAGGAGAGAGAGATTTATAGTGGTTCGGTCAGTGTGACCTACGTCCACTTCAAGGGCAGAGGTCGCCGGATGTATTAATTCTCAAATGTTTCAGAGATTACAAACTTTGGATAGTGTGTAGAGGAGAGATTCTAGCTTGCCTACCAAGTGCCGAGAGGTTCTTCTATTTATAGTCTTTCCCCAACAGATGGGGACGACTTTACAGCACCGTTCACAAGGAGCCTTCGAGCTGTCCTCGCTGGGCAAGGACACCTGGGATATTCTCCACAGGACTTGGTAAAAGCGGGACGTGGATCGACTGTTTCCAAGGCGGTGACGGTGAGGCTCCCGGATGCTCTCTTGATGACGTGGCCAAGCTGATGGATTGGGCTTGGACCTCTTGGAGTTGGGCCCTTGGGCTTGTAACATGACTTAGGCCCTTAGGCTTGGCCCATCAGAACCTTTTATAAATGTGCACCTTACTTTTTGAAAAAATGAGCAGTTAATAGTTACATGGGAGTATATTTACTAGACTCAATTAATAAAAGGGTGTTGCTATATGCACCCGGTCTATATACTAGACTATGGAATAGGGTTGTCTTGGTTTTCGCCCTCCTTTGTCTTCTTTCCAAAAATGGAGGTGTTGATATAAAAAGATGAGGACAAGGTATGTGTATGGGAATGCGTACGGAGTCACATGGGGATCCCCCATAAAAAGGACGACCATGGCAAGAATCCCGGTAGGGTGAGCGTGGGTAGGGTGCATTGGAATGAGGTGTTCCATTGTTCCTTTGTTTGTCGTTTATAAACAAAGAAAGCATACAGTGTTTCTCACCGACAGCTGAAGTTGGGTTTTCCCAATAATAAGACCCGCGCAAGCAAGAGAGAAATTACTCGCACCAGCAAACACGTAAGAAGAGAGACAACCAGGATTAATCTGTGGTCATTTGAGTTAGAGGGAAGGCTCCCCATTAATTGGGCTACTCATCATTTTATGTAAGGTCGATTTTGACTTTTAAATTTGCTTATATCATCAGAAAAGGGTACATCCAGGTACAACCATGTGGGGGCGGTCGCACCTAGTAAATCTTGGGTTGCTTCTAAAATCATAATAAAAATCTGGATTATATTTTGAAATTTTAGATAAAAGTCCTTCGTCTACCCTCAAAACCCACATAAAAATCCAATATTTATTGCTAAGACCCAATTGCATGTTTTGGCCTGCACCCCTCAAACAAAAATCTACGATCCAGACGTCCAAGTTCATTTGAGAATGCATGAGATTGCGACTAATTTCCTAGAGATGGTACAATCTCCTAAGGAATTGTTCTTAATGAGACCAAAATCCTAAACAATCTCCTAAAAGGGTTGATAAATTAGAAATGGACCCAACTTCAATCGAAGTAATTTTAGATAGGCGAAATGTAATTTTGAATGATTTGGGATCCATTCACCATTTCTATTGAAAGGTAGGGATTCTGAATTATTGGAGAAATTGGAAAACATACCCATAAAATGAAGAGGGGCTATAGAACTGGTAGGTCCCAGTAAGTAAAAGATTTTATTTCAGCCAATTTTTCATCGAATGCTGGAACTGAGTTTGCAATGATGTAAATTGTAATAGCTTTTACCCAAAAAGAAAAAAGAAAAAGGCACCTTCCATGATAGCCGTTCGTGTTAGCAATAGCATATACCTCTTGGAGCAGGGAAATGATGCTTATCTAAGGTGGGTCATTCCTAGACAATAGTTGGGATGAGATTGCATGTGTTTCAACTTTCAAGGGACACACTGTGCTTGTCTTCCTATCTTTTAAAGCACCTGCACCTGGGAGTCTTATGCCCGCAGACGGAGACAATTCCTGCTGCTATGCTGATTCCACTGGTCCCCTCTCATGTCACATCACCACCAGGCACCCCTCTCATGTCACATCACCACCAGGCACTGACACAAACCACACCAATGCAACCGTTGGCCTCAATATGCACCCGATCTATAAACTAGCCCATGGAATAGGGGTGTATATAGTAACTAGCCTGGGTGTATTTAGAATATTCCTTAATAAAAATGAGAGGGCATATTTACTACACGACATGATGGTGAGTGTGGTGTACTTTGTGATTTATTGGAATAGAAACGTAAATGGCAGGTGGGTACATTGAAGTGTTTTACTATCAACCTAACAGGTGCAGGGAAGTGGGGGCAGTCTATTAAGTAGCATACCCTTTTCACTTTATGGTTTAAAAAACCTTTGACTAACTCATAAAAAGAAAAATATCAGTTGTTGCGGACTTCAGTAATGTGACAGTGCCACGGGCGGAACTACGATCGTAAAAAAAAAAAAATATCTAATCGACAACCGAACCGACGATTAATAACCGTACTTCACAGTTCGGTAACGGTTATGGTTATTAAAATTAAAAAATCGTACTTAATGGTTCAGCTACGGTTTTCAGTCTCGGCTCAAGGTTATTAACCGAACCATACCGTAAAATATGGTTCGGTTAACCATTTTTCCAAAACAAATGGTTAATCAAAAACTGTTACACTCCTAGGTAGAACCAAGAGAGGCCAGTCAGGGGCCATGCGCCTCCCTCACCCTCCCCCGTAAAAACCCTTTTTATGTTTTAAAAAACTTAATAAGATTTTACATATGGTCCTCCCTAGTTTTTTAACAACCCCTTTATATTTTATAAACTACTTGCATTTTTGCATGTGGCCCTGATCCACCCCTGGACGCTGAAGCTTAATATAGTGTGGCGCCGTAATATCTTATCAAAAGCAATGAGGTACTTGCAACACATGAAATTCGAAATTATTTTCAAGTTTCTTTAGAGAGCTGCTGAGTTCACACTAAAAATTGCTCTCTACACACTGCAAATTTATTTTTACCAAAACACGCATGTAGAAAATTACCTAAAATGACATCTATCAAACTCCTTATATCCCCAACTTCTTTCTACATACCACCCTAGCCATCCCCCCCGCCCCTCTCCGGCAGCACTGTCGGAGGGGGAGAGGGTGCGAGTGAGAGAGGGAAGGAGAAGGAGAGGGAGAGGGAGAGAGACATGGAGGGGGAGAGAGGGAAGGGAGGGGGAGAGAGGGAAAGAGAGGGAGAGGGAGAGAGACATGGAGGGGGAGAGAGGGAAGGAGAGGGAGAGGGAGAGAGACATGGAGAGAGGAAGGCAGCGGGCGGTGGCAGGCAAGGAGGGGGAGAGAGGGAGGGATAGGGGGAGAGAGGGAGAGAAAGAGGGAGGGGGAGGGAGATGGATAGCGGGAGGTGGCGGGTGGAGGCAAGCAGGGAGAGGGAGAGAGAGGGAAGAGGGGGAGATAAAGAGGGAGAGGGAGATAGACAGAGAGAAGGAGATGGAGAAAGGGAGAGAGTTTGGGAGGGGTAGAGCAGGCAGAGGCGAACAGAGAGAGGGAGAGTGATGGAATGTTGAGAGAAGTTGACAGAGAAGAGGTTAAGGTAGTTTAAGAAATATCGGGTGTGTAGAGAGCAATTTTGTGTGTGTGGTTAGCAACTCCAGTTTCTTTAAGGTGAGCTGCTAAATCCACATCCAAAATTTCTTCGTTTCAGAGAGAAATTTAAAAAAATTGTATTATACACATACATAGACATATAATTTCATTGTTGTAGCGGCAGTTTTAGCAGCCCTATAGTTCTCCACAAAACAAATCTTGATTTTTATGTCAATTTAAAACATATATAAAACATTTGCTATCATTTTGTGTGCGAACATATTGTCACGGAAGTTACTTAAACTAGAATTAACTTATTGGAATGAAACAGATTAGTGATTTGCTTGCTATAGGTCTTCCAAGGAATTTGTTTATTTCTCTAGGGTCCAAGATAAATTTTGACGATCACATAGTCCACTGGGGGACATATTGGCAGAAAAAAAGATATATATGTCTCGTGGGTGGAATTCTCTTTAAATATTTATCATTATTTCAGCATAAATTCTGCTGGAGTTAGCCTTGAATATGACCATAAGAACTGAACTCTAAATCTCCATGTTGAACCTTTTATAAATGTGCACCTTACTTTTTGAAAAAATGAGCAGTTAATAGTTACATGGGAGTATATTTACTAGACTCAATTAATAAAAATGAGAGGGCATATTTACTACACGACATGATGGTGAGTATGGTGTACTTTGTGATTTATTGGAATAGAAACGTAAATGGCAGGTGGGTACATTGAAGTGTTTTACTATCAACCCAACGGGTGCAGGGAAGTGGGGGCAGTCTATTAAGTAACATACCCTTTTCACTTTATGGTTTAAAAAACCTTTGACTAACTCATAAAAAGAAAAATATCAGTTGTTGCGGACTTCAGTAATGTGACCGTGCCACGGGCGGAACTACGGTTGTAAAAAAAAAAAAATAAAAAAAAAAAATAAATAAATCTAATTGACAACCGAACCGACGATTAATAACCATACTTCACAGTTCGGTAACAGTTATGGTTATTAAAATTAAAAAACCGTGCTTAATGGTTCAATTACGGTTTTCAGTCTCGGCTCAAGGTTATTATTAACCGAACCATACCGTAAAATATGGTTCGGTTAACCATTTTTCCAAAACAAATGGTTAGTCAAACCGTTACACTCCTAGGTAGAACCAAGGGAGGCCAGTCAGGGGCCATGCGCCTCCCTCACCCTCCCCCGTAAAAACCCTTTTTATGTTTTAAAAAACTTAATAAGATTTTACATATGGTCCTCCCTAGTTTTTTAAAAACCCCTTTATATTTTATAAACTACGTGCATTTTTGCATGTGGCCCTGATCCACCCCTGGACGCTGCAGCGGCGCCGTAATATCTTATCAAAAGCAATGAGGTACTTGCAACACATGAAATTCGAAATTGTTTTCAAGTTTCTTTAGAGAGCTGCTCAGTTCACACTAATAATTGCTCTCTACACACTGCAAATTTATTTTTACCAAAATACCCATGTAGAAAATTACCTAAAATGAGATCTATCAAACTGCTTATATCCCCAACTTCTTTCTACACACCACCCTAGCCAACACCCCCCCCCCCCCCCTCCTCCCCCGCCCCTCTCCTCCTCTCTTGCAGCACTGCCGGAGGGGGAGAGGGTGCGAGTGAGAGAGGGAAGGAGAGGGAGAGGGAGAGGGACATGGAGGGGGAGAGAGGGAAAGAGAGGGAGATGGGGATGGAGGAAGGCAGCGGGCGGTGGCAGGCAAGGAGGGGGAGAGAGGGAGGGACAGGGGGAGAGAGGGAGAGAAAGAGGGAGGGGGAGGGAGATGGATAGCGGGCGGAGGCAAGCAGTGAGAGGGAGAGAGTGGGAAGAGGGGGAGATAAACAGATAGAAGGAGATGGAGAAAGGGAGAGAGACCGGGAGAGGGAGAGCCGGCAGAGGCGAACAAAGAGAGGGAGAGTGATGGAATGTTGAGAGAAGTTGACAGAGAAGAGGTTAAGGTAGTTTAAGAAATATCGGGTGTGTAGAGAGAAGCAATGGTGGGTGTAGAGAGCAATTTTGTGTGTGCAGTTAGCAGCTCTCGTTCCTTTAAGGAGAGCTGCTAAATCCACACCCAAAATTTCTTTTTCCACAATGCTTCTCTCTACACACACTACTTAAAATAAAATATTACCAAATTTTCGCTCTACACCTCGATTTTTCGTAAATTACCCTATGCCTTGTCTCTCATCTTCTCTCTACACTCCCCTTCTTCCCCCTCACTCTCAACGTCCCTCTCTTTCTCCCTGTCTGTCCCCCTTTCCCTATTCCTATACAGAAAAGCATTTGGATTTCTCAAAGTTTCCAAAAGAAGCTCATAATTATTCCAAAGAAACAAGCCCCAAGTCACGTAGTAGGGTGATTGTAAACGGACCCCCATTATGTGCTGTACACACCCACATCCTCTTATGTAAAGAGTGATTTTTTACTGTTCACATAAGGGGGTGTGGGTGTGCACAACAATATGGGAGGGTGCATTTAGAATCACCCCACATAGTAATGCCTCCTGAAAGTCTTTTTTCCTACATATTCAAATCGAAGTCTTATGATGTCACATCAAAGCTTAAGCTGGGAGAACCCCCAGAGAAATAACTTGACTTTGATCAACAGGCATGGAAATTGATGACTAATGTTGAATTTACAGCAGAAAAACACCTCTTTTGTTACCAAGATGGCATAATTAGGGAAAAAGAAACATACTCTCATCATCGTCGTCGCCACAGAAAGTGCTGAAAGTCATACATGGTAGCTCTTATTTTATTTACGTTATGCTGGAAGACAACACTTACATGCACTAGCAAGCGCGTAGTTACATATATAAACTCACTAACACTGACTCAAAAAAAAAGCATCTTATAAAGCCCATGCGTCTTTCTTTTACAGCCCTGCTATTTGTCCCGAATGGATGTCCCGAAATTGGGACCAAACCCATGTGGAGGATATAAAAAAGCAAAAAGTCTACTTGTCCTGGGTGAAATCCCGGGACAAGTCCTGACTCCACATGGCAGGGGCAGGGGCAAATGACCTTTTTGCCCCTCCCATGTGGAAATTGGGATTTGTCCCGGGATTTCACCCAGGACAAGTAGCATGGCTGATAAAAAAAGTGCCTTATTGACTTTTTCAAAGTGGGAGAGATTCAAAGATGGTCCAATGATGGTCTTTCACATGGGATCAGTCCCAAAATCGGGACGTCCCATTCAGGACAAATAGACTTTTTGTATGCTGTATATAAGTCTTTATTCATACATCAGAACGTCCTTCGCCCCCTCTCTCCTTTCTTCCTTCAGGCCCCTCCAATAAGCCGGCCTCCCTTTGAGCATTTAATACCTGTTGCACCTCTCTTTCGGATTCCTTGAAAAATATCTCCCTTTCTTCCCTGTTGAGTTTATTGAAGATGTTGTCTTGCCCTGCAAGCATATATTTCTTGTTGTCTTCCGCGTTGATCTGGAAACAGACAATGCGTAGCTCCTGATCTTTGTCTGCAACGTTCACAAAGGGATGACCCGCCGGGATCACATACACATCGCCGGGTGAAAGCTTTGCACTAACCTTTTGGTATGAGACAGATTCCTCCTTTCCTTCCCGTCGGCCCGGTCACTCTCCTCTCCCTGGCGGCCTTGCTCGCCCTCCTCTCTACTGCGACGGCCGGCCAGAAGAGGGCACGCCATCTCGAAATAGCCACTATCATCTAAAACCACTGCCACCTTAGTTGCCCTTGAGTTGTAATAAGGTGCCTCCATCGACCCCTGCAAAGTTGTTGGGGGAATCTCTGATCAAGAAGGATGTGTAATTTGAAAATAAATGAGCAACTAAATAAATAATATAATAAGGATAAAGTGAAGAAAATAAAAGGCGTAAAATAAAAATATGTAAGGCACAAGGAATAATCTAATGCTTTCTTATAGAAAATATTTTCCCCACATATACGTGGATACAATGGAAAATCTGTCCTCAGGATACAATGCCCTACGTACACCCGTTTAGTAATTTTACATGTCGAGTAAAGTTAAGCATCAAATCAATAGCACTTTGATTCAAAATTTCCTCAATCTTTTTCAAAAAAAAAAAAAAGAAAGTAAAAAAGAAACTACCTTTATTCACTAAAAGACAAAAAAAACTTCATTTCCCCTTACAAATTAAAAGTCATGAATATACCATCCCAACCAACTAAAAACAAAATACCATCATAACCCACTTACGCAATACTCCCTCGTAGAAAACAATTTTCACATAAAAAATACTGGGAAATGGTGGTTAACCGCCATAGAGTTCAATCACCTCGCGGTCACATTTTCATAATGCTCAAAACTTTAAATTTCAGCATTTTTGATGACCTTACAGGCCGTAGAGCAAAATATGACCATTGTAAACTCGTCGTTTTCTGACCATTGGAGGTACGGCTAGCCATAGGAAAGACACGACTAGTCGTTAGAACTGATTTTTTCTATAAATGACTATTTCTTTGGATTTGAACCAACCATTTTGATTCTTTTAATTTGTTAGGCTAGAGGAAGGCTACGAGGGCAAATCTATGGATTTCAACATTTGATTCTTCAAATGGGTTTCGCTCCCATTGTCTCAAAATTAATTCATGCCAGTCTTTAAAACTTTATTTTCACTTATGGCATGATTTAATGTTCACTTAATATGTTCAAATGCTAGTTGTGTAATATGCTTTGATTTTAAACACGGTTAATGATTTGACTTTAACATTTGAATAGATTTACGCATGTTATCCAATTTATGTTTTGAACAAACATGCTAGAGTTCGATTGAGTTTTCTAAAATTAATTTGTCCATCATTTCAAAACATGTGTGCATCATTTAAATCACTCTATCTCTCTCATTTATAGTTTTCACCTTTGCATCATTTATGAGCATTTAATTTCAAAAAGGAGATAGAGGCTTCCAAGCATATGCATCATCTATGAATATTTGCATTCTTCATGCATATGTCTTAAATTGAGTTTTCATTTTATATTAGCCTATGTTAAGAGGCATCAATTTGTACTTAATTGCATCTCTTCTTATGCATTTCGTTAGGCATAAAAAATTGAGATAAAAACATTTTGTTGTAAAGGTTATTGCTAATCATCAGAAAAGCATAAGTAGTTGTAAAGGTTAATGATAAGCCTTTGAAAAACATATATGGTTGTAAGGTTAGAGGTGAGCCTAAAACTCAAGTTGAAATAGTGAAAATCCGATAGGAAAACCAAGAGTGGATGTAGGCATGATCGGCAAAACCAGTATAAATTTGATTGTTAGGATGGATCTTTTATTATGTGGATGATGCTCATATGCTTAATGTTTCTTTATTAATGCTAATGATGAATGATTAAGTAGTTTCTTTACTTGTTCATGTATGTCTTAGAAACTTCACTTGTAGTCAAGTTACTTAATTTCCAATACCTGTGGTGCTTGGACTTTCAATACAAAAAGCTGAAGCTATTGAGAGAATTGAAGTTCAAGAGATACCACAAAGATATTCTTTCCAATACCCACCGAAGAGACTGAGGAGGATGTTGAAAATAAGATAAAAGGGAGATGGTTGAAAATGAGATTGAACTTTGGAGTAGTATGTGATAGGCGCATGCTAACAAGATTTTGAGGTAAAACTATTACATGACAATGATTAGACCAGCTATGACCTATATATGGAGCAAAATGTTGCCCAATCAAGAAACAACACAAGCACAAAACGTGTCTAGCAAAGAGGAGACTGTTAAGATGGATGTGGTAAAATTAGGAAAGATAAAATAAGAAATGAATTAGGGGTACACCAATAGATGATAAAATAAGATAAGCTCATTTGAGATGATTTGGACATGTCCAACATGGGCCAATAATAGAGCTGGTGAGGAAAAGTTTTGCTATGCTGATTGATGGCCCACCAAGAGGAAAGAGTATACCAAAGAGGACGTGGATGGTAGTAACAACAATAGATATCTAGAAGTGCAACCTATCCGAGGATTTGGCTCAAAAAAAATTAGAATGGAGAAACATATTTTTTTTCTTGGTATGTGCTCATAGTTTTAAGAAATATCAAAATATCACCTTATTGAAGACAACAATGCAGACCTGGACCTAGAGAGGAGAAGAACCGGGTGAAATCATGCTCGCTACTCCTGAACCAGATCCCAATCTCCCCCCCTTCCCCCAGATGAACCGACGGCCTCCACCATTGATGCAGCAGAGATCCGCGCCATCCTCCAAGCCAACCTGCCACAACCCTCCCCTGCTCTCCCCCTAAACCCCCTTTCTTCCAACCAGGTCCATAGGATTACAGTCCTCTTGAATCAGTCCTACCCTAATGGTTCTAATACCCATCTCTCTTCTTCGATCCCTATCTCAGTTCCGGATTTTTCCCCTCCTCCTAGGACGTATGCCTCCCTCCTCTCTCAAACCCCTTTCTCTCTCCCATAACCTTTGCCCCAAACCTCCTGGATCGATGGGAAACCCTAAGTCACTATCCCTCAATCGTTTATTTCCTCCAGTCAGGAATCCTTCTCCTATGCGGCGATTGGTAAATTTGAAAGTAAACGACCCTCTCTGGAATAAGTTGAGCAATACTCCAACCAATCCTGGAACCTGCCCATCAAAAGTCTGATTTCCTTAACCGATCAAGGATACTTCCTCTTTAGCTTTCACAGCCCCTAGGTAAGGGACTCCCTCCTCTCTTCTTCCCCTCCATCCCTTGGTCATAGAAAGCTTTATCTCCTTCCTTGGTCTTTAAGCATGGAAACCTTCACCTGGCCAACTTTGTCCCCAACCTGGATAAGGCTAAAAGGTCTCCCTTTTCACTGTTGGAGTCAGTATATTCTTTTCTCTATAGCCAACTCAATTGGTAATCCCATCCTTACTGATGAAATCACTGCCTCTCAAAGATTTCTGTCTTATGCCAGGATTTGCATAAACCTTGATCTACAAAAACCAAAGCCCTCTTCCATTGTGGTTGACCTTGCAGGAAACTCCAAAGTTGAAGTTGAAGTTGTGTATGAGAATGTCCTCTGTTCTCTCTGTCTTGGTGCTTGTGCCAATCCACTGGCAGGTCAAAACGGAATAGGAAAAGAGCCCCAACAGCCCGTTCCACTGCCCCAGGCCTTTTACAAACCCCCCTGTCTTGGAGGAAATTCACACAATTATTGATCAACCTATCCTAAATACCTCAGCTAAACCTACCCTCCTAGCTGCCTCTTCTATTCCCCCAGATGTAGGAGCTTCCCATACAGTAACTGATCCTATCCCTCTGGAGGACCTTTCCTCTCCAATGGCCTCTCTAGTAGAACTCCACAATCCCTTCTCAGTTCTGGATTAAGTTGTTCAAGTAACTTCTATAGAAGATATTGCAGAGTCCCCCCCAATCTTGTCCCCAAAAACCTTCCTGCAATAGCTTCTTGGCTGATATTTCCAATAACCTTTCTATAGACCTCTGTATCTTCCAATCAATCAATAGACCTAGCTTCAAAAGCAGCCCCCTCATCCCTAATCTGGTCTCCCTCCTCCGCTGACTTGGCCTTTGCTGCCTAACCTTCAAAGAAGAACAAGAAACAAAAAGGGGAAAAAGAAATCCAAGGCTATAGAGAAATCCTCCTCCCTTAAATCCTCAGCTGGCCTCTTCTATTACCCCAGATGTAGGGGCTTCTCATACAGTAACTGATTCTATCCCTCTGGAGGACCTTTCCTCTCCAATGGCTTCTCTAATAGCCACAATCCCTTCTCAGTTCTGGATAAAGCAGTTCAAGTAACTTCTATAGAAGATATCGCGGAGTCCCCCCCAGTCTTGTCCCCAAAAACCTCCCTGCAATAGCTTCTTGGCTGATATTTCCAATAAACTTTCTATAGACCTCTGTATCCAGACTAAGCCATCTTCCCCTTTCAATCAATCAATGGACCTAGCTTCAAAAGCAGCCCCCTCATCCCTAATCTGGTCTCCCTCCTCCACTAACTTGGCCTTTGCTGCCCAACCTTCAAAGAAGAACAAGAAAAAAAAAGGGAAAAAGAAATCCAAGGCTATAGAGAAATCCTCCTCCCTTAAATCCTCAGCTGGCCTCTTCTATTCCCCCAGATCGTTGACACAAAAAAAGTCAATATGTCTCCTCAACATCAAGAAGCCTCCTGAAGCTGCATCCTGCTAAAAATAGGCAAGGCTACTTCAAGCATCAGATTGTCAGAATCAGACAGAAACTGAGAGATCCTACAAGACAGCTAAAAGAGGGGTACACCTGACGTTTCGGGCCATTCCGACATCGTTTAGCCCAACTTCACCGCTCCGACAGCTAAACAGGCGCTCCCGGCGGCAACATCATCAAAGACACCAAAACTTTGATCAAAGCCTACGGATGACTCCAGAATGTCTCCAAAGGGCTCCATGCCAAATTTCAAGTCAAACCGACAACGTTTGACCCTCCATCAATGCTCGAGCAGCAAAATCAAGCCTCCCGGCGGCGGCGGCAACCACCGAAGCCAGCACTCATCAAACAAAATACATGAGTGGCTTCAACATGCTTCCAAAAGGCTGCACGTCAAATTTCAGGTCATTCCGACAACGTTTGACCAGGTTTCGATGCTCCGAGAGAAATCAAGCCTACCGGCGGCGGAGCAACCCGGGACCATGACATCCAAAACGGAGCCCATGGAACGTCTCAAAATGACTCCAATAGGCTCCTCGTCAAATTTCAGGTCAATCGGACATCGTTTGACCACATATCAAAGCTCGGCATTTTCCCCGCAGCAAAATCAAGTGAAGCATCGATGGGACCCCAAACGGCTTCAAAACTCAAATAAAAGCCAATGGTTGGTCCTATCCACTGTTCAATAAGCTTCACCTCAATTTTCAGGTCATTCCGACATCGTTTGACCTAGTTTCGACCCTTGACGGAAAATCGGCTACAAAGTCTTCGACTTTCCCGAAAAATAGGAAACTTTGTGCTCCGATTTCGCGAGGGTTCTCGTCAAGATTTCTTCAAGAAAATCAAGTCAATAATTGAGGAAAAATGTCAAGAAAAATACAGAAGAAAAAAGGGACGAAAAAGACAAAAAACGGTCGAAAACGACGCTCGGCGACCAAACGGGCCGAAGCCCTATGGTCGCCGGCGACCCTGGCCCAGGGTCGCCCGGTGACCCTGGAAATCCGGATCGCCGGATTTTGCGCCGAAGTGTCCGTTTTCGATTCTTTTCGCGTTTCGGGTGTTCTGGCCTCTGTGATTTTCTGAAAATCCAATGTTTAGTGCTTCAAAACCACTGATCTTCGTCGACATCTCGGATCCGCCGTAAAAAGCATGAAATCATCACCGATCGCCTCAAGATCGCCAACCGGCTGACCAAGAAAGTGCACTTTCTGTCCGACCGATCGTGAAATCGACAAGACAGATGTCACCGGCCCACCAACATCAACTAATGTTTGAAATTGCATCGCAATCCGACATCAAACAATGCGTGGATCCACCTGTGATGATCGCAAGAAGAATCTCAAAAGGCACAGCGCGGCCCGCGACTCTTCACATGCCTTGGCAACCACTTAATGTCGTTAATTGACCTATTAAAGCAGTCATTAACTCATTATTTTGGACGGCCCAATCAGAACCAAGCATTCGGGAGTTACAAATCCAAGCAATCACGGCATTAAACCCATGCAACTCCCATCATCATAAAGCATAAAGGTGATTAAATGCCCACTACCTTCATCGGCCAATCACAAGCCTTGAAAAAGGAGTTACAAAATCAATTTGTAACTCCTCATCAATTCCTTCATCATGGCCATCAATGCCAATGGACACCTCATGGCTACCAAAAGCCTATAAAAGGAGGTCCATTCCAAGGAAAAGAAAAAAGAGAGATCCTAAGTGCAAGCTCTGAAAAATAAGAAAATCCAAGAGAGAGACGAAGTCCTGCTACTTTGCTCCTGGAAGCACCACAAGGTGATCAACGTCCCTTGGGGGGCCACCCCCCCAAGGTCACCTCCTTCTCCAACATGGCCTAAACGCGGCTTTTCAGCCCGTTTACTTGGTTTTTCATTGGATATAGGACCTTCTCTTGGTCCTTGTCCTTTAAAAAACTAAGGTTAGGAGCCAAGCCAAAGAATCAAAGCATCACATGTTCTCATTTGAAGGACGATGGTGAAGCCCATACATGACTTGCGACCGTCGATCTCAACGTGTCCCCACAATCTCCTGAGAAGTTAGATCCCTTTTCTTCCTTTTCTATTGTAGTTTGTATTTCTTAAAGAGACAAAAAGAAATCACAATTCTTGTCTTTCATATTTGATGAGTTTTGTAAAAACGCCTTTCACGGCAAAATCGCCTTTCACGGCAAACAAACAAAAACGCCTCTTACAGCATTCTAAAAACTTGTCTCTTTTCTTAATATTTATGCAATTTGAAAATTTAGAAAAAAGGATTGATTTCCTTTCCACTTGCGAAGGTGAATCTCCGGATCATCACCGTTCCAAATTCCAAGTAGAAAGTAAATCTGGCATACCCGTACAAAAATGTTGATGCCCGAGATCTTCCCTCCTCCGCCGAGACCCAGGTCAGCCCCCGGGGTGCGGAGGGAGAGGACGGAAGATTCCTTTCGTGTCCATCACAGATGTAGGAGCTTCTCATACAGTAACTGATCCTATCCCTCTGGAGGACCTTTCCTCTCCAATGGCCTCTCTAGTAGAACTCCACAATCCCTTCTCAGTTCTGGATAAAACTATTCAAGTAACTTTTATAGAAGATATCGCGGAGTCTACCCCCCCCCCAATCTTATCCCCAAAAACCTCCCTACAACAGCTTCTTGGCTGATATTTCCAATAACCTTTCTATATACCTCTGTATCCAGATTGAGCCATCTTCCCCTTTCAATCAATCAATAGACCTAGCTTCAAAAGCAGCCCCCTCATCCCTAATCTGGTCTCCTTTCTCCGCTGACTTGGCCTTTGCTGCCCAAACTTTAAAGAAGAACAAGAAACAAAAAGGGAAAAAGAAATCCAAGGCTATAGAGAAATCCTCCCTTAAATCCTCAGCTGGCCTCCTTCCATCTACTCACCTCCATGTTTAAAACTCGGTTTTGGAACTGCAGGGGAATTGCAAACTCCCCAACTTCTAAGACCCTTATCTTCTTAGTTAAATCTCTTCCCCTGACATCATCTTTCTCTCAGAGCCTAAATCAGCCAACGTCAATCCCTTGTCCCAAAAACTAGAAATGCTTGGCTTCTCCTCTTTTCTATCCAATTCCCCTCATCCTGCAGATAGCCCATCCATCTGGTGCTTCATCAAAGCCTCCCCCAACTACTCCCCTACTCTAGTAGGCTTTTCTGCTCAACATCTGATTATTTCCATGTCTTCTTCATCTAATTGCCCTACCACCTTTATCACTGGCATTTATGCCTCTACCTTCTACACTCAAAGGAGATCCCTATGGCAGTATGTTTGCTCCCCTCCCTTTTCTAACCACCACCCTTAGGCTGTTATTGGGGACTTCAATGCAGTATCTTCAGTAGCTGAAAAGTTTAGTATCCACCCAATCAACTCTATGGCAACCTCTGAATTCAAGAACATGATGGCTTCCTCAGGCCTTCAGGACATTGGTTTTACAGGCAATAACCTCACCTGGTCAAATAACAGACAAGGCAGATCCTACATTGCTGCTAGGCTTGACCGTTCCCTCATCAATCAAGCTTGGTCCTTCTCCTTCCCGGATGGTCTTCTCCAGCACTTAGTCAGGCAAAATTCTGACCATAGCCCCATCCTGCTATCTAGCCGTCCCCCTATGGAAGTTAGATATATTCCCTTCAAGTTTGAGGAAATGTGGACTTGCCACCCTTCTTTTAAAGACCTGGTAGCTTTTATTTGGAACCACCCTGTCCATGGCAACCCGCAATTCATCCTCAGTCAGAAGCTCAAATCTCTCAAGCAAAATCTGAAGTTCTGGAATTAGGATGTGTTCGGCTCCCTCAAGTCTAATAGAGCAGCAGTTGAATCCAACATTCTTCAATTGCAACATAGCATGGACATAAAGCCCCTGGAATCCACCAATACTACTCTCAGCCTCGCTAGATGTTCTCTTCAAAATCTGCTTCAAGTCGAAGAAATCCATTGGAAGCAGAAATCTAGGATTAATTGGTTGCAGGAAGGTGATAGAAATACCAAATTTTTTCACATGGCTGCCAAAATCAAGGGCTCCAAGAATCGTATTGACAAAGGGGAGTATCAAGGCAACTCTCTCGACAAGCTTTCTCATGTTAAAGATGCTGTTGATTTCTTCTCTGCTATTTATCAGCCTTCCCCTTCTCATATGGCCCCCCAGCTTTTCCAAGTGACCTGCAACAGAGTTTCTCCTATCCAAAACTCTATTCCGTAAGTTGTCCCCTCCAGTGAAGAAATATGAGCTTCGGTCTTCAGCCTAAAGAAATCTAGCACTCCTAGTTCGGATGGTTCTCTGGCAGCTTCTTCTGCAGCTGTTGGGACATTGTTGGCATGACAGTAATAGATTTTGTTAAGAATTTTTTCACAACTAAAAAGCTCCTCAAGGCGTCCAACTCTTTCTTTATCTCTCTGATTCCCAAAGTGGCAGCTCTTTCTTCCTTTGGTGATTATCGTCCTATCAGCTTTCTCAACTTCTCCTACAAAGTTATCTCTAAGATCTTAGCCTCCAGAATGACTGCTGTCCTACCTGAAATCATTTCCCTTCATCTGGTGGCCTTTTTAAAAGGAAGAATAATTCAAGATCACATTGCCCTAGCCCATGAGCTACCTCAGAACCTTCAAAAGGGAGCAAAAGGCAAAGGTATTTGCATGAAGCTGGATATTTCTAAAGCTCTTGATAAATTGAGTTGGCCTTTCCTTTTCCAAGCTCTGGACTTTTTTGGCTTTAGAAAAGAATGGACTTCCCTTATCAAGGCTTGCATATGCTCTGCAAAAGGCTCTGTCCTTATTAACAGAGAACCAGTTGGATACTTTGAAGTGGGGAGTGGGCTCAGGCAGGGAGACCCTTTATCCCCATATCTTTTTATCTTAGTGCAAGAAATTCTAAGCTTGAACATTAGCAATTTAGTTTCTCAAAAGCTTCTATCTCCAATCTACAGAGCCCGTGCTGCTCCTTCTATCTGTCACTTGATGTTTGCTGATGACATTCTTTTGTTCTTCCAAGCTTATCCTCAAAGTATCAATTCTATCAAGGGTGTCTTGGAAGCCTACCAATTGGCAGCTGGTGGGAACTTCAACCTCAGGAATAGTAACGTCCTTTTTCGCAGCAGTAGACAGTCCTTCAAAGCCAGAACCTTGAGATCCTTAGGCATCTCTCAGGCCTTCTTCCCTACTAAGTACCTGGGAGCCCCCCTATTCATTGGCAGCCCCAAGGCTCAGTACTTTGAGAGTTTAAAGGATTCTTTCAGGCAAAGGCTCGCTAGTTGGAAGAGGAATTTACTTTCATTTGCAGGGAGAGTCATCCTCGTCAAGCATGTGCTCCAAAGCCTTCCTATCCACATCCTTCTCGTGCTTCCTGTTCCAAGCTCGGTCTGCACCTTCTTGGAAAGATGGATGAGAAACTTTCTCTGGTCTGGGGGCCCGGTTCAAGTCAAGAGGAGCCTCCTTAATTGGTATTCAGTCTGTCATCCAAAGTCTGAAGGTGGGCTGGGTCTTCATCGCATAAAGGACCTGATTTTGGCCAATTCGATCAGATTGGGTAGGGTTACCTTCTCCTCCTCGTCCTTGTGGGCGAGCTGGTTCAGAGCCAAATATTATAAAGGCTTTTCCCCTTGGCACCGTTCCTCCCTTATCTTCTCTGGTTCTTGCATTTGGAGGTCGATCAAGAGAAGCTCGCCTCTCATTTTCCAAAATAGTTACTGGATTTTGGGAAATGGCCAAAGCACTAGTTTCTGGTACGATAAATGGCATGGTCCCCTCTCTTTGGCGCAGATTTATCCAGAGGTTGTTTTTCCTAGCTATGATTCTATGAACGAGTTCTTCTCTAATAGCCAGAAGCTCCCCAGTCTCCACCTTCCTCAGTTGGTGAATTCGTTCTCTGCCTCTCTCCTATCTTCCTTCTCCCTTGTTGAAGAGCTAGATAAGTTGTGGTGGTCCAGCTCCAACTCTAGTAATCTCTCTTTTGCAACAGCTTGGGAGCTCATCAGATCTCGAAACACTCCCTGTGTTTGGTCCAAGTTTGCATGGAACAGCCTCTTAAAGCCTACCATAGCTTGTTTTGCTTGGAAGCTGTTCCTCAACAAACTCCCCACCAATGCATGGGCCCAATCGGTTGGAGTTCATTTAGCTTCTTCATGTTATCTCTGTGGCACGCATCAGGAATCAGCTTACTTCATGTTCTTCCTCTGCCCTTTCGCCTCTTCCTTCTGGGCCTAGCTTGAAGCTAAAGGGAATTTCTAATTTCTCCCTCTCAACTCTGTCTCTTCCAAATGGGAGTCTTTCTCTACCAACTCCTGCTCTACAACCAAGAAGGGTCTGAGTGCTCTCTTCATCATTGTCATCTTCAGCATTTGGAAGGTCAGGAATCAGGCTCTCTTTTCTAACAAAACCCCCTCTCTGGACTCTGCTATCTCTTTCTTCTTGAAGGATGCTTCGTTCTCTCTAAGTAGATTCAATTCATCTTTCTCTAGTGCTACTTTAACCTCTTTCTTCCTTCTCTGTAACCAGCTCTATCCTAATATGAGATAGAGCTCTACTTTTTCTGTCTTTTCTTTCGTTGTTCTTTTCTTGTTTCTGTTTTTTCTAGGTTTTGTTGTTAGGTTCAATTGGTCACTGAGAGGGGGGTGAATCAGTGACTGTCCTTTATCTGAAACCGTTCTTCATTGTAGATTCTTCAAAAGAAAGCACTCTGCACTTTTCTCAAAACCAGCACACTACTATTTCAGAAATTTCCCCTCACTACACAGCAGTTGTTGCTCTGCACTCCTTCTTTCATACATACACGTCAATCCATAAAGAAAGCAACCAGCCCACTGTTGCAGAGAAACTCCAAAGAGGCAAAAAACCAGCACGTCTTTTCCTGTTGTTTTCTTTTTCTTAACATTCAGTTTTCAAAGCTCATATCTCAGATCCTAAAAAGTTGGATCTCTAGCCAATAGGAGAAGTTGCTAACAATTTAAAAAGGATAGGAAACTATCTTGTTGACTTTCTTGCCATACAAAGAACCCAGCAGGCAATTCTTCGTATGGACTGGGCTGACCTCCTATTTTGAGTCTGATGAATCTGATGGGCCATCTGTTGATTACATTCCAACATATAATGGGACCCACAACAAAGTACCAAAAAGAAAAAGAATTAATCTCGCAATGCAGAAAAAAACTGCAGAATTTGTCTCCACTAGAAAATTCATAACTTCCTCTTCTGAACTTGAAACGACATGATTCTTGAGCCAAATGAAATATTTAACAGAGGGCTACAACTTTCATGTTTTGAGATTTAACCCAGATTGAATGGAAAGTAGAGTAAAATCACCTTGAAGCTAACTGGTCACAGAAAAACAGCAACCGGAGTGTAGCAGAGTTGTCCCGCTGTCCGGGCCATAACTTTAAAACCTGAAGCCAAATTGATAAGTCCACAAAACTAGGTCATTAAGTCATCATTTCATTAGCATTTGTGGACTTAATTAGGTTTAATTGCATAGAATTGCATTTAGTTTCATGATTACATGCATTTGAGGATATTTTTGGAGAAATGGTCAAATTGGTCAAAATTCATTGACTTGCATGGCTTTTTGAAATTAAGTTTTTCTCATCTCATTTATCACCCCAAACTTAGGCTTTTGGTTTCATCAATGCATATCTTGCTATTTTTGGCACCATGTGCTATTTTTGGAAAGTTGGTCATTTTGGTGCATCACTAGGAATGTAGGGTCTCATACATAGTTCATAATTATTTTCTTACATATGATTAATGTTAAAATTTTATCTTTCAATTTGTAGGAGAAATCAACATGGGACCTACATTGATGAAATTTGAGAAGAGAGAAGTCAAATAAGTAAGCAAAGAGAGAGTCCAAGCATGCTTGGAAGTCCAACATGGGCCCCACACACCCCATTGCATGCTGACATAGAAGCTTCCATTTTTGCACAATTATTCCCGGATTTTTCAGGGGCAGCAACTTAAAATGGCCATAACTCTCAAACCGAGTGTCGAATTGGCGCAATCTAGCCACCGTTGGAAAGCTCTTTTTGAATAGATATCCGTAGAGCCCAAGATTGCCTAAATCAGAGCTATATTGAGGGAGATATGACCTCGGAAAGTTTTCTGCTACAGTTTTAGGAGGGAATTGCAAGAAATCTCAATATTTGGGAAGTTTATTCCCTTTACATCATCATGCAATTTTTACAGATATTCTTGGAATTGTACAAGGAAAGTGTATGCATCAAGAAACCTAATAAGACAAGGAGATCTCTCAAATTTAAAAGTCTTTCCAAAGAAAGAAGTTAGCTTGGAGAACAAGAAAGAATCCCTACAAATAAGGAAAAAAGAGACCTAAAAGGATGGTACTTCTTTACTAAAAGGAGTTTGCAAAAAGCATAAAAGGAGGCATGATGGAGACCCATAACATTTCCATACGTCCAAGGCTCTCCCTCTCTCCTATTCCTTTCTTTTTCTCTTCCTTTCTTCTTTTCCATTAGTTTATTTTTATTTTTGGTAGCCTTGGGCCATGTCCAAGGATTTATTTTGAAGGAGAAAATTTGTGAAGGAGAAGTTGTAAAGATGCAATTTTTAATGATAAATCAAGAAGTACTCTTTGCAATGGCGGGCTAATTTTCTTGATTAGAGTTATGGATGAAGGTAAGTAATTGCCATTTTATTTGTTTAGTAATTCTAATTTGTGTTCCATGATTATGTTCTTAATGATTAATAGGCTTGTCTTCTTGCCCTAGGTAAATCTCTATTTTTATTTCTAAAATAAAATTTAGTTTTTGACTACTCATGCTTAGGTTTGATAGGCCATGCTTAGGATTTAGATCTTTTGGTGGTTTATGCTTACTTTTGATGGGTGATGCTTAAATTATTTTTATTCTTTTATGAGATGAAGGAAGTCTTGAGTTTTGAATTTTTATAATTAAAAGGGGATTTTAAAAGTTAGATTTTCCAAATTAAAAACATTGATTTGTCTTTGATTTGAAGTAAAAATTGGAACAAGTTAGGATTACTTGATAAATAATTGGTGGATGCTTATTGGATTCCTATGCTCTAATAACCTTCATTAATTGGTAGATTTCGAATTTCTAAATTAGTTGCTTATTTTTTTATCTAAGAACTCAAAACTTTTCTTAATTGTTAGTTAATTAGTTTTCTTAATTTAAAAGTTTCTTTAACTAGCTCTCTGTGGGTTCGACCCGTTCTTGCCACTGTCTCATCTAGACACCCGTGCACTTGCGGTATTTTATGATTGATATTGATCACATCAAGTTTTTGGACCTAATTCCAAAAGCAAAAATCAAGCCCTCTCACTGATGCACAAAAGTCATGTTGACCACTTTTTAATTCAGATGTTGGATGTGAAGATATAAGCATAACAACATGCTTAACTGACATGACCTGAACATGCAATTGCCTAGTTTCACTTTGAATGCTTGCAACGTTCATCATACTGCTTTCCAACACCATACCAACACCCTACGTTTGACAACAATTACAAACTAAAACAAATGGCCAACAATCTCCCCCTTTGGAATTGTTGTCAACACCTACGGACTTGGAGAAGAAAAGAAATCTCATTTGACTCCCCCTGTCACCAAACCTTCTCAGCCCACTCCTCTGGAGTTCTTTAACAATCATATCCATTCTGCAAAACATACATACATACATACATATCTCCCCCTTTGACAACAATAACAAAGGGAGATGTCTCGGAGGGGAGTGAAAAGTTCTACAACAATATGACCGCACTCCCCCTGTCTCCAATCCTCCCTACTTCTTTGGAGAAGAAATAACCCCCAATTTCATCCGGAGGTATTCAAAGACTTCTTTCGGTAAAGGCTTTGTGAAAATATCTGCAACTTGTTCTGTAGTCAGAACATACTTTAACTTCACCTCTCCATCATTCACCTTGTCCTTCAGGAAGTGGTATCTGATGGCAATATGTTTGGTTCTGCTGTGCTGAACTGGATTCTTTGATATGTTAATGGCGCTTTTATTATCACACAAAATAGGAATAGCCTTAACCAACTGAATTCCCAAATCATTTAGCATCTGTCGCATCCAAAGAACTTGTGTGCAACAAGTTGTTGCAGCAATATATTCAGCTTCCGCTGTAGACAAGGAAACTGAATATTGTTTCTTGCTGTGCCAGGCTACCAACTTGTCACCTAAGTAGAATGCACCTCCACTGGTGCTCTTCCTATCATCTACACATCCTGCCCAATCTTCATCTGAGTAGGCTATTAAGGTGAAGTCCTTTCCTCGTGGATACCATAAACCATATTCCGTTGTGCCTTTGATGTACCGGAAGATCCTCTTCACTGCTGTTACATGTGTTTCCCTTGGATCTGCCTGAAATCTAGCAACCATACACACAGCTTGTAGAATGTCCGGCCTAATAGCTGTCAGGTACAGTAGACTTCCAATCATGGATCTGTACATTGTGTGATCAACAGTCGTTGACTCATCATTTTTACTCAACTTGCAGCTCATTGTCATGGGTGTGCTGGAAGGTTTTGAGTCTTCCATGTTAAACTTCTTTAACATCTCCTTGACATACTTTACCTGTGAGATAAACATGCCACTCTTTATTTGGTTAACCTGGAGGCCAAGAAAGAACGAGAGCTCCCCAATCATGGACATTTCAAACTCAGTCCTCATCTTCTTTGCAAACTCTATACACAATTCATCTTTGTTGCCAACGAAGATGATGTCATCCACATACACTACAACAACTACTTGAGTACCTTCTTCTGTCCTCACGTATAGGTTGTTGTCTACAACACCCTTTTTGTACCCAAGTTGTTGTAGATAGGCATCCAGCCGAGAGCACCATGCCCTTGGTGCTTGCTTTAGGCCATAGAGAGCCTTTTTCAGTCTACATAACATATTCGAATCGTCTCCCAACTGAAATCCATCTGGTTGCTCTATATATACTTTTTCCTCCAAGTTGCCATTCAGAAAAGCTGACTTGACATCCATTTGGTAGACTTTGAAGCTCTTATATACTGCCAAAAGCTAGAAACATACGAATAGCCTCAAGTCGAGCCACAGGTGCAAATGTTTCTTCAAAATCTATCCCTTCAACTTGTACATAGCCTTTACAAACAAGTCTAGCTTTGTTCCTCACTACTTGTCCTTCCTCATTCAACTTATTTCTGAAAATCCACTTGGTACCAATGACATTTTTGTTCTTTCGTCTAGGTACAAGTTCCCAAGTTTTGTTTTTCTCAATCTGATCCAACTCTTCATGCATTGCCCAGACCCAACTGTCATCTTTACTTGCTTCTGCAACAGTCTTGGGTTCAACTATGGACAAAAGAGAGAATAAACTGGTTTTCATCCTCCTAGTTTGTACTCCAACTTGTGGATCTCCAATGATATCAGTTTCGTTAATTCCGTGATAATTATGCCATCTGTCATTTTCTTTCTTCTCTTTTGAGTTATCGTCCAACTTTCCTTCCTTTTGACTAGGCAAGTCTTCAATCTCCTGATCAGGATTGTCATACATTGGATACTCAATCTCCTGAATAGTCTTTGGAAGTCTTTTGTTTTCATCAAACTTAACATCTGCACTCTCGACTATTTTCTGAAGCCTTTTTTTGTAGCACTTGTAGGCCTTGCTTCTCGTAGAATAGCCTAGGAAGATGCCTTCATCTGCACGATCATCAAACTTCCCAATGTTTTGATCCAACCTTTTTATGAAGCACTTACTGTCGAATACCTTAAAGTACTTAACCGATGCTCTCTTGCCAAACCATAGTTCATAGGAAGTCTTGTTGGTGTGTGCTCTAAGCATGCATCTGTTCTGAATGTGTACGGCAGTGTGAACTGCTTCTCTCCAAAATCCATCTGCGAGCTTGCTCTCTGTCAACATGGTTCTGGCCATTTTCTGTACTGTCCTGTTCTTCCTCTCAACCACACCATTTTGCTGAGGTGTGCGAGCTGCAGAAAATTGCCTACGAATCCCATGTTCCTGACAATACTCCTCAAACTCATCTGAAGTAAACTCTCCTCCTCGATCTGACCTCAACACCTTGATTCTCCTGCCAGTCTGATTTTCAACCTGTTTTCTAAAGATCTTGAACATATTCAATGCTTCATCCTTGTTCTTCAGAAACATAATCCAAGTCATGCGAGAGTAATCATCGATGAACAATATGAAGTACTTGTCTTCGCTTAAACTTAGAGTCCTCATCGGGCCACACAAGTCCGTGTGTACTAGCTCTAAAGGCTTGCTTGTTTTGTACTCTTTTGACTTGAAAGAAGCTCTAGTCAGCTTCCCTTCTGACATGCATCACAAACATTGTCTTCAGCTTTCCCGATGTAAGGTATGTCCCGAACTGCCTTCTTGGAGCATATTAGACAAATTCTTAAAGCTTATGTGCCCAAGTCTCCTATGCCACAACCAACTTTCATCTTCCCTCCCTAGCATGCATGTACTCACCATAGTTTCAGAGAGAATATATAAGTTGCCTAAAGTCCTTATACCAACTGCCACAACCTTTCCATTGTTGTCTGTGATCTCACAGCCATGTTTGTTGAAGAAAATGTCATGTCCTCTATCGCATATCTGACTGACACTCAACAAGTTGTGTTTCAACCCATCAACAAACAACACTTATTCGGATCTGATTTTTCCATCAATTATTCTTACCAAACCTTTCCCAACAATCTTAGATCCATCATTATTTCCGAATTTCACAGATCCTCCATCATACTGCTATAGCTTGGAGAACTTACTCTTGTCACCAGTCATATGACTAGAGCATCCACTATCTAGAATCCATGGAGTCGACTTTCCCTGTGCTTTGAAGGCTGTCTGTACTATCAAGGAATTAGCCTTGTCTTTCTGTTCTTTCCTTTTCCAAACCTTCTTAACTGATTTAGCATACTTAATTATCTGTTTCAACATCAGTCAACTCAGCAGTCTTAGGAGCCCTCTGTTCATATGTAATAGCATTTGCTTTTTGAAATTGTACATGTCTTTGATTAGGGGCATATGCATATATACAATTTCTAACTAGATGCCCAAAATTATGACAAATAAAGCATTCTACAGGATACATCATAAGGGCATCAAAAGGGTTCCTATTTACAAAGTTTCTAGGCCTCAAGTTAAATTTACAGGTCATCATTTTATGTCCATATGTATTGCATTGGAAACAGTAACCATGGAAGTGAGAAATTGACCTGAAGTTTGTAGACTGTATCCGCATAGGAGGCCTGAAGTTTTGCTGCTGTGGCATCTTCTTTGGTGGAGCAAGTTTCCTTTTAGGCTTTTGAGTTTGTGGTATTACTTTTGGAGGAGTTATATTACTTTCACAGGTATCTGCTTAGTTTTCTGAGGGGCTTCTTTAACTTGTTTTGAAGAAGACTCTCCCTCATACACAAGACCAAATTTTAGATGAGGAGGCCTTTGAGCACTGAGAATCTCATTCAATTTGGAGGACCCTTGATAAGCATTTAGGTTCTGTGAGAACTTCTCCAGCTGTATTTTCAAACCAGTCACCTCCTCCTCTAACTTATCATTTTCTTCAATCTTCAAAACTACCTGTGCCTCAAGTTCTTCATGTATCCTCTTGCTTTCCTCCAATGCCACTTTCAATGTTACAACCATCTCCTCTGCATCAACTAGCCTTTTTGAAGTTTTCTTATGCTTTTTCCTTTCAGCAGATAGTTCCTCAAGTGCAGCCAACAACTCTCCTTCCAAGTTAATTTTAGCATCTTCATCATCACTTGATGATTTTCCCTTTTCAGACTTGTGATTTTCATCTTGTTCATCAAGCGTGACCATAAAAAGAGCCTATGTTGCATCATTCCCACTGTTTTCAGAATTATCATCCGAAGAGCTGGCCATTTTCTTCGACATTAGACTTTTAGATTTCCCTTTCTTAAAACGATAGTTTTTCTTGAAGCTTTTCTTCCTAGGTATTTCATCATCATCTTCTTCTTTGTCCTTATGAGGACACTTTGCAGCAAAGTGACCTATATCTCCACAGTTAAAACACTTGAAAGGCAGCTTCCCTTTATATTTACCCTAACCCTTGTTCAATTTTCGGACGAAGTTAGCCGTTAGTTCATCATCTGGATCATCTGAATCATCTTTATCTGACTTAACTACTTCCTTAGCCTTATTCTTTGCATTGAAAGCAGCTTCCCTATCAGAAGATTTGGGCTTCCCTATCCTCATCTCATATGCTGTCAGTGAACCCTGTAGTTCATCCATGCTGAAGACGTCTAGATCTTTGGCCTCTTCGATGGCGACAGCTTTGGCATCATATCTGGCATGAAGAGTTCTCAGAATTTTTTTAACAATAGATTCTTCTTTTAGCTCTTCACCAAGCCCTCTAATAGAGTTCACAACTTCATTGACTCTCAGTAGATATGAATCAATGGTCTCACTGTCGGTCATTTTCAAACTCTCAAATTGGGCTCAGTAAGTTTGCAGTTTTGCCTCTTTTATTTTCTTGTCTCCCTCATGAATACTCTGCAACTTATCCCATATCTCCTTTGAGGTCTTGCAGGACATGACCTTGACAAGTTCACTGTCTGATAGTCCACACATCAAAGCATTCCTTGCCTTTGAGTCATTCTCAAATAACTTCTTATCTGCAACATTTGTAGGATCATTAGAACCCTTATTGCCTTTCTTCACACTATTCCAGACATCTAGTCCCAATGAACACAGATACGCCTGCATTCTAATTTTCTAGAAGGCATAGTTTGTGCCGTCCACTACAAGAAAAACCACTACCGGCCCCCGCTAAAACTAAATTAAGCGCCGGTAATACTTATAGTGGCGGCCACGTCAGCCGCCGCTCGTCGACGGTATACAAACCGTGGGTGTTACTTTTAGCGGCGGTAAAGTGGCCGCCGCTGTATTTTTAGTGCGGAGCTTTCGACTGCCGGTAAAAGGTTCCCACATGCATAATAAATGACGAATTGATATTGTTGTTGGGGTCTCCGGCCGCTGGTAAAGGTTAGTGAAACGCCGCTGAAGCATAATTAAGAGTTATACTAGCAGTCAATTAGCCGCCGCTAAAGTGTAAATGAAACGCAAGGTAAGACTTATAGCGGCGGCCAACTCTGGCCGCCGCTATAAGTCTTTTTAATAAAAAAAACAGAAAATTTTTTTTATAAAAATTTATTTTGTATTACATTTTTAGCAACCTATTCTTACATAAACCTGTTTAAGACAATACAATCAAAGTCTACAAAAAATAATGAAGAATCCTATTATTAATAATTTAATTTATACATTCTATTCCTTACATATGCAAATGAAACAAGACCCATCAACTTCTTATTGTCTACTTGAATGACGAATGAGATTCTAATACAAGATATCATTTTGAACAACTACGCATTACATGGGACCTTCTTGCCCACTTTCATGATAGTTGTATATTTGCCGCTAACAACTACACCCAAACCAAGATCCATTTTTTGTCTATTTCTTCATTGAAGAGACTTCCAGTCCTTATTACTCGTCCTATCACAGCAGTCATCAAGACAACATCCAACACCTGCAATTAATATTTTTAGACTTGAGTTAGCTAACGAAGTTTTGATTTATGCTGAGTGCAGGAAGCATATAATTAACAAGAGTTAAAGCACTACATTATCAAATGAAAGGAGAGTTGGAACATATATCTAGATCCTGCAAAATATTGAATTGAAAAGAGAGAGAATGTCACCATCTCATTGTTGTAGCATCATCCCATCAATCTGAAATTGACTTCAAAAAGAAAAGTAAACAATTAAAAAAAGAAAAATTTTAAAAGAATGCATGTACAAGTCATTCAATGTACCTGGTAGATCCCATAATCCTATATTATTAAATGTGCTCCCATCCACTCCACATTTGTACTGAAATTGTTAGAAACTTAGAGTCGCAAAATAATATATACCTACGAAAAGCTTTCAAGCCAAAGGAAAGTAAAATAATGTAACTCAACGGAATATTATGATAAACTTGATCAGTTGTCTGAAATTTGATGCAAAATGATCGAATTGTTATTTGATCAACTCTGCATTATAGCAGTCCCAAATGAGGAATAATGATAGTGAGGATTGCCACCAATATGTAGTCTTACCCAACCGCCAATACAATTTAATAAAGAAGCCAACAACTCAATTCCAAGCAACAATCATTCATAAACTATATTATACCCACATCCATAATTATCCAAAAGAACAAGAACTTTATCAAAAGTTATTCTTTAAACTAATATAGTATTAGTAGTTACTCTATCATGAAATAAAAGTACTAATCAAAGAAATTAACTAAATCGCCCATATGCTCCTCGATCATCCATCTGCTCCCTGTAAAAAGAAAAGAAAAGTAGACAATTGAGCTACCCTATTAAGAAAAAATACACATACAATTAGTAATAATACATAATAAATAAGTAAACTTGCCCCTTTGGAAGGATTTTGTTGTTGGCTAGGTATCTGCAGCATCATCTCCGCCATTGTAGCTCGCATCCACTCTTGTTGCATTTCCATCTGTTCAAGATATGCATGCCTATCTTCTTCATGCTTCTTTTGCATTTCCTCCATTTGAGCATGCACGGTATTCAATTCAGCACGCATCTCCTCAAGGTTAGTCCTATATTGGGTTGACGTGGAGCCAAAGACTGAAGTTGGTGTTGGACCAAGCCCATATCCACGTATGCGACCATGCCGCTCTGGTCCCATAACCTTGCTATAGATGTCATCACTTATATATTTAGAAGGTCCTCCCTCTTGTGCTTCATTAATCTCTTGAAACTTTGACTACATTAAAAAGAATATAATTAGTGGAATTATTTACAAATTAAAATTGATTAAAGAAAAAGACATCTTACATACAATAATTTCTGCTGATTTTTCATCAACAGGTGTTCCATCCTTCCATGTATGGGTTCGAATGAAGAGATTCGTTCGAAAAGGATTACTCCCATCAGTCCTACTTCGAGTCTATCCTTGTAGAAAGTTAAGTCCATAGCAAAGAGATATGTCAATGTAAATTTTAAAATACTAATTAAGTAATATAACAAACTAGTATACCTCTTCGTCTCTATAACAAGAAAAACTCTTTGTCCCCCCAGTATGTTTAGTAATTTGGCAATTGCGATTGGCTTTATTTTTCTTGGATATATCCTACATGTATACAACAACAAGTGGGACCAATTAATAAACACAAGCAAAAGGGCCCATTGGGGGATTCTATGATTTTTTTATTTCATACCTGCACCTCCGGAGAGCCCCAATATCGCACAAGCCATGCCCAATCTTCGGCCGAGATGTCTGGGGGTGTATGTTGAAGTCGCTTCTCATCCGTGGGAAGCGGAGAGTAATACTTATCCTTCAAGTCTTTTTTATAATCTCTATATTTCTTCGCTAAGCTCTGTAAAACCCATTTCTTTCGCTCCTTATCAACAATTGCAAACTCCTGAAAGGTTAAAAGTAAGGGGGATGTCACGTTCTTAACTAAAACAATTGAATAAATTGAATGCCAAGATATTTACTACTAGTTACCTGAACATGCCTCCACATTTTCTCTTTAGCTTGCTGTGGGATTTCGGCCCATTTCTTCACCTGCATTGGTGCATTTCCAGGAGTCCTTACAACTATTCCGCATAACCTTACACTTACATGGCTTTCAAACCAATTTCCAAATTCTTTAATATGAGTGCGATCAACATCCCTAGCACTTATTCGCCCCCGAGAAGCGTCCTTAATCATTTGCTTATGTGTCCTACATAATAAAACTCTGTTATAATCCAAATGAGGAAAGAAGTGTCAATTTACTATTTATATATCATTTTAGCAAGTTTGGAACTAAGAATCTTACTGAACAAATGAGACGACTTCTTCACAATTGATCAACACATATAGACGAGCCTGTTACCACTCATCTGTACTTAGATTGCGCGAGGATGCCTTCCCTAAAGTACGACCATTTCTTGTGAAAACCGAAAACTTTCCTTGTGGTTCAGCATCACCACAATCGTAATTCGTCACAGGTCGATTGTACCTTGACTCAATCTCATGCAAGTACCTCGAGCAAAAGGTTGAACATTCTTCTGAAAGATACCATTCTGCTATTGAAGCCTCTGGATGACTTCTATTACGTACATATGACTTCAATGTGTGCAGGTACCTATAAGAATACAATTGCTAATGTTATTAAAATTATAAATGTAAACGATATATTGATATAATATATATATACAAACCTCTCGATTGGATACATCCACCGATACTGTACTGGTCCAGCAAACCTGGCCTCATCAGCCAAGTGAATGGGCAAATGCACCATAACATCAAAGAATACTGGTGGAAAGATCATTTCCATTTTGCATAATGTTAGAGCAATCTGGGATTGAAGTTGCTCCAGCTCCGAGACCCTTAACACTTTTGAACACAAGTGCCTGAAGAAGGTGGTTAGTTGAATCAAAACCGAACACACATCCTTGGGTATGAGTCCACGAATTGCAAGTGGAAGTAGTTGCTGCATAAGAATATGGCAATCGTGACTTTTTAACCCCGAGATCTTGCACTGTTTGACTTGAACACATCGTGCAATATTGGATGAATAATTATCTGGAACCTTCACCTCCTTCAAGCATTGACAGAACTTCCTTTTTTCATCCAAAGACATTGAGTAGCATGCAGGGGGCAATAACAAGTTACTACCTTCTTGTTTTGGGTGAAGTCATTCCCTTATGCCCATTAACTTCAAATCGAGACGAGCTTTCAAGGTATCTTTTGTTTTCTCCTCCATATTCAACAATGTCCCAACCACATTGTCACAAACATTCTTCTCAATGTGCATAACATCCAAATTGTGCCGCAATATGAGATCTTTCCAATAAGGCAATTGGAAGAAAATACTCTTCTTCTTCCAGTTCTTTGGCAATTTGGAATCATCCTTTTTTCTCTTCCTCCCATCCTTATCCTTATCTGCCTTACCAAATGTAATTTGCTGGTAGTCACATAATTGGTCGAGTACATCATCGCCAGTTAATGCATTTGGAGCACGTCTCAATTCCTTAAACCCGTCAAAGGATCTCTTATTGTGTCGGAATTTATGATCAGTGATAGAAATCGACGATGTCCCATGTAACACCACTTGCGTTCATTCTTCAATCTAACTGAGCAGGTATCCTTATTGCAAGAGGGACAAGCCTTTTCCTCTTTGGTGCTCCAACCTGACAAGTTAGCATATGCAGGAAAGTCACTAATAATCCATAACACTGCCGCATGCATCTTAAAATTCTGTTTTGAAGAGGCATCATAAGTCATTACTCCATCTATCCACAAATCCGTCAACTCTTCTATCAGCGGCTGTAGGTACACATCAATGTCGTTTCCAGGAGACTTAGGGCCAGGAATAAGCATTGACAACTGAAAAAATGTTTGCTTCATACACATCCATGGCAGCAAGTTATATGGAATTAGAACAACAGGCCATGTGCTATGAATAATACTCATGGAGTTAAACGGGTTAAAACCATCACTCGCTAACCCAAATCTAACATTACGTGGCTCCAAACCAAACAATGGGTATTCCTCATCTAAAGCTCCCCATGCCTCAGAGTCTGCTGGATGTCTTAAGACACCATCCTTTGTGCGCCCTTGGGCATGCCATCTCATATGCTTGGCTGTTTTTGAAGACATAAATAATGTTTGAAGCCTAGGCTTCAACGGAAAGTAACGCAAAATCTTAGCGGGTATTTTCTTATCCTTTGTAGATGAAGTTAAAGCCTGTTCAGTAGAGTTGTTTGTCATAACTGATTTCTACCTAGACTCACCACATATGGTACATTCATTTGTATTCTCATACTCCTTCCAATACAACATACAGTCATTTGGGCAAGCATTTATCTTTTTTTAGTGCAGGCCAAGATCCCAAAGTATCTTTTTTGATTCGTAGTGATTCTTGGGCAACATTTCACCAACAGGAAGTGCTTCTTTTAATAGCTCAAGCAACATGTCAAATGACTTGTTACTCCATCCGTTAAGACACTTCAAGTGAAATAATCTTACAATGAAAGATAGTTTTAAAATTTTAGTACATCCAGGGTATAATTCAATTTCGGCTTCCTTCAACGGTTCATAAAATTTTTTTGCTTCCATATTTGGCTCATCTGGAGTACTTTCTTCTGGTATTTCATTATCATCACCACCAATTAAGTTTGACATTCCAAATGCATCTTGTAACATTCCATGTATATCATCACCCTCATTGGACTCATCACTAATATATTCATCATCTCCATAAATGTCCTCACCATGACTCGTCCAATGGATGTATCTCTTCATTATCCCATTCCATAACAAGTCACCGTGCACTTCTTCTCTGTTCTTATAAAACTTGTTGCAACATTTGATACATGGACATGGGATCTTATCCCCATTTGTTGTATGGTCAAATCCAAAATTTAGGAATTCCTTAACCCCATTTAGATACTCAGGGCTCACTCTTGACTTCTGCATCCAACTTTTATCCATCGAAATATCCCGCTCATGACAACGTAACCTATTGGCCAAAAGCACATGGTCACACAAACCTTAGAAATTATAATCCGATTATTTCCAATAATATTAACACATTATTTATTGAACAATAACATTTAGCTATAATGTCATGTCATTTTTCATTTTAATAATACAATCTCCCATCCATGGACTATATGTAAATCATGGTTCAAAAAAGGGATGGAAATAATTACTAATGGCACGTTTTAAGGATTCCTCACTTCCTACTTTGATGTAGTTTTAACATTATGTCCATTAACAGTATACTCGCATATGAAAGTAATATAATTTATCAAATGACTTTCCAAAATATATATATAATCTAAATTATTTATTCAGATCTTTTCTGTTGTTGTATTGAATGATAAACATTCGAGGGTTGATATTCTCTTATAAAGTATTTGACAAGTTGTTATGTAAATAAATATGTGACAAATTGTGAAAACCATAGCATCTTAAACACTGATTGGAGATAAATCATATCTTATAGAGAATTCTCAAGCAAAGAGAAACAAAAACCTACCCACATTCACAAATCCTAATCATCATCAAAACAAAACAACAAAAAAATCTGAAATTGAAAGAACTTTCACGGCTTCTAGTAGTATCTACACTACCATGACCATGTGTTTGCTGGACGATCTGTCTGGATGGGGGGCTGGGCTGCTGGATGATGGGCTGCTGGACGATATGTCTGGATGGGGGGCTGGGCTGCTAGACGATGGGCTGTTGGACGATGAGGGGCTGGGCTTCTGTACGGAGGTGGGACCGTGGGACCGGCTCTTTGGTTGGTGGAATTGTAGGTGACTAGCTAGGTTCGGATGTGTGGGACTGGTAATTGTATGTTTTTTTGTGACTTGTGGTAGTTCAGTGAAGGTGATGGTGTTTGGAGATGAGAGAACAAAGGGTTCTGTGAATTGTGATGTTTGGTTCGGTTGAAGAGTACTATAATGGGGTTGCAAAGAAGGAGTTGCATGGAATGATGAAAGGTGGATGAAGGGATCCGTTGCTGGAGGCTGATATTGGCTAGAATGAGAAAAGAAGTTCACTGAGATGGGTCTTGATGAGAGATGGAGATGAAACAGAGAGAGGGATAAGAACAAGAGAGAAAGGGAGAGATGATGGTTGATGGGAACTGAGAGACTGGAGATGAAGATCGATGGATGGATGGGGAAGATGGGTCAGATGCAGAGGAGGAGATTGGGGGTGAGGTTTTGGTCTTGGTTACTGAACCGAGATGGATGCATTGAGGGTCGGGAGACAGAGAAAGTGGAGGGGCTGCTGGACAATGGGCTGCTGGGTTGCTGGACAATCTGTCTGGAGGGGCTGGGTGATAGGGCTAGCAAAGGGTTTGGTGGGAGGACTGGGCGATAGGGCTGGCTGGGCGGGCTGAGGGTTTGGGTGGGAGGGGCTGGGCGATAGGGCTGGCTGGGCGGGCTAAGGGTTTGGGTGGGAGGGGCTGGGCGATAAGGCTAGCTGGGCGGGCTGAGGGTTTGGGTGGGAGGGGCTGGGCGGATTGAGGGTTGGGTTATTAGGCATTAGGAGGGTAGTTGTGGGTGGTGAGAGAATGTGAGGGCTAGGATGGCATGGGGGAGAGAAGGAAGAAGAAGTAGACATACCTAGTGTGGTGCAGTTGTAGAAGAACCCAAGAGCCTGCCTTGCAAGGGAGAGAACTGAAAGGTCGACGTGCGTACACTAAACAGGATCGATAGTTTAATAGGGTTTTTCTTAATTATATTTAGTGGGGGCTATTATGACCCCCACTAATTATGCATTTTACCGGCACCCCAACTAATGGCCACCGCTATAAATAACTATTTACCCTCCATTGAATTAGCCGCCGCCAAGATTTTGACGGTAAAAAAGAAAAAAATTCCCGCAAAAGGATGGTACCATTGGAGTGGGGTTTATACCAGCAGCCACTTGAACGGACGCCGCTAAAAGTGAATTAAAATTGACTTGTAGCGGGGGCCAACTTTGGCCCCCACTATAAGTGATCTATAGCGGCGCCTTTGACCGGTCACCGCTAACAGTTCGTCACTAAAAATTGGCCGCCGCTGTATATGCGACGGTAAAATTAAAAAATTTCCCGCGAGATCCTGGCGCCTTTGGGATCAATATTTTTAGCGACGAACATCGCTATGACCGCCGGTAAAAGTAGCTAAAAAATTGCGTTACAGCGGGGGTCAGCTTTGGCCGCCGCTATAAGTATACTATAGCGACGAATATTAGCGGCCGCCGCTATAAGTCCAACACTAAAAATGTATTTTCTTGTAGTGGTCAAACAGTGGTGCTCTACTAACAGAATTACTTTCTCCAGATGCCATGTGAACCTATCCAAGATCACCCTGAGCGGTCAAGCTTTCTTAAGGGAACCTAGCTCTGATACCAATTGTTAGGTTCAATTGGTCGGGGGGCTGAATCAGTGACTGTCCTTTATCTAAAACCGTTCTTCATTGTAGATTCTTCAAAAGAAAGCACTTTGCAATTTTCTCAAAACCAGCACACTACTATTTCAGAAATTTCCCCTCACTACACAGCAGTTGTTGCTCTGCACTCCTTTCATACACTGCACGTCAATCCATAAAGAAAGCAACCAGCCCACTGTTGCAGAGAAACTCCAAAGAGGCAAAAAACCTGCACGTCTTTTCCTGTTGTTTTCTTTTTCTTAACATTCAGTTTTCAAAGCTCAGATCTCAGATCCTAAAAAGTTGGATCTCTAGCCAATAGGAGAAGTTGCCAACAATTTAAATAGGATAGGAAACAATCTTGTTGATTTTCTTGCCATATAAAGAACCCAGCAGGCAATTCTTCGTATGGACTGGGCTGACCTCCTATTTTGAGTCTGATGAATCTGATGGGCCATCTGTTGATTACATTCCAACATATAATGGGACCCAGAACAAAGTACCAAGAAGAAAAAGAATTAATCTCGCAGTGCAGAAAAAAAAAATTGCAAAATTTGTCTCCACTAGAAAATTCATAACTTCCTCTTCTGAACTCGAAACGACATGATTCTTGAGCCAAATGAAAGATTTATCAGAGGGCTACAACTTTCATGTTTTGAGATTTAACCCAGATTGAATGGAAAGTAGAGTAAAATCACCTTGAAGCTAACTGATCACAGAAAAACAGCAACATGAGTGAAGCAGAGTTGTCCCGCTGTCCAGGCCATAACTTTAAAACCTGAAGCCAAATCGACCTGATTCCAAAAAAAAAAAAAAATCAAGCCCCTCTCACTGATGCACAAAAGTCATGTTTACCACTTTTTAATTCAGATGTTGGATGTGGAGATATAAGCATAACAACATGCTTAACTGACAAGACCTGAACATGCAATTGCCTAGTTTCACTTTGAATGCTTGCAACCTTCATCACACTGCTTTCCAACACCATAACAACACCCTACGTTTGACAACAATTACAAACTAAAACAAATGGCCAACATCTGTTTTGCTTGCTTTAGCTGTTTCTCTTTCTCCTTTAATACAATTTGCAATTCAGCAAAAAAAAATATAGCCAACCCCAACATTGTTGGGAAAAGTCTTTGATGGTTAGGATGTGAATTGAATATTACTTAATTTGGGTAGGGCTCATGTAGTTATCAGCAAGACATTGATTTTATTTCAATTTAGGTTCCAAATTTGGCTAGGGCTTCTTTTAAAAAAAAAAAAAGAAAAAAAACTTTTAGAGTGTATGATATGTGGGATAGTTTATCTGTGTTGGGGCCCATTTATTTTCCATTAATTTGATCAGCTCAAATTTTCAATGGGGTGGGCCCCACGAAAATCTCACTCCATTCTCAAGTCCGTAACGAGACCATACAACATTATTAAATCCCCTTGCTCCTTCGAACCTTTTTGGAAACTGAAGTGGAACAAGAAAAGGAAAAGGGGGGGAGAGAGAGAAAGAGAGGAGAACTAGGTGAGATGGCCCACAGTAGCTATAGAGGCAATGGAAAGCATCATTAGCAACATCGAAGGCGTTGGGTCTTCTCTCCTACTTTTTCCTTTTCTCTCTTCCAGTAGAGCGTAGCCAAGGAAAGGAAGTGATGGGGATAAGGTTTTCTATATTTTTAAATATGAAGAATTTATAACCAGCCCCCTCTAAAAAAATTTATTTTAATGTCAAGGACCCATTTATCCAAAATTGAGATTTTGTCCAATTTTAGATGAGATTGCTTGAATTTTAATGGATATTGGGAAAAAAATTGGATGAAATTTTACAAGGGCCTTTTTGTTTCGGATTGATGGCCGAAATGAAAAATCTTGGAAATTTCATCCAAAACGAAATAAAATTGTTAACTACGCATCCAATATCGGACTCTGCTAGGAACCAAGCCCCACTTCCCCACCATATTTTCCAATAATAACTTTTCTCTCCATAAAGCCTTCCTCCCTGAACCTCCACCACCAAATCAATAAAAGACCCCAATTTTTAAGCTCCAAATTTCCCAAACCTAACTCCCAAAAGCATTGGGTTAGATAACACTACTACACTTTATAAGATGTAGTTCCCTCTCGTTACTTCACCCCCGCCACAGGAAATCCCTAATGAAATCCAATTCCTCCCTAACCTTCATTGTAACGCCCCAAAATCCGAGCACCACGAATCCTAGGACGTTATGGGAAAGTACTAAAAGAGAGTCAAGAAATCCAAAAAAATAGGCAAATATGAATCTTATATGAGCAAGTAAATGGGCAACGCCCTACAATTTCATTTCGGTTTAAACGATTACAAAGGCACTTTCCGAAGTTAAACTAAGTAAAATCATAGGCCAACACGGCCAGCTACAAATAAGAAAAAGGAAATAGCAAACTCTAAGTGATAGAGGCCTCTTGATACACCAACTACATCACTCTCCGAACCCTACAGCAACGAACAACCACCAAATAAACAAAGAAAGGAGAGAGAGACCCCTGAAAGCACCAAGGATTGGGCCAGGCTCGTTGAGCAAAGCAAATATGCATGTTTAGATGACAGTACATTATAATAACATATAGGGAATAAGGGCATACATGATCCTAGCTATACCTACATCGTTAGTACTTCAATAATAAAGATAAGATATCAGAGTGCAACGAGAAACGGTGTGGAGTGTAGTGCATGACAATAAAAGAGATAGGAATAACACAATATAACAGATGTTTGATATAGCATATCAGGTGAATAAGAGAAGTCATCATCCTCATTATCATCTCATAGTTACATTTTAAAAGACATCTATAATGTACACAGCCTAATAGCATCATCACAGTAGATTATCTATATCAAAACAAGCATATAAGTATCACCAGCAATAGAGATAACTTGGGGTAGTCCTACTATGTCCTTATCCAATGTATCTCGATCCAACAGTATCAACGTATGTAGCTTCAAGAATTATACAACAATATCCACAATATCATGATAATCATACATCTGTAAGATCATAATTGTACGTCTGCAATTGAAGTACAAGGGATGTGGGAGGTCGGAGCCAGCCTATCGTCATCATTCCATCAATCGTCGATTGACATCAACCATGGGGGTAATGGCCACCCATCGCTGTCGTACCATCAAATAGGATCATACACTTGTATCCATCTCGTCCATCGATATCCAAGTCCATATCCTTATCCACAGCCACGATCCCAGTCACTGTCATATGTGTTGCCTTTGTGTCTGTACACATCCACTGCACCTGACTCCCGCGTGTTCAGTTGTCTCAGTACCCCATAGGTACCTACTGTGCTCATAACCATCTATCATATCATCATCTCTTATTGTACCCAGTCTGAGCGCTGGCTTTCTCAGTAACCCGTAGGTACCTATTGTACTCATATCATCTTTATAAGCATATATGCATTACCGGAGTCTGCTGGCCGTGAATACCCCGTAGAGCTTTAGTTTTGCACTACAAGATGGATTTATAAACTATTAGAATAAACCAAGGATAAAATACTAAAAATTAACATATTCATCAGTTTCCGACAAAACAACGATACAGGATGTCATGACTTAGGGGGACCGATATTTTAATTTATTCATGTTACTAATGGAAAAAGACATTATCTTCCACCATTTTTTAATATTCTGGAAATTTTCAAATAATTTTGTAGATTTTTTTGGACTAAAAAAATTCACACCGCGATGACCCCGACAAACCGATAATCGCGACTGATGCCGATACTGTATCGGTTTTCTGGCCCGACCGATACCGTGACTTTGAACCATGGTGGTAAGAGGGTAAGAGCCACCAACAATTAAAATTGTTAGAGTAGCCTTGGAATATATATTTGGCCACTCAATATTGACAACTGCTTTAAATTGTTTATGCGATTTCAGTTTTTTTTTTTTACTTATCTGCCAGATCTAGTGGGCCTTGGATCACTGTGAATCGACAACTGTATCGTATCCATTGGTTCATAAATAATACAGTGTAAAATCTAATTTTCCTTTGTGTCGATGTAAAGAGCGAGATCATTATATATACTCCTAAAAATCACCAGTCTGCCAGCATTTCCAATGACCGGAACAATATCCAAGTTATTGAGTTTTAATTTCCTCGCCATTTTTATCATTTGATTTTCACCAAACTTTGTTTCAGAGAGAAATTTAAAAAAAAAATTTGTATTATACACCTTACATAGACAAATAATTTCTTCGTGGTAGCGGCAGTTTTAGCAGCCCCTATAGTTCTCCACAAAACAAAGCTTGATTTTTATGTCAATTTAAAACATATATAAAACATTTACTATCATTTTGTGTGCGACCATATTGTCACAGAAGTTACTTAAACTAGAATTAACTTATTGGAATGAACTAGATTAGTGATTTGCTTGCTATAGGTCTTCCAAGGAATTTGTTTATTTCTCTAGGGTCCAAGATAAATTTTGACGATCACACAGTCAACTGGGGGACATATTGACAGAAAAAAGATATGTCTCGTGGGTGGAATTCTCTTTAAATATTTATCATTATTTCAGCATAAATTCTGCTGGAGTTAGCCTTGAATATGACCATAATAACTGAACTCTAAATCTCCATGTTGAACTTTTTATAAATGTGCACCTTACTTTTAGAAAAAATGAGTAGTTAATAGTTACATGGGAGTATATTTACTAGACTCAATTAATAAAAATGACAGGGCATATTTACTACACGACATGATGGTGAGTATGGTGTACTTTGTGATTTATTGGAATAGAAACGTAAATGGCAGGTGGGTACATTGAAGTGTTTTACCATCAACCTAACAGGTGCAGGGAAGTGGGGGCAGTCTATTAACTAACAGATCCTTTTCACTTTATGGTTTAAAAAACCGTTGACTAACTCATAAAATGAAAAATATCAGTTGTTGCGGACTCCAGTAATGTGTGACGGTGCCACGGGCGGAACTACGGGTGTAAAAAAATAAATAAATAAATAAATTCTAATCGATAATCGAACTGACCAGCGATTAATAATCGTATTTCACAATTCGGTTACTGTTATAATTATTAAAATTAAAAAACCGTGCTTCATAGTTCAGTTACGGTTTTTAGTTTCGACTCATGGTTATTAACCGAACTATACTGTAAAATATGGTTCGGTTAACTATTTTTCCAAAACAAATGGTTAATCAAACCGTTACACTCTTAGATAGAACCAAGGGGGGCCAGGCAGGGGCCATGCGCCTCCCTCACCCTCCCCCATAAAAATCCTTTTTATGTTTTAAAAAACTTAATAAGATTTTACATATGGTCCTCCCTAGTTTTTTAAAAACCCCTTTATATTTTATAAACTACATGCATTTTTGCATGTGTGGCCCTCATCCACCCCTGGACGCTGCAACTTAATATAGTGTGGCGCCGTAATATCTTATCGAAAGCCATGAGGTACTTGCAACACATGAAATTCGAAATTGTTTTCAAGTTTCTTTAGAGAGCTGCTAAGTTCACACTAAAAATTGCTCTCTACATACTGCAAATTTATTTTTACCAAAATACCCATATAGAAAATTACATAAAAAGACATCTATCAAACTCGTTATATTCCCAACTTCTTTCTACACACCAACCTAGCCCCCCAACACCACACCCCACCCCCCCCCCCCCCCCCCCCGACAGCACTGTCGGAGGGGGAGAGGGTGAGAGTGAGAGAGGTAAGGAGAGGGAGAAGGAGAGAGACATGGAGGGGGAGAGAGGGAAAGAGAGGGAGATGGAGATGGAGAGAGGAAGGCAGCGGGCGGTGGCAGGCAAGGAGGGGGAGAGAGGGAGGGATAGGGGGAGGGAGATGGAGAGCGGGAGGTGGCGGGCGGCCGAGGCAAGCAGGGAGAGGGAGAGAGACGGGACAAGGGGGAGATAAAGAGGGAGAGGGAGATAGACAGAGAGAAGGAGATGGAGAGAGGGAGAGAGACTAGGAGAGGGACAGTGGGCGGAGGCAAACAGAAATAGGGAGAGAGATGGAATGTTGAGAGAAGTTGACAAAGAAGAGGTTAAGGTAGCTTATATCATGTGTGTAGAGAGAAGCAGTGGTCGGTGTAGAGAGCAGTTTTGTGTGTGCAGTTAGCAGCTCCCGTCCCTTTAAGGAGAGCTGCTAAATCCACACCCAAAATTTCTTTTTCCACAATGCTTCTCTCTCCACACACCACTTAAAATAAAATATTACCAAATTTTCGCTCTACACCTCGATTTTTCTTAAATTACCCTATGCTCTGTCTCTCATCTTCTCTCTACACTCCCCTTCTTCCCCCTCACTCTCGACGTCCCTCTTTCTCCCTGTCTCTCCCCCTTTCCCTATCCCTGTAGGAAAGCATTTGGATTTCTCGAATTTTCCAATAGAAGCTCATAATTCTTCCAAAGAAACAAGCCCTAGGTCAGGTAGTAATGCCTCCTAAAAGAGGCAACGTGGACTTCTTTTTTCTTCGTACATATTCTAATCTAAGTCTTATGATGTCACATCAAAGCTTAAGCAAGGAGAACCCCTAGATAAATAACTTGACTTTGGTCAACAGGCATGGAAATTGATGACTAATGTTGAATTTACAGCAGAAAAACACCTCTTTTGTTACCAAGATGGCATAATTAGGGAAAAAGAAAGATATATATATATATATATTAACACACACATACGCACACTTATGAATGTCATTACAGGCTCTCTTACAAGTTTTTTAAGTTTATATTTATATTTTAAAAAAAAATATTAATAGTATTAGGAGCAGTTTGTAACTGTACTATTATACTTAAGACCTGATTCTGGAACGGTTGGCACATGTTCCAACAACAAAAATTAAGGAATGGTTCACACTTGTGCCAAAAAAAACGTATTTAGGAACGGTTTAATATCGTTCTAAAAATATAATTTTAGAACGGGTTGAAATCGTTCCAAACAATTGTATTCAGGAACGGTTTCACATCGTTCCATAAAGATACTTTTAGCACGAGTTGAAATCGTTCCATAACATAAATTTAGGAACAGTTGCGATCAGGGCTGGCTCGACCATTGGGCAAGAAAAGCCCTTGCTTTAGGCCCCCCAAAAAATAAGGCCCCATAAAAATCATCTTTTCAAATTCGAAAAAAGCATTCACGCAATTGTCATAATTTTTTTTCTCCCAAGGCCCCATAATAGTAATTAGTATCACATTTCATTAAAGCCATGTTTTCACATTTAAACGAAGCATTAAAGCAAGTGTCATCATTCTTTTTCTCTACACGGTGTCTTTTAAAATCCCAACAAATCTCAACCCAACCTCCTTACCACCTCACCAATGAAGTTTTTCAAATGAAAGTTTCTCCACCAACCCTTTTCATCTCACGTACTCTTTGCTCTCTCACCCTCTGTCTCTCTCATGCATTGCCTCTCTATAATTACTTTTTTTTATTTCTAAAGCAATCTTCTTTAAAGATTTATTGATCTAGTTTTGTCTTCTTTTTAACAATATATGTGGATATATTCTGATAATATGTGTGAGTCTTTTTTATAATATATGTTAATCATAACCCACTTTAATCATAACCCATTTTATAATAAAAAAATTGGATCAAATTTGAAATTCATCTACATCTACAATTTTTTTGGCCAACAATGATAAATCACTAAATCAGATTCTATTGTATTATGATTTTTTTTAATTCCATACTTGTATTGTATATTTATTATAGTTAGTGATCGTTTTATTTATAAATATTATTAGTTATAATTTATAAATGATAAATGTATCTATTAGATAATACGAATCTAGATGCTCAAAACTTAAAAAAAAAAAAAAAAAAAAAAAAAAAAAGAAAGAAAGAATAGATAATAGATAATTTGAGACCTCATTTAGGATTTTATCGCTTTAGGCCTCAAATTGTCTTGAGCCGGCCATGGTTGCAATCCGTTCTATAATAATATTCTAGAACGAATATGGAGCGTTCCAAAGTATTAGGAACACCCCTTTTTAGAACGGATCACAATGGTTCCTTGATCCATTAACAACGGTTCAAAACCGTTCTTAAAAGAACGATTTTTTGGTGTAGTCTCATCATCGTCGTCGCCACAGAAAGTGCTGAAAGTCATACATGGTAGCTCTTATTTTATTTACGTTATGCTGGAAGACAACACTTACATGCACTAGCAAGCGCGTAGTTACATATATAAACTCACTAACACTGACTCACAAAAAAAGCATCTTATAAAGCCCATGCATCTTTCTTTTAAGTCTTTATTCATACATCAGAACGTCCTTCGCCCCCTCTCCTTTCTTCCTTCAGGCCCCTCCAATAAGCCGGCCTCCCTTTGAGCATTTAATACCTGTTGCACCTCTCTTTCGGATTCCTTGAAAAATATCTCCCTTTCTTCCCTGTTGAGTTTATTAAAGATGTTGTCTTGCCCAGCAAGCAAATATTTCTTGTTGTCTTCCGCGTTGATCTCGAAACAGACAATGCGTAGCTCCTGATCTTTGTCTGCAACGTTCACAAAGGGATGACCCGCCGGGACCACATACACATCGCCGGGTGAAAGCTTTGCACTAACCTTCTGGTATGAGACAGATTCCTCCTTTCCTTCCCGTCGGCCCGGCTCACTCTCCTCTCCCTGGCGGCCCTGCTCGCCCTCCTCTCTACTGCGGCGGCCGGCCAGATGAGGGCACGCCATCTCGAAATAGCCACTACCATCTAAAACCACTGCCACCTTAGTTGCCCTTGAGTTGTAATAAGGTGCCTCCATCGACCCCTGCAAAGTTTACTCTGTTTATTAGAGAACAAGCAAAGAATTGAGGATGCCAATGGGTGGGTTTAAGGAGGCCGTGAGGGAAAAAAAAAGTGAATTCAATTTGAAGGAAAAGAAAAAAGAAGCTAGAGCAAAATATTGAAGAGCTTCTTACTCCACGGATGTTTGCATAGGAAACTGCAATGTCTTGGTCTCGGAGAGCCGGATAGTCGTTGGCATCAACCTCTTGTAATCGTCCGTGTTGGTTAGAATAGGTAGGGCGCTGTTCGTACAGGTTGAAGGGTCCTCTCGACCTACCTTCATAATGCGATTGCCCGCCTCGGGATGACGAAGCATGTCGGGCTATCTCCTTGATTTTCTCCTCAGAAACACGCACAAATGGACCCTCTTGGTGCTGCCCAAACACCCTTCTCACCTTATCATATTCAGTCTGGAAAAATGGAACACAAAACAGAATTGTGGCTGAGAGAAAGAGGGATCATAGAGAGAGTCATTAATTTAAGATGGGGCACGTGCAGTTATATATATGTGCTAATTAAATAAAAGATTTTTTTTGACTTGGTACATTACATTGAATGCAGCTTCTAAGATATGGCCGCTGAAGCTCATATAGTAGGATTCCGGATTTTGACCACCGATGCCAAAGAATGCCTATTACAACCAGACAAACGTACAATTTACTAAGAAATATGGTTCTAATCAAACATGTGGTAAACTCAAATGAAGAAAGAAGTAGATGTGAGAGAAAATCTTAATGCTTTACTTGGAGTTGTCCTGGAACGGAGATTGTTTCAAACAGTTTTACAATGTATAGCTTCTCCTTGTTGTCATTATTGATTATGTAGGCTGTTGACCCCGCACGCACTCTGAGTAAATCTCCTCTGCGTAGATTGTAGGACTCCCTGTTTTCTTTGCGTAGGAGAGTGATGGTTGCACTTCCTACACCAAACAATTCCAGCATGATTGATTCAATAACGATAAGAAGAGAAGAAACTGATCTTCTTCTCTTAGATGATGATAAGCAAACTAATTAAGTATACATACCTTCAACAACGAAGACAAGGGTGTCGGCATCATAGTGGTTGGGTATAAGCGCGGTATTGGGGTTGGCCTCCAAAAGGGCAATTCGGTAGTTCTCAATCCGACGTAGCAGATGCGACCGCTCTGAGAACCTCTGGAGAATTCTAAGCTTTCCGTCTTGGGTACTCAGTGGAGTACTGAAGCTCTCTTCGGCGAAGTAGTAAGGATTATCCCTCGACTCTTTCGTTTCTTGGGTCTCGTAGGAGAGAGCTAAGCTGGACGTAGAGAGAAGGAATAGAAGGATAGGAAGCATCGCAGCAGGTTTCGCCATTGGAAAGAAGCTGCTGAACTAGTACTTGCAACTCTCTTTTTCTTACTATATGGATGGAAAACTAGCGAAATAGAGCAGTACAATTTATAGAGAGAAAATCAGGAGAGAAATGAAGGTGGGAAGAAACAAAATAAAATGTGGCGAGGCGAGTTTGCATGCGTGGGGACATGTGGGCAACGTGGGCTTCGGAGACGGATGCGTCCCGGAGTGCACCTGCGTCGTGGACAAGATGATTCTGAGAGCATTACAAGAGGATGGATATTTCTCTATCTAATTTTGTAGTTTCTCGCTGGAAATGGATACAATTTAGATACAGGTCGCATGCAGATGGCCACATGTTTTGTGAGGTTTGTAACACGTTCATCTAAAAACTAGCGCTTGGAAAAGATTAAAGAGAAACGGAGAGATGATGGAATTAGCTGGGGAACAACTGCATGTTGAAGGGCTTTTCGTTCTAGGATATCATGGGATTTGGGAAAAAGAATTATCAAGACGAGGATTTTACTTGAAAATACCCAATACTAGTCCGTCGCACGTATTAGTGTCTCAGAAATAGCGCAAGACAAACGGGGTCCGTTAGACCCCGTTTGGTTTTTTTTTGCCAGTATGAAATGAGTGACGCTAGGGCAGTTTCTTAAAACCCTCTATCCCTTTCATTTTTGCATTTTTCCTCCCCCTCTCCTTCCTCTACAGCAGTACGTCGACGCCGCTATTCCTTTTGCATCCTTGCTTCCATACTTTGGATCAACCTTGCTCCAATATCGCACATCATCTCTAAGGTATGACCCGTTGATACCGATTGCACATTTGTGTATAATTTCAAAAACAATGTCTGTTTGGGGTTTCTATCAAAGACGAAACATCCACAATGGTTTTTTTTTTTTTTTTTTTTGTTTCACATGTTTTAGGACATGATTTCCATTTCGTAATGCTTGTTTGGTGATTGATTAAAATCTGGAAATGGGATTCCATCACCAAACGTGCAATTTCTTCGTTTCTGTTCTATTATTGCCTGTCATCTTTCTTCTTCTCTTCGATGTATGGTCTTTCCACCTCTTCATTATTGCATTTTTGGTGTGAAATGTTTTTCTACTTATGTTGTTTGAAGAACTTTCATTTGGCAATGGTTTTGATTCCAATTCCTAACAAGGAATTAGGGTTTGTGTGTTGGGTTTATCTAGATAGAACAGTGAGGAACAATGTAGATTTTAATTTAACAACTTGATTTAATCTAACAACAGTGAGTGAAAGCATGTTCAATGAGAATAGATTTAATCTAACTATTCAACATTTGGTCTTGTTTTTGCCAAGACATATATGCTGGATTTAATGTTTTCTGTGTCCCGATGATTGCAATGCAGAAGAGGATGAAATTGACTTTGCCACCGTAAAGTATTATCCCTTTCAAGCTGGACACTAATCTTGCTTCTTTTGTTCTTCCTACACCTCCAATCACAATACAAAAAATCCCAAAGATGATCACACCAACTACTGTCAGAACAAGAGAGAGGCAAAACCCTTATAGCTTTGTTCCTTTCATGAGCTCTCCTGCATTCCAAATTGCTCTCACTCCATATCAATTCTCCTCTACCTCTGAAACAACAAGATTCACTTAAATAACCAAAACACATACGATTAAATGTACATGAACACAAACATAAGAGTCTAAAAACAAAATATATCAAACAAAATCATTTGATCAAATCAAAATCAATTGATCTCTTGGGCTGATTGGGCTGATGTTGCCTTACCTTAATGTTGATTGTGCAGTTCAAGGGCCTGGTTTCTTTGTTAAAGCCTCTCCCCAACTAGATATTGTCCTTGTTGAAAAGAAGGTAAAACAATTTGGGTCAGAATTAATTCTGGTGACCTTAACACAAGTCCATATAGGATATACCCATAATAGAATGCTAAAAACGACCCCCTCTTTTGTGCAAAAACCACATTTTCTTTCTCTTTTTCTTTCCATTAATTCTTTCCTCCCCTTTTCCTCAATTAGCATTGCTCAATAATAATACCAACTAGATCTCTTCCTCTCTTTAACTTAGTTTCCAAAAACCAAATATTTTTCTTTTAAATCAAAATAATCTCTTACGAGATATCATCCTTATCATATTCTAACTCATGCTAGCCATTATTAAAGGCCAAAAATGCATGTGTGAAACCCAATCAAGGATCCAATCACCACGTGGGGCCCACACAAAGTTTTGGTTTATTAAAGAGGCCCCGCTAATGACAGTTGGATTAACATGTTCTCACACTTCACATTTTATAATCTCCCTAGTAGAGGATCGGTCGAATCATAATCAATCCTGCTCGTCGATCTAAAATGTACAATCATTCCAACAAGCCTACAAGTTATGCACCATAACCATCTTGACTTCACCAAATCACGTCTTCTTTAGATCCACCTATCATTTCCAAGACCAAAACTCTCACTTCCCACCTAAACATTGTAATGAACATCATGTGGGCAACATCCTGAAAGAAACTCATAGGCTAAATCATAAAATAAAAGTATACAATCAGCGCCAAGTTATGCTCATTATATGCTGCTTCATAATTTGGAACAGCAGCTTATGAAACAGTATTAGATAAAAGCATCACAATTAGGTTTGTTTTGGGCGGAAAGAGCTAAGATTTCCAGGCTCTCTTGGGGTATAGGAATACCTAGTTTTTCCAAAAAATGGAAAAAAATTCACTTCAAATGAAGCCATATTTATTCCTTGGAGGATCAACATGGTCATGTTCTCACAGATCCAACTGATATATAAAATAATTGCCTAACCCACCTTTGTGATTTATTCCAATTGGAGGTAAGAATTCATATGGACCATATCAGTCCTCATTAGAACCTAATGCTCCTATCTTTTCTTTTAAATGCAATCTCTGGACAAGATAATGAATCACTCTCTGGTCCTGCATCTGGAGAAGAGGTTCGCCAAGTAGTTTTTTCAATTCAACAGAGCTCCTAATCTGGATGTATACTCTTCTGGCTTCTATCAAAAAAGTTGTTGAACTGCTTAAATCGGAACTCATATATGGAGTCAACTACTTGTTTACTCATAATCAGCTCCCTCAACCATGGACTAAAACAACCATAGTTCTAATTCATAAGTCCCAAGGAGCAAAGAAAATTGGGGACTACTGCTCAATCAGCCTATGTAATGTCATGTATAAGGTCATATCTTGACAACGGGATAAAGTCAACTTCTAGTTTTTGTCCAAAAATGTTGCCTCGTCTCTCTTTAAAAAAATATATATTTTGTATGCCTTATAAACACCATGTTGAAACAAATGAAGCCACTTATTTATAAGCAAATGAAGCCAAATGCCTGTTGGGGTTATGATTGAAATATCTTAAGGTTCCCTTCACTGCATGCGCTCTCTCTATCTGAAATTAAGTGTAATCCTATGTTTTATATGTGCTTGTGCCTCAATTTACCAAAACAAAACAGATGGCCCAAGGAGAGAAGCTGAAACAAGAGGATAAATTACTATATGGGAAAGACTCTCATGTGTCAAAATCCATATTAAATGGGGTGGAGCCAGGGTCATATAGATGTATTAATACGAACCCGGATAAGGACATATGGGTTCTTACTGACAGGCAAAGGGAGATTGTTGGGGATGTTGGTCTAGCACATCTTGCAGAGATTGATTATATGAGAATAGACCATGCCCTCATTAGTGGCTTGGTCGAACGATGGAGGCCTGAGACCAACACATTCCATTTGCCTACCGGTGAAGCCACGGTTACCTTATAGGATGTTGCACACATATATGGGCTCCCGATCGATGGTATACCAGTAACGGGTCAGACTTTCCCGAAATCACTTGTCCCCGAAGTGTGCAAGGAGTTGCTTGGCATTGCTCCACAACCGGGCAAAAACACTATTGGCATCACAATTAAATTCAAGAGGCTAGAAGACAACTTCAAGCCCTCTAAGAAGAGGAGCGAGGTTCAGAAGACAAAAGCATATTTATTCTTTCTGGTTTCTAGACAAATCTTTACCAATTCATCCAGTGCCAGAGGGCTAGCTTGGCATTTGGAGTTGTTTAGGGAATTCAAGCCATATGCATGGGGTCCGGCCTGCCTTGCAAGCCTGTATAGAATGCTTGGAAGGGCTACAAGATTATTAAAAGGTGAAGACGAGGATAAGGAAGGGGATGAGGGTGAAGAAAAACGTGATTCTTCGAAAATTACCCTTTTGAAGACTCTAACAGGCCCCTTACAGTTGTTGCAGGTGATGCAAAGTGCTTTGAATACACTTTCAGTTTGGATATGGTTATGATTTTCTAGTTCACAAGCTAATGTTATTTTGTAATTAACGTTCTTTTTGAATTTTCTTTGTTGGCTTGCAGATTTGGGCATATACAAGGATGTCAATCGAGAGATGTCCAAAACCATCTCCTAGTTGGAAAAAATACCACAGTATCCATTATTCAAGACATGGGAATTGAGGCTGATAGATAATCATCAAGTAACAAACATGAAGGAGATTCGGAGGCACATCAATGGTCCCAAAGAGGACGGGGTAATAATATTCACAATGATGTCTTTTAATTTTTCGAATGATATTTATGCATTCTGAGTATCGTGATTTAGTTGCTCTAATTTTGCAGTTCACGTGGCAGCCATATGCTTAGATGCCTAAGAAGCTGTTTGCGAAGATACCAAAGGTTGATAGGGGGTTGTTCGCTTCTTCAACTGTCCTTCTACATTACTGGATTGTTGAAAGGCACAACCCCGAACGTGTGGCTAAACAGTTCGGCATTAGGCAAGCCGTCCCCCCACCCTTTTATATGCCTTATAAGAGGGTTGAGCGTTTGGAAAGGTTTGAAATAGACTATCAAACATATGGAGATGAAGTTACTAGACTGTGGGAGGAGATGGAGAGTAATGTCCTACATGGACAGAAGGATGCCTCAAAGAAACACTCGCCTTCCTACATTATCTGGTATTCATCAGAAACCATATTAGAGATTGTCTGCGAGATGGGCAGTAGAGGAAGACAATCGCAGGACGAGTCCCAGTTAGAGAAACCCCAGGTAGAGGTGGAAACTAAGGATTCCTCAAAGCCGTCGGGAAGCGCCCACTGCGAGGAGACATCCAAAACCGATAAATTTGTGAGCGACGTTAGTGTATTTACACTCTCTTTCCTTTCTACTGTATCACCTCTGACCCATCCTTAATGCATGAACATATTTTTATTTAGGTACATGGTTTGTTGGACCACTTGGAACGGTCTTCAGACCGGGCGGTCCAAAAGAAGGTCAAGATCGAAGACTTCACGGCACGCTTGCGTGGAAAAATTAAAATATTTAAAGATGCATTTAGTTCGGCATTTAAGAATTAGGAGGAGGGGAGTCATCTTCCACCTCTCAATCGGAGGATGAGACCAAGGTAATAATTTCCACACAAAAGTTCATCAAAAGATCAACCATCTGTATCATGATGACATGACATTTGTATCGAATCCTTTCGATATAGGTATCAGATTCTGGAGCATGGAAGAGAGCTGTTCCAAAGGCCAGGCAAAGGAAAAGGATATCACCCATGGCCAAGAAGCTGGACTATTCAGATGAGGTGGTTCATGTGAAGGACATTACAACATCACCTGCTTTAACATCTGGATTCCCTTCTCCATCGGTTCCAGCCATAGATAATATCTTCACTACACCGGCTGATGCACCTTCTGAAATGTCGATTGTTGTACACACTCCAAAATTGGATATCAACACATTAGTATGGAGGATAAAGCGGTTGCATCGTGAAAGAAAGATTCCTCGTTATTTTGAGGACTACGACCATTCTTTGAGCAGGTCAGAGTATGTGCTAACTGAAGAACAGTTGACCTTACTAGAGGGATTCCTCGGATTTTACTCGAAAAAGTATCGCCCCATCTTTCTGGATTAATTTGTATTTTAGACTGTGAAGTTACTTCTCTGATGTATGGTGCCGTTAATCATTTCAAGACATTTGTGAAATCTTTTATAGGCTAACGTCAACTTCTGTTGCTGTTTTCGCAGATCCGATGAGCTTAATATATATTGCATGCTTGTGTCCGGAAAAGTTTTAAAGAAGGTCTTAAATGAGGGTACATGGTTAGACACCAACATTTTGTACTGGTGGTTTGAATCGATAAAGGGTCGATATCCACATGTGCTTTTCTACGACCCTAGTGTCTGCATAAGTTAATTAATTCCATGCATTTCCATTGATTTGATAACAAAATTTATCTTATATAGGTTGGTATAAATGGATCTGTCATTTTTTCCTATACCAGAGCTGGTGGCAAAACAATAATATAAAGGCATTGCAAGAGAATATATTTGGTAAGGATGGTGTCAAAGTCTGGGAGGCTAAGGAGAAGAGCATGTTGATCTTTGTACTATGGCATGATGCACACTTCACATTGTTGGTTGGGTACACAGAAGAAAGAAAGTGGGAGTTTTACAATAGCATGGTTACTGACAGGACTTCACTCTGGAAAAATTTCGTGAGTTGTCCAACTTGTTCATGATGTTTACATGCTTGTATTGATACAACTTCGTAAAAATTCAGCGACCACTGACATGTTTGAATTTCTTGTTGCTCAGATTGATTTCTTGGGCAGTCAGTTCTCCAACTATAGATGGTATGACACCAACATGTGGTCATTGCTCGTGAAGACGAAAATACCTTACCAGGAAAACGGGAACGATTGTGGTGTCTTTGCATTGGCATTCGCTGAACACTGTGCTATACGTAGAGACATCAAGTTTAAACAATCAGACATAATGTATTTCCGTAGCAAGATTGTGGTTGACATATATGGATACAGTTGGGAGCTGAATAGTGACCGTTTGGATATTGATCCATTGACTCAATGACTTTGAATATCCTGAAACATTGTTCGTGATATTTTTGGGTGTATAGAAATTAGTTCGGAGTCGTTGAATATTGTACATACATTCTTTTTGGATTTATGGTTGTTATGATGTATTTTTTGGTTACGACATATATGGTTATGATATATTTTTTGGGATGTATGACAGCAGGAATGAAGTAGATTAATGTATGTGCAATGCACACTTGAGAATTCTTGCCTTTTGAAAAAAAAAAATACAGTATTGAACGACGCTAGCGTCGTTCAACTGATTCAAAATTCAGACCCAGAAAGACGCTAGCGTCGCCTGATTTTGTAATATCCCAACAACTTCCATCTAACTAACATCATGATTCCTAGGACAGTGTTTTGATATGGTTGCACATCAAGAGAACATCAAGTACAATCTTCCATTCAATGGATCAAACACCGAATGAATTCATACTATCAAAAAACAACATTTGTATTCTTTTACTTCTTGCTTACATTGGAAACGGTCAAACCGGACCAAAAACAAATACCGATATGTGACCTTACTACTATGTGACAATACAGCTTTGTCCAAAAAGGGTTTGACCATACAACTTTGTGACTATACAACTCTGTACATGGAACATGATATATTAAAAAAAAAAGCAAAAAATAACCTCATCGAAAAGACCTGTACGTTCAAAACAATACAGAGAACATCAACAGTATGTACTTCTTTTGTTAACACATCACAGTATTTATGTATTATGCGGAGGAGGCGGATTCCTACATGAGGCCCGATTGTGACCTCGCTCATGACAGTGAGAGCAAGTGACAACCCTACGCTCTCGATAACGGTCTTCTGTACGGATTCTGTTTTTCTTCGGTCTTCAGGACTGTTTTGAGGATAGGGGGCAAGACCCTTTCATCTGATATGTGCTCCCACTGTTTGCTATCACGGGTAGCATGAAGGTCCTCTTTGTACGAAGACTAGTACTTACTTGCAAGATACCAATCCTCACAAAAATCATATGGATTTTTGTTCCTCAACCTCATACCCGCGATGGCATGTGAGCACGGGATTCCCTTAATTTGCCATTTGCGGCAAGTACAAGTCCGACGATCGAGGTGAACAACATCGACAAAGCTAGCGGATTGAACTTGAAACTCTTCTAACCTGGCAACACGCACATGCAACCTACATGCTTCCTCCGTTTCATGGCTCAACAGTTTCTCAACATTTGGTGTCAAATGAGTGTTGACATCCAAAGATTCGGAATGTCGTTTCTGGAAGAACTTCATGAGTTTGACCCTAATCTCTTCGACCTGTTTCACAATTGGAAGAACTCTGGTATCCTTTAACATGCTGTTGGTGCATTCAGCAGCGTTGCTTATCAGCATGTCATACCTTCGGCCCTCAACATATGCATTTGCCCAATGTTCCCTGCCAAATGCATGTATATAATTGTATGCCTCAACATTAACAGCCTTAATATCTTCCATGAATGCATCGTACTCACAGGCCCTGTAAGCCTTTGCAGCGCACCAAAACTTCATGACAATCGCTGAATCACCAAATCTTGACTTGATGTTCTCCGCGAGATGGCGACAGCAGTAGCAGTGGGTCGCAGATGGCATGACGTTCCCAAGAACAGGGACAAGTCCCTTTTGTCGATCTGACACAATGGTAAGATTCGTTAGTTCCCCAAGAGCCATACTCACATTTACGATGAACCACTCCCAGCTGTCACGTCATTCGGCTTCAGCAAATGCAAAAGCCATTGGAAAGAGCTTGTGATTTCCATCTAGTGTTACGGCTACCAACAACACACCTGGGTACTTACCACGTAGATGTGATCCATCGACTGCAATCATTGGCCTGAGAGACGATGTGAAAGCACAGATAGATGGAGCAAAAGCCCAGAAAAATCTCTTAAATCTGTCGTTGTCGGACGTCTCGATGTTGGTCGCACTTCCTGGGTTCATCATCTTCAACTTAGCACAATAGAGTGGAAGGAGTTTGAATGAATCTTCGTATGAACCTCGAACTATACAAAGTGCCATTTCTCTAGCTATATGTGCCTTCCTGTACGATATAGTAACCCCAAACTCCATCTGATAATCATTCATTATCTCTTTTGGTCTCAAATTATTATTAAGACGAACTTTGTCCAAAATGTACTCCACAATTAACTCTGATGACGCCTGCCTATGTGCTATACCCATCATTGGTTTTGAACATTTATGAATAGGGTTGTAGGTTCGAACCTTAAACCGTGGTCCACTCTCAATTATAGACGCGTGGATGCGCCATGGACAATCCTAGTCCTTGCATTTTGCTGTGATTTTGAACTGACTAGTCTTTAGATGCTTGAGCGTGAAGTTGTTCTATATTGCAAACTTGGCTATAGTCCTCCTGAAATTTTCGCGATCCGGAAATTCGCGCCTTAGCCACATCTCCCGAGAAGTATTATCGTACAATTTTGTAGGAAACTCCTCTGGAACCATGTTATCTTCGAAATTAACTTCACGCCTGTGGGTTGATGGCTCCCCAGCATTTGATTTTGTATTCACTGTCGCTCTATTGAATGCACCGCCTTCAGTACTACTTCCAGGGTGAGACTCCTTAGGAACCACGGTATCTTCAAAAATAACTTCACGCATATAATTTGATGGTTTCGCAACATTTGATTTCGAACACACAGTCGCTCTTTTGAGGGCACCGCTAAGAGTTCTACTTATGGGATGATTGTCTTCTACGTTGATGGCTTCTACATCAGCATCACTCTCTACTGTATCAAGATACTTGCGAAAGACTATGTCACTATCTTGTGCCAATTCATCGGTCGCAATGTTCGGGTTGGAGGAGAAGTGCATGTCGTCGTCTTCACTGAGGTTTACAGTATCACATCTTCTGTCTGTCTCTAATGGAGCCTTCCGCACTGCATCATAACTGCCAGCTATACCCTCCCATTTACCATCTCGCAGCATATGCATATTCAACCCATGCGACCTTCAGAAAAGTACATGATGTTGAATTAATAATGTATAACACGTACATGAATGTGTTGCTTAAGAAAATAATGTCGTATGGCATACCTTCGTTGTTCTCCAATACCAACATTGCTACCGGAACGAACTGGTGTTCTGTTGATATATAAACAAATCACATTTGTTTCAACTCTTGAGAGTCTCAGCATGCACTTAATATCATCATCATCTTCAATGCCAACCAATGAAAACACTTTACCATTGTGATGTAGATAAAGTATGCTTATGTCTTCGCATTTAACCTCCCAATGTGATGCTTCAATAGCAACTTTAACTAACGATTCAAATGTTATATCCTTTGGAATAGACCTCATCTTTTGCTTTCCACCTTTATATGCTAGACGAATCATGTCAAACTAAATATCCCCTTCATAGTGGAATATGACTATTAATTCATCTCCCGACATCCTAATCATTGAAAGAATATATACCCATTAGAGAGAAATGCAGAAGCAGACTATACACAACATTTCAATAATGTAGAGGAAATTACACATGTATGTTATGTCTTATACAATAATGGTAGTTTCATTAATTGGTATAAAACAATAAGGGTACTTTCATTGCTCCTCAAAAAAATTTCATTTATTTTGATTCCAGTAAAACCATTCCAATTTCCACGTACATAAACATATTGTAGGATGAGACGGATGCCAACAAGTTCAAAATGGAGTAAATAAATGGGTTGACGGATTACGGGCATGGAAGGTCTGTAGAGCGAAAACGTGCAAGCGAGTATAAAACAGAAGTGGACACTTGTAGATGAGAAAAAGGGGGTTTCGACAACGGGGAAATAGGAAATGGATGACGAACAACGTGAAACTAATATTAATACTCTGAAAAACGTTAAAAATTATACAAAAAAGTGCACCAACCTCTTAAATGGAAGTCAACAACCAATGAGATGAGCAATAAAAATGAGGTTTTCAGCATTCTGTGCATGGAAGGTCTGCTGAGCGAAAACGTGCAAGCAAGAATCAAGAAGCGGAAACTTATAGATGAGAAAAAGGGAGTTTTGATAGCGAGGAAATAGGAAATGGATGACGAACAGCACGAAAACATTACTAATACTCTGATAAGCTTAAGAAAGTGTACAAAAAAGTGCACCAACCTCTTAAATGGAAGCCAACAACCAAAGAGATGAGCAATGGAAAGGAGATTCTCAGCATTCACAAAAAAGTGCACCAACCTCTTAAATGGAAGCCAACAACCAAAGAGATGAGCAATAGAAAGGAGATTCTCATCATTCTGTGCATGGAAGGTCTGTTGAGCGAAAACATACAAGCAAGTGAAAAGAAAAAGCGAACACTTATAGATGAGAAAAAGTGGGTTTCAACAGGGGAGATAAAACGAATTACGACGATAACGTCACTTAATTTCGTCACTCGGAGAAAAAATTAAAAAAAAGGAAAACTAGCGTGATGAATATTGCCGTAGTGAAAGTATTACGGGGCACTAATACATGTGATAGACAAGTACTGGGTATTTTCCAGTAAAATCCTCTATCAAGATTTACTTTACCAGAATCTTGCGGCTTTACTGTTGTTGGGGGAATATCTGATCAAGAAGGATGTGTAATTTGAAAATAAATGAGCAACTAAATAAATAACATAATAAGGATAAAGTGAAGAAAATAAAAAGTGTAAAATAAAAATCGGTAAGGCACAAGGAATAATCTAATGCTTTCTTACAGAAAATATTTTCCCCACAAATACGTGGATGCAATGGAAAATCTGTCCTCAGGATACAATGCCCTACGTACACCCGTTTAGTAATTTTACATATCAAGTAAAGTCAATTCAAGTAAAGTTAAGCATCAAATCAATAGCACTTTAATTCAAAATTTTCTCAATCTTTTTCAAAAAAAAAAAAAAGTAAAAAAGAAACTACCTTTATTCACTAAAAGACAAAAAGAAACTCCATTTCCCCGTACAAATTAAAAGTCATGAATATACCATCCCAACCAGCTAAAAACAAAATACCATCATAACCCACTTATGCAATACTCCCCCGTAGAAAACCATTTTCACATAAAAAAAAACCGGGAAATGGTGGTTAACCGCCATAGAGTTCAATCACCTCGCGGTCACATTTTCAGAATGCTCAAAACTTTAAATTTCAACATTTTTTATGACCTTACAATCACTTCATGGCTAACCGTGCATTAGCCTAAGGTTAGTTGTGAGCTAGCCATAGAGCAAAATATGACCATTGTAAACTCGTCGTTTTCTGACCATTGGAGGTACGGCTAGCCATAGAAAAGCCCCGGCTAGCCGTTAGAACTGATTTTTTCTATATAGGACTATTTCTTTGGATTTGAACCAACCATTTTGAGGGGACTGTTAAGATGGATGTGGTAAAATTAGGAAAGATAAAATAAGAAATGAACTAGGGGTACACCAATAGATGATAAAATAAGATGAACCCATTTGAGATGATTTGGACATGTCCAACACGGGCCAATAATAGAGCTGGTGAGGAAAAGTTTTGCTATGCTGATTGATGACCCACCAAGAAGGAGTATACCAAAGAGGGCGTGGATGGTAGTAAACAACAACTGATATCAAGAAGTGCAACCTATCCGAGGATTTGGCTCAAGAAAAATTAGAATGGAGAAACATAATTCATATAGCCAACCCCAACACTGTTGGGAAAAGTCTTTGATGGTTAGGATGTGAATTGAATATTACTTAATTTGGGTAGGGAGCTCATGTAGTTTTCAGTGGGACATTGATTTTATTTCAATTTAGGTTCCAAATTTGGAAAGGGCTTCTTAAAAAAAAAACAAAGAAAGAAAATTCTAGAGTGCATGGTATGTGGGACAGTTTATCTTTGTTGGGGCCCATTTATTTTTTATTAATTTAATCGACTCAAATTTTCAATGTGGTGGGCCCACCAAAGTCTTGCTCCTTTCTCAAGTCCGTAACGAGACCATACAGCATTATTAAAAGCCCCATGCTCCTTCGAACCTTTTTGGAAACTGAAGCAAAACAAGAAAAGGAAAAAGGGGAGAGAGTGAGAGAGAGAGAGAGAGAGAGAGAGAGAGGGAGGAGAACAAGGTGAGATGGCCCACAGTAGCGATAGAGGCATTGGAAAGAATCATTAGCAACATCAAAGATGTTGGGTCCTCTCTCCTACTTTTTTCTTTTTTTCTCCTCTAGTAGAGCGTCGCCAAGGATAGGAAGCGATGGGGATAAGGTTTTCTTTATTTTTAAGTTTGGAAATTTTATAACCAGCCCCCTCAAAAAAAAAAAAAAATTTAAGTCAAGGGCCCATTTTATCCAAAATTGAATTTTGTCCAATTTTGGACGAGATTTTCCTGAAATTGATCGAAAAGCCTAATTTTAATGGACATTGGATGAAAAATTAGATGAAATTTTACAAGGGGATTTTGTTTCGGATTGATGGTGGAAACGAAAATCTTAGAAATTTCATCCAAAATGAAACAAAACTGTCAACTACGCATCCAATATCGAACTCTGCTAGGACCCCAGCCCCACTTCCACGTCATATTTTCCAATAATAACTTTTCTCTCTATAAAGCCTATTCCATCCCTAACCTCCACCACCAAATCGATAAAAAGCCCCAATTTTTAAGCTCCAAATTTCCCAAACCTAACTCCCAAAAGCGTTGGGTTAGATAACACTACTACACTTTATAAGATGTAGTTCCCTCTCAGTACTTTAGCCCCGCCACAAGAAATACCTAATGCAATCCAATTCCTCCCTAACCTTCATTGTAACGACCCAAAATCCGGGCGCCGTGAATCCCGGGCCATTACGGGAAAGTACTAAAAGAGAGTCGAAAAACCCAATAAAATAGGCAAATGTGAATCTCATATAAGCAAGTAAATGGGCGGCGCCTACAATTTCATTTCAGTTTAAACGATTACAAAGGCACTTTCCGAAGTTAAACTAAGTAAAATCTCAGGCCAACACGGCCAGCTACAAATAAGAGAAAGGAATAGCAAACTCTAAGTGATAGAGGACTTTTGATACACCAACTGCATCACTCTCCGAACCCTGCGGCAACGAACAACCACCAAATAATCAACCAAACAAAGGAAGGAGATAGAGACCCCTGAAAGCACCAAGGATTGGGTTAGCCTCGTTGAGCAAGGCAAATAGGCATCTTTAGATGACAATACATTATAAGAACATATAGGGAATAAGGGCATACATGATCCCAGCTGTACCTGCATGGTTAGTACTTTAATAATAAAGATAAGATATCAAAGTGTAATGAGAAACGGTGAGAGTGTAGTGTATGACAATAAAAGAGATAGGAATAACACAATATAACAGATGTTTGATATAGCATATCAGGTGAATAAGAGAAGTCATCATCCCCAATATCGTCTCATAATTACAGTTTAAAAGACATCTACAATGTACATAGCCTAATAGTATCATCATTAGTAGATTAATTATCTATATCATAACAAGCATATAAGTATCACCAACAATAGAGATAACATGGGGTAGTCCTATGATGTCCTTATCCAACGTATCTCGATCCAACAGTATCCACGCATGCAGCTATAAGCATTATACAACAATATCCACAATGTCATGATAATCATACATCTGTAAGATCATAATTGTACGTCCTCAATTGAAGTACAAGGGATGTCGGAGGTCGGAGCAAGCTTATCGTCGCCGTTCCATCAACCGTCGATTGACATCAACCATGGGGGTAATGGCCACCCATCGCTGTTGTACCATCAAATAGGATCGTACACTTACATCCATCTCGTCCATCGATATCCAAGTCCATATTCATATCCACGGCCATGATCCCAGTCATGGTTTTATGTGTTGTCTTTATGTCTATATACATCCACTACACCCGACTCCCACATGTCCGGCTGTCTCAGTACCCCGTAGGTATCTAGTGTGCTCATAACCATTTATCATATCATCATCCCTTATTGTACCCAGTCCAAGCGATGGCTTTCTCAGTACCACATAGGTACCTATTGTACTCATCATCTCAATAAGCATACATGCATTACCGGAGTCTGCTGGTTGCGAATGCACCAATGCTACCGGAATCTGCCGGCCGTCTAATCACATATCAACAATCATATCACCAGATGGGGGTATCCCGAACCGAATCGCCTTATTGTCTCCATGTGGGACGATATTAGTCAAGTGTATGATCCGTGGAGTTCGAGTACCGCTATTCCTCATTTGGAAACTCAACAATTAATGACGCGTACTCTTATATACTCCACTTCTCTATAGCATAATTAATAATATTCTATTATTCAGTCCGTCCATTAATATCTACCATTGTGTTCCCAATATTCTATGTCAGGACTGCATGTGCAATGCCCTGACTTTCACCCGAATCCTGACAACGATTGTGAATCAGAGTCTAAGTGCAATGATTTGATTTCTATTATTATCGGAGGTCTCCCATTCATAACTAAGACCTACCAGCCTGTTAGACCCCGACCCAGCCTAAACCGATTAGTGTATACTTAGTGTGTGCTTAGTCCTAAGCGGGTTTAGTTACCGTTAGGTTAGAATGTAATTGGTTTTAGTCCTGAATATAGTTTTGGGAATTTTGAGAGCATTTAGTGTTAGTTAGACACACTCAAGGAGGCCTGAATGTACGTGCAAGCTTGAGAGGATCGCGTTGGTTTTCCGTTTTAATTGTGGTTTTGAATTCATTTGAATGATTTTATTATTTTCTACAACTTTTGTTTTCAACTCGTCTGTGTTTGAAGTCCAAAAATCCAAGTTTTGACCCAAAAGGGGTAAAATTGTCTTTTCTCACCTAAATCTGGACACAAATTTCGTAATCTCAAAACCATGTCAAAATTATACTTTTTGGAAACTAGTTTTTTCGATGATCATTTTATCCTTCTTCGTAGATTTCATCCGAGGCCTGCAAGAACATGTTTTAGCCATCTCAAGTTTTAGACCTTTGGGGCCCACACCAAACTCACTTAAGTCTTTCTTCTTCTTCTTCTCTCATTCATTCTCAAATTCCTACAATTTCTCAAACTTTTCATCCCCATTTTTCTTCCTTTTGCATACTCAAGCTACAGGTCTCCAAATGGAATTCCAGGACTATCATCTTCCTCCTCTCCTTCTAAGCTTTCCATTGATGCAATTTTCTTGAAGTTTCCATCTGAAACACTTCTCCATTTCCACCTTTGCTTCTTGTTGGAACCCCTCTAGGTAAGAGCTTCAACCCATCTCTTCAATGGAGTCTTTTTAACTCCTAAGGAACTTGTTTGTCTAGCATGCAATACCCATTTTGAAATGGGTATCTTGTTTTCAAATTTAGGTGAGTTTTGAATGGTTTTCTTGGGGTTTTTGTAGCTCTTGGGCTCACCTATTGGATATGCTTCTTGTGGAGAGTTGTGTGTGGCATTTTGGGCAAAGGCAAGTGATCTTTATAGGAATGTGATTACATGTTTGATTTGAATCTTATCTCTTCTTTTAAATGTTCTTCTAGTTATATTATTAAGCTTTTAATCAAGTTGTTTTAGACTCATTCATCATGGGTTCCATTTATCTTCTTATCTTCATATAAGTATGTTAATTACTCTCCAAGCTTCTAAATTTCTGTTTTGAATTGTAAACATGTACCTTGTCTAGAAATCTTGATTTGACTTTTTATGAAGAATGGAGAATTGGATGTTTTAGATATTGATATGAATGATGTTGGAAATGCTTGAATTAATCCCTTGGAGAGCATGAAGGCTCAGGGAAGTGCAAGTAGTTCAAAAATAAGAAGAAGGGAAGAAGAATCATAGAAATCTGACTTGAACTGCATTACCTGTGCAACAGCGATCAGCCGTCGGTCAGCTAGCAGCTAGCCGAACTGCACCACCTCAGTTAACCGCAAGCCAACCGATCTTTGGCAACTTCATTTCCAAAAGCCTGCATCTCGTCTGTGTTGTCGGTCAGCTAGCGGCTCGCCGAACTGCACCACCTCGGCTAACCGCGAGCCAACCGAGGTCCATCGGTTCCTTTTCCAGAATACTGTAACTTTTGATCTGCATTCCAGCGGTCAGCATGTCGGTCAGCTGGCGGCTAGCCGATACACCCTATTTCGGCTAGCCGACGGGTGACCGCGAGCCGACCGAAATTGGCAAAATGCTCTATTTTGAAGAATTTTTGTAAGAGTGAAAACCAAAATATGTTAAGGGATCTTTAGCCTGATATTGTGCACTTGAAAACCTGAAAGGTCTTTTAACTTCGGGGGCACCGATTTTTTTTTATTTTTTATTTCCAACATTTGGGTTTCAATTACACAAGGGTCAACCAAAGGTCCTTACATGTGCTTGATAGATCTTGTTTTCGTATTCTAGTATTGATACAGTGAATATCATCGTGTACTATTTTTGAATTTCAAGTATAAGCTTGTTTGAAGATTTGTTTCAAGTATAAAAAAAAGGGGATCACTTCTTAAGTTCGTGTGCATATAATTTATGCCCTTTGCTAGCCGTGCCTTGTCTTGTTTTGATAAGTGATTTCCCCCTTATTTCAATTTGTTTCAAACGTGTATCGTGTGTTTTTGTGCATTCATGAATCTAAGTGAATACCACTGAGCTTGGACTGCCCCTTCAGTCTGATCCACTGTCCAGGGGACCTTAAACATGTGGACTATCTGTAAATTGGTCATATATTTTATTACACATCGTGCGTGTCCGATTCCGCGGCCGGAAATCCCCGTCTACCTCAGAGTGACGTGGGAATCGTTTCTTGCTTATCGTGCTTGTCGTGCATGCTTACTCTTTTCATTTTATATGATAGAGAAAGGATAGACTCTTTGTGGTTTTACTACTTATGGTATATTATAAGTATCATGCTAGCATTGCTTTATATAATTGAAATTTACATCAGTCAAGTAATTGTTTTAAATTCAATAAATTGTTTTAGTATATATCTTTAAAACTTCATTTGTTCCATGCTCATGCGTAAATTGATTACCTGCCAAACCGTTGTTTTTGATACTTGTTTATTTTGGTACACAGGTGCAGGTAACATTGCCTTTGAGGAGGAGTGTCAGGAGGAGGCTGTTGAGCCACCCCCAGCTAGAGAGTAGCAACCCGACGACGTCAGCTAGACATCGGGCTGGCTTGTGAGTTCTGTTTCACGTGTTTTGGGTCCCCTTATTTTATTTTAGGATTTGTATTGGCCTTTGTTGGCCTCTTATTTAGGATGTATTAAACTTAACTTACTTTTGGTTAACTTTATAACTTGAATTTTGATGGAAAAGCCATGTTATATTTCCTTTTCTGATATCTTGGTCTTGGTGCTATTTTACTTATACACTCGAATTATTTTATTCATTTCTCATCGTGATATGATTTGCTATACGCTTTTTGCAAACTTGATCGTGTGAGTTAGTCCCCATGTCTCGGGAATCCTCACCACAGGAACCTATGGGAAATCTCCATTATCAATCATCCAATTTATTCTAAGTCGCGGTCCCGGTCACGGGTCACGACACAGCTAACATTGGTGTCCATCCATAGCAATATAAGCACCGTATGCCTCAATCTACCGTAATCGTTGCCCCTCTCTTAAGTCCAAGGTCCCACTTCACCTAAGATAGTAGTCAACGAAGTCCTAGATGCTTATTTATTATCCTTGGTGCTTCTGCAGGTGTATAGCACCAGAGGACAACCATTGCTATTGAATTGGGTTCCATTTTATCACTCAATACCCTACTTAGGTGGCTACATGGGTTAAGGTTAAGCCCAGGGCCCACATATGATCGAATCATAAAAGAAATAGGATTCAGAAAGTTGTTGTCTATAGTGTACCCAGTCGACATCCTACATAGCCTGTTGACTAGGTACATTGCAGGCCAGCTAACAAGAACCTGGCAGACAATCCTCTATTCTGAATTTATAGTGTGGCCGGTCGACATCATCGATAGCATGGTCGACCGGCTACACAGAGGGACCGGAGGACCTGCTTGCCAGTAGCCTTTAGTTACACAATGTACCAGGTCGGCATCATGTATAGATCAGTTGACCGGCTACACTGAACCTGTGCTGATTGGCTCGACAGACCTGCTCCCAGTTATTTGAAGTCCATAGTGTCCCCGGTCAACATCCGAGATAGCTTGGTCGACCGAGTACAAGGATTCCACATTATCCAATTTCTATATCTTACATTCTTCCATCAAATCTCCATCAATTGCCATCAATCTCATCCCAGATCTACACAATTACATCAAACCCCCCTCATACATCATAATTCCATCACAAATGGGCCATTAATCTTCCAAATGAGGGATTCTCATACATCAATGACCAAAAACACATAAAAAGGCTTAGAAAGAAATAGATCTACACATCATAGCATCCATTCAACCATCCAATTACAAAAAACAAACCAAATAACCATTCAACATATTAATTATCAATCTAAGCATGTTAATCAAATAAATTAAGGAATCTAAGCATGTCAAATTGCCTAATTAGGAAGAAACTCCACAATTAGCTTAAGCTCCACTCCAACCTTCTAAAATTCTCTCTAATGCCTGGATCTACAGTCCCTACACCTATTCCCAAAGAGAGAAAAGCATTAGAAAGAGGAATTCTAAGAGGAGAAGATAATTCTACAAGGAATTGGGAAGAGGGGATGGAAATTACCATTAATTGGGGAGGGGAGAGAGATCTAAGATGTGAGATGAGCTCTCTAGCTTGGAGATGGCTGGGTTTGATGAAGTCCTTGCCTGCTTTGAAGATGGGAGACCAAGATCTAGGAATTTTGGGAGGGAAAGTGCAATGGAAGAGAAGGAAGAGGAGGGAAATGAGATGGAAATGGAAATGGAAATGGAAATGGGAAGGGAGTAAAGGAGTGGAAACGTTGGATGGGAGTGATTCACATATATGTCGAGTTTGGTTTGGGTTATTTGTCTAAAATGCCCTCTCTTGGTAATGGAAGTAATGGATAAGGGTGGGGTTATTTAGGGTAGGATAGATGAAACTACTGAGGAGCCCTTTGTTGGCTACTGAAATAAAAGATTAGGATGAGGGTAGTTAGGTATCTAAGTTCATTGAAGGAGCTTACGGGTATTTAAGATATCATAGATGTAATGACTAAAGAGTCCTTCTTTGGTTAGTTGATAATGAGGGAGCCTAAGGTCATTTTTGGGGTATTTGGATTCCTAATTTGGAGGGAAATAGTTTGGGTGGAAAGACTAGAGTACCTTCCTATAATTAACTAGGCTAATGGATAAGGCTATAGATAATTGGGTCATTCTAGGTTTGTTGCACTAACTCTCTAAGGTAAACCCTCCTATAATGAAGATTTACAACTAAGGGCTTCTAACTAACTAATTAATTCTAAGGTGTTCAATTAAACCCCTAATAATTCTACAAATCTCAAAGTCTTAATCCTATAAACTAGGCTCAATTAGTGGGAAATTACTCAACTATCCATGCTAATTACCTATCAATTAGGGTGACCAAGGGTTGACTTGGTCAAACTAGATCCCACTAGGTAATTCTAGGGACGAGGCCTTACAGTCATTAGCATCAATAGAAAAGTCATAGTACACCGGAAGATTGGATAGAGAAACCTTAATCCTTCCTTCCAAAGGAGGGTAATTCCTTTTCCACACAAATACATTCCATTCAAAATTTAGCTTAATAGGATCCCACACGGCGTTCAATCTATATAGCATGAGAGCAAACGAGTATCTTTTAGCTTATTGTAAAAATCAAATCATGGAAACAGAGGTGGATCATTTAAGGGTTTCCGCTGCACCTTCGTCCAATCAGAGAACCAAGCCATAACATTTCAAAGCCATCCTCAACCACCGTGATGAGATAGAATTCACTTCCACATTATACATGGTGGTTGATCAGCACAGCTCACCTTATTTGTACTTGGTACAACAGAGGAGAAATGACAGTAGTGCATGGGACATGTCTCCCCAACCCCACAAAGAACGCATGGGCTCAAGCTTGCTTTAGAAATACCAATCTAGATTGCTCCAGCCAGTGGTCCAGCTACCTGATCCAGTAAGAAACAAGGGTGGAAACAAACAATGAAGGTTGGAGGGTTACCATCCACAGCAGAGTAAATATGATGGCTAGCATCATGATTCAGTGGTCTTTTAACGATCTTCCAAACACTATACACCCCATTACAACAGCGGGCCTGATTCCCTTTCCCACCTATCATCTTTAAGACAGAAAGGGGGATCTCACACATCCTCTACACATCACAAACACACTGAGAAATCATAAAAACTTGATACAATTTGCACGTGGACAAGAAACATCAAAGTGGCACTAGGTTAAAGACCCTACTTTGCTTTCGAAAATGACCAGAATATCCAAAATCCTTTCCCTTTGGACAATTTCCATGGTCAAGCAGCAGTTAAAAGGCCACCAGTTGGAATCTATGATGCGCAGATACTTGTACATGTTCAATATATCTGTGTCGGACCGATACAACACTCGTACCAGTACTCTATACTGCACCAAATCTAGGTACAAGTTTAACATATTCTATTTACCATGTCCATTATTTCATACAATTCATTTAGTTTTCTCACTTTCATTAACCAAGAAATGTTATAAAGAAAAAAAAAATTAAGAGAGCAATATCCTTATGTGTTCTAGACTTTTATAAATGCCAAGTCGGGTCTGATCCCCGTTCCCATGTCTGTACCTGGGCATCATATGTTGGAATGCCAGGGCTTAGAACAATATGAATCCAAGAGCATGATGAATGGCGACGAACACCTGATCTTCAAACGATTCATGAAAACAATGGAAGAGATAACACTAAATCATTATCATCATCATCAAAAGCCTTGTCCCATCTATGTTACAAAGTCGGCTACATGAATTTTGTTTCTCCATTCGGCTATAAAAATTGTTTCCCCATTCTGATATATCCAAGCCAAATCCTCGAATAAATTGCACTTCTTTGGATTTATCCTTACCACTTCCATTCATAAATCATCATCATCAAAAGCCTTGTCCCGACTACGTTACAGGTCCCTACGTGAATTATGTTTCTCCATTCTATTATATCTAAGCCAAATCCTCAAAGAGATTGAATGCATTTCTTTGGATCTATCCTTGCTACTTCCATCCATGTCCTCTTTGACTACACCTTTTTACTTGGTAGGCTATCCACGTGCATTAAAACTCTTCCTCAACGGCACAAGTGCTGGCCTACGCTGAACATGTCCAAATCATCTCAAACAAGTCTCTTAATTTATTTATTACCTATTGATGCTAAATGTGCCTTACAGTTTATTAAAGCACTCTAAAGACCCCGTTTTGGACTATTCAAGTACCAACCAGGGAAGCCAAAACCTACGCTGCCACCACTGTTAAGGGATTAAATCAAGCCTAAAATCAGCAGTTAAGGAATTTAAATAAGCTCTTTGGACACTTTACCTACATAAACCACAAAAGCCGTTCATAGAATGTGAACAGCTTCAGTTACTGGCACTGTGACAGCATATGTGAGTAAAATGTACTTGATTTATCATTTGTTAATGTATTTTAAAAATATTTACAAATTCTTATTGGTAAAATTCTAAAGTATATCATATTCATCAAAGAACACAGTTTTCACATTTCATGACCTAGCGAGTTTATTCACAAAATGTTTCAGCATCACTTTGTGCTAGCATGGACAACTACAAGTCACCAGACAGGTTTCTCAGGTTCTCCATGTCTGATGCCTCTTGTCCACACTCCACACAGACATCCACACACATGTACCACCGATCTTATTTTTTAAAGCAAAACAGCAATTCTCATATCAAATGTACACAAAGAAAATTCACATCAAATTACTGGTATCTTTATTTACAAAATCCCTGACTCATGCAGGTCTGCTGTCATGCCAACTTTCAAATAAATGGGTTCATTGTCAATAAGAGCATATTAGCAGCAGATACTTAAAAAGAAGTTGTGGGTAACAGATTAGCAGTAGTCATTTTCTTGAAATGACACCATCATAACAGCAATGTTGGTCAACATCATGCACATATCTACCAACAAAGAAAACATAAATACTCCTGAAAGAAAATAAGAAGTTAGGTTCATGACAGCAATGTTGGTCAACATCATGCACATATCTACCAACAAAGAAAACATAAATACTCCTGAAAGGATTTCAGCAGTTGAGGTCCTAACGAATATAGATCATTTTTAGATTCCACATTCGTAAAAGTTCATGCTATAAAGCAGTAAATGCCTGGAAATATACAATCTCAAGCTGATTTTCTTACACAGTCTGCATGATGTAATCAAGCTCTTGATAGAGGGTAAAAATACAATGCATGACAACTAGCAAGGCAGAGAAACAATGTCTTGAACTGACGTACCTTTTCTTCACACTTGAAGGTTGGAGCTGAGGTCCACATTTACTCCCTACAACTGCGCATACAGTTGGCACAAATTTTAAAGCTCTCTTCCACTCTGCCACCAATTGTGTATGCAACAAACCCATAATTAGAAGCTCCCTTCATATGAGTTAAAACCAGAATCTATGGCCATCATCATTGTCATCATCATCCGAAGCACTACCAGTTTCTTCACTGCTATCATGGTTCTCTTCATAATTTTCGTAATTGGAATAAGAGTCACTATTAACATCAGCAATATTATGGTCTATTTTATTAGAATTCGCATCAAGAGAATTCCATGCAGGGGGAAAGGTCTTCTGCAGGGCTTCTGTAAGTTCTCCACCTGTTCTCTCAATCTTTCGTAGACACTTGGACCAGTGAACTGCAGTCCCCATATCAACAGTCAAACCGAGTTCTACCATTTCCCTAGAGATGCTCAAGATCCCCAGGTAAACGTGCTCTTCTGCAAAGGTAGCCCTTGAAAGTAATGAGGTCATAAGACAATGGTATACAGCTTTGTCAGGCCTCAATCCCTCCAACTTCATTTCTTCAAAGCATCTCAGAGCCTTCTCCGGAAGGGATGCACGTGCCCAGCCATGTATTAATGTGGTATATGTTTTTACATTAGGCTTCATTCCTATAGCCTCCATTTCTTCAATTGTCTTTGTTGCTCTCTGCAAACAAGCAATTTGATAAAAACATGATCCACAAAATCCATCATATTCTCTTACAAAAGGGACAGGAAACAGTTATTATGTGAAAATCTACCAAAAGAAGTGCCTTTTCCTTTGTTCAACTCAGCAATAGTAAAGTTGGGGCCCATGCTTCACAACATTTAGTGGGTCCATGATGTAATAAACCTAGGCCGGTAAAATATCCCCCATCAGATGATCCAAACCATCCAAAGAAAATGAGGGTCACAACCAATGGTCCACATTTAATGGGAGTCCACTTGGATGGCAAGGGTAATCTGTTGAGGTATACCATTAGGATTAGTACCTCATATATGGCTAAAATAATCACAAGGTGGCCCCAAATGTACATATTGTGGACTGATAAAAAAAGGAATGTAAAGATTGTGGGCAGAGCAAATGCCCAATCAAACCTTTTGTGTTTCCTCCCAAAAATGTTCTCAAGCACATTCTCTAAATGGTGAATTGTACAAAATAGTAATGCTTCTCCGAGCACTATTTGTTATTATATGTGGACACTGCTGCTCCCCAATGCAATTATCAATATTAATAGTATTGTTGTTGTCTTTATTGCAATTATTATTAAATTGTTACATTACTATTATAACTTTTCTCATTGTTATTCTAAAATGGGTACTCAACATTGCAATTATTTGTAAGATCTGTCAATGCTAAACAAAAAGAAATGCCACTGATTTTCAAAGGCATTCACAAGATAATCAAGCTAACAGGTTTTAAACTTCAAGCCCTGACACAAGGTAGAATTGAGTTGAGTGATGGGAGCATTGAGTTTTCATCCAGAAAGGATGACTGTCATCAAAACCATAAAAGGTAATTGCTTAAAAGTTTAAGATACATCTTTACAGGAAACAGAAGTTTCATGGAATTATTTCTTTTTCAGAACCAAAAGGTGGAAACAGAAAAGCCACCAGGCACACAAGAAACATTTAACCATATGAACAATTACCATTCAAGTATTGTTTTCACTTAGACTATGACTAATGCCTACAACCCATTTCTAGAACACTTCCGAGTCAGGATTCAAAGCTTATTATTAATGGTTCACTAATTTCTGATAGCGATATCTGAGAATAATAGGATCTAGCATTTATCATGATGAGAGAAGATAAAATATTCCATAACATATTAAAAAAAAAAAAAAAAAAAGACAAGGGGTGTTCTATCTCACCCATAGGACTCCCACGCATAAAAAGTGTGGGATTTTCAATCCACACCATCCACAAAAGTGAGAACCCTTGAATTGAAGGTGTGGATTGAACACATTAAAAAAAAAAGAAGAAGGAACCCTATCAGACAAGTGGTGTTCTATCTCACCCACAGGACTCCCACGCGTAAAAAGTGTGGGATTTTCAATCCACACCATTCACAAAAGTGAGAACCCTTGAATTGAAGGAGTGGATTGAAATTCCTTCACAGCAGCCATGCAAGACTCCCGAAGTTGAAAATTAGCCCAAACAGGTCTATCAACACATGCATCGTATAATGCTTCGGTAACTCCTTATTCCACTTCTCCATACAGCCACATACAAGTGCAAACCAAAACTGAGAATAAGGTGAACCCATGTCCAAGCCCAAAGAACAGGTCCACTCATTAAGAGCAGTTAAAACATGTAAAATGCAGACAGAAAATTTTTAACTTCCATATCTTTAGGACATGCTGCCCACCAGATTATCAGGAGAGGTTATCTGTACAGTGGCCCATCTGATGCATCACTTGGGTGCACATACATCCATGTGGAAAATTAGGGACTATGATGCCCAGATACGGCAGGGACACGCCATAGGCATGGCAGGGACATGGATTTTACATGTAAAAAGTGAAGTATCGTATACGATACGACACGATACGTTGCCCATTTTGAAGTATCAGTGCATCATAGATTAGGAAGGTAGAAGTGTAGGAATTAGCAAACCTGTAGGGGTATAGATAGCATTGTATATTTTAAGCAGTTAATCATGAGCAAACCTGCATATCCCCAGCTTTGCAACATGCATTTATGAAGGATGTGTATGTATGGATACTTGGAGAGACTCCATCTCTCTTCATTTGTTCCATCAGGTCAGCAGCCTCCCACACATCACCTCTTCGAGCCCACCTATAGAACAAAACCACAAATATTAAGCAGCAGAAAATGAAGATAAAAGAACATCTGCATATGGAATAAATTTCAAATCATTAGAAGACCCCTGTAGTTCTGAAACATGGATGCTACACCTGATCCGGTATCACCATATCTTGATCATAAGTGCAAAGTAGAAACACATTTATGAGTATAGTCAGCTTGAAGAGTTTGGGTCAAAGTTGTCTAAACAGTCTCTGAAAGCAAGGCCCAACGATTATTTTACTTTATTTATTTATTTATGTCTTAAGAAGCAATACTCTTATCAAGAGAGGTGGAAAAGGGGAAATGTGCAAAGCTTATTTGCATCTTTATTGACCTCCTTAGGAGACTTCATTAGGTAAAACTTTCCTCAAAACTAGGCAACCCTACTCATTATTCCTCGCAGTTCATTATTCAACTCTTATCTTCTTGTTCCTCCCCTTCAACATTGATGCAAGCCAGTGCCAACGGATGGCCTGACTAAAGGATGCATAGAAGGCCAGATGCAAACAGGGCCCACATTCAAAGAATGGGTGATACCCAACAGGTCATTGTTGTCGCACAGTCCAGTTAGAATAGGTTATACATATTTATTTTATTATTTAGTTTCCTATTTAAGGATTTGTTAGATGGAGAACTTGCTTTAGATTTAAAGGAGATTCCTTCAGATTAATAAATTATTTTCGCCTACCCTATTGAACTATGTTAATATCTTTGAGAAGCTTGCTTCTAACAGAAGGTCTAGACCTTTGGGCATGAGCCTTGCATAGGTATGTAAGAACCTGAATATATCTTTTGAAGTGTAAAAATCTTCCAAAGGTGTAAAAATTATGTTGCAGAGGTTGGCAAGAGCCTTGATCTTGCAACAATCACTTGTCTGGAACGACCAGGCTAATTCCTACGTATGGAACAGTCTGGCTTGGGGGGCTCACGTAGGAAAATGAAAGTCATATAGAGTAGGGTGTTTGAGAGAAATCCCGTCACCAACCTGTATGCAATATTTGGGAACAATCCAACGAGGTTATGTTTTGGGGGCCCTCAAAGTTGTCAAAATTCTAGCCATTAAATATAGTTGGATGAGTGCCAAATTTGCAAGACTAAACCAATTATTTACACAGCTCAGAATAGTGGTTAAATTTGACTGAGTGTTAATGCAGAGGATGTGATGATTGTGAGAGCCCACTTAAAAGCATGGCAATCATGGAAGTTTAGAGGCCTCAATATGACCCACTTGTGTGCCAAAAATGAGAACTGTCCAATCAGGAAAGGCACTGTTCAGAAGGAATCAAAGTTAACCAAATCATAGCTGTAAGATAAAGTGCAATGGGTGCCAAATTCTACATGCTTGAAGAGCTTACACAACACGTGGATGAATGTCAAATTTGAGTTGGTGTGAATACACAGGGAGGCCATGGGCTCAAAGGGCTTAGATTAATCATAAGAGATGGGCAGGTGGGCCCACAGGCTGAATTGTTTCAAAGTAACAAAGAGTGGCGGTTCCTAAAAATTCGCGATGCAAAGGCACACATTTATCACCTAGTTCACAAGTGCATGAGACAGAATGTGTACCTGCATAACTTAAATGCATCAGAAACAAAAATAGTATAATAAATTTTTTCGTTGGTCTCAAAGTTTCCATTGTAAAAGTCAATAGTAGATGGATCTAATAAAATAAAAGAACAAAACTGCATTAAGGTTTTTACGCATTAGCTGCAAAACTGGATTACGGTTTTTACGCATTAGCCGAATTGATGTGTGGCCAACAATATGTCCAGCACAATACCAGACATGACAGATTTTCAGAAAATGGCTGTCCATGTTACACATAAGTTGCTTATCTATGATATCCGGATACCTGTACAAACCCAACATATCCGTATTGGACCTATAAAACACTTGTAAGGGTACCCAATGCTACACCGATACTTCTAGGGTATAGGTTTAACATATCCTACTCACCAAGTCCTTTATTTGATATAGTTCTTTTGATTTTCTTATTTTTCAACATAAAATTGCTACAAAAAATAATGATAAATTGATAATTTCATTGATTCAAAAGTTATCTAAAGAAGAAATTAGGACACCTGTATCCATATCCATGTCCTAGATTTTCAAAAGAGAGGAGTCATATCCCCATATCAACGTCCATATCCATATCTATATCTAGTACTTATTCACTTATACTTTTCAACTACATGCCAACACTAGTGATAAGTATTTTACGTAACATACCCGTCAATAAGTATGTTATAAACATAAGTGCCTCTCGGAATATGCTGGGCGCTCATTTCCCTTGTGACTGCCAACGCACTTTGCATCCGGCCTGCCTTGCAACATGCCTTGAGTAATGCCTCATAGGTGTAAGCGTCAAGCTTCAGCCCTTCATCTTTAATTTTTGTAAAATATTCGAAAGCTTTTCCTGTATCACCCAGAGAAGCATAACCTTGCATGATGGTTGTGTAGGTACACTCATTTGGAGCAATTCCACCCAATAACATATTATCAATTACTTCAACAGCCTTCGCCATCTACAGAAAGTTTAAATACGTAAATAGAATTCTCAATGTAATGATAACAATACAAATAAGAAGGCATGATCCTCGTGTGCACTGATATGGGAGTTGTGGACAGTAAGCATGAGTGAAACACATGGTTGGTGATCAATGTGTACTTAGTATTTACACCCAACTGTTGACTAGAGATGTGCTCGTCTAGGTCTAGACAATGCCTAACAAGTCAGTGAACGGCATTGTTGAGATTTTGAAACAAGAAAAAGTTTTCAGCAGTCCTTTGTGTTCATATAATTGCCATATCATTCTCTTACCCATCAATTTGTTAGCAATGCCAAAACATCATGACTGTTTCATCTGAGAAATGTTCACAGCATATTCCATCTCTGGTGCCTAGTTAGGACCACCAAAATATGGGCCCAGCTTGTACCACTACATTCACAACAGGGATCTCCTTGCTAGTGTCAAGAGCAAATGGATCAACTTACTAGTGTTGGAACAGAGTCGACTCTCTGTAACAGGGAATGGAATATTCGCATAAATTACCTGCTGTTTTCCAACGAGTCCACTAATGAGAACATTGAAAGTCTCCACAGTTGGAATGCATCCAGTCCTTCGCATCATATCCACAATCTCAAAAGCTCTTCTTGTTTGTCCTTGCTTTGCCAAACCACGTATTATTGGTGTGAATGTTCGAGATGAAGGCTTATGCTTCTCCCTCTGCATTTCATCAACAATACGGATAGCTCGATCCAGGTTGCCCATCTTACAGAATGCCTCAATAATGTTATTGTATAATACAGCATCTGGTTTCAAGCCATCTTTTATCATATCCTCAAAAATCGCAAATGCATTTGTAAAATCATCTTGTTTTACAAAACCGTTGATCAGCATGGAGTAAGTTTTGCTGTTGTGATTGATGTCAAGTGATTCCATTGTGTCGCTGACCTCCAATGCTTTAGAAACCTTTCCCATCTGAGAAAAGAACATTCAAGATGCCAATTATAATATATTAAGCTGAGAGGTTTTGGATCCAATTTTGACTGTTGGTTATGATTTTGACTGGAAGTTACTTTAACTACCTTCTTTATCTCTTTATCATAACCACTCATAATTGCTCTCCACTTCTCTTTTCTTTTCTTTTATTTCTCAGAGATTTTGTTTCAATCCAAACTCTATCATTCCCATTCTACTCTAATTCTAATTTTTTTAATTCTGTGTTACCAATTCTTCGATTATATAAATACATACTCATAATTTTTGCTTTTGCTTTCTTTCTAAAAAATCTATGAAATTTTAATACATGAATATTTAAATTGCAATGTTTGCCATATCCGTGCTAAGCACGGGCACGGGTACTTTTGCTAGTGATGGTTTTAACATCGTTGTATGATTTACAAATATGATAAAAAGTTACAACAGACAGCATGAAAAATTTACAGATCCATGTCAAGAGAGTAGAGATAAATGAGTTTTCCTCATGATCCCAATTAGTATTGTGTTAATCATATCTTATTCGTTTCCTCTAATAGGAAGCGATAAAAGATTGGAAGGTATAAAAATAGGAATGAAAGAGAAACATGAGACACCCCAGTGGCAAGGGTGTCTAAGCTCACACAGCCACCCAGGGATCGATCCCTGGGCAGGTAGGTTGTCTCATAGGTTGTGTACCACTCACCCATCTAGAAAACTTGCAAAAAATAAATAAATAAATAAAAATAACAAATAAAAGGAATGAAGAGAAAAGGTCAACCTTTATGTAAAGATTAATAAGACAACCAAAGCTGATGACTGATGGTGTAAAGCCACACTCCTGCAATAAATTGCAACAAACAGTTAGTATATGCATAACAGTGGAGCATGCATTCATACATCTAGCATAAAGATCATGTAGCCCATAACTACCATTCTGAAGCACAAAATGAACTAAATTTGGAATACATTATGTTTTTCTCCAGCATGTAATGTGACACAAATCAGAAAAAAAAAACCGCAGGCTTTGATTAAAGCCACACTGCTGGCATGCCATTCTGATCATTTTCCAAAATCATGTTGGGCCAATAATTTCTAACTCATTCTGTGTGGTCAGAGTTGATGATTTTCAACTCTAGAATTACTGTCAATGAGGAGCAAAGGTGCTCCTAAATTGTTTCACACCTTTTAACCTGCATTATAGCTTTCTCTTGCTTTTCCTCCCTAATGAGATTTTACCTCAGAATTTAGATAAAGACCAACACCAACCCTCTAAACAAAATGCACAAGACATCTACTTAAAGATCTTTTCCATCTCATTGCTAAGCACTGCTACACTTCCCAAATACACGGTCAAACAAACTGGTGAACGACAAGTGTGAAAGGACAGGAGCCTGTAGCACAGTTGGAAGATGACATTGCCACAACTATGAGGTTGCAGTATTGAGTCATGTCACCTATCAAAAGAAGAAAGTGATACATGTGCAAGACCCAAAGTACTGACAGTCATAGACATATTGAAAAGAATACTGAAACGAGAGAGAGAGATAGAGAGAGAGAGAGTTCTGTGAAAATACTCACATTCGATAATTGTCATCTTGGATTTCTCTTCTTTAAATAGACTTTACAATGCCTAAGATTAGGCTATAAATCAAGGAATTAAAACCTAATTAGATCAATTAGATCTCTAAGAATGGAAAGACAATTAATCTATTGCTGTACACCTTTTGACTAGATCTCCTATTTACACTTGGGCTGGGCCTAGTATCATACAAGTGGGTTGGGCCCAATATCATACAAGTTTACACTTTAACACCCCCCCTCAAATTGATGCGCGGAATCAACCAGCAACAATTTGCGAACCAGGAATTCATGCCGTGGTCGTAGAAGGCCCTTGGTGAAGATATCAGCAAGCTGGAACTCAGTGGAAATATGGGGAAGAGTAATGACTTTGCGATCATACTCGTCCCTAATGAAGTGACAATCCACTTCAATATGCTTGGTCCTCTCATGAAACACAGGATTTTCAGTAATTCTAATGGCACTTGTGTTGTCAGCATGAAGAGGAGTCGGTTGAGTCTGGGAGAATCCAAGCTCGGAGAGCAACCCACGTAGCCATAGAATCTCAGAACAAGCGGAAGACATGACTCGGTATTCAGATTCCGTGGAAGATCTTGAGACTCTATCTTGCTTTTTACATTTCCAGGAAACCAAGGCGTCTCCCAAGTAAACACACCATCCTGTGGTAGAGCGACGGGTGTCCGGACAACCAGCCCAATCCGCATCAGAATAAGCAGTGAATGTAAGTGGTGTGCCAACTGGAAAGAATAAGCCGCGGGTAGAGGTACCAAGGATATATCGAATAATCCTTTTTACTGCCGCCAAATGATGATGCCGTGGGGTCGTCATAAACTGACTGACTAGATGAACAGCATAAGAGAGATCTGGTCGAGTGATGGTTAGATAGACGAGGCTACCAACCAAACGACGATAGAATGTAGGATCAGAAAGAAGATCGCCGTCTTGTTGATGAAGCTTGACATTTACTTCCAACGGAGTGTCGACTGGGCTAGAATCACCGAGATCGGCGAGATCCACGAGGTCAGTAGCATATTTATGCTGATGAAGAAACAAGCCTTTCTTTGATTGATGAACTTCCAAACCCAAGAAATAATTCAAAGGTCCCAAATCCTTCATATGAAACTTATCTTACAGAGAGGCCTGTATCTGTCGGATCATATCACTGTGAGGGCCAGTAATAATGATATCATCGACATACACAAGGAGAATGGTGGATCCTCTGGATGAATGAAGTGTGAACATCGAAGGATCATACGGACTCTGTATGAAAGAAAGCTGAAGGAGAGTGGTTCGGAACTTGTCGAACCAGGCTCTGGGTGCCTGTTTAAGGCCATATAATGAGCGTCGTAATCGAGCAACATCGGTCTTGGAAGAAGAAGGAATTCCTTGAGGGAGACGCATGTAGACTTCCTCTTTAAGATCCCCATGAAGAAAAGCATTCTTCACATCCATCTGATATAAAGGCCATGACTGAGAGGCGGCTATCGCAAGAACTGTACGTACTGTTGTCATTTTGGCCACTGGAGCAAAAGTCTCCTCGTAGTCAATTCCATACTCCTGCCTGTTTCCAAGTGCAACTAGCCGAGCTTTGTAGCGATCCAAGGATCCATCAGACTTTAATTTCACCGAGTATACCCACTTGCATCCAATGGGTTTAAAAGATGAAGGGCATGTAACAATGTCCCAAGTATGATTTGTTTGAAGAGCAGTAAGTTCTTCCTGCATAGCCTGTTTCCAACAATCATTCTGCACTGCCTGAGAGTACGAGTTAGGGATAGAAATAGAAGACAAAGTGGTTAATAATGAAGCATGAGTAAAGCCATATCGATCAGGTGGTTTGATGTGGCGAATGGACCGGCGAAGAGCAAGAGGATCTGGAGGCGGTGGATTAGGTGCAGGATCAGGAGGCTCCGTCGGTGGATCAGGTGCAGAATCAGGAGTAGTCAGGGTAGGCGTAGCGAGAGACCCAGAGGCAGGATCACCTTTAACATTCCGTCTTTTATACACAAAATTCGGCTTAAAACGAGTAACAGGTGGAGGCATAGTATCTGAAAAAGATGGTAAGAAAGAGAACGAGACAGAGTCATTCGAATCACCATGTCTTGGAAAGAAATATTGATTTTCAAAAAACACGACATTGCGAGACACTCGAATTCTTTTGGCTTTAGAATCATAACATAGATAGCCTTTTTGATGTAGAGCATAACCAAGAAAGGCACAGATGGAAGATTGTGCTGTTAACTTAGTGCGCTCAGGGGGAGGAAGAAGAACAAAACAAACACACCCAAAAGGATGAAGATGATTATAGAGTGGATTTTTTTGAAAAAGTCTAAAAAACGGTGTTTGGTTGTCTAATCTAGATGAAGGGAGGCGATTTATGACATGCACAGCGGTTGAGAGGGCTTCGGGCCAAAACCTAGTTGGAACAGAAGATGCTAACAAAAAAGAACGAGCAATATCCAAGAGATGTCGGTTTTTCCGTTCAGACACACCATTTTGTTGGGGGGTATAAGGACAAGATCGCTGGGAGATAATGCCTTTGGATTGCAAAAATGTTTGAAATTCCTTAGAAACATACTCCCCCCCTGAATCAGACCTAAGAATTTTAATGGTAGTGGAAAATTGATTCTCGACATAAGACAAGAAAACTTTAAAAGCCGAGAAAACATCAGACTTAGCATGCAAAAAATAAATCCAAGTAAAACGACTATAATCATCAATGAATGTAACAAAGTATTTATAATGAGAATGAGAGATAACAGGTGTAATACCCTATACATCACTATGAACAATATCAAAACATTGCAATGCTAAAGAATCATGAAGAGGAAAAGGAAGGGTTTTCCCTTTCCCCATCTTGCAGCTATCACAATTAAAAGAAACATCCTTAAACGAAACTTTATTATCATTAATTAAACCAGAATTTAATAAAAACATCAAAGTTTTGGAATTAGGATGTCCTAAACGATTATGCCACAATTGGCATTTATTATGACTAAAATGGGAAAACAAAGCAGACTCCGAAGGGAGCTGTTCTTTGGACGAAATCTGGAGGGGAAACAGACGTCCCTGCTTAGGGCCCTTCGCTAGCACCTTCCCCGATACTTGATCCTGCACAACACAACCAGAGCGAGAAAACAAGATGGAGCAATTACTATCAACAAGTTGACCAACTGATAACAAATTTGTGGTTAAGCGAGGGGAAAGAAAAACATTCTGCAAGGGTAAGGAGTGAGGAACCTGTCCAACAGCAGAAATGGGAATACTGCCACCATCAGCAGTATTGATGCAGAGGTCTCCATCATACTTCCTAATATGAGTCATATTGGCAGGAGAGTGTGTCATGTGATTGGAGGCCCCTGAATCAATATACCAGGTGGATACGGAAGATTTTGGTTTACCTGATAGGCCAAGTGCAGAGAAAGCATTTATGATCATTTGCTGGACCATTTCGGGAGTGAGGGTAGAAGAAGAAGTGGCAGCAGGTGGTGCAGGCATGACTGAGGAAGAAGCTTCAGGAAGATGTGCAGAGTAGGCTTTCTGCTGCTGTGCCCGATTCTGAGGCCGCGTCCGGCATTCCGGAAGAACATGACCTTTGGTTTTGCAGTAGGAACAAAACTTCTGGTCGCACTGAGTGGAAACGTGTCCGAGTTTGTGGCAGCAAAAACATTTGACCTTGCTCATGTCCCGGGCTTGAGGCTTTCCCCTGGCAGCATAAGCAACATCAATAGGAGCAGCCTGAGGAGCAGTCTGAGTAAGTGCCGTCTGAGTCACCAAGCGCTGTTCCTCTCTAAGGAATTCGCCCAAACACGATTCGAGTGAAGGAGATGGCACCCTGCTCATTAAATTGGACCGGACAGTTTCAAATTGTGGCCGTAACTTCATTAGAAATTGATCCCGCTGACTCGTCTGATGGATCTCTTGAATAGAGGCTAAGGAGGCAGTAGGGAGGTCAGCATAAATAAGCTCAGCGTAATCAGTCCACAGACTTGTGAACTGAGAGTAGTAATCCTGTATCGACAAGGTTCCTTGAACAAACTGCGAGATTTCATGTTCTAGATGAAACCTGCGAGCAGAATTTTCCTGCAAATATATCTTCTTTAAATAAAGCCACATTTCTTTGGCGGTCTTGTATGGGCGAAGGTTCAGGATAAACTGTGCATCGACGGTCCCCAATATCCAGGTCATGATCTGCCAATCTTTAACCTCCCATTGAGCTAGGAGCTTGTCATCAGTAGGTTTAGGATCGGAATCATCAATATGTCCCCAGAGTTCTTTACCCTTAAGGTAAATTTGAAATTGAAAAGCCCAAGTAGTATAGTTTGTACCATTAAACTTGATCAAAAAAATATCTCTTTTCTCCATGATATTAATGCAGAGATATGGGCTACAAACAAATAACAACAAGCCTACTACAGCAGAGAACAATCAACTTGAAGCACACAAAACAGCCACCAAAGAGTGCAGAAAAGTAACGAAAGGAACCAAAGTTGTGTAGCAAAACAATCACAGAGGATCAGAATTACTGAGCTGGACGTACTAACCCAGCATGAAGAAAAGGAGCAAAAAATTCCCTAAAACAGGGAAAAGATTGAGCCAGACGACCTTGAAAGCTGGTGCAGGAGAGATTCGTGGGCCCCACAGCGTGGTCCAATCACAGATCAGAAGACATCATCTTGGAGGAGATCAAACAATGTGTCTTCTAGTCCAAGTTTGATTGGATTTGGATAAGTATCCACAAAGTTGTACGGCTAAGATGAAAACTTATTGAGTAAAAATCGCCAAAACCGTCAGAAGAAGAAGTGAGTAGATAACACCTGATCCGATGAAGAAAAAATCCATAAAAATCTTCAAAAATTCTTTGAAGAGTAGTCGATCATCACCATGTAGATTGCTGGCTACAAGAGATTTGATCAAAGGTGGGCCACCTTGATCAGAGATATCCCAGGTAGATAGAAGAGAAGAAACGAAGCTTTAGAAATCTCTCACAATGAAGAAGGAAGAAGATCTCCTAGAACTCAAGCTCTGATACCATGACAGTCATAGACATATTGAAAAGAATACTGAAACGAGAGAGATAGAGAGAGAGAGTTCTGTGAAAATACTCACATTCGATGATTGTCATCTTGGATTTCTCTTCTTTAAATAGACTTTACAATGCCTAAGATTAGGGTATAAATCAAGGAATTAAAACCTAATTAGATCAATTAGATCTCTAAGAATGGAAAGACAATTAATCTATTGCTGTACACCTTTTGACTAGATCTCCTATTTACACTTGGGCTGGGCCTAGTATCATACAAGTGGGTTGGGCCCAATGTCATACAAGTTTACACTTTAACAAGTACCACATACCAGGCAGGTGGAGCGCAGCGTAAATGCCCTGGCCCGAAGATCAGGCTAGTACACTCTTTAGGTGGAGGAAACATGATATGTTGAAATGATGATTAACAATTTTCTTCAGATGCCCACTGTTTTTGTGCTTATGGCCTACCCACTGAGTGGACCAGGTAGTCCACACAAAAACAGGGCCACAATAGCGAATATCATTGATGCCGGACGGGGTACCAAATGCGACGTGGGGTACAAGACGGAGGGACTAGAGATGGAGGGTGTACGTCTAGGAAGCACGGACACCTCTCCGGGGCCGGTGTGTTAGTGTCTAACACAGACACGCTTGGACACATGTCCGACACGCCAAAATTGGGGTCCTGCTTATTTTTTTATATTTTATTTCCCGGAAACGCTGGGGACACGCTGGTAGTGTTTTTACTTATTTTTGTCTCTGTTGGTTTGCCCAAATATATTCAGCGTGGTCTGTTCTTTCAGACTGGACCAACTTTATAACAGGTTTCGAGGCCATTCTGCTTTAATGCACTTATATCAAGACATTGAAGTGGGCAGTTATAATATCATTCACTAAACATCAAAACCTTCAAGCTAAAATACAAAAGCAACTGCTCAGAAATCTCATCTACATAACATTATGGCCTGGATCTCTTTACAATTGAATGAATCCATGTGCCATGAAGCTTCAGTTTCAAATGCAATGTGACCACCTGTGAGCTCATTGCACCTCCACTTGCATAAATGATATGGAAACCGAGCAAGTCATCTTAATGTCCCCAAAGTCCAGACATTGTAATAGAAAATGATAAAATTATAAAATTCACCACTGGCATCCAGCGGCTAATCAAATCACATGATCAGCCATCCAGTGAACCCATGGTTGATGGTCAATAAAAGATTTCTTGAAACAAGAATGGTGTTCTCAGTATCGAAAAATTCTGATTTTCTACAGCCACGTTATGTAAAAACCAATATAAACATGGATATTCTGGAAGAAGATGTGGAAGAATGACTTAGCTGGCTATTTATTCGATTGCTAAATGGATTACAAAGTTAAAATGATATTATCTTTTAGTATATGATTAGATATATTATTAGTAGTAGTAAATATTAAAGTGTCCCCGACATGTCCTTGTCCTACTTTTTTGAGAAATGCCTTGTCGGCGTGTCTGTGTCGTGTCGTGTCGTGTCCATGTCCCGTGTCCGTGTCCGTGCTTCTTTGGTGTACGTCAAGTTTTCACCTAAAAATTGGCCTCACGCCAAACTCCCCATCACGGTTGAGGAAGAAGAGCAAGGAAGAAAATATATACGTAGCAGCCAATATATCGGCCGTGGCGGCAACTATTTTGAAATTAGCGGGATTCACACCGTATCGGCCGCTACAAATGCATAGCGGCCGATACATGCCGCCGCGCTACGTGGCGGCCGCCAAGTAGCGGGGGTGTTTATAAACACTCCCTGACGACCCATTTTGGCTTTCCCTTCTCTTTTTACCTTCTTCACTCACTCCTTGCTGTAAAAGCCTCCCATCTGCTGTAAATCCATATTTGAGCACAAGATCCACCAAAACAAACATCAAAACAAGGAAATATTGTTAATAAGACAAGATCCAAGCATCTTCATCAAGATTCAAGATTCTATTCTAGGTATGTTCTTTCTTTTAGATTTTTTGGAGTTGACTTTTGAGATCATTTCATCTCTCTCTAAGACTATAACTACTATAAATTCTTCCTTATCTTGTAATATTGTTAGATCTATGTTTTCCTTTGATGATGCACACATATTTTTGGATTTTTTTTAATTTTTTGATATTTTTTATTTTCAGGTTTTTTTATTTTTTGAAAAAAAAAAGTGAATACTCATTGACAACCAATGAAACAACTTGGAAAGTGCTTGTAAATGATAGATCTATGTTTCCCATAGATCAATCCATCACTGCTTGAATGTTTATTGATTTTTCTTTAATTTTTATTTTCGGATTTATTTATTTTTTGAAAAAAAAATGTGTATATTCATTGACAACCAATGAAACAACTTGGAAATTGCTTGTAAATGATAGATCTACATTTGTCATAGATCAATCCATCACCACTTGAATGTTTATTGATTTTTCTTTAATTTTTATTTTCAGTTTTATTTATTTTTTGAAAAAAAAAATGTGTATATTCATTGACAACCAATGAAATAACTTGGAAATTGCTTCTAAATGATAGATATATGCTTCTCATAAATCAATCCATCACAGTACAGGTGCTCCCCATGGCGAGACACTAGGTCTGATAAAACCCTTGTCAAGCAAATCATGTATCTGTTTCTTCAATTCATACAACTCCGATGGTGTCATTCGATACGGTGCCTTTGATATCAGTGCAGTACCGGACACAAGTTCAATTGTAAAGTCCACTTCTCTAGTAGGAGGTAGACCTGGCACTTCATCTGGAAACACGTCTGGAAATTCACAGACTACAGGAATGTTTCGCAATTCCTGTACACGCTTCTTCTCTGAGATGAAGGCAATGTATCCTTCACAACCATTACGCATCATTCGTTCAGCCTTAAGTGCTGATACAAGCCTGGTGTCATACTTCTTCTGAACTCCTTCAAACAATACACTGGCATTGGCTTCATTAACCCTGAAGGTAATGACCTTGCGGAAACAATCTAAACAAGCCCTGTACTTCGCAAGCCAATCCATGCCGAAGATTACATCGAAATCATTCATGGTTAGTATCACCAGATCAGCTGGCATTGATACCTCTCCAATTCTAATAGGGCATTGTGGAATATACAATTCACACACTACTTTTCTCCCTAAAGGAGTAGACACAGTAAAATCATAAGACAATTGCTTGATCCGGTTTTGCATGCCACTAGCAAATGCCGGTGCTACAAATGAGTGTGTGGAACCGAGATCAAACAATGCAATTGCAGGTCTATTATCTACAAAAATTGTACCTTCAACCACATTTGTGGCAACATCAGCTTGTTCTCTATTAACAGCATAAACCATCCCAGCCACCTGTGGTCTGTTTGGCTGCTGCTGTTGCCTCTGAGGCTGCCTTTGCCACTGACGTTGCTAGCCTTGCCGTTGTGGCTGCGGTTGCTGTTGCTGTTGTGGCCTAGGAGGAGCTAGTAAGGCTAGTCTCTGCGGGGGAGCAGGAAGTGCTGCCTAACCCTGCGCAGGATACTGGTACGGAGCTCTATCATCTCTCCTAGCCCTCGGACACTGTGCCATTCTGTGTTCCAACGAACCACAGACAAAGCAAGCTCCAGTAGTCCTCCAACATAGCTCAGTCCTGTGACTTTTGCCACAAGTCTCACAGACTGGCATATTCTCTCTCCTCTCATTCCTAGGAATGAACTTCTGCTTCTATTTCTTATTTCTGGACTGCCCTCCTTTCTTGAACCATGAATCACCACTCCTCTTGGTGCTCACAGCCTCTTTATCTCTCTCTCTCTGAATCTCCTCAGCAATGTATGCCCTATCTACGGCATCATCAAACGTCGTAGGCTTCTGTCCAGCCAATACGATCGCCTTGTATTCGGGATTTAACCCAATGAGGAATCTCTTAAGCTTCTTCTCCTTGGTATCCACCAAGTCGGTAGCATACTTAGACAACTGTAAGAAGGTGTGGACATAGGTAGCTAGGTCATCTGACCTTACTTCAAGTGTAGGAATTCTAATTCCTTCTGTTACTGCACATGCTCGGGAATAAACTTTCTTTGGAATTGTTTCTTGAAAGTCTCTCAAACGTCCGGTGTGGTCATGGCTTTGAACGTGTCCTTCACACTCTTCCACCAAGTATTCGCTCCTCCTCTAAACATGGTAGAGGTGAGCAACACTCTTTGCTTACGAGTGCAGACAACTGTGTCAAACACATCTTCAATGTGTTCCAGCCACTCATCTGCCTGCATGACATTCTCAGTACCATGGAACTCTGTAGCTCCTCTTTTACGAAACCGCTCATAAATAGCATGAGAGTCCGCATCTTTGTGCTGCAATACTAGCTGAGTCTCAACATGAGGTTGTTGGACCAGTGGAATAGGTGGGGCTTGCATTACTTGCAACATAGAAGCCATTTGGGTTTGCATACCCAACTGAGCTTCATGACTCTTAGCAATCTGCTCGTTACTTCTGGCTAACTGCTCCAGAATAGCAGCAAATCGAGCATCAGTATCCGATGCTGGGGGAGGAGGTGTAGTACCATCATTGATAGGAATCTCAACAAAACCACTCATCCCTGATCCAGATGCCATGCTGAAGACAATATGGAAGGTAAGATATACATCTATACACTTCCACGACATTTATATCACATTTAGTGAAAGCAGTAAACACAATTCCAAGATTGGATTTGTTCTAACCGTAACGTTCCTCACTTCGTTCTTAGCTATACTAAGTCTTCTAATTGTTTCTTAACCTAGTTCTTTAACTAGGCTCCGATACCATACAATAAGTATGTCACGACCCGGGCCCGAGATCTGATTACTTCGGCCAGACCCCGAGTCGCAAGATCATACTTACTCCCGTAAATCCTGAATTAACCGAAGTTAAGACAAGACTCACAAGGGATATCAAAACACAAGAATCTGCCAATGTACAAATTGCGGAATATATATATACATTGACAATAATTAACTTTACATCAGAAGTAAAGTTCACATACAAATTCACAGTCCACTAAAAACCAACACTGCACATTTAAAATACAATGCAGTTGGTATCTAATTGTATCTCAAAACTAAATATTACAAAAGTATTCATTTACACTCGCCCTCCGAACTACGCCCACTCCGCTAAACCTCCTGGAGGTAACGGACGGGCCTCCTCCGCAGGCGGCGCGGCCTCGGTAGGACCGGGACGAGCATCTGGGCCTGTGACATCATCAATAACACGTGAACATGACGGTTCAACAAGATACATGCATTTTCATGATTCTTCATGTTATTTATCAATTCTATACAATAATGTAACAATGTAAGAACTTAACAGTTCTATAACAAATACCTATGTCAAGTCATATCTTTTCATTTCGTTCATTTCGTGTCTTCCAACGGAAGCAGTGTAAGCACAAGGCAAAAGGGCAAACCATTCATGGCCTAGGCTTCAATAATGTTTCAGTTTCCTTTATTCAAGTTAATTAAGCACAAGGCGGAACGGCAAACCATTCAGGGCCGAGGCTTCAAGATTGTTTCACTTTTCATTACATGACTTATCACATATGGTGGAAATTTTCTAGTGTCTTGATCAGAGAGCACTGGCATTCCATGAGGCTCCGGAACGCCCCACACATCTACTGCAGTAGGAATCATTCATTTATTCACTTTAACGTCACCTTTAGTGACTATTCATTTCATTTCATTTCATTAATTCAATTCGTACATTATGTCATTTCGTGCATTATGTCAATTCGTACATTATGTCATTTCGTGAATTATGCCAATGAAGTTCATCTCTGTGTCACTTCAAGGCTTCTATTCATTTTTAATCAATTCTATTCATATTTCTAAGCCAAACAAATGAGTGAAGCGTCCGTTATCCAATATACGTGTTATTTTCGATGAATATCACGTTATGTATTAGATTCGTACATTAGGACGACTTTCACTAACACCTATGTAGGCTTAGACATCACAATAAACAGCCTGTACAAAATAGGCTTCATTCTCAACATTTTCTCTGAGTTTAACTCAGCTGTCGGTTGGCCTGTCGGTTAACCGACAATACAACGTCGGTTGGTCTCTAGGTTGACTAACACTTTGTCGGTTCAAATTCCAGAAGCTGGATTTCCAGTCCATTCTCTAATACATCTGTCGGTCGGGCCTCGGTCAGGTGTCGGCTGACCGAAGATACCACGTCGGTTAACCGACATATTGTCGGTTCGAATTCCAAAGAGCTGGAATTCACTGAGATAGATTTCCAGATCTGTCGGTTGGTCTGTCGGTCGACCGACATTTCCATGTTGGTTGACTGACACAATGTCGGTCAGAATTCCAGAGAGCTGAAAACTCTCTGATATAGCTCCCAGAACTGTCGATTAGTCTGTCGGTCAACCGTCGGTTAACCGACACACGCCCAGAAGCTCAGTTCTGAGCTTCAGATTTTCTGAAGTAAAACTTCCAGAATTTGAGTCAAATGGACTCCAAACTCTCTAAAATATTGTAAATCATAAGAATATACATATACTTGCCTTTTGTGAAGATCAATGAAGAATAAACCTTCTTTAGCTTGTAGTTCCAAGAAGAAAACCTCAATTCCAAGCTTCACACCTCCACAATTTGAAAACAAAGTTGAGGAAGATGAAGTAGAGGATGAAAGCTTCTTGAAAACACTTGCAAGTCCTTGCTTGATGCTTGATACAGTGAGATTGGAAGAAAAGAAGAGAAAAGCAAGAAGGAAATGAAGAAGAAAGGTGCCTAGGGTTTGAAAAATGAGATGAATGATCTCATTGGGCTCATTTAGCTTATATAAGCTAATTAATTGCATTCAAGCCCAACAATCTCACCAAATTACAATTCAAGTCAAATGGAGGGTCAATTGACCAGATTCTCGTCAAACGACTTCGAGACTATTACAGAAGTTGACGTACTCGTTAAGATACACGTGTTGGTATCTAGAGTTTCCGTATTCGACGAAATACGCGAAAACTCATATTTTCATAAAAGTCCTTCATTTCAATGTTTGAGTCTAAAACTCCATTTAAACCATGCAATTCCATTCCTTACTATTCCATTAAGTTCAATTCACTCATTTGAGGTCAATTTTACATGATTTGGTCATAAACCATTATTAGCTCAATTAACCACAGTTAATTAGCCTTAAACACAATCCATTTACCTAATTCTCATTTGGGACTAATCTCATTGAGTTTAGTCATTAACTACCATTAAACTAGTTAACCACGGTTAACTAGCATGAAATTCAATTAATTAGAGTTAATCTTGATTAACTCGGGACGGGACCTTACAGAAAATGACCAATGGGAGCATTACAAGATTCAAGCACCACTTGGGCCACATTTTTCTGGCAATGCTGCTGGCTGTACCGAAGTACCAAGGGAAGTCAAGGAAGAAATGAAAGCTTTGGTTGGCCAAAATAAAGCTATAAAAGTAGAGATAAAAGAAAAGAGGCGGCACGATGTTGATGCTGCCCGTTATGATGTATTTGGGGATGAATACTTTGATGAGGAGGAAGATGCACAGATGGAGGCTGCACGCCGAGAGTCTTTGATGAGTCAACAAGAAGAACAAGAACGTCGTGCATTTGCTGGAAGCAGATATTATGATGCAGGGGGCTCATTTGCATCTGTGCCAAGCAAGGGTAAGGGCATTGCGGGGTCCATGCGTAGGGCATTTATCACCCAAGAACGGGATGTTGATGTAGAAATTATCTCTACGAGAAGAGCAGTTCCTCCCCCTGTTGATACTCTAGCACAGAGAAAAGAGGGAGATAAACAACCAAAAATATCTAGTGTTGTGAAAGGGGTAATGAAGGCTGCAAGAGATAGATTGGCCAAAGCTACAGCAAAATGGCTAATTCACAAGAACATACCACCTACAGCAATAGATTCCCCAATTTCTAGACTATTCTTGATGTTGCCGCCGAAGCTGGGCTGGGTATAGAGGCGCCCTCCGTATATGATGTGGGCTCTAAATATCTTGAAGAAGAATATAGAGAAATAAAGGCTTGGGTGGAAAAGTTTAGGCCCATGTGGCAATAGAATGGTATTACCATCATGTGTGACGGGTGGACCAGCGGCACCCAAACATAATTAATAAACTTTTTGGTGTATTCAGTCGCTTGGACCGTCTTTGTGAAGTCCATTGATGCAAGTGAACATAGACGGACAGCCACATATATATACAATCTTATGGATAAAGTTGTTGAGAGTGTGGGAGAGGAGTATATTGTACAGATTGTTACAGATAATGGCGCCAATTTCAAGGCAGCAGGTTTGCAATTAATGGAGAAGAGGACCCATTTATTCTGGACCCCATGTGCAGCACACTGCATAGATCTCATCTTGGAAGAGATTGGAAGGAAGACAAAAGTGGCTTCATTGATCAAGGCATGTAGAGGAATTACAAGATTTATATATAATCATTCATAGGTGTTAAGCTTGATGAAAAGATACACAAATAACCATGCCTTACTGCGTCCAGGAATAACTAGGTTTGCAACTCATTTTCTGGCTATGGAAAGCCTTGTAAAGTTTAGAACGGAGCTCATTCAGATGTTTGCATCAGAAGAATGGCTTTGTTCGAAATGGGGCAATGCAACTAGTGGTCCGAGGTTGGAAGTCCCAAACCTTATGAGGGACAATAAGTTTTGGAAAAAAGTGAGGAAGATATTACAGGTTTTTGAGCCTTCGGTTAAAGTGCTGCGGCTTGTAGATGGTGATGGCAAGCCGACAATGGGCTTTATATATGAAGCAATGGATCGGGCAAAGCAATCCATTATAGAAAATGTTAGATATCACGATAAATATATAAAGATTATTGATGCCCGTTGGAACGATCAGTTGCACCATCCATTGCATGCTGCACGTAATTAATATATATATCTTTGAATTTGATACTTTTTTGTTTTCCTAACTAATGTATCTATTATCTTGTTTGCTCATAGTACATTCTACATATTTATAATGTAGATTATTTTTTGAATCCCGAATTCTATAACCGCAATGTCGAACTAAACACCGAAGCAATAGATACGGACTTGCAGGTAGGATTACGGGAGGTATTGAAAAGATTGTTAAATGCAGATGATCAAATTGATGCAATACAAGAGGTGAGTGGGTGGTTACTTAAGAGAATTTAATTATGCTACCAAGTGCCAATTGCCATACATGCTTATATCTAATTTTCACATTGTAGATATCTATATATACACAAAGGAGAGGAACCTTTGCTGACCCTCTTGTGATACGATCGATTAGAAGGATGCCACCTGGTATGACTATGAACAAAAGACCCCACCCAATAGTCTTGAATCTTGATTTATTTATCTTAATTGATTAGAAGGACTTGATGGTTACGAATATCTAATTTTCTTTATTTATTTTTTTGCATTTCAGCTGACTGGTGGATGAATTTTGGAGAGAGTGCTCCACATCTAAGGAAAGCGGTTGTTCGCATCCTTAGTCAAACTACAACATCTTCCAACTGTGAAAGAAATTGGAGCACTTTCTCTTTGATCCACACGAAGACTAAAAATCGGCTTACCATGCAGAAACTCAACAAGCTTGTATATTGTCATTACAATTTGAATTTAAGAAACAGAATTAGGGAGAGAAGGTCAACAGATGATCCTGCTTATTGTCCTATTAATTTGGATCACATATTCAGAGAGGACGATCCCTTACTCCCATGGTTAGCCGAGATAGAGGATTCACTGCTAGATTCATATCCGAAGTTTCAGGAAACGGTTCAAGAGTTGATAGATGAGGATATGGGTGAGGCACCTGCAGAAGGTCAGCCACCTCAGGGAGAAGGTACCAGTAGGACTAGGAGGAGTGGGAAAGAACTTGCTTCTGAGAAAGCTAGTTCCACCACCGTCTCTTCGAGTAGCCATGGTGGAGATGGAGGAGCAGGAGACAGTGGGACAGGTGGTACTAGTGACTACTATCAGCATGATGAAGACGATGTCGTTCCTATAAAGGAAGTACATAGTTACCTCCATCTAGAAGATTTGATCCAAGCCGTGGTTATCAACGGCGCCGAAGAGATTCACCACCTGGGGCTGAAGGTAGTAATGAGTAAGGAAATATGGGTAGAGATGTTGGAGGACAACAAGCGGCATCATGGACTGATTCGTGGAACCCTAGTTACAGTGGACAAGGGCACTCACAGTATTTTGACTACTTTCCATATGGTCAATTACAACAAGGAGAAGAACAGTCTTCAACTTCGGGGTCATACTCATATGGTGACTATGGTGAAACGCAATATGGTAGAAATCCACCTATACCACCTCCATCTCCTCCAAGTCTTTTGATGCGGGTGCGGCTGCCTTCTTTGGATTTGTAGATCCCAATGCTCATCAATATCAAATCCAATATGGTGCCAATTAAAATAATAACACTGATGGGGATGAGGATAACCATAGCCCCTTGAATCTTGGTAGACATTCCTTTTGGTGGTGATTAAGGTATTCATATTTCCTTCACTAACTCTCTATTCTTTGTCATTTTTAAATTGGTGTTGAATGTTGATTGTTGATCACTTCATAGTTCATTCACTTGATTGAATGAATGAATGTTGAAGTATTGATATTTGACTGTTCAATAGTCACTAATGACTAATGGTAATGGGTATTGTGTATTGTGTAATGACCTAACTCTTAAGTCTTCTTAATTCTTATGCCTTTACTTCATGAATTCATATTCTATTTTTTTTTTTTTTTATGAACTTTCCATTACTTTTTAAGTTAGCATGACTAAGAAACATGAAAACATGTGAAAAAACTAATCATTAATATTATTTTCTATTTATACAGCGATAAAGGACCTCATGTATTGAGGGCACCGCTACGCCCCCTTTTCTTACTTTTGCAAAAGAACCACATTTTCTTTCATTTTACAATTTTCTGGATTTTCTAGAATTTTTTCATATTTTTTTGGCGATTTTTTTAAATCGCACCGCTACTCCGCTACGTATCGCCCGCTTCGTAGCGGTTTAGTGGCGGGCCGCTACGCCCGCCGCTACCGCTATTTTCATCCTTGAAGAAGAGAACTCGGGAAACTCCAAAATCACTCGATAAGATTTCATTAATCATCATCTAAAGCCAAAAGGAGGCATTACATTATTATATAGGAAAATAAAAACCTAATAAACTGGACCATCGAAACACAATGATGGCCAAGATTAAAAAACCCAATTAACATAATTGAAAACATATTCAAAAACCTAAATAAAATAGAATATCGAATTGGTAGGTGGGTTGGGCCTAAAAGACTGGGTAGAGATAGATGGACTGGGCCCATTGGCGGGCCAACCTATGGGAGACCATGGGTCTGTCCTGCATCAATTCTCCTCTTCTTAGAGAGAACTTGACTTTGAGTTCTTTAGATGTCCTCCAAGATCGAAAATCCAACGTATGAATCCTTGATTTGGCGGTTGATCTTCATCTTCTTCACATGGCTTGGAAAATTTCTTCAATCCCTTATTCCAAGTAGAATTTAGAAATTGCTTCTTTTGAAGTCCATATTTAGATCGGATGGGCGCTCAAATAACTGGAAGCTTCAAGTCTTTGATTTGTACTGGCTGCTCAAAATCTTCAAGTATCAATGGTCTATCTCCAAAGATAAAGTCAATGTGAGAAACTTCAATGACTTTTGTTCATCTTCCTTTGCTTCTTGCACTTTTTGATCACCACTGTCCAAAAAGCAAATTCGGGGCCCTTTTCTTCTAATCCTGCCAATGTATGACCACCTTCAAAAGTTGTGCATGCTACTTCACCTAATGATGTTGTAGAATTCTCTCTTTCTGATTCTGGCTCCTCAATGTTTGGCTTCATATTCTTGACAATGGGTTCCAAAACATGGGCTTCTATTACTTGCTGAGACTGCTCCTTTTGAGACTTAGATTTTCGCACGTGAGACCGTCTAATCTTGTACTCAACACAGATTGCTTCTTGATATCCCTTCAAAAATGTCCTTGCAATCACTCATATTTTCCAAAATGTCTGGTCATAAACCTCTAAGGAAGCGATCGAAGTCATAGTTCTCCCTCTTCAGTTTACATACACATTGTAGCCTTGAGAATTCTTCAAAATATTCATCCGCAATCAATTTTTCTTGCCTAAAATTAAGGAATTGGTCAAAGTAAACTTTATTCTCATAAAACCACATTCCATATTTAATGGCATACTCAAGCCCTTTTAGTTGATCGTTGAGGCTACTGATTCCGAATTTCATGTTGACTTGGGTAAGAAATGGATGCAAAACTTAATTCATTTCAAATTTAAATCAACCTGGCCTGATGTGTAGATCAGATTGCCTGGAGTGTGCAGGTGCAGACGGATCGTCAATCGGCCTTCGGATGGACCAGATATCACTTTTTGAAAATGAGTGGGTGATATTTACTTTAAGTCAGGCCCACCAACAGTAGCTTTGTATGCTGGGATGGATTGGTCTGGTCTCTGGCAATGCAAATGGTAGCAAAAGCTGCTGTGTACTTTCTCTTTTTTTTTGGTTCAGACTTGGGTCAAACTGAACTCGGGCCCAACAAATTGGCTCGGCATGTGTCTCTGCTTCAAGCTTTGTGCAACAGAAGAGAAAAAGGGATGAGGTTTTTGACCTCCTGCTGTTGATCCTCGATGAGAAAGAGGAGAGGTGATTGGGGTGAAAACTACAGGGGTTGCAAGCAGTGCTCAAGGTTGGTGTTGTTGCTTGGTCTAGTCAGCGAGGCAAGATAACGACGATGATGATGGCAATGAAGCTCCAGACCTGGGACAGCGATATGGATGGCGATGGTGGATGCTAAAGGTGTAGTGAGGACGACATCGAGCCAGAACCATCTCTCTATTTTTCTCTGATTCTCCTCTTTTTTTTTTTTTTTTTTCTGCTTTGCTCTCTTTCTCTGCTTCTTCTCTATGCTTTTTTTTTTTTTTTTTTTTTTCAACAGGGTTTGGGTTTCTGGAAAAGGGATTTTGGTTTTTTTTTTTTTTTTTTTATTCAGCAACTGAGCAGATGCGGTTGGAGGCCTCAGATAGAAGGGGTTGGAATTGGTACGGTTACTAGGAATTTGAGGATTGGGGTTGTTGTGAATGGTGGAGATGCAGAGGGCGTCGATTAGGAGTTGGGATTGGGGAAGAGGCTCAGTGTGCTGGGTTTTGTTGGAATGGTGTGGGGGTTCTAGATAATTCTGGGGTTTAGGGTTTAAGGTTTTGGGATTTGGGGGATTGGGTCTCTAATTCGGAATTGGGCATTTTCGAATTGATGAGGACTTGGAAAATTGGGGAAAAAATTGGGATTTTGGTGGTATGGCAGTCGGTTGTGGAGAGGCTGGGTTTTGGCATTTGGCAAAGGGGATTCAGTGATGGGTGGGTTTGAATGGCGACTTCGACCAAAGAGGATTTGGGCACCGGTGGGTTTAGGGAATTAGGACAATTGGGATGAGGTCTCGTGGGTTCAACAGTGAGGGGATGTGGGTGTTTGTGCAGCCAGTTAAAGAGATCTGATGGGTATCGAGGGGATGCAGTGGGTTTTAGGGTTAGGCAGGCAGGTTTTATGAATTTTGAGTAATCAACCGTTGGGTTTTGGTGTGAATGTGGTCGAGAGTTGAGTTTTGGTATTGAGGATGATCAAAGAGGATTTGGGGGTATATGGTTCTCGATAGATGAGACTTGGGTTTTGGGATTGTTGGGAGGGGTTTATAGGGATTACCAAGTATGGTGGTGGTGATGGTTCGGCAGGGGATGACAGATTGTCGAATCTCGAATCCGGGATGGATCGATCTTCGGCTCTGATACCAATTGATGTGGAGTGGGGTACCAGATGCGAGGCAGGTAGAAATGGAGGGACTAGAGATGGAGGGTGGAGGGCATATATTAGGCTTTTGCCTGAAAAGACCCCACGCCAAACTCCCCATCACAGACGTGGAAGAAGAGAGAACTCGGGAAACCCTAAAATGACTCGAGAAGATTTCATTAATCATCATCTCAAGCCAAAAGGCGGCATTATATTATTATATAGGAAAATTAAAACCTAAAACTAATCTGGACCATCGAAACACATTGATGACCAAGATTAAAACATCCAACTAAAATAACTGAACACATAATTAAAAACCCAAATAAAATAGAATATCTAATTAATAGGTGGGCAGGGCCCAAAAGATTGGGTCAAGATAGTCGAGATAGATGGACTGGGCCCATTGGTGGGTCAACCCATGGGGGACCATGGGTCTGTCCTGCATCAATGATGAATTTGGACAACAACTAAACAAGGCAATTGTGACTGTGATTAGATGTGTCGGCTGCCTATACAAAAACCTTGTTCCTAGATTTTCTTTAAAAGAATTAAAAAGCAGAAACTAGAATATTACATTAGAAACTACGTCAAATGATTTTCTTCATTGTACCTTAAGTCTCTCAAAGACAACCAAGCACTTCTCCTCATTATGGACTTCCGTGTAGCCATCCATCATAGTATGATATAAATTTATGGGAGCATCAATTCCTTCTTCTTCCATCTCCCTTACCAATTCCTCAGCTCGATCCATATTACCAGTTTGGCTGCATTAAAATAAAAATTAAGGATAAACAAATTAAACTTGAAGTGAGATTTGTTCCATTTTCCTTGCAGAAAACTACTGATTACATTTTACAATGGACTTGAAAAAAAATTGTAATGACAAATTAAGATACTCACCAATGAGCATAAATTACGTTACTGTATATGACCGCATTCAAGGATGTAAGATTCTGCTTTGCCTCCCTAAACCACTTATCTGCAGCTCTTTCAGAACAACACAGCGAGTATTAGAATATGCTCAATACCTCCAATTTCATCACCTCATTATTCAAATGCACAAATGGAGTTACAAAAAAGAATAGTGTAAAACAATAAAAATGATGTTATCAAGGTATTACCATTTGCGTCATTATATCTTACATATGGGCACCAAAGATCAAGATTTTTAGTATCAATCCCAGAAATGCTTTACAGGACATTCAGAAAATTCAGTGATAGCTCCCACGCGGATTAAGGATGGAGAAAGGAGTGAACCCGAAAGGTGAATCCCAAGCAAAAACGTGAAGATTATCCAGGATTCAACACCCAAGCTCGTGAACACCAGTTCCACAGCTGGAGGAGGAAATTTTGAATTTTACCAATATTTGCATAAGAGAGAACTGAATAATTACATCACATATTTATAGAAGTGGATGACCAGCCCTAATAAGGTGGTCATCCAGCTCTACAGTTCCTCAGTTTTGATTCCAGAATCTAGACTCCTAGTGGACTGGTTATGACCTATGATGTCCATATACACCACAGATACAGGAAGGATAGGATAGGACGGATATGGAATGGACACAGATTTTATAAAATATGATATGACACGGATATATGCTGCCGAAGTATGATACCCAGATACTTCAAACTAGGCAAAGTATTGTGTCGTATTTTATCGAATACTTCACTTTTTATGTGTAAAACCCTGTCTATATTCATGGCATGTCCAAGTATCTGTGTATGAGACACTACTATTCATCCCTTTACTGCAAGGTTGAAATAAAAAAAGGGGACACGTATCAGCCGATTAGACTTGCGACAGTTCTTGTCCACTTATAGGGTTGAAACTCACTCCCTCCCTCAAAGAACAGCACCATGACATGATACAGTCCCTATCATATCTGTCCATGCCAATACATTTTGAATCTATTCCCAATCCACAGCATGAACTTAGGAACATCAACCAGAAACAGATAGGTTCAAACTCAATAAATGAAGCACATGTAATAGTCAAAAATAGATAACAAGAACAGCGAAATAGCCAAGAAATCATCAATTAAAAAGCAACAGAAAATACAAATATAGTAGAGAACTATATGGAGATAAGATTCCCTAGCACAGTAGGAAGGTGCTCATTGTCACAAATATTACCTAATAAAGAGAAGCATCATTGTTATTCGTTTTTTATAATAATAACAACAATTTAAAAAAGAAAGCATGCCAAACAGGACATAGAACTGAGGGGCTGAAAATATATCTCTTGAAAGGGTAAGTGCAAGATTTCTTAAATTGGAGTCACTCTAGTGATATTTGTTTTATTATAAAAAAAGAAAGAAATACAAATTAATTTCTCAAGATTTTATATATAACAATAAGGTAACTTTCTAGATGTAAGCTCAATTGACATGGATGATCTAGTTGAAAGGATCCATGTGGAAGCCTTGAGGTACTAGCAATTCGCCGCAACTTCTAGCTTTACAGGTTCAGTGGATGTTCAATTTCCTTCTTTCTTCCTTCCCCTTTTCTTATACAAAAAGTTAGAGACGCAAGAATTAATAATGTCAATAGAAACTGAGAACTACAACTGGGACTAACATTTGTGCCCCTGTTTTTCCAGGTACATTTGAGTTAATTCTTTAACAGATTCAGCACTTTGTTATTTATGTGAGAGTGAAACTTAGATTTATTTATAGAGAAATGGAAGCACAAGGAATCTACATATCTTGATGGTGGAGAAAACTCCAGTGTTTTTAAAAATATATAAAAAAATAAAAAGACAAAGTGTAACCACCCCAGGACCCTGTTATAAGAGCCAAATATTTTATCTAATATTTATATGTTTGATTCCCTCCATTTTCTTGGAATTTATAATTTATCTTGAATAATTATATATTTTATTTGGTGAATGGTGATTTCTTAGATATATGTATATATAAGTATGCGGGGCCCCTTTTGTGTAGCATAGAATTGTCGTTTAAATAAATCCCAGGCTTGACCGTTATATTAATAATTGTCCAGTGTTAAGAACTTTTAAGGGGTTATAAAGTTCTTAGTAGGGCACATTGGTTTAAGTCATGAAGATAAACTATAAGAGGGGTCGTTAGTGGGACCCAAATCCTTACAAATAAAATGTGCTCGATACCCGTATCCCAAAAGGGGACTTGCACATGGACTGTTACACAATATCGAAAGTCAACTGGCACTCAAAAGAGGAATTTGACCTAGAGAAAGGAAAGAACCCAACTATATATGCATGTCAACACTTCAGATCCCTTCACTCAATCTCCTCTCAACTCTACTCTTTAGCATTTCTCTCAATCAAGGAGCCCAAATCCCTAGAGCCACTAGTGAAGATTAGTAGAAACTAGCAAGAAAGGGAGGAAGAAGAAAACAAATTGGAGCTTTTGCTAGAACCATTGCCTATAACAGGTGAGTAGATTTCTCAATACTACTTATGTTTATGGGTTTTCTTCTAGATTCTAGTATGCAGTACTTTAATTTAGAGATGTAATGATTCCCTAAGGATAGTTCATGGCTGTTTTTATGGGTTGTAATGACTGATTGTGAAATTGGGATTAAAACCCATAGCCGACAGTGTATGAATGGGTTTGGTGAAGGACCGACTCTAGTATTGATGCATGGAGGCTGGTCGACTAATGTTTGTTGACTGATTGATGTGTTGATGATAGGCCGACAGTTATATATGTGCGTTTTAATGTAGTCAATCACTGTACATGGGCATTGAATGATGGCTTGTTGTAAATCAAGGGATTCCATAGTGACAGGATCAATCCCACTCGGTGGATTCTAGAAACTAAGTGGTGAACCCAGCCAACATTCCTTGAAGTAGTCGAACCCCTTTGAATAGAATAGGATTCACTAATGTATTTTAGTAGTTTCAACAGTAGTTGAGTTGCCTACTTTTATGGGAAACCAAGAGCATTTTTTGGGGTATTGTGGAAGCGTTTGATGGACCAATTAGGGCGTTTTCATAGGGAAAAAAAGGTAGGATGAGTGAGTGATCTGTTTGAATCACTCAAGCCATCCAGGTTTAATCCGTCAGTCAAACAGGTGCGACGTCAGTACTGCCTCTTGCTGAGATCTGGAACAAGAACCAGCCACTGGCTCTGATACCAAGAACGACACAAACTCTTAACATCAGTTCACTAACTATGAGAGGGAAGAGAGCGAAGGAAAAAAGAGGAAAAGAGAAAATGGACTAGCCAACTGAATAGATTAGTCATGAGCTTAAGATACACAATACATCTCATTTTGTTAATGGTCAGAGAAACTTATAAAAAACTACAATAAACCCCTACACAAACCATAGATTACAATAAACCCCCAAGAAAATATATGAATAAATACCCAAATGTCAATAAAGTACTAATCAACAAAAAGAACCAGGAAGCTCAATGGTAATTCTGTAGGTTTTACTTACTCAGCATCGCCGATATTGTTAAAGCCTTTGATGATAATGCTGTATGTCACCACACTCATCTCAATGTCCTCATCCTTCATTTCCTCTACACATGCAAGTGCACCACGCATATCTCTAGCGACAGCATAAGCATTAACAAGGCTGCATGAAATGAACTACCTTCAATGTGGGAGAACAGCATATTTCTGACAAGAACAGCATATTTTTGACAAGTCAAAGAACAAATCTCTTTAGATTTCGATGTGCCTATCACTTCCAGAAATGACATGCATATGGAGTGCAATATCTTATCATCATTTTATGGATGTTTGTAAATGTTAAATGGTAGCTTTGATAGTGATCACAATAATTATGAGTTATGACAATCAAACAAAGAGGCAACCAGAGCCTCTTTGTATGACAGTAATTATAATAAATCGTTAAGGGCAGAACCCAAGTATAATTTCTAGAAGTGTTATATTACCCATGGAAATGATTTGGACAAAATTGAAGGAAGCTGGCAGTTAGAAAGCCTTTGAGAAAGCAGCTGGAGTAGGTGATTCTTCAGGAGACTAAAGTGTCAAGTTATCAAGACTGCATCATGTTTGGGGTTCTCAGAGAAGTGGTTGGGATTGGGCTCCCTCGGAGGGAAAACTAGGAGCACTTATTTCCATTTGGAATGAAGAGGAGCTAAAAGGGAGGAGGTTTATAAAGGCCAATAGGCTCTGGCATTCAAATTGTACAGTCTCGATGATAAGATTTTTTGGGTATCAGCTAATGTACATGGACAAAATGATCATTTTCAAAAAAGTATATGGACAAAATGAGAATGGTGATAGGAGTGCTTTCCGGGAAAGTTTGTCTGACCTTAGATCCCGATGGCAAGTCTCATGGTATTTGGGGGCCAGATTTCAAAATGGTGAGAGTTCCATATGATGAAAAGGGAGGGACTATACTTGCAGTACCAAGGAGGGTCTCAAATTTCATTAATAAATTAACAAATTGATCGATTAGACTAGATAGGAGGAAATTTACATAAATTAACAGTCAAGAAAAGGTGGATAGAAGCAGAATTAATCAGTTCCTCATACCCAAGGAGTGAGAAGAACAATTTTCAGGGATGATGGAGGTGGTGCTTCCCAAGCAAGTCTCGGACCATGCACAATTATGTTGTTTTCTGGTTCAATTAATTGGGAGCCAAAGTGCTTCAAGTTTGAAAACTGTTGACTAATGCACAAGGAGTGGAATCAGATGGATGCGTCTATTTTTTACTAGATTCAGAATATCCAAGAAATTTCAGGGTCTAAAGGAAAAGATTCAAGTATGGGACAACGAATTTTTGGTAAAGATTGATACTTGTAGAGACCTATTGTCCAAGGAGGTGTCGTCTTTGGATAAAGTGGAAGAGGAAAGGGTGTTTGACTAGAAATGAGAAACAAATTAGGCGAGTATCTTTGAGGAAATTATGGAAGTTTAAAATGTATGGAAGAAGTGAGTTGGAGGCAGAAATCCATTGTTGTAGCTTAAAGAGGGGGATAAAAATACACAATTCTTTCACCATAAGGCATATTGGAAGCATGAGACGGGTTTTTTTTTTTTTTTTTTTTTGCCTTTTTTTTTTGTTGGCGAGGGTATCCCGTGGTATTTGACCCAACATGACTAATCCCCTGGGTACGCGCATGACCCCCAACACACATGCATCAAGTAAATCTTAGGAGTGGAAGAAGAACGAAGGGAATGCTGAACACATGACATGGAGAGCAAACCCACACCTCAAGCAAACGAACCAACATTGATGCAGGCCCTAAGGTTACAGGTTGCGTGGGTGCATAAGCACATGTCCACAAACACATCTCCACAGAAACTTCAACACGAGGACATATCTCTTTAAGGGAAGAACCCACGATAATTCTATTACAATGATCAAAGTCTGCGAAAAAAGAGTTCTACAATGCAATATAAATGGAAAAGCAAACTAAGGACCTAAGAAAAACCTAATCCAATAATGGAAACTACACTAATTATAACTCTTTTAGTAAAATTAGAAACCTACTAAAAAACAAAATATTCCTAAAACTATCTTGGGTGGGACCACTTGTGGGCCCGTTCGGCATCATTCCCCCAAGGTTGAAAGAAGAGTTCGAACTTGAACTCGGTTCCTCTTCACGTTTCCTCTGTAGACATGGTGTACTTAGCACTTCCTTAGTGGCATTTGCTCTTGATTTCTTCTTCGGCAGTTCTACTTTCATTGGAAGGAGTGTGACTTGCTTTCCACAAGCATGAATGTATACGTGTTGTCGTGCATACCATGAGTGCCATTTTTGTCATACATCCATGGGCGGCCCAACAAGATATCACCACTATCCATTGGGGGCACATCACACCAAACTGTATCTTTATAATCTTCACCAATGGTAAAAGTGACTTGGCATGTATGTCGCACTTGTACTTCATCACCTGTCATTAGCCATTTGACAAAATAGGCGATTATGCCTATAAACCTTCAACTTTGGGTGATCAACAAGAGTTTGAGAGATGATGTTTTCACAAACTCTGCCATCGATCACAACCGTATATTTTTGCCCATGTACTATACCTGTTGAATGAAAAATATTTTCCCACAGCCATTTCTTCTCAATAAAGGGTGTACTCCTGGAGGACCAAGAGAGCTTCGCAATCCTTTTCGGCTTCTATTTCCTCCCCTTCCTCTATTTCTTTGTCTTCAAGATCATCTTGTGTGTCTGGTTCATCGAGTGCACGTTTCATTAGGTTTATTCGTTTTGGACATTCAAACGAACGATGCCCCTTCTTACAATGAAAACATGTGAACCTATTATGATCTTCAGACTTGGAGAAAAAAAATTCTGAGGAACTATCACTTGGATTAAAATCTAGCTTTGGTGGGGCCTTTTGTGCAAGCCATTTAGACGGACTATATTTTCAAGCTTGATAATTTGCTATGTCTTCGACCTTGATGGCGTGCTGGATGATCTCATCAACAATTCCAAAATTCTTGAATGCAAGGATATGTTTTATGTCAATTCTCAACTCATGAAAATATCAGTCGACCAATACATCATCAGCCTCATTTAAGCCTCAACGGGCTTGCATTGTCATGAACTCTTCAAAATACTCAACAACCGCGCTGGATCCTTGTTTCAAGTCTTGAAAGCTTGAACGTAGATCTCTCGAGTAGTTGACGAGGAGGAACTTTTGCTTCACTATCTTGGGTGGGACCACTTGTGGACCCGTTCTGCGTCAAACACCAAGGCTGGTAGGTCCCACAGGTAGTAAGTAGTACAACATGAAATTTCAGGACCTTCAAGCCACCACAATTTCTTCCTATCATTGCGAGTAAGAGAGCTGCCCACTTAGGGACGATAAGAAGAGATGGAAGGCTCATTGAAAGTCCAGTGGAGATTAAGGAGGCGGCTGCAAATATTTGTGAAGAACTGTATTAAGGAGACAAGATACCAAGGCCAAAACCCGATGGAAAACGGGTTGTAAGAAAGGCATTTTGAAGAGGAGATTGTCACAAGCATTTGATGAATGTAGAGGTGATAAAGCGATGGGACCATATGGCTTTAATTTTGCATTTATCAAAGCTTGATGGGACTTCCTCAAGGAGGATTTTCAAGAGATGCTCTCTGAGTTTCTTACGATTATTATTATTATTTTTTATTTTTTTTTTTGGAGAGGGGGTATGGCGTGGGGAGTGTTAAAAAAAAAAAAAAAAAAAAAAAAAAGATTAATGCTACATTTATGGGTTTTATTCCAAACAATGCAAAACTGATTGTTTTGAAGGATTTTAGGCCCATTAGTATAGTGGGGTGTGTGTACAAGTTGTTGTCTAAGGTGTTGACTAACCATTTAAAACATATTCTTCCCCTTATTATTAGCCCTTTTCAAGGGACATTTGGAGACAGGCAAATTTTGGATCGAGTTCTTATTGCTAATGAGTTGACTGATTCCATGAAGCATAGTTGTAAAGATGTTATGATGTTAAAGATAGATTTTAAAAAGGAGTATGACCATGTCGAGTGGGTTTTTGTTGATTACGTGCTATGCAGATTTGATTTTGGTAAGAAATAGAGAGGGTGGATTCAAGAATGTATTTCGTCTACTTTGTCCTGTGTTGGTGAATGGATCACCTTTCCAATTACCTCTATTGTCCAGGGGTCTCATGCAAGGTGGTCCGATATCCCATTATTGTTCACAATAGGTGATTGAGGCATCTGGAGCTATGAAAATGAAGGCTAGGGATCTTGGCATGGTTGGGGTTTTTGAGGCCGTGTGAATGGGGAGCCTATCACTCACTGCTAGTTCGCAGACGTACTATTTTGTTTAGCTCAGCAAGAGGAAGGAGATTTATACTTTGAATAGAATATTAGGATGCTTCCAGTTGGCTTCGGATCTAAAGGAACATGTCAAAAAGTACGCTATTGGGTTTTGGTTACTCTGAGGTTAGTGAGAATTTGGGATGTTGGCAGAAAGCATTCAGTGCATGGATCAAATTAGTCACTATATCGGGCTTGGCAGCCAAGACCACTACGCTATAAACAATTTAACCAATATAGTAGCCACTACGGATTGCTACAGCTGCTACGGGCTGCTATAGATCCGCTATGAAGCATGACTAACATCTACTTTGCATAATTTTTTAAAACACATAGTAGGGTTTCTTTCTTCTTTTCTTCACTCCAAGCAACATTTCTATGCAACTTTTCTACCCTTCCATACTTAAAAGAACACTAAAAAAATACAAGATTTCGCTGAATTGAAGCCGATACATAGAGTTTCTCTCAAGGGCTCTTCTCTAGGTATATCGTGGAAGATACCCCCTTTGGTATTAGTAGAGGTGTTCTTTTCTCCTCTCTCAACAAAAGTACATTGTTTGTATTTAATGGAAGTTAATTCGTCATTTGGTTTGAACTTTAAGTCTTATTTAAGCATTATTTTATAATTTAATTATCTTGTGTTACATACAGTTACGCTAAATTGCTTAAAGTTTATGAATTTAGAAATGCATAATATTTTCTAACTTAGATTAACTACCATGAAAACAAGTGAAATATAATCATTCAGCAGTATAGAACCTCTATGCACTGAAGGGACTGCTACATTCCCCTATCTCAGTTACTATATGAAAAAAAAAAACACCGAATTCTAACATTTACCAATATTCTGGGTTTTTTGGACTTTTTTTTTTAATTTTTTACCACTTTTTTTTTCACACCACTATGCCCACCACTACCACTATTTTGATCCTTGATTCAGTGCAAAATAGTAAGACATCCTATCTAATAACCTTAGATTACCAATTGGGTGGGGGCTTAGTTAGAAGGCTTTATGGGATCTATTATAGATAACTTTGATAAGAAATTGTACACGTGGAAGAGGCATTATTTATCGTTGGGTGGGAAAATTATTTTGATCAAGGCCACAATATCCAATCTGCCAGTGTAATACAAGTCCCTCTTTAAGCTGCCTAAAAGGTTGGATCACATCAGGAGGAATTTTTTGCAGAAGGGGCAAGCAACTAAGGAATATGCATTTAATAGAACGAGCAAGGCATTAGGTCTCGGTAGTTTGTAAAACAAAAATTGGCCATTGCTAGCTAAGTAGTGGTGGACGTTTGGAGAGGAAAAAGAAACTATTTGGAGGAGAATCTTTGTTTACAAGTATGGAGTCGATAAATGAAGTTGAGAGCCTAAGTCAGTCCCTAGATTCCATGCATTGGATTTGTAGGGTTCTATTGATAGTGTTTAAGATGAGTCTAACTTATGGTGTGAGGTTTTTAGTAAAGTTGTAGGCATTAGTGTTGGGTGTGGGAGAAAGGTCTGTTTTTGTATGATGATTGGATAGGAGTGGGCCATTATGTAAAATACTTCCTAAAGTGATGTAGTACAGACCAGGCCCAAGAAACCAACTGGCCAACATGTTGACCGAGAGGTCAACCTGGTCCACTGAATTCAGCCCACAGGCCCAATTGACTTAGAGCTACTGTGGCATTCTGTTTTTTATCGTATTTCTATTTTTATTCAATTAGAGGTTATTTCTAATTTCTGTCTTGTTTGATTAGGATTAGGCAGTTTCCTATTTTATTTAGATAGTCTTGTTTGCTAAGAAACAATTATACTCCTCTCTCTATAGCTGAGTCCCCATTGTAGTTGCTTATGCTTATTCGAAATAATCAAGAGTTATTGAGATTTCTTCAATGGTGGTGTGTGTTATGGTCTTGAGTGTGCCCTAATGCTGGAGTCCATCTTTGGATTCGATCGATCCCTTGGGACATTGGTCTGTTTTTCCGATCGAGGATCCGGGGCAGCACCGTACAATGTTGAGGGCGGTGTCAAATGAGGAGTCATTTGAGAGAGAAATGTGATCAAGGGGAATCCTTTGACTTGGGATGTGTCTTTTAGGAGGGGTCTTCGTTGGTCCAACGGAGTCCAATATGGGGAGCTAACGAGTGTTCTTTCTAATGTGTTTATTTGCAGGGAATATAAAGATATTCACATTTGGAAGCCTCAACATCTGGGGAGTTTTTGACGAAAGCCTTCTACTTAGCCTTGGATGGGCCTCAACCTAGATCTTCGAGTGGTCTAGTCTGGTTGGGTATTGCACCTCCTCGAGGGGAGGCATTATTGGCTGAGGTTTTGACCATCTTAGAAGTTGTTCGTATCCTCGCAGGTTCATAGGCTAATTGTGGAAAGCGGGTCCTCAAAAGCAATCTTGTGGGTGACCAATAGCATTTCATCACTATGGAGGTTCCACCTCTCATTTAGTGAAATTAAATTGTTGTTGCATCATCTATAGGTTGGTTTCTGTCATATGCTTGGATCAACAAATTCTATGGCGGATGCTTTCGCAAAGCAAGGGGCTGATAGAATTTTCTCCTTTTCTAACTTCTATTATAAATGATTGGTTGGGTATGGGTGGTGTATTTTTTAATTAAAGTTATAGGTTCCCAAAAAAAAAATTAAGGAGATTTTAAGAATGTCAACAAGTGGATTAGGTCTTCCAGCTTGATTCCATGGTGACTCACAAATCAGGAGTCCATAGAGACTCATAAATCAGTTGCTACATTGGGGATCTTATTTGCAGTTGCTTGCCTAGTTTGTTCGGTCACAGTAATAAAAACAACTCGGAGGTAGATATTTTGCCAAACCAAGAGATTACTGCCCATGTTCTCTCTCTGTCTTTTCTTCCCCAGTAACAACTATTTTCCACGTACTTTTTTTTCTATTTATGACAATTTCTTATCAACTATCACCCAAAACATAGTGACAGTGAAACTCAGGCAATTTCATATCAATGGTAGGCATATATTCTACAAAAGACTTAAGTTACAAGAAATGATAAGAACAATTTAAATTTTAATTGTATTTAATTCAAAACATAAAACCAAGAAAGTAAGGACAGCAACAAGACTGAACCTGATCTGTGTTAAAAGCCCATAGGCCCAAAGCCCATCAGTAATAACCCATTGTTATATCTCAAGTGGATTTGGATTGAGTCTATCTAGAGACAGTAGTAGCCTTCTTTTCTTAGAATAACAATCGCTGTAATTAGTTTCCTTCTTAACTTAGACTACTGATTGATGTAATTAGAGAGGTTTCCTTTCTTAGAGCCTGGATTAAAGGCATGTAAATACCTATATATTGATGTATAATCTCCATAGAAAGACACACAAATTAATACATTCTCAAGAGTATTCTAAAACTCTTTTCTGTGATCGTGAGTTTGTCATGGTATCAGAGCAAGGTTCATGAACATCTAGTTTCTTTTCTTCCAAAGCAATCAAGGTCTAGAGAGGAATAAATCTCTCTCGCGCAGTAAATAGATCCTGGCATCTGTTCAAAGCAATTTCAGTGGCATCCACCTTCTGCGACAGTCTCATCATCTTGGTGGCCCACCCCTGATCATCAGATCAATCTCCACAAACTACACAGACATGGTCGCCTGATATTTCTAGGATTATTAGGGATTTTTTCAAGATTTTTCAACACCTCCAGGTAGTCTCTCTGATCATTCTCATATTATTTCAAAAAATTCATCAAGTTTCAATCAAGACCTTCCAGTTTCTTGGATATTCAGCGGAATAGGTTCAAACCTGTTCCAGTAGGTGCGAAATTACTGTGCCTTCTTGGATCAACCATCTGATTAGTATTCAGATCCATCTGTGGGGCCCATGTTGTGATTCTGAAGCTTCAGTCTGGGTCGTCTGAGGCCTTTTTTTTCACCATTATTGGCCTGACTTGGTTTTCTCTTCTCTGCTTGGTTGGATCTTGCCATCTGCACACCCAAACAGTTCTTCAGACCACTATTGCTTGATTTGATTACTGTTTGTTACTTATTCAATCAAGTTTTTTCAATCTAACATTGAGATGGACAAATCTGAGGTTACTTTGATCAAATTCACTGGACAAAATTACCCTGCGTGGTCTTTCCAATTCCAAATCTACCTCGAAGCTAAGGAATTGTGGGGTTTTGTTTCTGGTGTTGACCCTAAACCCACTGAGGATGAAAAAAAGATCTCTTGGCATACAAAAGATGCCAAAATCAAATCCTGGATTCTGGGATCCGTTAAGCCTCATCTGATAATGAATCTCAAGCCTTACCCCACTTCTAAAGCCATATGGGGGTATTTGAAGAAAGTATACCATCAAGATAACTCTGTACGACAATTCCATCTTGAATGTGCTATTACTGAATATACCCAAGGGACTTTGTCGGTACAAGATTACTATTTGGGTTTCCGTACACTGTGGTCGGAATACGATAGTATTAAGTATGCGGATGTGGCTGACAATGTGTTGGCAGTAATTCAAGGCCTTCAGGCATCTAGTCAGCGAGATCAATTTTTGATGAAACTGTGGAATGAATTTAAAAGTGTCCGATCTGCTCTGATGAATCGGACGCCCTTACCTTCATTAGATGTATGCTTGAATGAGCTTTTACGCGAAGAACAGCGCCTTACGACCTCGGCTCATATTGCTCAACAAAAGACTGAAACCTATTCAGTCGCGTTCTCGGCAAATAAAACTTCTCAGCCTCCACCTCGAGACTTGAGCAAAACCCAATGCTACAGTTGTCAGAAATTTGGGCATCTTGCATCTCAATGCAAACAGAAAGTCTGTAGTTACTGTAAAAAGTCAGGACATATCATCTATGAATGTCGCCGCCGTCCACCACGTCAATCGACACAGTATCAGACTCCACAGTATCCGGCTTCGCAGTATCAGCCTTCACAGTCTCAGACTCCACACACATATGTGGCTTCCTCGGTTATGCCTGCTCCTCCATCTGCCTCACAGCCTGGGCCCTCATCATCTCTCACTCCTGAATTAGTTCAACAAATGATTATCAATGCCCTCTCTGCCTTTGGTCTCTCAGGTAAGTCACCTTCATCTTCTACTTGGTTCATTGATTCCAGGGCATCTAATCATATGACGAATTCCCCCACCCCTTTCTCCACTATGACAAGTTACAATGGCCATCTTCAAATACAAACTGCTGACGGTGGACATGTTCCCATTACTGCTGTCGGCGATATCCTTAGTCCCATCCCATTGAGAAATGTTTACCTTTGTCCTAATTTAACTTCCAACCTATTGTCAGTAGGACAACTTGTTGAAAATAATTGTAACATCTCTTTCTCTTCTTCTGGTTGTGTTGTGCAGGACCAGATGTCCGGGAAGGAGATCGCGAGGGGGCCTAAGTGTGGACGCTTGTTTCCGCTGGATTTTTCTAAAATTTCTAGGAATCAATTTGACAATAATGTGTTTTGTTTTTCTCTTAGAGATAATTGCCGGTTGTGGCATAATAGACTCGGACATCCTAATTCAAAGGCTTTGTCCCTTATGTTAAATTCTGGTTTATTAAATAAATCTCTTGGTTTATCTTCTTGTGTGCCTTTTGATTGTGCTACTTGTAAAATGGGGAAGAGCAAAACTCTTCCGTTTCCTCATTCCACTTCACACACCTCTAAGTGTTTTGATTTAGTTCATAGTGATGTATGGGGAATTGCTCTAGCTCTTTCCCACGCTCACTATAAATATTTTGTGACTTTTATTGATGATTTCAGTCGGTTCACATGGGTCTACTTTCTACATTCAAAATCTGATGGATCTTTAGATCGATATAAGGCGCGTCTTGTCGCTCTTGGAAATCGGCAGGAATATGGCATTGATTATGATGAGACTTTTGCTCCGGTTGCCAAGATGACCACCGTCCGCACTATTCTTGTTGTTGCTGCATCTCAGTCTTGGCCTCTCTATCAAATGGATGTCAAAAATGCGTTTCTACATGGTGATCTCAAAAAAGCTGTTTATATGCATCTCCCTCAGGGCTGCTCATCCGGGACCAGTATGGTTGCCAAACTTCGTCGATCCCTCTATGGTCTGAAACAAGCTCCTCGCGCATGGTTTGAGAAATTTCAGGCTGCTCTTCTCCGCTTGGATTTTCATCCAAGCCCATATGATCCTTCAATGTTTTTACATCATGCTCCATCCGGGATCACTGTACTCCTTGTCTATGTTGATGACATAGTCATTACTGGTCCTAATGCCACCATGATTCAGAAGATCCAAACGTCTCTTCGTGAAACCTTTCACATGAAGGATCTCGGCCCCCTACATTATTTCCTTGGTCTGGAAGTTCATCAATCGCCTCGAAGCATAGTTCTCAATCAGCACAAATACACTATTGATCTCATTGCCTTGGCTGGCCTTACTGCTTCAGCTCCTGTGGATACGCCGGTTGAACTGAATGTCAAACTTCGTCGCAAGGAAGGTGATCTTCTCTCTGATCCTACTCCTCATCGCCAGTTAGTTGGCAGCTTGATCTACCTCACGATCACTCGCCCTAATATCTCTTATGCGGTAAACCTGATGAGTCAATTCATGACTGCTCCTCGTCACCTTCATCTCGCTGCTGTTCGCCGCATCATTCGGTACCTTATTCGTACACCGACTCGACAATCCTCTATCTCTCAAAGCTTATTCCGATGCTGATTGGGCGGGTTGTCCGGATACTCGCAGATCGACGACCGGCTGGTGCATGTTTTTAGGTGATAGTCTCATTTCTTGGAAATGCAAGAAACATGACAAAGTTTCAAAATCCTCTACCGAGGCCGAGTACCGCGCCATGTCTGCTGCCTGCTCCGAAATTCTTTGGCTCCGTGGTTTGCTTTCTGACATTGGTTTTCCAGCAGTAGGAGCTACCCCACTCTATGCAGATAATACAAGTGCAATTCGGATTACTGAAAATCCGATTTTTCATGAGCGCACTAAACATGTCGAGGTTGATTGTCACTTCATACGTGATGAGCTTAAACGCGATGTCATCAATCTCCCACATGTCTCCACTGAACTTCAAATTGTTGATATTCTCACCAAAGGGCTTCCTCGACCACGCCATCAGTTGTTGGTTGACAAATTGATGCTTGTTGATTCTCCCGCATCAATTTGAGGGGGGGTGTTAAAAGCCCATAGGCCCAAAGCCCATCAGTAATAACCCATTGTTATATCTCACGTGGATTTGGATTGAGTCTATCTAGAGACAGCAGTAGCCTTCTTTTCTTAGAATAACAATTGCTGTAATTAGTTTCCTTCTTAACTTAGACTACTGATTGATGTAATTAGAGAGGTTTCCTTTCTTAGAGCCTCGATTAAAGGCATGTAAATACCTATATATTGATGTATAATCTCCATAGAAAGACACACAAATTAATACATTCTCAAGAGTATTCTAAAACTCTTTTCTGTGATCATGAGTTTGTCAATCTGGATCTGGCCCACTTTAGTGCCACATCAGGGTTCAGATCCAGATCCAAGTCCATCCACTAATTAGATAAATAGGCCAAATTCGGGTCTTCGATCTAGGGTTAATCAGACCTTAACGTGGCCCATTTACATTTTAGCAGTTTTGTTTCTATAAATAAAGAACATTATACAATATAATAATATACCACATAAGTGACAAAAATATCATCATCATAGCCTCCTTCTTAATGAGTTCTATTAACTAACTCTAATTAATAAATGAGTGTAACTCATAGACAAGTGTGGCATGCTTTTTTATAGCCAACAGTTGTTCTGATACAGCCAAACTTTATCTATCCTCAAGAACAATGCATAATGAAGAAAAACATGTAGCACATGAAAAGGGTATGTTTTGCCCCTTCTATGCATGAAAAATAGAAAGCACTGACTAGGGTTGCAAACAGGTTGGGTCCGGACCGGAACCATACTGGAACCGGATCCAGACATGTTTTCTAAAGGATGGATCCAGATCTGGTTCCCACTTGGAACCTGTTTCCAGGTTTTAGATCCAGTCCAACAAGAGGACTAGGTTCCACTTCCAAAACCAGTTTTGGTTCCAGACCCAACACAATCTCCAATCAAAGCAATGGCCCATGTGCAAGGATGGCCCACCCAGTTAGCATCACATGATCTAGTCATAGTGTGAGATTGAGATTCATTCAGATGAAGATTGTCCCCAAAGCTGCTCGTCCAAGTATTTTGGACTATGGGATAATGTCTTTTTCATATTCAAGTATCTTTTAATTGTTAGGGCTTTGGACGGTCCAGCTGCAGCTTGTAGTCAAATAAACCAACCCCTAGTCGTCCAAAATGCATCATTGGTAGACAGAGTAGAGCCGTCTCATGTTTCATTTCTTTGCAACAGTCTATAGCCACACCAATGTACCCATGGTTACAGTGCTACAGTTGTGTGTGTGTGTGTGTGTGTGTGTGTGAGAGAGAGAGAGAGAGAGATGTTTATGCAGAGCAGGGAGGGGAAGAGTCATGAGGCTTCACGCCCAATGTTGGTAGGCGTCACACCTAGTGGCATCACACACCTATAAGGTCCCAATCTTAATTAAGTGTGTTTTAGTGTAATTAATTGTGATTTAGTATGATCAATTGTGTTTAGTTGTTAGTTTGGCTGGCTTAGGAGTAGTTGATTAGTTTTCCTCGTTAGATTATCGTTTTGGTTCGATTTGAGAGCTTTTGGACCCTAGTTTGACGTGTTAGAGGGCCTATTTGTAATTTCGGAGAAACATGAAGGTTGTCTTTGTAATTTAAGAAAATTGTAGTTTTTGGCTTATTAGACGGGGGGACATTATTTCGAGAAACTTTTGTTCTTGGCTCGCACCCTTTCAAAATCCGGAAAGCCATCAAAAACCCAAGATTCAATTACTTTTAGTGAGGGACCTGTTTGAAATTTCACAAAACCCATTTGAGATAAAACCCATCAACCCCCTCTCTCTCATTTCCATTTTGTTCTATATTACCCACTCTTCTTCTCTTCATTCTTTCCCTTCTCGTCCTTCCTCCTTCCTCCTCTTCCTTGCTCGCCAACAGCCAAGACCGCACACCTTGGAGCCCCATCTCATCTTCATCACTAACATCACACCTTCTCCCCCTTTTGTATGACCGGCAGTCCTAAACTCATTCAGCCAGCCCTCTTCTCCTTCCCCAAGCTTGAAACTGCCTCTTGGTAAGCCTCCTTTCCTTGTTTTCTTTCATTCCACCTCCGTTTGACTCACCATTGTCGCATGAAAGGCAGCAAGTGTTGATTCTCTTCCTCCATTTGTATTTCAATTTTGGTAAGCAAGGTTGAAGAATTTGGGGCTTTTCAACTTAGAGCGAGGATCAACAGTTAGAGAGGGTTTTGCTAGCGAATTTTGGCTATCTTGGACCTAAGGCAAGTAATTAATGTGAATTCCATCTCATGCATGTGAGTTAGTTTGATTCTTGTTATTCATGCGTAGATGCCCTCCTTCCATCTCATGCATGTGAGTTAGTTTGATTCTTGTTATTCATGTGTAGATGTCCTCCTCCATCAAAGCTCATTTTGTGTTTTTAGCATGGTAGACTAATGGGAACCATCTAAAATTGGAATTCAGACCTTGGACTGCACCTTTGGGATGCCTGGACTGTGTAGTCCAACCCGCAAGCCGATCTGCTGTTGGCCTGGCAGCCAATCAGCCGCTGCTAATCAGCTGTTGCACCATCGCAACAGTCAACTGACTGCTGGGACCCTCCATACTCGGTTGTTTCAGGTCCCAAAGTCCTCCAATCCTGTCCTAAGGCTTCACCACTTCAGTGTACACCAATTAGGGTCCGCGCCATGATAATTAGCCACTTTAATACTTAACCCAGTGGCATGTTATCAGTGCGCAACTCCAAGTACCATACCACATCTGAACCCTATTTGGAGCAGTTCGACTATCAACTGAACACTGTAGGCTCCCCCTGGTTGGGGAACCTCGAACTTAGGAATTGGCATGGTGTTGGACCCTGAACTCGTCCAATGACCTTCTAATTATGAGACCTCTAGCAAGGAATGCTTGAGCTTGGCATTTGCTTGCAGTTTGTCCAAAAGGACGTGAAGTGCAAAGCTAACGCAAGGGTGCGCAAACATAGGTCCTCAGGTGCCAATTATCATCGAACACGCCAAGTGAACACAATCATAGACATCCGGGATTCTATGAACGCGTAGAGTTGAATAGCATTGTCACTAACGTGCAGACGGCAACCCCAAACTGCTTGGAATAGTAATCCTTCCTTGGACCTGTAATCTATCTGTTCGCGTAGGTTTCCTCTTATGTTCTTTATTCACACGATGTACATGCATCTTTTCTTGTATAGTCATGTAACTCCGGTCCGCGGTCATTTGTGCCTACTTGTATGCGTAGAATGGACTTAGTACGTCTAGCACTAGCGAGATGGACCTCCCTTGACGGATGTTACCATTGGGTTACTCTGTGAGTCGGTCTTTACAGCCTAGCTCGCATTGATTTGCAAGCTTTCCACCTTTAGCCTCGACTAGGATCCAATTAGGGTTAGCTTGGTTTGGTGAGCTCACATCTATGCAAATGCTGCCATCCAAGTTGATCGGATCCACCTTTTGCTCTCACCATTTATGGTCAACTTAGTCACGCTGTAATGCTGCCCGTTTGGGGTCAGTGTTGGCATGATCAGGCTAGAGAGCCTAATACCCCCCTTCTAAGTCCCTTTTTGCCTTACTTCAACCTGTTTAGCCTTGTTTTTCCTTGTTTGATCACTTAGCCTGTTTTGCCCAATTTGGACAAGTCTAGTTTAAGTCTAGAGAGTTTTAAGGCTTAGGTAAGACAATTCATTGGAATTTGAGAAGCTGCTAGTTTTAGCTTTGCTTGGAGCAGATCCTTCTTGCCAGTAGTACATCCTGACCCCTTTGTCCTTAGAATTCGGTGTCGGCTCCACCTAGCTTGGATCCAGTACAGTGAATGCAGCTATGCTAGGGTTTTGTTTACATTTTTACTCACTGCAGTGTAGTCTCGTCTTGGAAAGCGATCGTAGTTATCGCTTCGGTAGCACACTTGTTATTTGTCTTGATGGCCATAAATATAATTTCCTTCAAAGGATCCTAAGGTACCAATGCTTGTATTTATCTTGCTTGTTCACACCACTCGCAACCATGCAATTGGGAGAATTTAGCCACATAGATGCCACTTTGCTTAGGATTGTTTCCTGAGGTATAGATTACTATTACATGATCCTACAGCCTATAAATCTTCATTGACATTCTCTTAATTACCTGTCTTTTATTCTTAACTTGATACATCATGACATGCCATTTCTATTGTTTACTTGCTATGGTTATTCATAGTCTGCTGATACTACTCTTAGCATGTAGCTGACGGATCCTCTACCTTTGTTGAGGAGGAAACCCGCCGCAGGGCTTGACCAAGTGGGGTGTCGACGATGTTGTCTAGTTTGTAGAGCTGGTGCCAGAAAGATCTTTCTTTTTGGAGATAGTCTCTTAAATAGATTCATTTGAGCAACTTTTCATTTTGAAAACTCTTTTGTCATAGCCCTTTTGTTTGGCCATAGTTGGAAATAAAACTTTTGCATAAACTTTAATATCATCAATGGAATCCTGATTTCTGCTATGCTTTGTTATAGTCTGATACTAAAATATTATTGTTTGTTGGATGGTTACCCACATCACCGCTATATGGCTTTGAACCATTTGACCTAACTCACGAAATGGACACCTGGGCCTATGTACATTTATAATTGCTATTTTAGCACCATCCCCAAACAACCCTGGGATTCAGGACGGGTTAGCATTGGGGACTAAATCTGGGGGTTGAGAGAGAGAGAGAGAGCACCCTAAAAGAATTCTTGTTTATTGACCATTAGGTCTCCATAGAGGCAGTACACCATTGTGTAAGCAAAGCAATAACCCTAGAACTAATCCCGACCATCTAAAAAATTTTAAACTAACCACAGAAATCAACAAATAAAATAAAAGATTGTACTGTTGGGCCAATGGACTGGGCCCCCATGGAACATGGGTTAATTCTGAGCTAGATGTGCCGCCTTAGTGCTTGCTGAGAGAGAGGGGCTTGTAGAGTTTTAAAATAACAAAAAATCATGGCTACTTTCTTTTGCAAATGGGCCGGGCTGCAGCCATGGGTTGGAAAATGTATGGATCCGGAATCGAACAGATTTGTTTACAGGTTCAGGAACAACTTACAGATCTGAATCCGATTAGCAAAGGAAACCTATATTAGGATCCAGACCCACTTTTTTTTTTTTTTTTTTGGTTTGGATACCCTGGATAATCAGCTATTCATTTGCAACCATAGCAGTGACACCTAGGAGCGCACTTTATTTTTCTTTCCCTTTCCTGCCTTAGGCATATATATGTATACTGCTTGAGCCTAAAGCCTAAGGATGCGAACACCAGAAGTTTGCCATCCCAACTTTGCAACCATCAATCAAACTTCCAAATAAGTATTTTCTAACATTTTAATATTAGACACCTAGTAGTGAGAGAGCCATATGCCACCGATTCATAAATTACCAAAGCATGAATAAAAAGTAAAAGAAATAAATGCATGCACTAACAAAGCACATAGCATCATTTATGCTTTAACCCACAGTATGGACACACTAGAATATCGTCGATTTGAAGTGAAATGAGTACACTAAGATACTGCAAGAACACAATGGTTATAGTTGTAGGCTGCCTAAACTTGGAGAGCAGGAAAACCTGCTTAGCTTAAAATATATATATATGGGAGGTGCTCCTATGAGAGACACTCTCACCAAGTTTATGAGAGATGGGTGGGGGCCCTCACTTCTATATCCACTCTCACTAACTTAAATGTAAGGACCCCCAACTTAAATGTGAGGGCCCCCACCCATCTCTCACCAACTTGGCGAGAGTGTCTCTCACTAGAGCACCTCCCTATATATATATATATATATATTAACCCCCTGCTTAGCATAAATGACTCTTGATTCTACCCACAAATTCCACTAATGTCACAAAAGTCATGCGATCGATCTCCATTACACAATTTCACCTCAATCAAACCCTAACAAAACCCAGGTTCAAACAATTCCCATGAAAATCACAAACATTTCCCCAATAAACTAGATTTGGGATGGAAAAGCCACAAATTTCAGCAATAAACAGCATCAGCCACCAACATTTATCAAATACAAGTTAGAGAGAGACTCTACAATAAATTTGTACCCAGATTTATTATAGTTGACAAAGATATATGGGATATAGTTCTGACTAGTGTGAAACTAGATAGCCATATCCTGATTTGGAATTTTTAGTTGTTTTAATTGGTAAATTTTTAATTATTAGACATCAAACCTTACATTGATCAAGTAAGACAACACTAAACCAAAGAAGAACACGACAAAAGTAAGTGACAACAGGAGATGAGTGCTGACAGAGAAGTCAGGGAAGATGCTGAGAGCAAAGTTGGGAGAAAAGGTACGAGAGCAGAAGGGAGAGAAGATGGGAGTGAGATGAGGAGAGCTACAGGCATCATGTCTGGGTAAGGCAGCGATTGTTCTGGATAGGTTTGCTTTGCCAAAAGGCATCCTTTCCATTATGAAGCGATCCATTTCCCTGTTCATGTCCAATCTGAAGCCAAGGATCTAGTAGGTAGAGTTGGAAGCAATGTTCTGCAGGGCTGGGTGGACAGATCATGGACTCCTTCATTCCAGTCAATAAGAGTACAAGACCGGGTCGCGGTTTTGCCTTCGTGAGGTTTGAATCTTCTGAGGAAGCAAACAGGGCGGTATTAGATATTAATGGAATTAGCCTCAATTTCAAGGGATTCCTATTGACCTTATTTTAAGGAATTGGAAGGAGGTGGCCCTTCCTTTCAAGGATTAATGGTAGCTTGGGGGTTGTTTTAGTCCCCTCTCCATCATGTTTTCTTTTCTAAGGAGTTCGAGGTTCTGGTGTTTGTTTCTTCTTCTGTTTTTGGCCTTTTCAGTATAATTCTCTTGTACTGTAAAGTTATTTCAATGAATGTTAAAATAAAATAAAATAAAATAAAAAGCACAACAAAAGTGATTAGACCCATCCAAAATGATGGGGCCCCTTGTAGATTTGAGTAGGTCCATGACAGTAGAACCAATGCAGAAGAAGGATTACTGGTCTCAAGCCAGCCAAAGTGGGGGCCCTCAGAAATTATCAACTTGATTGTTGACCACTGTTTTCTTATAAACTGATAAGATTAGAAATTATAAGCCATACTATGGCACCACACAATCATATGCTCCAATCTATAAAAGTGAAGCAAATGATTATAATAAAAGAAATCAAGCAAACAAAATGATGTTCTTACTTAGTATAGACATAAGAATTCGGCTCTATTCCCCTGGCACGCATGCTCTCAAATGTTGCACGCGCATTATGCTTGTCTCCTCGTCTTGCATAGTACTTCGCCATCAACCCAAACTCTCCTCTAGAAGGCTGGGGGAAAAAATTTACTGTAAAGCATAAATCAACATAAGCAGAAAAAGGGTGCATGTTTTTACAAAATGCAACTAATAAATACCAAAGTGATCTTGAAAAAGGGTGCATGCTTGCGGACAGACATGAAAAGAATATGTTTACTCATATATGCATTACTGAATAAGCATAGAAAAGGTCTTCAAAGTTGTTCAAACAGAATTTTAAAAATAAAAGGTTAAAGGAAAATAAGCAGGATAAGCAAAAGGAGGAAGAAGAAACTTAATTGATGTTCGTTGACCTAGTTACAAGCCACTAGACAACAGTGGACCCCTAAAAGAGTCTGAAGGGTCCCTACTATCTCTTACACAATCTCCTGCTATTTATCTCTCTTTTTGGGCTCTTTGATCTCCTTGAACTAGAGGGTAAAACCTCTAGTTGTTGATCTTACTCTTCAATCTTCAAACTTCTTCAAGATGGGGGGCTTTGGAAACCTCGGAATGCCATAGAAAGATCTTCTGAAAGCTTGCAATTGTGTCAGGATTCCTGGGATTTTAATTAAATGACCTCTCCATGGCATGCAAGTGTCTATTTATAGGCCGTTGGATCTTTAAAAAGTAGGCCCCCACATGAGACCACTTCCAAAGCGCATTAAAAATAACAATACAAGAGAGGTGGTTGTACCTGTGTACACTGGTCCGGGGTTGTACCTGTGCACACAGGTACCTTGCTGTCAAGCACCTTCCGGCGAATGCATGTAGACCCCTATTTTACAGGGCCTCTTATACTTAGAATTCCCCGCCCTTCCTGGTATATTCTAATATTTCTCCTACTTTCTTTCTTGTAGGATTCTTTTAATTTCCCTCCGCTCTCTTGATTCCCTTCTTTCCCCTTAAAAGCTCTTAAAAGTTTTTGATAGGGTATATAACCCTAAAGAATCTGATGCCCACACAAGTTCGATCTAATGCATTACTAAGAGCCTAAGAAAACATTCCAGGTTGTATATGGATGTTGCTATCTGAAATTGTATCATTGACCAAAACACGGTAAATCTTTATCTATTCCATCTGAATGTTCAGTAATCAAAATTTCAAGTTGTTATATTCCAAGCCAAGAAATAAAGAGTCATCATCAAATTAACGAAGCCTTAATCCATGAATCTGGAATCAGCTTAATATGTTCTTCATCAATCCTTATTTCAGAGCATATTTTCTATCACATCTGAACCTTATATTATAATATGCCAACATGAGATGTTTTAATTGTCTACGCTAATAAAGAGAGAAAGGGAGGACACAAGGATGGAAATGATTGATCAGGTAATAGATTCAGCACATTTCTATAACTAAAAAGATACATAGTCTTTAGTCCAAGATTTCAGGCAAATACAGTCATAGGAGATCTGTATAAGTCACTGTACGCAAGGCTAAAAAAATGGAGGCCAATACATATCGCCCTATAAATCAGTCAAGACCGAACGTATTTGCATATTATCATCATTCACATGTATAATATAGGAGTGTATCAGCCAATATATCAAGTGTATCAAGTATCAACCAGAACACACCAATATTTATCAAATATCCCCTTACAGTGCCAAAGAAACACCACTTTTCTTAATTCTCTTTTAAAACCAAAGACTGTGGGGAGAGATTTGTGCCTTGCTACTCTAAAAACAAACGATAATAATTGAAACAGAATTATACCTGATACACCACCAGTAACTTGAGCATTTTTCTTTCAAGCAAGAAAAACTCAACTTTGAGAAAATATTCTAGGTCTTCTTTTGCTTGTTTTACCTTTTTTTCTTTTTTATGCGAAGTGGTTTAGGAATGATGTCAAAATCATTCAGAATATGTGTTTGGAGCATAGATAGTCATGCAAGTATTATTTGGGTTATTTGCAAGTTTTCATTGGGGTCTTTTCATCCCTTAGATAAAAAAGAAGTTATTAAGTACCAAGTAGCAAACATTAACTACTACGTAGTTAGCAGTAGTTAAGTGCAGCCAGCCCAATAAGGCCACGTGACTGGGCCAAACCAAGCCAACAGCAAGGACGCTAAGCAGACTAGGCTGGCCCGAAGCCAACCCAGCCAAGCTGCACGATCAGGCCAGGCCAAGCCAACAATGGCACCCTCAAGGTGGGTCCTACAAGTTTAGTTCCATTAAATAATAAATTTCTTTTTATTTTTCAATTCACCTATGACTTTGGGCTTGAGTCCAAAGTTGTCGATTTTGTTTCAAACCCATTTAGGTTTACTTTGAATTGAAAGGTTTCTGTCAGTTTAGCATTTCAGTGTTTTATTTCAGAGTTCTGTTTCAGTAAAAAAATCAAAAAATCAAAAATATATAACTGAAAATATGAAAAATAAAAACAAAAGGTGAAATTAACATCTATAGTATATATCTTTGCTTCATTCTACAAATTTAACAATTATTATATACGAAAACCAATGATTTTGACCTTCAGCTTTGACCAATCTAATTTTAGTTTTAATCATTTCCTCAATTCTGACTTTGAATGGAGCCCTCAGAGCCCACATTTTATTTTAGAATATTATAATAATAGAAATCATGTTATTACATACTAGTGTATATTTTACGAATTAAACCTACATCTCATTACTTTAATTACTTTAAGGTCTACTCTAGACCATTAGATCAAATACAATTTCTATGTTAAAACTCATTTAAAAAAAAATGTCCAAAGTAGTTATAGACAGTGAGGCCAGCCTTGAGCACATGGGAGATGAAGAACTCACAACCTTGCACTTCTTGAAGTTTTTGAAACAATACCCTACCCAATCGCACAACATAAACTTTTTATAGAATAACTCTTTGCAAAATGTTAAAAGTCAGACAGGGCTAGCGACCTTGGACAGATAAGAGATGAAGCATCCATTTTATGTTACAGCTGCTATGGGAAATAAGCACCATATCATTGGCATGATAATCTAGCCACTGCGCCACATAAAAATTTTATAGAATAGCTCGCTAGAAAAATGTCAAAAGTAGTTATAAACGAGGTGGGAGACCTTGGATAGAAGAGAGATGAAAGATCCAATTTATGTCACTACTGCTATAACTCCGTAAGATCCCGATCCTTAATTAGGTGTTTATTATAACTTAATTATGTTTAATAGTTAATTAAGTGTGTTTAGATGTTAATTAACTAGATTTTAAGGATATTTCAGTGTTTGGGAAGTTTCAGGAAGTTTGAGAGGCGTTAGACCTAGTTTAGTACCTTAGAGGACCTAGTTGTGATTTTGGCGAAAGTTGAGGGGTATTTTGGGAAGTTTAGAAAAAAGACAATTTGAAGTCAGTGGCTAGATAAAATTATTCCAAGAAACTTTCGTGTTTGACTCATAGTCATTTGATGCCCCAAAACCGTTTGTTTTGCAAAATGATCCTTAAGTCGGGACATAGTTGTCACTTCTGTAAGAGTTGAGTTTTCATTTAGAGCCTCAAAATACGTCACGCTTGGGCTCATTGGAAAGTATATTTAATTTCGTGAACAATTGTGACGCAGCCAAGATCCGCGATCAAGCAATAGATCAATCTCCCGAAGGATTGATCGAATCCAAAGATGGATTCCAGCCACTAGGGCAACCTCATAAGACAAGAAAACACCATAACTGAAGAGAAAACTCTCATAACTCCAAAGATTAATTGATAAAAAGCATACCTATTACAATGGAGGGCTTCTCTATTTATAATGTAATAAGGACTCTAAAATAGAAAGCTATTAATCCTAAAACAATAAAAGAAGAAACAATCCTAATTAAATAAACTTAAGATAAAAGTATTATGCCACGGTGGGCTGAACCCAACGGACTGGATTGGATGGCCGGGTCCATCATGTGGGCCTAGGGCCTTTCGTACTGCATCAATTCTCCCCCGCTTGAAAAAACTCGACTCCAGCGAGTTGACAGTGTGATAGTATAGGAGAGAATCCGACCACAAGTTGGGAAAAGGTCGTTCAGGGTCAAAAATCAATCGCACAAACTTCAGAATATTCTTGCAGGTTGCATTTGTTTTGCGTGTCCTACAAGCTTCATATAGTATTTTCCTCCATTTAGAAGTAGATGGGAGGTGTCGTTTCTTCTCATGCCTGCATTTAGCTCGGATGTGTGCTTTCCCATGAGAGACTGCAATCGTAGAATCTGCCATATTTGAAGGCAATCTGCAAGCTGCCATTGTTGATCCCTGAAGATGAAGTCAATGTGAGGGACGTCAACAACTTGATGTATTTGTAAATCCTCGAAAAAAATTGATCTAGTTTCCAATGACCCAATTGGTTTATCTGGTAGTGGCATGTCAACAAGATCTATCGGATGTTCACTCTATTTGGTAACTTGGTCAAAGTCTTCAATGGATGCATCTCCTTGTTCTTCTTCTACGCTTTGTGGCTCTTGAGGAACACGAACTTGATCATCGTGCACTGGTTCCAAATTTTCCATGAGAGCAGCTTTGTCTTGACCTTGAGAAACTATTGCACACTCGATGTCTGCTGGCATGACTTGTGTCTCTTATGGTGCAATTATGATTGCTCTTTCAACTATTTGCTCTTCCTGTGGCTCTTTCCTTAGTTCAGTGGAAGGAGATGATGTAGACGAAGATGAGGCTGTCGATGTCATTGGAATGAGCATTACCCTTTTTCCATTCCACAAAATGGTATATGTATTCGCCTCTTTATCATGGTGCACATTTCGATCAAAAAGCCATGGACGTCCAAATATAATATGAGCAATATTCATATGGATCACATCACACCAAATTTTGTTCTCAAATGATACCAAACATCTATGAGTCACGGGGATAACATTACCATTAGACCATGTGACTTGGTAGGGCTTAGGAAGCTTCTTAATTGACCAATGAAGTTTGTCAATGACCTCTTATGCGACAAAATTCATTGCACTACCATTGTCAATAATCAAATTAGCAGATTTATCTTCGACTCTTATCCGTGTGTGGAATTTTTGAGCCCGTCTCCAGCCTTCTTCTTCCTTTTCATTTGTATTGAAGAGTCGGCGAATGACAATAGTAGGATTGTCTTTTCCTTAAAAAAGTCTTTCCACAATATGAGCTCTTTATCGACATTGTTGCCTGCGAGACCTTCGAAGCATGCGCTCAACACGGATGGCTTCTAAGTATGCCTCTTGACTGCTATTGCAATAATTCATATTTTCCAAGATGTCTGATCTTAAGCCTTGGACATAACGAGCTAAATCATGCATCTCATCTTCCTCTAATTCGCATGTCTTGCAACTCCTGATCGACTCAAAGAGGAAAAACGAAGAGGAGGGGCTATGATGGGTGATGGAGGGTTGCTGCTTGCGCCTGCTGTTGCTGCTGCAAACGGCTGAAGACGATGAAGCTGATGGTCTTATTGGAGTTCCTCTTCATGTGCCTGGTATGCTCTTCGGAACTCAGTGTTCCTCCTCCCTCACCTTCTTCTATTTCTTCTTTATTTCTGCTACTTTTTTATGTTTGATACCAGATTTGGTTTTACTCTATTATGCTTCTCTCTCTAATTTTTTTTTTATGGGAGGGGTTTCGATGAGGTTGGAAAGACGAAGGCAGAGGGTGGCGTTTTTTAGTTTTAGGGCAATGACGTGAGAGGGAAGATGGGGGATGGGATTAGATGGGATTAGGGCGTCAGGATCTGTGCTCGGCAATGTGGTTGGGTTTGTATGGTTTTTGGTACGATTTGGGATTCTAGGGTATAGGAAGAGGTTTGGCTAGGGGATGGGTTCGGAATTCTGGGACTGGAGGAATGTTGTTTTAGGAGTGTCGGTGGTGGAGAGATGATGGAACGGAGGTGTATGGATGGATGAGAGGGGAATTTCGGGAAGGACAAACATCTACCCAACGATCGCTCTTCTGCACTGATACCAATTGACGCAGCCAAGATCCGCGATCGAGTAATAGATCAATATCCCGAAGGATTGATCGAATCTAAAGATGGATTCCCAACCACTAGGGCAACCTCACAAGACGAGAAAACACCATAACTGAAGAGAAAACTCTATTAACTCCAAAGATTAATTGATAATAAGCATACCTATTACAATGGAGGGCTTCTCTATTTATAATGTAATAAGGACTCTAAAATAGAAAGCTACTAATCCGAAAACAATAAAACAAGAAACAATCCTAATTAAATAAACTTAAGATAAAAGTATTATGCCACAGTAGCTTCTCAGCCAATTGGGCCCGTGAGCTGAGCCCAATGGACAGGGTTGGATGGCTGGGTCCATCATGTGGGCCCAGGGCCTTCCGCACTACATCAAATTGTCTTCCGAACGATTTCAATCTGAGGTCCAAAAATCGAGTTAAAGTGATAAGACCCTAGGGATTAGTTCTCGGCTATCCAGAATCGAGTATCCCTCGGGCTCAGGGCCAAAGGCACAACAACAATCTAAGGTCCAAAAACCCTTCATTTTTGCAGGATTTTCTTTTAGTACTTAAAGTGATAGGACCCACACCTTTTTCACCTTTATAAAGCACAAGCCTCCTCTCCTCACTTCATCTTCTTCCTCCCCACGCTTCAGCTGGATTTCCTTCTTCCATATTCATTCTCATTTCTTCACCAAATTGCACAAAACAAGTTGCTATTGGAGAATTGAGCACCACCAATCGATCGAGCATCAAGTCCTTGGTCATCCACTTCATTTTCGCAAGAACGAGATTCACAATACACATTTTTTCACAAAGGAACGCAAGTCACACTCCATCGTAAGTCAAAACCGCCAAAGAAAGGATCAAGAGCCATTGTTGTTAGTGAAGCACTTCAAGTACACCATGCATACACGGGCAACGTCAAGAAACACAGAGTTCGATGTCGAATTCTTTTTGCAACCTACGGGTAATGATGCACAACACCAATATGTTGTTGGAAGGAGACTTGTGGTCCACATGTGGGACCCAGTAAAGTTTAGATATTTTCTAATTTTATTTCTTTAGTTAATCGTTATTTGTTTCTAATTAATGAGTTGTAATTAGAATAAGTTTTAAATTTGTTTGGTTTCCTTATTTGAGTAGAATTCTTAGCCCCTAAGGTTTATTTTTCTTATTAATATGGCATTATAGAGATTAGTATCTCTCACTTTTGAGAATTGGAATAATATTCGTGGGTTTACTATCCTTTGGAGATGTGTCCTCGTGTGTGAAAGTCTCTGCAGAGACTTCTTATCATGCTTTGCCATTTTTCCACGGCCCACGCAAGCCCTAACCCTAGAGCCACGCATCACACACAGGGTTCTTCCAGATCTCCATCTTACTTGAACCAAATATATATGGGATCTTCTACATAAGACTAATATGCAAGGTGCCAATAAAATCACCCATTTCATCTGGTCCGAAGCTCTCTAAATTTGATGGTGATCCGCTTCCAAATCCTCATGAGTATTGTAGTGTGGTTGGTGCACTACAATAACCAGACCAGACATTGCATTTGCAATCAATCAAGTTTGCCGATTCATGCAATCCAAGAGATTTACGATAGTTGGCAGTGAAAAGAATTCTTAGATTCCTTAAAGGGACCCTCACACATGGTCTCTATTTTTGCAAAGGTCCCTTTTCCCTTACAACCTACTCTAATGCAGATTGGGCAGGCGATCCTCATGATCGCTGATTAGAATCAAATTATGTTGTTTTTTTCTTGGGCCCAATCTCATTTTGAGGAATGAGGAGAAACAACAAACTGTCATGCTCAAGTACTGAAGCAGAATACAGCTATCTAGCATTGACTACTGCAGAACTATTTTGGACTCGTATGGTGATACGAGATCTCAGGCTTTATCTTAAAATCCCTCCTCTCATTTATTGTGACAATGTTAGTGCCATTACACTAGCCTCAAGTCAGGTCTATAATGCTCGCACTAAACATGTTGAAGTTGACTATCATTTTTTAAAAGAAAAAGTAGTTCGCAAAGATAGTCAAGTCCACTTTGTGGGGTCCACTGATCAACTGGCTAGTATTTTCACAAAAGGACTCAGTTCCAACTCTTGAAGACCAGGATTCACGTCTTACAATGACCATTTGGTTTGAGGGGGGCATGTTAGTCAATCCCAGCCGATCACATGATAAGCATGCCTATCATCACAATATTGTTCAAATATTCAAGATAGAGACATACTTGTGTTTAAATACTCAGATTAAGCTATCCTCATCTTGAGGATCACTTGTAATATGTATTATAAATACATAATACAAACACAGAGAGTCATGTGCCTTGAAACCTATACTTGCATACAACATGAACATCATGTGACGGAGGCAGATCGAACAGTCATATACTTTTCTGCATTCTATCCTTGATTAAAATTAAAGGACAATCAACAATTGAAAAGAAACAGAATTCAAACAATCAAGACCACGTAACAAAAAGAAAAACTGCAGTTTGCAACACCTCAACCATTTGGAATTCAAGACGAACAGAATTCAAACCCCATAACAAAAGCAAAACTGAAGTAACTAATACCTTCTTAACCCTTTGGAATGCAGAAACAACAGCCTGCCAATTCTCCGCCTCGCTCTCCACAACTCTCCTGAATTCCTTCCTTGAAACTTCCCTCTCTTCATGCCACTTCGACCTGTACTCCTTTCTCACCTCCGGCGACCCATCCGCCGCTGCCCACTTCGACCTCTCCTCCGCCCTTTCCTTCAACCTCCTCCCATCATCCAACCTCACCGTCAAGACCCGGCCCCGGAACTCCACCCCGTCAAACTCCACCGCATTTGCGGCAGCACTCGCAGCAGTAGGCCCCCCATAGATAACAAAGCAAAACCCAACATTCCTCTCCATGTCATCATGGCCTTTGATTAACACCACATTCTTAACAGGCCCGAATTGCCGGAAAAATTCGGCGATTTCATTCTTTTTTATCCAGAGAGGGAGGTTTCCTACAAAAATCTTCCCTTCCTGCCGAAATTCCGGAGTCGGAGGAGGTGGGTCATCGGGCTCTGTGGCCGGAGATGGAAGAATAGTAATTTCAGGGGAAGGGAGGGGTTCTTCTGGAGGAGAGATCCTGCTGGAAAGCCAGAGCTTGTTGGAGAGAGGATTTGAAGGAGGTGTGGGGGGCTTGGAGGTATTACTTAGATTTCTCAGGGGGTTTTTGGGTATTTTAGAGTTTAAAGGAGGGTTTAGCGGTGGTGGTGTGGTGATGTGGGCGGGTTTGGTTACTGTGGTTTTGAGGGTTGTTGGGGTTTGGGGGCGGCGGATTTTGGCGGACCTGGGAGGATGTGGGTCGGATTCCGGCGAGAGGTTAAGGGATGAAGAGAATTTGAGGGGCTTTTTTGTAAGGAAAGACGGAGAGAAGGGGTGCGAGGAAAGAGAGAAAAAATCCATCGAGTGTTCGCACGAGCAGAGGAGAAGCCGATGAGGAGGGGCTTAAAAAAGCTACGATGAGGGGATGAAATTAGGACTGATGCTGAGTCGTCCGCACGGACCCAAACAGAGTATGACCTGAGCTTTCATCTAATTCTTGGTCTGGGTACAAAATTTGGCCCGGCTAAAAAAACTAGATTCAGGACCAATCAAGTCAGGATCAAAACACTTTCGTACGCTGGAGCATACACTCGTCATGTTCGAAGCCTTGTCCCAAAGTATATACCAAAATGTAAATTACAATAATATAGGAGAAATGAAGAGTAGAATATATATATATATGAGAAAATTTTCTAGGGCTTAGTAAATGGCTAGTCAGGTATACATAAAAATAGATACTAAGGCAATGTTTGGGACCACCAGTCTATTTCTTAAAGACCACTCAATATAAATCCATACAAAAAAGAGCGATAGAAAAAAGTAGTTAAAATAAAAGGAGGTGTTTGGTAATGCAAGAGTCTATGTTAAATAGACATTTTTATACCATTAGTTGAGAGTTTTTCCACATATTTCTTGAGATTCACAAGGTATCAGGCCATGAAAATTGACCATATAGACGTGCTTAGCCTTCCAAAGAGATCTCACAGTTTGGATCTTATATTTGGGGCCCACATAAAAAAAAATATATTTAATGGCTTACTGTTTTGCACATATTTAGAGATTGGTGATGATCCAACGGGTGAAATTTGGTCTTATGATCTCATGTTTAATATTGTGAACATTATTAACGGTTTAGATCTTATTTTACACGCCTCTAAATAATAATAAAAATTGAAACAGATTACTACTCATGGACAAATGCAATATTAAGCATAATACATCAATATTTTTTTTTTTTGCACATATCTAGAGATTCACAAGGTATTTTGTGATCAAAATTGACCACATTACCATTTTCAGCCTCCCAAACATATCCAACGGTTTTGATCTTGTGTTTGAGGCCCACAGATCATAACAAATTACATCAAATGGCTCACAATTTGTGGCACATATCTCGAGATTGGTGATTATTGAACGGCTGAAATTTGGTTACATAACTGTGTTTGACCTTGTGAACAGTTTAAATGGTTTGGATCTTGATTGGGCCTCTCAGATGTGGAGAAAAATTGAAAAAATGGGACTAAGCGTAATTATGCATAAACATTATAGCTCTGCCTCTTCTTTTTTCCTTCTATTTCTCAACTACCTCATCAAGGGGGCTGTGGAAAGTAGACTCATTGCCTCTACTTCTCTAAGATATGTAGAGGCTGAAAGGAGGTGCCAAACAATCTATTTTTTCAAACATCTATCCATTTTAGAGAAATAGAGGGAAAAATTAGACCTCCCAAACATGCACTTTGTAAAATTTCTCATTTCTCAATCATAGAGGATTCAGCAATTGCTCATGCTTGGTCCTATCCTCTCTTAAGCTCAAGATGGGAGGGGAATTTTTCTATTCTACCATAGTCTGGTTTATTGTTACCTAGTTCGTTCATGAGGCCCGAATAGTTCATTTTAAACAACTCGCAGTTCATGTGATTAACGAACTTTCATCTAACTAGTCTCATGTACCACTCTAAATTGAGTCCTATAAATTTAGTTGTGGTGCCCACCTGAAAATCCAAGCAATTCAAAGGCATGGTACCCTTATTTATGAGCGCTAATCCAAATCAAACTCCAAATGAAAGTGGAGCATTGAGATTGCTTACCGGTAAAACATGAAGATTTACTTTGATTTTCACTCTAAAAATGTGTTTTACACACAGATATTCTATGTGAGCCCAACTCTAATTAATAAAATCTCATCATAATAAATATAAAGAACAATTATCTTCGGTGATTTGGATTTTAGATATGGGTCCTAGTGATTGCCTAAGTATGGACACTAATGAATTAGTTATTTGAATCTATTCCATCGAATTCATTGGTCCAGTAAAGACTTGGACGCATTTGCTGACCAAAGTCCATATATTTTCCTACACGTTCTTTGCACTCATCACACTTGGAAAATGATAAAAGAAAATCGTGATTTCATTAAAAAAAAGGTTACTTTATATGAAATTGCAAAGCCTTTTTCCCATTATCACCATCCTTAACTCCTTTCCCCCATCATTTTTGCTCCCCTTCCCTCTTGTCAATCTCTTTAGTAAATGAGATGAACACTTTAGATCATGATTTTGGGGTCCATTGAAACTTAGAAAAATAAATGCTAAGAAATATAAAAGAAAATCATACTCCTTAATTGCATACAAAATTACAAGTTAAGTGTAAGATCCCAACCCTGATTAATTTTCTTTAATAGTTAATTAATTATGATTATTTATGATTTATGGTTTATATTACCAAACTAAGTGGGGTTAGTTGTTAGTTTGGTAGATCTAGATGTCCTAGTGGCATTTCAAGGGGATTGGCTGCGGATTGGACAAGTTTTGGGGTAACTTAAAATCTATTCATAAATTCCAGGAAAATTGGAGAGCTCCTTTGAGAGTGTTTGTTTGAGCTAAAAGGTTAGAACGATGTTTGGTAGAGTTTTGGTAAGTTCCGTGAGCATTCGAACTAAGGTTAGAAAGACCTCGAGTGTATTTGGAGCTTGAGGAAACCTAGGCAAGTGTTGATCTTTGATTACATATCAAGCTTGTCTGGATTTCTCATTTCTTGTACACTACATTGCATGTATTAAAGCACCCATGTTTTCTTTCAGCTTAAAGTTGTGTTTAAGATGGTTAATTAATGTAATTGAATTCCTAGAAAAGTAGGAGGGAATTTGGATTCAAAAGGAACCCAAACAGGGGCTAAAAGATCAAGAAATGTGAACTGTGGTAGACCGTTGACTGTACAACAGTCTCCACCGTCGACCGTGGAAGACCATGGGGTAGGCAGATTGCCACCCGGTGGCCCCCGCTGCAATAATGAATTTTTAGCCCGATCTTCGGAGAATTTTTTCCTAAACTTTTCCCAACATCTTATAGACCATAGAAACATGTTAGGTGGGACCCAAATGTGTCAAACTACACCCATACACCCTTGAACCATGCCTCACTAGCGGTTTGGACCTTTCCAAGACTAACCGGCGATTCAGGTGACCAGTTTGAATCCAACCGGTTGTGGACATCCAAATGACCTTGTTTGAGGGCCTTTGAGGTTTCAGAACTCCTACCGAACTTATGTAACTGACCACCCTTGGTTTAGGGGACCGAAAACCTAGAAATTGGAGAAAGCATTGTCCCCAGACCTTGCATGATACTTGTTTGACTTAAGACCAATATAAGGTGATGTTGTGAGCTATTGTTCACCCCCAGATCATTTCGAAATATGTATTTAAAACAACCCTAAGTATATAAACCTAGGGTCCAAATGCACTCACCTTTTGTAAAGCCCTTGGCCTTAATTTGATGGGTTAATGTAATTAATTAAGATTAGTATTAATTAATCTAGTTTGTAGCATAATTAGGTATATTAAGTAGTTCTAATCATGTATGACATTTTCTATATTGGGCCCATGATGACCCATTGGGCCAAAAACCACTTAGAAGCCCACCTTCAAATAGCCTTAAGCCCCTCTTGTAATTTCCCAAAACCCACATAACAAATGGGCTAGGCCCTTATTTGTAAATCCCACAAACCATCTCTACAAATCTAAAACCCTTCCCCTCCTTATTTCATTTCATCTCATCTCTCTTTCATTTCATTTCATCTCTCTTTCATTTCATTTCATCTCGCCTTCATTTCATTCCATGCACTGCACTCCATCTTCTATTCTCTACTCTCTCTACTTCCTCTCCTTCTCCTCATCTCCAACTTAAGACCCCAAGGCTCCCAAGCTCATGTAAGGCTCTTTCCAATCTCTTAAGACCTTCCCCATCATCTTCTTCACCATCTCCATCCCCCATCTCCATTCCAGGTAAGCTACCCACTTTCTACCTTCCATGTAGTTTCTTTGTTTTTCACTAGGAGCATACATATTCATGGTTTAGATTTTTTCTTTCTTTCTTGTTTGGCATTTAGGCAAGGGGTTATGGCTTGGATTGGTGAGAGGATAGTGTGGAGTGCAAGTTTGGGAAACCCTAGGCTCCAATGTGAGGCCCGCCCCTTTACTAGCCTCATTATATACAAATTATGTCTAATTATAGCTAACTATGCTGATTAATAGGGGTTAGTAAGGTAGTTTAGTCCTTTCCTAGGAATTAGGCCTATTTTATAGGATTAGAGTCTTTTTTTAGATTTCTAGAATTGTTAGGGTGTTAGATGGACGTTTTAGAATTAACAAGTTAGTTAGAAGCCCATAGAAGTAATTTCTAAGTTCTAGGAGGGTTTGGAGATTTGTGCACATACACCTAAAATACCTTAAATACCCTTTTTCCTTCACTAAGCAATCAAATAAGTTGGGCTTTTTGGACATTTCACCCTCACCAAAGCCTATAAAACTACCCCCATCCCATTCCCACGCAATTCACCTCTCTCTCATTTTTCCTCCTAGTTCTCTCGTCTTCCTTCTCTTCCATTTCAATTTCCCTCCATCTCTCTTCTTCCATTCATCAAAGAATTCCTAGATCTAGGGTTTCTACCATCAAAAGAGCTAGGATCTCTCCAAGCTATAGCCATTTACAAGCAAGAGCTCACCTCTCCTCTACTAGATCTTCTTTTTCTCTATAAGACAAGGTAATTCCCAATCCCTAGCTCAAAATCCTTGTAGTTTAGCTTCCTTTCTTAGAATCTCTCCCTTATGCATTTGCTGCATTGGAATTTGGTGTAGGAGGCTTTGATCTCTGTATATTTGGGTTCTGGTGGGTTGTTGTGAGAGTTTGAGACCTTAGAACATGGATTTGAGGAATTGGAGCTTGGATCTAGAAGATCAAGCAAAGGAAACCCTCAATTGGACCAAAGGCAAGTGCAATATACATATCTAGCATAGAATGCATGTTTATTCCTTTGACTACTTTAAAATTCTATTCTATTGATGTCTGATTGCATAGATCTATCTTCTTACCCTTTGTGTATGGTTTGATGGCTATTGATGGTTGGGATCTCCTATTTGAAAGATCAATGGCCCATGGATGATGAGATTGTAATGAATTCATAGGTTTCCATGTATTATGATGAATTTGGATGGATTCAGGACGAAATTATAGGAATTGGATGGAAAATTGGATGAAATGGAGATGTTGCATAAATCTGGAATTTTTGGAATTCGTGTGTACCCGGTCGATCGCCCATATAGGATGTCGACTCGAGACACTGCGAACTCCAAATTAACTAAGAGCAGACATATTAGGATCTTCTAAGAAATTCAGTGTAGTTGGTCGACCGGCCATGCAGGATGTCGACCGGCTACACTGCAGAGTCCCAGTTCTGTGCATTGCCTACCAGGTTTGTGATTTTCGAACCGCAGTGTACCTGGTCAACCAGGGTACCCAAGATGTTGACCGAGCACACTGAAAATTGAGATAGACGTGACAGTTAGTTTTCTAACTATCCAGTGTAGCTGGTCGATCGACCATGCAGCATGTCGGTCGACCACATTGTATTCAATGCATTCCAGATTTTGATGATTTAATGTTTTAATCTATTATGGACCCCATTGACCTTCCATGTGAACCTCTATTGATGTGTTAAACAAGAGTCAAGGGTTAGGCTTAACTTTGACCCATGCGGCCACCCAAAGTAGGGTCTAAGACTATGAAATGGAATTCGGTTATGTCCTTAAAAGTGGTCTTAGATGCCCTATAACTTTAGAGCACCAAATACATTCTCTTAGCATATAAGACTGCCTTTAATGATGGAATTGGCTGAAGTGGGACCTCGGACCTGAAATGGGGCATTGACCTAGGTTGAACTATTTGATAATACTTTCATTGATTGGTTAGGGATGTCATATGATTATGTATTGTTTCATTTACTGTCTACCGATGTTCATACTGTTGCTAAACTTAATTAATAAATGAAAAATGGAGGACCTTGACCTAAAATTGACTAGAGGTGACCTTGACTATGGATGGAGAACATTTGACCCATGTCTGTGGCTAGGCAGGTTATTATATGGCTTAAAGAATGGATGGATGTGATAACCATGGAGTAGATGGATCGCATAAGTGATTAGGCACCTGACATGAATGTATATACATATATATATATATATATATATATATATATAGATGTGAGCGCCCCCACACAATCTCTCATAGGAGCATCTCCCGTATATATATATATATATATATATATATATATATATATATATATATATATATACTAGCAACAAACGCCCGTGCTAAGCTAGGGCCCAAAAAATGAAAATACATTAAAATTTAAAGTTTCTTTTAAATTCTTTTAAGAGAAAAATATATCTAAAAGATACAAATATATTATTTATCATTCTTATTTTGAAGAGTCTCGAAAGGTCTATCATAATAGGATGGATCCTAATATGGCCAAATACATTTGCCACACGGTCCAACCCCGCCTAAATGCGGATTTGAAAAGGAAAGGTTGCATGTGGAGTCTTTAATTTTGATTAGGATTTCAAGAGGGAACATGCATGTGGAGTTTAGTTAAGGAGTTACTGTAGTGAAGAAATAAAGGCTTGATCAATTACAACATTGAAGAATTTTTTAGAGGGAGGAGTGTGGCACTCATTAGAGGGGTTAAAATTAAAGGTCACAATCTTTGATTTCTACAATCAGCTTCATATATAATATAACATATAATAATGGTTTGACTATGCAAATCATCAATTATTTTAGATTCTCCTTTACAATCAATTATTTTAGAATATTGTTGCAGAGTGTAGAATTGATCATTATATTTTGTACTTACATTTACAGTAGTGTAAAATTTTGAAATGCTATTAAGTGGGATACTTGTTCTCAACTTTTTCTTCCTTTTTCTTAACCTCAAATCAACATCACTTTTACCCTAAATAACACCATCAGTCATGATATTTTGAATTGAGAGGCACAATGTGGATAGAAAAGTAACCTAGCTAAGGTGGTTTGTGATTAACAGTACTACCCTCACAAGAAACCAAAATAAAACCTCAATCACTTGAAATTGTCACAGATATATAAATATTATAGCATTCAACATACAAATATGCATCAAAGAATTTATAGTAAATAAATCTATGTCCTACCAATTGAATGCAGCTAATAGCATCTTCATCCCATATCTTATTTACATCTTGATCTATAACATAGAATATTGCAAGAAATAGAAGAATTAAGAATAAAGCTAGAACCCACGGAATAACAACAACAACAACAAAAACAAAAACAAAAAAAAAAAAAAAATCTTTAAGAAATCAAAATACCCTACCATCCATAAGCCATTTTCCATTAGAAGATATGTAAGCCCTGTAGTAAGGTTCAAATAATTCAAACCTATAGAACCTCTAATAAAATCCCATGGCTCCACCACTGTCAACCTAAAAACAAAAATAGCAAAAAAATTCACAAAATAATATTCAAACTCCAAACATAGATGAATAACTACAAATCTCATAAAACCATGAAAAACAAAAATCCGAATAAAAAATGTCAAGAAAGTAGGAAAGGCATACAAAAGCCCTTGAGAAACTCAAACCCCACCAACAACATCCACTAACAAATAAAGCCTAGATCAAAGAAAGAAAATGAAAAAAAATAAAAATCATATAACCCTTTGGTGGATGTGTGCCGAGGCTTTGTCCAATGTATTTCTTTCTATATCTCTTTCATCTCCATGAAGGTTTCAATGGTTTTAATGCACGATTGTGAGAAGGAAAGGGGTTTGGAAGAAGAAAGGAGTTATGACCCAACTAAAGACTATAAACAGCCTTTATCAGTCCATCCTAAGAAGAAGGGAACAGAAAAAAAAATCAATATTTAGGATTTTGGGTGTGTTAGAATATGTATGCATGTATGGCACAACCGTCTTCCATCATCAGCTTAATGGTCAAGATCACCCTATATGGCCCAACACATGATCCACCCATCATTATCATTAACACATAAAAATATACCTTGAACGGCAGAGGAGGAGAGAGGTATAGAATGCTGATCCAACGTGAATAGTGCAAGAAAAAGATGGAGATAGAGGAAGATATGAATATAGATGGTGTTTCTTTCAGTCAAATTCAATTATAGAGAAAGATATGGTTATCCCTTAAAAATCGGAATGAAAGTTTCCTTCTTCATGTATAAGGCTTATTTGGGGTTATCTTTTGGGCATTTTTAGGGACTGTAGATGCAGATTTAAATTTAAATATGAACCCATGGTAATGTCAACTTATTGGTAGAAGTGGAGAAAGGATAGGTGTGATAAGGATGGAAGAGGTTATTTAAGAGAAATTTTAGGAGATATAATAAAGATGTGAGTTGTTATCTTTATAATATGATAAAGATGTGAGTTTGTTTTCTTTATAAAATTGAATGAAATGGAGAGATTTAAGGAGGTGATATGGACAAGAGAATGGAAATCAAGATTTAGGGAGGAGATTTGTTTCAGACGAGTGTAGTGGCCCACATCAAAGCTTGAGGCTATACATTTTTTTCTTCCATATTTCTTTGAAAGGAGAGATTTTTCAGGGCTGAAGTGGCACCCCTCACAGCCCACCTCCTACTTTGCTTTAATATATAATATATATATATGCGTGTGTGTGTGCTAATTGTATGATATGGACATGGATACAATGATGGACTGTAAAAGATATATGATGAGTAAATGGATTTGACTTAAATACCGGGCCTTGTATGGACACATTATGACCTTTCTCACGCAAGCGTAGCCTAGCCACTTATATACTTTTGTGGTTCCTTAGAGTTGGCATAAAACACCCACTTGGTTGATATGAGCTTAGTCTTGGCATTGATCACCCTTGTCAAAAGCTATTGCATATAAGTAAGGCCATCATAATGAGCTAGTAGGGTGGGCGTATGACATTGGGATATCACACGACACTGCACAATACCAATATATTGCCACCGGATTTTAATGATACGATATGGCTGGGCTATGATCCTGTGCACTCCCCACCGTAACTTGAAGGTTGTAGGGGAGGGCAGCGTCAAAATTTCCCGTGGTGCTAGCTTGTGTGGATGTACCACATTGATTAGATCGATGGTATAGCATGTTCCTTTATATCGACCCATGTTGCTCATATTATTGCACAATTTGCCTAGCATTATTACCTTTGTTACCTTATTGATCTTATTACTGTCTTTATTCCCTTTTGTTGCATCCATACTATGTTATTAGTATACTGTGGCCAGGTCCTTTTGGGTCTGACCAATTATTTGGTTCTTAGGTATCATTAATGACCCCTCCCCCGACGGTGAAGCGTTCCTCAAGGTGCCACTAGCTATGAGTACGGGTGGGGCCTCGTTGACCCAGATGCGGTGCCGGAGGATGGAGAGCCTACACAGGGATAAAGTGAACTTTTCTTTCGAGTTTGAGTAACCTTTGTGGTGAGCTTTGGGGGGATTACTTTGATATGTACACCTTATATTTCACTTTGAGATCAGCTGAGACTTATGCTCTCTTATCCACCATTGTATGATGGAACTATGAGACTTTATGGTTTTCTTCCACTTATATTTGATATTGTTTCCACTGTTCTTTATTGCTTCCACACTTAACTGTTGATATGAATATTGTTGGAAAAAGTCTTAAATTGGAACTCACTGTGGTCCTATGATCCTGGAAGTTCCTGGTCAATTCGAGAAGTAGCGTGCCAAATCCGGGTACCTTGGCGGTAAACTCCGGATCTAGAATCAGGATGTTACATCCAAGAAAGGGGATTTTGTGCAAATCCAAGAAAGGTGAATACATAAATGTTTGTAACCCTATCTTCATACTTTGGTTGGTTGATTCTATATTTCTATGCCTATGTTGTAGCTACCTTATTACAAGCTCTCTTAAGTGATTATTGGTGGTGCGTAGGTGATTAATGTGTTTTAATGGTGATGAAATTAATGGCCTTTAAATTAGTAAATGAGAGTGTGGAATAGGTAACAAAGATTCGCCCTAATAGGCCAAATAGAGTGTGACAGAAGTGGGGTGTTGTTGGGCCAATTACTTGAAAGTCTCATATTACATCCGGGTACATGAGTATAGGTTCATCTTTTACAGGTCACCATTGTAGTGTTACACCTTCATTAAAAATTTAATGCATTTTGTAATTAAATCTTAAGTAAATACCATTCTGCTATTTGTATCAGCTCTGACATTGTTGTATGTTATATTAGTAACCGTCTACGTAGCTTGTATGCATGGATGATTCCACGATTTTATTATAGTAATTCATAACCTGACCGTAGACTTCGATCCACTTGGAATTGTGGCAAAAAATGCAATTAAGAAAAAAATTTAATTGGCCCCGATTCTCATGCCTTAGAGATGCGACTTGGATCCGTTCAGATTCTGGGGGCGTGACACCTTCAGAAGCACTAAGAGACTCGTAGTCCAAGACATTCAGAATTTCATGATTTGCATAGAATTGAATAGTGCTGTTATCACTTGTTGTAGGCCTGTTTAACTTAGCATTAACCTTGAGGACCGTAATTGGCTAATATGGACTACTCTGTACATGTTTGACCTGTAGGTCAGTCTTTAGAGCTTAGCACCCATTTGTTGCCATGCTTCGCTTCTTCATTCTGACCGGATTACTAGGTTGGTCCTTTTGGTTGGCTAGCGTGCATCCTTTGCCCTGTTGCCGTCCACATTGACTAGATCTATCTTGCCTCCTCCTACTCATTTTTAGGTTTGCTATTTCATACCATTATTATTATTATTTTTGGGTATGATTGAAATGATATCGTTAAACCTAATTGAGACTATTATGCCTCAATTCATCTTTTGTGGACTCATTGGCCTTGTCCATCACACTGAGATCTGACCTCGGTATCAGATCTTGAGCTCAACATGTAGAACCAATTATGAAGGGAAAATTGTCACTCCACCCATGATTGAGGGTCAAAAGAGGGACCTTAAGACTACTACAGTAGATACATATCTTTTAGGTCCTTTTTTGTCTACAATGAATCTAAGGGGATTTTCTGGTAAAATCCTTAACAAAAAACAAAAGAATCCATTATAAAATAAATTTCAAAAGACAAATAAACAAGTCAAACCCAAAAAATCTAAGAAAAATGTAGAATCACACAAAATAGAGCGAGTTTTCATGAGAGAGAAAATTGATTTTTTTGCAATGGCGAAAACCCTAAAACCATGGGTGTGTGTGTGTATATATGTGTATTAAAAACAAAGGGGATTGATTCAGATAAAAACTAAGAAAGAACTCAAAAACTCTATTTCACATGAATAGATTTTCAGTTTAATGTGTAAAAATCTCAAATAGGAAAAACATCTCATCATACACTAGGGTGCAACATTATAGAAAGAGAGGGACGAATAAAAAAAAGACAATGACTTGAGAGAGAGAGAGAGAGAGAGAGAGAGAGAGAGGGCCTGGGTTTTCTTTCTGTCGAATGATTGTTGAGAGAGAGATAGAGGGTAGCCTTGGTGGGTTTTCTCCTCCGATTGATCTTGGCTTTTTTCTTTTCCATTTGCAGATTTGAGAAGAGAGACAGGGCCGGCCGTACCACAAGGCCAACAAAGCCTTTGCTTTTAGGCCCCATAAAATAAGGACAAAAAAGGTCCCATATAATAACAGCTCGCATCTTTTGAAATCCTAAAAATCAAACTGGTCAACTGCCATCTCTTTTTTTTTTTTTTTCTTCCTAAAATATAAGGACCCATAATAACTCTCTCTTGAGATCACAAACAAGATTTTCATGGGGCCTTAAAGTGTCATTTATAGCCTATTATATTTCAAAATATGCCCCTTTAATTTCTATTGCTAGGAGTCTAATTGATTTTAACACACCATTATATTTCTAGCAGTCCATGTGTATCAAATCTCAACCATACATTCTGTCATGAATTTTCTTCACAAGCTTTTCTCATTATTTTTGTGTATCCTATTTCAATAGGGGCACATTTAGATTTGATCCATAATGTAGTTGTAATAAATCCATAGCTTCGGATTTCAACCCTAATAATAGATCTTAAAATTTAAGATAAACAATTGGCTCCCACCGGAATTTATTCACTTGCCCACAGTGTATATGAGCACCGTGCATCTGGAACATCCAATACGTGGGGCACACCTCTCAAGTCCATCTTGAATGGTCCTGACTCATGGTGCATATGCGCACCGTGCACAGGCGAAAATACTTCGAGCCCCACCAGTGGTAGACTCAAGATGGGGGGGTTGGGTTGGTGGTTTGGAGCCAAATAGGTAGTTAGATTTTGTGACCCAAGATTTCCATGTAAGTTTTGGGGATGGACCCAAAATTTTCATATGGATTTTGGAGGTGGACTTAAGATAGGTTAGCAAACTTGAATATAAAGACTTAGTGCATCACAAAAAAGAAGAAAAATAAATTTTAAATAAAATATTTATAATAATATTAAAACATAGAAAATGCCTCATTTAGGATTGTTGCTTTAGGCCTCGAATTGTCTCGAGCCGGCCCTGAAGAGAGATCAGGGGAAAAGAATATAAATCCATAATCCTCATTTGAATAAGAAAAATAAATAAAAAATCCACATATATGAATCAATAACAAACCATAACCCGGCCCCCAATTTCTGAGTCATCACAAACCACCCTAATTTTATTTTTTCAACAACAAACCATAAAACCCCCAATTTTTGGGGTTCAGGTAGATGAGGTGATGGGGGAAAGCAAGAGAGAGAGAGAGAGAGAGAGAGAGAGAGAGAGATGACATTGTGTACAATATTGTTGAGAGAGAGAGAGAGAGAGAGGGAGAGATGGCATTGTGTGCGAGAGAGACGACGAAGAGGGAGGGTTGGGTGCTTTTCTTTCTGGGATGTTTTTTTTCATTTCCCTGCAAAGGCTATATAGCATTGACGATGGCCGTTGAATGACGCCCTTAAACAAACGTTCTGGATGTGTCATCTCTATAAAAAGCAAGGACCGTTCTCATAGGACCGGCTCCATATAGTTATATGAGGAATTCTCAGAAACTCCTTATTTTAAGAACTCCACCTTTTGCTCCCCTATATTTTTAGGGCATGGAGCTCACCTTGAGCCAATCTAATCATTTCACACATACTTACCCCTGTGAATTGGTATAAAGCTAAATTTGACAATCTAGCTTTTACTCACCGCTGGATTGAAATCACAAGAGAGTGATGCCTCTAAAATCATTAAACTTTGAGGCCATGGATCAAAGGATTAGGATAATCTAATGGAGTTGAAAAATTTTACATAGGTAGATCTCATCTAAATTATTTTATCTAGCGGCATTCCATGGTTTTCATACACCATAGTGGGCCCTAACGGGGAATTTTTTAGCGCTGCCATCCTGAAGTTTGGAAAGGCCTAGACTGTGGGTCTCATTTGACCAAACCATGATCAATCTAAGCCTTTCACAATAATTACCTCCCTCTCAACTAGCATCAAACTAAATCTCACATTCATGCAAGTTATCTTCTGTCTTAAACTTTCTATGCAACTCACCTCCCCATTGTGAGAAGTATTTGAGTAAAGCTATCCATGGTTCGAAATATCATCAACCATTTACGTGGGGACTTCTAATTGCTACTGACTTGATGAATGTCATGCACAAGAATAATCTATGTAATTAATATTTTTTAAGGTTAAGTCCAAATCAACTTGAAGATAAAATAATTAAAATGCATGAGATGAATAAGATTTGTTATGCAACGTCATGTGCAAAAGGATGATATGAACTATGAAGTAAGTGCTTATTAAACACTATCATAATGACGTATTTATATGAAGAGAGGAATTCGCACTCTGGATTTTCATTTCTACGACACAGAACAATCATTCATCCCCCCACAGAAGAATGGATCGATCCAAAACAGAATCTATATTCCATGAATCGGGATCCACGAGACCATGTGGTTTCTCTCTTTCAGGTTTCAGAGTCTTGAGAGTTGAGAGGTTTGGATTTTAAATGTGAGCCCACACAAGCTCCGACTCATCATGCGAACAAAATTCCAAAAATCCAAACCCTCAAATGAAGAAAAACATCTAGATTCGGTGAAAAAAAAAAAAACCATCCGTTTTTCCAAGATGGTGATCAGAAAGTCCAGCCATTTTCTTGGATGTGCTGTCCTTCTTCTGTCTGTAGGTTTCCCTTCTTTCTCGTTTATCTCCATCTTCGATTTCCTCTTTGTTTACACGATTTCTATACCAAGATGGGAATGCACATGGGGAAATGTGGTGTTAGAAATAGAGGTTACTTCCCAAAACTCAGTTTTCTATTTTTGGGTCCGTTTGGATGAAGAGATAACTTTTCTTGACATCCAAACAACCCACTCAATAGAGGAATTTTGTATGGAGGGTTTGAAGGCAACGTATAAATGAAGAAATAATATAAAAAGTTGCAGACTCCAATCTCGAAGTCGTTTTGTTAACTTAATATGAACTCAATCTCCAAAGTCTACATGGAATATTAAAAATACCCCAATTGGTACTTGGGTCAGATAGGTGTTGTAGCCTATTGAATCCCTGCATATGCATTTGCTTCTTCTTCTTCTTCTTCTTCTGAAACAGGTACATTTTTTTCAACCGCTGTCAGCAATCATCCTTTGTTTTTACTTATTATTTTGAGTTCTCTTAGAGCTCTTTGATTTTGGGTGCTTACCCTGATGAAGGAAAGAAATGTCTTGTTGGCTGATGAGTTTGTGCCATTATATGTTCATGGATTCAAGCTGTTCTTGGCATAAGGGAAACTGAGAGTGGAATTAGAGTGAGGAAAACTGAGATGAGAAATCCGGGTTCTCTTCCGAAATGGGGTATGTGGAGAGGGGTGTATGGGCTCATCTTTGTTCTGGGTGTGGTTGCCCTTATGATCAGCATTGCAACCCTGACCAGGTTTTACTCTCTTAACTTGTTTTTGGCTACTGATAATGGAAATGAGAGTGAGTTGGGTAAGACAATTGAGGATGTCATTAGAAAGATCAATGTGGAGCTGAAAGAGCTGAGGAAGTTGTCAGTTGATAAGTTGGAAGATGAGTCCAGGCGTGAAAGGGTAAGATATATCACTTTTCTTGCAGAAATTTTGACTAGTATGGAGTCCATGAAGGTGTTTCACCCACAGATGGACAGACTCAATTGGGAAGGGAGAGGAACTGGAACTGGAACTGGAACTGAGGGTGTTCATCCACTGTCAAAGACAACCCAAGAGAGTGACAAAGTTGCGGAGTTCTTCCTTGTGGAAGAAATCAGAAAGTATGTAAAGATCAAACCCAACAGATTGGGGAGGCAGAATTTCATGGGCGCGAATGGGACTTTCACTAGCATAGGCCATGCTTGTTTCTTGATGAAGAAAGAGCTGGAAGAGTACATGGACTATGATGTAGCAGATTTTTGTAGAGATGACTGGAAACTGGCCCAGATGCTGATGGTTCATGGCTGTGATCCATTGCCAAGAAGAAGATGTTTCTCAAGGGCCCCTAAGCTATACAGCAAGCCCTTTCCAATCAATGAATCCTTGTGGAAACTTCCAGATAATCGAAATGTGCGATGGAGTCACTACAGATGCAAGAACTTTGCTTGTCTTGCTAGCAACAGGACTGGCAAGGGGTTTTTCAAATGCTCAGATTGCTTCAATTTGACCCATCATGAAGTGCCCAGGTGGAAAGAAATTGTAGGTTTGGACCCCAATTCAAACTCTACGGCGGACTTCCTTATAGCAGAGGTTCTGGAAATCAAGGCAGGGGAGATAAGAATAGGGTTGGATTTCAGTGTAGGGACCGGGACGTTTGCTGCGCGCATGAGGGAACTAAATGTCACAATTGTCTCTGCCACCATCAATTTGGGGGCTCCCTTTAATGAGATGATTGCCCTCCGAGGTCTTGTTCCTCTTTACTTAACAATAAACCAAAGGCTCCCTTTCTTCGACAATACACTGGACATCATCCATACCACAAGATTTCTTGATGGTTGGATTGATTTTCAGCTTTTGGATTTTGTCTTGTATGATTGGGACAGGGTTTTAAGGCCTGGTGGTCTGTTATGGATTGACAGCTTCTTCTGCTTGCACCAAGATTTGGAAGACTATCTCGATGCATTTAGGATGCTCAGGTATAGGAAACATAAATGGGTCATTGTACCTAAGCTGGATAAACATGGGCAAGAGGTGTTCTTTTCTGCTGTACTTGAGAAGCCACCAAGGCCATTCTAATATTATATGGAGTTTAGTTTCTTTTGTTATCATAAGAAGTATCAAGATTCTCTTTTCAATCTTCTTGTCTCTGAATAGGGTGACACCCATTTGTTTTTAGATTTCTTCTTTAGGGAAATTCAATTGAGGCTTATGAACTTTCAAATTGCTAGTTACTGAGTATTGTAGCTCCTCTATATTTAATCCATTTTAAAAAGAGGAACTATCAACTCAGGTTGACACTACCACCTGCTTGTACCTTTTGACATACTGCTTTTATATGATCCACTTTGCTGTGCAAATCCAACTTCTTATCAGAATGATACTACTCCTGGATTCATATGTGTATAATTATGGTTTTGGTTGTTACTTATGATCAATGAAGCAGTGTCGGTTACTTCCATTAAAGTGAAAATTGAGCCAATTCTATACATGGAGGGGTATGTGATATGAGCGGGTCGGATCATGCAGAGGTGAGCCCTATGCGGGTCATATATGTTGCTTTGAAAGGTCAAGATGGTATTGTTGTCAGGGCCCGATCAGCTCTATTGAAGAAACACATACTTTAATAAGGAACTTTCACTCAGTTGCACATGCTCATACATAATATTCCATGTTAATATTTCTCACATTATCAAATTATCAAAACATAATTTGAGAAAGGAAGCTCATGCAGAAATTATTAAATCAAGATATTAAAACTGATAATAAATCTGAATGTGCTCTTTTATCTCTATTGTAAACTATACAGGAATAGAAATTGATAAATGTGAAAGTTTTATTTCCAAACCTTATCGAAATGGTCAAGTGAGTTCAAGTGAAATTTGTTCATGTCAGGCCATTGTTCAAAGATCTGAGGGTGCACTTGATTGGGCTTTTAAAATTTTTTTTTTTCTCTCAGGACTCTTCACTTTTAAAGATCTCCATAGAAATTAATCTGTAGATTTATTCATTCAATTTCGAACTTCCTGTTTAATCCTGTTTACTCGTTTAGAGCAATAAACAATGGATTATTTGTGTAAATGTCTCAGATTTCTTTTACCCATTCAGGTTTTCATTTTCTATTATTTCTTTTATTCTTTGAAAAAAAAAATTCTCCTTTCCATTTTTTTTTTTTGGTTGAATAGTCGCTTCTCCTTTTCTTGTGAATTGTATGGAACTTGAATAGTAGAATGCTTGGATGTTCTAGGGTTCGATTGTTGGTCCTTTTGCCCTTGAAATTTCAAAAAGGTTGGATTTTTCTTCTGACTTCAAGAAATGTCATATAGAAATCTGTAGTGCATTCAATTGTGGACTTGTCATTTAATTCAGTTTTGAGCACTAAACGACCCATTGTTTGTATGAATTCTCATGAACTTTTCTATACGTTTTGAGATTTTTAATTTTCTTATTTTCTTCTTGTTGTGCGAAAAGATATCTGCGATTGATGACGGTCTAGATGCAACATGCATAAACACATGCAATCAATCCACACACAAGAAAGACATAGGATTTACGTGGTTCACCCAAATAAGGCTACGTCCACGGGGGAAGATAGGAAGTATATCACTACAACAGTGGAGGTATACTACATATGGAATTATCTCTCAGTCCCTAATCCCATAGTACACCCAGCACCTCAACACTCATCTCTTTGTGGTGTAGGGAACACCACCTTACAGAGAGATTACATTATATATCTCTTCCTCTCTTTCTTCCACACACATTCACAGCAACAGAGGCCTCTATTTATAGCCTCAGTCAGACTGGGAGAGCTTATTGTTGCCCATGCTTTCCCAGCTTTGCACCATGCCTGTTGTTAGCTGGCCCATGCCTACTGTCAGCTGGTCCATGGAAAGGTCAAGTCTGAAATGACAGCTCCTATTGAGCCATCATGCTAACACTTCTCATTTTCTTTTGAGCCACATGTAACTTATGGTAGTTCAAATGTTGGATTGTTGAACCTTTTTCAGGTGAAATTTGTAAAATTGGATGTTTTTTGGTTTGTGTTTCTAAATGTAGCATTCAGCTTGAATACGTTTTTTTCTTATTATAGTTTTATTAAACAGAAGACTGAAATATAGCCATCTGAAACCTGCATGTTTAGCTTGAGACAAGCATACCCAAAAGAGATGTGGAGAATGCTTGTGTACTAGGAAGGCTCTGCCACAATTGCAACATTGCTTTTGTGTGTCATGTTGCAGTCATGACTTTTTTTCTTTTGTTTAAAAGGTAAGTTTATTGAGAAAGAGAGAGGAAGAACGAATACAAACCCAAATTGGGCAAAAAGGAAACAGAGACAGAGGGAAGAAGGAGAGAACAGTGACAGGGGGAGGAGAGCACCAGAGAGGGGCAAAGAAGAGAAAAGGGCAGAGAAGAGAGGCTACAAGAGACAGCAGGGAGTCGACCCTGGAAGTCTGAAGAAACTGATCGAGCTCTCCGATCAGCTAGCTGCTGGACCTACCACTGGGAGCTTGAAGAAACGTAGCAGAGAGGAAAATCCTCTTGAAGAAACGCAGCAGAGAGGAAAACCCTGGGAGATCGATGGCCAGAGATGAAAAGCCTAAGTTGGAGATCTTTGAGGAGATCGATGAGAACGATGGCTTGCCGGACCAGAAGAACTGCGGAAAATGCCTGGGATTGCTGCCGGGATCGCTACAGCCGGGTGCTGCTGGAAGTTGTTGATGGAAGAAGCTGGATCTGGACCTGGATCTACTACTGGGTGCTGCTGGAAGTTGGTGATGGAAGGAGCCGGATCTGGACTTGGATCTACTGCCGGGTGCTGATGGAAGTTGGTGATGGAAGAAGCTGGATCTGTACCTGATCTTCAGTCGGGGGATCAGCTAGGTTCAACATGATCATGATCGAGCTTAATTGAGGACTGCAGAGAGGTCTGGAGATTTTCTTCAGAGAGAAGCAGATCTCCTCTAGAATTTGAGCAGTGATCTGATTGTAGGTGAGTAAATGATTTTAAAAAATAGCTGAATTTCTAGCTTTCCAAATTGAGTAATCACAGAGAGGAAAATGGATGCCATGATCTTCTTGCCTTTCTTGTCATTTCTATAAGAGAGAGAGGTCCATAGAGTAGCAGCAATGATTCTGTTGGGTTGATGAACATTAGAAGCATGGAGGATCCAAGACCAGATGGAGAGAGCAAAAGGGCAGGAGAAGAAAATGTGAAAGGAGGTGTCTTCTTCTACTCTGCATAGGCTACATCTGGAAGCCAGGGAGAACCCAATTTGTTTCAGGTGAGACTCTGTAGGAGTGCGATCGAGCATCAGACGCCAACCGAAACAGCTAATTCTGGGGAGGGAAAATCCATTCCAAATCAGAGGAGGCCAAAGAAGGGAGATGCCCCTTGGTCTAATGACATTCCAGACACTGTACATGGTTATCTGGCCAGTTGGGTTGTCCTTCCATATGAGCTGGTCACTGGTGGATGGGTTTGGGAGAAGGAGAGAGGTTGCTGAAGAGAAGAAGGCTTGCACTGCAGGAGGCTGAGAAGAAGGAGTGTGCCAGGAGCCAGAGTGGAAGAAAGATGCCAGTCTTTGGTTCAAGTGGGAAATGCAGGTTGGGGAAGATTGCAGAGATTGGTCTGTCCCCACTCCAGATATCATACCAGGTGTCTATGAGTTTGCCATTCCCAAAAGTCCAGGAGCTACCTTAATGGATGTGGTGAGCAAGCCGACGGATTTTTTCCAGATACAAGAGCCAAATCTGGTAGTGGTTGAGCTCCAAATGTTGGAATATTTGAAGTATCTGTTTTTGAACTAGGATGACCAAATAGTAGTCATTGTGCAAGCCTGCCAGCCCAACTTGATCAGAGAAGCGTCATTTGTGTCCGAGATCCTTCTAAAATCTCCTAATCCATAAGATCCCTGTTAACACAAGCAATAAGGTGGCGTCCACAATCTCTTTCCATTCCACGATAATCATTTCATTTTTTACCATAAAATCTCTCCCTCAGTCCACCCCCTAAAATCTCTCCCTCACTGCACCGTTTCTCATAATCCTTTACCCCAAAAACCTCTCCATCAATCCATTTTTTCTCATAATCCCACCCTTCTCATAAATCAATGAATTATAGCGAGCTAATCAAGCCATGTTCACAACGACAATATTTCAAAAATGGGGCATGTAGAATGTATCTCAAGAATGGCAATGCCCCAGTTATTAGATAGAAGAGCCAACAAGGCTCGGTCTTTTTATATTCTATATATATTGCTTTATATCTTTGTTTTGTTTGCTTCTGAAAGAACTACCCAACTGAGTGTTGGGTTTATTGGGTTCTTTTGGAAGGTGTTGTCCACTATAGAATATCAGCAATGGCAAGAGGTATAGTGGCTGATGCCAAGGGAAAGAGTGTATAGTTGTATGAGTGTTATGGTTTTTTGGTTCTATTGGAAAGATCTAAACTTTTTTGGGCATATGCAATGTTCTTCGTTGCCAATGAGTTTGGCGGGATACCCTTTTTTATCAGAGAGAAGTGCTCTCCGAGGTATGTGTTCTAAATATTACGCTAGCATGGTCTTTTTTTTTATTTATTATAATGATTTGATGAATGTGCAGCAAATATCTTTAATTTTATTTACTAACAACCAATTGACTTGGTCTTTGAACTCATTTTCTGCTGTATAGATAGATATCATTCCATTATATGTTTAAGATGCTGTCCGTTTCCTCAAACTACTTGCAAAATTATGAGAAGTCTTTGCATCTTGGCTTTATAATATATTTTAGTTGTGGGCTACAACTCATGACCAAATGAGGTTCGTTGAGTATTAATGTTTTCTGTGTATGAGTAGTAGAGGAAGTTGCAGACCAATAAGGTTGGGCTGCCTAGTGTTTACTAGCAGTGAATTTTCTGGTAAGAGAAGGCATAGATTATACTTGAATGACATACTAAAAGTACGAGCATTGTTGTTTTGGGGCTGCAAAGTATGTCCTGCTAAGTAATTTTTTTAACATTGAATTTTCTGATAAGAGGAGGCATTGTATGTGTTATGCAGATTGGAGGAGAAGGAAGATTGTCATGTTAATGGTAAAAATAAATAATAAATAAATAAGAAGAAGAAAAGGAAGATCGAAAAATGTTGAGATTTAGGCATTTATTGACAGGTGCTTAGAAAGGATTAGCGGTTCGGTTGGATCATGAGCCACATGAAAATCTTAAGAGGCATTTAATTGGTGGATCTTGACCTCCATTAGAATTTTAAGAGGGGTTAATTTGATCACGGAGGACAGGGCATGGTCACTGGGGAAAAGATTAGGGGTCTATTGTTGATGAGGTGGTAACATCCTGTTATTATTATTATTTTTTGAACAGTTCAAATCAAGTCATTTGGGGGAAGGAACAAAGATTCAGATCACTTGGGTTTGGATATGGATAAGATGAGATCTTAGTAGAATAGGTTTTTTAGGTATGGAATTTGATAAGTAGAGATCGAATCAAACAGATTATGTTTCAGACATGAATAGGATTAGGATGAGTATTAGGTAAATCATGGTCAGGAACTTTTAAAATTCTCATACTGGGTCTTGTATCTTGTACGTAACTTATTATTACGTGCTATTCTCTTGATGATCATGTTGATAGTTCAGGCTAGAGCCAATGACTAGGTCCTAGAGGGGGGGGGGGGGGGGGGGGGGGGGGTGGTGAATAGGACCAAGGGAATACAATTGCAAATTTTAATTTTTAACCCTGATTTTAATCCAATCAAAACGAAGAGCAAGACAAACACAGCATGATAATGACTAAAGAGGAAAATGTAGATCAGCAGTAAAGAGATAGACACAGAGATTTATAGTGGTTCGGTCACACAGACCTACATCCACTCTTAAGGGTCACACAGACCCTCGGTTCCACTATCATGAATCAAACTACACAAGTTCTGATTCTACCTCATTTTCTGATACAGAGGTTCAATCACACAGATCTACTCCTCCTTACAGATAGTAGAGAGTTCAGTCACACAGATCTAAACTCCTACTACATTATACATATATTGAAGAAAGTTGAAGAAGGCTGAACACTTGCCTTGATGATGATTGAAGTGTTCTCTGGAGCTCTGACCTTAGTCGAAGCTTACACCTTTTGATGAGCTCTTGGTGTTGAGAAGTATGCTTCCAGTGCGTTACACAACAAGGGTTTAGAGGATTTGATTTCTAGGGTTTTACTAATGAGTCTCTCATGTTGTAAACTACCCTAGAGGATGCACTCCCTAACATGATACTCATCAAAGAGCTAATGGAGCTCTAGGGTTTACCTAACTCTAGGGTTTACCTAAATCAAGCACATGAGTGTTTTGGAAGGGATTTGGGAGCCTACAATGGATGGGTAGAAGGTAGCAAGCAAGGCTTTTCCCTAAGGTCCTTGGAGTGCACAGAAAACGAGGCTACAGATTTATAGAAACATTCCAACAGATACATTTTACAGTTAGCCTCTTAAACTGGCGGCTAGCCCCTTTTGAAATGTACTGAAGCAACGAATATATTTTTGAATACGGTCATCTCATGGTTAGTCGTAAGAGACCTTGGCGGTTAGCCGTGACCTGACTGCAGAGGTGACCGAAAGCAGGTCTGCAAAAAGTTGCTCTCTGGAAAGCAAACCGTAATACCTACGGTTGATTGCGGTTAGCCGTAAGACTGTTGGCGGTTAGCCGAAAGGTAACCGTAGGGGTAACCGAAAGTCCTGATAGATGAAAAGTTTGCTTTCTGGAAAAGTGACCGTAGGACTCACGGTTACCTGGCGGTTAGCCGCAAAGGGACTCTGCGGTTAACCGCAAGGCGACCGCGGGGCTGACCGAAGAGAAACAACCTTCTGGAAAAGGAACCGCAGGTTTACGGTTTCCTGGCGGTTAGCCGTAATGTGCAAGGAGGCTAGCCATAAGGTGACCGTAAGGTCACCGAAACCCTGATATCCAGGATAGGATTTAGCTGATGAAGAACAGGGTTTTTCCAAGGGATCTACAGGTTGGTCCTGGTTTGAACTAGGCTTGTCAATCGGGTGGGGAAAACCCTCCGACCCGGTTGACCCGACCCGGTCGGGTCATAAAATACCCGCCCCGTTCAGGTCAACGGGGCGGGTTGACCCGGACCCTGTCAAACAGCTGACCGGGTTAAGGGCGGGTATGGGGACGACCGACCCGCCCCATACCCGCCCCGGATATATATATTAATTATTATAATTCTTTAAAAAAAAAAAGGAGTATAAAAATCTCATCTTTCTCAGAAACCCAAGCCCATTCAACTTTGTTATAAACCAATTAGAACTTTGTTTCATCACAATCGCCATGGATGAATCCTCCTCTTTACATTCTTATTACATTCTCACCTTTAACACGAATTTGCAAAGAAAGACGAGATTCCAAACTCTGCAGATTGCAGATTTCCAACATCAGAGAACGATTGAGAAACCCACCAAGATAATTATCAAAATCTGACACACTCAAAGGAGGAAAAGATAGAGGAGAAGAGAAAAAGAGAGATTATACTGAAACTCAAAAAACCCAAGATTTCCACAATAAGGGACTTTGTAGCAAGATTACATGTAAAGGACATCCAAACACCATTTCCATTCCATCATCATCATACAGAGAGAATCAAGTCAGATCAAATCAAATCCCCTCCTCGCTTCCTTCCTTCCTTCCTTTTCTTCCCCCAAACAAACCCTAAAAACTCGCCTTTCTGAATCATTTCCCCCAAATTCTAGACCTTTCTTCCCTTGAGGTATCAGGAAGATCAGATCAGATCACATCAGATCAGATCTAAGAACATCCAAACACGTACAGATGAAGAGATACTCAACCAATCCGAAGCAGACACCTTAGATCCTTGGTCGCCGAGTCATGCACAACCGCAATCCCCTCCTTCCTCCTCGAGAAAGTCGGCAGCGGCAACGATCTCGGAGACGGCGACTACGAGAACGCAGATCCAGCGTACACATCCGACTTAACCGCCAGCACCATTCTCAGGTCAGCCATCCTCACCTCCTCCTGCACCGACTCCGGCTCAGGACTAAGCCGCTCCGTTCCAGTCACAATCAGATCCCGATCGTCGAAAGACATCGCCTTTCTCCGATCATTTCCACGAACTCTCATCGAATCATTCGGGTCAACGGGGCAGGTCTAGTCTGGTTTCCCCATGACCCGACTGGGGCGGGGATGGGGATTCATCCCCATACCCGCCCGGGTTATGGGGCGGGTATGGGGATGGGAAATTTATTACCGGGGCGGGGATGGGGCATGGCGACCCGCCCCATACCCGCCCCATTGACAAGCCTAGTTTGAACTACCTGAAAGGGATGGTGTACACACACATGGAGTTCTTCCTTGATGAATCCATGCCTTCCAAGACTTGATCTTCTGCCTTCAAACTTGATCTTCCTTGAGAAACTCCGAGAGGCAGGGACTTGGACTTATAGACACGGAATTGACAATACAACACAAGTGCTCATTGGAATGTGGCACTAACAATCTCCCCCTTTGTCAATTTCGTGACAAAACACCTATTCTAGATTGAAATACAACCAATGGACTCAAATACATGATCTTTACACAAAATACACCAAATACAACTCAAAGACTCATGACTCTAGAATCTCTTCTTAAAAATGCACCTGCAAAGAACAATGAGAAATACATCCTTTGGTGGGATTCAACTCCCCCTAAATTGTTGGTCCCAAAACAATAGTAGATATAGTGTTGTCAGCTTTTGATCTACACTCTCCCCCTTAATTTGATCTCTCCATTTTACAGGAGATACAATCCATTTATTCCAATTATTCTCCCCTTTTTGTTAGGAAGTTGACAAAGGAATGCAAGCATTAACCATGACAAGGAGGGCATCAAAGACCAAGCAAATAGCAAATATAGAGAAGCAATCATCAGAATTGAAACATATAGCAAGATAAAGATGGCAAGTAAAGCATCAAATAGTAAGCAGAAGATATACGAAACAATTAAACCATCATTGAATCAGAAAATCAGTCAAGTTAAGTACACAACATTAGCTATCAGAAAGTACCTACAAGTATCCATCAATAAATAACCCATCCACTAAAGAGCCACAATGGCAAAAACACCACCAAAAGTAAGAATAACCAATCAAACACACAAGTGACCCCAAAAAGAGGATGTTCAAAGTAGCTAATCGGAAGGAGGAGACGGAGATGGAGGCATAGCAGCCAGGTCATTGGTGTGACAGGCTTTAGATATTCCACTGAGATATTTGAGTGTTTTCTTCAGCAACTTTTCAATCTTGGTCTGATTACGCTCGAATGCATCCATCCTCTCAGCAATACTCCGTGGAACAGGAGAGGGAGGAGCCTGGTGATGTGGAGAGGGGGGCTCGGAACCATGATGCTGATGAGATGAAGTACTAGGCTGCTGAGGAGCTTCGACCCCTGCAGAAGGTGGAGATTGCCCGACTTCGACGTTTGGAGATAAGTTCATCTGTATAAGATTGGCATGACCAAAAGGAGTATGGTAGAGTGGTGTCTCAGAAGGTCGAATGATACTGAGAGAGCGAGCTAACTCAGACATGAGAAATCCGAAAGGGATAGCAGTCTTAGTAGCAGTGGATAAGTGAAAACGTATAATGGCCCGACAAATGAGAGAGGGAAGACATATCTGCTCACCGGAGACCACCTTGGACAAAAGGTTTACCATGTAGGTAGTTAATTCAGTTCGATTCCCTTTGCGGGGATGGACATTGAAGGTAAAAAGGTGGTGTAATAGCCTATATTTGGGAATCAAGGAGCCCAAAGGGAGAAAATTTTTCCGATCCCAAACTACGGGATGGCCACAAAGAGTGGTGGTGGTATCAGCTTTCTCTGCTTCTGTAAGAGTGTCAGCAACAGAACTGAGACCATTCTCATTCAAGGGTATATTGAGGATAGACGAGATATATTCAGGATCGATGGAAACAGCATCGCTGTGCTTCAAGGCTATAGAGAATTTGCAAGAGGTAGTGGTGGACTCTGTAGAAACAATGGATGCATACATGCCATAGACAAGTGTGGGGTAGGCCTTATCACCCCAGTCTAAGAGATTTTCCCAACCAATGTGACCAAGAATGGCAGCAGTCTGGTGAGGCCCAACTACGGTGCGCAGGGTGCACCTTTCTACCATTATTGCTCTTGATTTTAGAGATGCCAATAGTTTGGCATTTGGTTTGAACTGGGCAGGGGGCTGCTATGGAGGAGGAGAAGGTGATGGAGACCGGGAAAGGTCTAGAGAGGTGGATAGTGAGGGTGAAGGTGGAGGTGAAGGAGACCTAGGTCGAGAAGAGGAGGTCCCAGGGATTGAGCGTCCTCGTTTTGATGGATGGTTCACGGCGGATTTCATGCGTGGAGGCATAAAGACAAACAAGAAGAATGCACAATGGAAGGAGATGAAGAGGAACACAAGACCAAAACACAAGATTTGTAGGAAAACGAAGGGATGGAAAAAGGGAATGGAGGACGCGAAATGATGAGAAACAGAGGGTGAAGAACAAAGCCCTAACTGAAACACACGAAAAGAAAACCAGACGAAGAAAGAAAAAAAAAACACAACGTTAATCAACAAAAGAAATAATGAGAAAAGAACCAAATAGAGATGAAGGGAGATGGAAAATACCTTGTAAATGAGAGGAGATGAGAGGTCCAAACAGAGAGGGGAAGACGCATGGATGAGGAGATGAAAAGAAGAGCAAAGGAAATAAAACGAAAGAAGGGGCCTGCGAGGGTTTTAGTTGCAGCCCGATAGAAGTTGGTTAGCCGCTGAAGGGGTTACGGCTAGCCGTTTATTTTTTTTAATTTAATTTAAAAACAAAGACACACATAAAAAGACAAGATGGAGTGATTATTTAATGGTACACACACAAAGAGATTTTCTCATATTCTCAAATTTAGAAACATCCAAAGGTTTTGTCAAAATGTCTGCAAGTTGATTTTCTGTAGGGATATGTTCAAAAGTTATGATTTTCTCTTCAACTAATTCTCTAATGAAATGATGCCTGATGTCTATATGCTTAGTCCTAGAGTGTTGAACAAGATTTTTTGAGATATTGATAGCACTAGTGTTATCACAATACAAATTCATGCTGCTTTGATCAATACCATAGTCTTTAAGCATTTGTTTCATCCATAGCATTTGAGTACAACCACTGTCAGCTGCTATATATTCTGCCTCAGTTGTAGATAAGGAAATAGAAGATTGTTTTTTGCTGTGCCAAGCAACTAGACAATTTCCTAGGTAGAAACACCCTCCACTAGTTGATTTTCTATCATCCACATTTCCAGCCCAATCGACATCTGAGTAACCAGCAATGCAAATAGGAGAGTCATATGGATACCATAGCTCATATCCTGAAGTCCCTGACACATACCTAATGATTCTCTTAACAGCTTTCAAATGAGCTTCTTTGGGATCAGATTGATATCTAGCACAAGCTCCTACACTAAAAGCAATGTTTGGTCTGCTAGCTGTAAGATATAATAGGCTGCCTATCATGCTTCTATACAAACTAGGATCAACACTCTTTCCACTTGATTCTTTAGATAATTTGAGTGTTGTACTCATGGGAGTGTTCATGTGTTTGGCAGACTCTAAACCAAACCTTGTGACCAATTCTTTTGCATACTTGGTTTGGGATATAAACATTCCATCAGACAATTGTCTAACTTGTAATCCTAGAAAGAAGTTAAGTTCACCAACCATGCTCATTTCAAATTCAGATTTCATAAGATCTGCAAACTTTTCGGTTAACACATCATGAGTAGAACAAAAAACAATATCATCTACATAGATTTGAGCAATCAATATGGTGTCATTTGTTCTTTGAATAAACAGAGTTTTATCAACACTACCCCTTTCAAAATTATGATTAATCAAAAACTGAGTGAGCCTTTCATACCATGCTCTAGGGGCTTGTTTGAGACCATAGAGAGCATTTTTAAGATAGTACACATGATTAGGCTGCTTGGGGTGTTCAAACCCTTTAGGTTGCTCAACATAAACTTCTTCTTCTAAAACTCCATTCAAAAGGCACTTTTGACGTCCATTTGAAATAATTTAAATTTCAAGGAACAAGCAATGGCAAACAAGATTCTAATGGATTCAAGCCTAGCAACAGGAGCAAATGTTTCTTCAAAGTTTATTCCTTCAATTTGAGAGTAACCTTGGGCAACTAACTTGGCCTTGTTTCTAACTATAGTACCATTTTCATCATGTTTATTTTTGTAAATCCATTTGGTACCTATGATGTTTTTGTCATCAGGCCTAGGTACTAATTCCCACACTTCATTCCTAACAAACTGATTCAGCTCTTCTTGCATAGCATTTATCCAACAATCATCAGAGAAAGCTTCATCAACAGATTTTGGTTCAATGGTAGAGGTAAAGCAAAGAAAGCTAACAATGTTTTCAAGTTGTCTTCTAGTCTTGACACCAAGCAAGGGATCTCCTAGAATTTGGTCCATAGGATGGTTCTTCACATTAACCAAATCCTTAGGGATTGGAGATTTATCCAGGTTTGCAGTGGAAACATTTATCTCATCATAATCAGGGTCTTCTTGATTATTGGAATCCTTTAGTTTGTCATTGTAGGTGCACAAAAATTCACGGACCCGAGGGGGAGTGATTTTGAGGCCCACTGGAAGAGGACGGAGGCAGGAGCTCCTTGTAGGTGGTTGTGATGGAAGAACCGGTGCCTCGAGCCTGAAAGGGGAGGAAGAAGAAGGTCAGAGGACCCTGGCTTGGGCAGCGCAGGGCTCTCCGATGCCTTTGTTAGTTAGTTGCAAGTGCAGGACTAAACAGAGGTAGGAGATGAAGTGTGGGAGGAGACGGCGTACCAGCAACATGTGGATAGCCCCCCCTGTTACCTGTTGAAGGCTTCTGTATTTATAGAGGAGGAGAGTGGACTTTGGGGCAAGCACTTGAGAGGCTGTCCCATCGTAGCCTACTTTTCTTTAATAGTAGTCCCATCGTAGCCCACTCTGTCCTATCGGGCCATGCCCCAACGTCTGGACGGTGCAGCTGTGTCAGGGATTTGGGCGGTGCCCTTATCCTGTTTCCATGGCATGACAGCTGTCCATGGTCATCCTAATCAGCAGTCTGACCGAGACCGAGGTGGAGCATGGGACCGAGATGGAGCATGATGAGACTGCAGCTCTGGTCTAATGCTTGTACCGATGTACTGAGACCGAAGTCAAGGGCATTTTACCGAAATGGGGCACATAGCTGAGAGCCGAGATGGAGACTCTGGCTCTTTCCAAGTACTGGTCAAGACCAATTGGCACGTTTGCCGAAGTGGCCTTTTTGCCGAGGCCGAAGGCTGTGGTCGGTCATCTTTGGGGAATATCCCCACACAGTCATCAATGACAACATTTACAGATTCTTGTATGGCTCCAGTGTTGGTGTTTAAAACTCTATAAGCACGACTGTTTTGAGAATAGCCAATGAAGATGCCTTCATCACTTTTGGAATCAAATTTGCTCAAATGTTCTCTATCCTTGAGAATATAACATTTGCTACAAAAAATTTTAAAGTAGCTAATGTTTGGCTTCTTCTCATGCCATAGTTCATATGCAGTTTTATCAAATTCAGTTCTCAAATAAACCCTGTTTATGATGTAACAAGCTGTATTAACTGCTTCAGCCCATAAATCTCTAGGAACATTCTTTCCATGAAGCATAACTGTGGCCATCTCTTGCAAGACTCTATTCTTCCTTTCATCAACTCCATTTTGTTGAGGGGTTTTAGGGGCAGAAAATTCATGGTGAATTCCATACTTATCACAACATTTTTCAAATCTGGAGTTTTCAAATTCCCCACCATGATCACTTCTTATTCTAGCAACTGCTCTTTCTTTTTCAACTTGGATTCTTTTCACAATCTTTTTGAATTTAGCATATGCATCTGATTTTTCTCTCAAAAAGGCAACACAAGTGAATCTAGAATAATCATCTACAATAACAAGAAAACATTTTCTGCCACCCCTACTCTCTTTCTTAGTTGGACCAACTAGGACCATGTGAAGAAGCTCTAAGGGTCTAGAAGTCTTCAGAGACTTGGTCTTTTTGTGAGATGCTCTGATTTGCTTACCTTTTTGGCACTCTCCACAAACAGTTTTTGACTTTCTGCTGATTTTAGGAAGACCCTTTACATAATTGTTCAGCTTGGACAAATCTTTATGGTTCACATCTCCAAGTCTTTGATGCCACAGTTGAGCTTCATCAAGATGAGCAATGTAACAGGATGAGCTGAATGATTCTTTTTGGTCACCAACTACATAGCAATTTTCTTGATTTCTAAAACCTCTTAGAATGACTTTTCCATTTTTGGAGATCTCACAACCATGACTAGTAAAGATGACAGCACATATAAAACTCTTAGAATGACTTTATCACATATTTGAGAAATGCTAAGTAAGTTATGCTTCAAGTCATCAACATATAAAACATCTTCTAAATGAGACAAGTAGGGAACATTTAGAGTACCCTTTCCAATAACTTTAGCTACATTGCCATCACCAAAGGTAACTATTCCACCATCATAATCATTTAATTTTGAGCAGAGTGTTTTATCTCCAGTCATGTGTCTAGAACATCCACTATCCAAGTACCACAAAGATTTGTCTCCGGCTTTATGGGCTGTGTAGACTAGTAGACTTTTGGGAACCCACTTGTACTGTTATGATTTAGATTTTTCTGAATTATGTTTATGAAAGATTTTCTTAGAATTTCTTTTAGCATGATTATTGAATTGAGTTCTAAGTTGATCAATCTGTTTCATAAGTTCATTCAATTTCTGTGGAACAATGAGATTCTTATGATACCTGGTTTTGCTTAGTTCATTCTTATAGGACTGTCTTTTGACTTGTTTCATTTTACACTCATATTTAACATGTCCTTTTCTTCCACAAGAATGACATATAACTTTGGAAATGTTTAGATTACTTGAGGAAGCTTCTCCTTTTACAAACTTAGTAGAGACATTAGGATTACATTTTGCTTCTTTGTTGTATCCAAGCCTAGTTTTGTCTCTTTGAAATTTGCCCATCCCAAATAATCTTTCGAACTTTTCTTCTCCATGAGTGAAGGAATACTCATACTTTTCTTTGTACCAATTCAATTTGGTGACCTCATTCTTCAACCGAGAAATCAATTCTTTTAGATTTTCAGTCTCATCTTTTTCTCTAGTAAGCTTTCTTATGTAGTCACTAGCAATTTGAAATTTGGAATTAATTTCATGAAGATCATTGGTCAAAATATTATTTTCATCATTCAAGGTTTCAATTTTGTCTTTTAACATTTTGATCTTGATTCCTTGTTTGCTCATAGTTCTAATTAGTTTACAGCTCTCCTCATAGAGTTGATCATAGGTTTCTTGAAGATCTTCTTCATCATTGTCATTATCTGGACCGTCTTCTTCAGATTCAATTTCATCCTCAGATTTATCAATATCAGATTCTTCAGAGTTTTCATTCATTTCTACTGACGGATCACAAACACTTCTGGCTATTAAAACATTGTACTTTCCTGTCTCATCTTGGTGTGATTCATCTGATTCCGATTCAGATTCAAATGAGTCATCATCCCATGTTGCCACAAGTGTCTTTTTCTTTCTTTCCATTTGACACTTAGATGAGATATGACCATACTTTTGACAGTTATAGCATTTTACTTTCCTATGTTGACTCTTAGAGGAGGAGCTGACTTTGTTTTTACCTTTATAAAAGGATTTGAAATTGGAATTCTTCTTCTTAAACTGTTTCAGAAACCTCTTAGCAAGTAAAGAACCATCTTCATTATCACTTTCTTTTTCATTATCAGATTCTTCTTTAGAGGGGGATGGTTGAGAAGTCTTTAAAGCAATAGATTTCTTATCTTTGGATTTATTAGAAGAATTATTCAATTTCATTTCAAAGGTTCTAATATTGCCAGATAATTCCTCTACTTTCATATTTTCAGGGTCATTATATTCTTCTATAGAAGTCACTTTTGGGTGAAATCTTTCGGGTAGAGACCTCAGGATTTTGCTACAAACTTTGCCTTCAGGAATTTTTTCACCAAGAGACCACATTTCATTTACAATGACCATTAACTTAGTTCGAAACTCATCGAACACTTCATCTTCCCTCATTCTTAAAGATTCGAATTGGGAAGTCAACATTTGAAGCTTGGTTCTTTTAACAATAGTAGTTCCTTCATAGTTTGTTTCTAAAAGATCCTAAGCTTGTTTAGCTGTGACAATGTCATAATCTTTTTGTATTCTTCAGCTGTCATGGCACACGATATGGCATTCAATGCCTTCGCATCACTATCTTTCAAAGCCTTTTGATCAGCTGACCATCTTGCCTTTGCAAGAGGCTGAACAGTGCCATCTTCAGCTGTGGTGGTAGGATGAGACCATCCATCCTCTACAGCATCCCAAACAGGTCCACCTAGGGATTTGATGAAAACAGTCATCCGGGCTTTCCAAAAAGCATAGTTTGTACCATCAAACAAAGGAGGTCTGTTTACTGCACTACCTTCTGGGTTAGACATCAGCACTACACTAAGAAAACGATCTACTCCAGGTTGTTAAGCCTTTATGGGAGTAACCTCGCTCTGATACCAATTGATAGTTCAGGCTAGAGCCAATGACTAGATCCTAGAGGAGGGGGGGGGGGGGGGGGGGTGAATAGGACCGAGGGAATACAATTGCCAATTTTAATTTTTAACCCTGATTTTAATCCAATCAAAACGAAGAGCAAGACAAACACAGCATGATAATGACTAAAGAGGAAAATGTAGATCAGCAGTAAAGAGATAGACACAGAGATTTATAGTGGTTCGGTCACACAGACCTACATCCACTCTCAAGGGTCACGCAGACCCTCGGTTCCACTATCATGAATCAAACTACACAAGTTCTGATTCTACCTCATTTTCTGATACAGAGGTTCAATCACACAGATCTACTCCTCCTTACAGATAGTAAAGTAGTTCAGTCACACAGATCTAAACTCCTACTACATTATAAATATATTGAAGAAAGTTGAAGAAGGGTGAAGACTTGCCTTGATGATGATTGAAGTGTTCTCTGGAGCTCTGACCTTAGTCGAAGCTTACACCTCTTGATAACCTCTTGGTGTTGAAAAGTATGCTTCCAGTGTGTTGCACAACAAGGGTTTAGAGGATTTGATTTCTAGGGTTTTACTAATGAGTCTCTCATGTTGTAAACTACCCTAGAGGATGCACTCTCTAACAGGACACTCATCAAAGAGCTAATAGAGCTCTAGGGTTTACCTAAATCAAGCACATGAGTGTTTTGGAAGGGATTTGGGAGCCTACAATGGATGGGTAGAAGGCAGCAAGCAAGGCTTTTCCCTAAGGTCCTTGGAGTTCACAGAAAATGAGGCTACAAATTTATAGAAACATTCCAACGGATACATTTTAAGGTTAGCCTCTTAAACTGGCGGCTAGCCACTTTTGAAATGCACTGAAGCAACGGATATATTTTTGAATACGGTCATCTAACGGTTAGCCGTAAGAGACCTTGGCGGTTAGCCGTGACCTGACCGCAGAGGTGACCGAAAGCAGGTCTGCAAAAAGTTGCTCTCTGGAAAGCAAACCGTAATACCTACGGTTGATTGCGGTTAGCCGTAAGACTGTTGGCGGTTAGCCGAAAGGTAACCATAGGGGTAACCGAAAGTCCTGATAGATGAAAAGTTTGCTTTCTGGAAAGGTGACCGTAGGACTTACGGTTACCTGGCGGTTAGCCGCAAAGGGACTCTGCGGTTAACCGCAAGGCGACCGTGGGGCTGACCGAAGAGAAACAACCTTCTGGAAAAGGAACCGCAGGTTTACGGTTACCTGGCGGTTAGCCGTAATGTGCAAGGGGGCTAGCCGCAAGGTGACCGTAAGGTCACCGAAACCCTGATATCCAGGATAGGATTTAGCTGATGAAGGACAGGGTTTTTCCAAGGGATCTATAGGTTGGTCCTGGTTTGAACTACCTGAAAGGGATGGTGTACACACACATGGAGTTCTTCCTTGATGAACCCATGCCTTCCAAGACTTGATCTTCTGCCTTCAAACTTGATCTTCCTTGAGAAACTCCGAGAGGCAGGGACTTGGACTTATAGACACGGAATTGACAATACAACACAAGTGCTCAGTGGAATGTGGCACTAACACATGTTGCTTCTTAGTGCTTATGGAATGAATAAAAATTAATAGATAAAAAAATGTCTTAGTTCAGTATCATAGACGTGGCTTTGTCATTCTCGCCACTTCTCTTCCTTTTAAGAGGTTCTCTATAGGTTTGTTGGTTCCAGCATGCTTCTGCTGCAAACTCCATATACATGCACAAAATTCACTGCACAAGTAATGGAATAAGACGCTTAATTTTAAAAAGGACATAGTGATCGGTAATAGAATTCTTGAGGCCGACCCAATTTAATTAGGAAAAGTGGTGATGATGATTATATTGTTTGATAAGAAAGCGATATGCTGGTTATATATCTTTTATTGTAACTTTGACAATTTTACACTCACTAAGCACTCTCTATTTTGTATAACATTGAACCATAATTCTTGAATGTCTTTTATAATTTTCTTATATTGACTAAGACAAATTAATTATTTAGTACATGATAGATGTTAATGTTGATTACTGATTTAAATATTTATTCTAATTTTATAAACCAATTGAAGCGGCTATTAAAAATATGGAATCCATGTCATAGAATTTAAAAAAAAATTAAAAATAAAGTGTCATGGGCCATCGAATAATTCTTATGATTTGAAAAGAAAAACCATTTGTAATTGATTTAAAACAAACTGATCTAACCTAAATACATACTATTATATTTTGACGAAGAGGCTGATTTATTTAGATTTATGTTGTTTTATATTTTCTATTTATTTTTTACATTCATGCCTTCTTTATTAGTATTATTTGGTTGGTCTGCTTATATCTCTAACTATGACATGGTCAAACTTTGAATCGGGTTGATATTAAATGGGATCAAACTTTGTTATGGCTACTTTTTCTATCTTCAATTATTTTTTCATTCTAAATTTGTAATGATCAAATATTAATTCCTTTTTTTTCTTCATGGGTTTCCTTTCTATGAATTAACGGCTCGCATTGGGCACGGGCCCTGAAGCGCTAGTTATATATATAAAGACAGCGGGTGATTTCGCAGGGGAGTGACACGTGGCGGCAGGGGGCTCCCTGGAAGGATGACACGTGGCGCAACCTCAAATTTTTTGCAATGCCACATTCCGGAATTGCCCTTCTCTCTTTTTAAAATCAATAGGTGGGCCCATAACCATGGTTTCAAAATGTTTCCCTACAATCTCTCTCTCACTACCCGTTTTCTCTCTTTCTCCCTAAAATCTCTCCCCCTACACTTACCTACAATCTCTCTCTCACTACACGTTTTCTCTCCTTCTCCCTAAAATCTCTCCCTATGCACTTCCCTTCAATCTCTCTCTCATTACACGTTTTCTCTCCTTCTCCCTAAATTCCTTCCCTCTACACCTACAATCTCTCTCATTACACGTTTTCTCTCCTCCCTAAAATCTCTCCCATTACACTTCCCTACAATCTCTCTCTCACTGCACATTTTCTCTCATTCTCCCTAAAATCTCTCCCTCTATACACACCTCCACTGAAATCTATCCTTCTCCACAACTGTAGTTTTATAAATCCCTACAATCTCTCTCTCAAATCTGATCACATGTTTTCATGTTTATTAGGTGGGCCCATAACCATAGTTTCAAAAATCCCTACAATCTCTCTCCCTAATCAATTGAAAATCTTAAAATCTAATCACACATTTTCATTCTCTAAAAATCTCTCCTTTTCCCCACTTTTTTAACACATTCTCTGTTTTACTCACCCCACCATCCCTCATCCTCATCTACTATCTCTCATCCTCATATCGATTCACTACTACGAGATTCTAACCCACGTTTTTAACACATTCTCTGTTGCAAGCCCTCATCTTGATTCAAGAACAAAACAAAGTTATCAAGGTAAAGGTATTCTTTCAGTTCACTTTAATTTTTATTTATTATTCTTACATCTTCAGACAAACAAAAGGTATTTTTACTTACCCCACTATCCCTCATCCTCATCTACGAAAGGGGCTATCCAATCAAGAAGAAAACAAAGTCTACTGTGCAGTTGAAAAGGGGCTAGATTGCTTGATCTCTATTTCTATTTGCAAATCCTCATATCGATTCAAGAAGAAAACAAAGTTGTCAAGTAAAAGGTATTTTTTCCAGTTCACTTTAACAATGCTCCATTTTAAAATTTTATAATGATCACTTTTGTTTATTTTTTTACATTGATTCCTTTGTGACGGGCTCAGCATGGGCGTACATCTTCATGTATATTGACGTTTTTTTTTCATGTAGTACTGTTTTTATTATAATATTTTGATGACGAGACCTGTTTATTTAGATTTTAAGAATGACCTGAATCCTGATGTGGGCACCTTGGGTCAGTTTATTTAGATGTGAGACCGATTTATTTAGATTTAAAAAATTATAGCCCTATATGAGTGAAATCTAATGCATGCATTGCTTCAATCAAACTTTCAGAAGGTTTCTTTTACCTCAACTTTGATGAGTTACATTAAAAAAAATTTATATCCCTATATGAGTGAAACATAGGATTTATGTTTTTTTATTTCTTCTGTTTATTTTTTACAATCATTCCTTGTTATTAATATTATTTATGTTTTTTCATTTAGTTCTGTTTTTATTATATAATTTTGGTGACGAGACCAGTTTATTTAGATTTATGTTTCTTTATTTTTTCTGTTTATTTTTTACATTCATTTTTTAATCTTTTCTGTTTATTTTTTACATTCGTTCTTTTATTTTTATTTTTTTCTTTTTTAAGTAAGAAAGATCCACGTTCTTGATTACCTTTGGAGATAATTTTAGAAAAAGTAATAACATTAACAAATCATCATATGAAACATGTGGTTAGGACTAAATAAAATGGAACAATTTGATTGTAGTTGGTCCGGTTTATTTAGATTTATGTTTCTTTATTTTTTAAGCCAAAACGGGTCGACCGTGACTGTTCCCACGGCCCCGCACGGGTTGTGGATGGTGGGCCATTGACTCTTGATACACTATATTATAGATGCCTTCGTTCACTTGCTATTCCTCCTTGCACTGAGTGGGTCATTTGGAAAATCCTTGGGAAGGTATTTTTTGTTATTCAGTTGATTTATGTTCATGTACACTTTTCATTTTACCCAAATTTTTTTTTCATGTACAATTTTCATTTTAACAAAAACAAATTTTTTTTTTTTTTTTTTCATATACTCTTTTATATGTACAAAGAGGTATGCGAGTCTGAAGTGCCAACTGGGCATTTACTGGCAGGGCTGATGCATAATAAGGACCCAGCTTGGGCAGTTAAGGCTTTCGCTAAGACCCTATCTCAGTGCATTCGGACAGTATCTGGGCCGAGTTTAAGCTTATTACGTCTATTTAGATCCTGCGGCTGGGCCATAACAGACTGGGTCACTTGGACACATGTAGTTATTGGGCTTGATTTATCAATGTTTTAGAAAAGTAGGCTGGACCTGGACCTTTCTCAAGAAAAAAAAAGCTGGTTATGTGAATGTGTGCTTTGAAGCCCAACTAATAGGCTCAGCTCCCTCACGATATGAAACACAAAGGGAACAAAGGTTTTGTAAATAGCTGGACCTAGGCCAATTCTTGAAGCCCATTGGATAGATCTGGGCTTTAATTTTAGGTGAAAAATATGAACAGATCTAAGGTTGGATTTTGCCCACAGTTCGCAGTCGGCCAGTCATTTACAAATTCAACCAGATTAAGGTCGAGGCATACTCCTTTAATTACCATTATGAAAATTCAAGTTCTTATTTCTTAAAAAGTCTGCAAGCGGTTTAGGCTCAAGCCAAAACTGAGCCATTGAGGATATTTTTTAATCTTTTCTGTTTATTTTTTACATTCGTTCTTTTTATTTTTATTTTTTTTAAGTAAGAAAGATCCACATTCTTGATTACCTTTGGAGATAATTTTAGAAAAAGTTAAAACATTAACAAATCATCATATGAAACATGTGGTTAGGACTAAATAAAATGGAACAATCTGATTGTAGTTGGTCTGTTACATAACTTTCAATTGGACAATCTAAAACATTCACCGCGTGCATTTAGCTCTATAGGACTAACATAAGGAAAGTAGTTTAGCCATACCTTCACATGCCTTCATTTTAAAAATGATTTCACAAATTTGGTCCGTCCCACGAGAGATAGGCTATTATTGACGAATGTATTTCCTTATCTCATAAATAGACTTGACTAAATGGGGCTACATTATATATGTAAAAAAACCTAGATATGTGGCCCACAACTTTATTGTTTTAAAGTAGAAAAGAAAAGATGTTCATCGATCCAGCCCATTAGGATATATTACATATTGGATTTTTTTTTTCTTGGGGTGGGGGTGTTGATGGTCCACTCGGGTTGATGATCAAGTGGAAACCAACTGAAAGATGTACATATGCAAATGCCTTGTGTGTGCGACTGTGTGTGAATGTAATCATCCTCTATTTGGATTCTTAATTTGGAATATACAAGGATTCAATCCACATATGTGAATGTTCTGAACCGATATGCATGGGATCAGATCCATATCTATATTTTTGAAGGATCCAAAAAAGAGGTAAAATACCTATTTTATTCAGATCCTAAGTTGGGGTTTTCACGGGTTGATAATGTCACCAGAGTCTGATCAACTCTTTTTTTTTTTTTTTTTTTTTAACTTTTTCGTCCAAAACCCCCCTTAAAAAAAGTAGCCTTTTTTATTTTATTTTTTCAAATATGCATCCATATTCAACATTTCTTTGAATACATGCAAATTTGAAAAAACTAGATTTAATAGTGATTATTTTGCATTAGCTTTAATTTAATGATTCTATTTCATTGCATTAACATAGTATGATGTTTATCTAAAAATTTAGGGGGTACCCGGCCCACACATATCAAGCAAGTGTGCTCCACTTGGTTTAAAAAGATTCAAAAGGCCAATGGGAAAGTGGAGGTCTTATGCATTTCATATATAGACTTTGATTGTCTTCAATAATTGAACCTAATACTTCTTCCATTCTAATTTCTTATTAAGGTCTCTGTTCATGAACACATATATGTATATGCCACAATCGCATGAAGACCCATTCGTGTAGCTCTTAACAAAAATGATTTCATAAATTGAATTAGTGTTGGACTTAATTTATTTCTAATAGCTTTTCCCAAGCCATTGAGATCCATTAGTTAATGTTTTGATATTTGACATTTTACACTTTATTTACATGGTTAATATTTAAATATTGATGTAATTTTTTTTATTCTATCTGTCTTTATTTTCCCATTTTAAATTTGTAACGATCACATATTACTCCCTTTTGTTTTGTATGAGTTTTATGTCCATATACAGGATATAGGTGTTTATTAAAGATACTAAGAAAAAAACATCTTCCTCTCTTATCTTTAATTAAGAATGGAACATCAAGATGATATGAATCATTCCAAGATTGCAAGGCAACGTCGAACTCAACCGTTACGGATGAAAAGACTACATCAAAATGGAAAAACAATAACATCTACAGGTGAAAACATATTTACTAAATATTATTTTAATTTCATATTAAATTAAATTAGTTTATTGATAATTGCTATAAGTCGTTCTTTGGAAATTTGTCATTAAACAGATACACATAAAATCGAATATCAACTATCAAAACTAAGAAGAATGCCTGAATTTAACTCCCAGCGTTTAGATGCACCAAATGGATGTCACTCACCATTTTCAAATAGCCGCATTCAGATGCTCCAAAATGATGTAAGCAACAGAAAGACAAATATAACCAGCCACATGGAAGTTTCTAGAGGTATATTATTAATTATTTCCTTATAATAGGATCTAATTGGAGAATTACATTTTATTTATATTGTTTACTATTATCGTCAGTCTTTGAACGTAGTCATCAAGTCTCGACATAGCAACGTGAGATCCATAATCCAATTGTTATCAATCAACAATGTTTGTCGTCCCAAAGTCAACAATATGTCTATAAATTTGCTCGAAGACAAAGAATTATGAAGCTACGACATCGTCGTGCATCAAATCACCTAGATTTATCAACTCTATCAAGTGCCAGAAATTGTCATATAGGAAATGAGGAGAGTTCGGCATTACAGGATAGACTCAACGACAAAGAACCACATGTTTCATCAATGAGCTCGAGATGTTCATCGCAAAGGAGTATGTAGACATTCTAAAACAAAGTGATATTTAACATTTTCCTATTCTTCAATCAAGTTTGTCAATTTGATGTTGCTAACCTAATATTATTATGTAGGACAAAATGTTGGAAGGAGAGATTTTGGCCCTCCAAGTGAGGCATATATTAAATGTGGTGGTTTGATGTGGAAACAAGAAGGAACTAAAAAAGGAGCTAGTGATTGAAGATATATTTTCAATAAGTGTTCTATAGACGGGAAGATACTGTTACCCCTCTTGCAACATCCTCCTACATATTTGAGATCACTGATGGAAAACTCTAACATTCAACAATCATCTAAGTTCAAAAAATCCATCCGAGCATACAACAGTGCATTCTCATTTACTTCATTTGGAGCAAATATTGAATACAATGTAGCAAGTGGAGTGGGGCCGTTTACATTCAGAATACATGGTCAGGCTCACCACAAGATTGGATCGCTGTTACCAGTGCCAGGGGAAACTCCAAAATTCGCCCAACTTTATATAGATGACACCGAACATGAGGTTCAAAATAGAAATCTTGCATTTACAAAGCATACAGAATCTGGAGGCTTGGATTATTTAATCATAGAAGCATTAAAAAATGAACTAGATGGTGTCAATCCATATGTGGACTGCTTCCGATCACTAAGAAATAGATTTGGACGTGAATATCCACGAGATCTAAAGATGAGAATACTGTATGATAGATACAAGGATCCAAGGCAATATAATCGTCCAACATCAAATGAGGTAGCTGCATTATTAATTGGTGAAGGATCTTCAGAAAATAGTAACTGGGATATCATCTTGGAAACTGTCTCAGGATCTTTACAAAGAATAAGCGAAGTACATCCAAGTTATATGGCATTGCAATACCCATTGCTATTTTCATATGGAGAAGATGGATGGCATGCTAACATATTATATAATCAGTCTTCACGATTGTTAAAATCGTATGTGTAAATGAGAGAGTACTATTGTTACAGGTTACATCAAAGGAATGATGAAGGAAAGATGATTTTATTGTCTGGCAGACTCTTCCACCAGTTCATTGTGGACGCATTTGCATGTATTGGGCAGTGTAGAGCAAAATACGTTAGAAATAATCAGAGTACATTCAGATATGGTTTTTTTCCAAGGAGTCTCGGATGCAGTAGTTCAAGAAGATAGAAGAGCATCAACAATTGGTCAACACTACATATTACCTTCTTCATTTACAGGAAGCCCGCGTTACATGATTCAACAGTATCAAGATGCAATGGCGATATGCCGATGGGTGGGATGCCCAGATATTTTTTTTTAACATTTACGTGCAATCCAAGATGGAAGGAAATCAAGCACTTTTTAGAATTATTTGCAAGTCAAAAAGCAGGAGATCATCCTGACATTGTTGATAGGGTATTTCATATAAAATTGAAAGAATTGATGGACAAGATAAAGGAAAAAAAGCTTTTTGGAAGAGTTATTGTAGGTAATTGGTTTTTCTGATGCAAAATAATTCATTTTCTTAATTATCAATTTCTATTACTAAAGTATTTCACTATTTCATTCACATATATATATATATATATATATATCTATATATATCTATATATGCAATTGAGTTTAAAAAAAGGGGCCTTCCGCATACACATATATTGATAACACTCGATAAATGTGATAAGATATCTACAACTGAAGAAATAGATGATATTGTCTCGGCCGAAATTCCCGATCTTGACACAGATCCAGAGTTGTATGAAACAATCAAGCGCTGTTTGATGCATGGTCCATATAGTCAGCTAAATCCAAATTCTCCATGTATGGTTGATGGTAAATGCAACAAAAAATATCCAAAACGTTTCAACCAACAAACCTCACTTGACAATAATGGCTATCCGACATACAAGCGAAGAAATGATGGAAGGACTATTAAAATAGGATATGTTGAACTAGATAATAGATGGGTAGTTCCTTACAATCCTTTTTTATCAAGAAAATATACTGAACATATAAACATTGAGATTTGTAGCCAAATATGAGTCATTAAGTATTTGTACAAATATATTCACAAAGGCCCATATAGAGCAACTATTGTTATTGAGGAAAACACACAGTCACTTGATGCAAAAGGCCAAATTAGACACCGACAAGTTGATGAAATAAAACAATACTTTGATTGTCGTTATGTTTTCAGCTCTGGAAGCATACTGAAGAATATTTGAATTCAACCTTCATAGTAGAGATCCATCGGTTGAGCGTTTACAGTATCATCTTCAAAAACAACAAATCGTTGTTTTCAATGATTATGATAGTTTAGCATCTGTGTTAAATAGACCTATAATAGAGGTTACTATGTTCACTCAATGGTTTGAAACAAATCGTCAATATCTTGATGCAAGAGATTTAAGATATGTTGACTTTCCAACAAAATGGACTTGGAAAAGCACTCAGAAAGTGTGGAGCAGAAGGAAAAATGGAAGATGCATTGGAAGATTATATTATGCGCATCCGACGTCAGGTGAAAGATATTATTTAAGAATGTTGCTTCATATAATACAAGGTGCCACATCCTATGGAGATTTAAGAACTGTGGATGGAGAAACACACACTTCTTTTAAATCAGCATGCATAGCACTTGGCTTATTAGATGATGACAATGAGTGGGACATAGCATTAACATAAACATCAACGTATCAATTAAGAAACATGTTTGTAGAGATGCTTATGTTCTGTGAAGTATCAAATCCATTGCATGTATGGAACAAACATTGGAAATCACTTTCTAATGATATATAGATGAGGCTACGTAGGCATGAAAACTCAATCGGTCTCAATTTATCAAACCATGACATACAAAATCAAGCACTTATAGAGATTAAGTCAATCCTAAATAAAAATGGTAGATCGTTAAAAGAGTTTCAAGATGTGCCATTTCCGCAATATGAACATGATGATTTTATATCAAACAACCTGCTATACGAAGAAATGTCATACAATATCGACGATCTTGCATCTGAATTTAATGTCTTACATTCAAGACTAAACCTGTAGCAAACCATAGTGTTCGATAAGATCATTGATTCATGTCTGAATGGCAAAGGCGGAGTTTTCTTTGTCAATGGCAGTGGTGGAATGGGAAAAACATTCTTATGGAAAACAATAATTACAAAACTACGAGGTGAAGGAAAAATTATTTTAGCAGTAGCATCATCGGGAATCGCATCTTTATTGTTACCAGGTGGCCGGACTGCACATTCGCGCTTTAAGATACCATTACGGACTCATGAAGTTTCATGCTGTGCTATTGGAAAAAAAAATCAAATTTGGCTAAGGTAATTCAAAAAACATCTTTGATCATATGGGATGAAGCACCTATGATGCATAAGAATGCATTTGATGCGGTCGACAGGACTCTATGCGACATAGTGAGTGCTGCTGATAATACTGTCAAAAGAAAAATATTTGGTGGGCTAACTGTTGCATTGAGAGGTGACTTTAGACAAATTTTTCCGGTTGTTAAAAGGGGGAAAAGAGAAGATATAGTAGCTGCTTCACTGACAAGATCTGAAATTTGGAAATATTGTGAAGTCCTAAACCTTACGGAGAATATGCGTCTACAGAATTTATCTAATAATGATGACAATGCAAACTTTGCAAGCTGGGTGTTGAAAATAGGAGATGGAGATTGCAATACTCTGTGTACAAACATGGATTCAGATGATGATTGGATTCAGATTCCAAGTGAATTGCGGATAGATGCTAATAATGATGCCATTTTACCCTTAATCAGCTTTGTCTATGATAACTTAAATGTTGATATCAATAATCATTCATATTTTAGAAACAGAGCGATATTGACTCCACTGAATGACTAAGTTGACAAGATCAATGATGAAATTCTTAATATGCTTTCTGATGAGCTTGATAAGAAGACATATCCTATGCAGATACAAAGGTTGAGGTTGATGGCAGAGAAACTAATTAAGATAAGTTATACACCACAGAGTACTTAAATACTCTTAAATTTGCCGGATTACCGAATCATTCATTAGAACTAAGAGTGGGTGCCCCAATTATGCTTTTATGTAATTTGGATCAATCTATTGGATTATGAAATGGAACGAGCTTAATTATCTCTAGATTGGGACGGCGAACAATAGAAGCAGAAGTGGTCATAGGGACAAATGCGAGAGAGCGTGTAATCATTCCACGAATAGTGATGTCAACTGCTGAAACAGATTTACCATTCATACTTAAAAGAGGACAGTTTCCAATTAAATTGGCGTTTGCAATGACAATCAACAAGAGTCAAGGGCAAACCCTGCAAAAATAGGGCTTTATCTCCCAAAGCCAGTTTTCTCCCATGGACAACTTTACGTTGCTCTATCTAGAGTCACGGATAAATCAGGGCTGAAGATCTTACTGAAGAGGAATACTACCATTCCAATTGGATATACTAAAATTGTTGTATACAAAGAAGTCCTGAATGAAGTGAAGAGACATTGCACAAATTAATCTTACATGTATAAACAATTCCATCTATTCTAATTAAAACCGATGTAATACGGAATAGTTGTGCTACAAATTTCTCATTGCATTTTACTATAAATAATTTTTATGTAACAATCTCATATGCTAAAACATCTATCAATACTATTAAAAAATGATCACTATCGGAATTAAAATAAATATGAGACAAGTATAGTTGCTGACAAAATAATAGGTGCTGGGACAAGTCAATGTGCAGGGGCAAGTTCAAGAGATGAGACAAGTGACATAAATGACACAAGTGGATAGGTTGAAACAACTGCATGAATTAAAGGAATTGATGGACACAATAAATATCATGAATTGAATAATGGAGACTTATAAACATTAGTCCTGTTTTATTTGAATACATTGGCCCTTCATATCGTATTTCTTTTATATGCTTTTTATAAACACATTATATTTACTAAATCTTTAAAATATTTGCTTTTATATAATTTATACTCTTATTTCTGCTCACCATTTTGCTTTCTCTTTATAATTCTTATAAGGTTCATATAACATTCATGCATGGTATATGGAACCCGAGGCCTGAGGAGGAGAAGCCTTTGGAACCAAAAGATGGTGACTATTCTTGAACTTTCTTTATAATTGTATTAAATGTAGTTTGTTTATTTACTTGGAGTCTACTTTCACTTTAAATTGGGTTTTACTCCCATGAATTAAAAGCTCCCGTTGGGTGTGGGCCCTGAAGCGCTAGTCTATTATACTAAGGGAATGTAGTCTCCCTTAGTATGCCGACATCTGTCTGCCTACATGTAGACACACGTCAACCCCAATCTCCACCCATCTGTACGTCATCCCCACTCCCAACTCTTCGTAACTGATCCTAACTGATGCAAGCAAAAGCAGTGTTTTCTTGGGGGAGATTATTACTTTCTCTCTCTTCTCTACCATTTCGTCGAAAGAACGGAAGTGCTGAAACGTCAGTGGAGGTTTCCTTATGCACGCGTCTACGACTCGAAACGGCTTGCAATTGCGATTGAGTTCAAACCAAAACCTCTCTCTCTCTCTCATGATAGATATTTCAATCAATGGGAACAATAAGCTTTCATCGGCTTCTCTGTCATAGGTAAGCTTTTCTATATATGATAGTAGATTGTTTGATTCTTTCTGTGTTTTACTGAATCATTTGTGTTGAAATCTTTTCTCTATGGGGCTTCTCTATCATAGGTAAGATTTTCTATATATGATAGTAGATTGTTTGATTCTTTCTGTGTTTTACTGAATCATTTGTGTTGAAATCTTTTCTTTGTGATCCTTAGCTATCCAAACGAATAATTTGTGTTAAAATCTTTTCTTTGTGGTCCTTAGCTATCCAAACGTATTGGGTGTTTCTAGATCTTTCATATTGATCTTTCTTGGACTGTTTGAAAGAGAGAGATGAATACAGAATTTGATTTCATTACTTGCATGGGTTGGATTGGGCTTGGATAGGTGGATTGGGCTTAGATAGGTATACGGATGTAGTGGGTGTGCGGTGAAGGATTGCAGGTGGGTGCACAAGTGTGGTGCATGTTATACCAGTGGGCTGGGCTCGGGTAGAGGAGATGGCTACGCAGGGAGAGAGAGAGAGAGGAGAGGGAATGCAGGCTGAGAGAGAGGAGAGGCAGAGAGAGAGAATGGCAGAGAGAAAGGAGGGAGTCGGGCAATGAGAGAGAGAGAGAGTGGGGCAGAGTGAGGAGAGGGAGTGAGAGAGAAAGAGGCAGAGAGAGTGGCAGGGAGAGGGAGAGAGAGAGTGGGCAGAGAGAGGGAGTGGGGCGGAGTGAGGGGGAGAGCAGCAGTGGAGAGAGAGGGAATGATGCAGGGAGGCAGGGAAATGGAGAGGGTGCGGTGGCAGGGAGAGGGAGAGCAGGGAGATGGAGAGCGTGGAGATGGAGATGGAAAGAGAGAGAGAATGATCAGAGAGTGGGGTGGAGTGAGGAGTAACAGGGAGAAGGAGAGCAAGGAGCGCGGGTTGGGTGAGAGCAGTGGCAGTGCAGAGAGAGAGAGAGAGAGAGAGAGAGAGAGAGAGAGAGAGGGAAGAGAGAAAAGGGAAAGAAAGAAAGAAGACAAGGAGAAAGAAAGTGGTTTGGTTGTGCACGTGGGCAGTGGCGCAGGGGGTGTGCAGTGAAGAGAAGGAGGGAAGAGAGTGGGAAAAGAGAAGATGAAGGGGTGCAGGGGTGGGTTTGGGTCTGGTCTAGGCTAGGTTGGGGCTTGGATCCAGGGTCATACACCGTAATGCACGAGGAAATTTATCGGTTATAAGCCCCTGAGATTGGTTTATAACATTACGGTGACCCAGTTGGATTAAAAGCACGAACCACAGTAAATGAATATAAATAGGTCTTCTAGCAAAAAAGGTATGCATTTTGTTCTCCCAATTCTAGCATGGATGAGTTGCATCAGCTCGGTCATTAATAAAGACTCTATGTATGCATTATGTGCCCTTTTCCTTTCTCCATCTAATCTTTCCTCATTTTGTAGAAGCCCTGGCTGATTGGCTTAATATCATTCCATGTCCTGTTGCTGTTGACAGCCGTCATGACAAGAAGAAATCTTAACTTACAAATTTGTTTGTTACTCATGGCGTGTATGTTACTCTGCTCCCATATTTGAATTAGGATTATTGCTAGTATTTTTGTACTTTTAAGTTAATGCTGAAATTTTGTTAAACTTACTGAAAAAATGGACAATGACAAAGATGTGAAATTTGATATGAACATTTTGTGATGTGTTCATAACCTCAAAGAGCATGTCAAGATTAGGAATTTATTTCTAATCGATCATGGAGTAATAAATACTTGCAGATTCCCTATTGATGTCTTACACCTTAAATAGCAATTATATTGTTACTTAGTTAGAAAGTAAGTTTTAAGAGAACTTAGCTTTTACAGTAATATTAAATAATTTGTTTCTACAGTGAAATAATATTAAATTTGAATATTATTTATGACATTAAATAATTTAATATTAGTTTATATATTAAAATGATTTAATTTTAATATTAAATTAGTAAACTGTCCGAGAATTAATAGTAAACTGTTTAGTCATTATAATATAGTAAAATTCTTTAAGCGGATCCAAAATTGTTGGGATAAGGCTAAAATGATGGTGGTTGTGGTTTATGATACTTGATGTAAAAATCAATAGTGTGATATTTTCTTTGATGGGATGATTCTTATCATCTTCCATTCTTTATAGTACTTAAGACATATAAAATAACATGGATAATATTCCTATTCTATTCTTCCCCACTACCTACTTATAATTTCGTTTCTAGACTCCTTGCATCCTACGGCATTTGAGCAACTCGGTATCATTTCACATTTATTGAATATCACCTCCTACAATATTTGGTATAATATCAGACTGGTGTTAGGATTTTCTTTAAATATTATCCTCAACAAGTTTTTCAAATTTATCAATGTATCTAGGCAATGAGAATATTGAAATTCAAAGAATTAGAAAGATTAAACTTGACATTTCAGAATGTTTAACTTCAAACATCTAAAACTACTTGCACCTAAAATGTTTATAGAGTCCGATGGGTCACCTTATATTTAGTGATGACAAAATGCTCTCCAAGTCAGAAGAGATGGTGAAGCTCCGTTGATCAAACAAATCACGTAACTTTCACATGTAACACATCTCCGGATCTTTTTTACCCATATTTGTTTTGATAGATTTGATCCAGTTAATAAGAGAGTCCGATGGGTCAGGCAAATTAAGTCTCATACACATTACGAACCAGATCGAGCACATCTCCACGGGTAAAGCACCTGACACAAATCAAAATCCTTTGAGTGGCACTTTGCGTGGTGATCGAGCATGCCGCATCACCGCGGGGCACACTTTGTATTAAAACTTATACACAAACGTTCTGAAATTCCAAGCTTCTTTTTTAATTTTAGAAATGAGTTGGCCACAGGTTTGTCCCTTAAGTTGACCATGAGTATACCTCTTCAATGCTCTTGCAGACCACTGAAGTCCGGCCCCGCCGCATAAACTACAACTGTCTACGAGCTCCAAACTTCCATTGAATGAAAAAAAGAGCACAATCGTTATTTTAAAAATCTTGGGGTACTTTTGACAAGTTGCTTCGTCTATATTTTCTTACTGAAATTTCTTTAAATTTTCGTTCCATGCTTATGTTTAAGAAATAAACAATTTTATTTTGTGAAATCCAACTTCGAGAAAATTAAATATTGCCGATGGAAAAAGAATATCATGTTAGTATCTTTCTCTCCTTTTTTTTTGCATGAATTCTATCATGTTAATATCTCTCTCTCTCAACTTCATCTTTGTTTCATTGATCCCAATTCTGTTTCATAATCTGCTAATTTATATTATGACATTCTTGAATTTAGTGCCTTTACAAATAATTTGGTACTTGGTGTAACTGCAAGCTTGTGATTATTTATAGATCCAACCATGACATTAGGCCCACTAAAAATGATATAAAGCTTATGTTTAAATTTTGTATATTTCTTAGTGTGCATTATTTAAAACTTCATTCCAAGCTTAAGTTTATGAAATATAAATTTTAATTTTATGGACTCTATAATATCAGCTCACGATCTCATCCCAATTCGAAGTTTAGGTTGCTAAATGTTTACTGTTGATAGACCAAAAATGACATAGGATTTAGTGCATTTCCAAATAAAACAACTTAAGGGATTGGGTACTGGGTCTAGCTACAAGCCTGTGATTAATTAGATACCCAGGCATGATATTAGGCCCCCTAATTTATATTTTGAGATTCTTGGATTTAGTGCCTTTCCAAATAAAACAACTTAAGGAATTAATTATTGGGTCTAAATGCAGGCCTGAGATTAATTAGAGACCCAGGCATGATATTAGGACCGCTCATTTAATTATGGGTTTTAGTAAAAAATTTTGATGAATACAATGTAGTAATAGTATTAAGTTATGAATGCTAAAATATCATAAAATGCTCAAAATTAATGATATTTAATTTCTATTTATGAACTGAATAAAACTACTTAATGAATTAGGTATAGGGTCTAACTGCAAGCCTGTGATGAATTAGGGACCCAAGCATGATATTAGGCCCTAAAATAGCATATATTCTGAAATTCTTTATTTAATATATTTTTCGTCGAAAACAAAACAAATTTTTTTCTTTATCTACAAGAATAATAAACTGTTGCGACCACTCAATTTTAGGTGCAAACACACGTACTGTGAGTCACATCAGTCACTCGATGCAAAACGAACAAGATTAACCGCTAAATATGAAAAGAGTCATGCAAATGGAGGCAAGACGTATAAGATCCACAATCTTGCTTTCAAAGCAACGACATCATTCTCATTCCAATGAGACGTTGGGCAACATAATGGCTTTAACATCTAATTCCAATGTGACGTCGGGCAACAGAATGGCTTCAACATCAAGTACTGAATATTATTTTTAACCACTCACTGTTATTACCCGACAATACTAAGTTTCCTAAGGCTGATAAAAAAAATTAATTACAGGAAATAATATTGTATTCTGCTCGAGGAGAAAAAATATCTCCACGCGTTGGAGCTTCTGTTTCAGAGTTGCAATATGCTCTCACTGTAGAGCTATTATGTGGCTTGATGAAAAAATCAGAGACAGTTCAATTTCAAGACCAAAGTTTAGTTTGTGCTGTCATGGAGGAAAGGTGATGCTGCCACTATTACCAAACACGCCTGAATTTCTACAGTCTCAATTCCTTCAATCTAGATTCATGGAGAAAATAAGAACATACAATTCGATATTGTCCTTCACGTCAATGGGTGGAAAAGTTGATCGCACTGTGCTCGATGGAAGATGACCTATCTTTTCCGGATAAGTGGATCAAATTATCACAGGATCGGTTCATTACTACCTGCACCTGGAGACATGCCTAGGTTTGCTCAGCTGTATATATATGACACGGAACATGAAACATCCAATAGATTAAGGGCCGTTCAAGGAAGCGGGGATGCAAATGATGCAAATGAGATTGACTTGACTGTATTGGAAGGCTTGCAGATAATGCTAAATGCTAATAATCCTTATGTAAGATTGTTCCGTAATGCAAGAGATAGGTTGTATGAAAATGGTAATCAAAATCTGCATGTCCAGATTCTGCATTCACGGGAAGGAAGACAGTATGCAAGACCAACCACAAATGAGGTTGCAGCCATCATTGTTGGAGATGAGTCTGAAATTACAGGAAATCGAGACATCATAGTTAGATTTGGGATGGAAATCTCTAGAGGATTAACGAAACACACCCTTCGTACGTGCCGCTCCAATACCCGTTGCTCTTTCCATATGGAACTGATGGATGGATAAAGTTCATAAAGTTTTCATCTAGGTCAAACTATATGCGTGAGGGTGTATCGATTAGAGAGTTTTATTCATTTAGACTGATGTCTCGGGATGGCGAGGGGACGTCGTTGCTTCAGGGTGGCCGACTGTTCCAGCAGTTTGTAGTTGATTGCTATGCGGCAATAGAGCAAGAAAGGCTTAGTTTCATCAGGAACAATCAGAATGCTTTGCGTACAGATTTGAATCGGGGTTTACAAGATGCGGTCAACACTGGTGATACGGATGCAACTGCAGTTGGTATGCGCTACATTATTCCTTCGTCATTCACTGGTGGTCCAAGGAACATGATAGAACATTATCAGGATGTAATGGCTATTTGTCGTACGATGGGTTTCCCCGATCTATTTATAACATTCACATGTAACCCAAGTTGGCTAGAGATTCAACAACAATTATCAAGATTCCCTGGTCAACGCATTGAGGACAGGCCAGATATAGTTGCAAGGGTATTTCACATTAGGCTGAAACAACTGATGGAGGGCCTAAAAAAAAATAAATTTCTTCGGCAGAGTAATTGCAGGTATACAAACTCAATTATTAGCATACTTTAACTTCAACATCTACTCTTAATTTTTGAAATTGTATTACTGTGTCCGAATGATTTTGAAACATTCTATTCATTACGGAAATCACCCCACTCTGAACAGATATTCATGTCATTGAGTTTCAAAAACGAGGATTACCGCATTCCCACATCATCCTCACTCTGGCTTGTGAGGACAAACCACAATTACTGGAAGAGATTGATGACATTATTTCGGCGGAAATACCAAGTGAGGTTGAAGATCCATTGGCATTCGCAACTGTGACGAGATTCATGTTACACGGGCCATGTGGTTATCAAAATATGAATGCTCCATGTATGGTAAATGGAAAGTGCTCAAAAGGTTATCCAAAACCATTTGTCAGTGCAATGACAATAGCGGAGAATGGATTCGTGGTCTATATACATCGAAATAATAACATGACGTACAGAATCAACGGTTTTGATGTAGATAACCGATGAGTTATTCCATATAGTCGTGATCTCATTGTAAGATATGATTTGCACATAAATGTTGAGCGGTGTGCCCACAGCAAGGTCATCAAGTACTTATACAAGTACATTCATAAGGGTCCAGATCGTGCAACGATTGTTATCGAGGACAATATCGTACAGCCTAATAACAGAGGAGATCGTATGTACAGATGTGAATGAGATCAAGCAATTTCAAGACGGTCGATACATATCTTCGATTGAAGCATGCTGGAGAATATTCAAATTTTACTTGCAAGAACAATATCCTTCGATGCAAACGTTACAACATCATCTACCAGGTGAACAGTTTGTTGTGTTTAGAGACACGGATGACGTTGAGTCCATGATTAATCGGGATGGCATTCAAGACACAATGTTTACCAAATGGTTCGAAGCGAATATAAACCACCCGGATGCTAATGAATTCACGTATGTTGAGTTCCCAACAAAGTAGGGGGTCTGGAACACAAAGCAAAAGCAGTGGACAAGGCGAAAACAACGTACGTGTATTGGTGGACTTGCTTATACACATCCAAACTTGGGAGAACGTCATTATCTGGGTATGCTACTTAACAAGGTCCGGGGGGCAAAATATTATGGGGATATTAGAACCGTTGGCGGAGTGGTGCACCCAACATACGAATCAGCATGCTTTGCACTTAGCTTACTTGAACATGATGGTGAATAGCATGAAGCACTAACCGAAGCCTCAACATGGGCCACAGGTTCCCAACTCAGAAACATGTTTTGTTCAATGCTGATGTTCTCGGCAATTACAGATCCCATGGAATTGTGGGAAAAACACTGGGTGGACCTAACAGATGATTTACAAAGTCGAACGAGGAGACACCTTGGAGACAGAGATAGATATCTTGATTAAAGTGAATTGAGAAATTTAGTGCTCCTGGATATCGAGCGTATACTGAATAGGAATGGCAGATCATTGACAGAATTCCCCCCCATGTCGCTGCCATCTAACTGGTTGGGCCAGACTGTGACGAACACGCTTATGATGAAAGAACTCGAATATGATAGCACAGCTGAAAGCCATCTGTTCGAGTCGTTACATGTCGGCTAAATGATGATCAAAAGAGGGTCTTCGACATAATAATGGATGCGTACATGAGACTGGACAGCGGGTCTCTTCTTTGTTTATGGCAGTGGAGGAACGGGCAAGACGTATCTATGGAGGAATTTAATAGCAAAGGTCAGGTCACAGAAAAAAAATCATTCTATCGGTGGCATCATCGGGAATTGCTGCTTTGCTTTTTCCAAACGGAAGAATTGCGCACTCCCGTTTCAAAATACAGCTAAACCTCCACCAATCGTCATGTTGTTACATCACCCATCGGACCGATTTGGCAATGTTAATTAACGAAGCAGATTTAATCATATGGGATGAAGCTCCAATGTTGAGTCGCCACGCCTTTGACGCTGTTGATCGAACATTCAGAGAGATTCTGCAAAATACGAGTAACTGTTCCTCGGAGAAGGTGTTTGGAGGAAAATTATTTGTACTTGGGGGAGATTTCAGATAGATACTGCCGGCTATAACAAAGGGGGACGTGAACAAATAGTTGGAGCTTCATTACCGAGGTCGAGTATTTGGAAATATTGCCATGTTTCACATTTCAATATAAATATGCGTGTTAGGACAAACAATGTTTCTAAAACTTTACGATCTCGGTTACATGATTTCACGGAGTAGATTAAGATGGTTGGCGAGGAAAAGGTATCCGAGACATCTTTTGGAAATGATTATGATCCAAACTGGATCAAAATCCCAAATGAGTTTCTCATATGAAATGATGAAAGGGGAGTACAGCAGTTGATTGAATCAACTTATCCGGAACTAATTGATAGGTACGGTGATTTGTCCTACGTAAGTGAGCGTGGAACACTTGCTTCGAAAAACATCGATGTCGACCAGCTGAACTCGATGATGTTATCAATGATACCAAGAGAAAGGCGGATATTTTATAGTGCAGACAAGCTATGTCCTACATCAAGAGAATCTATAGATCATGTTTTGCACCCTCCAGAGTTTTTGACTTCTCTGGACTTTCTAGGATTACCAAGTCATGCTCTGGAGTTAAAAGATGGAGCTCCAATAATGTTATTGCGAAGCTTGAATCAGTCTTTGGGATTGTGTAACGGTACCCGATTAGTTGTTCACAGGGGACAAAGTCATACAAGCTAAAGTCATGACAGGTTCCCGCGTTAGAGAAATTGTATTGATAACTCGTATTGACCTAACATCGGCGTCTGGTGATTCGACATTCGAACTGAAAAAAAGACAATTTCCTATCAAGCTGGCAATTGCAATGAGCATAAATAAGAGTCAGGGACAGACTCTAAAGAATGTGGGTGTCTACCTCCCGAATCCTGTGTTTTCACATGGCCAGCTATATGTAGCTTTGTTGTGTGTTACATCTCCGTCAGGTTTGAAGATGCTGCTGATCAATAAGCAAGGGATGCTAAATAATATCACCAAAAATATTGTGTACAGGGAAGTCTTCAATGATATCCCCCATTAAAACATGTTATGAAATTCGATATCTGGTGAATTTAATGTATAGATACAAAGGGACAAAGATTGGTTGAATTGTTCTTAAATTGTCAATAATTATATTTTATCGTGCGGTTGCTTAATTGTCGTTATGTTCATTTTACAGGTATTTTATAATGTGTGTCAAGTTTATAACTTGCTTATTATGTTGTTGCTTGTTTGAATGAACTGCTGTTGCTTTCATTTAAATGACAATTAATAGAATAATTTTTCAAAACTAAGCCAGATAAGATGGGTGCACCTCTCAAATATTGTCGTGGCAATGACTCTCCACGTGTTAGGGAGTGGACAGATGAGTTCGAATATAAACCGTTTGAGCATGACACCACAATATCAAAGCATGGCTCACGCAAAATACAACTAGCTCAGTGGTTGAGAGAGTGTGGAAATTTCATCCCCGAAAGATATATAATGATAAAAATTGCCGAAACATTGCCACCATCTTAGGATACTGCGAAAAGGAGGATATTTGAAATTTTGCGACCATGGCACGCGGTGGAGTTTGTCGACCTATTGCAGTCATTTGAAAAATATATTCAGCCCTCATGGATACAGTTTAGGAAAGAGAAAATGGTTGAAGGAACATGTGTTAGGGATCATTTGCTGAAGAAGGAACAATTGTTCTACGGTCTCAAAAGAAGAGGATTTAAACCGAATATTGTAGATCTGGTACATTCCATAGTAAGCACTCTACCTCCTCCTTGGCTGGTATAAGACATCCACGCTAAGCTGAAGACTAATTTCGTGGACATGAGGGAAGTAGGGGAAATGTTGGACGAAATCGAGTTAGACCTTACAACGGTGAAGGCTTTAGAAGATTTAGATGATGGACTGAACAACAACAACACCGTATGAAAGGAAATCTCCATATTCCAGGTAAAAATGTCCTCTTATGATGACGATTGAGATAGTCACAGTTGAATATTATCCATTAACATAATATGTAATTAATTATAAAATTATTAAACATGTTTTATATGCCTACAGGTCCACTGTGAAGTACTTGAACGATGGAGTTACAATTACTCGGCATGAATAGTTTGTTTGATATTGTTTGTGTTATAATTTGTAAATATTTTAGATTTCTAGAGGTTAATGTAAACGCTTCAAAATTTGAATTCAGTGCCTTCTCATTTGTAAAATTCATACGAATGTTTATATTGTGAACCCCGTGTTATTAAAATTACATTTACTCTCATTTACTATGTTGTTTTATTTTTAATGTGTCTTTCATTTAATTTTTTTTACACCTGCCCGAGCTTTAGCAAGCTCCATTTATACCTCACGTAAATAATAAAACATCTGGAAAAACTCATAAAAATGAAATTAACAACAAAGAAATGACTACACAGTTTACTAAATAAATTATTTAATAAAAATAATACAGGTTAGTCTGTGTATTTAATGGTTCTGTGGTCCGTGCATAGCATGAGGTGTTGCTAGTATATATATTAAGCAATGCCCTTTTCGCGGGGGAGCGACACTTGGCGGTAGGGACTTCCTAGGAGGATGACACGTGGTGCATCCTCAAACTTTTTGCAATTCTATATTCTGGAATTGCCCTTCTCATCTAATCTCATCACCTAAAATATCTGAATGCAAATTTAAGATGTTCTTGAAATAAGATACTTATCCCTTCTCTAAAACATAGCATACAATAATAACTACTCTTTAGTTACCTTCAAATGGCCCCCCACGCATTAAATGTTGTTGCATATCAATTTAAGGGACCCTCCTGTCAGATCTAAATTGCAGAAATTTGGGTTTTGAAAATTCAATAGTGTATTGAGGGTTTTCAAAACTGGTGGCTCTCATGGAAAAGTAACATCCTCCACTACCGGACATTAGTTTCAATCATGGTTGAAACCTGTATGTACGGGTAAATACGACTTCATTTTGGCCGAGTTCCAACACTATGATGGCCCAAGATAGAGAAACGACTCATCATTGACAAACAAAACATGCATTAAAAGGTCACTCATGATAGTGCAACGAATTAGAGAAATTATGCAAACAAGGTTTTACATCATGTAAGAATAGTTGTCATTTATATACCATTCAAGAAGGAAATAAAATATTATCAACAAAAACAAAGATAACCTTCTCCTTCTTAGGTTTAAATAAAGATCAAATTATAAAGATATATGGAGAAAGAGAGAGATATGCATAGACGTTACAAATCTTTTTTTATGTTTTTTTTCTTTTTCAACACGAGCCCGCTCGACAACAGGTCCTTCCCTGGGAGAGTAACACGTGGCGCATCCTCAAATTTTCAAAATCCACACTTAATATATAATCATTTATATTTACTAATTTAACCAAATAAATTTCTCTAATGAGTCTCCATCTTTATCATGATTTTTTTATTATCATTTATATTTACTAATTTAACCAAATAAATCTATGAGTCCCATTATGAAATCCAAGTCTTCTTTATTTCCAAACTCACAATTTACGGGGGTCACCTTTTTTCTTATACCAACACACGAAGAGCTTTTTTAATACAAGAGCGGGGCCCACTTTCATAGGCTGTATTCTGCTACTTCTTTTCTCTTTATTTTCCTTTCAATATTCACTAAGATTAATCTGCGGGGCCCATTATGGACATTTTTCTCCTTATTTTTCTTTGATTATTTGGTAGGATTAATTAATACGTAGGCCCCATTGTGTAATCCAATTAATTCTAAAATCCACATTTAATTCTGAAATGACACTCAATTTATGGCTAAGCACAAATATAATCAAATCAAGGTCCTAGAATCTTTACTATTTACTTGATTTTTCTCTAAATATTTTCAGCTACCTAAAATTTCTCTAATAAGTTTCCATATTTATCATGAATTATATATTAATATTTATTTATAATTTATTTAAATATTTAGAAATATTTCTAATTAGAAATTTTAATAATTTTTTAATTATGGCCTGCATCCTATTGCATTTTCCTTTGAATATTTGGTAAGATTAATTAATATGTGGGTCTGGAAGTCAATTAATTCTAAAATCCACATTTAATTATGAAATGACACTCAATTTATGGCTGATCATAAATATAATCAAATCAAGGTCCTAAAAACTTTACTATTTACTTGATCTTTCTCTAAATATTTTCAGCTATCTAAAATTTCTCTACTAAGTTTCCATATTTATTATAAATTATATATTAATATTCATTTATAATTTCTTTAAATATTTAGAAATATTTCTAATTAGAGATTTTAACGATTTTTTAATTATGGCTGCGTTTGGCGCAAGCCTATTGCACTAGTTATATATATATTAAAGCAAAGGGGGAGGTGGGCTGTGAAGGGTGCCACCTCATCCCTAAAAAGTCTCTCATTTCAAAGAAAAATGCACAAAAAACCCACATTTTTTTAAGGTGCCACCTTACTTTGGGCTACTCTTTCTCACCTAAAACCTCTCTCATTAAAATTATATTATTATTATTATATATAAAAGCAGCAGCCTCTTCATCAGAAAGCGACACGTGGCAGCAGGAGACTTCTTGGGAGAGGGACACGTGACTCATCCTCAAACTTTTTGCAATCCTATATTTCGGAATTATCCTTCCAATCTAATCTCATCACCTAAAATATCTCATTGCAAATTTAAAATATTCTTGAAATAAGATACTTATCTCTTTCCTAAAACATAGCATACAATAATAACTTTTCTTTAGTTATGAAGTCCAAGTATTCTTTATTTCCAAACTCACAATTTATGGGATCCACTTTTTTTTATACCAATACACTAAGAGCTTTTTTTTTTTTATATTAGAGCACGGGCCACTTTCATAAGCTATATTCTACTACTTTTTTCTCCTTACTTTCCTTTCAATATCTAGTAAGATTAATCTGTGGGTCCCATTATGGATATTTTTCTCCTTATTTTTCTTTAGATATTTAGTAGGATTAATTAATCTGTGGGGCCCATTGTGGAAGACAATCAATTCCAGAATCCACATTTAATTCAGAAATCGCACTTAATTTATGGCTAAGCACAATTATAATCAAATTAATGTCCTAAAGTCTTTACTATTTACTTGATCTTTCCCTAAATATTTCCACCCACCTAAAGTTTCTCTAATGAGTTTCAATCATTATTATCAATTATATTAATATTCATTTATAACTTATTTAAATATTTAGATATATTTAGATATATTTCTAATAATTTCTTAATCACCAACGCATGCCTATTGCACTAGTTTATATATATTAAAGCAAATGGGGAGGTGGGTTGTGAAGGGTGCCACCTCAACAACCCAATCATTCTCCTTTCAAATAAATATGGAGAAAAAACATAGAGCGTTTTAAGGTGCCATGTGATCACATGCCACAATTTTTTCTCCAAAAAAATCTCTTTATCCAATTCATACTGATAAATCGTTCATTAAAAATATCATTTTCTTTTAGTTTCCAAATACAGTTCTACTCTATTCAAAGCAAGATTGTCACATGTGAACGAAAATTAGACCCGACCTTCTGGTAGACCATCTCATGGATAGGCTTGTGATAAAAATGTTTTGAGGTTGGAGTTTTTTGCTTGAATCTTTTAGCTAGGCATTATTTTCTGATTTGATTAATAGACATATGACCCTAGGCTTGGCCCACCATAAATTACACTTCTATGGGCCCACATGGATTCATAATTAAGAGATATATACATTGATCCAAAGTGGGCCAATTAGACACAAGCAAGGAGAGCCTCCTCCTCTTTACTTAAGCATTAGACACAAGCAAGGAGGGCCTCCTCCTCTTTACTTAAGCTATTCATGTAATTGAGAGCAATTGTAGAGAGAAAGTGAGGAAAGCTTTGTAAAATTTGAAGATTTGTAATGAAAGCTTTGTCTTCTCCAATGGGTGGCTAATCACTTTGGTTAGATCTTCTAGATGAAGCTAAGTTAATGCTATTCCTTTTGCTTATGCTTTTAATTCACTTTGTTTATGTGCTTAACATGCTAGTATAGATTTTTCTTCATTGCAATGTGCTAACTTCCATGCTTATTTTCTATCATAGCATTCTTTTTACTATCTATGCTTAGGTTTGATAAATCATGCTTAGGAGTTAATATCTTTTGATGATTTATGCTTACTTTTGATAGATAGTCATTAGGAATCTTTTCTTTTATGAAGGGAAGAAAGTCTTAGCTATTAGATTGTTAATTTCTAACTTAGAGCTTTAAAGTTATATTTTTCAAATCTAAGCATTGATTTGTCATTAGATTTGAGTATTTGTTTGGGAAAAGAGAAGAGCATTAGTGTTGGATTAGTGTTACTTGGTGGATTCTAGATGATTCAATCTATCCATTAGTGTTGTTTGTTGCTTATTTTACTTACTTTAGTTAGATTAAATTCACATTCCCACACATTTATTTACTTATTTTAATTCTCACACTCCATTTCTCTACTCACACCATCGATTCGACCTTTGATTTTACACTTTTAGCACACATTTATTTTTATCTTCATCCACTCATTTTCTATCTTGTTCTCTTTATTAGTTACTTTTCATGGATGCTTTTAGTTTCTTTTTATTTTGATATTTTACTTATTTTCACACACTTATTCACTTGATCTATCTAACATTGCTCCATTGTTCTTGTATTAACCTTGTCATTTTGTTTTCGTTATTAACCTTGTTTTTAACTTGTTACTAATCTTGTTCCCTTGGTTTGTTCTTACTTGAGTTTTTCTATTTTTACTAACATCTCTTTGTTATTTAGTTTCTTGTTTTCTTTTAGTTTGTATTCTTTTATTTCCATTGTTATTATCTTGATTTGTATTTCCATTGTTTTTGTTATCTCCATTTGCATTTGTTAGCTATATTTGAGTTGATACTCCTTTACATTGATCATTGTTATTTTTCTTGTAACGATCCTCGTGGGAATGATATTCGGACTTCCATAGTCTATATTACTTGAGACAACCGTATACTTGCAGGAATTGACAATCAGTGTTGAGTGCACATGGGTAGATTTTCATGTTAAGGTCTTCTTGGTTTTTTTTTCTTTTTCTTTTTTTTTGAAAATTTTCTTTTCAGTCTTATGATATCTCTTTCACATGAGAAGAATCGGTTAACATGGCTACTTTGGTGGTAAGTACATTTGGAATTGAACTTTTGTCATTTACTTAATTAAATTTTCTTAAAATCTCTATATTTTGTTATTATTGAAGAGATTGATCTTGATTGCAATCTTTATTATCTTAATGAGACTCAGACAAAAGAATCATTATCTTAAATTTTTTCGATAGTTTAATACCATTATAAATTGTCGTTTCAATAGGATTATAATAAACTATGATAAGCATATTTATTCATATATATTTTAAAAATGTCAAAGTTGATTTAATATAATTCATACAAAAATATGATTATTTTAATTTTTTTTATAGATTTATAACATTTTCATAACACTTTAGTATTATAAATTATATTGCCTGTGCTAAGAATGGGAAGATTTTGGTAGTTATAATATATATAGTATAAAAAAGGGTAAATTAGCAAGAGATCCTTGAGTAATCTGTTATAAAGTCTCTAGTATATAGTATTATTGTTTAAAGCCTAAAGTCCCTTGCACATGGGATTAATTCAAGCGGTTGTCCCTAAGCATGCCACGTCAGATTTTTTTATGACTAATTTGTCCTTCTAACCATCTGAAGTTATGTCACTAATTTAATCCCTAGTTTTAGGAGTTTAACATCATATTTAATGACTTATGTTCCCTGTAAATGCATCAAGCTGTCTAACAGATTTTATTTCCTAGTTTTAGATCAAATTTCAAAATTCAAATGGGAAGGAATAAATCAAGTTTCAAAATTCAAATGGGAGGAAACGATGTTGCTAGATCTTCTGCTAATTCTCTCTTTCTCTCTTCTTCTTTCCCCTAAACAATGACCTACCTCTAAGATCTATAAGAACTTGAGAGGATCTCTCTCTCATATGGTGACTTGATCTTTCGAGTGATACCGAGTCGATCTGGTGGGTGAGTCATGTGAGGGATTGTTGAAGAGTGCTTCTGCTACGAAAAAGAGACTCAATTGACGGTTCTCAAGACATCTCTCTTCTTCACAGGAGACGATCTCAACGTCTACGATTCCGAAGGAAAGTCATCTTCCTAGTCGAATGCTATGGCCATGATGCAAGGAATCACTACCAACTCGTTCTCATAGACGCTTCTGGAAATGGTGATATGCATGGCATAATATTAATAACTACCCTTTTATTTGAATTTACTAAATATTCATTTTGTCTTAAATGTTCTAATTATTACTTAATATAGTACACATTTCCTGCATAACCATGTACGGAAAATTATCCAAATGAGTGGATCTGAGTGAATCCAAATGAGTCGAAAAACCTCGCAAGAGTGTTGATGGCCAGATTTAATTATCCAATCAACAACGGTTGCCGTCTGTTGATGTCAGCCTGACATCACGGCGCTGACCTAACTGCCTGCAGTTGTCGGCACCCACCCACCCACCCACCGGCCGAGCGCTTGAGATATGAATTGGTGTGTCTGGCTACATAGGCCGGGTCGGTTAGTGCCTGAGGTGGGCTTGATCTAGGGATGTCAAATGGGCCGGGTTGGCACGCTCCAGCCCGCCAGTCAACGGCCCGTGGCCCGGCCTGGTCAACGGCCCGGCCCCCAAAGGCACGGCCCACACACGGGCTGGGCTGGGTCGAGGTGGCTGGGCTCGCTGGCCCGTTTGGCCAGGGCCCGCCAGGCATGTGGGCTGGGGGCTACAGCCCGCCAGGCCCGCTGGGATCGGCCTGCCAGCCCGCCAGGCCCGCCCAACGTCCATAGGCATTTTTTTTTGAAAAAAAAGTTCTTTTTACCCCCCTCCAACAGCTATAAAACGGTCATATAAGGGGTATTTTGTGTCATTTTTTATTTTATAAAGCCTATAAATACTCTAACCCTCCCATTCTCATTCCTCACCAATTTACACAACTCTCTCATTCTCTTTATACATTCTCTAGCTCTCTCTCAAAGCATTCAACTCTTTCACTCTCTCTAAGAAGTTTTTGGAGGGCCAAAGATCAAGTCATCAAGAGACAAGATTAAAGGGGCCTTCAAAGATTTAGAGGTATTTATATTATTTAAATTTGAGATTCCATATATATAAGTTTATATTATATTATATTAACTCTCATTTTCTCCCCTTTCTTATATTAATTATCACAAAAGAAGGCTATTAGAGCCTATTACTGTTATTACTTATAAATTTTATTTTTTGAAATATGGCTAGAAGAGTTTTCACAGAATCATCTTCAGTTAATTTAGGGGAAGAAGAAATTTTTATTGAATTAGAAGATGAAGTAGGTGATTTACCACCCCGCTGTCCTCAGAGTTCCCGTAAACCAACCAACAGGAATAGAACTTCACCAGTTTGGGAAATATTTACAAGGTTTGAGGTTGTTGAAAATGGAAAAACAGTTGAAAAGGCAAAATGCAAATTTTGTAGTAAGATTTATGGTGCCCAGTCAAAAATGGGTACCGGCCATTTGGCAAGGCATATGCATATATGTCCAGCCTAAAAAAAGCCAACGGATGCAGGGACAGGGAGGCCTGGACCACAGACCCAAATTTCTAGTACTGGTGGTGGTAGCAGTAATAGTAGTTTGGGTCTTTTTTCTTTTAATGCACAAAGTTGTAGACAAAATCTTGTTAAAATGATTGTGTTATCCGAATTACCATTTTGTTTTATTGAAAATAAGTTTTTTGAAGAATGGGTCCAGAAATACTGTCAACCACAATTTCACAGTATTTCAAGAAATACAGCCAGAAATGATGCTATTAGACTCTGGCAGGAAGAGAAAACAAATATTAAAAATTACCTTGCAGAAATTCCTGGTAGAATAGCCCTAACCACAGACATGTGGACATCTAAAGGGGGTGACAATTTTCTTTGTATTACTGCACATAACATAGATTCAAAATGGATTATTAATAAACATATAATTAGTTTGAGCAGTTTTGAATGGCCATACAATGGCACTAGAATAAGTACATTTATTTTGGAAAAACTAGATGAATATAATATTAAAGAAAATTTTTTATCTATAACTTTAGATAATGCCAGTAATAATACAGTGGCTATTGAATTAATGAGAATGCAGATGCCACTTGCAACTCTGATAGATAGCTCTATCTTTCAAAATAGAAGTGTATGTCACATCTTAAATCTCATTGCAAAGGTCGGTTTAAAGCATATTGTAAGTTATACAGATGCTATTAAAGACATTGATAGATTTATTTTCACCTCCGCATAGAGAAGACAATTGTATGCTGGAATATGTGCGATGCAAGGCGTATCAGCTATTAAATTGCCTAAGGAGGTAGAACATAAATAGAATTCTATGTATGATTTGTTAAACAAGACACTTGATCGGAGAACTGTTTTGAATGAATTCTGTGCTTTTCATGCACAACATTTGATGATTAGTGATGAACATTGGGAGTTATGTGCCCAAATAAGAGATTTATTAGAAGCTTTTTATACTTCAACATTATTTTTTCCGAGATATATTATCCCACATCTAATGAAGCTCTAATGAAGCTTTTTAAAATTACTTTAGAATTCAGTAGATTTAGAGATCATTTTTTTACTGAGTAGCACTATTAAAAACATGGAAGAAAAATTTAATAAATATTGGAAAGAGGCTCCAATGACATTTTCTTTAGCTGCTGTATTTGATCCTATGTTAAAATTAAGTGGTGTACAATTTTTTATTGATGGAATAAATAAAAACATGAATTATACAGATTTAAATGTTTTTTCAAATATTAGGGCAAATTTACAAGCACTTTTTCAATTTTATTGTGAGCAAATGGGTACAACTGGGCTTAGTATGGGCCATTCAGAAGTCCAACAAACATGTGTTGGTGAGTGGGATGTGTGGTATTCTTCCCTATCTACGGGCATGACATCCAGCTCAAGCTCAAGTAACACTGTGACGGAGTTATCATCGTATCTTGACGTCTGTGTAAGACGGGTGCATGATGCATCTAGTTTTGACCTTTTAGCTTGGTGGAAGCAATAAGAAAGCGTTTATCCGGTGTTGGCCGCCATGGCTCGTGATCTATTGGCTATTCCAATGTTTTCTGTAGCATCAGAACTGGCTTTTAGTGCAGGTGGACGTGTGGTGGATGACAAAAGAACCAATCTGACTGAAGAAATGGTGGAGTGTTGTGTTTGCCTACGAGATTGGTATTTGGCAGATAAGAGGAAGCAAGAGTTGACATCAATGGAAGATTATGATCCAGCAGAATACATTAGTGGAATACACATCTGATTTTTTACTTTTTCCTTCATTGTAATTTTTAAATTTATAATTTTTTCATTCTTTTTTATTTTTATTTTCTAAAAAGTTTGTAAGGTTTTAAAGGTAATCCTATTTAGAAACCTTCAAGAAGTTAAGATCCAAATGGTTCTCTCTTCTCAGTGGAGTAAGTCGAGTTTGACCGAACCACTTAAATATCTTTGTCATTCTCCGTGATTGTGTGATGTTAAATTTTTTTACTTATTTGATAACTCAATAGCCACTGTAAAGAAAATCCATTAATTTTTAACTGTCTCATTATTGAAAATACAGTGGCTATAACTAGATAATGCCAGTTAAAATCCAAATAGTTCTCTCTTACACTAACTGTGTCTTTGACTCTTTCTATATGGACTCAATTTCTATGTATTCTATACTAACAAACATAAAGGATGGTAATTATAAACAAATAGTTTCACTGATGATTTTTATTTTTATTTTTTGTTACAATCACTGATGAATTTATAGTGTTGAGCTCATAAAATCCTTTTGAAGCCTTATTGTAGAGCATCACGAAGTATTAAAAATCTATAGTTAATTAATTTCAATCACCTAAATTTTTTTAGTGAACTATGTTTGATTGTTCACAACAAATGGAAAAATAAAGTTTTAGTAATAAAAAAGTTTACTTTTACTTTATTAGAACCTAAATATTTTACTTCCTAAAAGACAAGTAAAGTAATTACACTACCATTTGCCAACCTTTCATTTCACTTCTTGAAAGACATGTAAATTTTTTGTTTCATTCTTTTTTTTTAATACTGAAAAAAAAAAGGAAAAAAAAAAAAGAGCCAGTGGCCCGCCGGCCCGTTTGACATCCCTAGGTTGATCTGGACCTGCTTAGGCTCAGCTTCAGCTACTGGGTTTCGTAGCAGTAGGGATATGATAGGGATGTGTCTCACATGTATCATGTATTGTGTGTGACATGTACCGTGTGGTGCCTGTGATATTGACATTACGTCTGCTTAGGACTTGTGGCTCGTGGCCATGTTTGAACCTTGGGATGATTAGGAGTGTTAAAATGATAAATCCCATCCTATCCACTTCATTAATTACCTCTCTTCCTAAGTTTTACTTGAAAATGCGTAGGTCACATCAATCGATTGAGCATCATGTCAGTGGACACTGACGCGAATCTCTTACGTTTTCATGTGGTTATTAATCGGACAATCGAACAGTGGGATCCACTATTTTTCACCAAGACTTAATAAAAATCACCGGACGGGATGTGTTGGTAACAAGTGGGAGAGAGGATACGGATATTGTATCTCTTCCGGTATCATTCCATGTGATGTGTACGATAAAGTTAATTTTTAAAGGAAAAATTACAAAACAGGGACAAAGTTTCTGCCGGACTTCAAAACATGATAAAAATAAAATTACATTCCTAAAATCAAAAGAAACTGTCATTTGATTTTAATTTTTGAAAATTCACCATTGTTCTTCATTTTTAATCTCTCTAAGGATTCAATTTCTATGTATTTTAATGCAAACAAACATGGCCATAAGTTAATCTTCGCAATACTCTTTAAATTGCTTATCAGTGGTAAGTGCTTCGTTTATGAATGAGCTGACACACTTAATTCCCTGCAATTACAATCACTGGTTGAGAAATGTGGTAAGACATCGAAATACTATTTTGATAGAGCGTACAATTCGAAGGCAGTCCATAGTGTCAGAATAAGTTAGGTAACCATTGGAGCAGATTTTGCTTTTGCACCATCCATCTTAGTTTGTTATAGTTTCTTCTCTGAGGAAGTATCAAACCATCACCAAACTCCATGATATCAACACAAAGGAAGTGGTGAAGTGTGCAAAGATCTTTAATTGCAATACCATTATGTAGTTGATCAATGATATGGTGGATGGCTTTCACATGGTGCCTTTAGTTATTGTGTAATCTAAACATGAAAATAAACATTGTCGAATTAGGGCTTAATAAGCAAATAGAGATTTATCTGTTGGAGTCAATAAATCACAACCATTAATATCATGTGAGTGGAGCTTATTTTATGCCTTAAACTCAGTTGACAAACAGGATGCAGGAAGTTTCATGGTAAATTTCCCATGCTTTACAAATGGTGCAAGTGAGTTTTGATTTCTTTTTTAAATACAGTTGACTAATAATAAATATTCGAAATACAAGGTATCTTTTACAAGTTGGTGAAAATGTATTGGGATTTTAAGTGGACTAAGACCACACAGTATATTGCAATTTTTTAATTTATAGTCTAAGTAGACTAGCTAGACCCCGCATAATCTTTCAAGTTTTTAATCTAAAACTTGCATTTGTGTTTCCTAGCTGAAAACATTGGAAAACTAAGGAAAAATATTGGAAAACTAAGGACGAGATTCTCTAGTAGGGTTTTGGCCACTTTGTCCCTACCGATAGATGCCAGTTTTGGATGTATCCTCTTGCAAAAATAAGGTATAATGCATGTTATGAGCTATCTGATCTAACGTCAAGGAAAATGAAGATCAAGAAAATAGCCTTTGTTTAATGTTAACTGTCCCCCCTTTCGGTATTAGATCAGGCATTTAAAAACATCCAATGGAGCTGATATTTTATAGGTGGCTACATCAAGTCATCTTGCATATGCAAGCACCGGTGGGCTCACATAAAATGGCTAAATTTCGAAGTCACCTTGTATATATAGTAGAGTGCATTATGTTGAGGAAGCATTAGAGGATCCATTTTTAAAAATTTTCCCCCTATTTTGTTGGGTTACATTGTTTGTTGGGAATGGCAAGCCTTGACAAAAGATGGCTTGGGTCATGACTAGTTTATTAGTACCCTGATTATCATGGGCCTGGGCCTCATTCAGCTAATACCCATTCCAGCTGATAGTTTATTGGCATAAGGTGTTTGTTTGTTCCCATATCTTGTGTCCAAGTCCCACCCCAAACTTATACCTGGTGCATGAGTGTTGCAAGGTCATGTGTTTGCCTGATGAAAAAGTCTTGTCGGGTGAAAATACAACTCGAATATGCATGCACATCATAAAAAAATAAAAAAAAAATCATTGCTAAATACATTGGGTCAAGCTCGTAAAGAGTAGGGCAAGTCCAGATCCAATTTTCGACAGATCTCAAGCCAATGCCCAGCATTTTGGTCTTTTGATTAAGCGCAATCTGAACCATAGCATTATTTTATATAACACAGAGTAAACGTATAAGCTAGTACAACATACATGTGTAGCTGGTGGGTAAGTAGATGAAGCAAGTTGGTTCATATTCTACTTTGTGCGGGGTCGTCACCACCGAATCCTCATCTATATATGACAAGAAGAGAAACCCTAATTTCCAACCAAAGCCAACACAGAAGTTGTGAAGAGATAGAAAGATCAAAACCATGAGCAGCTTAAAATTTCTCTCTTCCATTGGAAAGAGGTAAAAAGTTATACTAGATTATCTTTCATAGTGATTATGCTCTTGTTAGAGAATATTGAGTTGTTAGAGGATTGTTAGGATTATGAAAAGAAGTGAGTCTTGAAATTCTTTATGGTATCAGAGCTTGGGCCCAGCGATGATCTTGCGATCAATTAAAAAACTTTTTTTCTTTCAATTCAAAAAACCAGCATCTTCTCCCATCTAGTCATCCTTTCACCTCAAGGCTTATGATCTTCAAAACTTCTGGAAGAGATTGTGTCAGATCTGATCTAGTGGACCATCGGCACCGATGGACTTAAGATGAGCGGATTACGATAGAGATGGATCAATAGACAGACGGTGATCCCCAAGAAGAATATATGATCATTTATGCAAAATATATGTCATTTATATTTTTTTTTCGAGATCAGTGGGTTTTATTTTTAATGTCAACAATCACAGATCATTTCCTTGAAATGATCATGTGATTGAGGGGAGATGTTAAAGAATATTGAGTTGTTAGAGGATTGTTAAGATTATGATAAGAGTAAGTTCGAATTTGAAATATCTGTGTATAAATTAAGAGGAGTTCCTCTTATAAAACTTACGGTGAAATTTATGAAAAGAAGTGAGTCTTAAAATTCTTTATCTACCTAACATAGAAATCAGATCAATTTCTTCTTTTTAAAGGCTTCTGCACTAGCTAGTTTAGGTCCTTTAATCAGTCAGCATTTCTTTTCAAACAGCCTATGTTAGGATTTATTGGCCATGTGATGAAATCAAGACATTTGATGTGTCGAGTGAGTATGTCTTTGGTTAAATTTATGGCAAGAAGTTGGACACTTCCACTCCTCTTCCACTCCTCTGTTTACATATGAAGCCCCAGCATCTAGACCATAGTAAGTTAATAATAACACGTGACAGAGCGAAATGATAAGGATTAGAAAAGATAGCCTAATTTGGCCAATGAGTAGATAATTAGAACTCAAAAACGTTTGCCATTGTAGTTCCACTAATGCTTTAATAATGATGATTCGTGATTGTGATTTTCTCAAAAGACTAGAAGGGAAGGTGGCGCTTATTACAGGGGGCGCGAAAGGCATCGGTGAGGTTACTGCCAGGGTGTTCCATCGACATGGAGCTAAAGTTGTCATTGCTGACATTGAAGATAATTTGGGCCACTTAGTATGCAAGGATATTGGCAAAAACGCTGCATCCTATGTTCATTGTGACGTCTCCAAAGAGTTGGACGTTAAAAATGCAGTCGATGCCACCGTGGCTAAGTTTGGGAAGCTGGACATCATGTTCAACAATGCAGGGATCGTTGACCCATGGAAATCAAATATGACCAACAACGAGGAGGCCGATTTTGAAAAGGTCCTTCGTGTTAATGTAAAAGGAGTTTTCCTAGGTACCAAGCATGCGGCCCGTGTCATGGTCCCTGTGAAACAGGGTAGCATCATCAACAATGGGAGCATTAGTTCCGTTATTGGCGGCGTCGCTTCGCATGCATATGTTGCTTCAAAACATGCAGTCCTTGGTCTTACAAAGAATGCAGCGGCTGAGCTTGGGCAATATGGAATACGCGTTAATTGCATCTCATCGTACGCACTTGCATCATCTTTAACTACAAATTTTATTAGCAAGGATGATAATGAGGTTGAGAGCAGGGCAGAGAGCTTAGCAAACCTTAAAGGGGTTGTGTTAACAGCAGAAGATCTTGCTTTAGCTGCATTGTATTTAGGGAGTGATGAGTCAGGGTATGTGAGTGGGCATAACTTTGTGTTGGATGGAGGCTTTAGCATTGTGAATTCATCCTATGGTCTCTTCAAGCAGAGCTCTTGAAGCATGTGTGAGCAATATCCCATTGGAAAACATTTATGTTGTGGAAGACAAAGCATGACTACTTATGTTGTGGAAGATAATTGTTAGCTAGTAAATGTCTGAGTTCTGCTTTGTATGTTGGTAAGTATGCATAGTCCTTTTAAAACTCCATTAAGGATTAATAAAATAAACTACAATTTTTTATTTTTTATTTTGGTATAGACTCAACAAACAATAACATTTCTTTGAGAAGTTTCCATATTTAACTCTTGCTATATAACAAGTCTGCGTGTAATAAGATTATATCAAACTTACCAAATTGGACCTTGTAGATTTAAATCAATATAAGTCCAAATTTGAGAATCAGACCATAAGCCAAGTATCTAATATTATAATTTTAATTTGGTCAATAAGAATTTTTTTACTAGGTCTAAATTCAGGCAGTTGTATTTCCTTGGGTCTTAGATTGAGTACCATTAGGTGCTATTCATCTAATCCAAAGAACCCGCATTTTGGTGAGATCCATTTGACCAAATTTGAAAGAAACTTGACTCATTTACATATTTACATGAACCTTGCTAAATAGGGATGAGAAAAGATGAGGTTTGAGTTGGATCCATGGTGTGCAATTGCAGCACACCATGGCTCCTATGATAGGTAACAATTGTGGCACCTTGTGGTGCTCATCTTTGATCAATCCAAGCCCCGTGGTAGGTAATAATTTTCTATGAATTGACAGTCACCTTAATTTGAGACTTATGTCAAATCATATCCACTGTTAGATTGATTTCATTTAGCTCCAATAAAATCTCATCCACTATGGAGAGGGAGATGCCTTATAATCAACCTATAAGCTTTGATGCCCTTGAATTAATGATTGTAACATTTTGCTAGGGATGGTTTTATGCCTAAAATCTAATATATAATAAAGCCCTTTAATTATTACACCATCCTTCTTCCATTGACTTGCATCCAAATGAGTCTCACAATGAGATTCGACTTCTACCTATCATAAGAACTATAAAAGATACCCATTAGATGAAATCACCAATGTAACATAGAAATATATTAAGATTATGACATTGGATATTTGGGTCTCTTGGTATCAAAACCCTAGACCCAACACACACCTTAAATCATTAGGATACATTCACATTTCATACTATTTAACCTAGATCAGAATAAAACAGGTCACAATACTAGACTAGTATTTCACCCATCCTGAGACTAGTAACTTCTTCCTAATGGTAAATGACTTTTACTGTTTTAAGTACGAGTCCAAAACTAAAGGCAACCAAATCCAAATGTGCATAATTAGAAAATAAAACCAAAAAATAAAAATAACAACACGTTTCTGTCGCGACCCCGGACCGAGTGATCGGGACCTAATCCGGGATCGGGACTAATAATTGATGAATGAATATAAATGAATGTTATGTTTGAATAGTTTGGTTGGTGCCATAGCACATAACCTGCGTACACGGGTCTATGAAGAATAAGATACTACCCGTGCAGGTGATTTCCCACAGGTGTCCGCGGTGAGGATATCATCACAATAATATAAATGGTTTGTTAAAGTGCGGAAGCGTGTAGCAAATCAAGTATGAAATTCATTTCCAATAACAAGACTAATAACATATGAATCACCTGATGTCAGAGTGAGCAATAATCATTAGCATAATCCCAAATGTAGTGTTAAAGTTTAACAAAATATCAGTTAATTACATTCCCACAATTAGAAGCCAACAAAGGCCAACTTTGGGAACCGTATGTCTAGGCGACATCATCGGCATGCCACTCAACTAATCGCTGCGGTTCTCCAACCGCCTCCTTGTGCTCCTCCACGGGGTAACCAACGACTGGACCTGAGTACCAAAAAATGGGTCAAACACGACGGTTTGGCAGGAGTGTGAAAAGATATGACAATATAATAATAAATGAATTTACCTTCAAAAGCATTTAAATCTATTTAAACAATAATTTTCATAAAAAGATAAATCATTTATTCAAAACATATATACAATGTAAAACGAGTAAAGGTACCAAGGGAAAGGGAAACAAACAAGATGGCATCCACACGAAGCTAAATCCTCTATCACCGAAGTAACAAGAGCATGTCGGGGCGTTGACCTCAGTCATCGAAGTGAGGAAGTGCAACAAAATTTACATATACACATATTAATAATTCGGGACGGGACCACGGTAGCAAACCGGGTATCGGGGATCACGGTAGTGAACCGGATATCGGGAACCACGGGAGCAAGCTGGGTATCGGGACGGGACCACGGTTAATAAACTGGGTATCTGGATCCAAACTGCAGCTGGCGGGACAAGAGGGGGATCTTCAAGTCGGTGGATTAGACCGACAAGGTCATCCAAGCTTAGTGGTGCCGACTCATAGGTCAAATCACATAAATCGGGACATGTATAAGAAATACACATGATGTAATAACACAAACGGGCGGGACGGGGTGCTCGAAGGCACAATATCGTTTTATATCGGGCCAAGTATAGCCGGGCTAGCAAAAGGCTAAAATACCGTTTCAATACATCTGGGAATGATAAATCATAATTCATGAGTTTCAGGAATGTATATAAAAATTCGGGAACAATGCAGTATAATTGGACTTTCAAAATTTCGAAATAAATATCGGAATTTAAACCAATTCAAGGTGAATAGGGAGTCCCGTACGTCGATCTCAATATATACACTTGGTACTCCTTGAATTTGGGACATTCCAGGCTCCTTACACACCTTGGACATTTTTCAGAACTTCAATGAATCTTTGCGATGTGGTTTCCTTCTCAAATGGGCTTCCTACACCGTCTCATAATTCTCCTCGACACAAGGGATTCCCAAAGAAAACCTTTCCCGAGCTCCAAAAGTGGTCTAGGCCTAAGGGGAAATGCGCTCGTGTGGACCGATGTGCACTCGAGCAGACCTAGGCTGCGCAACAAGATGGGGAGACAGCAAGTCTGCCCGCTCGAGCGGACGTTTGGCAGCTTGCACGCTCGAGCGGACATATGGCCGCTCGAGCGGGCAGTCATGCTGCCGCCCGAAATGCAGTCAGATTGACTGCGTGCTCGAGCGGCTTGGTACGCGCTCAAGCGGGCAGTCAATCCTGCTGCCTGGGAATGGCCTTCATGGCCTTCTTTCCCCCTTTTCTCCTACACATTTTTCCTGCAATAAAAGTCCTCCTTGCCTCCAATAATCATTCATCAAACTTCCATAAATACACACCCAAATCTCCTCTTTTCTATATTCATTCAACCACCAAAGAAAGAGATAAGAAACCCCATTCACAAGCATTCATTTGTGCCACAATTAAGAAACAAATAGGGGCTATAAAACAACTTTTCAAAGACATTAAATGAACTAACCAAATTCATTAATGAGCATTCATTTCAAATTCAATGCAAGTCAATAAAAGCATAGTAAAATCATCAATGTTTTCATAAAACCATTCAAATCCAAAATATCTACTCATTCCACTTGCCTTAGGTCCAAGCTAAGCCAAAAAAAGCTTTAAATACTTCTCCAAGCCAAGATCACAAGCTACACACAAAAACCCCCAAATAAAACCCTAAAATGGTCACAACAAGGTACAAGAAGAGGGAACTCATAAAAATGAGAATGAAGGCTCCTCATAGGCTAAGAAATCACAATATCAAAAGATTGGAAGGATTACTTACAAGAGGGTTCTTCAAAAGCACCAAGCTAGTCCAAAGAGGGTCTTGTGGTGGGAGATTTCCTCCAAGAATAGTATCAATGGATAGCTCTAGTGGTGAGGAAGAAGATGATGACTCCTATTTTTCAACTTGTATAAGGTTTGGTGGAGATTTGGTGATGGAGAAGCAAGAAGAAGAGAGGAAAAAGGAAATCCCTAGCTTAGATGGTCTTTTGTGCTGGAAAAAAGAGAAAGGAAGGAGATAGGTTCTCTGTATAAAGCAAATGGGAGTGGGCTCCACTACTAAAAAACTTGAGAGGTTGAAATCACGACTTTCGGGACCTCGAATGAATTCGACAAAGAAGGGAAAAATGATCACTGAAATATCTAGTTTCCAAAAAGTCTATTTTTCATGGGTTTTGGGGATATCAAATTTTGGGCACAGATTTAGTGTAAAAAGACTGTTTTGCCTTCAATGCTAGGAAAGTCGGGTTTTGGGGTTCTTGATGGGTACAAGATCAACATGAAAGTTGCAGGAATTAACGAGGCAAGTAAAACGGGATCGAAATAAAAATCACGGGAATCTCGAATAATCCCCCACGTATGCGCAAAGCTATAAAATGGGACCCCTAAAGGGTCCTACAAATCACAAAGGCACTCAAAATTCCTAAAAGCTATAAAAGAGCTATTCTAGTCCAAACTTAATCAAATTCTACTAATCACACTTAGCACTAACACGTGACTTAATTAGTACTAATCGTGGTCACTCGGGTTGGGGTCTTACAGTTTCTGCAAGGGTCAACCAAATCCAACCTCATTGGAAATGATTCTCCTTTCCAAGGAATCATGAAGGATGGGAAAACCCTTTTTCGATTTTCATGTTTTTTGGGGAAAAAAAGTGTGTTGTGTGCCTCCTCAAGGGTGTGATGTTCACTGTCGGAGTGTTCTTCAAGTGTGAAGTGGGTTCCTCGACCCCTAGCTCTCCTGCCCCTAGTTATTTTGGAAATGAGTTTGAGAATGGCAGGAAAATAATATGAAAGGAAAATGTCGACTATAACAGGTTTCTTCGAGGGAAACCACCTCCTGTAACTAGCAACAAAGTAACAAACAAATAAAGAGACGTGGAGAACCCACCTCCCGTAACTAGAGCAACAAAGTAACAAAGAAAGTAACAACTGCCTAGCAAATAGCAACAAACTAAGAGAGTGGAGATAACAGAACAATGAGACCATCAAGATAGTTGAACGTGTCTAAGACTCGTTCAAGATACTTATTCCATACCTAACACTTAAGCCATGCAGAGCCACACCAGTTATGCCCACAACAACTCCCCCCTGTAATTTTACCCTTGTCCTCAAGGGAGTATTCTGCAAAGCGGTGTTGTAACTGGTTGATATCTTCCTAAGTACCTTCAGCAGGAGACATACCCTCCTAATGAACCAACACTTCAGAGTGACCCCGCCTTGTTCGACGGTCCAAAATGACCCGTGGAAAAGAACGGAGAGTTGCATCATTCGCACAGACATCTGGCAGAGAGGACCCAACTGCAATCTTCGATCCAACTTGTTGCTTTAGAGCAGAAACATGGAAGATTGGGTGAATTCGCGAACCGGCTGGAAGGTCGAGCTTATATGCCACTGCTCCGATGCGATGGGTGATCTGGAATGGGCCATAGAATATGGGTGACAATTTAAGGTTTTTGCGCCACGAAAGAGAGGTCTGGCTATAGGGTTGGAGCCTCAAATAGACCCAATCCACTACTGCAAACTCTCTGTCTCTTCGGCTCGAGTCATATGCCTGTTTCATTCGGGACTATGATTCTTGTAGACGTTCCCGTAATTCAACAATGACCTGATCTCGGTCCTTAAGGGCTCTATCCACTGCATCCACTTGGGTTGTTTCGGGTACATATGATAGAAGGGTTGAGGGAGGTCGACCGTAAACAATTTCAAATGGACATTTCCTTGTGGCAGAATGCATACTTGTAAAAACTCAGCCCATGATCCACTGGGCCCACTCCTTGGGTCTATCACTTGAGAAGCACCGCAAATACATTTCAATTGTCCAATTAGTTACCTCAATCTGTCCATCCATTTGAGGATGATAGGATGAGCGAGCTAAAATTGAAACTAGTACAATTCAAGCGAAAATTTTATTTCCAAAAGATGCTTGTGAAAATTGGATCCAGGTCACAAATTATGGATTGGGGCATTCCATCAAGCTTGAAAATTTGATCAAAAAATACTTGGGCCACACTAACTGCCCTGTAAGGATGGGCGATTGGTATGAAATGGGAGTATTTGGATAACCTATCAACCACAACATAAATTGCAGTTTTTCCTTTTGAGTTGGGTAGCCCATCTATAAAATCCATGGAAATGTCAGCCCAAATTTGAGTAGGTACTGGTAGGGGTTGGAGAAGTCCAGATGGAGTAAGGTGTTCTGATTTGTGCCTTTGGTATGTGTCACATTGTCTTACAAACTGTCTGATATGGGACCTCATACCCTTCCAATAAAAAATGGATCAAATGCGGTGCATGGTCTTGTGGTATCCCTCATGTGTACTTTCATGAATTTCTGATATGATGGTGGGAATCAAAGTAGAAACTTCCCTCATGTATATCCGCCCTTTAAAAATTAAAACCCCGTCCTTGTAGTCCCATGGTCCCACAGCTTCACCCTTTACCACAATTGAACTAGTCTCTGAAACTGGGAGTTTGTGTGGACTTCTTCTTTAATTGGGTCCAGCCACCTTGGCACATGTTGGGAAAAAGCTGAAAGTTCACCAATTTCATAAGGCATCTGTTGCTCTATTCTCACTGCCCCTTTTGTATTCAATTGTAAAGTCATACCCCATTAATTTTATAAGCCATATGTGCTGAGCTGCCGTGGTAATCTGTTGATCCCAAAGGTATTTCAGACTTTGGTGATCCGTGCGGACTATAAACCTTCTCCCTCGAAGGTATGGTCGCCATTTCTGTATTGCCACAACTAATGCCAAAATTTCCTTCTCATCAGTGGACAAGGTGAGATTTTTTCCTCGTAATACGAGGCTAAAAAATACAATTGGGCGGTTGTCTTGCATTAGCACAGCCTCAATACCTCCTCCCAAAAAATCACATTCAACCACAAAAATTTTGGAAAAATCTGGGAGCACCAAAACTGGTGTTCGAGTAATGGCCTGTTTCAGTTGTTCAAAGGCTGTTTCTGCTTTAGGTGACCAAACAAAAGAATCTTTTCTCAACATTGCGGTTAATGGTTCAGCTATCTTTCCATACCCTTGAATAAACTTCCGGTAGTACCCAATTAACCCAAGGAAACCTCGCAAGGCCTTGAGGGTGGTGGGTTTGATCCAATCAAGCACTGCTGAAACTTTATCAGGTTCCATGGCTACTCCTTTGGAAATTATATGGCCCATATATATAATTTACCTGGGTTTGGCCAAATTGGCATTTTTCAAGCTTGACAAATAATTTGTGGGCCCTTAAAGTAGATAATGCAATTCTGACATGGTCCAGATGGTCTTCCCAAGAACGACTATAAATCAAAATGTCGTCAAAAAAAGACCAAAATGAACTTACGTAGATATGGCTTGAAGATGTCATTCATGAGAGATTGGAAAGTTGACGGCGCATTTGTAAGACCAAATGGCATTACAAGAAATTCATGATGCCCTTCATGAGTGCGGAAAGCAGTCTTGGAAATATCATCTGAATGAACTTTGATCTGATGACAACCTGATCTTAGGTCCAGCTTGGAGAAGTATTGTGACCCATATAATTCATCGAGCAATTCATCAATAATTGGGATTGGATATTTGTCTTTGATGGTAATTCGATTGGGTGCTCTATAATCTATACATAACCGCCAAGAACCATCGTGTTTTTTAACGAATAAGACAGGTGAAGAATATGGGCTATTACTTGGCCGAATCACTCCTGAAGTAAGCATCTCAGAAACCAATCTCTCAATCTCAGATTTTTGGAAATGAGGGTAGCGATAAGGCCGCACATAAACTGGGCCACCGTCCTGGATCAATGGTATCCGGTGGTCATGTGTGGGTGGTGGGGGTAAGCCCTGGGGCTCCGCAAATACATCATGGTAATGTTGCAAAATCTGTTGTAATTTGGGATTTTCAGTTAATGAGCTAGGTTGGGGTTTTGGGCCTCCCATTGCATACAATTGTAATAAGACACCTTGCTGTTCTTTTTTGGTAACGTGGCCTATGTCAGCATACCTATCAACAGGTGGAGATAAGCCATGCAATTCCACCTGGTGCCCATCAATTTTGAACTTCATCAATAACTTGGAGAAATCCCAAATAATGGGTCCAAGTGTCCGAAGCCATTGGGCCCCTAAGGCCACTTGATACCCCTCCAACGGCAAAAGATAAAATCAACATGGAGTGGGGTGCCTTGGAGAATTATGGGTACATCTAAGCATTTGCCAGGACTAGCTAACTTCTCCCCACTAGCCACCATAACTTTGAATTTTTTTCCTTGCTCAAGGCCTTAGCCCCACTCTAGTAGCTAATTTTTCATTTAAAAAGTTATGTGTGCTACCTGAGTCAATTAAGATAGTGACAGTTTGATGGCCCAAAGTCCCCTTGATCCACATGGTTTGAGGTGCGGGTGTCCCTGCAATTGCATGCAATGAAATGGCAGGAGTGTCATCATGCCGTTCTTCATCTACCCCATCATCTTGGGCATTCTCGTGAGAGATGCTTCTGGTTCCTCAGCTTCTGGCCAACATCCTTCAATTAGAAAAAAAATTTTGTACCTATGAGCTGGGCTGAATTTCTCATCACAGTTGAAGCAAAGACCCTTGCTTCTTCTTTCTTGAAGTTCGGCTGGTGAGAGCTTCTTGATGGTTAGAGCAGGTGACGGAGTCAGGCTCGGTGTTGGAGCCCAAGGGGCACGAGTTGGCGCTTGTGGCTGAGATCGACGCTGGGTATTAAATTTAGCTTCATACAAGTGGGCTAAACTAATTGCAGCTGAAAGAGAAGTTGGTCACAATGCCTGGATGTCAGCACGGATGGTTTCTTTGAGCCCGCTGACAAAACAACCCACCTATTGTGTTTGCGTCATTTTTCCTGCGCGGCTTAGCAACCTCTCAAACTGACTTTGATACTCACAAACAGATCCAGTTTGCCTAAGCTTGGTTAGGTCTCCAAAGAAATCTTCATAGTTGGTGGGACCATACCGAAGATGCATACCCTCCTTTAGTTTTTCCCTAGTGATATGCTCTTCTTCTTCTTCTTTGAGTAGTTGATACTGTGAGTGCCTAAATAATACGGACTTGATTAGGTGAGTGTTAGACTCGTGATGCTGCTGCTATATTGCTTTGGATGGATTAGATGCCTTAAACCTGAAAGGGAGAAAAGGAACAAAGATCAGAGCCCTTGGCTGCAGTCAGCCGAAGGCACTCTGATGCCTAAGTTAGTGCGGTCACTGAACAAAGGGAGAGTGAGTGGGGGAAAAGAGAGAGTTCAGGTAGTATGCTTAGGGAGTATGTATTGCGTAAAGCGTATGCTGTGTCAAAACGTACCTCTCCATGATCCTTACACATGCATATATATAGACGAGTGTCTCATCAGATATTCATTTGGTGGAGCTAGGTAGGTGGAGGTACAGTCCCATCAACCCATACCTTGGATCCTCAGTGGAGGTAGGTGAGAGCACTGTCCCATCGGATCATTCCCCAATCTCGAACATAAATGCGGACACGACCGTCGGATAGGGATAACCCCTTATCGATATCCGGAGGCCACCTTGTCTGACAGTACGTTCTGCAACATAGCCGTACCATCAAATAATCGGGACTTGTCATTCAGTGTTCACCTCGGTCAATAGGACCGAACTGGAGAAGTCACCGAGGTCGGGGGTACGCAAGTTCGGGCACTGCTACCGAGATGCGCAAGACTGAGCTCAGAGAAGCGTGGTCGGTACCCTTACCGAGGCCAGGTTGGGCTCGGTGCCAGCTGGCACAATTGCCAAGCCGTACGAAGCCGAGATCAGGTTAAACCTAATTGGTACTTCTACCTAAACTAGGAGTAATCTCGGTATCATGAAAACACCCCACACAGATACCATAGTTGGGCTTCTCCCTCCAGATGATAAGCTACCATGTTGACACCAAAAATGTCACTTTGCCTCTTCAACATCAAGAAAGCTGCATAAAGTCGCAACCTGCCATAAATAGGCAATGCAATTTCTCCAAAAAATCAAATTTTGTCAGAATCAAACAAAAACAGCAAGATCCTTCAAGATAGCCAAGAGAAGAGTACACATGAAGTTTCGGGCCATTTCAGAATCATTTGGCCTAACTTCGCTTCTCCGACAGCTAAAATGGCGCTCCCGGCGGCGACATCATCGGAGACGTCAAAACTTCGATCAGAGCCTACGGATGACTCCAGCATGTCTCAAAAGGGCTCCATGCCAAATTTCAAGTCAAACCGACAACGTTTGACCCTCCATCAATGCTCGAGCAGCAAAATCAAGCCTCCTGGCGGCGGGAACCACCGAAGCCTTCGCTCATCAAACCAAGTGCATGAGTGGCTTTAACATGCTTCCAAAAGGCTGCACGTCAAATTTCAGGTCATTCCGAAAACGTTTGACCAGGTTTCGATGCTCCGAGAGAAAATCAAGCCTACCGGCAGCGGAGCAACCCGGGACCATAACATCCAAAACGGAGCCCATGGAACATCTCAAATGACTCCAATAGGCTACCCGTCAAATTTCAGGTCAATCGGACATCGTTTGGCCACATATCAACGCTCGGCATTTTCCCCGCAGCAAAATCAAGTGAAGCATCGATGGGACCCCAAACGGCTTCAAAACTCAAACAAAAGCCTATGGTTGGTCTTATTTATTGCTCAGGAGGCTCCACCTCAAATTTCAGGTCATTCCGACATCGTTTGACCAAGTTTCAACTTCTGGCGGAAAATCAGCAGCTCTACGCGACAAAGTCTTCGGCTTTCCCTGAAAATTGGAAACTTTGCACTCTAAAAATGCAAGGATTCTCATCAGGTTTTCTACAGGGAAATCAAACCAATAAATGAGAAGAAATGTCAAGAAAAATACAGAAGAAAACGGCGACGAAAAAGACCGCAAAACGGTCCAAAAACGGGGGAAAAACCCCCAGGGTCGCAGCCCGCGACCCTGGCCCAGGGTCGCCGGCGACCCTGGCCCATGGTCGCCGGCGACCATGGAAGTCCGGGTCACCGGATTTTTCGCCGGTGACCCGTTTTTCCGTCTTTTTTCGCGTTTCGCGCATTTTTGGCCCCTGTGGTTTCCTGAAAATGTGATTTTTAATGCTTGAAATTGAATCATATCCGACGACATCTCAGATCCGCCGTCAAAAGCATAAAATCATCATTGATCGCTCCAAGATCGCCAACCGGCTGACCAAGAAAGTGCACTTTCTGTCCGACCGATCGTGAAATCGACAAGACAGATGTCACCGGCCCGCTGCTAGCTATCAATGTCTGAAGTTACATGTTCATCCGATGTCGATCAGCATATATATCCATCGATGATCATCGCCAAAAGAATTCCAGAAGACACGGCACGGCCCGCGACTCTTCGATTGCTCGGCGACCAATTAATGTGGTTAATTGACTAGCTTTATTGCAGTCATTAATTCATTTCTTTGGACGGCCCAATCAGAAGCAAGCATTTGGGAGTTACAAGTCAATTGATTCATGGCATTTAACCCATGAAACTCCTCCCATTATGGTAATTAAGGTGATTAAAAGCTCTTAATCTCCATCGGCCAATCAGATTCAAGGAAAAAGGAGTTACAAAATCAAGAAATAAATCTTGTAACTCCTCCCATTAAAGCCATTAAAGCCCATAAACTCTCCTAAATGGCTACCAAAAGCCTATAAATAGGAGAGCATTCCATTGAAATCCGGATCGATCAATCGGAGATCACTTCCAAAGCACCAAAGAATCCAGAGAAAGAAACAGAGAGAAAACTCTGCTGAAGTTCTGCACCGGCCACCACTACAAGGTGACAAAAGTCCCTTGGGGGGCACCCCCCCCCCCCCCCCCCCCCCCAAGGTCCTTGCCTTCTCCCGCTACCTCCAATGGCTTAGACATGGCTTTTCAGCCCGTCTACTTAGCTTTTTATTGGACATAGGACCTTCTCTTGGTCTTTGTCCTCTAAAAACCTGAGGTTATAGCCAAGCCAAGCGAATCAAGAGCATCCTCTGTTCTCATCTGCATGGATGATGGCGAAGCCCACACATGGCTTGCGACCGTCAATCTGAACGAGTCCCCCACAATCTCCTGAGAAGTTAGATCCTCCTTTTCTTGCTTTTCATTGTAGTTTGTATTTTTCTAAAAGAGACAAAAATCACAACTCTTGTCTTTCATTATTGATGAGAATTGTAAATCGGCTATAAACACGCCAAAATCGGCTATAAATGCCAAACAAAATCGCCTTTCACGGCAAACCAAGAAAATGTCTCTTTTCTTAAATATTTGTGCAATGGAAAACTTGAAAGAAGTTGATTTCCTTTTTACTTGCGAAGGTTGATCTCCGGATTACCACTTGCAATTCCAAGTAAAATAGAAAATATGGCACACCCACCCAAAAAAAAAATGTTGATGCACGCTTCAGGCCCGCCAGGGCGCGAAAGGGCCGAACCCGACGGACTCCCACGTTCCGCCGACCCCGGTAGCCGCCCCACGGCGCTCGGAGCGCGTTCCATCAAGCTGGCACACCCGGTGGGACTCGTTCATTTGAGAACACGGTGCTCGGAAATGAAATATTTGCATATCATACTTTTTGCTCTATGGTTATACTTCTTTTCCGGATTCCTTGGCTACTTTCTAGCTGGTAGCCTATGTTGGATTTTGCATCCTAAAAAAAAATGAGATGGGATTTTTTGGAAATTTCTATTTCTTTGAGTTTGTTTCCATTCTTTCTCTTTTCGAAAAAAAAAAAAATCAGTTTTCTTAGTTTGAATTCAAAATTGAGAAACTTTGATCCTATCCTATCGTTCTTTGGTGCTTGCAGAAATGTTGAGCCCGTTCGACTAAGGTTGTGGACCATCGTTTCTCTTCGATGAGTTCATTAGAGATTTCAAAAAAAAATAAAAAAAATAAAAAAAATCAGTTTTCTTAGTTTGGATTCAAAATTGAGAAACTTTGATCCTATCCTATCGTTCTTTGGTGCTTACAGAAATGTTAAGCCCGTTCGACTAAGGTTTTGGGCCATCGTTTCTCTTCGATGAGTCTATTTGGGATTTGAAAAAAAAAAGGACATAGACCACTAAGGTTAAACCAATTGCGTTCTTTGATCACGATTGATTCAAGAAAAGCCTTGTCCAGAGTGTGGAGACAGCTTGACTGTTCTAGGCAAGGGTCCTCCAAACGGGTTCATTAAGTAATCCTACCCTTACCTGGGGGCAATTCTATCAATTGAGGTTTCATAAGACCGGGTTAGGAGGCCTATGTGTACTCTCTCGTCTTTAAATCTTAAAAAATTAATTAAAATAAAAAAAATAAAAAAATAAAAAAAAAGATTTTCAAAAAAAAAATCTTAAAAAAAAATCTTCAAAAAAAAAAAAATAAAAGAAAAAGTAAATAAATAAAAATATATATATATATATATATTTTTAAAAAAAAATAAAAAAAAATAATAAAAATAATAAAAATAATAAAATAAAAAAAATCATTTCAAAAAAAAAATCTTCAAAAACTCGTCACTTTTTATTTCAGATCTGAGAAATTTTGGTTTCTTCTTTTCTGAGCACTGGCGCTCGCGGAAATCGCCGAGACCGTGTTCAGATTAGAATACCATTTGCTCTCCTTGATGGAACCAATCTTGACATTTCAAAAAAAAAAAAAAAACTCGTCACTTTTGGATTCAGATTCAAGAAATTATGGTCTCTTTCCTTCTGAATACTGGCGCTCGCGGAAATCGTTGAGCCCGTATTTGAATCGGAATGCCACCTGCTCTCTTTGACGAATCCATTTCTGACCTTTCAAAACAAAGAATCCCATCTCATGGATGCGATTTCCAACATTTGTGCCTAGCAGTACTGGTACGCCCTTTCAGGGTCTACTGTATCTGTGACCGGCACATTTGTAACTCCTACCTTATATTCTTCTTATCTCGAGCAAGCTCCGCTTCTCGATAAGTCGAATTTAGGTATACAATTGCTTCTAGCAGTCATTGGAACGCTCATTTCGAGCCTACCATGCTTGCAACCAGAACAATTGTACCCTCTATGGCTTTTTGCCTTCTTTCATATTGCTTGGGACATGTCCCTTGAGCGATTTGAAAAGACAAAATCATAGAATTCCCCATTTATGATCATTATATTCTTGTGATTACTAATGGATGTGGTCTTGTTTCAGAACTTTTTTCGAAACTAACAATGGCAGCCTTAACCATTATCTTCGATGAGAACAAGCACCAACTCATGCTTCAACAGAAGCAAACCGAGCGCACTTACAAGCGCCCTGCCAGCTGCCGAAGCGTCAACTCCCTCGGCAACTCTCTGAACTCCGGGTCGACCTCGACCCCCCGGACCATCGTCTTCGGGACACTGGGACCATTCCCACTTCACGAAGAACAAGCTGCGCCTGCTAAAAAGCAGAAGATCGCCTCTCAACGTGTCACTCCCGTGACACCAAAGGCGAGCGCTCAAAAGCCTGAAGCCCGCGGCACCCCCGCGAAGCCTCGACCCACAAACAACTAGGTCTATCCCAAGACTTGGTCTCCAAGACCTTCCCCAAAACAAAGAAGGTCTCAAACCTCCACCAAGCCAGCATACCTGGCCCCACTCAAGGAGAACCAGTTCTACCCTCTTGCCTACATGAAAGAGGAGAGACCCATCTCCAACCTGACTCCCAAGTCAACCCAGCATGAGCCGGCTTGTTCCTACAGGCCCAAAATCAGATCATGCATCACCAGGCCTCTACAAGCACCTGCCAAGGCCTACACTCCTTCAGTTCGAGCCTTCATCTCTACAGGGGCCGAACTCGAAAGGTTTAAAGCTTCGCTGCAACAGGCAAAGGACCGGGTCCGGATCCTGTCCTTGCCTAGCTACAAAGAAGACAGGCTCGGCTGCTGCGCCCGAGGGAGCACATCCTTCATCGTCAGAGCCCAGCCAGAGCTAACCGAAGCTCAAGCTGCTCGTCGAGCACGTCGCCGTGCGTCATATCGACAGAAGAGACTAGAGAAGCAACGGACCCAGCCTCCTACACTTCAAGTCTCCCACAAATGGGTCGAAAAAGAAAGACCCGACCAAGTTGCTGCCGTCCATATGGTTGGAAAAACCAGAAGACGCCAAAGGTCAGCATCAAAAATCCATGTCCGACGTCCGGTGACCCGTAGCGTCACCAGGACACAAAGACATCCCGAAGAATCTCCTGCCCCTTCCAGCCAAGGACGGGAGAGTAATCCTTCATCAAGCTCTTCATCAAAAAAGAATGAGCCTCAGCTCAGTCACCAGGACGGTTTCTTCGTTCGAATCCCGAGGGATGAACGTCTTGGCTACAAGATCTGAGCCACCACCTCAGAATCCACCTCAAGATGATACGCTCACACGCATCCAGCAGTTGGAACAAGGCCAGCAGAGGATTGAAACTCTGATGGAAAACCTTCTCCTTGTTGTCCAAAATCAGGTGAACAATGAGCCTCCTCCGAATCATAGCAATAACGAGGGAAATGGAGAAGAAAATGAGTCACGCGCCCTTACCAAAAAGGACGTAGACAGTATCCTCGCCAAAGCAAAAGAAGAGGATATACTCAAAGAGCATGGGATCAAGCCACCATATCCCTTATGGATGGACTCAGTCCCATTCCCAACAAAATTCAAACATCCTACTCTCCAAACATATACGGGGAAAGGATCAGCCAGACAGCACGTCATCCACTTCAAGATCTTGACGGGAGCTATCGCGGATCAAGATGCACTCAAGATTCGCCTCTTTGCAAGTACCCTAAAAGGTACGGCCTTCGATTGGTACTCCACTCTGCCGGAGAACTCCATTCAGAATTGGGCTATGCTGGAGACACGCTTCCTGACCCACTTCCAAGGTGAGGATCATCCTGTTACTATGGCTCGGCTCTGCAGCCTAAAACAGGGAGAGAATGAGTCAACTTATGACTTCATTCACAAGTGGAAAGCAATGGCGTACAAATGCTCAGATGTATTGCCACAGGCGTCGCTAGTCGACATCTGCCGAAACAACATGAGAGCTAGAATCCGCTCCATGATCATCGGCAACAAATCAAAAAACCTGGGAGAACTCCTGGAAGCTTCTATGGAAGCTGAAACGGTGATTAAAGACCTCAACAGTCAGAAGTCATCAAGAAAAGAGCCAACCGCCATTGCAACCTCTAAACCAAAGAAGAAAGAGGTCCTCAATGTGCAAACCAAGTCAGCTCCTCAGTAACCAAAGAAAGCTGAAAACAGAGCTGCAGGTAAGAGACCTGAACTCTCTGATGCCTTCAAAGAGCGAGTAGAAAAGAAATACCCGTTCGATGAAGATGTTGACGAAATCTTCGAGGCTCTCGTGGCAAACGGCAAGCTCACCTTGCCTGAACCTAAAAGACCGGGCGATGTTGGCAAAACCAACGATCCTCGGTACTGTCCATACCACCAGATGGTCTCGCATCCTCTCAATCAATGCTTTGTTGTGAGAGAGAAGATAAACGAGATGTGGAAAAACGGAGTCATCACCTTTAACAAAAACTATGGGACTGCCTCCGTCAACATGGTGTCATGTGGACAAACACCAAAATCACCGAAGAAGAAGATCACTACTTCCTTCATGGTGATAAACAAAATTCAAGTGTCCGAGAAGCTGGTTCCTTTCCCGACACCAAACGGACAACCTATATGGGTACATCCCGATCTCCTGGAAGATGAAAACTGGGAGATCGTCAAAACAAAGCCAACAGCTCAACAGCGAAGGCAGGCTAGGAAACATCTCCTCAGGTTCAAACGGCAAGAGAAGACCCAGCCAAAACAAGAAGTCCATGAAAAGGCAGAGGCCTCCTCTACCACTTCACTCGGGGCAACAGAAACGTCCCTTCCAGAGACTTCAAAGGGGGTAAGAAAACTCACTCTCAGTGATTTCATGCCACCTCAATTCAGAGAAGAAGCTATGCAGGGGGCATCATACTCTTGCAACTCGGTAGTTGGATTCTCCATTGATGGATACGAGTCCAGCGACACCGATGATGGATTCGAGTCCGGTTACACTGATGAGTGGGAAGAATCCCTTGAAACAGGAGAATATCTCTCCGATGAAGAATGGGTTCCTGAAACTCACCGTATGCCAGTAACCTGGTATAACCCTTTGCAACCACAAAGATCCTGGTCTGATGATGAAGAAGATCAAGTGGCTGCACAAGAAGGTGCTGTTAACCCAGCACCTGTCATTGCTCCAGTGGAAATCAACTATGTTGAGCCAACGGAGAAGACGAAGAAGAGGATCTGGCTCCCATGCCTGATCTTGAAGAATATGCAAGGATCTTGTAGCGTCTCGCTCTAGAACAAGAGCAAGATCGTGTTAACGAGCCTCCTCGCAACCCAGAGCCTGAAGTCCCTGAAGATAATCAGGTACATCCACCCTTAACTCCTGAAAATGGAGAACATTGCTGGATAGACGATCCTCTTACATCCGAGGATGAGTCTGACTCCGAGCAGGCAACATATCCTATCAGAGCTTCCTGTAATGTAATATATCAGGACTATAGCTCTTCTGAAGCGTCGTCTGATGAGATTACCTACACTCCGACAACGCCTAGCAATGTATCCTCTGGAGCTACCTCGTCTCACGTGACTTTCACAGAGATGACACCCTCTCAGGTTTCTTCTCCTGAGACTGTGACTTCAGGATACACATTTTTCCCGACTCATCATCATGAAGAAAACCCAACTTGGGGTGATGGATGGGTCAACGAAGAAGAAAAGCTGCTGGATGCTGTTCAGGACTTGCTCCCGGAAAATGCTCCGTGCAACACAATCACTGAGGATGGCAACTCTGCTGCAGATACATCCCCAGTAGATGAAAAACGACAGCCTCTTGATCCTGAAGACAATCTTCCAAACGAAGATCCTTCTCAAGAAGCTCTCGAAGTTGGTAGAGGCACCCGCTCTGGCCGGGACTACCACAAGAATTACAACCAATCTTCCTTTACTTATATAAATCCTTCGGGAAAAGATGTTGTAAGCGCCCCCAGTGGCAACAATGATGAACATGCAGGCCCTAAGGAGGCTTTCAAGTATGACTTGGTTGAGCACTTCAAACACATACCTGCACGTCTTCACATCCTGGATTTATTACGAATGTCTCCACGCACTCGTGATAATCTCATCTCAGAATTACAAAAACTGAATGAGGATGTCGACAAACATGCCCCGCAAGTCCTCCAAATTGAAATGGACTACCGGGTCAAAAACGCTGAAACTTCCTCAAAGGGAGAAAAGAAAACTGAGGGATCATGCATCCAATGCCTCTCGGTTCAAAAGGCAGCCAGTGCAACCATCGCCTTCACTAAGGAAGACCTCCTACTTGGCGAAGCAAGGCACAACCGACCCCTGTACTTCACAGGGTACATCAAAGAAATGCCGATACATAGAGTTCAGATCGACCTAGGTTCTGCACTCAACCTTATCTCCACTTCGGCTCTTGAAGAGTTGGGCATCCCACCCAGCAAGCTAAGCCACACATCTGTATCTATCTTTGGATACGATGGGAGCACTCAAAGGCCTATCGGCAAAATCAGGTTCAAATTGCAAATCGGTGATCTTATCTCTGAGGTCACTGTGTATGCAATAAAAACCCCCTCATGCTACAACATCCTTCTCGGACGTCCTTGGATACACGAGAACGGTGTTGTCCCTTCAACTCTACATCAATGCATCAAGTTCGTCGGCGACGACGGCATGGTACATCGAGTCTTTGCGGACAGAAAACCCTTCAAAGGTAAAGAAGTCCACTTCGCAGACTCCCAAATGTATGAAGGCGAAAAAGAAGAAAAAGAGGAAATAGCACCCCCTGCTGAAAATCTCCAGAAAGATAAAGGCAAGGCCCCTCAAAAATCACCGGAAGAAAACAAACCCTCCGGCAAATTAGAAGAGAGTCGTCAAACTCCCTTCGTCATCTCCCTCAAGAATTCAAGACCTTTGGTCATCACGACTAAAGTGAAGAAGACGAAACAAAAGCCTGGGGGCAAATTTGTTGTCTCTTTCGTGTCTATCAAACAAGACACGGATTCGGACTCAGAGCCAGAGGACGACACCTCGTCAAGCCAAGCTGACACTCAACAAGTTCAGCCGGCTCTCACTCCGATGGAGACACCTGCTGACGTAGAAGATCCTACGTCTGCTACCTTTGTTGTTCCGACAACATCACCAAAGCAAAAGCCGATCTTCTTCCATAGATCGGACGCTTCTTCATCAAACTCCATGCTGGAACCTTTCCAAAATGAAGGTATGCCTCAGCTATCTCTATATAGTCCTGTGGCACAAGCAATTATGAAGAAAATGGGCTATGACGCTCAAAACCCAGTCGGTTTGGGAGAAAGACGCGGTATTCTCACGCCATTGGAGCCCGCCTTGACCAAAAGCCAGCTGGAAGATTGGAGACTCTACGGTCATGTAGAAAAGTCTTCATATGGGTTAGGGTATGATCCTGATACCCCCCTGAGACAGTTGACACAAAGGCTTAAAAGTCGTTTTACCGACCAAGCCTCAACATCTCAAGTCCACGAAGACATCGATCTCCCTGGATATCTCTTTAAAGAGTTACCTGACAAAGATTCAGGAAGCTCATCCAATTGGTACGATTTCTCTGATGATGAAGAGGAATCGCCCGATGACACAGACGGGTGGCATCCTGACCCAGAAGAACCCTCGTCTCCAAAAGAAATACCAGACTCAACAGGCGATTGGGACTATCTCATAGCAAGCCTTGAGGAGATCACCAATCAAGAAAATCCATGGAAAGGAACAGGACCTTGGTCTGGTAATACAGTTGAAACCCCAGAAGGATTCGTTGAGTTGGAAGCCTCCGAAAATATTGTGGAGGAACCACCTTCGAACCTTCCGACAGAAGATCCTGTTGAAAAGATAGACTTGGGAACACCAGATATCCCACGTCCTGTATTCATAAGCAAGAATATAAAGGATGATGAGTTACCCGAGTATATCGCTTTTCTTCGTGAGTTCGTTGATTGCTTTGCATGGTCCTACGCTGAAATGCCTGGTTTAGACCCCAAAGTAGCAGTCCACAAACTCAACCTTCAAGAAGAAATCAAGCCTGTCAAACAAGGCCAAAGAAGATTCCGTCCAGATGTGATGGATAAAATTGAACAAGAAGTTCAAAAGCTCAAAAGCGTCGGCTTCATCCGTGAGGAACAACATCCAGAATGGTTGGCCAACATTGTCCCCGTGACAAAGAAAAATGGGCAGATCAGAGTCTGTATTGACTATAGAGACTTGAATGGCGCTTGCCCTAAAGATGAATTCCCGCTCCCCATACCGGAGGTGATGATTGACAATACCTGCGGATTCGAGCGAATGACATTCATGGATGGCTTCTCTGGTTACAATCAGATAAAGATGCATCCCGAGGATGAAAAACACACTTCATTTCGGACTCCGTTTGGCGTGTATTGCTACACTGTCATGCCATTTGGTCTGAAAAATGCTGGTGCCACATATCAGAGGGCTATGATGAAAATATTCCAAGATATGCAGCACAAGACGGTCGAATGTTACGTTGATGACCTCGCCGTCAAAAGCAGAAGAAAAGAAGACCATCTCAAAGATCTTCGGGAAGTCTTCCTCCGACTTCGCAAACACAAACTGCGGATGAATCCTCTAAAATGCTTCTTCGGCGTCTCGTCGGGTAAGTTTCTCGGATTCCTTGTTCGGAAAGCTGGAATAGAACTTGACCCCATAAAAGTCAAGGCTATTCTAGAAATGCCCTCTCCAAGAACCTTGAGGGAACTAAAAGGGCTCCAAGGGAGATTGGCCTACATCAGACGGTTCATCTCCAATCTTTCGGGGAAATGCCGTCCATTCTCTCGATTGATGAAAAAGGGTGTAGACTTTGCCTGGGATGCCGACTGTGAAGCCGCATTTCAAGATATCAAGTCATACCTGACCAAACCTCCAGTGTTAGCTGCCCCTGCCACTGGAAAACCATTCATCTTGTACACAAGAGCTCTTGATCATTCTGTAGGCGCTTTGCTTGCACAAGAGAATGGTGAGGGAAAGGAAGCTGCTCTATACTACCTCAGCCGCATGCTAGTAGGTGCAGAGCATCGTTACTCTCCAGTCGAAAAAGAATGCCTTGCAGTGATGTTCGCCGTACAAAAGCTACGTCACTACTTGCTTTCCAACACAGTCTACCTGGTCTCGAGGATCAACCTCTTGAAGGTCCTTGTCACAAAAGCAGGTTCTCTCAATGCCCGACTGGCAAAATGGTCCATCCTTCTATCACAATTTGATATTAGGTATGTACCACAAAAAGCAATCAAAGGCCAAGCTCTAGCAGACTTTCTCGCAGAGCATCCATTGCCTGAAGATTCTCCACTCAGAGATGATCTCCCAGACGAACCTGTCTACAACGTGGAGACTTCCTCACTGATGTGATCAAAATCAATCATAAAATACCGCAAGTGCACGGGTGTCTAGATGAGACAGTGGCAAGAACGGGTCGAACCCACAGGGAGCTATTAAAGAAACTTTTAAATTAAGAAAACTAATTAACTAACAATTTAAGAAAAGTTTTGAGTTTATATTTAAAAATTAAGCAACTAATATAGAAATTCGAAATCTACCAATTAATGAAGATGATTAGAGTATAGGAATCCAATAAGCATCCACCAATTATTTATCAAGTAACCCTAACTTGTTCCAATTTTTACTTCAAATCAAAGACAAATCAATGTTTTTAATTTGGAAAATCTAACTTTAAAAATCCCTTTTTAATTATAAAAATTCAAAACTCAAGACTTCCTTCATCTCATAAAAGAATAAAAATAATTTAAGCACCACCCATCAAAAGTAAGCATAAACCATCAAAAGATCTAAATCCTAAGCATGGCCTATCAAACCTAAGCATGAGTAATCAAAAACTAATTTTTATTTTTAGAAATAAAAATAGAGATTTGCCTAGGGCACGAAGACAAGCCTATTAATCATTAAGCACATAATCATGGAACACAAATTAGAATTACTAAACAAATAAAAAGACAATTACTTACCTTCATCCATAACTCTAATCAAGAAAATTAGCCCGCCATTGCAAAGAATGCTTCTTGATTTATCACTAAAAATTGCATCTTTACAACTTCTCTTTCACAAATTTTCTCCTTCAAAATAAACCCTTGGACACGGCCCAAGGCTACCAAAAATAAAAATAAACTAATGAAAAAGAAGAAAGGAAGAAGAAAAGAATAGGAGAGAGGGAGAGCTTTGGTCGTATGGAATATATTATGGGTCTCCATCATGCCTCCTTTTCTGCTTTTTGCAAACCCCTTTTAGTAAAGAAGTATCCTCCTTGTAGGTCTCCTTTTTCCTTCTTGGGCAAGGATTCTTTCTTGTTCTCCAAGTTAACTTCTTTCTTTGGAAAGACTTTTAAATTTGAGAGATCTCCTTGCCTTATTAGGTTTCTTGATGCATACACTTTCCTTGTACAATTCCAAGAATATCTCTAAAAATTATGTGATGATGTAAAGGGAACAAACTTCCCAAATATTGAGATTTCTTGCAATTCCCGCCTAAAACTGTAGCAGATAACTTCCCGAGGTCATATCTCCCTCAATATAGCTCTGATTTAGGCAATCTTGGGCTCTACGGATATCTACTCGAAAAGAGCTTTCCAACGGTGGCTAAATTGAGCCGATCTGACACTCGGTTAGAGAGTTATGGCCATTTTAAGTTGCTGCCCCTGAAAAATCCGGGAATAATTATACAAAAATGGAAGCTTCTATGTTGGCATGCAATGGGGTGTGTGGGGCCCATTGTGGACTTCCAAGCATGCTTGGACTCTCTCTTTGCTTGCTTATTTGACTTCTCTCTTCTCAAATTTCATCAATGTAGGTCCCATGTTGATTTCTCCTACAAATTAAAAGAGGCAATTTTAACATTAATCATATGTAAGAAAATAATTATGAACCATGTATGGGACCCTACATTCCTAGTGATGCACCAAAATGACCAACTTTTCAAAAATAGCACATGGTGCCAAAAATAGCAAGATATGAATTGATGAAACCAAAAGCCTAATTTTGGAGTGATAAATGAGATGAGAAAAACTTAATTTCAAAAAGCCATGCAATTCAATGAGTTTTGACCAATTTTGACCATTTCTCCAAAAATATCCTCAAATGCATGGAATCATGAAATTAAATGCAATTCTATGCAGTTAAACCTAATTAAGTCCACAAATGCTAATGAAATGATGAGTTAATGACCTAGTTTTGTGGACTTATCACACTCCCCAACCAGCCTTTTGCTAGTCCCTTAGCAAAATAAGCGACAAAGAATAAAACACATAAACTAATCCTAAAGAAAACAAACTAATGTAGAAAACAAAAATGAAAAACACCACTTTCACTGGTACTCTCGACTGCATTTAGCGTATGCAGTAAGCCCTTAAACCCCTAGGTTCCCCCTAGTGGACGAGTTGTGCCTCGTGAGGGTTTGCAGTGAATACACCCACAAAATTCTCTTTTTTTTTTTTTTTTTTTTTTGCAAAGAATGTTTAAAACCTATCAAAATTCAGGGAAACTTCTTCCAAGAGAAAATCTATAGACACTGACTATTCTTTATTCTCGAAATTTTCAAGGACAAATCTTAAATTCGGTTCACAAATCCCATCTTTTGGTCAGAAATTCTCGAAATCATGCTAATTGATCGTGCACGGTGAAGAGCATGTATACGAAATAAGCATCAAATGATCCACCAATAATTTTCGTAAAAATAATTAATTAAATTTTTTTTTTAAAATTGAGTTCAGGGCCGCCTAAACGTATAAAAAAACAGTCTTCCTCTGAAGGCGATAATGACGGCTTTCGCACTACTGTTTTTTCAAAGGGCGCATTTTTTTCTCTCTTTTTTTTTTTTTTTTTTTTTTTTTTTTTTAACACACACATGTGACTGTGCAATGCCAAGGTCCCTTAAGCTTTCTAATTAACCCATGTAACGAGCATTAGGCCAATGACTCCCAAACCAGATGGCTTTAGGGCACTAGGTATGAAAATACCCCTAAGGGCTTACTAACTCGGGTTAAAAAGGCTACGAACCCAAACTAGTCACAATTTTTTTTTCTTTTTTCTTTTTTTTTCTTTTTTTTTTCAAGACTTTAACTAAACAATTTTTTTTTTTTTTTTTGCGGTCCCCAACAATATGCAGCCCTTTTCATGTATCCACCCGTCGAATAATGAAGCTTTGTACACTAAGGGTCGATTTTCCAAATATATATTTTTTTTTTATCAAAGAAAAACGAAAATCATAGCTTCACATTCAAAACCTTGAAAACATATACAATCTGTGTAAAAGTGAGGGATCGAAATTCAGCACTTTTCCAAAAACTCTTTCCGTAAATAAAATAGTGAACCATTGTTTTCTTTTGCCCAAAATAAATATCTTCAGCCAATAAAAATTCTCTTGGACGTTTCCCTCTAATAATTTTTGTTTTTTTTGTTTTTTTTTTTTAGAACTAAGAAAAACGAAAAAGAAAACGTAAAATGAAAATTGAACAAACGATCACATGTCAAGTTCTAACTCACACCCCCAAACCTAAATCTAACATTGTCCTCAATGTTATGAATGCATGAGTAATGTGAAATTGAACAATAAGGAAATTTAGAACATCTTACCATGTGGGGTGATTGCAAAAGAATGTGATCAACTAGCTCAATTACCTTCCAAATTTGGGTTGCCTCCCAAACAGCGCTAAGTTTAATGTCGTCAGCCCGACATGACAAAAATGATTAGTCCTGGTAAATTGGGTCTTCCAGAAGGATATCCTCAATGTTTTTATACTTCAGTTCCAGAAACGGTTTCAACCGTTGACCATTCACTTTGAAAATATCCCCATTCTTGGGATTTTCAATTTCCACTGCACCATGAAAGTAAACAGTCCTGACAATGAATGGACCAGTCCACCGGGTTCGTAACTTCCTGGGAAACAGGTGTAACCGGGAATTATACAAAAGGACTTTCATACCTGATTCAAATGATTTCCTTAAAATTGACTTATCATGGTGCAACTTCATTCGTTCCTTATAGATCTTGGCATTCTCATAGGCATCATTTCGAAGTTCTTCCAACTCATTGAGTTGCAATTTGCGCAGATTACCCGCAGTGGGTAAGTCAAAATTAAACTTCTTAATGGCCCAATAAGCTCTGTGCTCCAATTCAACAGGCAAGTGGCATGCCTTACCATAGACCAACCTATATGGGGACATCCCAATAGGTGTCTTATAAGCGGTTCGATAGGCCCACAATGCGTCGATCAATCGCAAAGACCAGTCTTTCCGAGTGGGATTGACCGTCTTTTCCAGAATTTGTTTAATTTGCCTATTTGAAATTTCCGCTTGGCCACTTGTTTGTGGGTGATAAGGTGTAGCAACCTTATGGGTGACAGAATATTTTTTTAACAAATGCTCAAAGGGACGGTTGCAAAAGTGAGTGCCTCCGTCACTAATAATCGCTCTAGGTGTACCAAAGCGAGAAAATATATGATCTCTCACGAACTTAATCACCACATGGTGGTCATTCTTCTTTGTTGGTATGGCTTCTACCCACTTGGAAACATAGTCTACTGCTAGTAAAATGTAAAGATTTCCAAAGGAATTTGGAAATGGCCCCATGAAGTCAATTCCCCATACATCAAAAATTTCCACTATAAGTATAGGATTCAAGGGCATCATGTTCCTTCGATTGAGCTTGCCAAGCTTTTGACACCTTTCACAGTTCAAACAGAATGTGTGACAATCTTTAAAGATAGTGGGCCAGTAAAATCCACATTGTAAAACTTTTGCAGCTGTCTTTTTCGAACTAAAGTGGCCCCCACAAGCATGATCATGGCAAAAGGAAATGACCGAGTAATGGTCATGATAAGGAATGCATCTCCTGATGATCTGATCCGGGCAATACTTAAAAAGATACGGGTCATCCCAGAAAAAGTACTTAACCTCAGTTAGAAATTTTGATCGATCTTGTTTTGACCAATGGGTGGGCATCTCCCCTATAACAAGGTAATTGATTATATCTGCAAACCAGGGGATTTGAGAAATACTGAGCAATTGTTCATCAGGAAAATTTTCATTCAGTGGGACCTCATCTGAAGGCTCTAAAGGTATCCTCGAAAGATGGTCTGCTACAACATTCTCACATCCTTTTTTATCTCTTATTTCCAAATCAAACTCTTGTAGCAGAAGGATCCACCGGATCAATCGGGCTTTCGCATCCTTTTTTGACATAAGGTATCTCAGGGCTGCATGATCCGTGTAGATAATGACTTTAGACCCTATTAAGTAGGACCGAAATTTCTCCAAGGCAAAAATTACAGCTAACAATTCTTTTTCAGTGGTTGTGTAATTGAGCTGTGCATCATTGAGGATCCTACTAGCATAGTAAATCACATGAGGTAGCTTTCCAACCCGTTGACCCAAAACAGCTCCAATAGCAATATCAGATGCATCACACATTAGCTCAAATGGAATGGTCTAATCAGGTGGCTGAATTATAGGGGCTGAAGTTAGTTCCTTTTTTAGTCTTTCAAAAGATTTTAGACACTTCTCATCAAATTCAAACGGGGCCTCTTTTGTCAGTAATTGGCATAAAGGTTTAGCAATTTTACTAAAATCCTTGATGAATCTACGATAAAAACCAGCATGGCCCAGGAATGATCGAATCTGCTTAACTGATTTTGGTGGTGGCAGTTTCGAGATCAAATCAATTTTTGCTTTGTCCACCTCAATTCCATTATCAGAAATAATGTGTCCCAGAACTATGCCCCTTTTTACCATAAAATGACATTTCTCCCAATTTAATACTAGATTCTGTTCTTTGCATCTTTCAAGCACAAGGGACAAATGATGTAAGCACTCTTCAAAAGAATTGCCAAAGACCGAAAAATCATCCATAAAACCTCAATGAATCTTTCTACCATGTCAGAAAATATGCTCAACATGCACCTTTGAAAGGTGGCCGGTGCATTGCATAACCCAAAGGGCATGCGTCTGTAAGCGAAAGTGCCAAACGGACAGGTGAAGGTGGTCTTTTCCTGGTCCTCGGGTGCAATTGGGATTTGATTATAACCAGAATAACCATCAAGAAAACAATAATATGCATGACCGGCTAACCTTTCGAGCATCTGATCCATGAATGGGAGGGGAAAATGATCTTTTCGAGTGGCTGAGTTCAACTTCCTATAATCAATGCACACCCTCCATCCAGTCTGTATCCGAGTGGGTACCAATTCATTGCCCTCATTTTGAACCACTGTTATTCCAGATTTCTTTGGTACCACTTGAACCGGGCTCACCCATGCACTATCAGATATGGGGTAAAGCACTCCTACATCGAGTAACTTTAAGACTTCCGACCTGACCACTTCCTTCATTGCAGGGTTTAGTCGCCTTTGTGGTTCACGAGAAGTTTTTGCATTTTCTTCCAAATGGATTCTATGTTGGACCACAGATGGGCTAATTCCTTTAATATCTGCAATGGACCACCCTATAGCTTCCTTATGCTCTTCCAAAATTTTAACGAGTTTTTCTTCTTGGATAGGGTCCAAGTCTGAAGCTATAATCACCGGAAGGGTTTCTAGTGGGCCTAAAAATACATATTTCAACGTATCTGGCAATTGCTTGAGTTCTAACTTAGGGGGCTCTACAATTGATGGGACAGGTGGGGAAGCAGATGGAGTCAGAATCTCATGCTTCGATTGCCACCTGGAGAAATCCATGGATGGGGTTGAGTCTAACAGTGCGTTGACTTCCTCAATATGTCCATCTACATCAAAATCACTTCCAAAGTGGGCCAGACAAGCCTCTAGTGGATCTTCAAGGTTCAAATGGGGTAAGTGATTTTCTACCAATTCATGAATGTAACTAACTTCAAAAACCCTATCATCCTCATCAGGAGGTTGTTTACTAACATTAAAAATGTTCACTTGGACTGTCATGGTCCCAAAAGAAATTTGCATCACTCCATTCCTACAATTAATCAAGGCATTTGAGGTGGCCAGGAATGGTCTCCCCAAGATAACTGGAATTTTGGGTTCAGCCCCAGATGTCTGTTTGATATCCAAAATAATAAAATCGACAGGGAACACAAAGTCTCCGACTTTGATAAGAACGTCTTCGACTACCCCCTTGGGGTATCGAATCGATGCATCAGCTAATTGCAAGGTCACATGGGTCTTTTTCAACTCCCCCAAACCTAATTCTTCATAAACAGAGTATGGAAGAAGGTTCACACTTGCACCCAAGTCTAGCAAAGCTTTTTCTATGTGATGGTCCCCTATCTGGCAAGAAATGGTAGGACACCCTGGGTCCTTGTATTTGATCGGGGCTGGACAGGAAATGATTGAGCTAACTTGTTGGGCTAGAAAACCCTTCTTGGGCATATTGGTAGTCCTTTTGAAGGTGCAAAGGTCCTTCAAAAATTTTGCATAGGCCGGAATCTGTTGGATAGCATCAAGTAGTGGGATATTAATCCTCACTTGTTTGAATACTTCTAGCATTTTATCCAATTGAACAGTTGATTTTGCTGGGCCTAGCCTCTGTGGGTATGGTGCCTTGGGAACATAGGTCCTAAGAGTAGGCTCACTAGGTGATGGTTCAGCATTGACTGGGTTCTTTGGTTCTAATATAGGTTCAGCATTCACACTTGGTTCTCTAGTTTCTACTTTCTCACTTGATTCGTCCTCAAGTTCCTTGGGTAGTTTGACCTTGTTATCAACCTGTGTACCAGACCTAAGGGTGATTATGGATTTGACTTGTTCCGGCCCTTTTCCTGTAGGATCATGAACAACCTGGCCCTTGGGATTAGGTTCGGGTTGACTAGGGAAGGTTCCCTTGTCTCTGACACTAATGGAGTTGGCCAATTGGCCCATCTGATATTCCAATTTTGTAAGGGTTTGAGTATGGCCATTCAAAAGTTGATTAGTGGTCTGCTGGAATTGAGCAGTACTCTGGGTCAATTGGGCCGTGGTTTGAGACATGAGTTTCATGGCCTCTTCTAAAGAATCTACCCTCTGGGTCAATGGATTGGGATTGAAATTGGGTTTTTGGAAACCGGGTGGGCCACTCACTTGAGATTGATTGGGTTGAAATTGAGTGGACTGAGATGGGCCACCTTGAGTTGGGCCTTTGGTCCAAGAAAAGTTCGGGTTGTCCCTCCAACCTGGATTGTAAGTGTTAGAGTACGGGTCATACCTCGGACGATTATCAAAACGAGAGTTTTGATATAGTGCATTCACCTCCTCAACAGACTCGGTCTGACCCAAAGTTGTTAGGTCAATCCCTCCATTCATGGCCTGATTATATCTTAATGACTCCAAAGTGTTTGAAGTGGGCTTTTGGTTCAGCTCTAAGGCCTCTATTCTCCTCACCAGTGTGGCCAATTTGGCCTCTGCCTCAATTTTGGGTTCAATCTTGAACATCCCCCCTTTTTCAGGAATGGTGGGTTTGATGGGCTCCCTCTTAATTGGGGCCCACTGCAATGTGTTTTCAGCGGTATCTTCCAAAAATGTCCATGCTTCTTCTGCTGTTTTCTGTGTAAATTGCCCACTACAGAAAGATTCTACCATTTGTTTGGTTGGGTAATCCATGCCTTCATACACAATTTGGACTAATCGAATTTTTTCAAATCCATGGTGGGGACATTGGATTAAGAGATCCTTGAACCGTTCCAAATAACTGTAAAGTGTCTCCCCTTCCATTTGATGGAATCCGTTGATGGCCTGCTTAATCGAAGCGGTTTTCTGCTTGGAATAGAATTTTTTGTAAAATTCTTCGACTAGCTTGGCCCATGCAGTGATGGACCCGGCCTGTAAGGCATAAAGCCAAGCTTTAGCCTTTTCTTTTAGGGAGAAAGGAAATAATCTAAGTTTAAGGGCCTCTTCAGTCATGTGATTGATTCTCATGGTCCCACAGATGTCCTCAAATTCCCTAACATGTTGATATGGGTTTTCATGGTCTAGCCCAAGGAATACTGGGAGCATCTGGATCATGCCAGATTTCAGCTCAAATGTGGCATTGGTCTGAGGAAGGGTGATGCAGGACGGTTGAGTTGTCCTGGTGGGGTACATGTAGTCCTTTAAAGTCATAGGTGGGTCCACTTGATCAGCCATTCTAACAAATTCTTCAAAAATTGAAGACTTTCCGACAATGGTTAAGGCTAATTCGGGCTCTATCTTGACTAATCTTTTACCCTTGCGTACCCACAGTTTCTCTCTCTCAGGTCTAGAACGCAGGCATTAGTTTCAACCTTAAAGAAATGCAAGCCTAATCTATATGCGGGGCCCTAATGATCCTACTAAATGATGCACAAGCAGTCAAGCAAAAAGATTGAGCACAAGAAATTATCCTAGGGTTAACCTAACTCACTAGACAGCTCCTAACTGGTTTGAAGAGTGCACTAAGGCCTCCAATCCGATCTTATGAAGCCAAATCGACCAGGTAAGTCCCCAGGATGAGTGGTGGGGTCACAATGCACTTGGCAAGGGTCCCGCTTAAAAACCAAACTCCTAGAACAGAGACCGCCACCCTTTGGAGGGACAGGACTTACCTAGACATCAACTTGACCAAAGAGCGCAATTGGTGCAACCTTTTGTGGTCTTCGTCCTAATGAGCTCGAGTCCTATGGTCTCGTTTCTACTTTATTTTAATTAATGTTTAGGTTACTATGTGAGAAGTGGTTAAACCTAATTGGGCAAGGATCTGGTGATGAAATCCAGTCCTTATCTTATTGGGGTTAATTGCCCTTAACTAAGTGTGTGTCCAATTAGATGGTGTGTCAATCAAGCATTCACACTTTGTAAAAATTAAATCATCCAAGCCCCACTTGCAAGTAAAAGATTCGTGGGGTAAAGTTTAGAAACTCTTACAGTGGGTCCACGCAAATCTTTAAACTGTGCAAGCTTAACCTATATTTTTTTAGCAACTTTGCAATTCTGAGAGCAACTTGTTTGCTTAAAAGCAATCCCCGCTATTTCCTTCCTTTTAGAGTCCTTCAAAAATCAGAATGTAACCTCAAAGAAAACAACTAAAATGTTAGATCTAAATAATCTACTAAATATAGATAACAATTGTCAATAAAACTCCTAAATTGAAAAATAAACTTAATATAAATTTCACAACCCTAAACTACTGCAATTTGAAGGAAAGATGCACTTCTAAAACTCCTAATGCATTCCTAAGTTAAATGGAGACCTTCTTGTCAAGTGCTGAAAAAAATCTAAGTGTTGGGACCTGTTGCACAGGCCCAAGTTTACAGATCTGTACGACCCACTTGTATTAATCAAAACTGATAGTAATGACTGGGATGTAATCTCCTAATATGCAAGAAACAAACAAAAAAAAAAAAACAGAGACTAAAAAGGATAAAAGACAAAGAAGTTATGCTATAATGAAGTTGGCTACTTGAACCAGTTTTTCTGCTGATTACAGAATCTGCCTGACTGATTGGCCCTATTCACAGCACTAAAAGTTGGACTTCCAAAACGTATTTTTAACTGAAATTTTGATGGTTCAAAGTCAATATACCAAAGTCCTATCCACCCAAATTTCAAGTCAAAAGGAGTCCGTTTGACTGGTTTTCAAAGTGCGAACTTTTGGAGAAAAACCAAGTCAAATCTGTCAAAAAATTAGTGCTGAAATTTGTATTCTATGTAACCACTTGAAATCAGTCCGAAAATTAATTAAAGAATAGCAACAAAAACTTGAAAAACAGCAACCAATATCATTAAGAAACACAAAAACTAAACTAAATGCAAGTTATGAATGCAACTAACTAAAAAGTATGCTATGATATGAACAAATAATGTTAGAAATCGTAACTAAAAGATTCTTTTCAAATTGGCTCCCCGGCAACGGCGCCAAAAACTTGATGTGATCAAAATCAATCATAAAATACCGCAAGTGCACGGGTGTCTAGATGAGACAGTGGCAAGAACGGGTCGAACCCACAGGGAGCTATTAAAGAAACTTTTAAATTAAGAAAACTAATTAACTAACAATTTAAGAAAAGTTTTGAGTTTATATTTAAAAATTAAGCAACTAATATAGAAATTCGAAATCTACCAATTAATGAAGATGATTAGAGTATAGGAATCCAATAAGCATCCACCAATTATTTATCAAGTAACCCTAACTTGTTCCAATTTTTACTTCAAATCAAAGACAAATCAATGTTTTTAATTTGGAAAATCTAACTTTAAAAATCCCTTTTTAATTATAAAAATTCAAAACTCAAGACTTCCTTCATCTCATAAAAGAATAAAAATAATTTAAGCACCACCCATCAAAAGTAAGCATAAACCATCAAAAGATCTAAATCCTAAGCATGGCCTATCAAACCTAAGCATGAGTAATCAAAAACTAATTTTTATTTTTAGAAATAAAAATAGAGATTTGCCTAGGGCACGAAGACAGGCCTATTAATCATTAAGCACATAATCATGGAACACAAATTAGAATTACTAAACAAATAAAAAGACAATTACTTACCTTCATCCATAACTCTAATCAAGAAAATTAGCCCGCCATTGCAAAGAATGCTTCTTGATTTATCACTAAAAATTGCATCTTTACAACTTCTCCTTCACAAATTTTCTCCTTCAAAATAAACCCTTGGACATGGCCCAAGGCTACCAAAAATAAAAATAAACTAATGAAAAAGAAGAAAGGAAGAAGAAAAGAATAGGAGAGAGGGAGAGCTTTGGTCGTATGGAATATATTATGGGTCTCCATCATGCCTCCTTTTCTGCTTTTCGCAAACCCCTTTTAGTAAAGAAGTATCCTCCTTTTAGGTCTCCTTTTTCCTTCTTGGGCAAGGATTCTTTCTTGTTCTCCAAGTTAACTTCTTTCTTTGGAAAGACTTTTAAATTTGAGAGATCTCCTTGCCTTATTAGGTTTCTTGATGCATACACTTTCCTTGTACAATTCCAAGAATATCTCTAAAAATTATGTGATGATGTAAAGGGAACAAACTTCCCAAATATTGAGATTTCTTGCAATTCCCGCCTAAAACTGTAGCAGATAACTTCCCGAGGTCATATCTCCCTCAATATAGCTCTGATTTAGGCAATCTTGGGCTCTACGGATATCTACTCGAAAAGAGCTTTCCAACGTGGCTAAATTGTGACGATCCGACACTCGGTTTGAGAGTTATGGCCATTTTAAGTTGCTGCCCCTGAAAAATCCGGGAATAATTATGCAAAAATGGAAGCTTCTATGTTGGCATGCAATGGGGTGTGTGGGGCCCATTGTGGACTTCCAAGCATGCTTGGACTCTCTCTTTGCTTGCTTATTTGACTTCTCTCTTCTCAAATTTCATCAATGTAGGTCCCATGTTGATTTCTCCTACAAATTAAAAGAGGCAATTTTAACATTAATCATATGTAAGAAAATAATTATGAACCATGTATGGGACCCTACATTCCTAGTGATGCACCAAAATGACCAACTTTTCAAAAATAGCACATGGTGCCAAAAATAGCAAGATATGAATTGATGAAACCAAAAGCCTAATTTTGGAGTGATAAATGAGATGAGAAAAACTTAATTTCAAAAAGCCATGCAATTCAATGAATTTTGACCAATTTTGACCATTTCTCCAAAAATATCCTCAAATGCAAGTAATCATGAAATTAAATGCAATTCTATGCAGTTAAACCTAATTAAGTCCACAAATGCTAATGAAATGATGAGTTAATGACCTAGTTTTGTGGACTTATCACTCACCAAATGCCTCCTGGGACATGTACTTTGACGGTGCAACCAGGACAAATGAAAACAGAAAGCTGATCTCGGGAGTTGGTATCCTCTTTGTTAGCCCCGACAAATACATGATTCCACACGCTTTCTCGCTATTGGAACCATGCACAAACAATGCAGTTGAATACCAAGCTCTGATCCTAGGATTGGAACTCGCCATCGAATCCGGTATCACTATGCTGGAAGTCTTTGGAGACTCTCAACTGATCGTCAACCAGATGAATCAGAAATATGAAGTCAGGAAGCCTGATCTGCTGCCTTACTACAACAAGGCACAATCGCTTCTGTAAAAGTTTGACATCTGCAACATCACCCACATTCGTAGAGGTGAAAACATCCGTGCAGATGCCCTGGCCGGACTTGCCGCATCAATGGCGATCCAGGAAGGGGAAAACATGCAAATCACAGTGTGCGAGAGAAGGATCCTCCCTCCTCTTAACACACACCAAGCAGTTGCTGAATGCCACCGAGTGGTTGGAAGTCGGATCTCTATCCTTCAACCTTCAATCGGCGACTAGAGGGATCCGTTCATTGATTACACTATGTTCGGAATCCTACCTGAAGATCCAAAAGAACGGGTAAGCATACAAAGGCGAGCCCCAAACTTTCATTTGGATATTCCTTCAAAAATCCTCTACAGGAAATCCTTCAACGGAGTACTTCTACGCTGCTTGTCACAACAAGAGGCCGAAGAAACACTTAAAGAAGTTCATGCTGGTCGTTGTGGAGCCCATCAGGCAGGTCCTATGCTCTATGATCAGATAAAAAGGTTAGGTTACTATTGGCCTACCATGGTTGCTGATGCAATGCAATTTGCCAAACGCTGCCAGCTATGCCAAGTTCATGGAGATTACATTCACATGCCTCCGGAATGGCTACATCCTACAGCAATCTCATAGCCTTTTGAAGCATGGGGCATGGACATCATAGGTCCTATCTCTCCCCCTTCAAGCAAAGGTCATCGCTTCATCTTCGCCGCAACGGATTATTTCTCCAAGTGGTCAGAAGCATTTGCGTTCAACGAAATGAAGACCTCATCAGTTCTTCAGTTCCTGCGCACCAACATCATTTGTCGTTTCGGCATACCAAAAAGATTCGTCCATGATAACGGACCACAATTCCGGGATCATCGATTCTACAGGTTTTGCGACAAATACAAAATTCAAAGTTGTCCTTCGACTCCATATAATCCGGCAGCAAACGGATTAGCAGAAGCCTTCAACAAGACACTCTGCAAAATCCTCAAGAAAATGGTCTCTAGTCACAAAAGAGACTGGAGCGACAAACTGTTTGAAGCTTTGTGGGCCTATCGAACCACCGTTCGAGGACCAACCCATAGCACACCATTCTCGCTGGTCTATGGATGCGAAGCTGTCGTGCCCCTAGAGGTACAAATTCCTTCTCTGAGGGTATCTTTACAAAATGACATGACTCAAGAAAGCAATGTCAAATTGCGACTCCATGAGCTGGACAATCTCGACGAGAGACGGCTCGAAGCTCGACAAAGCATTGAACTTTACCAAGCACGCATGGCAGGATCTTTTGACAAAAAGGTCAGGCAACGCGCCTACAAAAAGGGTGACTTGGTTCTTGCGGTAAAAAGACTAATGGTCTTCGCACACAAATCCAAAGGCAAATTTGAACCAAAATGGGAGGGACCCTACGTCATCGACAAGGTCTTCTCCAACGGCGCATATGCCCTCCTAAACATGGAAGGCGACAGATGTATGCTGCCTATCAACGGCAAGTTCTTGAAGCGGTACCACCCTTGAAGACTTACCCAACTGGGTAAGAGCAATGCCTATATGGCCAAAACCTGTTCTCAGGTACTCGCTCGTCAAACCCACTCTCTTTAGAATTTTCATATCAAATGTAAATATTTCTAGAGATTCAAAAACAATGCTTATTTTTATCGTTTCATTGTTCAAAAAAAAATATCCAAGTTTAGGAGCCTCTCCCTGACTTGACCAAAACTTTCGATCCTTGAACCAAAATTCATGGTTTGAAACAAAAATCCGGATTCAGGGATTTCCACCCTAGTCCACCTTACCTTTTACCACCAAATGGTTTTAGGTCAAAATTTACGACCCTCGTGTCTTTAAACAAAAAAATTGGTTTTTCAAAAACCGCGGGGAGGTGACACTTAGTCGATACTCGCCAAACTAAAAAAAAATCGGAAGGATGCGAACCCCATTCGATACTTCCAAAACCTCTAAAATCGTGGAGACACAACATTTCAGTTGATATCCACAACCCAAATTTCAAAGGTTCGAGAAAACCTAAAATCGTGGAGAAGCAACAAACCAGTTGATATCCACAACCCAATTTCAAAAATCGTGGAGATGTAACATACCAGTTGCTATCCACAACCCAAATTTCAAATGGTTCGAGAAAACCTCAAATTTCAAAAATCGCGGAGAAACGACATCAAGTCAGTACCCGCGAAACCAAAAGCTTTGGGAAAAGCAGGGAAGCGACGCTTAGTCGATATTTGCACCCCAATTCGCGAGGAAGCGACATTCCATCGATACTTGCAAAACCTAACCCGCGAGGAAGTGACATTCCATCAATACTCGCAAAACCGAATGAGCAAGGAAGCGACATTCCATCGATACTTGCAAGACCATTCAGCGGGGAGGCGACATTTGGTCGATACCTGCATTTTGAAAACCAAAATCTGGCTATAAACGCCAAAACCCGGCTATAAATGCTACAAACCGGCTATCAATGCCACAAAAATTGGCTTTCACGCCGACAAACCAAAACTTGGCTTTCAAAAAACCTGGCTATCAATGCCACCAAACCGGCTATCAATGCCACAAATTGGCTATCAATGCCACCAAACTGGCTGTAAATGCCACAAAATTTCGGCTTCCATGCCAACCCAAATTTTGGCTTTTACGCCATAAAATTTCGGCTTCCATGCCATCTCAAAATCGGCTTTCACGCCACAACCAAAATCAGGCTCCCATGCCAAAACAATCATTTGACAAAAGATTTTCACAAAATGACAAAGCTTTTGATCAAATCCCATTTAGCAATTGCTTTCATCACAAAAAGATTTGAGTGAGCGTAGGGAAAACAAAAAAAGGAAGTACCAAAAAAAAATACATGTGGTACCAAAAGAAAGAAGAATAGTTTCTGCTACAAAAAATCAGGAGCTCAGCCAAAAATGGTCTCCAGCCAAAGCTTCAGCTCCTCAAGCAAATTTTTGGCATCAGCCGTCAGAGTTTCCAAGGCACGCTTCTTCAGGAACTTGCCATGAGATGCTGGCGAATGCCGTAACCCTTCTTTTACACTGGGAAGCTTTTCCCCAGCAGTTTGCCATTGCTCGTTCTCTAGAGTCCTCCTCTCAAGAACTTGACCGGCATCTGCGACCCTGCGAATCAGAGTACTCTCCCTGTCACGAGCCTCTGTTATAGCAGTCCACTTAGCATCAACTTGTGCCTTCAATTGCTCGAGATGCTTCCTGGCCATTTCTACCTCTCCATCAAGGATGTCAAGGTCGCGCTTTAATCCAAGGATGACTAGCTCTTCCTTATTCTTCTCTCGGACTACCTGCTTCCTGCTTTGTTTAGCCTCATTCAGGTCGGACTTAGCCTTATCAGCAGGGTCCAAGAACATCTCCTTGAAGAATTGGTCGTCAGGGAAATCCATGGTCTCAAACCACTTGTCACCCAGTGCAATGATCCTATCAACGATCGCCCTGGCACTTGTGACATCCAGACCAACCTCTTCGGTGTCAGTCAGAATCTCTTGTACATGTGGGATCATGCCAAATCCTGCCTCCAAGTGTCCAGAAAGGAGAGTCTTGATCCAAGAACTCAAAACCCGAGCCAGCACCTTCTTCGCAAATTGAAGAGACGAACTGGATGAAGATTCACCCTTCTCCGTTGATCGGCTGCTCATGTCATGTCCCATTGGAAGAGTAACAAAAGAACTCTTTCCACTTGGAGCCACTGGAGAGGGAATCTCAACACGAGGCATCTCCTCAATCATGTCAGAACTGGTCTCTACCTCCGGATCGACCTCTGGCATCCCTTGCTCTGGTTCTGAAGAAAGCGATGGACTCTCTTCTGTCACTTCAAAACCTGCAAATGAAACACAAAAAGGTATGAATATGATCCTGTTAAAAAAAAAAACCATCAGGGTCATCACTACAAAGTACCTTCTTCGACGACTGGCGGAACACTCTCTTCCTCCATGAACTCATCGGAAGCATCATCAACATTTGCGTCCATTGATGGTTCAAAGTCATCGGAATCCTGTGGCAAGTCAGCTGACAAGAAAAATGTTAGCAAATCAAGTCGCAGGCACAAAAAAAGAGAAAACGAAGGAAGTCATACCAGTCGGAGATTCCGGAGTCATTCCAGAGTCCCTCGGTTCTTCTTCAGATGCCATAATCGGCTCCTTCACCGCCTCATCGGTCGGAACCTCAGGCATCGCCAAGTCTTCATCCTCTGCTAAAAAAAAAAGAGCAGCAGCAGGGTGAGAAAACAAATCAGAACATAGAAAACCCCATGAAAGAAGCAGAAAAAGAAAAAGGAAGAATCATACCTTCATCAATGGTCTCTTCTCCACGGCTCCTCTTCTCTGGAGGCTCGTCGACAGCCTCTGGCACTTCCTCGTTGATGGTAAGAGGGATTTCCATGTCAGGAGAGTCCTCATGTGGCCCCTCGCTGCGATGATGACTCCTCCTCTTCCTACCTCTACGGGTTCGCTTCCTAGAAGAACCCGCCCCACTATCAGAGTTAGGTTTCTCACTTGACTCCTCACTGGATGGTCTGCTCTTGCCAGTAGACTCCACGGAAGCTCGTATCTGTGCCGCTTGCATCCAAGCGTCGAGCTCAGCTTCCTCTTGTTCTAGCTGCTCCAAAGCCTCATCAGGTACTTCTCGAACAGCTTCAGAACCAATGATGCCCTGGTCACCGAGAAAGCCTATCTTGTGCTTCTCTCCAGAAAGGAAGGCCCAAACTTCCTCTCGCCGGACGCCATCCGACTTCCCAATGCCTTTTCCAGAAGACAGCTTTACATCAAGCTCCTTCTTGGAAAGCCCCCGATATGCCAAAAAGCTCTCCGCGAACCACTTCGTGAAGCCGGCAGTTCGGAAAGTCGACAGCTCAGGATAAGAAATCGTGGCAGTAGTGTCTTCAGCACTATAGAAAGCCCATGCATTTCTGCCATCCTGCAAACCCCCAAAACGCTTCACCATACTCGAAGGCGCTCCAACAACGCCTTGAGAGAAGCCCAACTGAAGTGCAAAGCGAGAAGGTACATACGGCTGGATGTCGACGAAAAGATGTCTACGGTACACCATCGTGCCGACTCGTATGCTGAAAAGCCACTCCTTCTCTGCATTGGTCAAAGAGTAATGCCTTCCCGACCCTGCTCTGGTAGAGTCTCGGGAGGCACCAAAATCAAAAGCCTTCTTCCGCAACTCCGGAGAAAGCTTAACTGAAGACTGCCCCATCTCGACGTCCCTGAACCGTCGGATCCTCATGCGGGCAAACAAAAGTGATTCGGATACGGCTTTTCCCTTAGCCAATCGAATCATCAGAGGATCATCATCCTGTGCAGCACCCAGCTGGTGGAAGCCAGGACAGTGGTATACAAACCACGAATAAAAGATATGGGCTGAAAATACCCTATTCATAGGGAGCCCAAGCCGAACCAAAAAAGCAGCAGCCTGCAGTTCGGTACACAGGTTGGAGTAAAGAGCGGGCACCAAAGCAAGCCGCTCTCCAAACGCCATCTGACAAGCCGGAAAAATACAATGCGGCCTGATGTGCGTCCCATCTCCACCTGCAAAAATAGCCTCACCTAGCCAAAAAGTGAGGTAAACAGCAAGATCTCTCCGCAGTGTAATGTCAGAACAAATGGTATCTGTGCTCGCGAAGAAACCCTTCAACTCTTCCTGCATGGCCGAAGTCTTCTTCCTGTCTTCCCGAGTCATGCTATCAGAAGATTCTCCATCGTCAAAGGAGTTGAAGAATGAAGAGCCATAACTCTTCCAACTGCTGGATCTTACTTTCGAGCCCTCCTTAAAAAAATCATAGAAGGCGACGAGCTGAAAGTATAGGAGCCTGAACTCCTCTGACTGCTCCTCAAGGACGCTGTCAATCGGCATGAACTCCTCATAGAGTTTGCCAAGGATGGGCAATCCAGTAATAGCACTCAACTCCTTCAGAGAAAAACCAATCTCACCGTTCGTGACAACGAAGGTATTGGTCTGAGGGAGGAAAGACTCCAACATAGCCATGAAGGCATCATCGGAAAAAGTCACGGTCTCCCTAAAAGCGCGGACCGCGTCAAAAATCCCGGCTTCCTTCAAAACGGCGCCCCCAATCAGCAAGGTGTGGTCAGTCCATGACTTCCAATCGGAGTCAGCATTGAAACGGCCACGAAGTCGAAAAGGCTTCACCCAAGTACTGCCGTCACCACTGAAAACGCCAAGGCCCACCGGTCTCAAATCGACCGACGGATAATCAGAGCCCTGGTAGCCGCTGGCTGGCATCAACATGTCCATACGGACAGGTGGCTTCTCCGCAAAACCGGAAGGTCCACCAACAAAAACCCCGGTCTTGATCACACTGGTCCTCTTCACCCAGCTCGGAGGATCTTCCCTCTTAGGGCACGTGGGAGAAAGGCTCAGGATCGAGATGGTCCGATCAAAAGACGACCGGGTAGAAATAGTTCTCTCCTCACCATTTGCTGTGTAAGAGAACTGAAAACATCTCCTTTGGTATGTCAAGTCGTCAGGGACTGCATCTCCAAAGAAGAAGGTAGGCTTGGGTAAAACCCTCAGATCGTCCATAACCCAAGGACGGTTGCTTACCATGATCTTATAGAACTCCTCATCCTTGAGAGCAATCAATCGCTGTCTCATCTCATCGCGATTGAGGGAATCGCACTATTCCAAGTTCTTCTCAACAAACTGGACCTTCTCCCAGGCTTGCTGAACGGCCACATTGGAAGATCTAGCAGATCGACGAGGTACGCTTGTAGCAGGCTCTTTACCCTTGTTCGTTCTGGAGGAACCACCTGCAAAGGTTGGAAAAGAAAAAAGATCATCATCAAAATGACAGGATTTCGCTAAAAGACAATCTGGCGAAATTTCGGCATGGTTCCGGGGCAATTCCGAAGAAAAGGGAAATACCCCGAAAGAAATAGAAAGTTTTGAAGATGGGCTCAACATCGCTGCGAGCTCCGAAACTCCAAACTTTCGAAACCTCAAAATCTCCGCAAAATCAAGAAGCGCTCAACATCGCTGCGAGCTCCAAATTCCCAAATTTGCAAAGATTTTCAGGTATGCTATCATGCTCAATCCACAAAAAGTACATGCATGAACATCTAAATTTGCATAAAAAACGCATTATCATGATGAGCACAAAAAAAAAAGAAACTTTCTCAAAAAAAAAAAAAAAAGGGAGAAAGAAAAGAACAAAAAAAAAAAGAAACTTTCTCAAAAAAAAAAGGGAGAAAGAAAAGAACAAAAAAAAAAAAAAAAGAGAAAAGAGACACACGTGAAAAAAAAAAGAAATTACGTGGAAAAGAAAAAAAAAAGAGAAGAAGAATAGAAAGAAAAGAAAAAAGAAAAAAAAAGAGAAAAGAGACACACGTGAAAAAAAAAAAGAAATTACATGGAAAAGAAAAAAAAAGAGAAGAAGAATAGAAAGAAAAGAAAAAAGAAAAAAAAGAGAAGAGACACTTTTTTTTCCATCCTATTCTCTACATGGAGTTTTCTTGAAAGAAAAAGAGAGAAAACTTACTTGAAGCCATTGATGGAGAAGAAGAAGGAAAAAGCTTGAAGATCCTTGAAGAAGAAGAACTCTTGGTCTTGGAGCTCTCTTGATATTGTTGCAAAAGAAAGCAATAAGAGCAAGAGATCCTACCTTTCCTTTGCTTTTATAGGAGAGAGCAAATCAAAGAAGGAAACAAAGAAGAAAGGTAAGTGTTACTAATTAGTAACCTTACCAAAAGAGAAGGAATTAGAAAGATTCTTTCCCAAAAAGAAAGATGTCTTTGAGAGATTTTCTCCCAAAATCAATCAATGAGAGATTCTCTCCAACAAAATAGGAGATTGGAGATTCTTTCCCAAAAAGAAAGATACCTTGAGATATTCTCTCCCAAATTAAGGGAAGATGAGAGATTCTCTCCCATAAAGATGTTTTTAGATATTCTCTATCCAAATGAGATATCTTTAGATATTCTTTATAGAAATGGCCCCACATGAGATCTAAGCCATCCTAAAAAGCTTAAGTTCCCATGGGCTAGCCCATATGAGCCAGGTTTGACCACCTAGGCACTAAAAAAAAAAAAAAAAAAAAGGGGGCTTTTAGTTAGAAAAAAATCCCTCTTACCAAGAGCATACAAAAATGGTTCCATGCCTCTTTTGAGTTGATTGAACCATATAAAAAAATCCCAAGCCCCATGAGCTTCCAAAAATCAAACCACTCCAATGGACCCACACAGTCCCAAAGAGTGACCAAAAACCAAATCCTGGTCCCCTAACTTGCCACATACAACTTGTTAGGTCACAAGACCAAAACCAAAAACCAAATCCTGGTCCCCTAACTTGCCATATACAGCTTGTTAGGTCACAAGGTCAAAACCAAAACCCGACCCCCTAACCTGCCACATACAGCTTGTTAGGTCACAAGGTCAAAAACAAAAGCCCAAATCCACATCCCTGATGTCATCTTCAAAACTTTGCCTCGAGATGGTATTTGATTCCTTTCATTACCATAAAATTCCCCTGAAAGCTCAAAGGCTACTCTACCAAAGGAAGGATTGCTCAAAGACTCTTGGTCAAGACACAAGCTCTCCTTAAAAAATCTCTTCGAGGCACATCGACTACAAAAGTCAAGCAACTCGTCGCTGTACCTCGAGGGGGCATTTGTTGACACCAAAAATGTCACTTTGCCTCTTCAACATCAAGAAAGCTGCATAAAGTCGCAACCTGCCATAAATAGGCAATGCAATTTCTCCAAAAAATAAAATCTTGTCAGAATCAAACAAAAACTGCAAGATCCTTCAAGATAGCCAGGAGAAGAGTACACATGAAGTTTCGGGCCATTTCAGAATCATTTGGCCTAACTTCGCTTCTCCGACAGCTAAAATGGCGCTCCCGGCGGCGACATCATCGGAGACGTCAAAACTTCGATCAGAGCCTACGGATGACTCCAGCATGTCTCAAAAGGACTCCATGCCAAATTTCAAGTCAAACCGACAACGTTTGACCCTCCATCAATGCTCGAGCAGCAAAATCAAGCCTCCCGGCGGCGGGAACCACCGAAGCCTTCGCTCATCAAACCAAGTGCATGAGTGGCTTCAACATGCTTCCAAAAGGCTGCACGTCAAATTTCAGGTCATTCCGAAAACGTTTGACCAGGTTTCGATGCTCCGAGAGAAAATCAAGCCTACCGGCAGCGGAGCAACCCGGGACCATAACATCCAAAACGGAGCCCATGGAACGTCTCAAAATGACTCCAATAGGCTCCCCGTCAAATTTCAGGTCAATCGGACATCGTTTGGCCACATATCAACGCTCGGCATTTTCCCTGCAGCAAAATCAAGTGAAGCATCGATGGGACCCCAAACGGCTTCAAAACTCAAACAAAAGCCTATGGTTGGTCTTATTTATTGCTCAGGAGGCTCCACCTCAAATTTCAGGTCATTCCGACATCGTTTGACCAAGTTTCAACTTCTGGCGGAAAATCAGCAGCTCTACGCGACAAAGTCTTCGGCTTTCCCGGAAAATTGGAAACTTTGCACTCTAAAAATGCAAGGATTCTCATCAGGTTTTTTATAGGGAAATCAAGCCAATAAATGAGAAGAAATGTCAAGAAAAATACAGAAGAAAACGGCGACGAAAAAGACCGCAAAACGGACCAAAAACGGGGGAAAAACCCCCAGGGTCGCAACCCGCGACCCTGGCCCATGGTCGCCGGCGACCATGGAAGTCCGGGTCACCGGATTTTTCGCCGGTGACCCGTTTTTCCGTCTTTTTTCGCGTTTCGCGCATTTTTGGCCCCTGTGGTTTCCTGAAAATGTGATTTTTAATGTTTGAAATTGAATCATATCCGACGACATCTCAGATCCGCCGTCAAAAGCATAAAATCATCATTGATCGCTCCAAGATCGCCAACCGGTTGACCAAGAAAGTGCACTTTCTGTCCGACCGATCGTGAAATCGACAAGACAGATGTCACCGGCCCGCTGCTAGCTATCAATGTCTAAAGTTACATGTTCATCCGATGTCGATCAGCATATATATCCATCGATGATCATCGCCAGAAGAATTCCAGAAGACACGGCACGGCCCGCGACTCTTCGACTGCTCGGCGACCAATTAATGTGGTTAATTGACTAGCTTTATTGCAGTCATTAATTCATTTCTTTGGACGGCCCAATCAGAAGCAAGCATTTGGGAGTTACAAGTCAATTGATTCATGGCATTTAACCCATGAAACTCCTCCCATTATGGTAATTAAGGTGATTAAAAGCCCTTAATCTCCATCGGCCAATCAGATTCAAGGAAAAAGGAGTTACAAAATCAAGAAATAAATCTTGTAACTCCTCCCATTAAAGCCATTAAAGCCCATAAACTCTCCTAAATGGCTACCAAAAGCCTATAAATAGGAGAGCATTCCATTGAAATCCGGATCGATCAATCGGAGATCACTTCCAAAGCACCAAAGAATCCAGAGAAAGAAACAGAGAGAAAACTCTGCTGAAGTTCTGCACCGGCCACCACTACAAGGTGACAAAAGTCCCTTGGGGGGCACCCCCCCCCCCCCCCCCCAAGGTCCTTGCCTTCTCCCGCTACCTCCAATGGCTTAGACATGGCTTTTCCGCCCGTCTACTTAGCTTTTTATTGGACATAGGACCTTCTTTTGGTCTTTGTCCTCTAAAAACCTGAGGTTATAGCCAAGCCAAGCGAATCAAGAGCATCCTCTGTTCTCATCTGCATGGATGATGGCGAAGCCCACACATGGCTTGCAACCGTCAATCTGAACGAGTCCCCCACAATCTCCTGAGAAGTTAGATCCTCCTTTTCTTGCTTTTCATTGTAGTTTGTATTTTTCTAAAAGAGACAAAAATCACAACTCTTGTCTTTCATTATTGATGAGAATTGTAAATCGGCTATAAACGCCAAAATCGGCTATAAATGCCAAACAAAATCGCCTTTCACGGCAAACCAAGAAAATGTCTCTTTTCTTAAATATTTGTGCAATGGAAAACTTGAAAGAAGTTGATTTCCTTTTTACTTGCGAAGGTTGATCTCCGGATTACCACTTGCAATTCCAAGTAAAATAGAAAATCTGGCACACCCACCCAAAAAAAAAAATGTTGATGCACGCTTCAGGCCCGCCAGGGCGCGAAAGGGCCGGACCCGACGGACTCCCACGTTCCGCCGACCCCGGTAGCCGCCCCACGGCGCTCGGAGCGCGTTCCATCATACCAAAGGTACCCGTTCAGCAGGTGGGGTAACTTGAAATTCAAAGAACTGCTCAGCTCGGTAAATCCAGCTAGTTGGGTCTTCACTCCCAATGAAACGGGGAAAATTCAGTTTGGCGAGCTTAGGAGCAAAAGTGTGTGATGGACCTCCTCCACTACGCCCATTGCGATTGACTGAATGCTCATCATGATCATAGCCACGGCTGACCACAAGCTGGTCAAATCATGTATTCATAGCAGAGAACATTTCCTGCATCTCCTTAAGGATTCTTTCTTGGCCAGATGACAATGCATTTATTTCCACTTCAAGTCTATTAACCCTCTGATCCGCCATGTCCGTCTCTAATACCAAGTTGTTGTGTGCCTCCTCAAGGGTGTGATGTTCACAGTCGGAGTGTTCTTCAAGTATGAAATGGGTTCCTTGACCCCTAGCTCTCCTGCCCCTAGTTATTCTGGAAATGACTTTGAGAATGGCAAGAAAATAATATGAAAGGAAAATGTCGACTATAACAGGTTTCTTTGAGGGAAACCAACCTCCTAGATTAGTTCATAAATGACAGACATCTTTTATTGACTTTTGCCTACTCACTTATAGGCATCAGCTTACAATAGTAATAAAGAGACGTGGAGAACCCACCTCATGTAACTAGCAACAAAGTAACAAACAAATAAAGAGACATGGAGAGCCCACCTCCTGTAACTAGCAACAAAGTAACAAACAAAGTAACAACTGCCTAGCAAATAGCAACAAACTAAGAGAGTGGAGATAACAGAACAATGAGACCATCAAGATAGTTGAACATGTCTAAGACTCATTCAAGATACTTATTCCATAACTAACACCTAAGCCATGCAGAGCCACACCAGTTATGCCCACAACAAAGTGACTCAACATGCACTAAAAAACAAAGAGCATAGATTATTCTTCTTTTTCTACTGATTGTAGAAAGAGAAATGAGAGGTGAGAGGGGGTACCTTGATGCAGATGTGTCTCCGCAACTCCTCCGGCGTCAAGTGGGCAGACATAAACAAGGGCTTTGCAGGGAAAAGAAGAGGCTGAAGAGATAAACGGGGGAGGAGAGCTCCTTTTTTGTCTTTTGGGTCTCTGCTTGGAAACAATTTCTTTTCCATTTGCAAGAAAGACCCCATCCTTTTGTTTTATTCATTCCAGAGGGTCATGGTTGGAGTCTATTGTAGGGGTGTACACGGACCGAATTGGTGCAGATTGGGCCAAATCCGTCATCAATCCATTATCTACAGATTGATGGATTCGAAATTTGTCACCAATCCATGGTTGTAAAAAACCGATTCGATCTGATCCGTGGAGGACCAGAATGGATTGGATTAATCCATTCAATCCGACGTTAAAAGAAAGATATCAAACATGTTGTAAAAAATTTCATATTTGACCCCTTAATTTTTTTTCTTATTTTATATTTAAACATTTTAACTTGTATTTAGACCCCTTAAATCTTTTTTTTTTATATTTAATGCAACAGATCGGATCAGATTGAATTCGTAAATTAAGGGTGAAATCCGCCATCGATCCGTTGCTAACGGATTACAATATTTTCAATCCGTCACCAATCTGTTTACCTTCGGATTGATTAAAAATCCGCGGATTGGATCGGATCGGATCGGTTTTACGGATCGGCGAATTTTTTATGCACCCCTAGTGTACAGCTGATAAGTCCTAAAAAATGCTTAATTTCATCGTCATTTTAGAGTAATTAAGGACTTAATCATCAAATCATGCACCATTTTAGTAAAAAAATCATGATTTTATGTTTGTGAGCATCAAAGTCTGAATTCGAGTCAAAATTGATCCAAAAATGCATCAAATTGCATTTTCACGGTGGTAAGAGTTGTCAGATAAAAGAATCACGAATTTCTCTATTTTCGGCATTAGAAGTCACGAATTTCTCATAATTTTTTATTCGCATGTGAAATGATGAATTTTCTTCACAACATTAATTTAATTAAAGAAAACTTGATAAAATGTTGAAATCTAATGCATCTATTTAGTGTGAATTGGGGCCAACATCTTGCAATATTCTTTTCTTACATGAATAGATCATTCCCTGATCATTGATTATATTTAGGGATGAAAGTGGGTTGGGCCGAGCCGAGCTTTGAGAGGCCCTAGGCTCAGTCCTAGTATTTTTCAGTAGGCCCTAGCCCGGCCCGAGCTCGAGAGGGCTTCAAAAACCCTGACTCGGTTTCGGCTCTTATTAAGTTATGAGGCCCTAGGGCTGGCCCTTCAAGCCTGGCTCGATTGAGGCCCTAGGCTCAACTCGTGAGCCTAGCTCGTTTTATAATGATATAGCACTAGCTGAAAGAAAATATTTTCAAGAAAAAAAAATCCTGTCGGAATTTAAAGAAATCTGCATATGCAAACCAGAATAAAAAAATGGTCAAATGCATGCATTCATCCCATGTTCCCATTCCCATAATTTGGATTGCAGCAATAAAATTAACTAAAATAAGAAAGACTTCATAAAAGCAAAGGGAGCTCAGTTCCAACACTCCATAATAGTTCAATGTTAATGTAGATGAGCATTATCAAACTCCAACAATAATACAAATCAAATTAAACTCCAATAGTATCATAGAATAAAATAAAGTATTCTGCTAGCTCATAAAATAAAGGTTTAGAGTTTAGGGTTCATGGATTATTTAGTGCTTAGGGTTTATGGATTATTTATATTGGATTAAAATTAAGGTTTAAGGTTTAGTGCTCAGGTTTAGGGTTTATGGATTATTTAGTGCTTAGGGTTTAGTGTTTAGGGTTTAGGGATTATTTATATTGGATTAAAACTAAGGTTTAGGATTTATGGATTATGTTATATCATATATGTATTATATACTGCATAGTGTACATATATATATAATATGTATTAATATATGTAGGCCCTAGGGCTTACGAGCCGGACTTCATCAAGCCCGAGCTTGGCCCTTTTAAGCAAACGGGCCTCCTACTAGGCCCTAGCTCAGCTCTTTTGTCTTTTGAGCCGAGCTCGGGCCGAGCCTATAACGCCCGCGGACGGCCGGACCCACTTTCACCCCTAATTATATTACATGTGTTTTTGTATGGAAGTTAAATTTCTTGGGGCCCGCGGAAGAAATAAATCAATTATAATATATTACGCTAGGAGGGTTTTGATCCAATTTTGACCGACAGTTATGATTTTGACCGGTAGTTACCTCAACTACATTCTTTATCTCTTTATTATTTCCACTCAATAACCACCCATAACTACTGCTCTCCACTTTTCTTTTCTTTTATTTCTCATGGACTTTGTTTCAATCCAAACTTTATCATTCTCCTTCTACTCTAATTTTCATTTTTTTATTCTATGATACCAATTCTTCAATTATATAAATACATATTTATAATTTATTTTTTCTTTTGCTTTCTTTCTAAAAAATTTATGAATTTTTTAAAAACGTTTGCCATATCCGTGCTAAGCACGGGTAATTTTGCTAGTTAAAGAATTAAAGAAGGACAAAAATGCCAAGAGAGAGATGCATGTCCAAGAATTTCCATTCATGCATCACATACCCAAGTGGGGCCCATCATGTGTTCCAATTGCAAATACTAATCTGAATTTCAGTTTTGGAATTATTTTAGCCAAGGTGGGACCATCAAAGGAGAGTTGTCAAGCCACAAAAAACTCTTACTAGCAAAGGAAAAAAAAAAACAAGTTAATTAGACGTCCATTTCCTTCTCTATTGAAGATAATTTCAATATTCAAATTTGAAATTTGAGTCAAGAAAGGAAAAAAAAGGAAATAAGAGAAGGAAGGAAACAAGAAAAAAAAAATCAAAATCAAGAAAAGATATGAAACATGGCATGAACGTCCAACACGTTTATTTTAAAGTTGTTGCATGCCCATAGTGGGTCCACCTTGGCTTCAAAATTTTGCACATCAATGGGAAGCTACCATAGGAGTTCTAATATTTTAAGGAAGAGTGTATAGAGATTTCATGAGAGAATCGAAGAAGATAGGCTTCAAGTTTTGAAGATTGCAATCAAGATTTATCCAAAGAAGTTTCTCACGTCCAACACCTCTATCCCATGCTATCACATGTCCAAAAAGAAAAGGGGCTGCTCATATGGTTTGAAATTTTGAATTAAATCTGAAAATTTCATATTTGTAAGTTTTTCTTCAAAGGGGGTTCAAGAGAGGAAGTTGCACGAGACATGAAGAATCCTATTTTTACTAGGATTGTGGGCCAATCCCTAGAGACCCCAAGATTGTTCAATCACAACCCTCCTAATCCTAATCCAACTTGGACCCCACATAACTTATCCTTCCCAAACCAAAACCTTGCAACCCAAGTCATTAAAATAGTATATAAAGAGCCCAAAAAAGGGCTGAACGTCCATGCCATATCACCATTCTCTCTTGGACGACCAGCAACCCATCTCTCCCTTTTCAATTAATTTTTCTCCATCTCTCCTCCTCCCATCACAACTTCATCCAAGGCCTTCCTTAAGGCACACCACCACTTGGATTTTTACGCCACCGCGCAGCCGCCGTTGCTATCGTCACTCGCCATTAGACCCGCCATTCATCATCTTTTTTTGTTTGAATTTTAGATCGCGAAACGAGAGCCGGTTGGATTGCCATTCGAGACCGTGAGTCCCTCTCCTCCATTTATTGTTTCATGTGTCTAGGGAAAGGTTGGATGCACTTTATTTTGATTCAAATAACTTTATAATGGTTATTTGCTTGGAATGGTTCTTTTATTAATAAATCAAGTTTATAGGGTCTTGGTCTTCATCAATGTGTCAACATCGAATTTTTGTGCATAGTGATAGTATGCACTTGGTGCGGTGGTCTTGATTTTTCTTGATGGCGTTTAGCAAAGTAACTATTGCGGTGGTCTTAAGTTTTCTTGATGGCATTTAGTAAAGTAACCGTTACAAACTTTTAGAATTAAAATCCATTTTTTTTATTCACTGGACTGATAATTCTTATGGTGGCGTAGTAGTTAAATTAGGTTTCTAGATTATGATTTTTTCTTTTTATTTGAGATTGTAATTTTTAATTTGGGTTTGCAATTAAATTTTAATTTCAGTTTCGTAGAGATTTATTTGTATAGATTTTATTAGGTTAGTACTAGTTTTCAATAGGACAGGTTTCATGCAATAAATAACTCTCTGTGGATCGACCTCAAACTTCACTACATTATGGCCTTGCACTTGGGGCTACGATCAATAGCTGAGTTGGCAAGTTGAGGACGTGGCGCGTGGGGATCGGCCAAAATAGGATTCCCTATTGCAACGAAATCAAGGATCCGGACTCCTAATATGATAGATGTTTGATAAGTGAATCCTTTTTATTGGTTCATGTGAACACATAATTGTAAGAGTTTGATATTGATTGATTAATGACTGCACTCAAGGCATAAAGTGTTAAGCAATGCCTAGGGCACAAATTGCTGCGTGGAGACCAGGTTCAAGATATTGTAATGTGTATAAAAATGGAAATGCTTGGACTCAAGGTATAAATTTCGTTGTGTGCCTGATATTGTGCCAGCAATAGTGGAACACTCAAGCAAATCAATTTCCTTGAATGATGCTTGGATATAAGGAATAAACTTGACTTTATGCTCGATTTTGTGTTGTGATGCTCACACTCTTAGACGCATAAAATCCCTCTTGAATATGTTTATCATTGATGAGTTAGGCCCAAGTGGCCCAGTCCGTGATGAGCCAAAGGCTTAAATTTATGAAGATCTGTTTAGTCCAATGAGGTCCAGGCCCAAATCCATGAGGCCTGGCCACGTCAAGGCAACTCTCGTCGCTGCTGAAATAGTCAGTCCTTATCCCGTTTTACCAAGTCCTGCGGAGAATATCTCAACTCCCTCGTCCATCAAGGACGGTTCGAAGGCTCCTTGTGAACGTTGCTGTAAAGTCGTCCCCATCTGTTAGGGGAAGACTATAAATAGAAGAGCCCTACCAGCACTTGAGGGGCAAGCAATATTCTCCCTTCTACACACTTCATCTCTCTTATTCTCCTAAGTTTGTAATATCTACGTACTTGATATAAAAAATATTCGGCGACCTCTGCCCTTCTGAAGTGGACATAGGTCAAACTGACCGAACCACTATAATCTCTCACTCCACATTAATTACTACATTAATTGTCGATTACTTGACCGGTGGTGTGCGAAGCTAATTTGTGCATCATCAGTTTGACGCCGTCTGTGGGAACCGACTAAAAGCTCTCGCTTCAGAATACTTCCTTTGTCAAAATTATGGTGATCACCACTAGATCGACAAGACGACCAGAGGATAATCCCTTGTGAGAGGGCGAGGGTGATCCTCCACCGACTAATCCTGCCCCAAATGCTCCTGCTCCCACTCCTCAACTAATGTTGGAGACCATGCAGCAGCTGGTGACCCAAAACCAACAGATCTTATAACTCATGCTGGCAGGGCAAGGGGGAGCACAATTTGGAGGAGTACCGCAAGAAGCACCGCGCCCGGGGCATCCAAGAGCTCCACGCCGGGGAGCTCCCTGTTAGTGCTACATTCCAATGTGCACTTATTTTGTATTGTCAATTCTGTGTGAAAGAGTCCAAAACATTGCCTCTCAAAGTTTCACAAGGAAGATCAAGTTTGAAGGCAGAAGTTCTAGTGTTGGAAGGCCTGGATTTATCAAGGAAGAACTCCTTGTGTGCTAACTAACCCTCTCTTAGGTATTTCAAACCCGGACCATCCTGTAGATCCCTTGGAAAAAAACCTTGTCCTTAATTTGCTAAAACTTATCCTGAATTTCAGAGGGTTCGGTGACCTTTCGGTCACCTGGCGGCTAACTGCTTTGCAAAGTACGACTAACCGCCAGGTAACCGAAAACCCACGGTTACCTTTCCAGTAAGCTGCTTTTCCTGTCATGGATTTCGGCCAGCTCCACGGTTACCTAACGGTTAACCGCAGAGTGGTTTGCGGCTAACCGTAGGTGACCGAAGTCCTGCGGTCACCTTTCCAGAGAGCAAACTCTTTCCCTGTCAGGATCTTCGGTCACCCTTTCGGTCCCCTTACGACTAACCGCTTGGAGCTTTACGGCTAACCGCGATCAACCGTAAGTCTTATGGTTTGTTTTCCCAAGAGCTATATTTTTCCTGTCTTTCTTGCGGTCACCTTTACGGTCACCTCACAGCTAACCGCCAAGGTCATGCGCAGCTAACCGTGAGCTGGCCGCTTTCAAAAATATATCCGTTGGCTCAGGGATTTTGAAAAGGGGCTAGCCGCCAGTTTAAGAGGCTAACCGTAAAATCTATCCGTTGGGATTTTTCTATAAAGCTGTAGCTTGTTTTATTGTGCATCCCAAAGACTTTAGGGTAAAGCCTTGTTTGCTACCTTCTTCCCATCCATTGTAGGCGCCCAAATCCCTTCCAAAACACTTATGTGCTTGACTTAGGTAAACGCTAGAGCTCTATTAGCTCTATGTTGAGTGTCTTGTTAGGGAGTGCATCTTCTAGGATAGTTTACACCATGAGAGACTCATTTGTGTAACCTTAGAAACCAAATCCTCTGAACCCTGGTTGTGCAACACATTGGAGGCATTCTTCTCAACACCAAGAGGTCAACAAGAGGTGCAAGCTTCCACTACGGTCAAAGCTCCATAGAACACTTCAACCATCATTAAGGCAAGTGTTCACCCTACTTCAAATTTCTACAACATATGTATAATGTGTAGGTGTTTAGATCTGTGTGACTAAACTCTCTGCAATGATATAAGGAGGAGTAGATCTGTGTGATTAAACCTTTGTAACAAAAATGAGGTAGAATCACAACTTGTGTAGTTTGATTCGTTTTAGTGGAACCGAGGGTCTGTGTGACCCTTGAGAGTGGATGTAGGTCTGTGTGACCAAACCACTATAAATCTCTGTGTCCATTTCTCTACTGCATGATCTACAGTTTCTGTTTTAGTTATACTCTTGCTATGCTTGTCTTGTTCTTTACTCTGTTTTGATTAAAATCAGGGTTAGAAAATTAAAAATGGCAATTGTATACTCTTAGTCCTATTCACTCCCCTCTAGGACTTAGTCATTGGCCCTAGCCTGCACTGTCAGTTGGTATCAGAGCGAGGTTACTCCCCAAAGGCTTAACAACCTGGAGTAGATCTTTTTATTTTTACTAGTGCTAATGTCTAACCCAGAAGGTAGTGCAGTGAACAGACCTCCTTTGTTTGATGGTACAAATTATGCCTTTTCGAAAGCCCGGATGACTATTTTCATTAGATCCCTTGGTTCATCTGTTTGGGATGCTGTGGAGGACGGATGGACTCATCCTACCACCACAGCTGATGATGGCACTGTTCAACCTCTTGCAAAGGCTAGATGGTCAACTGATCAAAAAGCATTGAAAGATAGTGATGCGAAGGCATTGAATGCCATATCGTGTGCCATGACAGCTGAAGAATACAAAAAGATTATGACATGTGTCATAGCGAAACAAGCTTGAGATCTTTTAGAAACAAACTATGAAGGAACGACCATTGTTAAAAGAGCCAAGCTTCAAATGTTGACTTCCCAATTCGAATCTCTAAGAATGAAGGAAGATGAAGTGTTCGATGAGTTCCGAACGAAGTTAATGGTCATTGTAAATGAAATGTGGTCACTTGGTGAAAAAATTCCTGAAGGCAAAGTATGTAGCAAAATCCTTAGGTCTCTACCCGAAAGATTTCACCCCAAAGTGACTTTTATAGAAGAATATAGTGACCCTGAAACTATGAAAGTAGAGGAATTATCTGACAATATTAGAACCTTTGAAATGAAATTGAATAATTCTTCTAATAAATCCAAAGACAAGAAATCTATTGCAATAAAGACTTCTCAACCATCCCCCTCTAAAAAAGAATCTGATAATGAGAAAGAAAGTGACAATGAAGATGTTGCTTTACTTGCTAAGAGGTTTTTGAAACATTTTAAGAAGAAGAATTCCAATTTCAAATCCTTTGATAAAGGTAAAAACAAAGTCAGCTCCTCCTCTAAGAGTCGACATAGAAAGGTAAAATGTTATAATTGTCAAAAGTATGGTCATATCTCATCTGAATGTCAAATGGAAAGAAAGAAAAAGACACTTGTGGCTACATGGGATGATGACTCATCTGAATCTAAATCGGAATCAGATGAATCACACCAAGACGAGACAGGAAACTACAATGTCTTGATGGCCAGAAGTGTTTGTGATCCGTCAGTTGAGATGAATGAAAATTCTGAAAGATCTGATATTGATAAATCTGAGAATGAAACTGAATCTAAAGAAGACAGTCCAGATAATGACAATGATGAGGAAGATCTTCAAGAAGCCTATGATCAACTTTATGAGGAGAGTTGTAGACTAATTAGAACTATGAGCAAACAAGGAATTAAGATCAAAGTGTTAAAGGACAAAATTGAAACCTTGAATGATGAAAACAATATCTTAACCAATGATCTTCATGAAATCAATTCCAAATTTCAAATTGCTAGTGACTGCATAAGAAAGCTTACGAGAGAAAAAGATGAGACTGAAAATCTAAAAGAATTGATTTCCCGGTTGAAGAATGAAGTGACCAAATTGAATTGGTACAAAGAAAAGTATGAGTATTCCTTCACTCATGGAGAAGAAAAGTTCAAAAGATTATTTGGGATGGGAAAATATCAAAGAGATAAAACTGGGCTTGGATACAACAAAGAAGCAAAATATAATCCTAATGTCTCTACTAAGTTTGTTAAAGGAGAAGTTTCCTCTAGTTATCTAAATATCTCCAAAATTATGTCATACTTGTGGAAGAAAAGGACATGTCAAATATGAATGTAAAATGAATCAAATCAAAAGATAGTCCTATAGAAATGAACAAACCAAAACAGGTTATCATAAAACTCTCACTGTTCCACAAAAATTGAATGAACTAATGAAACAGATTGACCAACTAAGAATTCAATTCAATAATCATGCTAAAAGAAATTCTAAGAAATCCTTTCATCAACATGATTCGGATAAATCTAAATCTCAACAGTACAAGTGGGTACCCAAAAGCCTATTAGTCTACACAGCCCTTAAAGCTGGAGACAAATCTTTGTGGTATTTGGATAGTGGATGTTCTAGACACATGACTGCTGATAAAACTCTCTTCTCAAAATTCAAATGATTATGATGGTGGAATTGTTACTTTTGGTGATGACAATGTAGCTAAAGTTATTGGAAAAGGTACTCTAAATGTTCCAAACTTGTCTCACTTAGAAGATGTTTTATGTGTCGATGACTTGAAGCATAATTTACTTAGCATTTCTCAAATTTGTGATAAAAATCATGCTGTCATCTTTACTAGTCATGGTTGTGAGATCTCAAAAAATGGAAAGGTTATTCTAAGAGGTTTTAGAAATCAAGAAAACTGCTATGTAGTTGGTGACCAAAAGGAATCTTTCAACTCATCCTGTTACATTGCTCATCTTGATGAAGCTCAACTGTGGCATCAAAGACTTGGACATGTAAACCATAGAGACTTGTCCAAGCTGAACAATTATATAAAGGGTCTTCCAAAAATCAGCAGAAAGTCAAAAACTATTTGTGGAGAGTGCCAAAAAGGAAAGCAAATCAGAGTATCTCACAAAAAGACCAAGTCTCTGAAGACTTCTAGACCTTTAGAGCTTCTTCACATGGACCTAGTTGGCCCAACTAAGAAAGAGAGTAGGGGTGGCAGAAAATACTTTCTTGTTATTGTAGATGATTATTCCAGATTCACTTGGGTTGCCTTTTTGAGAGAAAAATCAGATGCATATGCTGAATTCAAAAAGATTGTGAAAAGAATCCAAGTTAAAAAAGGAAGAGCAATTGCTAGAATAAGAAGTGATCATGGTGGAGAATTTGAAAATTCTAGATTTGAAAAATATTGTGATAAGTATGGAATTCACCATGAATTTTCTGCCCCTAAAACTCCTCAACAAAATGAAGTTGCTGAAAGAAAGAATAGAGTCTCACAAGAGATGGTCACAGTTATGCTTCATAGAAAGAATGTTCCTAGAGATCTATGGGCTGAAGCAGTGAATACAGCTTGTTACATCATAAACAGGGTTTATTTGAGAACTGGATTGGATAAAACTGCCTATGAACTATGGCATGAGAAGAAGCCAAACATTAGCTACTTTAAAATTCTTGGTAGCAAATGTTATATTCTCAAAGATAGAGAACATTTGAGCAAGTTTGATTCCAAAAGTGATGAAGGCATCTTTATTGGCTATTCTCAAAACAGTCGTGCTTATAGAGTTTTAAACACCAACACTGGAACCATACAAGAATCTATAAATGTTGTAATTGATGACAAACTAAAGGATTCCAGTAATCAAGAAGACCCTGATAATGATGAGATAAATGTTTCTACTGCAAACTTGGATAAGTCACAAACCTCTAAGGATTTGGTTAATGTGAAGAATCATCCTATGGACCAAATTCAGGGAGATCCCTTGCTTGGTGTCAAGAATAGAAGACAACTTGAAAACATTGTTAGCTTCCTTTGCTTTACCTCTACTATTGAACCAAAATCTGTTGATGAAGCTTTCTCTGATGATTGTTGGATAAATGCTATGCAAGAAGAGCTAAATCAGTTTGTTAGGAATGAAGTTTGAGAATTAGTACCTAGGCCTGATGACAAAAACATCATAGGTACCAAATGGATTTACAAAAATAAACATTATGAAAATGGTACTATAGTTAGAAACAAGGCCAGGTTAGTTGCCCAAGGTTACTCTCAAATTGAAGGAATAGACTTTGAAGAAACATTTGCTCCTGTTGCTAGGCTTGAATTCATTAGAATCTTGTTTGCAATTGCTTGTTCCTTGAATTTAAATTATATCAAATGGATGTCAAAAGTGCATTTTGAATGGAGTTTTAGAAGAAGAAGTTTATGTTGAGCAACCTAAAGGGTTTGAAGACCCCCAAGCAGCCTAATCATGTGTATTATCTTAAAAAGGCTCTCTATGGTCTCAATCAAGCCCCTAGAGCTTGGTATGAAAGGCTCACTCAATTTCTGATTAACCATAATTTTGAAAGGGGTAGTGTTGATAAAACTCTATTTATTCAAAGAACAAAAGACACCATATTGATTGCTCAAATCTATGTAAATGATATTATTTTTGGTTATACACATGATGTGTTAACCGAAAAGTTTGCAGATCTTATGAAATCTGAATTTGAAATGAGCATGGTTGGTGAACTTAACTTCTTTCTAGGATTACAAGTTAGACAACTGTCTGATGGTATGTTTATATCTCAAACTAAGTATGCAAAAGAAGTGGTCAAAAGATTTGGTTTAGAGTCTGCCAAACACATGAACACTCCCATGAGTACAACACTCAAATTATCTAAAGAATCAAGTGGAAAGAGTGTTGATCCTAGTATGTATAGAAGCATGATAGGCAGCCTATTATATCTTACAGCTAGCAGACCAGACATTGCTTTTAGTGTAGGAGTTTGTGCTAGATATCAATCTGATCCCAAAGAAGCTCATTTGAAAGCTGTTAAGAGAATCATTAGGTATGTGTCAGGGACTTCAGGATATGGGCTATGGTATCCATATGATTCTCCTATTTGCATTGCTGAATACTCAGATGCCGATTGGACTGGAAATGTGGATGATAGAAAATCTACTAGTGGTGGGTGTTTCTACCTAGGACACTGTCTAGTTGCTTGGCACAACAAAAAACAATCCTCTATTTCCTTATCTACAGCTGAGGCAGAGTATATAGCAGCTGGCAGTGGTTGTACTCAAATGCTATGGATAAAACAAATACTTAAAGACTATGGTATTTATCAAAGCAGCATGAATCTGTACTGTGACAACACTAGTGCTATCAATATCTCAAAAAATCCTGTTCAACACTCTAGAACTAAGCATATAGACATCAGACATCATTTCATTAGAGAATTAGTTGAAGAGGAAATCATAATTTTGGAGCATATCCCTATAGAAAATCAACTTGCTGACAGTTTGACAAAACCTTTGGATGTCTCTAAATTTGAAAATATGAGAAAATCTCTTGGTGTGTGCACCATTAGATAATCACTCCTTGTTATGTGTGTGATTTGGTTTTAAACAAAAAAAAAAGGGGACGGCTAGCTGTAAAACTTCTTAGCGGCTAACCGGATTTTTCGGGCTGCAACTTAAACCTTCGCAAGCCCCTTCGTTATTTCTTTTATTTTCATTTCCTCTGCTCTGCGTCTCTTCACCTCATCTCTTCATCTTCTCCTATCTGTCTGAACCTCTCATCCCCTTTCGTTTACAAGGTAATCTTCATCCTCCTTTTCATTCTCATCTCTATTTTGTTATTATTTTCGTGATTCCTACTGCTTTTAACACTGTGTTTTCTCCTTTTTGTCTGGATTATTTTTCTGTGTTTACTCTTTAGGGTTTTTCATCCTCTGTTACTGATATCCTTCCCAATCACTTTCTATCTTTCCTCTTTCCTACATATATTGTGCCTTCCCTGTTTTGTGCTGTTGTTTCCTTTTTATCTTGTGTTCTTCTTCACTCTCTTTCCTTTGTGCATTTTACTTGTTTGTCACAAGTAGGGTGCATCTTAAGGGAAGCTTTTAGAGTCATGAGTCTTTGAGTTTTAATGGTTGTATTCTGTGTTAAGATAATGTACTCTTTTTATCTTGCTTGTATTTGAGTCCAATTGTTGTAATTCAATCTAGAATAGGTGTTTTGCCCCGTAATTGACAAAGGGGGAGATTGTTAGCGCCACATTCCAATGTTCACTTGTTTTGTATTGTCAATTCCGTGTCAAAGAGTCCAAGACATTGCCTCTCAAAGTTTCACAAGGAAGATTAAGTTTGAAGGCAGAAGTTCTAGCCTTGGAAGGCTTGGATTTATCAAGGAAGAACTCCTTGCGTGCTAACCAACCCTCTCTCAGGTATTTCAAACCCGGACCATCCTATAGATCCCTCGGAAAAAAACCTTGTCCTTAATCTGCTAAAACTTATCCTGAATTTCAAAGGGTTCGGTGACCTTTCGGTCAACTGGCGGCTAGCCGCTTTGTAAAGTACGGCTAACCGCCAGGTAACTGAAAACCCACGATTACCTTTCCAGTAAGCTGCTTTTCTTGTCATGGATTTCGGCCAGCTCCACGGTTACCTAACGGTTAACCGCAGAGTGGTTTGCGGCTAACCGTAGGTGACCGAAGTCCTGCGGTCACCTTTCCAGAGAGCAAACTCTTTCCCTGTCAGGATCTTCGGTCACCTTTCCGGTCCTCTTACGGCTAACCGCCTGAAGCTTTACGGCTAACCGCAATCAATCGTAAGTCTTACGATTTGTTTTCCCGAGAGCTATATTTTTCCTGTCTTTCTTGCGGTCACCTTTAAGGTCACCTCACGGCTAACCGCCAAGGTCACGCGCGGCTAACCGTGAGCTGACCGCTTTCAAAAATATATCCGTTGGCTCAGGGATTTTGAAAAGGGGCTAGCCGCCAGTTTAAGAGGCTAACCGTAAAATTTATCCGTTGGGATTTTTCTATAAAGCTGTAGCTTGTTTTACTGTGCATCCCAAGGACTTTAGGGTAAAGCCTTGTTTGCTACCTTCTTCCCATCTATTGTAGGCTCCCAAATCCCTTCCAGAACACTTATGTGCTTGACTTAGGTAAACCCTAGAGCTCTATTAGCTCTATGTTGAGTGTCTTGTTAGGGAGTGCATCTTCTAGGATAGTTTACACCATGAGAGACTCATTTGTGTAACCTTAGAAACCAAGTCCTCTGAACCTTGGTTGTGCAACACATTGGAGGCATTCTTCTCAACACCAAGAGGTCAACAAGAGGTGCAAGCTTCCACTACGGTCAAAGCTCCATAGAACACTTCAACCATCATCAAGGCAAGTGTTCACCCTACTTCAAATTTCTACAACATATGTATAATGTGTAGGTGTTTAGATCTGTGTGACTAAACTCTCTGCAATGATATAAGGAGGAGTAGATCTGTGTGATTGAACCTCTGTAACAAAAATGAGATAGAATCACAACTTGTGTAGTTTGATTCGTTTTAGTGGAACCGGGGTCTGTGTGACCCTTGAGAGTGGATGTAGGTCTGTGTGACCAAACCACTATAAATCTCTGTGTCCATTTCTCTACTGCATGATCTACAGTTTCTGTTTTAGTTATACTCTTGCTATGCTTGTCTTGTTCTGTACTCTGTTTTGATTAAAATCAGGGTTAGAAAATTAAAAATGGCAATTGTATACTCTTAGTCCTATTCACCCCCTTCTAGGACTTAGTCATTGGCCCTAGCCTGCACTTTCACTCCCCATTTGGGCGCCCATCCCCAGGGCACCGGAGCTCCCCAGGGCGCCAGAGGAGTTCCCTAGGGCGCCCCTCATGGAGTTCCCCAGGGCGCCCCTTTTGGAGTTACCTTGGGCGTCCCTCAAGGTGGTGCCCACCACGAAGGACCTCCACCTTCGGGTGGAGCCCAGTTTAGAGGACTCCCACCTCAAGGGGGAGCAAATCATGGAGGACTTCCACCTCCTCCCTCTGCTTCTAATGGGGAGGATCCTCATTTCTAAGAAGGGGAGAGTGAAAACCAAAGCATGGAGGATGAGAGTTATTTCCATGATCCGTCCAGGGAAGCCCCTAATCGCTGGGACGAGAAGATCAGGGAAATGCAAAATCAGCTGGGTGATGTCTTCAACGCCATGAAGGCGCAGGCACCAGAGAGAGTGGATTACCTAGTCAGGCGAACGGACACACCGTTCAAGCCCGATGTGGTGAACTGCCCACTTCCTCGGAAGTTCAAAATGCCATCCATGGAGACCTTTGATGGAACGAAGGATCCATTGGACCACCTGGAGACTTACAAAACTATAATGCAGCTGCATAATATCCCTGACGAGATTATGTGCAAGGCATTCCCAACTACACTGAAGGGTTCCGCTCGGCAGTGGTTTGCCAATCTCGCCCCAACCTCCATCGCCACCTTTGGGGAGTTGAGCAAGTCCTTTGTATCACACTTTATCGGTGGGCGCCGCCATCAGAAGCCCGCCACACACCTGCTAAGCATAAAGCAGGACAAAAATGAGAGCCTCAGGAGCTACCTCACTCGTTTTAACGAGGAGGTACTTTAGGTCGAAGAGCCCGACGAAAAAGTAACCATGACAGCCTTCTTGGGAGGCCTCCGCTCGTCGAGCTTCCTCTTCTCAGTGATGAAGCGCCTGCCTAAGAGTATGCCGAAGCTGCTAGCAAAAGCCCAGAAGTACATGAATGCTGAAGACATCACAAGGGCCAGGCGAGGTGAGTCCTCCAGAGCAGGGGACAAGGGGAAGGAGCGGGAAAGAGACGACAAGAAGGAAACCATAAGCAACAAGCGAAGCAGGACAGAGAGGGTACCTGTCAGAGACCGACTCGGTCCTGCTCCGCAGAGAGACCGACAAGCATTCACTCCTCTCAATGCCGCTGTTGGACACATTTTGCTCCAGATACAAGATGACCCCGCCGTAAAATGGCCTGGGAAGATGAAGTCTCATCCGAATCGCAGGAACCCGACCAAATACTGTCACTTCCATTGCGACCATGGCCACGACACTGATGATTGTTATGACCTCAAGAGGCAGATTGAGGATCTCATACAGCGTGGTCACCTGCGCCAATATGTCGCTGGTAGGGGGCAAGCACCACCACCACCTCACAATCTTGAGGACTAGCAACCCATTGGGGAGATCCGAACTATCTCGGGCGGAGTAGCAGAGTCACTCTCTGCCATGAAGGCCCATGCCAGAAGGGCAAGGCATCCTGATGAAGCACGCCCATCCAAGGCGCCCAGGCATGGCGCTAGCGAGACCATATCCTTCTCAGATAGGGACTTGGAAGGGATCCAGTACCCCCATGACGACCCCCTGGTGCTCACCATGACGTAGCCAATTTCCAGGTGCGTAGGATCTTGGTGGACAGCGGCAGCTCTGCGGATATCCTATTCGCAGAAGCTTATGACCAGCTGAAGCTGGGCTGGGAAAGGCTGCAGCCTGTCAAATCCCCCCTTATTGGGTTCTCAAGGGTGAAGGTGTATCCCCTTGGGGCAATCACATTGCTAGTCACAGCCGGAGCAGCACCCCGAAGCTCCACTACAATGGTTAACTTCTTGGTGATAGACTTCCCGTCAGCATACAACATCATATTAGGCGACCTGCTCTTAACGCGTTAAGGGCCGTCCTCTCTACCTATCATCTCATCCTCCGCTTTCCAACCCCGAATGGAGTCAGGGGAGGTCAGAGGAGATCAGGTTGCAACAAGAGAGTGCTACGTCTCCTCAATGAAGGCCAAGAAGACGCAGGAGGCGTTACAAGTCGAAATCTTAGACCCGAGGGATGACGCCACCACAGAAAGAGGGGAACCAGTTGAAGAACTTACCCCTGTGGTCTTAAATGAAGAACATCCTGACAGAAGAGTGTACATTGGCTCTTCTCTTTCAGAGGATCTGGTCCGCCAGTTAACAAATTTCCTGAGAATGAATATGGACATTTTCGCATGGTCACATGCGGATCTTGAAGGAATTGATCCCGAAGTCGCCACTCACCGCCTCAATGTCGACCTTCATCACAAGCCTATTCGACAAAAGCTAAGGGGTGCCTCCACTGAAAAGGCCCAAGCAATGGACAAGGAGGTCGGGAAGCTGATAGAAAATGGAGCGGTCAGAGAAGTAGCATATCCTGAATGGCTCTCAAATGTGGTGATGGTGACAAAAGCCAATGGGAAGTGGCGCCTCTGCGTCGACTTCACTGAGCTCAACAAGGCATGCCCAAAAGACAGCTATTCATTTCCACGGATTGACCTCCTCATCGACGCCACAGCGGGACATGAACTGCTCTCCTTCCTGGATGCTTATTCTGGATACAACCAGATCAGCATGCACCCTCCAGACCAGGAAAAGACGTCGTTCATCACTCCGAAGGGGACCTACTGCTACAGAGTCATGCCCTTCGGGCAGAAAAACGCAGGTGCAACCTACCAGCGGCTAGTGAAAAAAATGTTCCAGTCCCAGATTGGGAAAACAATGGAGGTTTATGTGGATGACATGCTGGTGAAGAGCTTCGCTGCAGTAGATCACATCGACCATCTTCTAAAAACTTTCAATGTTCTCAGGTCCTACCACATAAAGTTGAACCCTGAGAAGTGCGCCTTTGGCGTGGGATCAGGAAAGTTCTTGGGCTTCATGGTCAACCACAGGGGATATTGAGGCGAACCCCGATAAAATCAAAGCTATACTCGACATGAAGTTGCCTTCTTCCACCAAGGAGCTACAACGCCTCAATGGAAAAATTGCAGCACTCAACAGATTCGTCTCCAAGTCTGCAGACAAGTGTTTGCCTTTCTTCAAAATTCTCCGAAAGGCATTCAAATGGGGACCTGAGGTTGAGGAGGCCTTCCAGAAACTTAAAGCCTTCTTGGCCGCACCTTCTCTCCTTTCACATGCTACACCGAGCGAGGTGTTGTATTTGTATCTCTCTACTTCCCCCTCAGCAGTCAGCTCTGTTCTCATCAAGAACCATAATGGAGTACAAAAGCCCATCTATTATGTGAGCAGAGCATACCGAGGGGTAGAGATTAGATACTCGGGGTTAGAAAAACTAGCGTTCGCCCTCATCTCCACGGCAAGACGCCTGCGGCACTATTTTCAGAGCCATACAGTTGTTGTGATTACAAATCAGCCTCTGAAGAGAGTCTTGGGAAAGCTAGATGTATCCAGGAGACTCCTCAAGTGGGCAGTGGAATTGGGCGAGTTTGATTTCTAGTACTAACCAAGGGTGGCCATCAAGGCACAAGCGCTGGCAGATTTTGTAGCTGAGTTTACACATACAGAGGGGGAGACAGAAGAGCCCACCACGTTGCTGCCATCGAGCCCAGACGTGCAAGTCAATCTGCCACCCGGCGAGGACACCAGGAGGGGCGACCAGGCACCTCTAGGCGCCCAGAGTCTTCCCATGGGAGCCCAGACATCATCACTGGGCGCCCAGACTCCTCCGGGTGCCCAAACATCATCACTGGGCGCCCAGACCCCTCCGGGCGCCCAGACATCTCCAGTTCCCTTGGGCGCCCAGGCACCTCCAGCTCCCTTGGGCGCCCAGACATCATCACTGGGCGCCCAGACATCTCTAGCTCCCTTGGGCGCCCAGACACTTCCAGCTCCTTTGGGCGCCCAGGCACCTCTAGGGATTTCTACCTCAGGAGCCCAGTCAATCTTTGACTCCCAGCCTGGCGCCCAGATACCTGCTCGGATCTCCGATTTTTCTGCACCGCCACTTTGGAAGTTGTATGTTGATGGCTCTGCAACCAACGAGGGAGGTGGAGCGGGCCTCATTTTGATCAGCCCTGATGGAACACCCATTAAGTATGCAGTGAAGCTCCATTTTACTGCCTCTAACAATGAAGCAGAATATGAGGCACTCCTCTCTGGCCTGAGATTGGCGGTCGAAATGGACGCCCAGTACCTTGCCGCCTACAGTGATTCCCAATTGATAGTCAATCAGGTAAATGGCGAATTCGAAGCAAAAGAAGCAAGAATGCAGGAGTACCTCGGAATGGTGAAGAAATTGATCCAGCGGTTTCAATTCTTCCAGATATGTCACATCCCAAGAGGGGATAACATGGCCGCAGATGCACTCGCCAGACTCGCCTCATCTTTGGAGGCCTCATCTGCAGAACCAACGCTCATAGGGCACCAGTTCGAGCCAAGTAAGTTGAATGTGGACACCACAAACATCAACTGCACAACGGCCGAATCGAACTGGATGACCCCCATAAGGGCGTACCTCCAAGAAGGAACAGTACCAGATGATCCCATCGAGGCCAAGAAGCTTAGGATGAGAGCTTCCAAGTTCGCTCTCCTACAAAATATACTCTACAAGAAGGGTTACTGCCTACCATTGCTGCGCTGCCTTTCACCTGAGGAAGCTAACTATGCCCTTCGAGAGATTCATGATGGAATTTGTGGGAATCACTCTGGAGGACGCTCCCTCGCCCACAAAGCGCTTAGGCAAGGATACTTTTGGCCCAGCATGGTAAAGGACGCCAAGGAGTTTGCTAAAAAGTGCGACAAATGCCAACGCTTTGCCACTGTGCCAAGGCAGCCACCAGAGGAGCTGACGACCATTGTGAGTCCATGGCCTTTCTCCAGATGGGGCATTGACATCCTGGGCCCCCTTCCTTTGAGTAGAGGACAGTGCAAGTTTGTAGTCATTGCCGTCAACTACTTCACAAAATGGGCGGAGGCAGAACCCCTAGCGAAAATAACAGACTCCAAGGTAAAAGACTTCGTCTGGAAAAACCTAGTCTGTCGCTTTGGGATACCTCACGCCATTGTTAGTGACAATGCCAAGCAGTTCGACAATAAGCACTTCAATTCTTTCTGCTCCCACCTTCAGATAAAGCAGCCTCATTCCAGCCTGGCACACCCCCAGGCAAATGGGCAGGCAGAAGTTATGGTAAGAACGGTCCTACGCAACCTAAAGACAAGGCTCGAAAGAGCGAAGGGTCTTTAGGTCGACGAGCTCCCAGGAGTGCTGTGGGACTATCGAACCACACCACGAACTCCTACTGGGGAAACCCTTTTCTCTCTCGCTTTTGGGACGGAGGCGGTCATCCCTGTCGAGATAGGAGTACATTCTCTAAGGGTCCACCACCACGACCCCGTCACCAACGAGGAAGGACTCTGAATCAACCTCGACTTGGTAGAAGAGGCAAGGGAGATGGCTATGATCCGCAACGCGGAGTACAAGCGACGCATGGCAAGGTACTACAACTCGAGGGTAAAGCCTCGTTCCTTCCAAACGAGAGACCTGGTCCTCAAAAAGGTGATCCTCGCCACAAAGGATTCTCGAGAGGGAAAGCTGGGACCAAACTGGGAAGGACCGTATCTCATAATAGAAGTGGTGAGGCCAGGCACATACAAGATCCAGAATTCTGAGGGAAAGGTCTTACCTCATCCATGAAAGCGGAACACTTGAAGAGGTACTACCAATGACAGTTTAAGAGAGTCAGAGTAGTGAGGGTTTGGGGCTTGATTTGATTCTTTTTACTTTGTTTCGATTAATGTTGTTTAACAAAAAGCAATGGATGAATAAAATGTTCTACATTTCATAAAAAAAAAATCCTTGCATTGTTTCCAAAAGTTAGGCTTACATACTGCCTTTCCAAAAGTGAGGCTATAAATTGCCTTTCTAAAAAAAAAAGAAAAAAAAAAAAACAACACAGCAAAAGTCCCCTACCCTCTAATCACTCTCGTAGCTGTCCTCCTCATCCTCCCCCTCATCATCCTCGGCATCATCAGTGCTGCCACTGCCATCATCAAGCGCCTCAGTCGGCACAAAGCCTGAGAGGTCAATGTCTGGGAAAACAACAGAAATCTTCCCACGAAGCTCATCATAGCCGTCAATGAAGGCATCAGCGAGGCCATTCTCTAGGTCCCTCTCAGCCAGGGCAGCCCTCTCCTTAGCCTGAGAAGCTCTCTCATGTGCCGCCTTCATCTCTGTCGCCACAGCAGCCTCTCTGAGCATCACCCTCTCATGGGTCTGTGCAAGTTCAGCCTCACTGAGCGAAGCCCTCTCATGGGCCTTCACAAGCTCAGCCTCTGCCTTGGTCGCCCTCTCGTGGGCTGCTAAGGGCTCAGTCTCAAGCCTAGTCGCCCTCTCACGAGCCGCCGTAAGATCAGCCTCGGAAGCCCTACCAGCAGCTTCAAGAGCAGTAATCTTTCCTTGAGCAGCGAAGAGCTCCTTTTGCATAGTCTCATTATCCCTTTTCAGCTGACTATGAGATCGGGCCCTTGACAACAAGCAGACGGATGCAGTGGAGGCCTGAAAGAATAAAGGGACAAAGGAAATGAGACAGTGTGTATATGAAAAAAAAATGAAAGTCTGGAGAAAAGGGGAACAATAAACCTTTACCTGAGCCAGACCTTCCAAAAACATGTTTATAACCCCCTCGATGCCTAAAGCATTAGTCTGCGCAACCTCGGGCGGAAACACAAATCTCCCGAGCTTTTCCCGAACCACCTGCAGGTTGCCCAGCATGGGACCAGCCCAAGTCGGTACTCCTGTGGAAGTTCCCGAGTGTGGGGGACACAAACGAGGGGCCGAAGGTGTGGCCGGAGAGGAAGACTGTGGAGTAGCAGTCTCAGCTGAGGAGGTCGCTGCCTGGGGAGGCACCATGGCAGAGGCCACCCGATGGGGACACGCCCGAGGCCTCGCTCGAGGGGTGGATAGAGGAGAGCTCACCTCGAAGTTCACTGGTGGAGAGGTCCCTGGAGAGGCGTCATCTATCCTCACCGCCTTGATGAGAGGGGTACTCCTACCAGAGAGGCGGGCCCCAATCATCTTTCTATCTATGGCTACAGAAACCAAAGTGCTACTTAGATCCGGAATATCAGGTAAACATAAAAATTATTGCTAAAGCAGAAGTGACGTACCTTTTCTTTTGGAAGACGATCCCGGAGGGGGTCCACCAGTCCTACCAAAAGAAGAAGAGTCTGGAGGGGGTCCGCTAGTCCTATCACTCTCTTTGGGAAGGAGAACTCCCAAGTCTTTCTCAGGATGAACTCTCACAACCTGCAGCTTACACTCCTGATCCTTGGAGAGCACTGGCGGATCTGCAAAAGGACAGTGAGCACGTACAGGCATAAACAAAAGGAAGGAAAGAGCAATCAGAGGGCGTACCGAGTCTTTTGGCGTCAGTCCATCGTATGGGCACCAAAGCCCGATCTGCTTCAGAGACCCACTCTCCACCAATGAAGAAGAAACAAGATTTCCAACTGTGACAATTGGAACGCAATCCCGTGAGAAGCTTGCCACCCCTAGGGGTAAAGTAGTACCATCCCCTGTTAGGGGCCGGGGACTCGATCAAATTGTAGGCAGCATGAAACTCTGTAAGAGAAGCGTCCTCGTGATGTACCTTCCTCTACAATGCAAGGAAGCCGAGCAGGACTCTCCAGCCATGGGTGCTAACCGCCCCGGGATCAATGAAAAGTAATGGAGAATACGGCAAATGGAGGAGGACATGGGAAACCTCAGCCCGGCATCGAGCATCTCCTCATAGATGACAATGTCACCAGAGGAGTCATCGTAAGTAGGCTCGTCCTTTTCGGCCCGGCGACACAGCATGGTGGGAGGAATATGATAAGAAACAACAATTTTCAAAATGTCACCATCAGTGTTGAGTACACTAAAAGGAGTGCTCACCTTGGATCCGTCATCATCAACAACAACTTTCCCTGGATACTTTTTGCGACGAGGACGCAAAATTTTACCTGATGCATGGCTAGAAAGGCTGTCTCCCATTTCTCTGGTCTCACATTGCTCGCCCAACGCGCGAGCCACTCGCTCATCACCAGCCACATGGGCGCCTGTTGTCGCACGCGGGCCATGACCATGGGCGCCCGTCATTGTGCGCATCCGACCAACGGCAGGGCCGCCCGCCACACGCCTTGCTCCCGCAGCCGCACCTAAGCCAGCTGCCGCCGTCAGGTCCGCGCCCGCCCGGGAGCACGCCCAGGCTGTCGCTGCTAAACCCACGCCCGCGCCGGGCGCTGATGCTATCCTCACGGTCGCCTGGGCACCCGCGCCGGGGGCCGCCGCCGTTGTTGAAACCCCGCCCGCTTGGGCGCCCACGCCGGGCGCCGCAGTCGAGCCAGCCACGCCCACGCTGGGCGCCACTGCTGCGCTCGCCACGCCTGGCGCCGCCTTCTGCACGTTGGTCGACGTCGCCTGCCGCATGGCGTCCTCGACCGACGCCGCGCCGACGCCCGTTGCAGCCATGCTCACACCCGCGCCTGCGCTCGCCGCCGCCGCCGTGCCTTCCATCACGTGCTGATGGGCAGCGCTTGGGGCACTCTTTTTGGCAAGTTGCAGGCTCATCACTAGCTTCTTCTTCTCATGAGATGCCTTTTCTTCACTTGGATGCTCCATGGCCTTGAAGATTACAGCACTTTCCCTCTTTTTGGAATGGGAAAAAGTAAAAAAAAAAAATCTCAACAGAATGGGTTTTCTCCACTCTCACAATGAAGAAGATGGGCTTCCTTCTCTTTGGAATGGGTTTTATAGCCTATGGTTTCAAAGCAAGAAAAGCCCCAAACTAAAAGGACTCTCCCAAACATACATCCAAGTAGAAAAAGAAGAGACTGACAGAGTGCAGGAAGATGGAAAAAATTATTTGAAGAAACCTGGATATTCAAAATGCCCCCCTTTCAAAGCTTCTTTGGGCGCGGGGCATTGAGGGGCAAATGATAAGTCAGGCCCAAGTGGCCCATTCCATGATGAGCCAAAGGCTTAAATTTATGAAGATCCGTTTAGTCCAATGAGGTCCAGGCCCAAATCCATGAGGCTTGGCTACATCAAGGCAACTCTCGTCGCTGCGGAAATAGTCAGTCCTTATCCCGCTTTTACCAAGTCCTGCGGAGAATATCTCAACTGCCTCGTCCATCGAAGACGGTTCGAAGGCTCCTTGTGAATGTTGCTGTAAAGTCGTCCCCATCTGTTAGGAGAAGACTATAAATAGAAGAGCCCCACCAGCACTTGAGGGGCAATAAATATTCTCCCTTCTACACACTTCATCTCTCTTATTCTCCTAAATTTGTAATCTCTACGCACTTGATATATAAAATATCCGGCGACCTCTGCCCTTCTGAAGTGGACATAAGTCAAACTGACCGAACCACTATAATCTCTCTCTCCACATTAATTACTACATTAATTGTCGATTACTTGACTGGTGGCGTACGAAGCTAATTTGTGCATCATCAATCATTGTAATCATTTTCCATATTTTCTAGATAATTCTCATTGTCAGTATGCTATTCCATGTAGCCCATGTGGACCTATACTTGTCCCCGTTCTTAGTATCCCTTGTATCCCATATAATACTTGTTGTTCATTTGTTGCTAATTCCATGTAAACTTTTTGGACTTTAGCTTGTACTTTTTCCTTAAACTAGTAGATAAGATAGAAAAATCTCTCAAATATCTCATGTGAAACGAGGTAATGCGTAGTAGTTGATTGGCTTACCTAGGGTCGTCTCATGATACACTTAGTTCCTCAATGTCAACCTGTGAACGAAGGGTTTTGGTGCCTCTGAAGATCTTCAACATTTGAGAACATAAAGTGTACATCGAGGCTTGTAGTAAATCCCCGGTAATTCAATTATTGAACCTTCCTTCTATTCCTCCTTGGATTCCCATAAATCCATATTCCTAAGTTTCCATGAATCCATTGAGGACCTACACACCCAAATAGGAGCAAACAGGGTGTAGGAAACCACCCTAGGACAGAACCCAAGTCTGCTCAAGTGAGTGGACATCCACTCGAGCGGACTGCTCCCATAAGCTTGCTCGCTCGAGCGAACGAGCTTCTGTCAGTCCCTTCGCCATTCAGTAGCTTGTCCGTTCAAGCAGAGAACCTACTGGCTAAACTCGAAGATGGGAGAAAAATCCCTGTCTGTTGCAAGTTTTTGATTCCTCTCTCTTCCAAACATTTCCTTCTCCCTACAAATACAATCTAACCTTCCCATAGCTTCACACAAAGCTACAATCAACCTCCAACCATCACAACCCATTCCAATGCGCATCAAAACAAAATTTAGAATTTAAACAAGAGTATATACAACAATCCTAAACTGGGTTTCTAACAATTTTAAACTATAGTAAATTTGAAATGCCATGCTACTGAAACAAATCCTGTAGAAAGTTGAGTGTTGGCTAAACATTAGAAATCATCCTGAAATCACACTTCCATAGTCAAACAAGCCATTAAATGGAATAACATTTTCAAATCAGCACTTTAGGAAGAAACTAATTTTTTCATACCATGCATCTGGAAGTCTGATTATTTACTTGCCTTGGCTAAGTAGAAAATCACAAATCACTCTAACACACCTCTCCAAAGCTAAAACCTCCAATATACAAAACCCCGTGCAAGCACTTCTGAAAATCCAACATTTTTTAAAAAGGGTAGGAGTTCTCCAAGAACGTCCTTACATGCATCATAAAAAGCTTCCTAAGGGTCTAAAGAACCCATGTCTAAGAGGAGAAAACCAGGCCTTACCTGTAAGTGCAAAAATTGACAAGAAAGGCTTGAAGAAGAAGTCGGTTCCAGTAGGATTCCTTCAAAAATAATATCCTTGGAAAGCTTGAAGATTGGCGAAGAAAATGGTGTAATTAGATTTCCACTTTGAGCACACTAAGTGGGGCATGGAAAGACAAGAAGGAGAGGACAAAGAGAGGAAGAGTTCTCCTTGGTTCAGCCATAGCAGAAAAATGAAGAGGAAGAAGAGGGAAATGTGGGTTTAGTGTAGAGTTGAGTGGGTTGTGGGCCCCAATGGCCCCAAAACTTCAAGTGGCTCAAACACCATCTTGCGGGTCCAGGACGGGATCGATGAAAAAGAGAAAATCGATCATCGAAATATCTAGTTTCCTAAAAGTATATTTTCCTCATATTTGCAAAAATTGAAATTCATGCATAGATTTGGTTGAAAGGTCTGTTGTGTCCCTTTTTCTTGAAAAAGGGGATTTCTGGGGTTCGAACACAAACGGAGCAAACATAAAAGTTGTAGGATCGTATAAGACAAATCAAAACAAGTCAAAATTTGAATTTTTCGAAATAAATAATAAATTTTCCAAATGAACACGCGTCACATGGTCACCCCGCACCGTGTCAAACCAAGCTCAAAAATTTTTCCAAAGCTATTTAAAACTCTAATATAGCTAAAATCCAAGATAATCGTCCTCTAATCCCAGTTAGAGACTAATCACGGCTAAAACAATAATAATCATACTAAACCTGGGTTCGGTCTGACATAACGTGCCATGTGTATCTTGAAATTCAAAAGGGTATATAAACTCTAAGGTTTCAACAACTATTAATGGCTTGATTTTGGAAGAATATTTTCAAGACTGTCATTTGTAGTTGTATATGTTATTTAGAGTACTACCAATTTCAATTTTAGTAAACATAAAACTAGTTTGCAAAACTATAGAATGAAAAAGAATAAACAAACAAAACAAAATTATAAATCTCAAACTAAAATTTCACTTATTACAGTATGTAGGTAGATACAATAAACAAATGACAATCAAAGCTAGTGCATTACACTATGTCCTTAAGAAAAATCCCCCCCTCGTAGTGATGCTTACAAGCTTTTGTCACGTCTATCTCCCAGGATACAATAATCTCTTCACACAGTAGCAGCACTACAGACTATGACCGGCGAACCGAACTTGTGGCAGACTATCTCCCGACTCTGACCGACGGCACAAATGCAATGCAAAGTTGCAGAAATTGAATTCCCAAAACACAGGGATGAAAATGGCTTTAAATAGACTACTTTAGGAGTGTTCATTCATGGGCTGCATCGGTTATGTATAGTTACTGTTCAGGTGAACAGACAAAACACCCCTTGGTGTAGGTAACGTTTTGTTTCTTTGGACACAACTTTCTAAAGTTCAGACACACCCCTCTGGACACACACCTTTTGAAAAGAAATTTTATTAAATAAAGTTTCTCCAAAAAAAAGATATGAAGTGGCCAACTTCACGCGTGTGTGTGGTGAACCTACCTTGGTCTAGGTCCTCCCTCCTCCACAAAAGTGGGTTGTCCCTTGGGCCCAACCTTTACTACCAAGGTAAACACATATAAACCCATTTGATCCCAAGCAATGTAAGATTCAAGTTTTCCATATGCTTGTGTTAATATGTGTTACCATGTTCAAGTAGTGATGTTTGGAGTCAATTTTTCATTCACTTCTCAATAGATTAGAGCAACCCAATATATGTTCTTATTCTACTCATGGAGTAGATCACATTCCATGTAGTTCACCTAAAAGTATAAGTGGGGCCTACTTTTGTTTTGGCTCAAACTTGACAAAAAACAATGGAGCTCTATCCATTTTTCCAACATTATAACTTGCCACATTACAGAGAACAAAAAAAATGTTTAATCTCATGGGCCCAAATTCTTGCCTATATTATCTAATTTAGGATGCATTGAGTTGAATTCATAATGTGGTAGTAGTAGATGTGTGGCTTGGATATCAACTTTGCTAGTAACTTATGGTTTTAGAAAGCAATGGTACCTACTAATACAATGTCCTCAATCCAGTGGATGATCCGAATAAATTGAATTTATTTTATTAATTAATTTATATTTTCATGCTTTATTCATGTGATAAATGGTATTTTGTTCTATGTTTGCTCATAATTAAAACAGAATGACATGATGGTTCATGAAATGAATTGGAGCCCATAAGTGTATTAGATGTAATCTATGTGTGTAGATGAGATTCACATACAAGAGACATGGATCACAAATCTTATACTTTAAGTATTTTTCATAACCAGTGATGAGACTAGGCATCTCATGTGAAAAGGTTGTAGCACTGCAATTACTATGAGATAGTGTGATTTGTCTGAATCATTAGAGTGTAAGACTCTGGATTGTTGTGATTAGGGGTAGACCCACCATGTGAGGACCTAGGGTGAAACCAAAAATCACATTAGATTTAAATGGGGGCCATGCCCATGCCCCCACGTATCACTTAACAATCGCCCCACATCTAACATCAACCAGATGTTTCTACCAAAAAAATCACCCCACATATGTAAAAAAATTCGCTATTTTTTTTATTAATAAAAAGAAAAAAAAGAAGAAGAAAAGCCCCGGTTAAAAGCAACCCTAAAAAAAAAAAAGCATTCGTGGTAAAAAGGTTACATCTCCTTTCAACATTTGTAATCGCCAGTGTGCAGTCTTAAGCGTCGATCAAGCTTCTCCTCATCGGTAGTCTTATAATTAGGCTTTCTCAGCTTGTAGCAAATACTTCCTGCAGTGAAGTCTTCGAAATCTCAAATAAAAAGAAAAAATCATAATCTAGAAACCTAATTTAACTACTGCGCCACCATAAGAATTATCAGTCCAGTGAATAAAAATATGGATTTTAATTCTAAAAGTTTGCAACGGTTACTTTACTAAATGACATCAAGAAAAATCAAGACCACCGCAATAGTTACTTTGCTAAATGCCATCAAGAAAAATCAAGACCACCGCACCAAGTGCACACTATCACTACGCACAGAAATTCGATGTTGACACATTGGTGAAGACCAAGACCCCATAAACTTGATTTATTAATAAAAGAATCATTCCAAGCAAATAACCATTACAAAGTTATTTGAATCAAAATATAGTGCATCCAACCTTACCCTAGATACATGAAACACTAAACAGAGGAGAGGGACTCGCGGTCTCGAACGACAATCCAACCGGCTCTCGTTTCATGATCTAAAATTCAAGCAAAAAAGATGATGAATGGTGGGTCCAATGGCGGAGCGACGATAGCAACGGCGGCTGCGCGGCGGAGTAAAAATCCAAGTGGTGGTGTGCCTTAGGAAAGGCCTTGGATGAAGTTGTGAAGGAGCAGAGATGGAGAAAAATTAATTGAAAAGGGAGAGATGGGTTGCTGGTCGTCCAAGGGAGAATGGTGATATGGCATGGACGTTCAGCCCTTTTTTGGGCTCTTTATATACTATTTTAATGACTTGGATTGCAAGGTTTTGGTTTGGGAAGGATAAGTTATGTGGGGTCCAAGTTGGATTAGGATTAGGAGGGTTGTGATTAAACAATCTTGGGGTCTCTAGGGATTGGCCCACGATCCTAGTAAAAATAGGATTCTTCATGTCTCATGTAACTTCCTCTCTTGAACCCACTTTGAAAAGAAACTTACAAATATGAAAATTTCAGATTTAATTCAAAACTTCAAACCATATGAGCACCCCTTTTTTTTTTGGACGTGTGATAGCATGGGATAGAGGTGTTGGACGTGAGAAACTTCTTTGGATAAATCTTGATTGCAATCTTCAAAACTTGAAGCCCATCTTCTTAGATTCTCTCATGAAATCTCTTTGCACCCTTCCTTAAAATATTAGAACTCCTTTCGTAGCTTCCCATTCCTCCACTTAGCCCCACTTCTTTTCCAAATAAATTTCAAATCTGAAAATCAGATTTGATGTGCAAATTTTTGAAGCCAAGGTGGACCCACTATGGGCATGCAACAACTTTAAAATAAACATGTTGGACGTTCATGCCATCTTGCATATCTTTTCTTGATTTTGATTTTTTTTTCTTGTTTCCTTCCTTCTCTTATTTCCTTTTTTCTCCTTTCTTGACTCAAATTTCAAATTTGAATATTGAGATTATCTTCAATAGAGAAGGAAATGGACGTTAAAAACCAATTTGATCTAATCCTTTGATGGTCCCATCTTCCGCGGGCCCCAAGAAATTTAACTTCCTTACAAAAACACATATAATATAATCAAGGGATAATAGCAGATTACCTACTTGTACTTTGCCTGTATTTCATAGTACACCCCTGTAGTTTGGTATTTTGTACTAAACCTCCCTGTAGTTTAAATGACAATGCAACTAGAGACGGCCGTGACGGAAAATATGGAATGACGGATTTACCCTTCCATATATAAATCGTGTCTTGCCCTTTTCGATCATTTTAGCTTTTTTCGCTTTCAGTTAGGGTTCTTCGTGGGAGAGGCGATTTTCGGAGAAACTGCTTAGGGTTTTTTGTTGCCGTGGCGGTTTTGGGAGAAACCGACCCTCATTCAACAGGCGATCTTGAATGCAGAGAATCCATCAAGAAGCTTCAACGATTTCAGAGGTATGTTGATAATAATCTCCAACCCTTAATAATGTTTACCGCCGAGGGTTTTGGGGTTAGGGTTTTGATTAAAAAAGATCTTCTCTACGTGCATGGATTGTAAAGTTTTTTAGGATGGGGTTTCTGCTATCTCTATGTAAAATTTGCATTAGAAAATTGTCTCTTTCTGTGTCTCATTTTAGTGAATGGGGATGTGCTTTTCAACTACTTTTAGTGGATGTAGGACCTTTCATTGTCTGATATCGTGATGTTGTGTGAAAATGGTCCCCTCTTGTGCTATATATTGATTTCCCTTTCTGTATGTTTATGAATGTTGGTGGAATGCGTATCCCCACCTGTCTGCACTGTGTCGGCTGGTTCGCAGCCAGATAGCACCCATTTTTCACAAGAGGGGACCACATTGACAGAAAATTTTTTTCTTTTTGTCTCTTTCTTTCTGCATAGTGAAAATGGAGACCACGGTCAGACAGCACCCAATTGTCTCTTTCTGTCTGCACAGTGACATAAAAAATTGATTGAGTAAAAATGTTTGTGTCAAACACCCAATTTTCTATGTGATTGTACATGAATTTGCCTCAAAGAAATATCCTTTACATGCAGATGTCGTTTGATGAAGTGACACTACGATTCCACCATGGTGGTTATTTTACAGAGCCACCAAATATTGTATACATTGGGGGTGTGGTGGATGAAATTACTGATTTCGATATTGATAAAGCATCATTTTTTGAGTTTAGGGATATTGTGATGGAATTAGGGTACCCAGCGAACAGTATAATGTATTTTAAGGTTCCAAACTTGGGTTTTGATGATGGTCTGAGGCGGATTGATGCAGACAAGGATGTAATTGATCTATTAGAACATTATAAGGGAAGTGAGGTGCTGACTATCTATGTAGAAAGGGGACATGAACCTTTGATGGTCGTGTCACCTAAGGGGAAGGTCTTGATGCAAAATATTCACAGCAAAGGTCCATTGAAGCAGTTACATGCAGCAGAAGTTGCATCAGGTAGTAGTAAAGTTAATAGTGAGGAGGACTATGCTGCTGATGTTGAAGATGAAGGCAGTGAAGAAGGCAGTGATGATGACCAAGATCAGCAACAAGGTCATCATGAAGAGTCTAATGATGATGACAGTGAGGCTGAGAGTGATCACATCAGATTAGATCCTGATGAGCCTTCGGAGTTATATGAGGATGTTGAGATGGCTGATGATGAGGATATCTTTAGAGAATCTCGTGAGAGTGAATCACAACCACATGAAGCTGATAGTGTGGAAGGAGAACAGACTCAAAACCAACAAGTACCAGTTGATGAGAACTGGATTACAGATGCTGAAGATGAAGATGAGATTCAGTCTTTGTGCAGTTCATCTGATGAGAAGAACAGGCAGAAATTCCCTAGTTTTAATGAGCTGACTGATATGGGGAATCCTAAACTCAAGTTGGGTATGATATTTGCAAGTCCTCAAGTCTTCAGACAAGCACTTGTTGAATGGACTGTAAAGCAAGGCTACGACATTAAATATTTGAAAAATGAGAACAAAAGAATCACAGCTGTTTGTAAATATGAATGTGGATTTAGGATTCATGCATCACCCATGCAAGGTGAGAAGACATTTCAGATTAAGACATTCAAGCCCAATCATACATGTGGCATGAAGTTTAAAAGTCATTTGGTCACTTCCAGCTATATAGCTAATAAATACCAGCAGAGAATGAGTGACGATCCGAAATGGCCAATCCCTGCAATGCAGAAAGAGCTGAGAAGAGATTTGAAGGTTGATTTGTCGAAGGATAAATTGTATAGAGCAAAGAGGAAGGCAGCAGACAACATCTCTGGAGATATTAGATTGCAGTACACTAGATTGAGGGACTACTGTGTCACTGTCCAAAAATACAATCCAAATACAAGTTTATTTGTGGTGACACAAAGACCTCACATGGATAGAATTTCATATTTTCAGAGATTGTATGTCTGTTACGAGACACAAAAGATCGGGTTCGTCAGTGGATGTAGACCCATAATTGGTGTAGATGGGTGCTTCCTCAAAGGTATTTATGGTGGACAAGTACTGGCTGCAATAGGCAGAGATGGGAATGAAAATATGTTTCCAATTGCAATGGCTGTTGTAGAGGCTGAAAATATAGACTCATGGACTTGGTTTTTGAAATCATTGATTGATGACATCGGAGATGGGGGTGACATGGGCTGGATTTTTATGTCTGATAGATAGAAAGGGCTTGATGCAGCATTTGAGATAGTTGTTCCTACTGCTGAAATTAGACATTGCTTGAAGCACATGTATGATAACTTCAAGAAACTTTTTAGAGGAAAATTGTTGAAAGATGCTATGTGGGCTGCAGCATCATGTGGATCACCAAGAGAATTTGATAGTAATATGCAGAGGATCAAAGAGATGGACCAGGCCGCGTATAATTGGCTGATAGCTGCTAATCCAAACAGATGGGCTAGGTCTCATTTTTCCACAAGGGCCAAATGTGATGCATTAACAAACAACCTCTGTGAGTCTTTCAACAGTTACATACTTGAAGCAAGGGAGAAACCAATAGTTGGTTTGCTTGAGTGTGTGAGGAGGAAGTTGATGAACAGAATTCAAGTAAAGTTGAGAGGAATGACTAAATATGATGGCACAGTTTGTCCAGGGATATTGGACAAGTTGGAAAAGAACAAGAATGAAAGCAGACACTGTTTTGCCAACTGGTCAGGCAGAGGTGAGTTTGAGGTTGATTGTTTTGCCAAAACATTTTTTGTTAACATTGAAAGTAGAACATGTTTATGCAGAATGTGGGATTTGACTGGGATACCTTGCAAGCATGCCATAGCATGTATATACATGAATCAAGAAAGGCCTGAAGATTACATTCATGCATACTACAGCAAAGAGAATTATTTGAGAGCATATAGTGGCATGATACACCCAGTACCTGGAATGCATGATTGGGTAGAAAGTGGAATGGAAGCAGTTGGTCCTCCTTTGTATAGAAGACCTGCAGGTAGGCCAAGGAAGTTGAGGAGGAGGGAAGCAGATGAGTTGCCCAATACCAGTAGAGTTTCTAGAGTGAATAGAAAAATGACTTGTGCTAGATGCTTGAAAACAGGCCATAATGCCAGGTCTTGCAAGGGACCAGTACATCCCAATTCAAGACTCTTTAGTTCTGGATCAGGTTCTCAGCCAGCTTCTCAGCCTCAGCCACCTTCTCAGCCTCAGCCAAGTTCTCAGCCACCTTCTCAGCCTCAGCCAGGTTCTCAGCCACCTTCTCAACCTCAGCCAGGTTCTCAGATTGCTTCTCAGCCCTTGCCTGCTTTTCAGCCTATACCAGCACACAGGGTACACTCATTTTTCACCCTTTTGATTTTCTACTTCTAATTATAGTATATGCATGTAGTCACTATGGTCTGAAAATTTTGATTGGTCAGGGGAGAGCCAGACAATCTTCTTCTCAGCCAAATCCATCAGCAAGAAATGCCAGTGGTAGAGGGAAGTTACAACCAGGTAGAGGGCGGACTGGATCAGGAAAACGGAGCTCAACTTGTTGATGATAATAGCCACTATTTTAAAATGAACTTTTTTATGGATGATGTTGTGTCACTGATGATGACTGTATAAAACAACTTTTTTTATTATGTCTGTTTGGAATTGGATTATCTTTTTACTGTTTGGATTTGGGCCATAATGTCAAGTCTTGCAATGGCCAAATGTGTTTGTAGATTTTTGTTTACTGTGTGGATGATGATGTATTCAGTTTTTTAGTTAACTGTTTGGATGATGTTTCCATTTTTTTGTTACTGTTTGGATGATGACAGCTTTTTTTTTTTTTTTTTTGATACTGTTTGGATGATGATGTTTCTAGATTTTTTCTTATTGGAAGGATGATGATGTTCCCATTTTTTTTTGTTACTGTTTGGATGATGTTCCCATTTTTTTTGTCACTGTCTGGATGATGTTCCCATTTTTTTTGTTACTGTCTGGATGATGAATAGAAGGTTCTGAAACTTTTCTATGCAGGCTTAAGGTTGTGGAGTACAGGCACCTTTGGTTCACAACTAAGCAGCTTCATGAAATATAGTGTGAAAGGTCCAGTTACATCTATTTAAGAAGATCCAATCTCGATCTTCCTGCTTTAGTGTATACCTAAAATGCCAATTCTTCAGTTTCAGCTAAACTTGGGCTTTATTAAAACAAGAGAAAGCAAAATATTAGCTACCTATTACAACTAGTATCAAGACTAACACCTACAATAGTAACTAAACTATTGTAACTGAAATATGCAAACTAAGAAATTGTTCTACTCTACAGCTAGATGGATTTATCAGTATACTTCAATTCTATAACTACATTTGCATGTCCCCAATTCATAAACCATATTAAGCACATCCCATCCTTGCCTCTCTTCATCAGCTATCTTGGTCGTCCATTACTTCTGTAGTGGAATGACAATTCTTGCTACAACTGAATCATCCAAAATACTCATTGACAAACAAACAACACCAACCCATTTTCTATTATGTTCCAACTGATACATATGATATGATCATGGTAATTCCAACCCATCTACAGGAGTCAAAGATATCAGTAGATAACATATGACCAATACAAACACAATTCCGGCCCATGTCCCCAGCAACGCACGTAGATAGCATCTTTCCCTTCGATAAGCTGACTTCAGTTCCTTTTCCAACACATCAATTTTATCCAATAGCTTTGGCACAAGCTCTATTTCTCCATCAACCCATTCAAAAAATCCACATGCTGGCTGGATCTGAGAACAAAATGAAAAAAATACATTAATACTACCATGGTTGACCAGACGTGGAGAAGATCAAACAGATGGGTCAAAGCATAACCCCATATAGTGCGCAGCCAAGAAACCTCCTTCCCATGTTCCGCTGTGTTCGGGAAGTTCTCAAAGTAGCCCTATGCCCACAGTGACAGTAACGAATTTCACCATCAAATTGAGAGCTTTGACCACGAGAATACTGGGTATATGAGTTTGAAGAGGAAGGCATTTGCTATGGCTGAAGAAGATGACTGACAGCTGCTCACAGAATGATGGCTTGAAGAAGAAGATCGAGAGCTACTCCTAAGCTCATGGCTGAAGTAACCAAGCACCCAGACTTTTATCCTTTCTATTCTGTTTTTATAGGCTAGGTCAGGGGCAAAAAAGTATCGTTCTAAAGCCATTTTGAAACAGTGAACTGTTGCAAGTATGGCCTACAGGCCATTTATACATATACGCCGTCAATACTAACAGAATCCGTCACTTTTGCATGTTAATATAAACTACAGGGAGGTTTAGTACAAAATACCAAACTACAGGGTGGTAGTTTAAAATACAGGCAAAGTTCAGGTAGGTAATCTGCTATTATCCCTATAATCAATGATCAGGGAATGATCTATTCATGTAGGAAAAGAATACTGCAAGATGCTGGCCCCAATTCACACTAAATAGATGCATAAGATTTCGACATTTTATCAAGTTTTTTTTAATTAAATTAATGTTGCGAAGAAATTTCATCATTTCATGTGCGAATAAAAAATTATGAGAAATTCGTGACTTCTAATGCTGAAAATAGAGAAATTCATGATTTTATCATCTGACAACTCTTACCACCGTGAAAATGCAATTTGATGCATTTTTGAATGAATTTTAACTCGAATTCAGACTTTGATGTTCACAAACATAAAATAATGATTTTTTAACTAAAATGGTGCATGATTTGATGATTAAGTCCTTGATTACTCTAAAATGATGATGAAATTAGGCATTTTTAAGGACTTATCAGCTGTGCACTAGGGGTGCATAAAAAATTCGCTGATCCGTAAAACCAATCCGATCCGATCCAATCCACGGATTTTTAACCGATCCGAAGGTAAACGGATTGGTGACGGATTGAAGATATTGTAATCCGTTAGCAATGGATCGGTGGCGGATTTCACCCTTAATTTACGTATTCAATCCGATCCGATCCGTTGCATTAAATATAAAAAAAAAGATTTAAGGGGTCTAAATGCAAGTTAAAATGTCTAAATATAAAATAAGAAAAAAAATTAAGGGGTCAAATATGAAATTTTTTACAACATGTTTGATATCTTTCTTTTAACGTTGGATTGAATGGATTAATCCGATCCGATCTGGTCCTCCATGGATCAGATCAAATCGGTTTTTAACAGCCACGGATTGGTGACGGATTTGAAATCCATCAATCTGTAGATAATGGATTGATGACGAATTTGGCCCAATCTGCACCAATCCGGTCCGTGTACACCCCTGGAATGAATAAAACAAAAGGATGGGGTCTTTCTTGCAAATGGAAAAGAAATTGTTTCCAAGCAGAGACCCAAAAGACAAAAAAGGAGCTCTCCTCCCCCGTTTATCTCCTCAGCGTGGCCTTCCTCTTCTCTTCCCTCCAAAGCCCTTGTTTATGTCTGCCCACTCGGTGCCGGAGGAGTTGCGGAGACACATCTGCATCAAGGTACCCCCTCTCACCTCTCATTTCTCTCTCTACAATCAGTAGAAGAAGAAGAATAAACTCTGCTCTTTGTTTTTTAGTGCATGTTAAGTCACTTTGTTGTGGGCATAACTAGCGTGGCTCTGCATGGCTTAGGTGTTAGGTATGGAATAAGTATCTTGAATGAGTCTTAGACACGTTCAACTATCTTGATGGTCTCATTGTTCTGTTATCTCCACTCTCTTAGTTTGTTGCTATTTGCTGGGCAGTTGTTACTTTGTTACTAGTTGATGATGCACAAATTAGCCTCGCACACCACCGGTCAGGTAATTGGTAATAAATGCAGTAGTTAAAGAAGAGAGAGAAGATACGAATTATAGTGGTTCGGTCAGTGTGACTTACGTCCACTTCTAAATGGCCGAGGTTGCCGAATATTTTTATATCTCAAGTGTGCAGAGATTACAAGCTTAGAAAGGGAGATGAGATATGTGCACAGGTCAGTGTCCTCTCGGACCTCTCCCCAAGTGTTGTTGGGGCTTACAATTTATAGTCGCCCCCTAACAGGTTGGGGCGACTTTACAACAACTAAGTAACTATTTCGATGGAGTTCACGAATTCTTCTCAACGGACGAGGTGGTTGAGATATTCTCCGCAAGACTTGGTAAAAGACGAGGTGAGGCTTGACTATTTCCAAGGCGGTGAGGGTGAGCTCTTAGACGACCATGCATGCTCCTTTAGTGATGTACCTCCTGGAACCCGATGAGCTGGACCAGGTGTAGACTTCTCTGGCCTTGGCTAGATGGACCTCTTGGAGTTGGGCCCTTGGGCTTGTAGCATGAGTTGGGCCATTGGGCTTGGCCCATCACTAGTTACAGGAGGTGGTTCTCCATTTCTCTTTATTTGTTTGTTACTTTGTTGCTAGTTACAGGAGGTGGGTTCTCCACGTCTCTTAATTACTGTTGTAAGCTGATGCCTATAAGTGAGTAGGCAAAAGTCAATAAAAGATGTCTGTCATTTATGAACTAATATTCTAGGAGGTTGGTTTCCCTCAAAGAAACCTATTACAGTCGACATTTTCCTTTCATATTATTTTTCTGCCATTCTCAAACTCATTTCCAAAATAGCTAGGGGCAGGAGAGCTAGGGGTCGAGGAACCCACTTCACACTTGAAGAACACTCCGACTGTGAACATCACACCCTTGAGGAGGCACACAACAACTTGGTATCAGAGACGGACATGGCGGATCAGAGGGTTAATAGACTTGAAGCAGAAGTAAATGCATTGTCATCCGGCCAACAAAGAATCCTTAAGGAGATGCAGGAAATGTTCTCTCTATGAATACACGATTTGACCGGCTTGTGGTCGGCCGTGGCTGAAAAAGTGCAGGGGTCTCCGGGATCTCTAGATTGGTCTACTCAAACAATCAACCAATGTGTGCAGAAATAAACAATATGCAGCGGAAAATAAATCAACAAGCACACACCACAAGGACACCAAATTTAAGGTGGAAAACCCTAACCGGGTGAAAAACCACCGATCCGAACTGGATCAAATCAAGCACTATGAATCTCGCAATTACAAGAAACCCAGATCTCCTCCCTAGATATCCCCTACCCAAGGACTGAAGTTACCTTGTGTCGCTTCACGCTTCAACGACTTCACACCGTTGATTGCAACAGATCCAAACCAGCACTTGACTCCTCAAATCTTCTCGCAGGAAGATAATCTTCTACAAAGGATGCAGAAGAAGTAACTCTAGAGAACTTGACAGCACAACTTCATAAAGCTCTAGAAAAGAACTCTCTCAATGATAAACACTAACTCAGCACTTTGAGAGGTGAGGTCTATATTTGCAATAGCCTTAGAACCCTTTCAATAGCCCTTGGTTCGTGCTTAAAGTTTCCTAACTTGATTAGGATGGAAATCAGCAATTTGAGCACAATCAGAATATCAAGTTTCCAATTTTATCTCACTGTCTGCGCCAGGTTCGCTCGAGCGATCTCTCGGTTCGCTCGAGCGAACAACCCTCTGTTTCAGAACTGGACAAGATAGAACACTGTTCGCTCGAGCCAATGAAATGGTCGCTCGAGCGAACCCTTCTCTGGATATGTTCCGGAAATTCAGCTCTCTTTCACCAGTAGACTTCTTCTAATTCCTTCAGGCTTTCTCCTTTTGAGTCCTTTAGATCTTCTAACTTCAAAGTCCTTTTTTAAATAAAAATTACAACTCAAAGACCCAGAGTTTTGTCCAACCCATGAATTTAGCCAACACTAAAAAACCTAACAATCTCCCCCTTTGTCAATTCATGGACAAAACTACCTAGGACAATACAATTTGATCTACCCAAAAAGAAACCCAAAATACATTAAAAAAAAAACAGCATAGCAATGTAGATCTGCATTGTCTCTGACTCATTTTGATCTTCTCAGCTTAATCTTCTCGAACTCCCCCTTGATCAGTCATTCTCCCCCTTTTTGTCCATAATTTGACAAAGCTAAAAAATACGAACAACAGCTTTCTTGTCAATTAGGATCTATAGCTCCCCCTCAAAAGCAACTCCCTCTGAATGTATCTTCGTAGCAGCACTGGGGGTGGGAGCTTAATCTCCTTGATCAGAGCTTTTTACATGTAGCCACCCATACTTGTATAGTTTGATCTTTCATCAGAGTGTGAGTAAACTCCTTAGCCAAATCAGATTTTCTTACCCAAATTGGAGTTGTCTTGGGTGGAGAAAAACTCTTCCACCATTGCTTGGTCTTAGGTAGACATTGCAACTTCTTGCAATGGGGACGAATGTGTCCTTTTAATCCACAATGATGACAAGTGGATGTGCGTGCAGCTCGTAACACATTCTTTTTCTTGAAACTACTCAACACATTATTTGAAAGTGCAGTATGTGGAGTAGCATGTGCAACACTTGAAACAAAAATTGTTTTACCTTTAGCATTTGAAGATGATGCACCATGATCATAACCAAGACCGCTTCTGTCAAATGGAGGCTTCTGACTACACAAGATGTTTGTAAGAGTCTTCGAACCAGTGTTTATCTTGTTTAGAGAGGCTTGCTTGACTTCTAGCTCAGACAGAGTGATCTTCAATCTTCCTTGCAGGTTTTGATTTTCAGCTTTCAGCATCACTATCTCTTCTTTCAGATTCACTATTTCTTTTTTAGCCTTCTCAAGTTTTTGACCATCAGTAGTCAAATTTTCAGCCCAACTGTTTTTCTGGCTTTCCAAGAGATGAACCTGTTTCAGCACTTGCTCTAATTCAATTTTCAAAGTAGAATTTTCTTCTTGAGTAGCCTTGAACTTGATAGTGATCTTGTTGCCATACTTGGTCATCTTGACACAATCAGCATAGGTAGCATGGTACAACTCTTCCCAGCCTTTTTCTTGATCTGACAACGCATCTTCATTTTCTTCATCAGTATCACTGTCAGACACAGATTTAGCCATGAATGCTAAAAACTTGCCATTCACCTTGTTAGAAGGATCATCCTCATGATCTTTTGCATTTTCTGTTTCTTCTTCAGAAGATTCTTCATCCCAAGTTGTGTTTAGAGCCTTTTGCTTTGTAGCCTTTTTCTTGTTGGCACACGCATTAGCATAGTGACCATAGCCTTGGCATTCAAAACACTTTGTCCTTTTTGCAGAATCCTTCTTCTCAAATTTAAAATTCTTTTTATTGGCTCTCTTTGTCTTCATGTATTTTTTATAACACTTCATGAATTTAGCCATATCATCTTCAGCTTCAAATTCAGAATCAGACTCAATTTTCTTTACAGGCTTTTTTTCTTGATTTTGATGTGGCTTTTAAGGCCATGCCCTTTTCTTTTGATTTGCCTTTGTTTAACCGGTTTGCTTCGAATGTCTGAAGGTTTCCAACCAGTTCATTCACCTTGAGGGTATCCAGATTCTTATGTTCTTCAATTGCATCAACTTTAGAATCGAATCCAGAAGGTAGAGACCTCAAAATTTTCTTGACAATCTTGTGTTCTGGTATTTCTTCTCCCAGAATGAACACAGAATTGACAATTTCATTCAGCTTGGCATAAAATTGATCAAAGGTCTCATCCTCTTCCATCACGATGGTTTCAAAATCTCTATTCAGCATTTGCAATTTAGATTGCTTCACCGTATCTGTACCCTCATAGACTATCTGTAAGACGTCCCATGCTTCTTTTGCAGATTTGCAAGTAGAAATCCTTCTAAACTCATCAGTAGAGACTCCATTGTAAATGCAATTCACGGCCTTGTTATTGCAATTGGATCTATACTTCTCATCCTTAGACCATTCAGCTTTAGGTTTAGGAACAGTTTTTCCATCAACCACAGATGTTGGTTTAGAAAACTCATCTTCAACAATATCCCAGACATCATCATCAATGGATTTAAGGAAACCTATCATCCTTTGCTTCCAATAGGCATAATTCGAACCATCAAACAAAGGAGGCTTGGAAGTTGATGTCCCTTCTCTATTGAGCACCATACTAGAAATCTTGTAGGATCAGACACAACAAAATAGTGCAACCCTCTCTGATACCAATTGAAAAAGTACAGGGGTCTCCGGGATCTCTAGATTGGTCTACTCAAACAATCAACCAATGTGTACAGAAATAAACAATATGCAGGGGAAAATAAATCAACAAGCACACACCACAAGGACACCAAATTTAAGGTGGAAAACCCTAACCGGGTGAAAAACCACCGATCCGAACTGGATCAAATCAAGCACTATGAATCTCGCAATTACAAGAAACTCAGATCTCCTCCCTAGATATCCCCTACCCAATGACTGAAGTTACCTTGTGTCGCTTCACGCTTCAACGACTTCACACCGTTGATTGCAACAGATCCAAACCAGCACTTGACTCCTAAAATCTTCTCGCAGGAAGATAATCTTCTACAAAGGATGCAGAAGAAGTGACTCTAGAAAACTTGACAGCACAACTTCATAAAGCTCTAGAAAAGAACTCTCTCAATGATAAACACTAACTCTGCACTTTGAGAGGTAAGGTCTATATTTGCAATAGATTTAGAGCCCTTTAAATAGCCCTTGGTTCGTACTTAAAGTTTCCTAACTTGATTAGGATGGAAATCAGCAGTTTGAGCACAATCAGAATATCAAGTTTCCAATTTTATCTCACTGTCCGCGCCAGGTTCGCTCGAGCAATCTCTTGGTTCGCTCGAGCGAACAACCCTCTGTTTCAGAACTGGGCAAGACAGAACACTGTTCGCTCGAGCCAATGAAATGGTAGCTCGAGCGAACCCTTCTCTGGATATGTTCCAGAAATTCAGCTCTCTTTCTCCAGCAGACTTCTTCTAATTCCTTCAGGCTTTCTCCTTCTGAGTCCTTTAGATCTTCTAACTTCAAAGTCCTTTTCTAAATAAAAATTACAACTCAAAGACCCAGAGTTTTGTCCAACCCATGAATTTAGCCAACACTCAAAAACCTAACAGTGGCTATGATCATGATGAGCATTCAGTCAAGCACAATGGGCGTAGTGGAGGAGGTCCATCACACACTTTTGCTTCTAAGCTCGCCAAACTGGATTTTCCCCGTTTCAATGGGAGTGATGACCCAACTAACTGGATTTACCGGGCTGAGCAGTTCTTTGAATTTCAAGTCACCCCACCTGCTGAACGGGTACCTATGGCAGCTTGTCATATGGAGGGAGAAGCCCAACTATGGTATCAACTACTCAAAGAAGAAGAAGAGCATATCACTTGGGAAAAACTAAAGGAGGGTATGCATCTTCGGTATGGTCCCACCAACTATGAAGATTTCTTTGGAGACCTAACCAAGCTTAGGCAAACTGGATCTGTTTGTGAGTATCAAAGTCAGTTTGAGAGGTTGCTAAGCCGCGCAGGAAAAATGACGCAAACACAATAGGTGGGTTGTTTTGTCAGCGGGCTCAAAGAAACCATCCGTACTGACATCCAGGCATTGTGACTAACTTCTCTTTCAGCTGCAGTTAGTTTAGCCCGCTTGTATGAAGCTAAATTTAATACCCATCGTCGATCTCAGCCACCAGCGCCAACTCGTGCCCCTTGGGCTCCAACACCGAGCCTGACTCCGTCACCTGCTCTAACCATCAAGAAGCTCTCACCGGCCGAACTTCAAGAAAGAAGAAGAAAGGGTCTTTGCTTCAACTGTGATGAGAAATTCAGCCCAGCTCATAGGTACAAAATTTTTTTTCTAATTGAAGGATGTTGGCCAGAAGCTGAGGAACCAGAAGCATCTCTCACGAGGATGCCCAAGATGATGGGGTAGATGAAGAACGGCATGATGACACTCCTGCCATTTCATTGCATGCAATTGCAGGGACACCCGCACCTCAAACCATGTGGATCAAGGGGACTTTGGGCCATCAAACTGTCAATATCTTAATTGACTCAGGTAGCACACATAACTTTTTAAATGAAAAATTAGCTGCTAGAGTGGGGCTAAGGCCTTGAGCAAGGAAAAAAATTCAAAGTTATGGTGGCTAGTGGGGAGAAGTTAGCTAGTCCTGGCAAATGCTTAGATGTACCCATAATTCTCCAAGGCACCCCACTCCATGTTGATTTTATCTTTTGCCGTTGGAGGGGTATCAAGTGGCCTTAGGGGCCCAATGGCTTCGGACACTTGGACCCATTATTTGGGATTTCTCCAAGTTATTGATGAAGTTCAAAATTGATGGGCACCAGGTGGAATTGCATGGCTTATCTCCACATGTTGATAGGTATGCTAACATAGGCCACGTTACCAAAAAAGAACAGCAAGGTGTCTTATTACAATTGTATGCAATGGGAGGCCCAAAACCCCAACCTAGCTCATTAACTGAAAATCCCAAATTACAACAGATTTTGCAACATTACCAGGATGTATTTGCGGAGCCCCAGGGCTTACCCCCACCACCCACACATGACCACCGGATACCATTGATCCAGGACGGTGGCCCAGTTTGTGTGCGGCCTTATCGCTACCCTCATTTCCAAAAATCTGAGATTGAGAGATTGGTTTCTGAGATGCTTACTTCAGGAGTGATTCGGCCAAGTAATAGCCCATATTCTTCACCTGTCTTATTGGTTAAAAAACACGATGGTTCTTGGCGGTTATGTATAGATTATAGAGCACCCAATCGAATTACCATCAAAGACAAATATCCAATCCCAATTATTGATGAATTGCTCGATGAATTATATGGGTCACAATACTTCTCCAAGCTGGACCTAAGATCAGGTTGTCATCATATCAAAGTTCATTCAGATGATATTTCCAAGTTCCAAGACTGCTTTCCGCACTCATGAAGGGCATCATGAATTTCTTGTAATGCCATTTGGTCTTACAAATGCGCCGTCAACTTTCCAATCTCTCATGAATGACATCTTCAAGCCATATCTACGTAAGTTCATTTTGGTCTTTTTTGACGACATTTTGATTTATAGTCGTTCTTGGGAAGACCATCTGGACCATGTCAGAATTGCATTATCTACTTTAAGGGCCCACAAATTATTTGTCAAGCTTGAAAAATGCCAATTTGGCCAAACCCAGGTAAATTATATATATGGGCCATATAATTTCCAAAGGAGTAGCCATGGAACCTGATAAAGTTTCAGCAGTGCTTGATTGGATCAAACCCACCACCCTCAAGGCCTTGCGAGGTTTCCTTGGGTTAATTGGGTACTACCGGAAGTTTATTCAAGGGTATGGAAAGATAGCTGAACCATTAACCGCAATGTTGAGAAAAGATTCTTTTGTTTGGTCACCTAAAGCAGAAACAGCCTTTGAACAACTGAAACAGGCCATTACTCAAACACCAGTTTTGGTGCTCCCAGATTTTTCCAAAATTTTTGTGGTTGAATGTGATTTTTTGGGAGGAGGTATTGGGGCTGTGCTAATGCAAGACAACCGCCCAATTGTATTTTTTAGCCTCGTATTACGAGGAAAAAATCTCACCTTGTCCACTGATGAGAAGGAAATTTTGGCATTAGTTGTGGCAATACAGAAATGGCGACCATACCTTCGAGGGAGAAGGTTTATAGTCCGCACGGATCACCAAAGTCTGAAATACCTTTGGGATCAACAGATTACCACGGCAGCTCAGCACATATGGCTTATAAAATTAATGGGGTATGACTTTACAATTGAATACAAAAGGGGCTGTGAGAATAGAGCAGCTGATGCCTTATCCAGACTTAATGAAATTGGTGAACTTTCAGCTTTTTCCCAACATGTACCAAGGTGGCTGGACCCAATTAAAGAAGAAGTCCACACAAACTCCCAGTTTCAGCGACTAGTTCAATTGTGGTAAAGGGTGAAGCTGTGGGACCATGGGACTACAAGGACGGGGTTTTAATTTTTAAAGGGCGGATATACATGAGGGAAGTTTCTACTTTGATTCCCACCATCATATCAGAAATTCATGAAAGTACACATGAGGGATACCACAAGACCATGCACCACCGCATTTGATCCATTTTTTATTGGAAGGGTATGAGGTCCCATATCAGACAGTTTGTAAGACAATGTGACACATGCCAAAGGCACAAATCAGAACACCTTACTCCTTCTGGACTTCTCCAACCCCTACCAGTACCTACTCAAATTTGGGCTGACATTTCCATGGATTTTATAGATGGGCTGCCCAACTCAAAATGAAAACCTGCAATTTATGTTGTGGTTGGTAGGTTATCCAAATACTCCCATTTCATACCAATCGCCCATCCTTACATGGCAGTTAGTGTGGCCCAATCCTTTTTTTGATCAAATTTTCAAGCTTCATGGAATGCCCCAATCCATAATTTGTGACCTGGATCCAATTTTCACAAGCATCTTTTGGAAATAAATTTTTCGCTTGAATTGTACTAGTTTCAATTTTAGCTCGCACATCCTATCATCCTCAAACGGATGGAGAGATTGAGGTAACTAATTGGACAATTGAAATGTATTTGCGGTGCTTCTCAAGTGATAGACCCAAGGAGTGGGCCCAGTGGATCCCATGGGCTGAGTTTTTACAAGTATGCATTCTGCCACAAGGAAATGTCCATTTGAAATTGTTTACGGTCGACCTCCCCCAACCCTTCTATCGTATGTACCCGAAACAACCCAAGTGGATGCAGTGGATAAAGCCCTTAAGGACCGAGATCAGGTCATTGTTGAATTACGGGAACGTCTACAAGAATCATGGTCCCGAATGAAAAAGGCATATGACTCGAGCCGAAGAGACAAAGAGTTAGCAGTAGGGGATTGGGTTTATTTGAGGCTCCAACCCTATCGCCAGACCTCTCTTTCGTGGCGCAAAAACCTTAAATTGTCACCCAGTTTCTATGGCCCATTCCAGATCACCCATCGCATCGGAGCAGTGGCATATAAACTCGACCTTCCAGCTGGTTCGCGAATTCACCCAGTCTTCCATGTTTCTGCTCTAAAGCAACAAGTTGGATCGAAGATTGCAGTTGGGTCCTCTCTGCCAGATGTCTGTGCGGATGATGCAACTCTCCGTTCTTTTCCACGGGCCATTTTGGACCATCGAACAAGGCGGGGTCACTCTAAAGTGTTGGTTCATTGGGAGGGTATGTTTCCTACTGAAGCTACTTGTGAAGATATCAACCAGATACAACACTGCTTTGCAGAATACTCCCTTGAGGACAAGGGTAAAATTACAAGGGAAAGCTATTGTGGGCATAACTGGTGTGGCTCTGCATGGCTGAAGTGTTAGGTATGGAATAAGTATCTCGAACGAGTCGGGCCCGTTTCTTTCCTGGAATTTCTGCCAGGAATTTCTGTTGTCTGGGAATTCTGGAATTCCTGTCAGAAATTCCATGTTTCTTTAGTGGAATCATTGGCATCCAGGAATTCCAGCATCTACAAATCCTAAAACCCTGGTATTCCCAAATCCCATACCTCCATCGGGCATTTCAAAAAACCGTTGATGGTAGGAATTCTGGGGTCTCTTGCAGAATAGCTCTGGCACCCTTTAAACGGTCACCTTGTATCTTGATCATCAGGCCACGGTAAGGAGAAAGCAGGTTAGAACTTCTCATTTTGAATACTCGCTTTTGAAACCTCTAGAGATTTCCTTCTCCTTCCATTTCAGATTCTTATGTAAGTTTTCTCAGATCCCCATCTTTCTCTCTCTAATCTCTCGTTTTTCTTCGCTTTTCTCCAATCTGCAGCCTCATTTTCATGAAATCTCATAGATTTCTCCTGATTTTTCCCTGCAGATTTGATGATTGCGGTAATATCTCAAATGGAGATCGAACTATTCGTGCTTTTTCATGTTTCTGATTTTTTTTTCTTCTTGTCGCTGTTCATCTTTTGACTGCATTTGTTGAAAGTTCGAATTTTCTAACGTTGCAGACTTTCCTAGTCGTTGTTTGAATGTTGATTCAGATTCTCCTGTTTCTTTGATCTGATTTCGAAGGCTTTTGACTATTTGTCTGATGAGTTTTGTTTGTATCAATGGTTTTTGTTGAATTTGAATTCGATTTGTTTGTGTGGTTCTTCATCTCCGTTTGAAGATATCTGACTTTATTTTTGTTTTTGCACTGTTTTGTTCTTGAACGAGTCTTAGACACGTTCAACTATCTTGATGGTCTCATTGTTCTGTTATCTCCAGTCTCTTAGTTTGTTGCTATTTGCTAGGCAGTTGTTACTTTGTTTGTTACTTTGTTGCTAGTTACAGGAGGTGGGTTCTCCACGTCTCTTTATTTGTTTGTTACTTTGTTGCTAGTTACAGGAGGTGGGTTCTCCATGTCTCTTTATTATTGTTGTAAGCTGATGCCTATAAGTGAATAGGCAATAGTCAATAAAAGATGTCTGTCATTTATGAACTAATCTGGGAGGTTGGTTTCCCTCGAAGAAACTGTTACAGTCAACATTTTCCTTTCATATTATTTTCCTGCCATTCTCAAACTCATTTCCAAAATAGCTAGGGGCAAGAGAACTAGGGGTCGAGGAACCCACTTCACACTTGAAGAACACTCCGACTATGAACATCACACCCTTGAGGAGGCACACAACACACTTATTTTCCCAAAAAAAACATGAAAATCGAAAAAGGGTTTTCCCATCCTTCATGATTCCTTGGAAGGGAGAATCATTTCCAATGAGGTTGGATTTGGTTGACCCCTGCAGAAACGTGTTGTTATTTTTATTTTTTGGTTTTATTTTCTAATTATGCACATTTGGATTTGGTTGCCTTTATTTTTAGACTCCTACTTAAAACAGTAAGAGTCATTTAACATTAGGAAAAAGTTACTAGTGTCACGACCCGGGCCCGAGGCTGGACTAATCGGGGGCTAACCCGGATCGCGAGTGTACCATACTTACTCCCGTAAATCTTGAATTAACCGAAGTTAAGACAAGACTCACAAGGGATCTATCATACACACCTGTCAAATGTACATTTTTGCGGAAATACGTATATACATTGACAATAATTGACTTTACATTACAAGTAAAGCTCACATATACAAGATTACAGTCCAATAAAGTCCACCACTGCATATTCAAATACAATGCAGGGAACATCTAATTACATCTCAAAATGATTTACAAAAATATCTATCAAAATATTTCCCAAAATAATTCCAAAACATTCAAAAACAATGCCCTCCGACTATGCCCATTCTGCTAGACCTCCTGGAGGTATCAGATGGGCCTCCTCCGCTGGCGGCAAGGCCTCTGCAAGGCCGGCATGGGCAACTGGGCCTGTAATACCATCAATAACACTATGAATACGACGGTTCAGCAATGTATAAACATATCTATGATAATCCATGCTAAATATGTCCATTTGTCAATGTAACAACTCTAGACAATTAATCTAGGTTAGTGCAATAGACTGTACAGTGTAGTCAATTGATAATCAATGACTAAATTATAAGTACAATAGTATTATTCTCATTCAATTCAGTTTCTTCCCAAAGGAAGCAGTCAGTCAGTTCATTTCATTCCTTTCATTCATTTTCTATCAATTCGTTCATTTCATTCATTTTCTATCATTTCGTTCATTTCGTTCATTTTATTCATTGCATTGAACATTCATTAGATAGCTTGTGGGACTATACAGTCCAATATTATTAGGTGACTTATCAATTCAGTGACTTTTCAGTCTATATGTGGGATTTACCGGTGTCTTGATCAGAGATCATGGCATCACCACGGAGCTCCGGAACACTCCATCCATCTGTTGCAGCAGGATTATTCATTAACTCATTGCATTTATTCATTGTTCAATGGTTCATTATGTCTATTCATTATTCAATGGTTCATTGTAATTATTCATTATAATTCCAATTGAGTTAGAGGAATCATTAGTCATTTATGGTCCTACTTGTCTCTATCTCAAATTTAGACAATTTCTAGGTGTAATCATTAGTTACTAAATGCGCGTGTTATTTTCGATGGACATCACATTTACATTTAATATGTGCATTTAGTCCCCAAAAATTTCCACCTCCAAAAACTCACATTTACATTTAATATGTGCATTTAGTCCCCAAAAATTTCCACCCAAAAATTTAATATGTGCATTAAGCCAAATTTTTGCTTACAATTCATGTTTGGCCAGTATCGAGTTCGCTCGAGCAGATCCAGGTTCGCTCGAGCGGACTTAAACAGGCAGGGGATTCGCTCGAGCGAACTCCTACAGAATACAATTCGCGTCAGACAGAAACTTCATCGCTCGAGCGCACATAATGTTCGCTCGAGCGGACCCTTTTCGCATCAGACGGTGACTGGTTCGCTCGAGTGAACGCCCAGTTCGCTCAAGCGAACTGTCCAGAACCCAGACTCCGGATTCTGAACATTCACTCATCTTCCTTCCATTTCCAACCACCATCAGTATACACATTTAAGGACCTCATGTCCTCTCCTCATTCATCATTTAAACACAAAATAACACTTCTATTCTATCATTAAAACATCATGAAATCTATACTAAACACATTCAATCCATTCTCCATTTCTATAACAAATAAGGGGTTTGAGAACCCATCTCCTATAATTCAAAGGAAACAAACAAATTAGCATTTCTAATCATAGACAAGTATTTATACTTGCCTATTGAAGTCTATTAGCAAGAAACCTCTCTTTAGCTTGACTTTGACATGAGAAATCCCTAAATTCAAACCCTAACTCCACAAAAACATGAAAAACACAATCCTATGAGCTATTTGTGCTAGAAGTCATATCTAACCACTCATTATATCTTGAAAATCTTTTAAAAGCTCCAAGTACTTACTTGTAGTGTGAGTAGTGAACTCTTGAGCTTTTCTTTCAAGTTTCAACACTTCAAGGAAAGAAGACAAGTTGAGAAAGATGATGGGGAAGGAGAAACCTCTTCAAAATCCACTTGAATCTCTCAAAAATCCACTCTTGATGAAGAAGAATGGAAGAAGGGAGAAGAAAGAAGGAGCCTAGGGTTTCTCTCTTACGATGGATTTGAGTTGAATGAACTCAAGGGGTTCATTTCAATGCTTATAAGGGGCATTTTGCAACTAAACCCTCTTTTTCTTTCCTATTCTCCATTCAAGTCAAATGAAGGGTCATTTGACCAAATTCTTGTCAAATGACTTCGAGCTTATTACGAAAGTTAACGTACTCGTCGAGATACGCGTGTTGGTATCAAGAGTTTCCGTATTCGACAAAATACGTATAAATTCGTATTTACAAAAAAGGTCTTGTTTTTCTTAGCTTTAGTCTAAAATCTCATTCAATCTCCTTTATTATCATTTCATTAAGCTTAATTCAATCATTTGAGACTAATCTCATTGCTTAGCCATCAGCCATCATTAGTCTCATTGATCGTGATTGATTAGCATTAACTTCAATCAATTAGAGTTAATCTCGATTAACTGGGGCAGGGTCTTACAACTAGTCTCAAGATGGGTGAAATACTAGTCTAGTATTGTAACCTGTTTTATTCTGATCTAGGTTAAATAGTATGAAATGTGAACGTATCCTAATGATTTAAGGTGTGTGTTGGGTCTAGGGTTTTGATACCTAGAGACCCAAATATCCAATGTCATAATCTTAATATATTTCTATGTTACATTGGTGATTTCATCTAATGGGTATCTTTTATAGTTCTTATGATAGGTAGAAGTAGAATCTCATTGTGAGACTCATTTGGATGCAAGTCAATGGAAGAGGATGGTGTAATAATTAAAGGGCTTTATTATATATTAGATTTTAGGCATAAAACCTTCCCTAGAAAAATGTTACAATCATTAATTCAAAAGGGCATCAAAGCTTATAGGTTGATTATAAGGCATCTCCCTCTCCATAGTGGATGAGATTTTATTGGAGCTAAATGAAATCAATCTAACAGTGGATATGATTTGACATAAGTCTCAAATTAAGGTGGCTGTCAATTCATAAAAAATTATTACCTACCAAGGGGCTTGGATTGATCAAAGATGAGCACCACAAGGTGCCACAATTGTTACCTATCAGAGGAGCCATGGTGTGCTGCAATTGCACACCATGGATCCGACTCAAACCTCATCTTTTCTCATCCCTATTTAGCAAGGTCCATGTAAGTATGTAAATGAATCAAGTTCCTTTCAAATTTGGTCAAATGGGTCTCACCAAAATGCAGGTTCTTTGGATTAGATGAATAGCACCTAATGGTACTCAATCCAAGACCCAAGGAAGTACAACTGCCTGAATTTAGACGTAGTAAAAAAATCCTTATTGACCAAAATGAAAATTATAATATTAGATACTTGCCTTATGGTCTGATTCTCAAATTTGGACTTATATTGATTTAAATCTACAAGGTCCAATTTGGTAAGTTCGATATAATCTTATTACACGCAGACTTGTTATATAGCAAGAGTTAAATATGGAAACTTCTCAAAGAAATGTTATTGTTTGTTGAGTCTATGCCCAAAAAAAAAAAAAAAATTGTAGTTTATTTTATTAATCCTTAATGGAGTTTTAAAAGGACTATGCATACTTACCAACATACAAAGCAGAACACTCAGACATTTACTAGCTAACAATTATCTTCCACAACATAAGTAGTCATGCTTTGTCTTCCACAACATAAATGTTTTCCAATGGGAAATTGCTCACACATGTTTCAAGGGCTCTGCTTGAAGAGACCATAGGATGAATTCACAATGCTAAAGCCTCCATCCAACACAAAGTTATGCCCACTCACATACCCTGACTCATCACTCCCAAAATACAATGCAGCTAAAGCAAGATCTTCTGCTGTTAACACAACCCCTTTAAGGTTTGCTAAGCTCTCTGCCCAGCTCTCAAGCTCATTATCATCCTTGCTAATAAAATTTGTAGTTAAAGATGATGCAAGTATGTACGATGAGATGCAATTGACGCGTATTCCATATTGCCCAAGCTCAGCCGCTGCATTCTTTGTAAGACCAAGGACTGCATGTTTTGAAGCAACATATGCATGCGAAGCAACACCGCCAATAACGGAACTAATGCTCCCATTGTTGATGATGCTGCCCTGTTTCACAGGGACCATGACACGGGCCGCATGCTTGGTACCTAGGAAAACTCCTTTTACATTAACACCAAGGACCTTTTCAAAATCGGCCTCCTCGTTGTTGGTTATATTTGATTTCCATGGGTCAACGATCCCTGCATTGTTGAACATGATGTCCAGCTTCCCAAACTTAGCCACGGTGGCGTCGACTGCATTTTTAACGTCCAACTCTTTGGAGACGTCACAATGAACATAGGATGCGGCGTTTTTGCCAATATCTTTGCATACTAAGTGACCCAAATTATCTTCAATGTCAGCAATGACAACTTTAGCTCCATGTTGATGGAACACCCTGGCAGTAACCTCACCGATGCCTTTTGCACCCCCTGTAATAAGCGCCACCTTCCCTTCTAGTCTGTTGAGAAAATCACAATCACGAATCATCATTATTAAAGCATTAGTGGAACTACAATGGCTAACGTTTTTGAGTTCTAATTATCTACTCATTGGCCAAATTAGGCTATCTTTTCTAATCCTTATCATTTCGCTCTGTCACGTGTTATTATTAACTTACTGTGGTCTAGTTGCAGGGGCTTCATATGTAAACAGAGGAGTGGAAGAGGAGTGGAAGTGTCCAACTTCTTGCCATAAATTTAACCAAAGACATACTCACTCGACACATCAAACGTCTTGATTTCATCACATGGCCAATAAATCCTAACATAGGTTGTTTGAAAAGAAATGCTGACTGATTAAAGGACCTAAACTAGCTAGTGCAGAAGCCTTTGAAAAGAAGAAATTGAACCGAAAACTATGTTAGGAAGATAAAGAATTTTAAGACGCACTTCATTTCGTAAATTTCACCATTAAATTTTATAAGAAGAACTCCTCTTAATTTATACACAAAGATATTTCAAATTCAAACTTACTCTTATCATAATCATAACAATCCTCTAACAACTCAATATTCTCTACCATCTCCCCTCAATCACATGATCATTTCAAGGAAATGATTTGTGATTGTTGACATTAAAAATAAAACCCACTAATCTCGAAAAAAAATATTTATGACATATTTTGCATAAATGATCATATATTCTTCTTAGAGATCACCGTCTATCTATTGATCCATCTCTATCGTAATCCGCTCATCTTAAGTCCGTCAGTGCCGATGGTCCACTAGATCAGATCTGACACAATATCTTCCATAAGTTTTGAAGATCGTAAGGCTTGAGGTGAAAGGATGACTAGATGGGAGAAGATGCTGGTGTTGGAAGTAGGTAGGCCTCGTGGATAGATTTTCAAAATTTTTGACCCACTTGACTCAAGGATCAAGCACCCATAAGGCCAAAAACCCAATCCAGGATGCATAATCCTCAATCTCATGATCATGTACAGTAAATAAAACTATCTAAAAGGATAGAGCAGTAGCGAACAAGCATCCATAAAAATCAATAACATGTAACGAAGCAGATTATACCTTAGGAGCTCGGTGGTGCTCTAATGGAGAAGTTGATTACTTTCGTTGATGTAGAACTTTTCTACAAACTAATATCAGAATTTCCAACACCTCTTAGCCTTCCACGCTATAACCCGAATCAAATCTCTCTTCCCAAGAAGATTGGTGGAATCTTCAAGAGAAAACCCAACTAGAAAATCTAAGAAACTAGAAGAGGAAGAGAGGGAAAGCAGTGCAACAATTGCACAAAATGAAGCTGGACGTTTTTTACTCTAATTAGATGGACGTCCATAAGGGGTGGATTCCCTTTTATAATCTCTCAGGTCTCCTCTTTTCTTAATTGAAATAGAAGTCTTACTTCAAAAATAATTAGTAAGTATACTATTACCACTATTAGAAGTTCTACTTCAAATAGAAATAGTAACTTTCTAATTCCTTCCTTTTAGAGTTCAAGTAGGATTAGTATCTTTCTAATAACTTGGGCTAGCGTGGGGACCACTATGGATTCCATAGAAAGCTGGCTCCAACTGAGACACGCGACCCCACATTTGAGTCCATACAATCTGACAACTGGCTTTTTTAATTGAAAGAAAAAAAAATTTAATTGATTCCAAGATCATCGCTGGGCCCAAGCTCTGATACCATAAAGAATTTCAAGACTCACTTCTTTTCATAATCCTAACAATCCTCTAACAACTCAATATTCTCTAACAATAGCATAATCACTATGAAAGATAATATAGTATAACTTTTTACCTCTTTCCAATGGAAGAGAGAAAGTTTAAGCTGCTCATGGTTTTGATCTTTCTATCTCTTCACAACTTCTGTGTTGGCTTTGGTTGGAAATTAGAGTTTCTCTTCTTGTCATATATAGATGAGGATTCGGTGGTGACGACCCCGCACAAAGTAGAATATGAACCAACTTGCTTCATTTACTTACCCACCAGCTACACATGTATGTTGTACTCTAGCTTGCACGTTTACTCTGTGTTATAAAATAATGCTACGGTTCAGATTGCACTTAGTCAACTTGAGATCTGTCGAAAATTGGATCTGGACTTGCCCTACTCTTTACGAGCTTGACCCAATGTATTTAGCAATGATTTTTTTATTTTTTTTATGATGTGCATGCATACTCGAGTTGTATTTTCACCAGACAAGACTATTTCCTCAGGCAAACACATGACCTTGCAACACTCATGCACCAGGTATAAGTTTGGGGTGGGACTTGGACACAAGATATGGGGAACAAACAAACACCTTATCCCAATAAACTATCAGCCAGAATGGGTATCTGCTGAATGAGGCCCAGGCCCATGACAATCAGGGTACTAATAAACTAGTCATGACCCAAGCCATCTTTTGTCAAGGCTTGCCGTTCCCAACAGACAATGTAACCCAGCAAAATAGGGGGAAATTTTTTAAAAATGGATCCTCTAATGCTTCCTCAACATAATGCACTCTACTATATATACAAGGTGACTTCGAAATTTAGCCATTTTATGTGAGCCCACCGGTGCTTGCATATGCAAGATGACTTGATGTAGCCACCTATAAAATATCAGCTCCATTGGATGTTTTTAAATGCCTGATCTAATAGCGGAAGGGGGGACAGTTAACATTAAACAAAGGCCATTTTCTTGATCTTCATTTTCCTTGACGTTAGATCAGATAGCTCGTAACATGCATTATACCTTATTTTTGCAAGAGGATACATCCAAAACTGGCATCTATCGGTAGGGACAAAGTGGCCAAAACCCTACTAGAGAATCTCTTCCTTAGTTTTCCAATATTTTTCCTTAGTTTTCCAATGTTTTCAGCTAGGAAGCACAAATGCAAGTTTTAGATTAAAAACTTGAAAGATTATGCGGGGTCTAGCTAGTCTACTTAAACTATATATTAAAAAATTGCAATATACTGTGTGGTCTTAGTCCACTTAAAATCCCAATACATTTTCACCAACTTGTAAAAGATACCTTGTATTTCGAATATTTATTATTAGTCAACTGTATTTAAAAAAGAAATCAAAATCCACTTGCACCATTTGTAAAGCATGGAAATTTATATGAAACGACTTTGGGGTTTTAAATTAAATTCTTGATTCCTGCATCCTGTTTGTCAACTGAGTTTAAGGCATAAAATAAGCTCCACTCAGATGATATCAATGGTTGTGATTTATTGACTCCAACAGATAAATCTCTGTTTGCTTATTAAGCCCTAATTCGACAATGTTTATTTTCATGTTTAGATTACACAATAACTAAAGGCACCATGTGAAAGCCATCCACCATATCATTGATCAACTACATAATGGTATTGCAATTAAATATCTTTGCACACTTCACCACTTCCTTTGTGTTGATATCATGGAGTTTGGTGATGGTTTGATACTTCCTCAGAGAAGAACCTATAGCAAACTAAGATGGATGGTGCAAAAGCAAAATCTGCTCCAATGGTTACCTAACTTATTCTGACACTATGGACTGCCTTCGAATTGTAGGTTCTATCAAAATAGTATTTCGATGTCTTACCACATTTCTCAACCAGTGATTGTAATTGCAGTGAATTAAGTGTGTCAGCTCATTCATAAATGAAGCACTTACCACTTAAGCAATTTAAAGAGTATTGCGAACATTAATTTATGGCCATGTTTGTTTGCATTAAAATACATAGGAATTCAAGCCTTAGAGAGGTTAAAAATGAAGAACAACGGTGAATTTTCAAAAATTAAAATCAAATGACAGCTTTTTTTGATTTTAGAAATGTAATCTTATTTTTGTCCTGTTTTGAAATCTGGCCGAAACTTAGTCCCTGTTTTCTAATTTTCCCATTAAAAATTAACTTTATCATACACATCACATGGAATGATACCGGAAGAGATACAATAGCCGTATCCTCTCTCCCACTTGTTACCAACACATCCCGTCCGTTGATATTTATTAAGTCTTGGTGAAAAATAGTGGATCCCACTGTCCGATTGTCCGATTGATAACCATATGAAAACGTAAGAGATTTGCGTCAGTGTCCACTGACATGATGCTCAATCGATTGATGTGACCCACGCATTTTCAAGTAAAAGTTAGGAAGAGAGGTAATTAATGAAGTGGATAGGATGGGATTCATCATTTTAACACTCCAAATCATCCCAAGGTTCAAACATGGCCACGAGCCACAAGTCCTAAGCAGACGATATGTCAATATCACAGGCACCACACGGTACATGTCACACACAATACATGATACATGTGAGATACATCCCTATCATATCCCTATAGCTACGAAACCCAGTAGCTGAAGCTGAGCCTAAGCAGGTCCGGAGATCAAGCCCACCTGACCTCAGGCACTAACCGACCCGGCTTATGTAGCCGAACACACCAATTCATATCTCAAGCGCTCGGCCGGCGGGTGGGTGGGTGCCATCAACAGACGGCCACCGTTGTTGATTGGATAATTAAATCTGGCCATCAACACTCTTGCCAGGTTTTTCGACTCATTTGGATTCACTCAGAACCACTCATTTGGATAATTTTTCCGTACATGGTTATGCAGGAAATGTGCACTATATTAAGTAATAATTAGAACATTTAAGACAATGAATATTTAGTAAAAAGATTTATTCAGGTGAAAACTGTTCTTACCACAATTGTATGAAGTCTTATTGGGACTGTTAATTTCCGCACATCATCCAACGGCCAGAAGAAAGGACATATTAAGAGACGAAAAAAGAAAAGCCCGCCTACTTTTCATTTTCCCCTCTCCCGTTTCGTCCCTCTCTTCCCCGCTCCCGTTTCCTCCCTCCCCCCAACTCACAATCTGCGCTCTTGTTTCCCACGAACGCATATCTCCCGTCTCACTCTTTCTCCCGCCCCTAATCTCTCTCCACCATCTCTTTCCCCTCTTCCAATCGAAACCTCTTCCACCCCAAATCTCTTCCTCTCACGATCTCACGATCTCTCTCGTTTTCCACACAGCGCCGCCGCAAATCCGTGCACAGTTGTGGTGCTACAATCTCAAATCGCGATCCTAACCGCATCGAGAGGTATGTTACATCTTCTTCCTGTTATTTCCTTTTTTCCAGGTTTTTTTTTTTTAGGCCAAAGACTGCATGATATTATTTGGATCCAGTACCATTGTAGGAATCCTCTGTTCAAAGATTATGTATCTAATTATAGTGTTTGGAAACATTGATTTTTTTTTTTTTATGAAAACTTTGTTTTATAGGTTTAGGGAAATGAAATGTTAGTAGATTGCAGGCCACTGGTTGCTAAACAGAAAGGAAATGTGTTGAACCACTAATAACTAATTGGTAGACGTGCTTCACTTGCTGGAGTTTCTTCTTTTTTTTTGAAAGATTAATTTTCTAGGGTTTCTATCTTCGGCTAAACGCGATTACGAGATTCATGATTGATTGCGGGAGAGAACCTAGCATCCAACTTGTAACAAAGAAGAAAATGAACAGAACAAAGAACATTTTCACAAATCAATCATGATTACAGAAATACATGGCCTAATGCAGGATGTCTACATCTCTACAACCATAACTTCTACTTCTTTTGGATACTCACTTTATATCTTCATTTTTATCTCTTCTTAAAATACAAGTTTTTGAAATCCTTGAAATTCAAATGCATGAAACAAGTAGGGCCTCTAGTAAATAATGTTACCATTTTGTCTATACTGATCTGAAGATGCATCACATTTTATCTTCATTTTTATCTCTTCTTAAAATACAAGTTTTTGAAATCCTTGAAATTCAAATGCATGAAACAAGCAGGGCCTCTAGTAAATAATCTACCATTTTGTCTATACTGATCTGAAGATGCATCACATTTTTTAAAGCTTTGGCACAGACCCATCTCATGATGGACGACACAGATCCATCTCATGATCCTGATCTTGATTTTCATCTTTGGCTTCCGATCCATCCACAATCTCCTATCCATTCACAGTCTCCGATAGCATCTGAAGTTGCTGGCAGCCATGTAGGTTACCATCTCTATTTCACTAAATCTCTCCCGTCTCAGCATCTTTAGCCATAGAAAAATAATATTATGATAAAACTTGCGATTAATTACTTCCCTTTTTTTTATTCTTTTTTGCATGTATTGTCATGGTGTGCTTAAAATGTACAAAAGATTGACGATGTAGCATCTTTTCCAATTAAAACATTTGTGCCACAAGTTGGTAAGGAGAAATTACCAAAAGTAGGCCAAGTTTTTGAAAATATAGAGGATGCTTATAATGCTTACAACACTTATGCGAAAGCGGCGGGTTTTAGCATTAGACGAAGCTTGGAGACGAGGGTTAATAACCAAGTAGTGAGAAAAAAATTTGTATGCTCTAAAGAAGGTTGTAAGAAAAAAGGACCTGGTGGGGAAAGACGGACCTCGGATACACGGGAGAATTGTGGTGCATATCTTCAGTTAAAAAAATGAAAGGGGGGCACTCGATTGTATTTAAAATTGTTGTGGAACATTCTCGCCTATTAAGTACCCCTAGAAAAACCCACATGCTACAGTCACACCGTCGGATTGACGCCCCAAAAAAAATTAATAGAAACTTATAGGGCTGCTAACATCAGACCAAATAAACAAATGTGGATTTTAGTGTTGCAGTCAGGCGGGAGAGATCAAGTTGGTTTCACAGAAACAGACTTTCGAAATCATATTAGAGACAAAAATGAGGAAACAAAGGACAATGATGGTGATATGTTTTACGAACACTTTTGACAATGGAAGGAGAGAGATCCAAGGAATGCTTTTTCTATTGAGAAAGATGATGAGGACCACATAAAACATGTGTTTTGGGCTGATTATTATTTTCAAAAGTCATATGAGGAGTTCGGTGATGTTGTCTCGTTTGATACAACGTACAATACAAACATATATGGTCTCATTTTTGGCGCGTTCACTGGAATCAATTATCATGATCAGTCTATACTATTTGGATGCTGCCTAATCTCAAATGAGACTGTTGACACCAAAAATGTCACTTTGCCTCTTCAACATCAAAAAAGCTGCATGAAGTCGCAACCTGCCATAAATAGGCAATGCAACTTCTCCAAAAAATCAAATCTTGTCAGAATCAAACAAAAACTGCAAGATCCTTCAAGATAGCCAAGAGAAGGGTACACATGAAGTTTCGGGCCATTTCGACAACATTTGGCCTAACTTCACTTCTCCGACAGCTAAACAGGAGCTCTCGGCGGCGACAGCATCGGAGACATCAAATTCCTGATCAGAGCCTGTGGATGATCTCAAAATGCATCCAAAAGGCTCCATGCCAAATTTCAAGTCAAACCGACAACGTTTGACCCTCCATCAATGCTCGAGCAGCAAAATCAAGCCTCCCGGCGGTGGGAACCACCGAAGCCTTCGCTCATCAAACCAAGTGTATGAGTGGCTTCAACATGCTTCCAAAAGGCTGCACGTCGAATTTCAGGTCATTCCGACAACGTTTGACCAGGTTTCGATGCTCCGAAAGAAAATCAAGCCTACCGGCGGCGGAGCTCCCCAGGACCATGGTTTCCAAGACAGAGCCTGTGGATCATCTCAAAATGACTCCAATAGGTTCCCTGTCAAATTTCAGGTCAATCGGACATCGTTTGACCGCACATCAACGCTCGGCATTTTCCCCGCAGCAAAATCAAGTGAAGCATCGATGGGACCCCAAACGGCTTCAAAACTCAAACAAAAGCCTATGGTTGGTCTTATTTATTGCTCAGGAGGCTTCACCTCAAATTTCAGGTCATTCCGACATCGTTTGACCAAGTTTCAGCTTCTGGCAGAAAATCAGCAGCTCTACGCGACAAAGTCTTCGGCTTTCCCGGAAAATTGGAAACTTTTCACTCTAAAAATGCAAGGATTCTCATCAGGTTTTCTACAGGGAAATCAAGCCAATAAATGAGAAAAAATGTCAGGAAAAATACAGAAGAAAACGGCGACGAAAAAGACCGCAAAACGGACCAAAAACGGGGGAAAAACCCCCAGGGTCGCCGGCGACCATGGAAGTCCGGGTCACCGGATTTTCCGCCGGTGACCCGTTTTTCCGTCCTTTTTCGCGTTTCGCGCACTTTGGCCCCTGTGGTTTCCTGAAAATGTGATTTTTAATGCTTGAAATTGACTCATATCCGACGACATCTCGGATCCGCCGTCAAAAGCATAAAATCATCAGTGATCGCTCCAAGATCGCCAACCGGTCGACCAAAAAAGTGCTCTTTCTGTCCGACCGATCGAGAAATCGACAAGACAGATGTCACCGGCCCGCTCTTAGCTATCAATGCCTGAAGTTACATGTTCATCCGATGTCGATCAGCATGAAGATCCATCGATGATCATCGCCAGAAGAATTCCAGAAGACACGGCACGGCCCGCGACTCTTCAACTGCTCGGCGATCAATTAATGTGGTTAATTGGCTAGCTTTATGGCAGTCATTAACTCATTCTATTGGACGGCCCAATCAGAAGCAAGCATTCGGGAGTTACAAATCAAGAGATTCATGGCACTTAAACCTTGAAACTCCTCCCATCATGGCGATTAAATGCCCTTAATCTCCATTGGCCAATCAGATTCAAGGAAAAAGGAGTTACAAAATCAAGAAATAAATCTTGTAACTCCTCCCATTAAAGCCATTAAAGCCCATAAACTCTCCTAAACGGCTACCAAAAGCCTATAAATAGGAGAGCATTCCATTGAAATCAGGATAAGAAAACTTCAAAAAGCGCCACAGATCCAGAAATCTGAGAGAAAGAAAAACAGAGAAAAACTCTGCTGAAGTTCTGCACCGGCCACCACTACAAGGTGACAAAAGTCCCTTGGGGGGCACCCCCCCCCCCCCCCCCCCCCAAGGTCCTTGCCTTCTCCCGCTACCTCCAATGGCTTAGACATGGCTTTTCAGCCCGTCTACTTAGCTTTTTATTGGACATAGGACCTTCTCTTGGTCTTTGTCCTCTAAAAATCTGAGGTTATAGCCAAGCCAAGCGAATCAAGAGCATCCTCTGTTCTCATCTGCATGGATGAAGGCGAAGCCCACACATGGCTTGCGACCGTCAATCTGAACGAGTCCCCCACAATCTCCTGAAAAGTTAGATCTTCCTTTTCTTGCTTTTCATTGTAGTTTGTATTTTTCTAAAAGAGACAAAAATCACAACTCTTGTCTTTTTCATTATTGATGAGAATTGTAAATCGGCTATAAACGCCAAAATCGGCTATAAATGCCAAACAAAATCGCCTTTCACGGCAAACCAAGAAAATGTCTCTTTTCTTAAATATTTGTGCAATGGAAAACTTGAAAGAAGTTGATTTCCTTTTTACTTGCGAAGGTTGATCTCCGGATTACCACTTGCAATTCCAAGTAAAATAGAAAATCTGGCACACCCACCCAAAAAAAATGTTGATGCACGCTTCATGCCCGCCAGGGCGCGAAAGGGCCGGATCCGACGGACTCCCACGTTCCGCCGACCCCGGTAGCCGCCCCACGGCGCTCGGAGCGCGTTCCATCAAGCTGGCACACCCGGTGGGACTCGTTCATTTGAGAACACGATGCTTTGGAAATGAAATATTTGCATACCATATTTTGCTCTATGCTTATACTTCTTCTCCAGATTCCTTGGCTACTTTCTAGCTGGTGGCCTATGTTGGATTTTGCATCCAAAAAAAATGAGATGGGATTTTTTGGAAATTTCTACTTCTTTAAGTTTGTTTCCACTCTTTCTCTTTTCAAAAAAAATTTATTAAAAAAAAAATCAGTTTTCTTAGTTTGAATTCAAAATTGAGAAACTTTGATCCTATCCTATCGTTCTTTGGTGCTTGCAGAAATGTTGAGCCCGTTCGACTAAGGTTTTGGGCCATCGTTTCTCTTCGATGAGTTCATTAGAGATTTCAAAAAAAATAACAATAAAAAAATATATAAAAAAAAATTCAGTTTTCTTAGTTTGAATTCAAAATTGAGAAACTTTGATCCTATCCTATCGTTCTTTGCTGCTTGTAGAAATGTTGAGCCCGTTCGACTAAGGTTTTGGGCCATCGTTTCTCTTCGATGAGTTCATTAGAGAAAAAAAATAATAATAAAAAAATCAAAAAATCAGTTTTCTTAGTTCTGATTCAAAATTGAGAAACTTTGATCCTATCCTATCGTTCTTTGGTGCTTGCAGAAATGTTGAGCCCGTTCGACTAAGGTTTTGGGGCCATCGTTTCTCTACGATGAGTCTATTTGGGATTCGAAAAAAAAAAGACATAGACCACTGAGGTTAAACCAATTGCGTTCTTTGATCACGATTGATTCAAGAAAAGCCTTGTCCAGAGTGTGGAGACAGCTTGACTGTTCTAGGTAAGGGTCCTCCAAACGGGTTCATTAAGTAATCCTACCCTTACCTGGGGGCAATTCTATCAATTGAGGTTTCATAAGACCGGGTTAGAAGGCCTATGTGTACTCTCTCGTCTTTAAATCTTAAAAAATTAAAAAAATCAAAAATAAAAAAAAATAAAAAAAAGATTTTCAAAAAAAAAATCTTAAAGAAAAAAAAATCAAAATCAAAATAAAAAATAAAAAAAAAAGATTTTCAAAAAAAAAAATCTTAAGGAAAAAATATAAAAAAATAAAATAAAATAAAAAATTTTCAAAAAAAAAATCTTCAAAAAACTCTCGTCACTTTTGATTTCAGATCTGAGAAATTTTGGTTTCTTCTTTTCTGAGCACTGGCGCTCGCGGAAATCGCCGAGACCGTGTTCAGATTGGAATACCATTTGCTCTCCTTGATGGAACCAATCTTGACATTTCAAAAAAAAAAAAAAACTCGTCACTTTTAGATTCAGATCCGAGAAATTGTGGTTCCTTCCCTTCTGGGTACTGGTGCTCGCAGAAATCGTTGAGCCCGTATTCGGATCGGAATACCATCTGCTCTCTTTGATGAATCCAATCTTGACATTTCAAAAAAAAGAGAATCACATCTCATCGATGCGATTTCCAACATTTGTGCCTAGCAATACTGGTACGCCCTTTCGGGGTCTACTGTATTTGCGACCGGCACATTTGTAACTCCAACCTTATATTTGACTTACCTCGAGCAAGCCCTGCTTCTCGATAAGTCGAATTTAGGTTTACAATTGCTTCTAGCAGCCACTGGAACGCTCATTCTGGGCTCACCATACTTGCTGTCAGAACAATTGTACCATCTATGGCTTTTTGCCTTCTTCATGTCGCTTGGGTCATATCCCTTGAGCGATTTGAAAAGACAACCATAGAAATTCCCATTTATGATCATTATATTCTTGTGATTACTAATGGATGTAATCTTGTTTTAGAAATTTTGAAACTAACAATGGCAGCTTCATTAATCATCACCTTTGATGAGAACAAGCACCAACTCATGCTTCAACAGAAGCAAAGCACGCGCACTCATAAGCGCCCTGTCAGCTGCCGAAGCGTCAACTCCCTCGGCAACTCTCTGAACTCCGGGTCGACCTCGACTCCCCGGACTATCTTCTTTGGGACGCTGGGACCATTCCCACTTCCCGAAAAACAAGCTGCACCTGCTAAAAAGCAGAAGATCGCCTCTCAACGTGTCACTCCCGTGACACCAAAGGCGAGCGCCCAAAAGCCCGAAGCCCGCGGCACCCCCGCGAAGCCTCGACCCACAAACAACCAGGTCTATCCCAAGACTTGGTCTCCAAGACCTTCCCCAAAACAAAGAAGGTCTCAAACTTCCACCAAGCCAGCATACCTGGCCCCACTCAAGGAGAACCAGTTCTACCCTCTTGCCTACATGAAAGAGGAGAGACCCATCTCCAACTTGACTCCCAAGTCAACCCAGCATGAGACGGCTTGTTCCTACAGGCCCAAAATCAGATCATGCATCACCAGGCCTCTACAGGCACCTGCTAAGGCCTACACTCCTTCGGTTCGACCCTTTATCTCTACAGGGGCCGAACTTGAAAAATTCAAAGCTTCGCTGCAACAGGCAAAGGACCGGGTCCGTATCCTGTCCTTGCCCAACCACAAAGAAGACAAGCTCGGCTGCTGCGCCCGAGGGAGCACATCCTTCATCATCAGAGCCCAGCCAGAGCTGACTGAAGCTCAAATCGCTCGTCGAGCACGCTGCCGTGCGTCATATCGACAAAAGAGACTAGAGAAGCAACGGACCCAGCCTCCTACACTTCAAGTCTCCCACAAATGGGTCGAAAAAGAAAGACCCGACCAAGTTGCTGCTGTCCATATGGTTGGAAAAACCAGAAGACGCCAAAAGTCAGCATAAAAAATCCATGTCCGACGTCCGGTGACCCGTAGCGTCACCGGGACACGAAGACATCCCGAAGAATCTCCTGCCCCTTCAAGCCAAGGACGGGAGAGTAATCCTTCATCAAGCTCTTCATAAAAAAGAATGAGCCCCAGCTCGGTCACCAGGACGATTTCTTTGTTCGAATCCCGAGGGATGAACGTCTTGGCTACAAGTTCTGAGCCACCACCTCAGAATCCACCTCGAGATGATGCGCTCACACGCATCCAGCAGTTGGAACAAGGCCAGCAGAGGATTGAAACTCTGATGGAAAACCTTCTCCTTGTCGTCCAAAATCAGGCGAACAATGAGCCTCCTCCGAATCATGGCAATAACGAGGAAAATTGTGAAGAAAATGAGTCACGCGCCCTTACCAAAAAGGACGTAGACAGCATCCTCGCCAAAGCTAAAGAAGAGGATATACTCAAAGAGCATGGGATCAAGCCACCATATCCCTTATGGATGGACTCAGTCCCATTCCCAACAAAATTCAAACATCCTACTCTCCAAACATATACGGGGAAAGGATCAGCCAGACAGCACGTCATCCACTTCAAGATCTTGACGGGAGCTATCGCGGATCAAGATGCACTCAAGATCCGCCTCTTTGCAAGTACCCTAAAAGGTACGGCCTTCGATTGGTACTCCACTCTGCCGGAGAACTCCATCCAGAACTGGGCTATGCTGGAGACACGCTTCCTGACCCACTTCCAAGGTGAGGATCATCCTGTTACTATGGCTCAACTCTGCAGCCTAAAACAAGGAGAGAATGAGTCAACTTATGACTTCATTCACAAGTGGAAAGCAATGGCGTACAAATGCTCAGATGTACTGCCACAAGCGTCGCTAGTCGACATCTGCCGTAACAATATGAGAGCTAAAATCCGCTCCATGATCATCGGCAACAAATCAAAGAACCTGGGAGAACTCCTCGAAGCTTCCATGGAAGCTGAAATGATGATCAAAGACCTCAACAGTCAGAAATCATCGAAGAAAGAGCCGACTGCTGTTACAACCTCAAAACCAAAGAAAAAGGAGGTTCTCAATGTGCAGACTAAGTCAGCTCCTCAGCAGCCAAAGAAACCTGAAAACAAAACTGCAGGTAAAAGGCCTGAACTCTCTGATGCCTTCAAAGAACGTGTAGAAAAGAAATATCCGTTCGATGAAGACGTTGAAGAAATCTTTGAGGCTCTCCTAGCAAATGGCAAACTCATTTTGCTAGAGCCCAAAAGACCGGGAGACGTTGGCAAAACCAATGATCCCCGATACTGTCCATACCATCAGATGGTCTCGCATCCTCTCAATCAATGCTTTGTTGTGAGAGAGAAGATAAACGAGATGTGGAAAAACGGAGTCATCACCTTTGACAAAAACTATGGGACTGCCTCCGTCAACATGGTGTCATGTGGACAAACACCAAAATCACCGAAGAAGAAGATCATTACCTCCTTCAAGGTGATAAAAAGAATTCAAACGTCCGAAGTGTTGGTTCCTTGCTCGACACCAGACGGACAACCCATATGGGTCCATCCCGATCTCCTAGAAGATGAAAATTGGGAGATCGTCAAAACAAAACCGACAGCTCAACAGCGAAGGCAGGCTAGGAAACATCTCCTCAAGCTCAAACAGCAAGAGAAGACCCAGCCAAAACAAGAAGTCAATGAAAAAGCAGAGTCTTCCTCTACCGCTTCACAGGGGACAACAAAAACGTCCCTTCCAGAGACTTCAAAGGCGGTAAGAAACTTCACTCTCAGTGATTTCATGCCACCTCAATTCAAAAAAGAAGCCATGCAGGGGGCATCATACTCTTGCAACTCGGTAGTTGGATTCTCCATTGATGGATATGAGTCCAGCGACACCGACGATGGATTCGAGCCCAACTACACCGATGAGTGGGAGGAATCTCTTGAAACAGGAGAATATCTCTCCGATGAAGAATGGGTTCCTGAAACTCACCTTATGCCAGTAATCTGGTATAACCCCTTACAGCCACAAGGATCCTGGTCTGATGATGAAGAAGACCAAGAGGCTGTACAAGAAAGTGCTGTTGAGCCAGCACCCATCGTTGCTCCAGTGGAAATCGACCATGTTGAGCCACAAAGAGCAGACGAAGAAGAAGATTTGGTTCCCATACCTGATCTTGAAGAATATGCGAGGATCTTGCAGCATCTCGCTCTAGAACAAGAGCAAGACCGCGTCAACGAGATTCCTCACAATCCAGAGCCGGAAGTCCCTGAAGCTCACCAGGTACCTCCACCCTTAACTCCTGAAAATGGAGAACATTGCTGGATAGACGATCCTCTTACATCTGAGGATGAGTCTGATTCCGAGCAGGCAACATCTCCTATCATAGCTTCCTGTAATGTAATATATCAGGACTATAGCTCTTCTGGAGCGTCGTCTGATGAGATTACCTATACTCCGACGACGCCTAGCAATGTATTCTCTGGAGCTATCTCGTCTCACGTGACTTTCACAGAGATGACACCCTCTCAGGTTTCTTCTCATGAGACTGTGACTTCAGAACTCACACTCTTCCCGACTCATCATCACGAAGAAAACCCAACTTGGGATGATGGATGGGTCAACACAGAAGAAAAGCTGCTGGATGCTGTTCAGGACTTGCTCCCGGAAAATGCTCCGTGCAACACAATCACTGAGGATGGCAACTCTGCTGCAGATACATCCCCAGTAGATGAAAAACGACAGCCTCTTGATCCTGAAGACAATCTTCCAAACGAAGATCCTTCTCAAGAAGCTCTCGAAGTTGGTAGAGGCACCCGCTCTGGCCGGGACTACCACAAGAATTAAACCAATCTTCCTTTACTTATGTAAATCCTTCGGGAAAAGATGTTGTAAGCGCCCCCAGTGGCAAAAACAATGAACATGCAGGCCCCAAGGAGGCTTTCAAGTATGACTTGGTTGAGCACTTCAAACACATACCTGCACGTCTTCACATCCTAGACTTATTGCGAATGTCTCCACGCACTCGTGATAATCTCATCTCAGAATTACAAAAACTGAATGAGGATGTCGACAAACATGCCCCACAAGTCCTCCAAATTGAAATGGACTACCGGGTCAAAAACTCAGAAACCTCCTTAAAAGGAGAAAAAGAGAAAAGCGAGGGATCATGCATCCAATGCCTCTCGGTTCAAAAGGCAGCCAGTGCAACCATCGCCTTCACTAAGGAAGACCTCCTACTTGGCGAAGCAAGGCACAACCGACCCCTGTACTTCACAGGGTACATCAAAGAAATGCCGATACATAGAGTTCAGATCGACCCAGGTTCTGCACTCAACCTTATCTCCACTTCGGCTCTTGAAGAGTTGGGCATCCCACCCAGCCAGCTAAGCCACACATCTGTATCTATCTTTGGATACGATGGGAGCGCTCAAAGGCCTATCGGCAAAATCAGGTTCAAATTGCAAATCGGTGATCTTATTTCTGAGGTCACTGTGTATGCAATAAAAACCCCCTCATGCTACAACATTCTTCTCGGACGTCCTTGGATACACGAGAACGGTGTTGTCCCTTCAACTCTACATCAATGCATCAAGTTCGTCGGCGACGACGGCATGGTATATCGTGTCTTTGCGGACAGAAAACCCTTCAAAGGTAAAGAAGTCCACTTCGCAGACTCCCAGATGTATGAAGGAGAAAAAGAAGAAGAGGAAATAGCACCCCCTGCTGAAAATCTCCAGAAAGATAAAGGCAAGGCTCCTCAAAAATCACCGGAAGAAAACAAACCCTCCGGCAAATTAGAAGAGAGTAGTCAACCTCCCTTCGTCATCTCCCTCAAGAATTCAAGACCTTTGGTCATCACGACTAAAGTGAAGAAGACGAAACAAAAGTCTGGGGGCAAATTTGTTGTTTCTCTCGTGTCTATCATGCAAGACACAGACTTGGACTCAGAGCCAGAAGACGATGCATCGTCAAGCCAAGCTGACACTCAGCAAGTTCAGCCTGCTCTCACTCCGATGGAGACACCTGCTAATGTAGAAGATCCTACGTCTGCTACCTTTGTTGTTCCGGCAACATCACCAAAGCAAAGACCGATCTTCTTTCATAGATCGGATGCTTCTTCATCAAGTTCCTTGCTCGAACCTTTCCAAAACGAAGGTATGCCTCAACTATCTCTATATAGTCCTGTGGCACAAGCTATCATGAAGAAAATGGGCTTTGACGCTCAGAACCCAGTCGGTTTGGGAGAAGGCCGCGGTATTCTCACGCCATTGGGGCCCGCCTTGACCAAAAGCCAGCTGGAAGATTGGAGACTCTACGGATATGTAGAAAAGTCTTCACATGGGTTAGGGTATGATCCTGATACCCCCCTGAGACAGTTGACACAAAGGCTTAAAAGTCGTTTTACCGACCAAGCCTCAACATCTCAAGTCCACGAAGACATCGATCTCCCTGGATATCTCTTTAAAGAGTTACCTGACAAAGATCCAGGAAGCTCATCCAATTGGTACGATTTCTCTGATGATGAAGAGGAATCGCCCAATGACACAGACGGGTGGCATCCTGACCCAGAAGAACCCTCGTCTCCAAAAGAAATACCAGACTCAACAGGCGATTGGGACTATCTCATAGCAAGCCTTAAGGAGATCACCAATCAAGAAAATCCATGGAAAGGAACAGAACCTTGGTCTGGTAATGCTGTTGAAACCCCAGAAGGTTTCGTTGAGTTGGAAGCCTCTGAAAATATTGTGGAGGAACCACCTTCGAACCTTCCGACAGAAGATCCTGTTCAAAAGATAAACTTGGGAACACCTGATAACCCACGTCCTGTATTCATAAGCAAGAATATAAAGGATAATGAGTTACCCGAGTATATCGCTTTTCTTCGTGAGTTCGTTGATTGCTTTGCATGGTCCTACGCTGAAATGCCTGGTTTAGACCCCAAAGTAGCAGTCCACAAACTCAACCTTCAAGAAGACATCAAGCCTGTCAAACAAGGCCAAAGAAGATTCCGTCCAGATGTGATGGATAAAATTGAACAAGAAGTTCAAAAACTCAAAAGCGTCGGCTTCATCCGTGAGGAACAACATCCAGAATGGTTGGCCAACATTGTCCCCGTGACAAAGAAAAATGGGCAGATCAGAGTCTGTATTGATTATAGAGACTTGAATGGCGCTTGCCCTAAAGATGAATTCCCGCTCCCCATACCAGAGGTAATGATTGACAATACCTGTGGATACGAGCGAATGACATTCATGGATGGCTTCTCTGGCTACAATCAGATAAAGATGCATCCTGAAGATGAAAGGCACACTTCATTTCGAACTCCGTTTGGCGTGTATTGCTACACTGTCATGCCATTTGGTCTGAAAAATGCTGGTGCCACATATCAGAGGGCTATGATGAAAATATTCCAAGATATGCAGCACAAGACGGTCGAATGTTACGTTGATGACCTCGCCGTCAAAAGCAGAAGAAAAGAAGACCATCTCAAGGATCTTCGGGAAGTCTTCCTCCGACTCCGCAAACACAAACTACGGATGAATCCTCTAAAATGCTTCTTCGGCGTCTCGTCGGGTAAGTTTCTCGGATTCCTTGTTCGGAAAGCTGGAATAGAACTTGACCCCATAAAAGTCAAGGCTATTCTAGAAATGCCCCCTCCAAGAACCTTAAGGGAACTAAAAGGGCTCCAAGGGAGATTGGCCTACATCAGACGGTTCATCTCCAATCTTTCGGGGAAATGCCGTCCATTCTCTCGATTGATGAAAAAGGGTGTAGACTTTGCCTGGGATGCCGACTGTGAAGCCGCATTTCAAGATATCAAGTCATACCTGACCAAACCTCCAATGTTAGCTGCCCCTACCACTGGAAAACCATTCATCTTGTACACAAGAGCTCTTGATCATTCTGTAGGCGCTCTGCTTGCACAAGAGAATGGTGAGGGAAAAGAAGCTGCTCTATACTACCTTAGCCGCATGCTAGTAGGTGCAGAGCATCGCTACTCTCCAGTCGAAAAGGAATGCCTTGCAGTGATGTTCGCCGTACAAAAGCTACGTCACTATCTGCTTTCCAACACAGTCTACCTGGTCTCGAGGATCAACCTCTTGAAGGTCGTTGTCACAAAGGCCGGTTCTCTCAATGCCCGACTGGCAAAATGGTCCATCCTTCTATCACAATTTGATATTAGGTATGTGCCACAAAAAGCAATCAAAGGCCAAGCTCTAGCAGATTTCCTCGCAGAGCATCCATTGCCTAAAGATTCACCACTCAGAGATGATCTCCCAGACGAACCTGTCTACAACGTGGAGACTTCCTCACCAAATGCCTCTTGGGACATGTACTTTGACGGTGCAACCAGGACAAATGAAAAAAGACAGCTGATCTCGGGAGTTGGCATCCTCTTTGTTAGCCCCAACAAATACATGATTCCACACGCATTCTCGCTACTGGAACCATGTACAAACAATGCAGCTGAATACCAAGCTCTGATCCTAGGATTGGAACTCGCCATCGAATCTGGTATCACTATGCTGGAAGTCTTTGGAGACTCTCAACTGATCATCAACCAGATGAATCAAAAATATGAAGTCAGGAAGCCTGATCTGCTGCCTTACTACAACAAGACACAATCGCTTCTACAAAAGTTTGACATCTGCAACATCACCCACATTCGTAGAGGTGAAAACATCCGTGCAGATGCCCTGGCTGGACTTGCCGCATCAATGGCAATTCAAGAAGGGGAAAACATGCAAATTACAGTGTGTGAGAGAAGGATCCTCCCTCCTCTTAACACACACCAAGCAGTTGCTGAATGCCACAGAGTGGTTGGAAGTCGGATCTCTATCCTTCAAACTTCAATCGGCGACTGGAGGGATCCGTTCATTGATTACACTATGTTCGGAATCCTACCTGAAGATCCAAAAGAACGGGTAAGCATCCAAGGCGAGCCCCAAACTTTCATTTGGATATCCCTTCAAAGATCCTTTACAGGAAATCCTTCAATGGAGTACTCCTACGCTGCTTGTCACAACAAGAAGCTAAAGAAACACTCAAAGAAGTTCACGCTGGTCTTTGTGGAGCTCATCAGGCTGGTCCCAAGCTCTACGACCAAATCAAAAGGTTGGGTTACTACTGGCCTACCATGGTACCCGACGCAATGCAATTTGCTAAGCGCTGCCAACAATGCCAAGTTCATGGAGACTACATTCACATGCCTCCAGAATGGCTGCATCCTACAGCAATCTCATGGCCTTTTGAAGCATGGGGCATGGACATCATAGGTCCTATCTCTCCCCCTTTAAGCAAAGGTCATCGCTTCATCTTCGCCGCTACGGATTATTTCTCCAAGTGGTCAGAAGCATTTGCGTTCAACGAAATGAAGACCTCATCAGTTCTTCAGTTCCTGCGCACCAACATCATTTGTCGTTTCGGCATACCCAAAAGATTCGTCCATGATAACGGACCACAATTCCGGGATCATCGATTCCACAGGTTTTGCGACAAATACAAAATCCAAAGCTGTCCTTCGACTCCATACAATCCGGCAGCAAACGGATTAGCAGAGGCCTTCAACAAGACACTCTGCAAAATCCTCAAGAAAATGGTCTCTAGTCACAAAAGAGACTGGAGCGACAAACTGTCTGAAGCTTTGTGGGCCTATCGAACCACCGTTCGAGGACCAACCCATAGCACACTATTCTCCTTGGTCTATGGATGCGAAGCTGTCGTGCCCCTAGAGGTACAATTTCTTTCTCTGAGGGTATCTCTACAAAACGACATGACTCAAGAAAGCAATGCGAAATTACGACTTCATGAGCTGGACAATCTCGATGAGAGACGGCTCGAAGCTCGACAAAGCATTGAACTTTACCAAGCACGCATGGCAGGATCTTTTGACAAAAGGGTCCGGCAACGCGCCTACAAAAAGGGTGACTTGGTTGTTGCGGTAAAAAGACCAATGGTCTTCGCACACAAATCCAAAGGCAAATTTGAACCAAAATGGGAGGGACCCTACGTCATCGACAAGGTCTTCTCCAACGGCGCATATGCCCTCCTAAACATGGAAGGCGACAGATGTATGCTGCCTATCAACGGCAAGTTCTTGAAGCGGTACTACCCTTGAAGACTTACCCCAACTGGGTAAGAGCAATACCTGTATGGCCAAAACCTGTTCTCAGGTACTCGCTCGTCAAACCCACTCTCTTTAGAATTTTCATATCAAATGTCAAAATTTCTAGAGATTCAAAAACAATGCTTACTTTTATCGTTTCATTGTTCAAAAACAAAAAAATCCAAGTTTAGGAGCCTCTCCCTGACTTGACCAAAACTTTCGATCCTTGAACCAAAATTCATGGTTTGAAACAAAAATCCGGATTCAGGGATTTCCACCCTAGTCCACCTTATCTTTTACCGCCAAATGGTTTTAGGTCAAAATTTACGACCCTCGTGTCTTTAAACAAAAAAAAAAGGTTTTTCAAAAACCGCGGGGAAGTGACACTTAGTCGATACTCGCAAAACTCAAAAAATCAGAAGGATGCGAACCCCATTCGATACTTCCAAAACCTAAAATCGTGGAGACACAACATTTTAGTTGATATCCACAACCCAAATTTCAAAGGTTCGAGAAAACCTCTAAAATCGTGGAGACGCAACATTTCAGTTGATATCCACAACCTAAATTTCAAATGGTTCGAGAAAACCTCAAATTTCAAAAATCGCGGAGAAACGACATCAAGTCAGTACCCGCAAAACCAAAAGTTTTGGGAAAAGCAGGGAAGCGACGCTTAGTCGATATTTGCACCCCAATTCGCGAGGAAGTGACATTCCATCGATACTTTCAAAACCTAACCCGCGAGGAAGTGACATTCCATCAATACTCGCAAAACCGAATGAGCAAGGAAGCGACATTCCATCGATACTTGCAAGACCATTCAGCGGAGAGGCGACATTTAGTCGATACCTGCATTTTGAAAGCCAAAAATCTGGCTATAAACGCCAAAACCTGGCTCTTTTGCCAAAAACCGGCTATCAATGCCACCAAATTCGGCTATAAATGCCACACAAAAAAAAAACCTGACTCTCATGTCAAAACCGGCTATAAATGCCACAAACCGGCTATCAATGCCACGAAAAATTGGCTTTCACGCCGACAAACCAAAACTTGGCTTTCAAAAAACCCGGCTATCAATGCCACCAAACCGGCTATAAATGCCACAAATTGGCTATCAATGCCACCAAACCGGCTATAAATGCCACAAATTGGCTATCAATGCCACCAAACTGGCTGTAAATGCCACAAAAATCCGGCTTTCATGCCAAATTCATTTCCCCTACCAAGACAATCATTTGACAAAGGATTTTCACAAAATGACAAAGCTTTTGATCAAATCCCATTTAGCAATTGCTTTCATCACAAAAAGATTTAAGTGAGCGTAGGGAAAACAAAAAAAAAGAGAGTACCAAAAAAAATACATGTGGTACCAAAAAAAAGGAAAGTGTTCACAAGCACTACAAAAAAAAAGTACCGAAAAAATACATGTGGTACCAAAAAAAAAGAAGAGTAGTTTCTGCTATAAAAAAATCAGGAGCTCAGCCAAAAATGGTCTCCAGCCAAAGCTTCAACTCCTCAAGCAAATTTTTGGCCTCAGCCATCAGAGTTTCCAAGGCACGCTTCTTCAGGAACTTGCCATGAGATGCTGGCGAATGCCATAACCCTTCTTTAACACCGGGAAGCTCTTCCCCAGCAGTTTGCCATCGTTCGTTTTCTAGAGTCCTCCTCTCGAGAACTTGACCGGCATCTGCGACCCTGCGAATCAGAGTACTCTCCCTGTCACGAGCCTCTGTTATAGCAGTCCACTTAGCATCAACTTGTGCCTTCAATTGCTCGAGATGCTTCCTGGCCATTTCGACCTCTCCATCAAGGATGTCAAGGTCGCGCTTTAATCCAAGGATGACTAGCTCTTCCTTATTCTTCTCTCGGACTACCTGCTTCCTGCTTTGTGTAGCCTCATTCAGGTCAGACTTAGCCTTATCAGCAGGGTCCAAGAACATCTCCTTGAAGAATTGGTCGTCAGGGAAATCCATGGTCTCAAACCACTTGTCACCCAGTGCAATGATCCTATCAACGATCGCCCTGGCACCTGTGACATCCAGACCAACCTCTTCGGTGTCAGTCAGAATCTCCTGTACATGTGGGATCATGCCAAATCCTGCCTCCAAGTGTCCAGAAAGGAGAGTCTTGATCCAAGAACTCAAAACCCGAGCCAGCACCTTCTTCGCAAATTGAAGAGACGAACTGGATGAAGATTCACCCTTCTCCGTTGATCGGCTGCTCATGTCATGTCCCATTGGAAGAGTAACAAAAGATCTCTTTCCACTTGGAGCCACTGGAGAGGGAATCTCAACACGAGGCATCTCCTCAATCATGTCAGAACTGGTCTCTACCTCCGGATCGACCTCTGGCATCCCTTGCTCTGGTTCTGAAGAAAGCGATGGACTCTCTTCTGTCACTTCAAAACCTGCAAATGAAACACAAAAAGGTATGAATATGATCCTGTTAAAAAAAAAAAAAAAAAACCATCAGGGTCATCACTACAAAGTACCTTCTTTGACGACTGGCGGAACACTCTCTTTCTCCATGAACTCATCGGAAGCATCATCAACATTTGCGTCCATTGATGGTTCAACGTCATCGGAATCCTGTGGCAAGTCAGCTGACAAGAAAAATGTTAGCGAATCAAGTCGCAGGCACAAAAAAAGAGAAAGCGAAGGAAGTCATACCAGTCGGAGATTCCGGAGTCATTCCAGAGTCCCTCGGTTCTTCTTCAGATGCCATAACCGGCTCCATCACCGCCTCATCGGTCGGAACCTCAGGCATCGCCAAGTCTTCATCCTCTGCTAAAAAAAAAAAAAAGAGCAGCAGCAGGGTGAGAAAACAAATCAGAACATGGAAAACCCCATGAAAGAAGCAGAAAAAGAAAAAGGAAGAATCATACCTTCATCAATGGTCTCTTCTCCACGGCTCCTCTTCTCTGGAGGCTCGTCGACAGCCTCTGGCACTTCCTCGTTGATGGTAAGAGGGATTTCCATGTCAGGAGAGTCCTCATGTGGCCCCTCGCTGCGATGATGACTCCTCCTCTTCCCACCTCTACGGGTTCGCTTCCTAGAAGAACCCGCCCCACTATCAGAGTCAGGTTTCTCACTTGACTCCTCACTGGATGGTCTGCTCTTGCCAGTAGACTCCACGGAAGCTCGTATCTGTGCCGCTTGCATCCAAGCGTCGAGCTCAGCTTCCTCCTGTTCTAGCTGCTCCAAAGCCTCATCAGGTACTTCTCGAACAGCTTCAGAACCAATGACGCCCTGGTCACCGAGAAAGCCTATCTTGTGCTTCTCTCCAGAAAGGAAGGCCCAAACTTCCTCTCGCCGGACGCCATCCGACTTCCCAATGCCTTTTCCAGAAGACAGCTTTACATCAAGCTCCTTCTTGGAAAGCCCCCGATATGCCAAAAACCTCTCCGCGAACCACTTCGTGAAGCCGGCAGTTCGGAAAGTCGACAGCTCAGGATAAGAAATCGTGGCAGTAGTGTCTTCAGCACTATAGAAAGCCCATGCATTTCTGCCATCCTGCAAACCCCCAAAACGCTTCACCATACTTGAAGGCGCTCTAACAACGCCTTGAGAGAAGCCCAACTGAAGTGCAAAGCGAGAAGGTACATACGGCTGGATGTCGACGAAAAGATGTCTACGGTACACCATCGTGCCGACTCGTATGCTGAAAAGCCACTCCTTCTCTGCATTGGTCAAGGAGTAATGCCTTCCCGACCCTGCTCTGGTAGAGTCTCGGGAGGCACCAAAATCAAAAGCCTTCTTCCGCAACTCCGGAGAAAGCTTAACTGAAGACTGCCCCATCTCGACGTCCCTGAACCGTCGGATCCTCATGCGGGCAAATAAAAGTGATTCGGATACGGCTTTTCCCTTAGCCAATCGAATCATCAGAGGATCATCATCCTGTGCAGCACCCAGCTGGTGGAAGCCAGGACAGTGGTATACAAACCACGAATAAAAGATATGGGCTGAAAATACCCTATTCATAGGGAGCCCAAGCCGAACCAAGAAAGCAGCCGCTTGCAGTTCGGTACACAAGTAGGAGTAAAGAGCAGGCACCAAAGCAAGCCGCTCTCCAAACGCCATCTGACAAGCCGGAAAAATACAATGCGGCCTGATGTGCGTCCCATCTCCACCTGCAAAAATAGCCTCACCTAGCCAAAAAGTGAGGTAAACAGCAAGATCTCTCCGCAGTGCAATGTCAGAACAAATGGCATCTGTGCTCGCGAAGAAACCCTTCAACTCTTCCTGCATGGCCGAAGTCTTCTTCCTGTCTTCCCGGGTCATGCTATCAGAAGGTTCTCCACCGTCGAAGAAGCTGAAGAATGAAGAGCCATAACTCTTCCAACTGCTGGATCTCACTTTCGAGCCCTCCTTCAAAAAATCATAGAAGGCGACGAGCTGAAAGTATAGGAGCCTGAACTCCTCTGACTGCTCCTCAAGGACGCTGTCAATCGGTATGAACTCCTCATAGAGTTTGCCAAGGATGGGCAATCCAGTAATAGCACTCAACTCCTTCAGAGAAAAACCAATCTCACCGTTCGTGACAACGAAGGTATTGGTCTGATGGAGGAAAGACTCCAACATAGCCATGAAGGCATCATCGGAAAAAGTCACGGTCTCCCTAAAAGCGCGGACAGCGTCAAAAATCCCGGCTTCCTTCAAAACGGCGCCCCCAATCAGCAAGGTGTGGTCAGTCCATGACTTCCAATCGGAGTCAGCATTGAAACGGCCACGAAGTCGAAAAGGCTTCACCCAAGTACTGCCGTCACCGCTGAAAACGCCAAGGCCCACCGGTCTCAAATCGACCGACGGATAATCAGAGCCCTGGTAGCCGCTGGCTGGCATCAACACGTCCATACGGACAGGTGGCTTCTCCGCAAAACCGGAAGGTCCACCAACAAAAACCCCGGTCTTGATCACACTGGTCCTCTTCACCCAGCTCGGAGGATCTTCCCTCTTAGGGCACGTGGGAGAAAGGCTCAGGATCGAGATGGTCCGGTCAAAAGACGACCGGGTAGAAATAGTTCTCTCCTCACCATTTACTTTGTAAGAGAACTGAAAACATCTCCTTTGGTATGTCAAGTCGTCAGGGACTGCATCTCCAAAGAAAAAGGTAGGCTTGGGCAAAACCCTCAGATCGTCCCTAACCCAAGGACGGTTGCTTACCATGATCTTATAGAACTCCTCATCCTTGAGAGCGATCAATCGCTGTCTCATCTCATCTCTGTTGAGAGAGTCGCACTCTTCAAGATTTCTTTCCACAAACTGGACCTTCTCCCAGGCCTGCTGAACGGCCACATTAGAAGATCTGGCGGATCGACGAGGTACGCTTGTAGCAGGCTCTTTACCCTTGTTCGTTCTGGAGGAACCACCTGCAAAGGTTGGAAAAGAAGAAAAAAAAAGATCATCATCAAAATGACAGGATTTCGCTAAAAGACAATCTGGCGAAATTTTGGCATGGTTCCGGGGCAATTCCGAAGAAAAGGGAAATACCCCGAAAGAAATAGAAAGTTTGAAGATGGGCTCAACATCGCTGCGAGCTCCGAAACTCCAAACTTTCGAAACCTCAAAATCTCCGCAAAATCAAGAAAGGCTCAACATCGCTGCAAGCTCCAAATTCCCAAATTTGCAAAGATTTTCAGGTATGCTATCATGCTCTCAAATTCAATCTACAAAAAGTACATGCATGAACATCTAGATTTGCATAAAAACGCATTATCATGATGAGCAAAAAAAAAAAAGGAAACTTTCTCAAAAAAAGGGGGAGAAAGAAAAGAACAAAAAAAAAAAGAAACTTTCTAAAAAAAAGAAGGGAAAAAAAAGAAAGAAGAAAGAAAAACAGCAAAAAAAAAAAAAAAAGGGGGCTGGCCCATCGGCCGTGGCCCACATGCCACGTGGCCGTACGGCCAGATCCGTACGGATCTGTCCGTACGGCCCACAATAAAAAAAAAAAAAAGAAATCACGTGGAAAAGAAAAAAAAAAAAGAGAAGAAGAATAGAAAGAAAAGAAAAAGAAAAGAAAAAAAAAAAAGAGAAACTTTCTTTTTTTTTTTTTTTACCATCCTATTCTCTACATGGAGTTTTCTTGAAAGAAAAAGAGAGAAAACTTACTTGAAGCCATTGATGGAAAAGAAGAAGGAAAAAGCTTGAAGATCCTTGAAGAAAAAGAACTCTTGGTCTTGGAGCTCTCTTGAGATTGTTGCAAAAGAAAGCAATAAGGGCAAGAGATCTAGCCTCCTCCTTGCTTTTATAGAAGAGAGCAAATCAAAGAAGGAAACAAAAAAGAAAGGTAAGTGCTACTAATTAGTAACCTTACCAAAAGAGAGGGAATTAGAAAGATTCTTTCCCAAAAAGAAAGATATCTTTGAGAGATTTTCTCCCAAAATCAATCAATGAGAGATTCTCTCCAACAAAATAGAAGATTGGAAATTCTTTCCCAAACAGAAAGATACCTTGAGATATTCTCTCCCAAATTAAGGGAATATGAGAGATTCTCTCCCATAAAGATATTTTTAGATATTCTTTATCCAAATGAGATATCTTTAGATATTCTTTACAAAAATGGCCCCACATGAGATCTAAGCCATCTTAAAAAGCTTAAGGTCCCATGGGTTAGCCCATATGAGCCAGGTTTGACCACCTAGGCACTAAAAAAAAAAAAAAATTGGGCTTTTAGTCAGGAAAAAAATCCCTCTTACCAAGAGCATACAAAAATGGTTCCATGCCTCTTTTGAGTTGATTGAACCATACAAAAATTCCAAGCCCCATGAGCTTCCAAAAATCAAACCATCCAGCCTCATATACCAAATTGAGCCAAAATCTTGAAATTGACATTCCACAAAAATCCAAACCACTCCAATGGACCCACACAGTCCCAAAGAGCGACCAAAAACCAAATCCTGGTCCCCTAACTTGCCACATACAGCTTGTTAGGTCACAAGACCAAAACCAAAAACCAAATCATGATCCCCCAACTTGCCACATACAGCTTGTTGGGTCACAAGGTCAAAACCAAAACCCGATCCCCTAACCTGCCATATATAGCTGGTTAGGTCACAAGATCAAAAACAGAAACCCAAATCCACATCCCTGATGTCATCTTCAAAACTTTGCCTCGAGATGGTGTGTGATTCCTTTCACTACCATAAAATTCCCCTGGAAGCTCAAAGGCTACTCTACCAAAGGAAAGATTGCTCAAAGACTCTTGGTCAAGACACAAGCTCTCCTTCAAAAATCTCTTCGAGGTACATCGACTACAAAAGTCAAGCAACTCGTCGCTGTACCTCGAGGGGGCATTTGTTGACACCAAAAATGTCACTTTGCCTCTTCAACATCAAGAAAGCTGCATAAAGTCGCAACCTGCCATAAATAGGCAATGCAACTTCTCCAAAAAGTCAAATCTTGTCAGAATCAAACAAAAACTGCAAGATCCTTCAAGATAGCCAAGAGAAGGGTACACATGAAGTTTCGGGCCATTTCGACAACATTTGGCCTAACTTCACTTCTCCGACAGCTAAACAGGAGCTCTCGGCGGCGACAGCATCGGAGACATCAAATTCCCGATCAGAGCCTGTGGATGATCTCAAAATGCATCCAAAAGGCTCCATGCCAAATTTCAAGTCAAACCGACAACGTTTGACCCTCCATCAATGCTCGAGCAGCAAAATCAAGCCTCCCAGCGGCGGGAACCACCGAAGCCTTCGCTCATCAAACCAAGTGTATGAGTGGCTTCAACATGCTTCCAAAAGGCTGCACGTCGAATTTCAGGTCATTCCGACAACGTTTGACCAGGTTTCGACGCTCCGAAAGAAAATCAAGCCTACCGGCGGCGGAGCTCCCCAGGACCATGGTTTCCAAGACAGAGCCTGTGGATCATCTCAAAATGACTCCAATAGGTTCCCTGTCAAATTTCAGGTCAATCGGACATCGTTTGACCGCACATCAACGCTCGGCATTTTCCCCGCAGCAAAATCAAGTGAAGCATCGATGGGACCCCAAACGGCTTCAAAACTCAAACAAAAGCCTATGGTTGGTCTTATTTATTGCTCAGGAGGCTTCACCTCAAATTTCAGGTCATTCCGACATCGTTTGACCAAGTTTCAGCTTCTGGCAGAAAATCAGCAGCTCTACGCGACAAAGTCTTCGACTTTCCCGGAAAATTGGAAACTTTTCACTCTAAAAATGCAAGGATTCTCATCAGGTTTTCTACAGGGAAATCAAGCCAATAAATGAGAAAAAATGTCAGGAAAATTACAGAAGAAAACGGCGACGAAAAAGACCGCAAAACGGACCAAAAACGGGGGAAAAACCCCCAGGGTCGCCGGCCCATGGTCGCCGGCGACTATGGAAGTCCGGGTCACCGGATTTTCCGCCGGTGACCCGTTTTTCCGTCCTTTTTCGCGTTTCGCGCACTTTGGCCCCTGTGGTTTCCTGAAAATGTGATTTTTAATGCTTGAAATTGACTCATATCCGACGACATCTCGGATCCGCCGTCAAAAGCATAAAATCATCAGTGATCGCTCCAAGATCGCCAACCGGTCGACCAAAAAAGTGCTCTTTCTGTCCGACCGATCGAGAAATCGACAAGACAGATGTCACCGGCCCGCTCTTAGCTATCAATGCCTGAAGTTACATGTTCATCCGATGTAGATCAGCATGAAGATCCATCGATGATCATCGCCAGAAGAATTCCAGAAGACATGGCACGGCCCGCGACTCTTCAACTGCTCGGCGACCAATTAATGTGGTTAATTGGCTAGCTTTATGGCAGTCATTAACTCATTCTATTGGACGGCCCAATCAGAAGCAAGCATTCGGGAGTTACAAATCAAGAGATTCATGGCACTTAAACCTTGAAACTCCTCCCATCATGGCGATTAAATGCCCTTAATCTCCATCGGCCAATCAGATTCAAGGAAAAAGGAGTTAAAAAATCAAGAAATAAATCTTGTAACTCCTCCCATTAAAGCCATTAAAGCCCATAAACTCTCCTAAATGGCTACCAAAAGCCTATAAATAGGAGAGCATTCCATTGAAATCAGGATCAGAAAACTTCAAAAAGCGCCATAGATCCAGAAATCTGAGAGAAAGAAAAAGAGAGAAAAACTCTGCTGAAGTTCTGCACCGGCCACCACTACAAGGTGACAAAAGTCCCTTGGGCCCCCCCCCCCCCCCCCCAAGGTCCTTGCCTTCTCTCGCTACCTCCAATGGCTTAGACATGGCTTTTCAGCCCGTCTACTTAGTTTTTTATTGGACATAGGACCTTCTCTTGGTCTTTGTCCTCTAAAAATCTGAGGTTATAGCCAAGCCAAGCGAATCAAGAGCATCCTCTGTTCTCATCTGCATGGATGATGGCGAAGCCCACACATGGCTTGCGACCGTCAATCTGAACGAGTCCCCCACAATCTCCTGAAAAGTTAGATCTTCCTTTTCTTGCTTTTCATTGTAGTTTGTATTTTTCTAAAAGAGACAAAAATCACAACTCTTGTCTTTTTCATTATTGATGAGAATTGTAAATCGGCTATAAACGCCAAAATCGGCTATAAATGCCAAACAAAATCGCCTTTCACTGCAAACCAAGAAAATGTCTCTTTTCTTAAATATTTGTGCAATGGAAAACTTGAAAGAAGTTGATTTCCTTTTTACTTGCGAAGGTTGATCTCCGGATTACCACTTGCAATTCCAAGTAAAATAGAAAATCTGGAACACCCACCCAAAAAAAAATGTTGATGCACGCTTCATGCCCGCCAGGGCGCGAAAGGGCCGGACCCGACGGACTCCCACGTTCCGCCGACCCCGGTAGCCTCCCCACAGCGCTCGGAGCGCGTTCCATCAGAGACATTTGATACATTTGTTTGGGTTTTCAATAGATGGCTTGAAGCAATGCCGGGAGACCCACCAAAGTCCATCTTGACAGATCAGGACCCCGCAATGACAAAAGCCATTAGGTTTGTTCTTCCAACTACGAGCCACCGTTATTGTTTGTGGCACATCATGGAAAATTACAAAAGAATTTAGGTGGAGTTGCGATACATAAGTATGACTTGATCCCAACTATTAAAAAAATCGCATTCAACTCTTTGACAACTGAAGAATTTGAATTGGGATGGAAGAATATGTTGATAAAAGAGGACGTTGCAAAAAATGATTGGCTAAATGGGATGTACGGTATCCGTCATATGTGGGTGCCTATATATTTGAGACACATTTTTTTTTGGAGGGATGTCTACAACTGGAATGAGTGAAAGTATCAATGCCTTTTTAAAGCAATATGTGACACAAAAGAATGGTCTGTGTTGTTTTATGTTTCTATTTAAGCAAGGGATTGCAACTCAAAAATACCGTCAATTGAAGGCAATTCATGACACTTCTAATGGAAGGCCAAAATTGATGACAGACTTGCTGATCGAGAGGCAAATATTGTCACAAATATATACAAAGAAGATGTTTTATAAGTTCCAAGATCAGTTCATGTACATAACATCCGGCATTGCCGAGATTGTAAACGATGATGTGGAACAAAGAATTTATAATGTTTCATCATTCAAAGATAACAATGAAATTGAAAGGGTCGTTATTTTCAAAAAGGATGAAAATGAAGCAAAATGTTCTTGTCAACTATTTGAGTTCCAAGGCATTCCATGTGGGCACATCATCTACGTTTTGAAACAAGAGAAAATATACACACTGCTTGAACAATACATTTTGAAAAGATGGACAAGGTATGCGAGGGTAGATGATGATTCTAACAAAAGTACGTGCTCTGTGTTTGACGGGTCATTGCTAGCACGACATAGAGATTTATCATATGATGCATCAAATATCATTGATAAAGCGTCATTGTCCAAGGAAGCATAGCACCATGCAAAATCAGTTCTACAAAACCTTGAAAAAAGGATTCGCGAGATAAATGAAAAGGCAGTGATGGCTGAAGATGATCCTAAGAGAAAAAATAAAAGTGCAAGGCCTGCAGAGAGATATCTTCCACCGAAGCATGCAATTACAAAGGGTTGTCCAAAGAGACTGAAGTCCTCTAAGGAAAAATCAAGGACGAAAGATCGACTTTGCCAGGGATGTGGCAAGCGTGTGGTTGCACATGACAGACGCCATGGCCCTGGGCTTGACAAGAGGTACCATTCTGCTATGAATTTTTCCTACCAATGCATTTTTTTTTAATTTAATATACATTGACAAGCTTTGTTTAATTTTTCCTGCCTTTTTTTTTTAGTATTGCACATGACAACTCTGAGCCATTAAATGAAAATGAGGCATCGGAGAGATCCTTTGAGGACGAGACATTAACACAATTAGAAGGTATACATTTTTCCCTTCTAATTAATCAGTCCATTTTTATTTAAAAAATTTATTCTCATAGCAATGGATTCTTTACATTACTATTATCCTACTAATCAGTCCATGTTTAGTGGCAGGATTAATTGATGCTCATGGCAGGATTAATTTTCTCCTTCTCTCTCAGCTGTTTGTGGAGTATGGAGTTCTCTGGATTGTCCTTTTTGTGGAGTTTTTCTGTTTCTTCTCTCAGCAGAGCTAGTTTTCCTTGAGTAATGTATTCTCGTGGTTTTGGTTTGCTGGGGCCAGCCCTACTGCAGACATTGTAATAGAACTCATTCTGTCCAATAAAATGAAAGCCCTCAGTTAAACCATTCAGCAAAATTTGCGGCACTATCCACATGAATGACATGTTTACAGTCCCAGCATGAACCAGCCCTTGTTGAATAGCAGTATAACGGCGAGTGCGCTCTACAATGGCTGCCACAGCAGGTGACACACATGATAACAATAGTCCGATCCCCAAGCGCTGCTTATTGGGTAACCTTCCCAAATGCGGCACGAAAATTCGGTCATAAATGGCCACCCATGTTGTCATTGAGAGAACTCCGAACACAACAATGGATCCGGGCGGGAATTTGAATTTTTTGCCCAAGTGTAGGTCCATGGTTTGCACTTGAAGAATTGCCAGTGGCTGTTGATACATGATTAAAAACAGTATGATACTAGTAGACCAGAGTGGCAACAATCTAAGTAGTGACTTGAGATTCTCCACTTGATCTACCGTGCATAAGCTCCAAGGATTTGAAGATGCCCCATCATGTCTTAAGTCGTTTTCCCGGTTTCTGATGATGCAAGCTTTGTTTAAGAACCTGTAGTGTTCAACGCACATATACAATTAGGTTGTGATCAAGAAAGTGTAGAAAAGAATGTAGATGATAATGGTGCTGCATGACCATTAATAGACTATAATGCGAAAATAGCATATCTTGTGTTTTTTTAATGACATTAAGATATATGGACTCTAAATTAGAGAGATCGCATATGGTTCATACCGCTTTCTTTACCCACAAGGGCTAGAATCTCTTACTCATCCTTTCTCAATGGAAGAAATTAGGGCATGCTTGTGTAATGTCCACAAAAATGTAACTTCTAAGGTTTTGTGGAAAATTGCTTCACTTTTTGAAAAAGATTTTGTGCAATATAAGTGTAACTTTTATTTTCCATTTTTGCTGAAAATTGGCTACACAAATCTACGCTTAATGACCATAACCAATTGTGCTATTGCAGCTGGACATATATTGATGATTTTATGTTCATGCTGAGATTCTATCTAACCCATTTTTTCTAGTTGACAAGGATATCCCTCTAGTTTTTGACCTGACAACACTAATCCCATGGGAGCACGCATGACCTCATAACATTTGTGCACTAAGTAAATTTGGAGGGTGTTCAAACACACGATATGGGGAGCGAACCTATGCCTTGTTCCAACGAAACTCTATGACAATTGTGACGATGATGGGGATGATGGAATTTTTAGTGGGGACAAATTGAAAAGAGTGAATTAGCGAAAGGTCCCTCAAGACAGTCTTGTAAGGCCTCCAATCCAACAGCTTTTTCTTTAAGTACTATAGTCCATACAGCTGGACATATTTTGGTGAGAGGTCCTTAGTAGACTTTTTTATGACTGATTTGCCATTTCAACTGTTTGGGCATAAAACTTTGAATTTTAAAAATTCAAATCTTCCATTCTACCTCCTTCGTTCTCTCTCATTCTCTATTGTCCCAATAGATCCCTTCCGGAAAAAGATCGTCCATCATCGCCTGATCCTCGCCTATCGTTGATCTCTGGCAGCAGGGTCTGTTCAAGTTTTGTCTCGGAACCCGATTAAAGAGGAAGTAGATCCAGATCCGAAAATCGCAGAGGCCTCACCGCACCGAATTCCTCGCCGTTCCCTGCTAGAACCGGAGAAGAAAGTCTAGGGCCGGACTACTTCGCACATCGCAAAACAGCAGTTCGGGCAGCCACCTCCATCAGAGAAGAAAGGAAGCAAGGTGGAGTAGTCCGGATCTTCTCCGATGACGGGTGAATTCGGATCCTCTGTAATCTAGGAACGGAACTGCAACGGCTTCCTGCATTTCCGAGTTCTGCAAATCAAGACCAAAAGCACAGTACGCGCTGTCTTTGTCGTTCAACTGCACATGGATCCTCGTAAACTAAGATGATCTTCTCTAGCAGCGAGTTCGGGGTCCTTATCCAACTGGGAAATTCCGGATCCTTTATGCGTCTCTAGGATCGAAACCTGTTCCTCTATTCGTCTGTTCAGTGACGACTAGTGGCCTAGATCTGAATCTTCGAATCTTCGTGGATTGTCCCTCAATCTAGATCTTTGCTGTACCTTACCCTTCGATGGACGACCTCTGCAACTGCAATCGCCAAACACAAGCCACGCCGTTAGTCTATTATCTCCTCTGTGTTCGATTCCAGCGATTGAAGGGGCTTTTTTCTTTTTTTTCTTTCGTTTTTTTTTTTTTTTTTGTCTTTTTTTTTGGGGGGGGGAGGGGGGGGGGGGTGGGGGAGGGGGTGGAATGGAAGGTGATCTTCTACCTTGTTTTTCCGCTACTACCCATCTCTCTCTCTCTCTCTAACTTCAACTTTGTCATCTTCATCTTGTTTTTCTTCTTCTGCTTTTGAGGGGTTTTTAGGAGGAAGAAGATGAAAGCTGTGGGTTTTCTACAAATTTATTCTTATTCTTATTCATTGGTTTTTGTTAATTTGTGGTGATGGTGGAGGTGGGAATCATTGGGGTTTTGATTTGCACTGCTCCCACCGCTGTTTGTCGCCGTTCATTACTGGACATTGACTGTTCCCATCGCCGGATGTTGATTTTGGCAAATTTATCTAGGTCTTTGAAAATTTTAACTAAGTTTTTGGAAAATTTATCAGAGTTTTTGACAAATATATTTGAGTATCTAACAAACTTATCCGAGTTTTTGGAAAATTTATCTGAGCTATTGAAAATTTTATTTGAGTTTCTAATAAATTTATCTCCATTTTTGAGATTTTAATCAAGTTTTTTAACTAGTCTTTTTGTGTTTTTGGCAAATTTATCTTCTTTTTTTTTACAAATCTATTTGAATTTCTGAAAAATCTAAGTTTTTGGAAATTCTATTTTTTCATTTTTTGAAATCTATTTACATTTTTTAATTTTATTTGTAGCTTTTGAAATTTATTTGCATTTTTTAAAATAAATTTAACTGAGTTTTGGAAAAAATGCTTCAATTTTGGAAAAAATTTCTGAAATTTGGAAAATTAGTTTACCGTAGTTTTGGCAAATGTATTTGCGGTTTTTGAAATTTATTTGCATTTTTGAAATATATTTGTATTTTTTAATCTTTTTTATGTCTTTTGAAATTTATTTGTGTCTTTTGAAATTTATTTATATTTTTTATATTTTATTTGGATACTTTCAAAATTTATTTTCCTCTTTTGAAATTTATTTACATTTTTTGAAATTTACTTGGATCTTTTGAGATTTATTTGCATCTTTTTAACTTTATTTGCGTTCTCTTTAAATTTATTATGTGTTTTGAAATTATTGCATTTTTTTAAATTTATTTGCGTTATTTTGAAATTTAATTGTGTTTTTAAAAATTTATTTGACAATCTCATGAATGGGATTTCATTAATCGTAGCTAAATAATTAAATTGTAGTTGACCATTATTAATGGCATATCCCATTAATCATGGGATATGATTTAAAGAAATGGTAACTTAGACATTTTATGTCTTCAAATTAGGAAACAGGACCTACCACGTTATGAAAAAAGATTGTGGATCTAAATCTAGAAAGTGAAATGTCCAGGGACGTCTCGCGGAATGCCCCAATTTAAAATCTAATGCATTTAGTCAGACCCTAACCCTACTCCAACTGACATGAATTGTGCTTATTGGTATGAGATGATTGTAGCTATAGTTATGATATGAAAAGCATCTTTGATTCTTCTTCAATGAAATAAGATATCTAGAGATACTAATTAGTGTTTAGGTCATAGTTACCTAGCTCGCAATCCGATCAGTTCGCATTAATTACTCAATTTGCAATCTGACACTAATCTTATTTAGGGCTTGTTTGTTTACATAGAATACATAGGAAATAATGCCTAAGTAGTTAAAAATGAAGATCATATATGAATATCTACAAATGAGCATCAAGCAACCTTTCCTTTTATTGATATAGTATGATGGGAAATGCATACCAAAACACCCGCCTAGTAATTTAAATCCTAGAAAAAGTCAAGATCCCATCTACACCAGCACCTTTGATTCTTCACCCTACACCTCATATCCTTACCCCTTGCCTCTTTGGTAATCTTAAAGATGAAGCTCATTTAATGTTGAATTCCTTTGTATTCCATGCACATAAACATGGTCCTTATGAGTTTTGGTTGAAGTAGCTTCATTTAGTTCATTTTTCTTTTTCTGCTAACCTAATTTGTTGAATTTTCTTGGTAATTAAAAGCTAGCCTAAATTGTAGTTAGAGTTCAACAACTTGAATGAGTTATATTCTAATATCATGTCTATCAGAACCAGCTCCATTAATATATATATATATATATATATCGTAGACGTAGGATTCGATTTCGAAATTGGAGTCTGATTTCTTAATCGATTGCAAAATTGGACTCTAATCTTAAATCAATTTGAAAAATTGGATTTCATTCCGCGGAAAGTGAAATGTTTCAAAGTTGTTTCTAAGAAAATATAAAAACAAAAGGGATTCTTACAAAATGATATAAACACCTCAAGTAATTCTCAAATAAAGATAAGATTTGAACTTTTGTCAAAGAAGCATGGCCCACTTTCATATCGGCCCAACCGTGCCATGCCTTACCCCAATTACGCCAAGCAGTGTACCCACGAGCTGGCTCACATTCCCATCCTAGTCATATATTTTTAAATTTTCTTATATAAATTAAAAGAGACTTTATGAGCTTTTAGGGTTTTCAACTTGAAATAAAGTTGAAATTACTAAAATAAATACATAAACATTGATGTTAATTTACACAAGATTTGAAGTTTCATACTCATTTATATGAAAAATAATATTTACTTTGTATAAATGCCGACCTGGTCCATGCTTCGAATCGTAATAAATGGTATACTTATTTGTTTTATATTTATTTTTTCATTAATTAATATCCCATAAAATAGCCACAGATTGGACTTATTTTTATTTCCGGGCCCGGGCTTAGTGCAATTTCGCAATTGATTGCAAAATTAGAGTTCAATTTCGATTTCAATTTTGATTAATTTGAGGATAGATTTTAGGGATTTAGGAGAAATTTTCGATTTTAGTCATCTAAATATAGAGTCCAACACATTCAACACATCTATCTACACATCTAAAATAGAGTCCAACACATCTATCTACACATTACACTTTTAGATAAAGATGGTTTCTCATGTGATCTCAAAATATTCTTTCTAACTTATAAGGATACATGTTGCATAGATCTATGATCATAAATTATAAATCTATGGTTATAGATCTATTGTTAAATAATTAATTTTAAATTAATTATTTGAAATTATTAATTATTCTTTAATATTATAAATTATATTGGTTGTGATAAGCACAGGCGTGTCTTGCTAGTATAAATTACAGGAGTCCCACTATGCCGACTCTAAGATGGTAAACGCACTCTTGCAATTAAGGTACTAATTTAATCACATATAGGTTCCACAAATTTGGAAAAATCAAAATACAAATTATTCGAAAAAAAATGATTTGTAGTTCAAACTCTAGTTGTAGGAATCAGAGAACCAGGATTAAGGTGGGCCCCACCATACTATAAATATCCTTGATGTATTCCCGTTTGGAATTAAACAAATAGGTGAAATGTACCTAAATATTCTTGTGGGACAAAAAATCTCATTTCATTTGGGCTTGGATAATAACTAAGAAGGCTAGGTTGGAGAAGCTTCTTCTCAATCCGACCTATCAGCTAGGCAGTGTTGGGCCAAAGCTTCTTCTAGCCCAACCTCTTGAGTTATCAAGCCAATAATTATATGCAGATCCAGAATATGTGCTTGAAAATCAGGCAGAGGCACAGCTGATTTTTCAAATATGTATATTTTTTTAATCACCGAGGATGTCCCAGCCCTTAGGCTGGACTAATCCCAATGGGCCCAGGGGGATCTGGGAAAATCCCTTTTGGCCTGGATCGAGTTCACAGTTCTAAAATACAGCCCAAATCCATCCCAATATTGGTTAGTCCTAGGCTCTTAGCCCATCATTACCTTTGAACCTGCATGTCCCGGCATATCCCAAACGAACCATGCCCTTAAGACCAAATCCAAATATTGATAAAAAAATAAATAAATTCAAGTCATACCTCAGCTTGCTTGTTGGAGCCATAAGGTTTGAGCCAATAGATTGGTAATATCCCTCTTCTTGGTTGAGAGGGAAATTGTAAGACCCCGCCCCGAGTTAATCAAGATTTAACTCTAATTAACTGCAATTAATGCTAATTAATCAAGTCTAATTAGACTAATGGTGGTTAATGACCCAACTCAATGAGATTAGTCTTAAATGAACTTAATGAAGTGATAATGAAGAGATTAAGTGAATTGAATAAGTTTTTGAGTCTAGACTAAGAAAATAAGACCTTTTTTGTAAATACGGATTTATATGTATTTTGTCGAATACGGAAACTCTTGGTACCAACACGCGTATCTCGACGAGTATGTTAACTTTCGTAATAGACTCGAAGTCGTTTGACGAGAATTTGGTCAAATGACCTTCCATTTGACTTGAAATGGAAATAGCCTTAGAGGGGTGGGTTTAAATGCAAAAATGGGGTTTATATATAAGAGATGAACCCTTGAGTCATTCCACCCATTCCATTGCAAGAGAAACCCTAGGCACCCATTCTTCTTCCTTCTTCCATTCTTCTTCATCAAAAAGAGAGATTTGGAGTGCTTCCAAGTGGGTTTGAAGAAGCTTCATCTTCTTCATCTTCTTCTTCATCTTCTCCACCTTCTCCTTCCATTTTTCTTGAAGATAAAGCTTGGGGGAAGACCCAAACTCCTCTCCACAAGGGTTTCTTGTGAGTACTTAGATCCTTTTATGAGTCTTGAAGTTCTATTGGATGGGTGGAGATAGTTCTAGCACAAGTAGCTTATAGTGTAGTGCCTTTTGTGTTTTATGAGATTACGGTTTGAAATTGGGGATTCCTCATCTCAAGTTCAAGTAAAGAGGGGTTTCTTGCTAATTAACCTTCCACAAGGCAAGTATAAGCATTGATTGTTATTAGATGCTATTTGGTATAATTTTCTATTGATTTTGTTATGATTATGAACTCAACCCTATTTGTTGTAATTTTAATTTTGTGTATGGGTTGATGAATGGATTGGAAGATGTTGTTTTGGAGATGGTATTTTATAAGGGAACAGGAGGTTCTATGTATTGGGCAAGTTTGAAATGAATGGGAGTGAAAATGGCTTCAGAAATGAGCATCAGGTTGCTGTTTCGGAGGCCAGACAGCAAGGGGTCTCGCTATAGCGAGATGGCCCACTGGGCCCGACAATGTCAAGTTCAGAATGCCATAACTTTTGGACCGTAGGTCGGATTTTGGACTTCTACATATCGTTGGAAAGCTCTTGGAACGTAGAATCTAATTGTCTACATATCTTAGTGATTGGAAAACTCAAAGTTGGGTGAAAACAAAGGTGATTCTAATTAAATAAGAAAAACTCATTTGATGAGTGTAAATAGGTCTATAAATTAGTCTATAGACTATTTATAGTATAATTGAGGTTTATGGACTATAGAAGGAGTATTGATGAGTTTGAACTTTATTTTAGTAGTGTGTGTTAATATTTCATTTGTTACAAACCTCCATAGGTGATAATTAAGGGGACTCTAATGCATATTATATCTAATGTGATGTTCATCGAAAATAACACGTGCACTAGATAACCGAGTGTTACACCTAAATAAATGGTTTGAATTATGAATAGTTTTGAATAGAGAAATTGTATTAAATAGAGTTTATTAATTTGATTCGATTTGAGTCTTGAGTCTGGCACTACATAGTAATTACCTAAGCTCATTATTGAGCTGAAATGAAATAATGAAATGAAATGAAATTAATTAATGAAATGAATAAGCAATGAACAATCCTACTGCAGTAGATGGATGGGGTGTTCCGGAGCTCCGTGGTGATGCCAGTGGTCTCTGATCAAGACACTGGTAGATCCCACATATAGACTGAAAAGTCAATGAATTGATAAGCCATGTAATGAAAAGTAATACATTGGATTGAAAAGTCACCATTTGATAAGCCACCTAATAATGAGTAATCACTGTACATCAATGAAATGAATGAATGTAAATGAATGAACATGAATGAATGCTTCCTTTGGAAGAACTGTAATGAATTAATACTATTGTAGTTGCCATCTAGTACTTGTTATTTTGATTCCCATTGTATAGGTTATGATGTCAACTAGAATTGTCTAGAATTGATAATTTGATTATTGAACTATTTAATAGTTAAATTGAGCAGAATCATGATGAGAAATAGCATGTAATATCATAGATTGTTTATACATTGTTGAACCGTCGTGTTCACGGTGTTATTGATGACATCGCAGGCCCAGTTGCCCGTGCCGGTCCTGCAGAGGCCGCGTCGGCTGCGGAGGAGGCCCATCCGATACCTCCAGGAGGTTTGATCGAATGGGCATAGATTGGAGGGCGAACGAATTGGAATGTTTTGGAAATATTTTGGGAGATATGTTTGTATGATTATTCATTTTGGAATTAACTTGATGAATACTTTTGTTATAATTCATTTTTGAGTTGTAAATAGGTGTCACTTGCATTGTATTTTGTATGTGCAGTGATGGACCTTATTAGATTGTAATTTTGTATATATGAACTTTACCTTCAATGTAAAGTCAAATATTGTCAATGTATGTACATATTTCCGCAAAAATGTACATTTGACAGGTATGCATGTTAGATCCCTTGTGAGTCTTGTCTTAACTTCGGTTAATTCGAGATTTACGGGAGTAAGTATGCTGACATCGCGATCCGGGTTAAGCCCCGATTAGTCCGGCCTCGGGCCAGGGTCGTGACAAAAATCAAGATGTCTGCTTTTAAAAGCTGCAACCATCACTTGTGCGAGCCCAGTTAAAAGGCTTTTTTGAGGGTCCATCTTTACATACAAAGGAGATCCCAGGAAGAATAAAATGGCAGATAAGGCCGTGAGAGCGACAGGTATCCCCAATCCCACATTCCACCCATAGTTCTGTTGGATGTAGACTATCGCAGTTATCGCAATCATTGCTAAGATTCCAAAAGCAGCATAATACCAGTTGAAGAAGCTCTGTTAGATTTTAGCATTGTTGGGATTGTCTCTTTTGTCGAATTGGTATGCACCAAAGGCTAAGGAACATGGCCTGATACCTGCATTTCCTATGGACGTTAGCAGAAAAGATGAATGTAGCAAGGCCATTTGGGATAGGGTTGGAGATTGACAGATCTGGTGGGGACGATTGCAAGCACCCGGTTTTGCTCCTGGGATCATGGCTGTTAACCATAAAAGAGTCGACCCCTGTGAGAGAAACAAGCAATGTGATACATTAAGCATTGCAATTGTTGTGGATCCACTATTGGTGTTACAGGCCCCATAATTGATTGAGGATCTAGAAAATTTCACATATTCAAGGTTCAAAGCAATTAAAATGAGTTTAGCAAAGATGAGACCATTTGAGTTGGATTTGTTTGTAAACTGAGGAAAGATAGAGCCAGAATTGATTGCATTTGAAAGCATTCCGGGTAGCATCAATAGGTGATAAATTAAGACTCATTTGAGGTTTATTTGGACATTTCCAACTTAGGCCAACAATGCTGAAAATTTTCTTTATCTACGTTGATGGACCCTCAAAAAAAAAAAAAAGAAAAAGAAAAAGAAGAGAAAAAACGAAAAGAAAAGGAAAAGTAGGGCAAAGCGGATAGGGATTCAAGTAGTAAGGAAAGAAATACAACCTATCCAATAATTTAGTTCAGAGTAGATTGGAATGGTGAAACAATTCATGTTGCTGAACAATCCATATATGGGCATCATAGCTAGATCATAACATTAATAAAAGTTATAATAATGCAAACTACTTACAATGAGGTTAGCAATTGATCCCCAAACAATGCTCTGAAAGCGGCCCAAGTAAGAGTTCGAGACGAATGCCCCCATTAGAGGGAGAAAGTTGCCTACAGCATTCCACAAGAAGAGAAAGGTTGTCGGAGGAGCCGTTCCCATGTGATAATCAGATCTCAAGTAGATTATCATATTAATTACAAGCCCAAGACTGCCTATAAATTGAAATGCTTCATTTCCTAATAAAAGAACAAAATAAAACTCATGAATTACTTAGCACTCAGGAAAAAAAAAAAAAAAAAAAAAAAACACACACACACACACACATAAGATGAAGTCCGTCAAAGTTTATGCCCTGAAATCAATGAGAGAGAGCCTCTGGAGCCCCAATTCTATGTCCACTGTTGGATTGTTGAATAGCGGTATTAAAAATAAAAACTTGAATAAAGATTAAGCAGATACTCTGAGGAAGATTAAGAGAGAGAGAGAGAGACGGAGAGAAATGAACCTATAATAAAAGGCATTGTCCTTATTCCTACCTTGGAAGACTGTTGGCCTTCTTGCCTGTGAACTATATAAATCTCCATCTCTTCCTCCCTTCAGCAGCTTTCAGAGTCTCCTTAGTAAGTGTTTTATCTGATTTCCTTGAAAGAAAGAGAGCCTTTTAATAGAGGCTCTCTCTTTCCAACTGAGTGTAATGATTTTATTCACGTCAAGCCACTGCATCTCTAATCACCTCACAGTTTTTTTGTCACAAGCTATTCTTTTCATATCCCCTTGTAGAGTGATGGTCTGTTCGGTTCAAAGATTCCACTAATTTTCATTATATATATGTTTTTTTTTTTATATAGACGTTGGTTAGTCCTGTTAATTACAACTGTTTAGAAGTATATTATATAGATTTTGATTGGGACATGAATACATGTTCCAGCAATAAACGGCTAATAGGACAACACCAGGTCCACTATTGACCCATGCAGAATTCAACCTGTTTTTATCTCTAATCACCTCACAGTTATTTGTCATTAATCTGTCAGCTGAAAAGTGGGGATCACTTTGTGGAGTGCAAAGACTCCACTAAAAACTCTATTAGTGAATAAAATGGGTCTCTAATACCACTAAGTTAATCTGGACTGAAAATAAAAGGGTATGTGTCAAATCTTTGGACACTTCAGGTCCAGGTTTGGAACAATGAAGATGACTAGAGGACCCTAATACCTGACGTCACCTCACAATATATATATATATATATATATATGTTCATGTTTGCTCACAGTATATACACGATTGTATAATAATACTTTAGTATACAAGTTTGGGCCGGGCTTCAGATAGGCCCACATACAAGCCCTTTATTTTGGTTCGGATTTGGGTGTGGGTGCAGGCATTTAATATAAATTTAGTTATGGTAATAGGCTCTTTATCATGGGCCTGAGTCGAGCACGAGTTTTTCTATGGGTTTCTAGTAATTCCGGCTGGGCTTTCAGCACAATATGGACCTGACCCATTTTATCCCTATGGCCAAGGAATAAGTGATGTAGATCTTATTTTATTTTATTTTTTAGTTTTGTTTTTTAAAGCATTGGATGATTCTCTTTTCACCTCTATTCCTGGAAAATGAATACTAAATCCAGAGGATTGGAATCCTCTATGCACAGGATTGCTTTCCTCCATCCATACGATTGCTTTATTCTTTTTATACTATGCTATCCTCCCTGTGGATTTCTGATGAAGAAAATCCACTACAATCCATGTTTGGCAAACAATGGAGAATTAAGGATCTGCATATACTACATCCAAAGGTCACAAGTTTTTTGCCATTTTCTCTTAATCCGCCATGAATCAAGCCCTAAAGTTTGAAACCCTGGCTGTTTTATGCATTTTAGAGATGATGGATAATTAAGATTTTCATTGTGGGTGCCACAGGAATTTAAAATTAAATTTTGAAGTTGTGGACTTTTTTTGTATATATCTCAAAAAATATAAATAATCAACGGCTGAAAATTGAGCTACTGGCCGTTTTGAGTTTTCTAAACATGATGGATGGTTCCAATCGTGATTGTGAGACCCATAACATAGGTTTCCAAAGCCCAAACCGTAACAAGCCCATTACCGCCCTGTACTCTGTTTATGTGCGGTTGGAACTGTTTTTATTATATGGCTGTGATCACCAATTAGTGAGTTTTTAACATTTTTTCTTATTATCCATGATTCTAGATTTGGGAAATGCTTTTATGAGAGATATCTCTCACATTATATGAGAGATAGGGGTGGAGGCCCACATTTAAGTTGTTGGCATTGGATATGGATGTGAGGGCCCCCACCCAATCTCTCATTTAAGGTGAAAGATATCTCTCATAAGAGCATCTCACTCTAGATTTAACCCTATAGTCATTTTAGACATTTTGTACAAACTAAACAGTTCAAACTGCACAAATATGGCCCGCTGAAACCTAGGTCTCATGATCCAACGGTCTGGATTTGTTTGTTATTATCTAAAAATTTATGAAGAATCAACAGCTGAGATTTCATCACATAGCCCCTTTTTTTTTTATCAGTTTAGCTTGATTAATGGTTTAACCCAAAGTTAACGTATCTATACACTGTTCATCCACATTTCTGTTAATGTGTAGATTTCCTGAATTCTTAGGGGGAGGTCCGACTGCCCGTTCTTTTCTTTTGAGGATCTTGAAGTATTTTGAGAAATCTGCTCGGACGATGGGATTTGTTACCAAACATGGGTCTTCTGTGATCCTGAGGAAAAAAAGGCGAAGATTCCACACCATGCATTGTTGCCAAACTTGCCCTAACCAGTCTCCTTGGGTTCTCCACCTAGTGAAGAATGCCTATTTTTGTTGTACACCGTTTCTAGAAGCAAATGCTATGAAATTTGATAATTAGCAACGCCTATAACCCTCTATTGCAGCTAGCAACACTCATATCATCAAATCCTTAAGGATTCCTCGTCAACTACCACAAGGTCGTGGAAAATCTATGTTTGGTAATTGTAGATTCTCAAGGATCTAGCCCAGTTAAATCTTCATTTTTTAGGATTTTTAGCTCCGACCTCTCCTATAGGATTTGATATCCTCAGTTTTGAGGATTTACATATCACTATTAATTGACACAACAATATCGATCTGAAATCCCCCACTATATAAATCTACTGTGAGGAATCCCTATTACAAGGGTAATGAGGAATCCTCAAATCAATGGATTCGTTGTAGATTCCTCACTTGTTGCCAAACATGACATAAAACTTTGGAATTGCTGCTTGAATCAAGGGGCTCAATTTCTATTGGTTTGTCTAATTCCATGGAACGACGCTTATGAATTGATAGACATCCTGATTTGGTTATCACTTCCACTTGATTTTGGGTGTTGACCACATGATTAATGGAATTACAAAAACCAAACAAGGCAACTATCAAACCAACTGAGCCGATTGATCTCACTATATGAGTCTGATCATGATCATTTCAACATCAATCGAAGGACCCTTCTACATGACATACATATGGTCCATACGGCTCTTCCATGTAGCCCCTATTACCTATGTATCATGTTAGATTGAATCGCAACAAATATTGTATTTCTAAATCCATCAAACTTTGAGACCCTCAAATCAATGAGAAAAAGCCTCCGGAACCCCAATTCTATGTCCACTGCTGGATTGAATAATGTTATTAAAAATACAAACTTCCATAAAGATGAAAAACATACTATGAGGAAGATTAAGAGCGGGGGAGAGAGAGATGAACCTATAATGAAAGGCATGGTCCTTATTCCACCCTTGGAACACCGCCGGGCCTGTTCCCTCTCAACTGAAGAAGCCTCCATCTGTTCCTCCCTTCAGCAGCTTTCAGTGGCCCTTGTAAGTGTTTGATGTCCGATCTCCCTGAAAGAAAGAGTCCCTTTATAAAGGCTTTCTCCTTCTAATTCGTTGTCATGCATTTTTCTTAAGTCAAACCACCTTTTACTTTTATTTTGACATTAATTTTACTTTTATAATATTGCTATTACACTACACATGTTCCAGACTAGCTGAGATTAAGATAGAGTCGTAACAACCCACGTTTATTTAGGTTTTTTTTATTTATTTATTTATTTTTATCCCTCTTTGTGGGGTCCATTTCTGGTCAATCCAAGTCATTCACACTCTACATCCTCTCCTTTACCCCACTTCTTGCATTGATTTAATCATCATCCAGCGTTGTATTCAATCATAAAATGAGTGCACCTAAAGAAACCATGAATTTTGGGGCTTCCAAATTGGGTATATGGTCATCTCATCAGTCACATTTGGCTCGCACCTATCCAGGAAGAACTTTCTTTAGAAAAGCGTATGCAGGTATTTAAATGTAGTACCTCTATAAACTTTGACATTTCTACCTTCCTTTTTATCTATTGTTATCTTTCAGTTTCAAATGATGTACATTGATTTGAAGTGCAAAATAAATAGTATTGAAGAAATAACAATTATCTTGATATTTTTGGATTTGTTCTGGCACCGTTTTTAACTATTTTTAATAAAGACATCCTTGCAACATTGTCTTTATAAATTCATGACATCTATAAATTAAGTCATTATTATATATGCAATATTATCATGAGAAATACTTCAAATTCTGAATATAAAAATAAATCAAAGAAAGTTGCAAAGGATTTTGAAAAAGAAAATCAAGGAAACTAAAATGAGATTTTTTTTTTTTTGAAATAGGCCCATTTGGTAAACTGAAAAATGCCATCCGGCCTTGAAAAATTCAAGTACACAACTAATCTAGCGGTCTTTGCATTTGGATGGGTGCCAAACCCCAGCACCTATAATTAACGGGTTGTCCCTATCTTATAGTACACTTAGATAGACCATAAAGTAGGCCCAACATGTGTTTGGGAGCACCGGTTTTCCTTAGAATGTGAGCACGGACACTCAGCTCAAGAGGCTCTCATTAATTACATGCTCATTCTTGTGGTAAGACCTATTAAATTAAAAGTAGATTTTTCGACATTCTTCTTCCGAATGGGAGGATATTTATTTTAAGAATTTCTTATTTATTTATATTGTGGAACTCGATTTCCTACAATTTGACCCACAGAAGATCCAGAGGCATAGTTATACGGGCGATTGGATCTCTATACGGAAACAAGCATCCAGTTGTCAGATTGTTTAGAGCCAGCTTGACGTTTGTAAGCATCTAACTGGTTGCACATTTCCTTTCCTTTCCTTTCGTGTGTTCGGATTCCATGCAGCTGTTACAAGAACCATTGAAGATGAATCCCATCCTATTAAATAAAAAAAGCCATTTTGACCAACGCAAAGCTTATTTGGCCAGCCCTAATTAATTTTAAGTCCAAATAAACCTAAATATATAAGAACCTATTATATACAAACATTATAGTGAAATGAACTTATAGCTTCTCACTTCTCAAAGCCTTCAAAAAGCTAGTCTACGCGCCGCCATGCCATATAAAAGATTTATTAAAAAATGTTAGGAGTAGTTATAGATGAGGCAGAGGGACTGGCTATATATACAACAAAAAAAGTGTAGGATGAAATGAAATAATGAAAGTCATTTGAATGGATTGTTTGGATTGATTTTAAGTATATTTGTTGTTAATGATTTTCTACTTGACTATTCCAAAGTTTTTATTTTTTATTTTTTATTTTTTTGACCTGGCTCGATGGCCAAGTTGGAAAGGAATAAAGTCACCCACTAAGGATTAATCCCTGGTGCGTGGGATGTGTAACGCCCCAATTCCGAATACTGAGAAAACGGTAAGGTATCCGAAGTTGGCGCTACTATCCGAAAAATGTGAGAACTTCCAAGATCATAGGTCTGCAGTAAGGTCAAATTTAAAACTTTTTAACCGACATACAATCAATGGTTGAAATTACAGAAGCATGTAAATTATAGGGGAAGAAAAGTAACAATAACAATGGCAAATGTGAGGTATAATATGACCAAAGTAAATGTAGCAGGGCTGAAGTCTGGCCTAATATGTCAAAGTATGAAAATCAAGTGTTCTATACAAATCAGACTGCCTCCCTGCTGTTGACACCAAAAATGTCACTTTGCCTCTTCAACATCAAGAAAGCTGCATGAAGTCGCAACCTGCCATAAATAGGCAATGCAATTTCTCCAAAAAATCAAATCTTGTCAGAATCAAACAAAAACTGCAAGATCCTTCAAGATAGCCAAGAGAAGAGTACACATGAAGTTTCGGGCCATTTCAGAATCATTTGGCCTAACTTCGCTTCTCCGACAGCTAAAATGGTACTCCCGGCGGCGACATCATCGGAGACGTCAAAACTTCGATCAGAGCCTACAGATGACTCCAGCATGTCTCAAAAGGGCTTCATGCCAAATTTCAAGTCAAACCGACAACGTTTGACCCTCCATCAATGCTCGAGCAGCAAAATCAAGCCTCCCGGCGGCGGGAACCACCGAAGCCTTCGCTCATCAAACCAAGTGCATGAGTGGCTTCCACATGCTTCCAAAAGGCTGCACGTCGAATTTCAGGTCATTCCGACAACGTTTGACCAGGTTTCGATGCTCCGAGAGAAAATCAAGCCTACCGGCGGCGGAGCAACCCGGGACCATGACATCCAAAACGGAGCCCATGGAACGTCTCAAAATGACTCCAATAGGCTCTCCGTCAAATTTCAGGTCAATCGGACATCGTTTGGCCACATATCAAAGCTCGGCATTTTCCCCGCAGCAAAATCAAGTGAAGCATCGACGGGACCCCAAACGGCTTCAAAACTCAAACAAAAGCCTATGGTTGGTCTTATTTATTGCTCAGGAGGCTTCACCTCAAATTTCAGGTCATTCCGACATCGTTTGACCAAGTTTCAGCTTCTGGCGGAAAATCAGCAGCTTTACGCGACAAAGTCTTCGGCTTTCCCGGAAAATTGGAAACTTTGCACTCTAAAAATGCAAGGATTCTCATCAGGTTTTCTACAGGGAAATCAAGCCAATAAATGAGAAGAAATGTCAGGAAAAATACAGAAGAAAACGGCGACGAAAAAGACCTCAAAACGACCGCAAAACGGGCTCCGAAGGGGAAAATTCCCCCAGGGTCGCAGGCCCCTGCGACCATGGTCCATGGTCGCCGGCCCATGGTCGCCGGCGACCATGGAGGTCCGGGTCACCGGATTTTCCGCCGGTGACCCGTTTTTTTCGTCTTTTTTCGCGTTTCGCACACTTTGGCCCCTGTGGTTTCCTGAAAATGTGATTTTTAGTGCTTTAAATTGACTCATATCCGACGACATCTCGGATCCGCCGTCAAAAGCATAAAATCATCATTGATCGCTCCAAGATCGTCAACCGGCTGACCAATAAAGTGCACTTTCTGTCCGACCGATCGTGAAATCGACAAGACAGATGTCACCGGCCCGCTCTTAGCTATCACTGTCTGAAGTTACATGTTCATCCGATGTCGATCAGCATGAAGATCCATCGATGATCATCGCCAGAAGAATTCCAGAAGACACGGCACGGCCCGCGACTCTTCGACTGCTCGGCGACCAATTAATATGGTTAATTGACTAACTTTATTATGGTCATTAATTCATTTCTTTGGACGGCCCAATCAGAAGCAAGCATTTGGGAGTTACAAGTCAATTGATTCATGGCATTTAAACCATGAAACTCCTCCCATTATGGTAATTAAGGTGATTAAAAGCCCTTAATCTCCATCGGCCAATCAGATTCAAGGAAAAAGGAGTTACAAAATCAAGAAATAAATCTTGTAACTACTCCCATTAAAGCCATTAAGGCTCATAAACCCTCCTAAATGGCTACCAAAAGCCTATAAATAGGAGAGCATTCCATTGAAATCAGGATCAGAGAAAAAAAAGATCAGAAAGAGATCTGAGAGAAAGAAAAAAGAGAGAAAAAACTCTGCTGAAGTTCTGCACCGGCCACCACTACAAGGTGACAAAAGTCCCTTGGGGGGCACCCCCCCCCCCCCCCCCCCCCCCCCCAAGGTCCTTGCCTTCTCCTGCTGCCTCCAATGGCTTAGACGTGGCTTTTCAGCCCGTCTACTTAGCTTTTTATTGGACATAGGACCTTCTCTTGGTCTTTGTCCTCTAAAAATCTGAGGTTATAGCCAAGCCAAGCGAATCAAGAGCATCTTCTGTTCTCATCTGCATGGATGATGGCGAAGCCCATACATGGCTTGCGACCGTCAATCTGAACGAGTCCCCCACAACCTCCTGAAAAGTTAGATCTTCCTTTTCTTGCTTTTCATTGTAGTTTGTATTTTTCTAAAGAGACAAAAATCACAACTCTTGTCTTTCATTATTGATAAGAATTGTAAATCGGCTATAAACGCCAAAATCGGCTATAAATGCCAAACAAAATCGCCTTTCACGGCAAACCAAGAAAATGTCTCTTTTCTTAAATATTTGTGCAATGGAAAACTTGAAAGAAGTTGATTTCCTTTTTACTTGCGAAGGTTGATCTCCGGATTACCACTTGCAATTCCAAGTAAAATAGAAAATCTGGCACACCCACATAAAAGAAATGTTGATGCACGCTTCAGGCCCGCCAGGGCGCGAAAGGGCCGGACCCGACGGACTCCCACGTTCCGCCGACCCCGGTAACCGCCCCACGGCGCCTCGGAGCGCGTTCCATCAAGCTGGCACACCCGGTGGGACTCGTTCATTTGAGAACACGGTGCTTGGAAATGAAATATTTGCATACCATATTTTTGCTCTATGCTTATACTTCTTCTCCAGATTCCTTGGCTACTTTCTAGCTGGTGGCCTATGTTGGATTTTGCACCCAAAAAAATGAGATGGGATTTTTTGGAAATTTCTACTTCTTTAAGTTTGTTTCCATTCTTTCTTTTTTTAAAAAAAAAAAATCAGTTTTCTTAGTTTGAATTCAAAATTGAGAAACTTTGATCCTATCCTATCGTTCTTTGGTGCTTGCAGAAATGTTGAGCCCGTTCGACTAAGGTTTTGGGCCATCGTTTCTCTTCGATGAGTTCATTAGAGATTTCAAAAAAAAAAAAAAAATCAGTTTTCTTAGTTTGAATTCAAAATTGAGAAGCTTTGATCCTATCCTATCGTTCTTTGGTGCTTGCAAAAATGTTGAGCCCGTTCGACTAAGGTTTTGGACCATCGTTTCTCTTCGATGAGTTCATTAGAGATTTCAAAAAAAAAAAATAAAAAAAAATCAGTTTTCTTAGTTTGAATTCAAAATTGAGAAACTTTGATCCTATCCTATCGTTCTTTGGTGCTTGCAGAAATGTTGAGCCCGTTCGACTAAGGTTTTGGGCCATCGTTTCTCTTCGATGAGTTCATTAGAGATTTCAAAAAAAAATCAAAAAATCAGTTTTCTTAGTTCTGATTCAAAATTGAGAAGCTTTGATCCTATCCTATCGGTCTTTGGTGCTTGCAGAAATGTTGAGCCCGTTCGACTAAGGTTTTGGGCCATCGTTTCTCTTCGATGAGTCTATTTGGGATTTTTTATAAAAAAAGGACATAGACCACTAAGGTTAAACCAATTGCGTTCTTTGATCACGATTGATTCAAGAAAAGCCTTGTCCAGAGTGTGGAGACAGCTTGACTGTTCTAGGCAAGGGTCCTCCAAACGGGTTCATTAAGTAATCCTACCCTTACCTGGGGGCAATTCTATCAATTGAGGTTTCATAAGACCGGGTTAGGAGGCCTGTGTGTACTCTCTCGTCTTTAAATCTTAAAGAAAAAAAAATCAAAATAAAAAAAAATAATAAAAAAAGATTTTCAAAAAAAAAAATCTTAAAAAAACAAAAATTTTCAAAAAAAAAATAAATAAATAAAAAATAAAATAAAAAAAATAAAATAAAAAAAAATCATTTCAAAAAAAAAATCTCCAAAAACTCGTCACTTTTGATTTCAGATCTGAGAAATTTTGGTTTCTTCTTTTCTGAGCACTGGCGCTCGCGGAAATCGCCGAGACCGTGTTCAGATCAGAATACCATTTGCTCTCCTTGATGGAACCAATCTTGACATTTCAAAAAAAAAAAAACTCGTCACTTTTGGATTCAGATTCGAGAAATTGTGGTCTCTTCCCTTCTGAGTACTGGCGCTCGCGGAAATCGTTGAGCCCGTATTTGAATCGGAATGCCACCTGCTCTCTTTGACGAATCCATTTCTGACATTTCAAAACAAAGAATCCCATCTCATGGATGCGATCTCCAACATTTGTGCCTAGCAATACTGGTACGCCCTTTCAGGGTCTACTGTATCTGTGACCGGCACATTTGTAACTCCTACCTTATATTCTTCTTATCTCGAGCAAGCCCTGCTTCTCGATAAGTCGACTTTAGGTTTACAATTGCTTCTAGCAGTCACTGGAACGCTCATTCTGGGCTCACCATACTTGCTGTCAGAACAATTGTACCATCTATGGCTTTTTGCCTTCTTCATGTCGCTTGGGTCATATCCCTTGAGCGATTTGAAAAGACAACCATAGAAATTCCCATTTATGATCATTATATTCTTGTGATTACTAATGGATGTGGTCTTGTTTCAGAACTTTTTTCGAAACTAACAATGGCAGCCTTAACCATTATCTTCGATGAGAACAAGCACCAACTCATGCTTCAACAGAAGCAAACCGAGCGCACTTACAAGCGCCCTGCCAGCTGCCGAAGCGTCAACTCCCTCGGCAACTCTCTGAACTCCGGGTCGACCTCGACTCCCCGGACCATCGTCTTCGGGACACTGGGACCATTCCCACTTCCCGAAGGACAAGCTGCTCCTGCCAAAAAGCAGAAGATCGCCTCTCAACGTGTCACTCTCGTGACACCAAAGGCGAAAGCCCAAAAGCCCGAAGCCCACGGCACCCCCGCGAAGCCTCGACCAACAACCAACCAGGTCTACCCTAAGACTTGGTCTCCAAGACCTTCCCCAAAACAAAGGAGGTCTCAAACCTCCACCAAGCCAGCATACCTGGCCCCACTCAAGGAGAACCAGTTCTACCCTCTTGCCTACATGAAAGAGGAGAGACCCATCTCCAACCTGACTCCCAAGTCGACCCAGCATGAACCGGCTTGCTCCCACAAGCCTAGAATCAGATCACGCATCACCAGGCCTCTACAAGCACCTGCTAAGGCCTACACTCCTTCGGTTCGACCCTTTATCTCTACAGGGGCCGAACTTGAAAAATTCAAAGCTTCGCTGCAACAGGCAAAGGACCGGGTCCGGATCCTGTCCTTGCCTAGCTACAAAGAAGACAGGCTCGGCTGCTGCGCCCGAGGGAGCACATCCTTCATCGTCAGAGCCCAGCCAGAGCTGACCAAAGCTCAAATCGCTCGTCGAGCACGCCGCCGTGCGTCATATCGACAAAAGAGACTAGAGAAGCAACGGACCCAGCCTCCTACACTTCAAGTCTCCCACAAATGGGTCGAAAAAGAAAGACCCGACCAAGTTGCTGCCGTCCATATGGTTGGAAAAACCAGAAGACGCCAAAGGTCAGCATCAAAAATCCATGTCCGACGTCCGGTGACCCGTAGCATCACCAGGACACAAAGACATCCCGAAGAATCTCCTGCCCCTTCCAGCCAAGGACGGGAGAGTAATCCTTCATCAAGCTCTTCATCAAAAAGAATGAGCCCCAGTTCGGTCACCAGGACGATTTCTTCATTCGAATCCCGAGGGATGAACGTCTTGGCTACAAGTTCTGAGCCGCCACCTCAGAATCCACCTCGAGATGATGCGCTCACACGCATTCAGCAGTTGGAACAAGGCCAGCAGAGGATTGAAACTCTGATGGAAAACCTTCTCCTTGCCGTCCAAAATCAGGTGAGCAATGAGCCTCCTCCGAATCATGGCAATAATGAGGAAAATGGAGAAGAAAATGAGTCACGCGCCCTTACCAAAAAGGACGTAGACAGTATCCTCGCCAAAGCAAAAGAAGAGGATATACTCAAAGAGCATGGGATCAAGCCACCATATCCTTTATGGATGGACTCGGTCCCGTTCCCCACAAAATTCAAGCATCCTATCTCCAAACATATACGGGGAAAGGATCAGCCAGACAGCACGTCATCCACTTCAAGATCTTGACGGGAGCTATCGCGGATCAAGATGCACTCAAGATTCGCCTCTTTGCAAGTACCCTAAAAGGTACGGCCTTCGATTGGTACTCCACTCTTCCGGAGAACTCCATTCAGAACTGGGCTATGCTGGAGACACGCTTCCTGACCCACTTCCAAGGTGAGGATCATCCTGTTACTATGGCTCAGCTCTGCAGCCTAAAACAGGGAGAGAATGAGTCAACTTATGACTTCATTCACAAGTGGAAAGCAATGGCGTACAAATGCTCAGATGTACTGCCACAAGCGTCGCTAGTCGACATCTGCCGTAACAATATGAGAGCAAAAATACGCTCCATGATCATCGGCAACAAATCAAAGAACCTGGGGGAACTCCTCGAAGCTTCCATGGAAGCTGAAATGGTGATCAAAGACCTCAACAGTCAGAAGTCATCAAGAAAAGAGCCAACCGCCATTGCAACCTCTAAACCAAAGAAGAAAGAGGTCCTTAATGTGCAAACCAAGTCAGCTCCTCAGCAACCAAAGAAAGCTGAAAATAGAGCTGCAGGTAAGAGACCTGAACTCTCTGATGCCTTCAAAGAGCGAGTAGAAAAGAAATATCCGTTCGATGAAGACGTCGAAGAAATCTTTGAGGCTCTCCTAGCAAATGGCAAACTCATTTTGCCAGAGCCCAAAAGACCTGGAGACGTTGGCAAAACCAATGATCCTCGGTACTGTCCATACCACCAGATGGTCTCGCATCCTCTCAATCAATGCTTTGTTGTGAGAGAGAAGATAAACGAGATGTGGAAAAACGGAGTCATCACCTTTGACAAAAATTATGGCCCCGCCTCCGTCAACATGGTGTCACGTGGACAAACACCAAAATCACCGAAGAAGAAGATCACTACTTCCTTCAAGGTGATAAATAGAATTCAAACATCCGAAGTGTTGGTTCCTTGCCCGACACCAGACGGACAACCCATATGGGTACATCCCGATCTCCTGGAAGATGAAAACTGGGAGATCGTAAAAACAAAGCCGACAGCTCAACAGCGAAGGCAGGCTAGGAAACATCTCCTCAGGCTCAAACGGCAAGAGAAGACCCAGCCAAAACAAGAAGTCCATGAAAAGGCAGAGGCCTCCTCTACCACTTCACTCGGGGCAGCAGAAACGTCCCTTCCAGAGACTTCAAAGGCGGTAAGAAACTTCACTCTCAGTGATTTCATGCCACCTCAATTCAAAAAAGAAGCCATGCAGGGGGCATCATACTCTTGCAACTCGGTAGTTGGATTCTCCATTGATGGATACGAGTCCAGCGACACCGACGATGGATTCGAGCCCAACTACACCGATGAGTGGGAGGAATCTCTTGAAACAGGAGAATATCTCTCCGATGAAGAATGGGTTCTTGAAACTCACCTTATGCCAGTAATCTGGTATAACCCCTTGCAACCACAAGGATCCTGGTCTGATGATGAAGAAGACCAAGAGGCTGCACAAGAAGATGCTGTTAACCCAGCACCTGTCATTGCTCCAGTGGAAATCAACTATGTTGAGCCACACGGAGAAGACGAAGAAGAAGATCTGGCTCCCATGCCTGATCTTGAAGAATATGCAAGGATCTTGCAGCGTCTCGCTCTAGAACAAGAGCAAGACCGCGTCAACGAGATTCCTCACAATCCAGAGCCTGAAGTCCCTGAAGATAATCAGGTACATCCACCCTTAACTCCTGAAAATGGAGAACATTGCTGGATAGATGATCTTCTTACATCCGAGGATGAGTCTGACTCCGAGCAGGCAACATCTCCTATCAGAGCTTCCTGTAATGTAATATATCAGGACTATAGCTCTTCTGAAGCGTCGTCTGATGAGATTACCTACACTCCGACGACGCCTAGCAATGTATCCTCTGGAGCTACCTCGTCTCACGTGACTTTCACAGAGATGACACCCTCTCAGGTTTCTTCTCCTGAGACTGTGACTTCAGGATACACATTCTTCCCGACTCATCATCATGAAGAAAACCCAACTTGGGGTGATGGATGGGTCAACGAAGAAGAAAAGCTGCTGGATGCTGTTCAGGACTTGCTCCCGGAAAATGCTCCGTGCAACACAATCACTGAGGATGGCAATTCTGCTGCAGATACATCCCCAGTAGATGAAAAACGACAGCCTCTTGATCCTGAAGACAATCTTCCAAGCGAAGACCCTTCTCAAGAAGCTCTCGAAGTTGGTAGAGGCACCCGTTCGGGCCGGGACTACCACAAAAATTACAACCAATCTTCCTTTACTTATGTAAATCCTTTGGGAAAAGATGTTGTAAGCGCCCCCAGTGGCAAAAACAATAAACATGCAGGCCCCAAGGAGGCTTTCAAGTATGACTTGGTTGAGCACTTCAAACACATACCTGCACGTCTTCACATCCTGGATTTATTACGAATGTCTCCACGCACTCGTGATAATCTCATCTCAGAATTACAAAAACTGAATGAGGATGTCGACAAACATGCCCCGCAAGTCCTCTAAATTGAAATGGACTACCGGGTCAAAAACTCTGAAACTTCCTCAAAGGGAGAAAAGAAAACTGAGGGATCATGCATCCAATGCCTCTCGGTTCAAAAGGCAGCCAGTGCAACCATCGCCTTCACTAAGGAAGACCTCCTACTTGGCGAAGCAAGGCACAACCGACCCCTGTACTTCACAGGGTACATCAAAGAAATGCCGATACATAGAGTTCAGATCGACCCAGGTTCTGCACTCAACCTTATCTCCACTTCGGCTCTTGAAGAGTTGGGCATCCCACCCAGCAAGCTAAGCCACACATCTGTATCTATCTTTGGATACGATGGGAGCGCTCAAAGGCCTATCGGCAAAATCAGGTTCAAATTGCAAATCGGTGATCTTATCTCTGAGGTCACTGTGTATGCAATAAAAACCCCCTCATGCTACAACATCCTTCTCGGACGTCCTTGGATACACGAGAACGGTGTTGTCCCTTCAACTCTACATCAATGCATCAAGTTCGTCGGCGACGACGGCATGGTACATCGTGTCTTTGCGGACAGAAAACCCTTCAAAGGTAAAGAAGTCCACTTCGCAGACTCCTAGATGTATGAAGGAGAAAAAGAAGAAGAGGAAATAGCACCCCCTACTGAAAATCTCCAGAAAGATAAAGGCAAGGCTCCTCAAAAATCACCGGAAGAAAACAACCCCTCCGGCAAATTAGAAGAGAGTAGTCAATCTCCCTTCGTCATCTCCCTCAAATCTTCAAAACCTTTGGTCATCACGACTAAAGTGAAGAAGGCGAAACAAAAGTCTGGGGGCAAATTTGTTGTTTCTCTCGTGTCTATCATGCAAGACACAGACTCGGACTCAGAGCCAGAAGACGATGCATCGTCAAGCCAAGCTGACACTCAGCAAGTTCAGCCTGCTCTCACTCCGATGGAGACACCTGCTGACGTAGAAGATCCTACGTCTGCTACCTTTGTTGTTCCGACAACATCACCAAAGCAAAGGCCGATCTTCTTCCATAGATCGGACGCTTCTTCATCAAATTCCATGCTAGAACCTTTCCAAAATGAAGGTATGCCTCAGCTATCTCTATATAGTCCTGTGGCACAAGCAATTATGAAGAAAATGGGCTATGACGCTCAAAACCCAGTCGGTTTGGGAGAAAGACGCGGTATTCTCACGCCATTGGAGCCCGCCTTGACCAAAAGCCAGCTGGAAGATTGGAGACTCTACGGTCATGTAGAAAAGTCTTCATATGGGTTAGGGTATGATCCCGACACTCCTCTGAGACAGTTGACACAAAAGCTTAAAAGTCGTTTTACCGACCAAGCCTCAACATCTCAAGTCCATGAAGACATCGATCTCCCTGGATATCTCTTTAAAGAGTTACCTGACAAAGATCCAGGAAGCTCATCCAATTGGTATGATTTCTCTGATGATAAAGAGGAATCGTCCGATAATACAGACTTGTGGCATCCTGACCCAGAAGAACCCTCGTCTCCAAAAGAAATACCAGACTCAACAGGCGATTGGGACTATCTCATAGCAAGCCTTGAGGAGATCACCAATCAAGAAAATCCATGGAAAGGAACAGAGCCTTGGTCTGGTAATGCAGTTGAAACTCCAGAATGTTTCGTTGAGTTGGAAGCCTCCGAAAATATTGTGGAGGAACCACCTTCGAACCTTCCGACAGAAGATCCTGTTCAAAAGATAAACTTGGGAACACCTGATAACCCACGTCCTGTATTCATAAGCAAGAATATAAAGGATGATGAGTTACCCGAGTATATCGCTTTTCTTCGTGAGTTCGTTGATTGCTTTGCATGGTCCTATGCTGAAATGCCTGGTTTAGACCCCAAAGTAGCAGTCCACAAACTCAATCTTCAAGAAGACATCAAGCCTGTCAAACAAGGCCAAAGAAGATTCCGTCCAGATGTGATGGATAAAATTGAACAAGAAGTTCAAAAACTCAAAAGCGTTGGCTTCATCCGTGAGGAACAACATCCAAAGTGGTTGGCCAATATTGTCCCCGTGACAAAGAAAACTGGGCAGATCAGAGTCTGTATTGACTATAGAGACTTGAATGGCGCTTGCCCTAAAGATGAATTCCCGCTCCCCATACCGGAGGTGATGATTGACAATACCTGCGGATTCGAGCGAATGACATTCATGGATGGCTTCTCTGGTTACAATCAGATAAAGATGCATCCCGAGGATAAAAACACACTTCATTTCGGACTCCATTTGGCGTGTATTGCTACACTGTCATGCCATTTGGTCTGAAAAATGCTGGTGCCACATATCAGAGGGCTATGATGAAAATATTCCAAGATATGCAGCACAAGACGGTCGAATGTTACGTTGATGACCTCGCCGTCAAAAGCAGAAGAAAAGAAGACCATCTCAAAGATCTTCGGGAAGTCTTCCTCCGACTTCGCAAACACAAACTGCGGATGAATCCTCTAAAATGCTTCTTCGGCGTCTCGTCGGGTAAGTTTCTCGGATTCCTTGTTCGGAAAGCTGGAATAGAACTTGACCCCATAAAAGTCAAGGCTATTCTAGAAATGCCCTCTCCAAGAACCCTAAGGGAACTAAAAGGGCTTCAAGGGAGATTGGCCTACATCAGACGGTTCATCTCCAATCTTTCGGGGAAATGCCGTCCATTCTCTCGATTGATGAAAAAAGGTGTAGACTTTGTCTGGGATGCCGACTGCGAAGCCGCATTTCAAGATATCAAGTCATACCTGACCAAACCTCCAGTGTTAGCTGCCCCTGCCACTGGAAAACCATTCATCTTGTACACAAGAGCTCTTGATCATTCTGTAGGCGCTCTGCTTGCACAAGAGAATGGTGAGGGAAAAGAAGCTGCTCTATACTACCTCAGCCGCATGCTAGTAGGTGCAGAGCATCGCTACTCTCCAGTCGAAAAAGAATGCCTTGCAGTGATGTTCGCCGTACAAAAGCTACGTCACTACTTGCTTTCCAACACAGTCTACCTGATCTCAAGGATCAATCTCTTGAAGGTTCTTGTCACCAAGGCAGGTTCTCTTAATGCCCGACTGGCAAAATGGTCCATCCTTCTATCACAATTTGATATTAGGTATGTGCCACAAAAAGCAATCAAAGGCCAAGCTCTAGCAGATTTCCTCGCAGAGCATCCATTGCCTAAAGATTCACCACTCAGAGATGATCTCCCAGACGAACCTGTCTACAACGTGGAGACTTCCTCACCAAATGCCTCCTGGGACATGTACTTTGACGGTGCAACCAGGACAAATGAAAACAGAAAGCTGATCTCGGGAGTTGGCATCCTCTTTGTTAGCCCCGACAAATGCATGATTCCACACGCTTTCTCGCTACTGGAACCATGCACAAACAATGCAGTTGAATACCAAGCTCTGATCCTAGGATTGGAACTCGCCATCGAATCCGGTATCACTATGCTGGAAGTCTTTGGAGACTCTCAACTGATCGTCAACTAGATGAATCAGAAATATGAAGTCAGGAAGCCCGATCTGCTGCCTTATTACAACAAGGCACAATCGCTTCTGCAAAAGTCTGACATCTGCAACATCACCCACATTTGTAGAGGTGAAAATATCCGTGCAGATGCCCTGGCCGGACTTGCCGCATCAATGGCGATCCAGGAAGGAAAAAACATGCAAATTACAGTGAACGAGAGAAGGATCCTCCCTCCTCTTAACACACACCAAGCAGTTGCTGAATGCCACCGAGTGGTTGGAAGTCGGATCTCTATCCTTCAACCTTCAATCGGCGATTGGAGGGATCCGTTCATTGATTACACTATGTTCGGAATCCTACCTGAAGATCCAAAAGAACGGGTAAGCATACAAAGGCGAGCCCCAAACTTTCATTTGGATATTCCTTCAAAAATCCTCTACAGGAAATCCTTCAACGGAGTACTTCTACGCTGCTTGTCACAACAAGAGGCCGAAGAAACACTTAAAGAAGTTCATGCTGGTCTTTGTGGAGCCCATCAGGCAGGTCCTAAGCTCTATGATCAGATAAAAAGGTTAGGTTACTATTGGCCTACCATGGTTGCTGATGCAATGCAATTTGCCAAACGTTGCCAGCTATGCCAAGTTCACGGAGATTACATTCACATGCCTCCGGAATGGCTACATCCTACAGCAATCTCATTGCCTTTCGAAGCATGGGGCATGGACATCATAGGTCCTATCTCTCCCCCTTCAAGCAAAGGTCATCGCTTCATCTTCGCCGCAACGGATTATTTCTCCAAGTGGTCAGAAGCATTTGCGTTCAACGAAATGAAGACCTCATCAGTTCTTCAGTTCCTGCGCACCAACATCATTTGTCGTTTCGGCATACCCAAGAGATTCGTCCATGATAACGGACCACAATTCCGGGATCATCGATTCTACAGGTTTTGCGACAAATACAAAATTCAAAGCTGTCCTTCGACTCTATACAATCCGGCAGCAAACGGATTAGCAGAAATCTTCAACAAGACACTCTGCAAAATCCTCAAGAAAATGGTCTCTAGTCACAAAAGAGACTGGAGCGATAAACTGTCTGAAGCTTTGTGGGCCTATCGAACCACCGTTCGAGGACCAACCCATAGCACACCATTCTCCTTGGTCTATGGATGCGAAGCTGTCGTGCCCCTAGAGGTACAAATTCCTTCTCTGAGGGTATCTCTACAAAATGACATGACTCAAGAAAGCAATCCGAAATTACGACTTCATGAGCTGGACAATCTCGATGAGAGACGGCTCGAAGCTCGACAAAGCATTGAACTTTACCAAGCACGCATGGCAGGATCTTTTGACAAAAGGGTCCGGCAACGCGCCTACAAAAAGGGTGACTTGGTTCTTGCGGTAAAAAGACCAATGGTCTTCGCACACAAATCCAAAGGCAAATTTGAACCAAAATGGGAGGGACCCTACGTCATCGACAAGGTCTTCTCCAACGGCGCATATGCCCTCCTAAACATGGAAGGCGACAGATGTATGCTGCCTATCAACGACAAGTTCTTGAAGCGGTACTACCCTTGAAGACTTACCCAACTGGGTAAGAGCAATGCCTGTATGGCCAAAACCTGTTCTCAGGTACTCGCTCGTCAAACCCACTCTCTTTAGAATTTTCATATCAAATGTCAAAATTTCTAGAGATTCAAAAACAATGCTTACTTTCATCGTTTCATTGTTCAAAAACAAAAAAAAAAAATCCAAGTTTAGGAGCCTCTCCCTGACTTGACCAAAGCTTTCGATCCTTGAACCAAAATTCATGGTTTGAAACAAAAATCCGGATTCAGGGATTTCCACCCTAGTCCACCTTACCTTTTACCGCCAAATGGTTCTAGGTCAAAATTTACGACCCTCGTGTCTTTAAACAAAAAAAAAAAAAATGGTTTTTCAAAAATTGTGGGGAAATGACATCAAAGTCAGTACCCGCAAAACAAAAATTTTGAAAAAAAGCAAGGATGCGACATTCCATCGATACTTGCACCCAAAATCGCAGGGAAGCGACATTTCGTCGATACTTGCAAAATCAAAAAATCGTGGAGAAGCAACAAACCAGTTGATATCCACAACCCAAATTTCAAAGGTTCGAGAAAACCTAAAATCGTGGAGAAGCAACAAACCAGTTGATATCCACAACCCAATTTCAAAAATCGTGGAGATGCAACATACCAGTTGCTATCCACAACCCAAAATTACAAATGGTTCGAGAAAACCTCAAATTTCAAAAATCGCGGAGAAACGACATCAAGTCAGTACCCGCAAAACCAAAAGTCTTGGGAAAAGCAGGGAAGCGACGCTTAGTCGATATTTGCACCCCAATTCGCGAGGAAGCGACATTCCATCGATACTTGCAAAACCTAACCCGCGAGGAAGTGACATTCCATCAATACTCGCAAAACCGAATGAGCAAAGAAGCGACATTCCATCGATACTTGCAAGACCATTCAGCGGGGAGGCGACATTTAGTCGATACCTGCATTTTGAAAACCAAAACTCGGCTATAAATGCCAAAATCCGGCTATAAATGCCAAAACAAAAACTTCCGGCTATAAACGCCAAAATCGGCTTTCATGCCAATAAAACAAAACTCGGTTTTCAAAAAAAACTCGGCTACAAATGCCACACACAAAAAAAAAAAACCTGACTCTCATGTCAAAACCGGCTATAAATGCCACAAATTGGCTATCAATGCCACCAAACCGGCTATAAATGCCACCAATTGGCTATCAATGCCACCAAACTGGCTGTAAATGCCACAAAAATCCGGCTTTCATGCCAAATTTGTTTCCCCTACCAAAACAATTATTTGACAAAAGATTTTCACAAAATGACAAAGCTTTTGATCAAATCCCATTTAGCAATTGCTTTCATCACAAAAAGATTTGAGTGAGCGTAGGGAACAACAAAAAAAAAGGGTACCAAAAAAATACATGTGGTACCAAAGCAAAAAAAAAAAATAGAAAGTGTTCACAAGCACTACAAAAAAAAGAGTACCAAAAAATACATGTGGTACCAAAAAAAAAAGAAGAATGGTTTCTGCTATAAAAAATCAGGAGCTCAGCCAAAAATGGTCTCCAGCCAAAGCTTCAGCTCCTCAAGCAAACTTTTGGCCTCAGCCGTCAGAGTTTCCAAGGCACGTTTCTTCAGGAACTTGCCATGAGATGCTGGCGAATGCCGTAACCCTTCTTTTACACCGGGAAGCTCTTCCCCAGCAGTTTGCCATCGTTCGTTTTCTAGAGTCCTCCTCTCGAGAACTTGACCGGCATCTGCAACCCTGCGAATCAGAGTACTCTCCCTGTCACGAGCCTCTGTTATAGCAGCCCACTTCGCATCGACTTGTGCCTTCAAATGCTCAAGACGTTTCCTGGCCTCCTCAACTTCCCTATCAAGGACGTTAAGGTCATGCCTCAATCCGATGATGGCTAGCTCTTCCTTGTTCTTCTCCCGAACTAGCTGCTTCTTGCTTTGTGTAGCCTCATTCAGGTCAGACTTAGCCTTATCAGTAGGGTCCAAGAACATCTCCTTGAAGAATTGGTCGTCAGGGAAACCCATGGTCTCAAACCACTTGTCACCCAGTGCAATGATCCTATCAACGATCGCCCTGGCACCTGTGACATCCAGACCAACCTCTTCGGTGTCGGTCAGAATCTCCTGTACATGTGGGATCATGCCAAATCCTGCCTCCAAGTGTCCAGAAAGGAGAGTCTTGACCCAAGAACTCAAAACCCGAGCCAGCACCTTCTTCGCAAATTGAAGAGACGAACTGGATGAAGATTCAACCTTCTCCGCTGATCGGCTGCTCATGTCATGTCCCATTGGAAGAGTAACAAAAGAACTCTTTTCACTTGGAGCCACTAGAGAGGGAATCTCAACACGAGGCATCTCCTCAATCATGTCTGAACTGGTCTCTACCTCCGGATCGACCTCTGGCATCCCTTGCTCTGGTTCTGAAGAAAGCGATGGACTCTCTTCTGTCACTTCAAAACCTGCAAATGAAACACAAAAAGGTATGAATATGATCCTGTTCAAAAAAAAAATCATCAGGGTCATCACTACAAAGTACCTTCTTCGACGACTGGCGGAACACTCTCTTCCTCCATGAACTCATCAGAAGCATCATCGACATTTGCGTCCATTGATGGTTCAAAGTCATCGGAATCCTGTGGCAAGTCAGCTGACAAGAAAAAAATGTTAGCAAATCAAGTTGCAGGTAAAAAAAAAAGATAAAGCGAAAGAAGTTATACCAATTGGAGATTCCGGAGTCATTCCAGAGTCCCTCGGTTCTACTTCAGATGCCATAACCGGCTCCATCACCGCCTCATCGGTCGGAACCTCAGGCATCGGCAAGTCTTCATCCTCTGCTAAAAAAAAAAAAAAAGCAGCAGCAGGGTGAGAAAACAAATCAAAACATGGAAAGCCCCATGAAAGAAGTAGAAAAAGAAAAAGGAAGAATCATACCTTCACCAATGGTCTCTTCCCCACGACTCCTCTTCTCTGGAGGCTCGTCGACAGCCTCTGGCACCTCCTCGTTGATGGTAAGAGGGATTTCCATGTCAGGAGAGTCCTCATGTGGCCCCTCGCTGCAATGATGACTCCTCCTCTTCTTACCTCTACGGGTTCGCTTCCTAGAAGAACCCGCCCCACTATCAGAGTCAGGTTTCTCACTTGACTCCTCACTGGATGGTCTGCTTTCGCCAGTAGACTCCACGGAAGCTCGTCTCTGTGCCGCTTGCATCCAAGCGTCGAGCTCAGCTTCCTCCTGTTCTAGCTGCTCCAAAGCCTCATCAGGTACTTCCCGAACAGCTTCAGAACCAATGACGCCCTGGTCACCGAGAAAGCCTATCTTGTGCTTCTCTCCAGAAAGGAAGGCCCAAACTTCCTCTCGCCGGACGCCATCCGACTTCCCAATGCCTTTTCCAGAAGACAGCTTTACATCAAGCTCCTTCTTGGAAAGCCCCCGATATGCCAAAAAGCTCTCCGCGAACCACTTCGTGAAGCCGGCAGTTCGGAAAGTCGACAGCTCAGGATAAGAAATCGTGGCAGTAGTGTCTTCAGCACTATAGAAAGCCCATGCATTTCTGCCATCCTGCAAACCCCCAAAACGCTTCACCATACTCGAAGGCGCTCCAACAACGCCTTGAGAGAAGCCCAACTGAAGCGCAAAGCGAGAAGGCACATACGGCTGGATGTCGACGAAAAGATGTCTGCGGTACACCATCGTGCCGACCCGTATGCTGAAAAGCCACTCCTTCTCTGCATTGGTCAAAGAGTAATGCCTTCCCGACCCTGCTCTAGTAGAGTCTCGGGAGGCACCAAAATCAAAAGCCTTCTTCCGCAACTCCGGAGAAAGCTTAACTGAAGACTGCCCCATCTCGACGTCCCTGAACCGTCGGATTCTCATGCGGGCAAACAAAAGTGATTCAGATACGGCTTTTCCCTTAGCCAATCGAATCATTAGAGGATCATCATCCTGTGCAGCACCCAGCTGGTGGAAGCCAGGACAGTGGTATACAAACCACGAATAAAAGATATGGGCTGAAAATACCCTATTCATAGGGAGCCCAAGCCGAACCAAGAAAGCAGCAGCCTGCAGTTCGGTACACAGGTAGGAGTAAAGAGCGGGCACCAAAGCGAGCCGCTCTCCAAACGCCATCTGACAAGTCGGAAAAATACAATGCGGCCTGATGTGCGTCCCATCTCTACCAGCAAACACAGCCTCACCTAGCCAATAAGTGAGGTAAACAGCAAGATCTCTCCGCAGTGCAATGTCAGAATAAAGGGCATCTGTGCTCGCGAAGAAACCCTTCAACTCTTCCTGCATGGCCAAAGTCTTCTTCCTGTCTTCCCGGGTCATGCTATCAGGAGACTCTTTGCTGTCAAAGAAGTTGATGAATGAAGAGCCATAACTCTTCCAACTGCTGGATCTGACTTTCGAGCCCTCCTTCAAAAAATCATAGAAGGCGACGAGCTGAAAGTATAGGAGCCTGAATTCCTCTGACTGCTCCTCAAGGACGCTGTCAATTGGCATGAACTCCTCATAGAGTTTGCCAAGGATGGGTAATCCAGTAATAGCACTCAACTCCTTCAGAGAAAAACCAATCTCACCGTTCGTGACAACGAAGGTATTGGTCTGAGGGAGGAAAGACTCCAACATAGCCATGAAGGCATCATCGGAAAAAGTCACGGTCTCCCTAAAAGCGCGGACCGCGTCAAAAATCCCGGCTTCCTTCAAAACGGCGCCCCCAATCAGCAAGGTGTGGTCAGTCCATGACTTCCAATCGGAGTCAACATTGAAACGGCCACGAAGTCGAAAAGGCTTCACCCAAGTACTGCCGTCACCGCTGAAAACGCCAAGGCCCACCGGTCTCAAATCGACCGACGGATAATCAGAGCCCTGGTAGCCGCTGGCTGGCATCAACATGTCCATACGGAAAGGTGGCTTCTCCGCATATCCGGAGGGTCCACCAACAAAAACCCCGGCCTTGATCACACTGGTCCTCTTCACCCAGCTCGGAGGATCTTCCCTCTTAGAGCACGTGGGAGCAAGGCTCATGATCGAGATGGTCCGATCAAAAGACGACCGGGTAGAAACAGTCTTCTCTTCACCATCTGCTGTGTAAGAGAACTGAAAACATCTCCTTTGGTATGTCAAGTCGTCAGGGACTGCATCTCCAAAGAAGAAGGTAGGCTTGGGTAAAACCCTCAGATCGTCCATAACCCAAGGACGGTTGCTTACCATGATCTTATAGAATTCCTCATTCTTGAGAGCGATCAATCGCTGTCTCATCTCATCGCGATTGAGGGAATCGCACTCTTCCAAGTTCTTCTCAACAAACTGGACCTTCTCCCAGGCCTGCTGAACGGCCACATTGGAAGATCTAGCAGATCGACGAGGTACGCTTGTAGCAGGCTCTTTACCCTTGTTCACTCTGGAGGAACCACCTGCAAAGGTTGGAAAAGAAAAAGATCGTCATCAAAATGACAGGATTTCGCTAAAAAAAAAAGGGTCACTTTGTCCCACCAAAAATCTGGCGAAATTTTGGCATGACTCCGGGGCAATTCCAAAGAAAAAGGAAATACCCCGACGGAAATAGAAAGTTTGAAGATGGGCTCAACATTGCTGCGGGCTCCGAAACTCCAAACTTTCGAAACCTTAAAATCTCCGCAAAATCAAGAAGGGCTCAACATCACTGCAAGCTCCAAATTCCCAAATTTGCAAAGATTTTCAGGTATGTTATCATGCTCTCAAATTCAATTTACAAAAAGTACATGCATGAACATCTAGATTTGCATAAAAACGCATTATCATGATGAGCAAAAAGAAAAAAAAAGAAGAAACTTTCTCAAAAAAAAAGAGGGAGAAAGAAAAGAAAAAAAAGAAACTTTCTTAAAAAAAAAAAAAAAAAAAATCAGGCCACGTGGCCGTACGGACCAGATCCGTACGGATCTGTCCGTACGGCCCACAAAAAAAAAGAAAAAAAAAAAGAGAAAAGAAGAAAAAAAAACGTGTGAAAAAAAAACAAAAGAAGAAATCACGTGGAAAAAAAAAGAGAAGAAGAATAGAAAGAAAAAAAAAAGAAGAAAAAAAAAGGAGAAGAGAAACTTTCTTTTTTTACCATCCTATTCTCTACATAGAGTTTTCTTGAAAGAAAACTTACTTGAAGCCATTGATGGAGAAGAAGAAAGCTTGAAGATCCTTGAAGAAGAAAAACTCTTGGCCTTGGAGCTCTCTTGAGATTGTTGCAAAAGAAAGCAATAAGAGCAAGAGATCCTACCCTCCTTGCTTTTATAGAAGAGAGCAAATCAAAGAAGGAAACAAAGAAGAAAGGTAAGTGTTACTAATTAGTAACCTTACCAAAAGAGAAGGAATTAGAAAGATTCTTTCCCAAAAAGAAAGATGTCTTTGAGAGATTTCCTCCCAAAATCAATCAATGAAAGATTCTCTCCAACAAAATAGGAGATTGGAGATTCTTTCCCAAAAAGAAAGATACCTTGGGATATTCTCTCCCAAATTAAGGGAATATGAGAGATTCTCTCCCATAAAGATATTTTTAGATATTCACTATCCAAATGAGATATCTTTAGATATTCTTTACAAAAATGGCCCCACATGAGATCTAAGCCATCCTAAAAAGCTTAAGGTCCCATGGGCTAGCCCATATGAGCCAGGTTTGACCACCTAGGCACTATAAAAAAAAAAAAAAAATTTGGGCTTTTAGTCAGGAAAAAAATCCCTCTTACCAAGAGCATACAAAAATGGTTCCATGCCTCTTTTGAGTTGATTGAACCATACAAAAAAAAAAAAAAAAATTCCAAGCCCCATGAGCTTCCAAAAATCAAACCATCCAGCCTCATAAACCAAATTGAGCCAAAATCTTGAAATTGACATTCCACAAAAAAAAATCCAAACCACTCCAATGGACCCACACAGTCCCAAAGAGTGACCAAAAACCAAATCCTGGTCCCCTAACTTGCCACATACAGCTTGTTAGGTCACAAGACCAAAACCAAAAACCAAATCATGATCCCCCAACTTGCCGCATACAGCTTGTTGGGTCACAAGGTCAAAACCAAAACCCGATCCCCTAACCTGCCATATATAGCTGGTTAGGTCACAAGATCAAAAACAGAAACCCAAATCCACATCCCTGATGTCATCTTCAAAACTTTGCCTCGAGATGGTGTGTGATTCCTTTCACTACCATAAAATTCCCCTGGAAGCTCAAAGGCTACTATACCAAAGGAAAGATTGCTCAAAGACTCTTGGTCAAGACACAAGCTCCCCTTCAAAAATCTCTTCGAGGCACATCGACTACAAAAGTCAAGCAATTCGTCGCTGTACCTCGAGGGGGCATTTGTTGACACCAAAAATGTCACTTTGCCTCTTCAACATCAAGAAAGCTGCATGAAGTCGCAACCTGCCATAAATAGGCAATGCAATTTCTCCAAAAAATCAAATCTTGTCAGAATCAAACAAAAACTGCAAGATCCTTCAAGATAGCCAAGAGAAGAGTACACATGAAGTTTCGGGCCATTTCAGAATCATTTGGCCTAACTTCGCTTCTCCGACAGCTAAAATGGTGCTCCCGGCGGCGACATCATCGGAGATGTCAAAACTTCGATCAGAGCCTACAGATGACTCAAGCATGTCTCAAAAGGGCTCCATGCCAAATTTCAAGTCAAACCGACAACGTTTGACCCTCCATCAATGCTCGAGCAGCAAAATCAAGCCTCCCGGCGGCGGGAACCACCGAAGCCTTCGCTCATCAAACCAAGTGCATGAGTGGCTTCCACATGCTTCCAAAAGGCTGCACGTCGAATTTCAGGTCATTCCGACAACGTTTGACCAGGTTTCAATGCTCTGAGAGAAAATCAAGCCTACCGGCGGCGGAGCAACCCGGGACCATGACATCCAAAACGGAGCCCATGGAACGTCTCAAAATGACTCCAATAGGCTCTCCGTCAAATTTCAGGTCAATCAGACATCGTTTGGCCACATATCAAAGCTCGGCATTTTCCCCGCAGCAAAATCAAGTGAAGCATCGACGGGACCCCAAACGGCTTCAAAACTCAAACAAAAGCCTATGGTTGGTCTTATTTATTGCTCAGGAGGCTTCACCTCAAATTTCAGGTCATTCCGACATCGTTTGACCAAGTTTCAGCTTCTGGCGGAAAATCAGCAGCTTTACGCGACAAAGTCTTCGGCTTTCCCGGAAAATTGGAAACTTTGCACTCTAAAAATGCAAGGATTCTCATCAGGTTTTCTACAGGGAAATCAAGCCAATAAATGAGAAGAAATGTCAGGAAAAATACAGAAGAAAACGGCGACGAAAAAGACCTCAAAACGACCGCAAAACGGGCTCCGAAGGGGAAAATTCCCCCAGGGTCGCAGGCCCCTGCGACCATGGACCATGGTCGCAGGGGCGCCGGCCCATGGTCGCCGGCGACCATGGAGGTCCGGGTCACCGGATTTTCCGCCGGTGACCCGTTTTTTCCGTCTTTTTTCGCGTTTCGCACACTTTGGCCCCTGTGGTTTCCTGAAAATGTGATTTTTAGTGCTTTAAATTGACTCATATCCGACGACATCTCGGATCCGCCGTCAAAAGCATAAAATCATCATTGATCGCTCCAAGATCGTCAACCGGCTGACCAATAAAGTGCACTTTCTGTCCGACCGATCGTGAAATCGACAAGACAGATGTCACCGGCCCGCTCTTAGCTATCACTGTCTGAAGTTACATGTTCATCCGATGTCGATCAGCATAAAGATCCATCGATGATCATCGCCAGAAGAATTCCAGAAGACACGGCACGGCCCGCGACTCTTCGACTGCTCGGCGACCAATTAATATGGTTAATTGACTAACTTTATTATGGTCATTAATTCATTTCTTTGGACGGCCCAATCAGAAGCAAGCATTTGGGAGTTACAAGTCAATTGATTCATGGCATTTAAACCATGAAACTCCTCCCATTATGGTAATTAAGGTGATTAAAAGCCCTTAATCTCCATCGGCCAATCAGATTCAAGGAAAAAGGAGTTACAAAATCAAGAAATAAATCTTGTAACTCCTCCCATTAAAGCCATTAAGGCTCATAAACCCTCCTAAATGGCTACCAAAAGCCTATAAATAGGAGAGCATTCCATTGAAATCAGGATCAGAGAAAAAAAAGATCAGAAAGAGATCTGAGAGAAAGAAAAAAGAGAGAAAAACTCTGCTGAAGTTCTGCACCGGCCACCACTACAAGGTGACAAAAGTCCCTTGGGGGGCACCCCCCCAAGGTCCTTGCCTTCTCCTGCTGCCTCCAATGGCTTAGACGTGGCTTTTCAGCCCGTCTACTTAGCTTTTTATTGGACATAGGACCTTCTCTTGGTCTTTGTCCTCTAAAAATCTGAGGTTATAGCCAAGCCAAGCGAATCAAGAGCATCTTCTGTTCTCATCTGCATGGATGATGGCGAAGCCCATACATGGCTTGCGACCGTCAATCTGAACGAGTCCCCCACAACCTCCTGAAAAGTTAGATCTTCCTTTTCTTGCTTTTCATTGTAGTTTGTATTTTTCTAAAGAGACAAAAATCACAACTCTTGTCTTTCATTATTGATAAGAATTGTAAATCGGCTATAAACGCCAAAATCGGCTATAAATGCCAAACAAAATCGCCTTTCACGGCAAACCAAGAAAATGTCTCTTTTCTTAAATATTTGTGCAATGGAAAACTTGAAAGAAGTTGATTTCCTTTTTACTTGCGAAGGTTGATCTCCGGATTACCACTTGCAATTCCAAGTAAAATAGAAAATCTGGCACACCCACATAAAAGAAATGTTGATGCACGCTTCAGGCCCGCCAGGGCGCGAAAGGGCCGGACCCAACGGACTCCCACGTTCCGCCGACCCCGGTAGCCGCCCCACGGCGCCTCGGAGCGCGTTCCATCACCTGCCTACAACATAAAAAGCTAAAAGCCCAAAATAAAGGTGTGCCCTCAAACCCCTGGTGTTGGTACTCCATCCTCCAGCTCCAGCTCAACCTCCTGGTTGCCTGGTCCTCAACCGTAGTCACCGGCTACGGGCGCCTCGACGATTGCATCGTCCTCGTAGTAGGGGTCAACACCTAAGCACAAATAATGGGTTAGATCCAAAGATTTGGTAAGTCATAGTATACAAATACTATAGGATGTATATATCAAAAGAGTAGAGACGATCATACAGTTAAAGAGAATAACAATGTTACATGGTCTAGGCAGTGAGCAAGATAAAGCAGTTAAAATCAGGATAAATAAGTTATCTATTCTAACAGGCATCAAGGAGGCACATTCACACAAGCTGGATACCAAGGGATATTATGCCGCGGCCCTCTCATATTGAACACAGTCATAGTGGGGAAAACTCACCAGTGCTGGGGAATGATGAGCCCCATAAAATAACACTCATCCATCTCAACACGGGTCAATGCACACCCAATCACATCACCAAGTCACCTCTAAGTACTCCTAGGTTCGGTCATCCATTTTCCATTTAAGTAACAGTTATAAGCAATAGTAAGAACATAAGAGTGACAATAATGTATTAAGTGAAATAAACCTCAAAGAAAGAGAATCAACGGAAAATATTAATAGTCAAACCTACATACTGGTCCACATTCAGGCCCACGTCCATCTCAGTTGATTTGATCTCTAAATGAAGTCTCAGATGCCAATGGATAATGTGTTTGGTGCTCCAAAAGTTATGGGCATCTTTGACGACGTTTAAGGATCGAATCATCGTCGAATCCACAACATATACCCTACTTAGTGGTCTCCACGAGTCAAGGTTGAGCCACACCATTGACTCAGGCTTGGCACATTAATAGAAGTCCATTTGGATGGTCAATGGGCTCACAAACGATCACAACCTCAGAAAACTAAAAGCTAGAAAATTACTGAATATAGTGTCTTCGGTCGACCTAGCACAGGGCTCGGTCAACCGAGTACACTGGATTGCCAGGATGTTAATTACTCCCAGGTCGACCCCCTACACAGTGTGCTCGGTCAACCTCCTGGCCTGGTCGGTCAACCGAGTACTCTGGAAAGTTGGAGTCAGGCACCTGGCGGGCATGTCCTGGTCTCAGGAAATCTCGTGTGTCCGGTCGACCTCCTGGCTTGGGTGGTCGATTGCATACACAATAAAACTTGGAAAAGATGTCCCAACTCTCAATCATTTTACCCGGAAATCCGGTGTGCTCGGTCGACCCAGAACAGGGCCCAGTTGACCGAGAACATAGAGTTTCTGTGTCTGAGGAAGAAGTCCAGATCTTAGTTAAATCTTGCAATTCATGGGTGCTCGGTCGACCTGAAACAAGGGCAAGTCAACCGCGCACACTGGATCTATAAAACCTATAACACTTCCAGATTCCTGATTTCTTCCCTTCCAAGCCAATATCCATCCAAATCACACCCAATCTCGTCCATTCATCATGAGAACACCATCAAACAATTAAAGCACTCCAATATACGCCTTACCATCCATCCTTGGGCCATTGATCTTCAAAATAAGATCAACCCATCCATCAATGGCCAAAAATCCATGAAAACATGCTCAAAGGTAGATCTATCGATTCTAACATCATTTGAATGGAAATTACATAATCAAAATGAAGAAAAACATGCATTCTATGCTAGGTAAGTATATTGCACTTGCCTCAATCCAATTGCAATAAAGTAGAGAGAGAAAAGAGAGACCCAAAGTTCAAATATAAATCCAATGCTCCTATGGTCTTCCAATTACTCAATCAAGCCCAAAAACTAGATCTAAGGAGATCTTTAACACCTATACCCAAATCCACAAAAGAATTACTATAAGGAAGGAGATCTAGAGAGAGAAAGAGATATTTTTAAGGAAATTGAACTAGAAGAAGGTACATACCTTGATTAGAAGAGGGAGAATAGATGAACACGATAGAGATAGAGGTCCTTAGGAGAAGTTGTAGCAAAACTTGTTGTAGGTAGTCTTCTTATTCTTCTTGAAGTTCTAGATCTAGGGTTCTAGAGAGAGAAAGGGAGGAAGATGAGAGAATTGGAGGGAAATTGAGAGAGAGTTGGAGGGAAATGAGGGAAGAAAAGAGAAGAGAGAGAAATGAGAGAGGGAGAGATCACATACATATGAGATGAGAGGGTTGTAGTTATATAGGTTATGTTGAGTGGTTGATTACCAAGGTGCCCTCCCTAGTTTAGTGGGAAATGAAGATATATAAGCACAAGGGTATTTAGGTCCTTAGTGGAATATTTAGCAGATTCTCATGTGGAAACCCTTCCTACTAATTCTAATTACTAGATAGGGCCTCTAGCTAACTAATTAACTCTAACAATTATGAAAGACACCCTATGAATTATATAAAATACACAAAAGGATTAATTAGACTAAAACTTAGGAAAATACCTATCTACCTAAACTAATCCCTGTTAATTAGCATAATTAGATACTATAGGTTAAAATATAGTATTCAAATTCAAATTGAGTGCCCACAAGGGGTGGGGCCTCACATAATGGGAGTGGGAGCCTTTATCACTAGATCATCCCTAAATTCCCAAAATATTTGAAAGGATTTTAAATAAAAATATATGTTGATGGTTTTTAATAAACTTATTTATTGATGCTTTTCATCATCTTTTTAAAATATAAACATCCTAACAACCAATAAAGTGGTGAGTATTATGGAAAATCGAAAATAATTTTGATGGACCATTTATATGAAATTATTTACTTATATGTTTTTTTCATTTAGACCCAACATACAGGAGTAGTTCAATACGGAAGTGTGCATGGAGCTCTTCATGCGAACCTCACTATGGCGCTCACCTTGATATGTGACAAGGGCATTGCAAGATCTGGCTGGGTGCTACTGATGTATATATAGTACTGGGGTTCATGCGATCATTCCAACCCCATGAGCAAAGGCCCATAATTTTTCACTATAAAAGAAGATGTGTACACTTGATCCAACGTTCCAATCCATTCATATGGGGGGAGGGGGTTGTCCATTTGGATGGACTATTAGGTGCGCTCTGTTAGGAAAATTGTGTGGCCTGACTGCCATTGGACCCCAACCAGAATGAGCCTGGCGGTGTGCTGCGGACGAACTCCCAATAAGTCTTGATCTGGTCGAGTCAGATAAGGATCAAATTCTTGGTGGTAGAGTTTGGATCAGGTTCAGACTCCCAGTTGGCATGACTCCTAGGGATTGCTCTATATAAGAGAGATAAGAACCCTTGCTTGATCATCCAGAAGATCTGAAAAGCATTCGCAGTGAGTTCGCTGGTCTACCCCACACCGGAACGCACAAGGTTTTCAGTGAGTTCGGTTCCGACACCCATTTGAGACCAGCTAGTTCTTTCAATTTATATCAGAGCCATATCTATGCGTTTGACGATTCAAATTTTACGATAAGGATGTGGATCTTCAGATCTGATACCTTCGTCATCGTAATTTTCCTATTGCATTCTGCTCTCTGCAACTATGTTGCTTGAAGAAGACAAACGATCTCTCGGTTTTGTGGGCGCAGAAATCGAGGTTCTCTTGTGTTCCTCGTTTAGGATGCGTTGTAAGCAACTTTTTTTTGGTAGAACGTTGTAAGCAACTGTTGAAGACACGTGACGGCAAAGGAAAATTTCAACTGTTTAAGACACGTGGTGGTAAAGGAAAATGCACGTGGTATTTTTTCTTTTACCTCGGGACGAGTGCCAGCAAGTGGACTTTCTTCTTCTAGTCTATTTTTGAGTCAGATCGCCTAGACCCAACTCGTGATCGACCCGACCCAGCAAACAAAGCCAGACGCTAGAGAGAGAGTGCACTGTGGAGATTTCGCTGCATGCCAGGGCGGTTCTGGCTGGTTTTCCACCTCGGGAGTCACGCGAAGAGAGAACAAAAAAAAAAGAAGAAAGCATGTCGGTCAGGTGGACCCGACCCATGACCAACCCGACCTAGTTCAAGACCAGCGCATGACGCGACAGAAGTGCGAACTAGTGGGTCAGTGTGACGTCATCAAAAGGGAGAAACTGACGCAGAGGCAAGGCATTGTCGATGCAAGTGCGGCCCAGTCAACGGTCAACATAAACTTTGACCAGCCATATCATGCTCATCCGGACTTCGATCGTTGAGCGGTTTAGTCTTTTGGACTCTTAGCAACGAGATCTATACAGAGGCAGTGGGAGACTGAAGATCCAATAGTTAGAAAAGTTCTTGGTCAGCGATCACGGTCAGTGGTCTCTTGACTTTTATTTTATTAATTTGTTGGATTTTTCTTATACAAAATCTACACTGCGTGATCCCACCAATAGCGATATCTTTAGTGAGAAGAACGCACTCTCGTGGAAATATCGGATGGGTGCCTTATGTAGGAATTGTGCATTTATTTGTTGTGATAAGATCCAACTTGTATTTTCTTTTGATAAAACCATGACGACCATTACAGTATCATTTAATGATAATTTGAGCATTACCTTGTGCAGTGGGGGTATAACAAATGATCTGCTAAATATTTGATGTGTGGATCAAGGGGTCGAGGATTTAATCGAAAGTATGTGAGCACAATCCAAGGGCACAGAGACATGATCTCTGGTTAGTGGTTTAAAATTTGATAAAACAACTAGATCTCAGATAAAAAAAAATCTATAATGCATGCATGTACTATTGATTGCCTGATGGAAACATGATTAACAACTAGGTTGATCGGATTACTAATAAAGTGTTGACCACGATGGGAAAACTAATTGATCAATGTATTCCAATTCTATGTCTATTGTCATGGTCTTCTACCTCAGTGGGGGTATATCTCTTGAGACCCAAGCCTCTTAAATATTTAAATTTTAATGAAATTTGAGGCACGAAATAACAATAATTTATTTAAGTCAAGGGGATATAAGAATATGACGGGATAGACAACCTAGTGGATCGGATACAAAGGTTATAGTCATATAACGGTGGATCTAATGAAGTTGTAAGAATGGAACTGGTGGATCGATTTGTTGTTTTCCATGTGATCTCTATGATAGAAATTGAATTTTTGAATTCATGAAAACAAAATCCAGAGATTGTAAGCATCTATAAGTATGGAACTAATTTTGTAATGTGTTCCAAAAATGTCGTGAGTCTAAATTACATTTAACTCTGAAAATCCGATTTGTTATATTTTGGAGATTCTTTACTAATTATTACTCTGTGATGAGTAAAATTCATAGCTCAACTGGTGATAGAATAGATTATGAAAATTTGTTTAGAGACAATATTGTTGTGATTTGCATGCATGAGAGATTGTTGCATTTTTTAAAGATTTCTAAGATGATATTTGCTTCTTTGATATAGCCTGTAAGGTATGAATCTTCTAGTTTTAATTATTCTATATGTGTTGGATGTGTGGTTTGGCACACTTATGGCATTGAAAATATGACACATCAACAGAGACAGAATAAATGGACTGGTTGGGATGATACCTTTACCTGACTTTGTATAATGGAACCATGTCTGGGTGGAAAATGACTATATGTACTTTTTCCGGAATAACTAGAAGTATGGTTGAATGATATTTTACACTCTGTAATATGCTGACTGTTTTATTTGTCCAAATTTAAATGGCTGGGAGTGATCTGCTACTCCGATTGGTGACTTTAGCAAATACATTTAAAATTATCTGTTATGATATAAGCTTGAGGCACTATAAAAATGCTTTGAGTGGTATACTACTGAGTCATAGACCAATAGGCCGCAAAGTTAATGGATAAGATCCGTTCAGTAGGGGTGTGTACCTATGAACAATTCAAGTATATTGTGCATGGAGAGGATCATACATTTATATTTGATTCTGTACACCCCGCGGCTAAAATGGTGTTGTTAAATTAAAAAAAAATGTTAAGATCTATGTTTACCACACGTATCTTCTGCTGTGTGCTGTAAGGGGGGATATTATTAAGTAAGTGCACAATATATATTGAGTCAGATACCTCCTAAAATTTAGCCTAAAATACCCATTTATAAGTTATGGACTGGTGCCCAACCTAAAAATTGACCTATGACATTATGGGGATGTGTTGTACACAAACTATTGAGGGTCACAATTATAATACCAACTGCAAATGAAAATGAAGAAAATCATTCTGTCATTATAAAATTGAATCATCCGAACAGATATCGTGTGATCAATTACGAATATCGGATTATAACCACAGGTCGACATGTGTACTTCTTTATGGATCCCATACAAATCCTAGAGATGCACCACAACATCTTTAAGGATGGAGGGTTTTGTGGAAAGTGGGAGTTTCAATGTTGGCAGCATTGGAAGTGTAAGTCCTGGCTAGGGTCCACTTGACAATGAACAAACCGGGTTATTGGGAGTCCTGTAGGATTGAAAACATTCGACGTGGTTGGATGATTGGTGCAGTTATTTGGTAAAAATCGTACAAGACCTTAATCTGTCATTTGTTGTCAATCTACGCAATGTGGTGACTAACTGTACACTATAGAGGTGAATATAAAATAAGAACCGGGCATGGCAATTAGTCAATCCACCCAAGGATCGAAGGGCTATGGATTCTTGGCAATGAAATGATAATGACAGATTGGTAGATACGCACGATGGGTGGCATAAGGATTTAGAAATGGAAGGTTTTGGTTACATGGAGATTATCACTCCGGGCGTAAATTCCTATCCATGTGAATCCTAAGGGCAATGGTTGATTGTGAGAATTTGTAATTGCACATGATGGATGTAAAGGCTGAGATCCTAAACGGCGAAAAGTAGGAAAAGCTCTACATATAATCTATAGATTTTGTGGTGTAAAGATCATGAGGATAAATGTGTACAAATTATCTTAACATAGAATTTCATGAGGCCATACGTGAAATTAATTAATCCTCGGCATGAGATATGCATTTAGGTCAAAGCAGATGGAGTAGTTATAAATATTTGTCATGGGGCGGCATATTGATTATTGGTGGCGAATTGGAAGCAATCTCCAAGCAACAGTGTTGAAGTCTTGATTTAAAATGGAAAACATGAGTTGAAATATGATGTATTGGGCATATGCAGCAACCATGTAAGCCAAATCTGGTACGAACATTGTCACATGGGTCCGAGTATGACGTTGTGTTAAAATAGTTGGATATAGAGATGTGCAAGCCAATCGACACTCCCATCTGCATGTGTATGAAATTTTCCAACAATCGGGATCCCATTAACGAGAAGGACATGCTCATGACCGGAGACAGGCCTTACTTGAGGATAGTGGGATGAGCATATTGTATGACATCCTCATCATGCATAAAATGCTGTAATTCCAGATTTATGAGACCGGAAATAGATCACCGTTGGTCTCATAATTAGAGTCCTAAGTTATCCGGGTATGCCTGTTATGACAAGTGAATAAGAAGAATTTGGGTACATCAAAAACATTTGCTACACCGTTTTTGTGGCACGGTTGTTGTCTTGGAACTGCATGGTTGTATGGTTGCCTCTTGGGATGATGACTTGGACGAGAGGGAGTCCATGTCCTATTATATTTTAACCCATTGGCAAAAGTCTTAACTTTCTTGTATAAAGAAAACGGACATGGTAGCTTTATTGAGAACAGAAGCTGGGATATAACCTGCGATATAGTAAACCAAGTGGCCATTAAGTTGGATCTCTTCATGGATATTTGAAGTTGGTGAGAACCGATGAGCTGGTGCAAATGTTATGAGTCCGCCATTACATCGGTGAATGGAACCACAATTCCACAATCCCTCATGATATTAAATTGTGATATATGTATACCTAAAATGTGGGAGGCAAACTTAAGATTTCAATCTCGAGAATCCCACTGGTGGAATTTATGTGTATTCCTTAATTAAGCCTTTACTAGGCTGGAGATGTATGTTGATGTACATTGGCACATTTGATTTACATGGCATTCGTGCCAAGTGTGAGATTGTTAGGAAAATTATTGTATCGAAATACGCACCTCCCAAACTAAATTGGGGGAAGATCAGTTGAAGTCGACCCAAGCCACAGACACCAATTTCAGTGTACAAACTTGGGGGGTCGTGACGGTATCGACCAACCGTCCTCCTTCCTTAATTATTACAATGCTTTGAAAACTTAAATGAACTTTAAAAAATTATTACAAACTTGAAATGAATCCTAATACAAGATTTTCTAAGAAAGCAATTTAAATTCCTAAGTTAGAGTTCTTTGGTTGCTCTTTTCTTCTTTCCATGCTCCAATCGCGAAATCTCCGAAAATATAAACAAAGAAAATGTATAGAATCTGCAATGAAAAATAAAAGAAAGAATAAAAATGCAACTAAGCTATATGAAAGTTGAAAATCCTTAAAATCAAGTATTTCTATATACGCCGATCCCTGGCAACGGCACCAAAAACTTGTTTGCCGATTCCCATAAAATAATACTATGAAAGTGTATCTTTTGTGAACTCATCATACTTCCAAACCTACATTTTGCTAGTCCCGAGCAAAATAAAAGAAAACTAACTATATGCAGAAAATGATAAAAAATCCTAACTCACTTTCGCAGGAATCGCGGTTGCACTTATCTCGTGCAACAAGCCATTTAAACCCCTAAGTTTCCCCTAGTGAACGAGTTTTGTCTCGTGAGAATTTTCAGCGAATAAATCCCACAAAATTCTTTTTATTTATATCCTTGGGTTTTTAGCAAGCTAATAAAAATGAGAGCAAGTTTAGAACACCATCCAATTGCTAAAAATCTTTCAATGATTCTTAAGTCCCGAAGTGTATTTGAGAGAGTTTAGCCGACACTTGTGCGGTTTTGGGTTCTAAGAAAACAAAACTTTAATCACCTTCTAAATCCATTCGTTTTGACTTCAGCCTCACAGTCATACTATCGGAAATAAAATCGGGAAAATTTTCTAACTTATCACTCTATATGTGAGTATTAGCAAGGCAAAAGGACTCACATATCTTTTGAGAATGAGGAATTTTTGGAGAATTTATCTTATGGAAAGAACAACCATTTAACTGAGGGTGAAAATGCTCACTCAACTTCTCACTTATTTAACATCCTAACTTTTCTTGAAATCCGATAGGTCTTTTATTGGTTGTAATGAGGTTATGGGAAAGGGTTTGATAAAATATGGAAAAATGAGGTTTTAGGGTTTCTGAGTAGGTAAGGTCTTGAGTTTTCTTTGAATGATTTTGTTCGATTCAACTTCACTTTTTCTTTTGGTTTTTTTTTTCAACTTTTCTCTTTTTTTTTGTTTTCTTTTTTTTTTCTTTTTTCGAGAAGACTTTTTCCTTGGATAGATCATGTGAAGTATCAACAATGCACACTTCCTTTTTCTTCATCTTTTCGTTACACTTCTAAAAAACAATGGGTTGAGGGATTTTTATTTGGGTGGAGAGGCTTTGGGAATTTTTAAGGAAAAATGTATAAAGGATAATGGCTCAAAAATGGTTACTATGGAAATGTTTCTATGGGTAGGTTTTTAATGGCCATGGGGTTTTAATTTTAGATTACCAATCATCACTTTACCAGGTCTAGAAAGGTGCTTAGAAGTTACAAGTCAAGGTTAGGTCGCAATTTTGATGACACCCTCAATGGTTGGAAAGAAATAGGCACTAATGAGATAAAAAGAAATGTGCCGAAAACTACGAGATTGAGTAGCTCTCATAGTTGTTAATATCGTTTCGGACCTCATTTCGCTCTGGCCTACAAAATGAAAAGTTTCGACCGATTCGGGATTTTGGCGAAACTTTTCGGAATTACATTTCGGGAAAAATATAACAAAATATATATACATATATAAGTAAAAAGATAGAAAAATTAATAAATATAGATTTAATCCATTATAGTAATTCTTTTTGGAATTATATTTTGCTGAAAATATTAGAAATACAAAATATGTGTAAAAAAAGTAAAAAAAAATTAATTTTGTAAAATTTCATTTCTACCGAAAAGTTACATTTTGGCTGAAATCCTGAATTTCGGCCAAAATTGGCTGAAATTCAAACCGAAAAGTTTTGGCCAAAATTTCGTTTCGGCCACTTAACCGAAATGAAAAATTTCGGTCATTTCGGCCGGAACGAAACGAAATTAATAACTACGGTAGCTCTTCATTCTCCCCGGAATTAGCGCAGAAAAGTCCTTACCCTGGAGGAATAGAAAGGCTCCATACTCAATTGGTTTAGTCTCCACTAATGATTTGTCAGGGTCACTCAGATGTGCCCACTCTTCACTTGAACTACAATCATGTGGCTAAATGTGCAAGAATTTTTCCAAGACTTAATTTTGTGACACTCTTTTTAGGATTTGGATAGTATGGTAAACTAAGATTTTGAAATTTATTAACAATCCAAAATCTCATGGATTTTGTTGTTTTGTTTTGTTTTGTTTTTTTTTCTTTTTTTTTGAAAAAATTTAAAAATATTTACAAGCAAATACATGTGTGTAATGCAGTACCACACCCCCAAACCTAAATCAAACATTGTCCTCAATGATAGGCAATGATAAATGGACAAGGAAGAAAGAAAAAAATTGGAACGCCTTACCATGGGTTGATGCAAAAATTGAATATTGGGTTGCCTACCAACCAGCACTAAGTCTCACTTTGTTAGCCTGACGTGACCCTGAAAACTACTTATGCAACATACACAGGGTCCTGAACATGGGTCTCTGGCCATTGACTTTAAAAACATCCCCATTCTTAGAGTTCTCAATCTCAACTGTCCCATGAAAATAGACAGTTTGCACAATGAAGGGTCCAGTCCAGCGGGATCTCAATTTTCCTGGAAAGAGATGTAGGCGAGAATTATACATAAGAACTTTCATGACTGGTTCAAAGGATTTCCTCAAGATAGATTGATCGTGGTTTCTCTTCATCCGATCCTTATAAATCTTGGCATTCTCATAGGCGTCATTTCTAAGTTCCTCCAGCTTATTGAGATGCAACTTGCGTAGGTTACTGGCTTTAGCTAAATCAAAATTGAACATTTTGATGGCTCAGTAAGCACTATGCTCCAATTCTACCGGCAGGTGACATGCTTTTCCAAAGACCAATTGATATGGAGACATTCCGATTGGGGTCTTATAGGTAGTCCTATAAGCCAATAAAGCGTCTGTCAATCTTAAAGACCAATCTTTTCTGGTAGGATTGACTGTCTTTTCCAAAATTTGTTTTATTTGCCTATTAGAGACTTCCACCTGTCCGCTAGTTTGTGGGTGATACGAAGTAGCAACTTATTAGTGATAGAATATTTTTTCATCAAATTCTCGAAGGTGATATTACAAAAATGACTCCCACCATCACTGATAATCTCCCTGGGGGTACCAAATCTAGAAAAGATATTTTCTTTAATAAATTTAATAACCACGTGATGATCATTCGTTCTGGTTGGAATCGCTTCTATCCATTTGTAGACATTATCTACAGCAAGGAAAATGTATAAGTTGCCGAAGGAACTCGGAAATGGACCTATGAAGTCTATGCCCCAGACATAAAAAATTTCCACAATAAGCATCAGTTTTAAGGGCAGGATGTTCTTCCGCGTAATTCTACCTAATTTTTGGCAATGCTCACAGTGCAAACAAAACATGTGACAATCCTTGAAAGGGGTGGGCCAGTAAAATCCGCACTGCAACACCTTTACAGCAGTCTTCTTAGAACTAAAATGCCCACCACAAGCGTGGTCATGGCAGAAGGATATCACACTTAAATAGTACTCTTCCGAAATGCATCTCCTAAGGATCTGGTCTGGATAATACTTGAACAACTATGGGTCATCAAAGAAGAAATGCTTAACCTCAGACAAAAACTTTGACCTATCCTATTTGGACCAATGATGAGGTATCTATCCAGTGACCGGTAGTTAACAATATCAGCAAACCAAGGGAAATAGGAGACACTCAGCAACTGTTCATCCGGGAAACTTTCACTATATGGGATGCTCTCATGCTCGATGTCTGTAGGTAATCAGGAGAGATGGTCAACTATAATATTTTCAGAACCTTTCTTGTCCCAAATCTCAAGGTCAAACTCTCGTAACAAGAGAATCCACCTAATCAGACGGGCTTTCGCATCTGTTTTCATCAACAAGTACCTAAGGGCCGAATGATCGGTGTAAACTATGACCTTAGACCCAAGCAGGCATGGTCTAAACTTCTCCAGAGTAAAGACGATAGCTAACAACTCTTTCTCTGTGGTTGTGTAATTCAGCTGAGCGTTATTCAAGGTCCTACTGGCATAATATATGACGTGGGGCGATTTGTTCACTCTCTGTCATAGCACAGTCCCAAGAGTATGATCAAAAGCGTCACATAAGAGTTTGAAGGGAATTGTCCAATCAGGTGGCTTTATTATCGGGGTAGAGGTCAACTCCTTTTTCAATTGCTCAAATGCTTGTAGGCAAGGTTCATTGAAGACAAAAGGCACATCCTTAGATAATAAATTGCTTAAGGGTGCAGCTATCTTGCTAAAATTCTTAATGAACCGTCTCTAAAAACCTGCATGGCCGAAGAAAGATATGATATTCTTCACCTTTTTTGGCGGTGGCAGGTTGGAAATGAGATGAATTTTGGCCTTGTCGACCTCGATACCATTCTCAAAAATAATATGGCCTAGGACAATTCCTCTTTTCACCATGAAATGGCACTTCTCCCAATTCAAAACAAAATTCTTCTCTTGACATCTCATTAAAACAAGGTTCAGGTGATGTAAACATACTTGGAAACTACTCCCATGGATCGAAAAATCGTCGATAAAAACCTCTAAGAATCGCTCGACCATGTCAGAAAATATGCTCATCATACACCTTTGAAATGTCGCAGGTGCATTGTACAGCCCAAAAGGCATGCGCCGGTAGGCAAATGTACTGAAAGAGCATGTAAACGTTGTCTTATCCTGGTCCTCAGGTGCTATGGGTATCTAATTATAGCCGGAGTATCCATCAAGGAAGCAATAAAAGGCATGACCGGATAGTCTCTCAAGCATTTGGTCCATAAATGGGAGGGGAATGGTCTTTACGAGTGGCCAAGTTCAACTTTCTATAGTCAATGCACACTCGCCAGCCCGTGTAGGTACTTGTGGGTACTAACTCGTTCCCCTCATTCTTTACAACAGTTATCCCAGACTTTTTTGGCACAACATAGACTAGGCTCACCCATTAGGTTTCATAAATATGGTAAACGACATCCTTCATTGATGGATTAAGACGCCTCTATGGTTCTCTGGAAGTTCTTGCATTTTCTTCCTTATTCCTTTTTTTATTTGCAATCGTCTAGCCTATTACCTTTTTGTCATCCTTCAGGATCTCAATCAATTGTTGTTCCTGGACTTCTTCCAGGTCCAAGGCTATAATGATGGGGAGGGTCTCGGCTGGGCCCAAAAACACATACTTGAGGGTGTCAGGAGTAGTTTTAGGTCAAGCTTGGGCGGTTCTTCAATTGATGCAACAGGTGGGGCAGCAGATGGAATCAATATCTCTGGCTTGGGTTGCCATTGACTCCTCTCAAAAGCAGGGGCAGAATCCAGTAACGCATTTACTTCTTTAATAATTTTCTCAACATCAATGTTACCTCCAAAATATGCAAGGCAAGCCTCTAGTGAGTCCTCATAAACTAACTGTGATCCTACACTCTCAATAAGCTCCTCTAGGTAACTCCCCTCACAAATTTTGGAATCACTCACATCTCTGGGTTGCTTGCCAACGTTGAAAATGTTTATCTGGACTACAATATTCCCAAACGATAGGTGCATCACACCATTTCGACAATTAATCAGGGCATTGGAAGTGGCAAGGAATGGTCTCCCTAAAATTATCGGGATCTTCACGATATTTCCGATTGGTGGTCGGGTATCAAGGACTACAAAGTCCAGCAGGAAAATAAACTCACCTACTTGATCAAAACATCCTCAACAACACCTTTGGTGTACCTAACTAAAGCATCAGCTAGTTGTAAGGTCACCTTTGTTGGTTTCAGCTCCCCTAAACCAAACTCCTCGTATATCAAATAAGAGAGTAGATTGACACTCGCACCCAAGTCCAGCAAAGCCTGTTCTATGTGATGATCCCCTATTTGACAAGAAATTGTAGGACACCCAGGGTCCTCGTATATGATTAGGGTCGAAGTGGTAATGATGGAACTGCATTACTAGGCTAAAAAGGCCTTTTTTGGTACATTGGTTGTTCTCTTGAATGTACATAAATCTTTAAGGACTTTGGCATAAGTCGGGATCTGTTGGATGGCTTCTAACAGTGGGATGTTAATTCTCACTTGCTTGAACAGTTCAATGATTTTATCCAATTGGACATTATTTTTCATTTGACCTAGCCTTTGAGGGTATGGGGCCTTGGGAACAAAGGTTTTAGGAGGGGACCCACTCTCACTCGGTGAGGCAGCTCCTATTGGTTTCTCAGGTTCCTTAGTAGGCTCTGGGTCCTTCTTTGGTTCATAGGGTTCTTTTTCCAAAATTACATGCTCCCTCCTCACTTGGGTCCGTTTAGATTGCCTAGGGTCCTTTTCTGATGTGTCAACCTCCCTTGTAGCCATTCTACTCGTGGTAACTACATGCACTACATTGACTTGCTCATGGACTTTGCCTTTGTCATCATGACAACAAATTGGCCCGTTGAAGTTTGGCTTTTGGGGTTGGCTTCGGGCTGATTTGGAAAGGTACCCTTGTCTCTTTGAGCTATTGACTTGGCCAACTGGCTGACAGTGTATTCCAGCTTGGCAATGGACTGGGTATTGGCATTCAAATTCTGAGTAATGCTTTGCTGGAATTGGAGGGTATTTTGGGCCAACATTTTCATTGTGTCATCTATAGAACTTATCTGCTGATTCTGGGAATTAAGATTCTGATAACCTTGGACCATGGGTGGTCCTTGTGACACTTGGGGTACCTAAGGCTTTTGGTATCCCGGAGGTGGCATATGCTGGGCCATTGGCTGAGAAAGGTTTCCTTGGTGTTGTCCTTTGATCCATGAAAATTTAGGATTATCTTTCCAACCATGATTGTATGTATTAGAATACGAATCATACCTCGACCGCTCATATCTAATATTTTGGTAAAGTGCACTCACCTCCTCCTTACTCTCACTTTGACTTTGACCAAACAAATCTCTATAATGGGATCTAGGATGGATAAAATCTCGACAATTGGTGCAGGGTGGTGCAGTAGGGTCACTATCTGCTTGGCTCATCTTTAATGATTCCAGGGTCTTTGGGTGGTCTGCTGACAGGTTTGGTTCATTTCAAGGGCTTTTAATCTCCTAGTCAGTGTGGCCAACTTGGCCTCGGCCACGAATTTGGGTTCCACTCTATGCATGCCCCTTCTTTCTTGAACAATGGATCTTTTGGGATCCTCTCTGATAGGTTCCCATTGAAGAGTGTTCTCGGTGACCTCCTTAACGTATGTCCAAGTTTGGTTAACTATCTTTTGAGTGAATACTCCGTTGCATAAAAACTCCACCATGGTCTTAGTGGGATAGTCTAGTCCTTCATAAAGGATTTGGACTAGCCGGATCTTTTCAAATCCATGATGTGGGCATTGCATCAATAAGTCTTTGAATCTTTCCATGTACTCATACATGGTTTCTCCCTCCACTTGGTGGAAGCTGTTCAGGGTATGTCTAATGAAGGCCGTTTTCTGTTTTGAATAAAACTTTTTATAAAAGGCCTCGACTAGTCCCCTCCCATGTGTTTATGGAATTAGCCTATAGGGCGTAAAGCCATGCTTTCGCCTTCTCCTTTAGCGAGAACGGGAACAACCTAAGCTTAAGGACCTCTTCAGACATATGGTTATATTTTATCGTCCCACAGATTTCCTCAAACTCTCTCACATGCTGATATGGGTTCTCATTTTCCGACCCTCCGAAAATTGGTAACATCTGGATTAAGCTGGATTTCAGTTCAAATGAGGAATTTGTGGCGGGTATGATGATGCATGAGGGCTAGGTAGATTGGGATGGGTACATGTACTCCCTAAGAGTCATGGGTTGGGTTGGTGGGTTTCCATCAGCCATTTCCTCAATGGCAATGATGTCCGCAAAATTCTCAACGGGGATATCGAATAAATCGAAGCTCTCTAAACAACCATGCACACGTAACCAATTGTGCATAAACTACCTCTCAACTCCGAAAGTGATGGTCCGCTCAAGTGATGATGAATGAGGATTAATGCTTAAATACAAACAAGCAAAATAAAATGATTTTTAAAAAAAAAACCAAACTATGCTTAACTAAGGCTACCTAAGATTAAGCTAGACAGCTCCTAACTGCGAACAGTACACCTAAGCCTCCAATCCGGTCTTATAAAACGTAGTCGGCCAGGCAAGCCCCCAGGGGATTGGTGGGATCACGATGCGTGTGGCAAATGTTCCGCTTAAATAACAAACTCCTAGAACACATGAACTGTCTCCCTTAAGGGACAAGGCTATTCTAGGCACCGATTTCCGTCAAGGAGCGTAAATGGTACAACCTTTGATGGTCTTCTCCTAATGAGCTCGTGTCCTATGGTCACATTTCTACTCAAATTTTATTAAAGGCTAAGGATTCCTAAGTAGTGAGGAAAATGAGTTCCTATGGGCAAGGAAGATTGGTTGAAGTCGACCCAAGCCACCGACACCAATTTCGGTGTACAAACTTAGGGGGCCGTGACGGTATCGTCCAATCGTCCTTCTTCCTTAATTATTACAATGCTATGAAAACTTAAATGAACTTTAAAAAATTATTACAAACTTGAAATGAATCCTAATACAAGATTTTCTAAGAAAGCAATTTAAATTCCTAAGTTAGAGTTCTTTGGTTCCTCTTTTTTTCTTTCCTTGCTCCAATCGCGAAACCTTTGAAAATACAAAAAAAGAAAATGTATAGAATCCACAATGAAAACTAAAAGGAAGAATAAAAATGCAACTAAGCTATATGAAAGTTGAAAATCCTTAAAATCAAGTATTTCTATGTAAGCCGATCCATGGCAACGGCGCCAAAAACTTGTTTGCCGATTCCCGTAAGTATACGGTTGTCTCAAGTAATATAAACTATGGAAGTCCAAATATCGTTCCCATGAGGATCGTTACAAGGAAAATAATAATGATCAATGAAAATGAGTATCAACTCAAATATAGCTAACAAATGCAAATGGAGATATCAAAAACAATGGAAATACAAATCAAGATAATAACAATGGAAATAAAAGAATGCAAACTAAAAGAAAAAAAGAAACTAGATAAAAAGAGATGTTAGTAAAAATAGAAAAACTCAAGTAAGAACAAACCAAGAATAAGATTAGTAACAAGTTAATAACAAAAACAAAATGACAAGGTTAATACAAGAACAATGGAGCAATGTTAGATAGATCAAGTGAATAAAATAAGTGAAAGATCATGATAAAAAGAAACTAAAAGCATCCATGAAAACTAACTAATAAGGAGAACAAGATAGAAAATGAGTGGATGGAGATAAAAAGAAATGTGCTAAAATTGTAAAATCAAAGGTGGAATTGATGGTGTGAATAGAGAAATGGAGTACGAGAATTAAAATAAGTGAATAAATGTGTGGGACTGTGAATTCTTTTGGAAATCTCTATTTATTTCCACTCTTTCTCATTTCACAAAAAAAAAAAAAAAAAAAACACTAATTTCTCTTTCTTGGATTCAATTTTGAGAAACTTTGATCCTTTCCTCTCCGAACTAGATAGATTGCAAAAATGTTTATAGCTATTGTTCGTATCGGGGAATGGGTCATTGTTTCTCTTTGATGAGTCCAATAGGGATTAAAAAAAAAAACAAACAAAAAAAGGGTTTAATTTCAAACTCTTAAAAAAAATCAGTTTTCTCTCTTTTAGATTCAAATTAGAGAAACTTTGGTTTCTTCCTTTTCCGACAATGGCTCGCGGAAATCATTTGTAGCAAGCGTTTGGATTGGGAGGGACCATTCGCTCTCTTTGATGGGTCCATTAGAGATCTTTCAAAAAAAAAAAAAAAAAAAAACAAAATTTGAAAATTTTCTCTCTTTTGAATTCAAATTAGAGAAACTTTGGCTTCTTCCTTTTCGTACAATGGCCCGCGGAAATCGTTTGTAGCCAACGTTTGGATTGGGAGGGACCATTCGCTCTCTTGATGGGTCCATTAGAGATCTTCCAAGAAAACTTTTCAAAAAAATAAAAGCCACTAATGTTACACCAATTGCGTTCTTTAACCAAGGTGGATCTAAAAAAAACCTTGTCCAGAGTGTGGAGGCAACTATATTGCTCGAGGCAAGGGTCCTCCAAATGGGTTCATTAAGTAATCCTACCTTTACATTGGTGTTGATCTATCTACTGAGGTTTCATAAGACCGAATTGAAAGCCTATGTGCACCCTTAAAAAAAATCTCTTTGAACCAAAAAAAAAAATTCCAAAAAAAAAAAAAAAAAACTAATTTCCAAACAAAAAAAAAAACTTCTGTCATTTTTTGAATTCAAATTTGAGAAATCTTGGTTCATTCCGTTTCGGATAAAAGCTCGCAGAAATCGCTTGTAGCTTGTGTTCGGACTGGAACACCACTTGCTCTCTTTGATGAATTCAATTTTTGACCTTTCAAAAAAAAAACTTCCATCATTTTTGGTTTCAGATTTGAGAAATCTTGGTTCATTTCCTTTCGGATAAAAGCTCAGGGAAATCGATTGTCGCTTTTATTCAGATTGGAATACCATTTGCTTTGTTTTATAAATCCAACTCTGACATTTCAAAAAAATCTCATCTCGTGTCCTTTCCAAGGATGCGATTTGCAACATTTGTGCTTAGCAATGCTAGTATGCCCTTTGGGGTCTACTGTATTCGCGACCGAAACATTTGTATCCCCAACCTTATATCATCTTACATAGAGTGATCCTCGCTTCTCGGTAATTTGAATTAAGGTTCACAATTGCTTCTAGTAGTCACTGGAACGCTCACTCTGAGCTTCCTATACTTGTGTTTAAAACAATTGTACCCTCTATGGCTTTTTGCCTTATTCACCTCGCTTCGGCCAGGCCATGTTCCCTCGAGCTATTCGAAGAGACAAAACCATAGTTCGTTTCCATTTATGATCACCATATTCTTGTGATTACTAATGGATGTGGTCTTGTTTAAGAAGTTTTCCAAACTAACAATGGCAGCTTCAATAACCATCAATTTTGATGAGAACAAATACCAGCTCATGCTTCAAGAGAAGCAGAACTGATGGACCCTCGGGATCTTCCGTCCTCTCCTACCGCACCCCGGGGGCTGACCTGGGTCTCGGCGGAGGATGGAAAACGCGGGTATCAACATTTTTGTATGGGTATGCTAGATTTACTTTCTACTTGGAATTTGGAATGGTGATAATCCGGAGACTCACCTTCACAAGTAAAAAGGAAATCAATCCTTCTTTCTAACTCTTCAAATTGCATAAATATTAAGAAAAGAGACAAGTTTTTTTTTTTTTTTTAGAATGCCGTAGGATGCGTTTTTGTTTGTTTGTCGTAAAAGGTGATTTTGCCGTGAAAGGCGATTTTACAAAACTCATCAAATATGAAAGACAAGAATTGCGATTTCTTTTTGTCTCTTTAAGAAATACAAACTACAATAGAAAAGTAAGAAAAGGGATCTAACTTCTCAGGAGATTGTGGGGACACATTGAGATCGACGGTCGTAAGTCATGTATGGACTTCACCATCGTCCTTCAAATGAGAACATGTGATGCTTTGATTCTTCAGCTTGGCTCCTAACCTCAGTTTTCTAAAGGACAAGGACCAAGAGAAGGTCCTATATCCGATGAAAAACCGAGTAAACGGGCTGAAAAGCCGCGTTTAGGCCATGTTGGAGAAGGAGGGGACCTTGGGGGGGTGCCCCCCCAAGGGACGTTAATCACCTTGTGGTGCTTCCGGGAGCAAAGCAGCAGGACTTCATTTCTCTCTTGAATTTTCTGGATTTCCAGAGCTTGCACTTGTGATCCTTCTTTTTTTCCTGCATTCTTCTTGGAATGGACATCCTTTTATAGGCTTTTGATAGCCATGAGGTGATTATGGGCATTGATAGCCATGATGAGAGAATTGATGAGGAGTTACAAGTTGATTTTGTAACTCCTTTTTCATGGCTTGTGATTGGCCGATGAAGGTAGTGGGCTTTTAATTGCCTTTATGCTTCATGATGATGGGAGTTTCATGGGTTTAATGCCATGATTGCTTGGATTTGTAACTCCCAAATGCTTGAATCTGATTGGGCCGTCCAAAAAAATGAGTTAATGACCACATTAAGTTGTCATAAACGGGTCAATTAACGACATTAAGTGGTCGCCAAGGCATGTGAAGAGTCGCGGGCCGCACCGCGTCTTTTGAGATCTTCTTGCGATCATCACTTGTGGATCCACGCATTGTTTGATGTCGGATTGCGATGCAATTTCAAACATTGGTTGATGTTGGTGAGCCGGTGACGTCTGTCCTGTCGATTTCACGATCGGTCGGATAGAAAGTGCACTTTCTTGGTCAGCCGGTTGGCGATCTTGGAGCGATCGGTGATGATTTCATGCTTTTGACGGCGGATCCGAGATGTCGACGAAGATCAGTCGTTTTCAAGCATCAAAGATTGGATTTTCAGAAAATCACAGAGGCAGGAATGCTCGAAACGTGAAAAAGATCGAAAAACGGGCAATTTGGTGCAAAATCCGGCGACCCGGAATTGCAGGGTCACCGGCGACCATGCACCCAGGGTCGCCGGCGACCCTTGGCCAAGGTCGCCGGCGACCTTAGGGTTTTGCCCTTTTCGGTCGCTGAGCTTCGTTTTCGGCCGTTTTTCTGTCTTTTTCGTTCTTTCTTTCTTTTGTATTTTTCTTGAAATTTTTCCTCAATTATTGACTTGATTTTCTTGGAGAAAACTTGACGAGAACCCGCGCGAAATCGGAGCACAAAGTTTCCCATTTTTCAGGAAAGCCGAAGACTTTGTAGCCGATTTTCTGTCAAGCGTCGAAACTAGGTCAAACGAAGTCGGAATGACCTGAAAATTGAGGTGAAGCTTCTTGAGCAGTGGATAGGACCAACCATAGGCTTTTATTTGAGTTTTGAAGCCGTTTGGGGAACCATCGATGCTTGACTTGATTTTGCTGCTGGGAAAATGCCGAGCTTTGATATGTGGTCAAACGATGTCCGATTGACCTGAAATTTGAAGGGGAGCCTATTGGAGTCATTTTGAGATGTTCCATGCGCTCCGTTTTGGATGCCATGGTCCCGGGTTACTCCGCCGCCGGTAGGCTTGATTTTCTCTCGAAGCATCGAAACCTGGTCAAACATTGTCGGAATGACCTGAAATTCGACGTGCAGCCTTTTGGAAGCATGTTGAAGCCACTCATGTACTTGGTTTGATGAGTGATGGCCTCGGTGGTTCCCCACAGCCGGGAGGCTTGATTTAGCTGCTCGAGCGTTGATGGAGGGTCAAACGTTGTTGGTTTGACTTGAAATTTGGCATTGAGCCCTTTGGAGACATTCTGAAGTCATCCGTAGGCTCTAATCAAAGTTTCGGTGTCTTTGATGATGTCGCCGCTGGGAGCACTTGTTTAGCTGTCGGAGAAGTGAAGTTAGGGCAAACGATGTCGGAATGGCCCGAAACCTTAGGTGTACCCCTCTTTTAGCTGTCTTGAAGGATCTCTCAGTTTCTGTCTGATTCTGAAAAAATCTAATGCTTGAAGTAGCCTTACCTGTTTTTTAGGAGGATTCAGCTTCATGAGGCTTCTTGATGTTGAGGAGACATAGTGACTTTTTTGGTGTCAACAAGAACAAGCATACTCACAAGTGCCCTGCTACCTGCCGAACCATCATCTCCTTTGGCAACTCTCAGAACATTGGGTCGACCTCTACTCCTCGGACCATCGTCTTTGGATCTCTCGGACCGTTCCCACTTCCCGTAGAGGAAACCGTACCCCCGCTAAGAAGCAAAAGATCACCCCACAACGTGTCATTGCCATGACACCAAGGGCGAACACAAAGAAGCCTGAAACCCGTGGCAACCCCACGAAGCCTTAACCTGTAAAGAACCAGGTCTACCCTAAGACTTGGTCCCCAAGACCTTCACCAAAACAAAAAAGGTCCCAAACATCGGCAAATCCAGTATACCTGGCCCCTCTCAGGGATAACCGGTTCTATCTTCTCTCTTACATGAAAGAGGAGAGGCCTACCCTCCACCAAACAAGCAAATAAACCCACCATGAGCCGGCTTGCTCCTATAAGCCAAAAGTCAATTCATATATCACAAGGCCTCTGTGAGAACCTGCCAAGGCCTGCACTCATGTAGTTCGACCCTTCATCTCAACAGGGGCCAAACTAACAAAATTCAAAGCTTCGCTACGACAGTTAAATGACTGGGTCCGGATCCTATCCATGTCTAGCTTTAAAAAAGATAAGCTCAGCTACTTTGCTCCTCCAGATCCTATTTATTGCTAGAGCTCAGCCAGGGCTCACCGAATCTCAAATTGCTCCTCGCATATGTCGCCGCACAGCATATCAACAAAAGAGACTAGAAAAGCAAAGGACCCAGCATCCTACCCTCCAAGTCTCTCACAAATGGGTCGAACAAGAAAGACTCGATCTAGTTGCTACTGTCCATATGGTTGGAAAAACCAGAAGACGCCAAAAATCAGCAACCAAACTTCGTATCCGACGACCGGTGACTCGCAGCGACTCCCGGACATGGAGACATCTAGAAGAATCCTCTACTCCTTAAAGCCAAGGACAACAGAGTAATTCTTCCTCAAGCTCTTCAACCAAAAGAATGAGCCCTAACTCAGTCACCAAGACAATTTCTTCGTTCGAATCCCGAAGGATGAACGTCCTGGCTACAAATTCTGTGCCACCTCGTAATCCACCTCCTGATGAAACGACCACACACAACCAACAATTGGAGCAAGGTCAGCAAAGGATTGAGAGGCTGATGGAAAATCTTCTTCTCGCTTTTCAGCGTAACACAAATAATCAACTTCCTTTGAATCATCAAGATGACAATGTAAACGGAGAAGATAATGAGTCACGCGTCCTCACCAAAAAGAAAGTGAACGATATCATCGCCAAAGCAAAAGAAGATGATACACTAAAGGAACATGGGATCAAGCCACTTTATCCCTTATGGATGGACTCGGTCCCGTTTCCTATAAAATTTAAACAACCCACTCTCCAAACATATGGAGGGAAAGGTTCAGCCAGACAGCACGTCATCCATTTCAAGATCCTAACAGGAGCTATTGCGGATCAAGATGCTCTCAAGATCCGTCTCTTTGCAAGTACCCTAAAAGGTATTGCCTTTGATTGGTACTCCACTCTACCGGAGAATTCCATTCAAAACTGGAACATGCTAGAGACACGCTTCCTGACCCACTTTAAAGGTGAGGATTATTCTATTACTATGGCACAGCTCTGCAGCCTAAAATAGGGAGAGAATGAGTCAACATACGACTTCATTCACAAGTGGAAGGCGATGGCATACAAGTGCTTAGATGTACTGCCATAAGCGCCGCTGGTTGACATCTGCTGTAACAACATGAGAGCAAGGATCCGCTCCATGATCATCAACAATAAATCAAAAAACCTAGGAGAACTCCTAGAAGCTTTCATGGAAGCTGAAACGGTGATCAAAGACCTCAACAGTAAGAAATCATCGAAGAAAAAGCTAGCCGACTACCATTACAACCTCAAAATCGAAGAAAATGGAGGTTCTTAATGTGCAAACCAAGTCGGCTCGTCAATAGCCAGAGAAAGCTAAAAATAAAGCTACAAGTAAGAAACCTAAACTCTCTGAGGCCTTCAAAGAACGAGTAGAGAAAAAATACCCATTCGATGAAGATATTGAAGAAATCTTTGGGGCACTTTTAGCAAATGGCAAACTCACCTTGCCGGACCTCAAAAGACTGGGAGGTGTTGGCAAAACCAACGATCCTCGTTGTTGTCCATACCACCAGATGGTTTCGCATCCTCTCAATCAATGCTTCATTGTGCGAGAGAATATCAATGAGATGTGGAAATAAGGGGTCATCACCTTCGACAAAAACTATGGGTCTGCCTCCATTAACATGGGGTCATGTGGACAAACTTTAAAGTCACCAAAGGAGAAGATCGCTACTTCCTTCAAGGTGATAAAATGACTCAAACGTCCCAAGAGTTGGTTCCTTATCTAACACAAGATGGACAACCTATATGAGTGCATCCCGATCTCCTTGAAGATGAAAATGGGGAGATCGTCAAAGCAAAGCCGACTGCTCAACAGCGAAGGCAAACTAAGAGAAATCTCTGCAAGTTCAAACAGCAGGAGAGAGCTCAACCAAAATAAGAAGTTCGTGAAGAGACAGAGACCTCCTCTACTACTTTACTGGGGGCAACAGAAAAGTCCATTCCCAAGACTTCAAGGGCGACAAGAAAATTTACCCTTGGTGATCTCATGCCACCACAGGTAATAAATGAAGCTACGCAGGGGCATTATATTCTTGCAATTCGGTAATTGGATTCTCCATAGATGGATACGAGTCCAGTGACACCAACGAGTGGGAGGAATCTCTTGAAACAGGAGACTACCTCTCCAACGAATAATGGATTCCTGAATCTCAACTTATAATAGTAATCTGGTACAACTGAGAGATTGCTATAAAAAAGTGGCTGTAAAAGAGAGAATATTGCTGCTGTATGACTGGGTACAAGGGACATAAAATGATTGCTTGCCACAATCTGATGGTATGGACTAATGTTCAGTTGGGGTGCTGAACTGCTGATTACTGTATTGGAGAAGACAATTTAAGAACTTTGTTTTAAGTGAATTTGGGGACAAAAGAGTTGCTGGCCAATTGGTGATTAGGGGCTAGGCTAAAGACAAGGGGGTGTGTGTTAATTATTTTTCGATAAGATACAAGTGAAAAAATTAAAGTAGTTAGCAAATCCTGCATGAATTGACAATTGAAAAAAAAATGCGGCTGTGCATGACTTAAAACAGTTGTTTGATTGTGGGAATTCAGTCTGCACTGGACTCATTTAATCAATACAAGGTGTACATTGGCTGATAAATCTGTGAACCTTTTGGATGGCCAATGATTCCCCTGTTTGGCATTGGGGGCCAACATGGGGTGATTGAAATTTATCCACTTATGTTGATGCTTTATACCATATCTGATATGGTTTAGTCCCTGGAAATCGTCAAGGACAATATTTATTTATTTTTTATTTTTTGGCTGTCAGAGCCTTGGAACTTGGAATCGTGCCTACACTACGTCAAAATGCTGTATCAACGACTCCAGGACGTTTGGTTAATCGACGCCTAAAGCCAGTCGTCCATTAAGTGACCCTTTTACTCAATTAAAGACCGACAGCCTCCGTCATTTTTCAATAAACCAAAATGGTCCCCAACTTTCACTTGCGTCGTTTTACATTCCCTCCCTATTTTCTTTCTTTCCCTCCCTTCCCCGCCATTTTCTTTCTTTACCAATCGATTGGCTTTCTTCGTCATTACCGCCATTTCTCTTCCTAGGCTCTCTTCGTCATCTCTCTTCCAATCTGATCTCGTTCACCGACAGCGACGCACTGATGGTATTCAGTTTGCAGAAGTGAAGGTTAGAGAGGAGGGCATTCAATTTGCAGGCTTCTCTCTGCAAAAATCTCTCTCTCCCTCTCCCAATCTCTCTATCCTCACTGCAATCTTCATCTTCCGTTATCATTTCGATTTTTCTTCTTTTCCTTTTCGAATCGCATGAAACCCTACTTTTGACGGCGAGATTCTCTGCTTTCCTCTTTGTACGCGATGACTGCAGAACATAGGAAGTGGATTTTTGCTGCATTGCTCTGTTACAGGAAGGTAGCAGACTTTTTTAGTGTTTTGTGTTCAGTTCAATCCTTTTTGTTTCTCAAACTTATTATACGCTGATGATCTGTAGTCAGTAGCTACTATAGTTTTGTCAATTGTATGCTTAGGACGGACTGACACTTGATGAGATGATGGAGTTTTGAATGGTGGAGTGATAATCGTGACCTAGGATTCTATTGTTGGATTTATAGCTGGTGTCTGTTGGTGATGTTTTAGGGAAAGGATAGTTGAAAAGTGAATAATGATGTGTTTGTGATTCTGGGTTTGAATGGATTGTAATTTTGGTTTTAGTGAATTTGTCGTTTTGGGTTTTTTTTTGTTCTTTTGGAGAATTATAGAGATTATGTATTCATTATTCTGTTTTTTTTTTTTTTTTTCCAGCAGAAATGCAAGGGCCTGATGGTTCTGTCTCTCTCAGATCACTATTCTTTGTAATTGTTCTCTCCACTGACTTCTCTCTGCAAAAATCTCAAGATGAAATCTCATACTTGTGATTTATTTTCTATTTCCATGCTTTTGAGGGTCTCAAATTAGGGCAGGATTTTGGGGATTTAGGTGTTTTAGGATTTAGGTCATATGATTGCCTGCTCGTATGACATCTACTCCCTCCTGACATCATTTTCTCTTCTTAAAAAAAAAAACACAACAGCAAAGGAAGGCCGAAAGACAGACAACAACCTTCATTTTATTTGCAACCAATAATCATCTCCTCATTCTCCAATACCTCTGTCGTTCATTCAATCCCACTCTTTTCATCTCTGAGCTGGTCATACAGGTACATTTCCCTTTTGATTTAATGAAGTGGGCTGGTTTTCTGTTGATTTTATTGATGTTTATTAATGTCTTTAACCTATTTTGAATCTATGTAAGATCAAATGTTACATATTTAGAAAAGAAGTAAATCCCAATGCAATAATGTAGCCAAATGTAGCATGTGAACCCAAATACCAATTTATAAAGCTACTCAAGACATGAAAGGCAAGTGATCCCTGAAGTAGCAGGGACTCGATTGAGCTAAGTTGGATGAACACAGGTAAGAGAGCCTGGCACGAGGTATCCAATTCGGAAATTTTCAAAAAATAGGATTCGTCTACTTGGCATAGTATCAAATTAATTCAAAAGTTGACTTATGCCGTCATTGTGGCTCACATTCAGGCAGCTACAGAAAATTCTCCACATTTAACATGGGCAAAATCAGAGGTATTTGTCAGAAATTCTTGGGGGTAAGTAACATCTACATCAGGAACATGCACTTGAATAGTTTAGATTGCCACAAAAGTTAGCCCCACATGATTAGTCTGTAGGGTCAAGCAAATTTTGATTGAACATGGTTCTTAACCCCCCTAAGAGAACTAACTCTTTCTCCAGGCTTTTTTTTTTCTTTTTCTTTTGTTTTTTTTTTTTTTTTTTTTGTTTCTAGTTTCTCCTTTGTTGGCTGTCCCGTTTGGTGTTTTGCTGTTGTGGCTTTGGAGAGCTTGTAGTTTTGTAATCTTGTGCAGTTATGTTGAGCTGCTTTGGTTTTGTTTGCCAATTGGGGTTGGCCTTTTTTTGTAAGCCTCCGCTTGCAGTTTTCTCTCTGTTTTTTTGGGGCTTTTACCCACTTCCCTCTTTTTCTTTAATATAATTTTACCTTTAAACAAAAAAGTTTTCCTTAAAGTGATTGTGTACCAGTTGAAGGTGTTGATATCTTTAATTTAGAATGGGAATTGGTTCTTGTACTTTCATTTGGGTTTTGTTTTTCAGGTACATGGAATTGGATGTTTATGATTCATTTTTCTTTGGATTTCAGCATTTATGTAGTTGAAATGAAAATGGGTTTATTTTGTAAGCTTATCAAATAACTTCCAGATCTTATTTTCCTTATGAGTGTGTGTAAGCAATGTCTTTCAAACATGATGCTACTTTCTTTCTTTGTTGTGTGTGTGTAAAAATGATAAAATTATTGAAGAGTAGTGATGGATGGGTACAATTTTCCATCTCCCCTTAATTCAATTTCCACTAAATGGAAGGGTCATTTTTGTATTTATATACACTTTTATCGTATCTACATAATTTAATGTGGTTCCCCTTGCTGGATGTTATCATTAATATAAATTAAAAACAATTGTCCACGAATGTGTGTGGATATATATATATATATATATATGATTTTGTGTGTATTCTTGTAATATATGAGGTCCATTTTTAAATGTCTGTGGGATACTAAAGATGTGAGAGGTTTATGATATAAGGCAGAGATATAGATGGAACCTTCATACTGCTCCCAATTTTTTACTAGAGTAATGTTTGGGCATTCAATTTTCAAAGCATATAAAAATCGAGATGTTCCAAAGAGGAGGAATTATGATGCATTATTTTGTAATATAATTGGTAATTGTTATTTTTCAGAATATGGGCCCGAACAAGGAGTGGATGACTGCACCAAGGTTATCTATTGAATACTTACAGGGGGTTGAAGAATTCTTAGAGTTCTTAAGATCTAACAAACAAAACTTAGGAGGCGATGATTGGTATTGTTGTCCTTGTATAAAATGCCGTAATATAGTAGGAGGGAAGAAGACATTAAGAGATATTTGTGAACATCTGATATGTGATGGTGTAGATACATCTTACACAACTTGGACCCATCATGGAGAAGTCTATCCCCCAAGTTGTTTAAACATGGATTCCACTAACCACGATGAAGATGCATTTCCAAGAATGGTTGATATGGTGAACGACGTGTTTGCATGTGTTCCTGTTGAAGACAACGTTGAAGCTCATATGGGGGGTAGTACAACTGTATCCATGGATGAAGATAATCATGGGGAATATGTTCAAGCTCATGATAACTCACCGGAGAATATCCAATACAAAAGGTTGATGGAGGATGCTATACAACCCTTATATCCCTCGTGTCGAAATGGAGATACAAAATTGTCAGTGACGGTTGGATTGTTGAGTATGAAGGCTAGACATAAGTGGTCCAAAAAAAGTTTTAGTGAGTTATTACAAATGTTAAAAGAGGTCTTGCCGGAACACAACACTTTGCCGGCTAATACCTATAATGCCAAGAAGATGATCAAGTCGTTGCATATGGAGCAAAAGATTATACATGCATGCCGTAACGATTGCATACTTTTTTGGAAAGAGCATGAAAATAAGGATAATTGTCCAAAATGTGAGCTTAGTAGATGGAAACCGGTAAACCCCACAAAGCCGAAAAGTGCACGTTTGCCTTGGAAGAAGCTAAGGTACTTTCCATTGACACCGAGGTTGCAAAGAATGTATAGTGTACCTTGGATTGTAAAGAGCATGACATGGCATGCAAATGCGAGCTTAGTACCAAACGACTCAATAATGCGTCATCCGGTTGATTCATCATGTTGGAAAGAAGTTGATCGTAAAAGTTCTAACTTTGCATCTGAGGCACGTAATGTTAGATTAGGACTTGCAACAGATGGATTCAATCATTTTGGGACCATGAGCAACGCTTATAGTTGTTGGCCTGTTATGATTGTGCCATATAATCTTCCTCCATCCCTTTGCATGCATAAGGAATTCACAATGCTAACATTGTTGATTCCCGGAAAGAAAGGTCAAGGACATGATATTAACATTTATTTGCAACCATTGATCGAAGAGTTGAATGAATTGTGGTCCACTGAAACCATAACATATGACTCTTACAGTAAGAGTAGGTTCACAATGAAAGCAATTCTCCTAAGAGCTATACAATATTTTTCGGCGTATGGTCATTTATCGGGTTGTAGGACTGCAGGAAAGTTTGGTTGTCCTGTGTGTGGTGAGGGGACAAATTCAATGTGGCTAAACCATGGAAAGAAGTGTGCTTACATGGAGCATAGAATGTTCCTACCAAATCTAAGACATCCTTTCCGGAGTCAAAAATCACAATTTAATGGAAATGAAGAAAATAGGAGGCATCCAAGGCGTTTAAGTGGACCCGAAGTGTTAAGCAAAATGGAGACTATTCAAACTAACTTTGGAAAGAGCAAGAAGAGGAAGAGGTCTACTGTTATTTTTTGGCTGTCAGAGCCTTGGAACTTGGAATCGTGCCTAGTTAGTCTTTGTTATTGTGTTGAGTTATATGATGCACAAGTTTAACCAACACTTATAACTTCTAAAGTTCTAGACCTTACTAAGTAGGCTAAAATCGCAGTATAATGAAATCAACTTTGTTAAATTTCACATCAAATTCCAATTTTAGCAGACCCAACTTGTGGACTTTGCCGAGTTAGTTTACTTTTGATCTAAAGGAGTGAAGGTTCTTTAATTATTTTAGGCATTGGAACAATATTCTATGTTCTTTTAGTTTTAGCATGCAGTATTTAATATTTTTCCCTCTGCTAAAATCAGTGTGCCATGAATCTCCAAATTGAGTCCACTGTTTACCTGGCTACACTAGTGTTGTTATTTTGGGTTGTCAAACTGTAGTTTAAACCTGCTAAATTCTGTTTCTGATTGTAGAATTCCTTTGTTCTTTGCCGCCTGTGGAACAAGCATGACTAACGTGCAGCAAGTCGTGCTCCAAACAATGAGTTGGCGGATCAAAGAGGTGTTACCCACAAATTTGCCTCCTGCTGAAGTTGGAGACAGACATATACTACAACAAAAAACACCATTAGTGACACCCTTTGGTGACAAAAAATCAACGTTGACACGGAATGCACACAACGGTGACAAAAAAAAAATTTTGCCTGTCACGGAAAAGCTTTAACTCAGGTGTCAAATAAAGAGGAGATTCGGTGACGAAAATTTTTGTTACCAAATAAAAAGGAGATTCGGTGACAAAAAATTTTGTCACTGAAAGATAAATTTTGGGCGACAAGTAGAAAGTTGTCACTGAAAGATCAAAACCCACATCAAGAGTCATTTTTCAATTAGCCAAAATGGGTCCCTCCCAATTTCACTAGCGTAGTGTTTCATTCCCTTGCTCTTTTTTTTCTTTCCCTCCATCACCCGCCATTTTCTTTCTTTCTTTCTTTCCCTCCATTTCTCTTCCTCTTCCTCGATCGGCTGTCTTCCTCATATCTCTCTTCCAATCTATCTCTCACACCCGGTTTCTCATTCCGATCTCATACACCGGCAGCGACGCACTGATTGCATTCCGTTTGCTTGATGCAGGCCAGGTCTCCCTCTGCTCATTGTTCTTTGTAATTATTCTCTCCGCTGACTTCTCTCTGCAAAATCCTGAAGGTGAAATCTAACACTTCTAATTTACTTTCTATTTCCATGCTTTTAAGGGTCTCAAATTAGGGCAGGATTTTGGGGATTTTAGGTGTTTTTGGATTGCTCGTATGACATCTACTCCCTCCTAACATCATTTCCTCTTCTTAAAAAAAAAAAAAGCACAACAGCAATGGAAGGGGTTTTTTCTTCCTCAAAAGTAGGTTTTTGATGTGGGGTCTTTATGCTTTTTCGTGTTACATTTATCTGGTTTGATGTCTTTTCTTGTTTATGGTATCTCTTTTTAGTACAGATTAACAATAATTTTGTTTTGTAGTTCTGTTTGTTTGTTTAAAGGGTGCACCGGATGTGGTTTTCTAGTTTCCCTTGGCTGCTTTGATTGATTTTATCTTCATCTTAGATTTATGTTCTTTTGTGTTGCATGCTTATTTTTCTGTTTAATAAAAAGGGGTTCTTTTACTACTTTTTAGGGCCATTTTTCCTAAAGAGTGATTTACATAAAACTATCACCATGGCACAAGAGAGGGGGGAAAAACCATGGGAAAATCCAGTGAGCAGGCAAAAAGCTCTGTTTAAAACTGTCACCCAGGGAAGTGAGGAACCTATATAAAAAACTACCCTTTACAAGCAAAAAGCTCTACATAGATTGTCAAGAAAAGACACTAAACCAGATGAATAGAACTAGAAAATTGATTCTTTAGTTTAGTTCATCTGGTTTAATGTCTTTTCTCGACATGGGATCTGTGTTGGGCATTTTTCTTGTAAAAGGCACCTTTTGGATGTGTGTATATGTATATATCCTGAAAATTGATTTTCGGATGTGGGTTACTGGTTTTTCTAGTTTACTTCATCTGGTTTAATGTCTTTTCTTGAGATATGATCTATATAGAGCTTTTTACTTGTAAAGGGTTGTCTTAGATGTAGGTTCTTGTTTTTTTTTTTTGGTGGTTTATTTCGAGATTTTAAGTCAGTTTATTTCCTAATTAATTAGGTGCTAGGAGTCCCCCCTCCCCTTTTTTTTTAGCATGCTTTTAGATTGGGTTATTGTTTAATACTATATACCCATGCCTCCTTTTTATTAATCTCTTGTGATGTTCAGTTGAATGCTCTGAACATCCATGATTCAGGCTGTTATGAGAATTTTGATAAGTTGTTTCTATTGGTTTATCTAGCAGACCTAACTAGTTGTAGATTGGGAAGGGGTAACCTAGTGCTAAAGGCTCTCACTCCCATCCCTCCCAAGAGGGCTCGATCCCTGGTACGTGGCTTTACTACTCAACAACTTGGCCACTGAGCCAAGTAAGCAAAAAAGAAAAAGAAAAACAGAACTAGCTATAGATTGAGCTTATCTGGTTCAAAACCTTATCTTCCCAAATGATGGTAGTTATTTCTCTACGCTTGCATGTGCATGGGTTTTGTGCATTTATCCGTGTTTTAGTTGCATGAATCTTCTATATAGTATTTGTACAAATGGATGTTCAGTTTTCTGTGCATGGATCTTGTTTTATGATTGCCACAGTTGCTTTGGAATTTCTAGCTTCTTCTTAGATTGTTCAGGTCTTAAATATTCATGAATGTTTGCCATGTGTACATTGTTGCTGCAAAGTTTTGCCTTTTGGAAATGCACATTGGAGTTGGCCTTCATATCCATGTAGCTGCTTGAGCGTTAAAGTAGTACTTCCTATTTAGAATCTCACAAAATCTTGGGGCTTTTCTTTATCCATTAGGCGTACCATGTATTGGAACTAAGGGGTCATGCTCAATGGATATATGTGTATGTAATTAGCTACCTTTAACTGAATGATTATGGGCAGAAAGTCCTAACCACAAGGTTGCAAGTTTCACATGACCATTAAAATAACAGAGTTCTAACCTGTGATGCCTAGAATGATATGGTACAGGCACATATATGGGGATCAGGGATTTGACTATGCACATTTGGAAATCCTGAACACAGAGGTTACAACTTTCCTATCCATAATATTAGACTTCATATTTTATATAAAGGTTTTCCAGGCAATCTCTGTTGAGGGTGGTGTCATGCATTTAGGGACCCGTACTATGGTGTTTGCTCATATGCTTAACAAGATCCATATTTTGTGAATCATATGTAGAAAGCCTATTTTGGTTCTAATATTTGCCAGCAGAATTATTAGGTTGTTCTTTCGAAATCCAACATGTGTTCGTCCCTTGGATCGACATGAGATACTTCCCTTGTGACATTGTAAAGGTAGTATCAAAAGGGAATCCAAAAAATGATGGACGAAACGTCCATTGTCTCTCTTTCACACACGCATGAAACTCGAACTTCCAGAAATTTGATCTGTGAGACGAACATAATATTTCTTAGTTCAGGAATTTAAGAATCTAACGCTTGGCTAAGGAAAATAAGAATTTCAGATCTGTGAGACGAACATAATATTTCTTAGCATAACCTTAGAGTTAGGAGAATTTGGATTAAAAATTATGATCATTTCATAAATCCAAATATTTCAGTCTAATCAGATCCTCAGATTTAAACTAACTAACTAACTAACTAATTATGAGGATTAGTTAGCATGGTGATTTTTGCATTAGGAAAGGCAGTCTGATGTCATTTGCTTAATTAATGATACCTTCTTGGAAACACCTTCTTGCATATTAGGACTTCTGCTTTTCCTCTTAGCAAAATGTAAGTCCCACAATCCTCAATAGGAAAAAGCTTCTCTATCCAGTGAGGTAGAAACAGCTGCGCTAGGCAACTTTTCTTTAACCTTTCTATACCAAGCAGAGGGAAATGAATGACTATAGAGAAGTAGATGATTTTTAGTACCCCTTGTGTGAAAATGGTGTTATACAAACATGCCTTTAGGGTCCATTTCATAGTAAGAATTTGAGAAAATCTTTTGGTTAAAATGTATGGTTAGAAATTTTGTCCTAGTTGGATTTAATGAGACAAGCTTTTATTTAGTTATCCAAATGTAGCATTCAGGATTATCATATTAACTATGATGTTTAAATCATATCCACAAATGATGGGGCCCATCAGATCAACCCTTTCAATATCATGCATAGAGCTGCTGTGAAATAATATGCAAATAATATTTTTCTTATGTCATTCATAATTTTTTTTCTTTACTGTAACAGTAGCCAAACATCTAAAACCCTGAACTAAAATTATGTCATACATAATAACAATATAAAACCCAAAAAAATAAGAGATATTGTAAATTTAGAAACGGCAATTAACTTCCCAAGTTGACAATTACTTCTAATTTATTTTAACCAAGCAGTTCATTGGTTGTCTGTTGGGATTTCAGTTCATTCTTTTGTATTTTAGTAATGTAGGTGAAGATCAGGCACTTTCTCTCAAACCTTTTCAAAATCAACATATATGGGCATATTGTTGATTCACTATGTAAAAAAATAGTATAATTACAGTTATATTTAATTCAAATAAGTTACACAAAACACAAATCTCATTCATGTAAGAATTTTGATAAATTCATACAGGACTTCTAAGTGAAAATGATAGGGTACATGGTTTCATTTAAGACACCAGAATGATGAAAGAACGAGAAATTGTATATTCAATTGGAACTTGGGATCTGATTTGGCAATGCAACAGGACACATTACATCCGGATGGGCTAGCCACACATCTAGCGCTCTGGTTTAGGCATTATCCCTTTAGAACAGCAACCGTAGGTCTTGTAATCGACGTCTGTGAGGATTCAATGCCATGTTCTCTGTTTTTTTATATCATTGTTTGCTCTATTATCACATAGTTTTCTGATGCACTTACTGTTTTCTGTTTTGATGCATTTTTCATCTATAAATATCATTTTTTTCAACTGTTTTGATGCATTTTTCATCTATAAATATCTATAAAAATGCCAACAAAAAATGATTTTGATACTTTGAATGTTACTTTGAAGCCTTGGTGATTGACATTGTAAAAGCTATTGTTTTAGAGGAAAAATTGGGTGGCGTTGTTGATTATGCATTTGTTGTTTCCTTTTCCATTGCATGATGATTAGTTGATACATGTTGCTTTGTGGTGACTATTATGCCTATTCAACAGCTATACATGTTCCTCTATATGTTCTCTCCTTTTTTCTGATCATCTCCTCCATATGATCACTTAAAGCAAATAATATGCTTCCAAGTTACATCTTCATTTGTGTGGTACTTTTATAGCACCCCCATTTTTTTTTTCTACAGATGTAATAGTTTTTTTTTTTTTTTTTTATCGGCTACAGATGTAAAGTTGATCCATCTCTAGGATTGATTTCATTGGTTTGAAAATCAAAGTTTGATCTAAATATTTTTATCCAGCGGAAGCTGTACTAATCTTGACTTTGTAGGTGATCAGCAAATATGGATAAGAGTTGGATGACAATTAAGAATAGAATGAGCAAAGAGTACCGAGATGGGGTAAATCATTTTGTTGACTTTGCAGTCACGAGTTCCGGCTCTGATGATAAGATTCGTTGCCCGTGTTTAAAATGCATGAATGTGGAGCGCCATGTTAGTGTTGTCGTTGTGTTTCACTTGATACAAAATGGGATAGCACCTTCTTACAGGACTTGGGTGCACCATGGGGAACCTATACCTGCAAATCATCAATTCGTGTCAAATGAAAGCTGTCAGCCTAGTGGAGAAAGTGTTGGGGATGGAGTGACAGTAGATGAACACGAGAATCCAGATGATATTGAACGCTTAGTTAATGATTACTATGCGGCAGCAATCATGAATGATGAGGAACTAGATGAGTTGCCTAACAATATTGAGACGGAGAGTGTGCGGAACTTTGATAAATTGATGAAGGATGCTCATCAAGAGTTATACCCCGGATGCAAGTTTACTTTACTGTCGTTTGTCATTAAGTTACTTCACGTGAAGGTGTTGAATAAGTGGAGCAACAAGTCCTTTGATACGCTATTGGGGTTATTGAAGGAACTTCTGCCTATAAGTGAGCAAGATATTCCGGGCAACATTTATGAAGCAAAGAAATTCTTACGCGACTTAGGCTTGGGCTATGTGGCCATTCCTGCATGTAAGTATGATTGTGCACTTTTTTGGAAGGAGAATGCAGATCTTGAGAAGTGTCCAGTTTGTGAGGAGCCTAGATACAAGATAAATGATGGCAAAGGAAAAAAGATTCCTCATAAGATTTTGCGATATTTTCCGCTGACCCCTAGGTTGCAGAGGTTGTTTATGTCGAGCATAACTTGTGCAGATATGAGATGGCATAAAGAGAAACGAGTTGATGATGGGGTACTAAGGCATCCGGCTGATGGTGAGGCATGGAAAGACTTCGATCGACAATATCCTGAGTTTGCTCGAAATGCCCGAAATGTGAGGCTAGGACTAGCTACTGATGGATTCAATCCTTTTGGTAACATGAGCAACTCCTACAGCCTGTGGCCTGTGATTCTTATGCCTTACAACCTTCCTCCATGGAAATGTATGAAACAGCCATACTCTATGATGTCGTTGCTTATTCCTGGACCAATAGCACCGGGGAGAGATATTGATGTTTACTTAAGGCCATTAATTGACGAATTGAAGGAGTTATGGGAATGTGGCGCAACCACCTATGATGCCTCAGCAGAGCAAACTTTTCGAATGCATGCAGCTGTTATGTGGACAATCAACGATTTCCCCGCATATGGTAATTTGTCAGGGTGGACTACTAAGGGGTACTTGGCTTGCCCAGTTTGTAACGAGCATGCATCATCGCAAAGATTAAGAAGTAAGGTAGGTTATGTGGGAGCTCGCCGATGGTTACCTAAAGATCATCCTTGGCGAAGGAGTCGCCTCTTTGATGGTAAGGTGGACCATCGGTCGGCGCCTATGGACTTAACGGGCGAACAAATATTGTAACAACTATGTAAGGGGACATACAAGCCATTTGGCAAGCATCCAAGCAACAAAAGAAAAAGAGGAGATCCAGTATTAAATTGGACAAAGAAAAGCATTTTTTTTTAGCTTCCTTATTGGGAGAAACTCAAGCTTCGACACAACCTTGATGTGATGCATATAGAGAAAAATATATGTGAGGCTTTGCTTGGAATACTATTGAGCATAGATGGGAAGAACAAGGACACACAAAAAGCACGTCAAGATTTGGAGGATCTGAAAATAAGGCTAGCACTGCATTTGAAGAGGCGTGCAGATGGGTCCTTCGAAAAGCCCCCAGCATCATACACTTTATCGTCGGAGGAGAGACATGGATTTTATGAGTTCTTAAAGTCAATCAAGTATCCTGATGGTTATGCTGCAAACATATCAAGATGTGTGAGTACAAAGGGAGATAAGTTAACGGGCTTGAAAAGTCATGACTGTCATGTACTTTTGCAACGACTTCTTCCCATTGGGATGCGTGGCTACCTCCCGAAAGACATTTGTATCACATTATCTGAGTTAGGGAATTTTTTCCAAGAGATATGCTCAAAAACAGTACGAGTTAAGGATTTGGAGAACCTACAAGATCAGATAGTGCTCATATTATGCAAGATGGAAAAGATTTTCCCTCCGGCATTCTTTGATGTCATGGTTCATCTTGCTATTCACTTACCTCATGAGGCCATGCTTGGAGGGCCAGTGCAATATCGATGGATGTATCCAATTGAAAGGTAATTTTTACCCTAAATTTAAATAGTCGATATTACATGATGTAGGTTTAATCATTTAATATTATTTATTAAACAGGCTACTTGGTACCTTAAAGTGATTCGTCACCAATCGAGCCTATCCAGAAGGTTCCATTTCTGAGGCTTACATTGTCAAAGAGTGTCTTACTTTTTGTTCAATGTATCTCGGTGGCATGGAAACAACTTTCAATCGGCCAGAACGAAATGCTGATGGTGGTGTATGTGGAACGGGGTTAGCGGTATTCACCCAAAATGTTCGTCCTTTTGGCTTAATGACGAGGGCAAGTAAAGTTACGCAGGAGGAAATAGATAAGGCTCATTGGTTTGTCTTAAATAACAGTTTTGAGCTGGAACAATATCTAGAGTACGTTATTACTTAGTTTGGATATTACCTATACCTATATTTAGTATGCGACCTTTTTAACCATCACTATTGTATGTTTGTAAATAGAGAACACCAAAGACTATTGGCAAATGAAAGTGCATGTGACATCCCGAAGAGACAAGAAGAGAAATTTCCAAAGTGGTTCAAAGAACACGTAAGATACAAACTATCTTCTGATAAATTAAGTTGTGGGCATATAGAATATTAACATGCTTGCCATGCATTGTTTTGTAGATGAATCAACTACGAGACGAAGGCTCACAAGAAGCAACCGATGACTTGTGGTCTGTAGCCAATGGTCCACTTCTGACTATCAAACTATATTCAGGTTGCATATCCAACGGTGTTCGGTTTCACACTAAAGACCGGGATAGTCATCATAAGAGCCAAAATAGTGGTGTCGTTGTGGAAGGGAACAACCATGAAGGGAAAACAGTTACCTTTTATGGGAAATTGTGCAAAGTATGGGAGCTGAGTTATATGTTTGGACGCCGTGTAGTTCTTTTCCAATGCGAATGGTTCAATACCGGTAGAAGTAGATTCATTAAAGCCGATGCACATTTCACAAGCATTGATGTAAGAAGACATTGGTGTAAGAATGATCCATTTGTCCTCCCAATTCAAGTGAAGCAAGTCTTTTATGTCAATGATACCAAATTTGGTGACCATTGGAAAGTTGTAGAACGGCTCCAACATCGAGGGATATGGGATATACCACAGAAGGAAGATGATTTAGAAGATGCGCCAACTGCTGTATTCCAACAGGATGAAACCACTAATGCTGTCCCTAATATTGATATTGATGATTCAGTTGAGGTTCGGTTCACTAGAGACGACGTTGATCCTGAGATTATTCCAAGTAATTTGGTTCTAGAGACACAGAACCGACAACTGTACAACAGTTTTCCTGAAGAAGATGAAGACGAAGATGAAGATGAATTACTAGGAGAGCCTAGTGATAATGTGTTTGCTAGTGAATCTGATACGGATATTGATCCGGACATAGAACCTTGATTTAGTTTTCTGTATTATCGTCCTTAAACCTTTATTTGGATAGTACATACTGAATTGTATTTTGATACTTATCATCTATGGATGTGGCTTATGTACCTTTGTCCTGCATGTTTGAATATTTCTTGATGTTTTAGATCTTTTGTTACATTTTATATAATGGGGCATCTATCATTTCATATTAATTTTTACTTGTTCATATATCATACTAAAATCTAAATGTCCTTTCTTACAGGAGTGAGATGGCAAAAAACAAGGTCAGGTTTATCAAGCCCGGGAGCATGGGCCAGCCAGTGTCTGATTATGAGAAACAAAGGCGGGAAAAAATTGAATTGAATAACCTTAGATTGGTTGAAAGGGGGTTTCAAAGGATGGCGAATTCATTGGTTGATCTGAAGAAGGGAAAGACTAAAACTACTAAGGAGGCGAAAAATATGAGGGCCATGGATGATGATGACGAGGAGAATCAACCACTTGAGGATGAGAACAATTTGAGTTCTGATGACCATTTGAATTCTTATAGCGATGAGGAAGAACTGGTAATATATAATCGTACTGTGTATTCAAGGCTTTCAAATATATCATTAGACATTAATTTTGTGTCACATGGTGACAGATTGATGCTATCATGAATGGAAGAAGAAAGAAGAACATTGTTGCACAACATACATCCACTCCCCATACTGAGATGCCTCCTATGCAGTCTACTGTGCCTCCTTCCTCTACCCAAGGTTCAATGCCTCCCCCAACATCGATGGTAGGTATACCAGGTTCTTTAACAACAGAGTCTACAGTGGCTCCTACTCCTACCGAAGACTTACTGGTTGCCCAACGTACTCTATCTACTACACCAACTTCTTTATCGCAGGATATGGTGAGAGGTACATTTTCCATCAATGTCAGTTTCATATATGTTAAAACTAAGTCTCCTATGTATTTATTAGATCCAACGAAAAATCATTGTCAAACTCCAAAAATGTTGTAAAAAAAAAAAGAAAAGAAAAAATACAATACCAGCAATACGTGAAATTCTATTATATTTTAATTGTAATATTCCAATGGTCTACTTTTTCAAAACTTTTCAGCTTCTACCTCAAAGCGTGTCCGGGGTGCTACCCGTGGAATTAACACCGAACGCTTAATTGCTGCTAGTAGTGGCACCAAACTTGTTGTAGAGGTTCCTCTGGAGGTAGGAGCACCCGTTGGGGAAAATGCCACTAGATTGGCCACTTGGCTTGGTGTACAAATTAGGATGGCGGCACCATTGAAGGATATGGAAAAGTGGGATGATATTCCCTTTGCTATTAAAGCGCCCATCATACAGGCTACACGAGTAAAGTTTTCTCTCTTTTTATTTTATTTGAGGTTCACTATTTTTCCTCTTTAAGATTAAGTATATAATTTATGCACATAAAGAACCAGTTTTGGCATCCAAATTTCATTTTCAGCAGCTACTACACAATTTCAGCACCAATAATTCACATTTTCAGCAACTAGGTTCACTTAAGTTTTATCATCTCAAGATGATATTTCAATTCAGGCACAATTTTAACTTCTTTTTGCTTATACTAGAATTCCATATGATATGAATGAGTGCAGGATAAATTTGACATAAGAGAATATGATGAGAAAGAGCATGTGAGGCATGGAATTGACCGCAAGTGTAACAAATTGTATAGAACTTGGCGTCATAATATGAAAGAACACTATCATGCATTAGTGGAAGCTAGTAAGGACCCGTATATCAAGCCATATAGAGGAGTTAGTGGTGAAGACTGGGCATGGATGATTGCTAACATCTGGACTAATAAAGATAAAGAGGTAAAATTCAATTTGGAGTAAGGAAGTCATTTGATTGATATCTTTACAAGTACATTTATATTATTTTGTAGGAATTGGTAAAAAAAAGGAAGAAGGCTCGAGCAAATTTACCGTTCAATCATATTATGGGATCACAATCATTTGCAGCTGCTATGTCAGCATCGGCAAAAGAACATGGTCAACGTCCAGACATTGCAGATTTCTACAAGTTAACCCATTATAGTACAAAGAAGAAGAAGTGGGTAACCCCGATATGTGAGCAAGTACATGTGAGCATTAACCATCGAAGTCGCATCACCAACTCCATTTTTGTATTTCATGCAATATATTGATTCTATATTTTCTTTGCTATTAGGTACAACTTGAGGCACGCCACCGAGAGGATGAGTCACGTGACAAAGAGGATGAGGTACTTGGGATACCAGTCACCAAGCCACAAGAGGAGATGCCAGTGGAAGTTCTTGGTAAGAAGTTTTATGTGAAGGAATATGGTGTTGGTTTGAAGCGACCATCATCTACGCGGTCTAGTGCTAAATCACATGACGAGGTGCGAGATCTGAAGAATCAGGTTGAGACACTTAAGGATATGTGCCAAGAACAAAAGAATCAGTTTGAGACCTTGAAGGACTTGTGCCAAACGCAACAGGAGACAATACGTGCATATGATGAAAAGTTTGCGCGCTTCAATGCTGTTATGTCCGCTTGTATGCAAGGAGGTCTTGTTGGGGAAGGAACGAATTCTCGGTAAGTAACTTTCCATGTCAATTAAGTGTTGAATCTTCTATGTTGTATGCTGAAAAATAGTGACAAGGTATAAACAATTGCTAATCATATCTTCCTATGCAGCCCAAATTTCATCCAATCATATCTTCCTATGCATATTATGGTGTGAATTGCTAATCATCCTTTTTTTGGTTTGTACTTTTGAAATGAGAAAAAACAGTGATTTCTTAGGATTTCAACAATGCATTTTTTAGAACAATCGATTTCCTTGTTGGTTCATGTGTTCTCTGTGTGTGTGTGTGTGTGTGTTATATATAAAACCTATAGAAAGATTAAAATTTAGTTCTTTGCTCTCTCTGTTGTTTTTTTTTTTACCAATTGGTTATGTCTTCTTATATATTAGTGTTTTGTGCAACTTGAAATTTGACTCTTGATTTCCAGGGAGGACGGTGTGGTACATATGGGGCCAATTGTCTAGAATGGCTAATAAGTATGGAGGTACTTGTTTAATCTTTCAACTTATATGTTAGATCCTCCCATTGAGCTTGTACTATTTCACTTCTTGTTATGAAATTTCTACAGGCATGCAATTGCATATGCATGACAACAGTATTTTAAAATCCATTTGTATGGGACCTAACGTCCATATTCTCCTAAGTTCTAACAGCTGCATTTCCACAATGAAACTCCAATAAAATGAAGTTATCCATGGAAGTAAAGCCATTTTCAAGGTATGGCCAATCCACAGATGACTAACAATATGGTTTCAAACCAACTAGTAAGATCCATGGGTTGGGGTGTAACTAAAGAGGAGGGTATTTGAGTTGGATGAAGGGTTGGACCTGCATTCATCTGGACCCATAATTGGATACAATCCAAAAGTGGGACCTTCCATTCATAAAAAACAGTAAATAAGTGGTACAGGCTTGTGCTATTGAAGTGACCCTGCGCATGAATGGATAAACATTTTCTAACATTTTTTAAAAGCTTGACCAAACATGATTAGTGAAAAAGAAAGAAGTAATGAATGTGATTGAATTTCTCAACTAGAAAACAGATGAAGCTCAAAGATAAAACAGGGAAATGCATGTATTGTGTCCAATAAATAAGTACAGTATTCATACTAGACAACTGTCACAAGAAGTCTTTCTATTCAGTCTTGCTGTTGTTGCCCAAAGTCTTTCAAGAAGTGCATCTAAGTGCTGTTGCCCTGCTGGTCTGCTTCTTCTTTTGCTGGCTGGGCGCCTCAATTGTTTCCAGGTTGTGTCAGTCTTGCTGTTGTTGGGTTCTCTTTGCTGTTGCTGGGTTCTCTGTTTCTTAGCCTTGGTGCTGCCTTTGGGTTGCAGTGCAGTTTGGAGCATCTGCTGCTGCTGTCTGGATTTGTTTCCGAGCTTCTTATTTTTCCAGCTTTTTGATGTTGCAGGGGAGTTAGTTTCGATCCTAGTTGGATTGCAAGGTAGCGCCTGTTGGCTGTCCTTTCGTTGGATTGCAGGGTATTGCTGATCAGGCTCGGTGGGCATGCTGCTGAGTTTTTTGTGTTGTGCCTGGTCTTTCAATCTAGGCTGTTTTTCAGTTTTTTTTCTGTTCCTGGTGCCTTTCAGAGTAGGCTGGGCTCTGTTTTGTCCTGCTGCCTGGCTTTGGTGTGCTAGTTTGTCTCCTCTTCTTGCTCTCTTATGTTCTGTGTCCATTTTTTTGGTTGGTTGCTGTTGTGGATTGGCGTCTTGTTGTAAGCCTTCCTAGCTGGTTTCTTTTTTTTTTTTTGGGGGCTTTAGCCCTCTTCCCTCTTCTTCTTTAATTCAATTTACCATTAAGCAAAAAAACAAAAAACAAAAAAACCTTTCACAAGAAGAATAACAGGGGACCCCAAAAAACTCTTCATTGAAATTTTTTTCCATGAATATAATAATAGATTCCTTTTGATTTCATGCCTTGTCTGCGATAACTGTTTGTTTATAAACCAACTGGAGACTAACATGTATATCTAACTTGCTTATCTTTTGTGATTATAGGTGCCAGTGCAGTGGAATATTATGATTATAGCTTTTGTAGAAGAGATGAAGATTCCTAAGGTATATTATGATCTCCCCTCATTCTTTAGACATGCAAAAAGACTTTGGGGGATGCTTTGGCTCATTAATGGATGATGTAAACATAGGTTTTGACCATCAAATGCTGTTCTTTACCTACCAGCAGGCCATTTTCTTTCATGTGGTCATTTGATTGCAAGACATACAAGAAAAAAATAAAAAAAAACACAGATGGGTTCAAAGAAATTTACATGAGTAAACACAACTATATAGTAAAATATTCATGAATTCAACAAACCACGGCCAATATATTAATTATGTTGGAATCCAAAACCAGCATGAAAGTGTTACAAGAGAACCATAAAACATCAAAACAGAATCACACTGCCTGCTATGCACGATGAACAAGTATGGGCCTAACTAAAAATCATCTTAATATGTTTGCTATTTCATCATGTGTAAGAATACATTAAGATCTTGTTTGAGCTTGATATCAAAAGTTGACTAACATCTTGAGTGTTTATTTTATTTGTGGAATTGATCACTAATTGTTCCATTGGCATTTGGGTATAACATTAGGTAAAAAACCATTGTAAGCTCCCAAGTATATAACTGATCTCCTAAAAATAATTGATTACAATTATTAGCGAGAAGAAATAATAAATGATATGGAGTGCAAAATGCAAACAGCTCCAGTTCTCCGGCTTTCCCCCCTGCTCTGAGTAGTTTTCTTTCAGTTGAAGTGGTGGTCTTGTAGCTGTTTTTTGCTTGGTTTGGGTTGTGCTTTAGTCTGCCTAGGTGCTGAGCGGTCTGTGGTTTGCTTGCCTGAGTGCTGCTTTGCTGTAATTTGCTTCCAGCCCCTGCATTGGCTTGCTTTCCCCCTAAGAGTCCCAGCTCCTTCCCAGGTTCCAGTCCAGCCCTTTGGTTTTCCTGTCTTCTTCAAGTGTTGCTGCCTTGCTTCTGCCTTGTTTTGGCAGTCTTTCTGTAGTTTCAGGTGCCCTGTCCACTGCTGGATTGCTGTGAGTGCAGGGAGGTTTATGTAGCTGGGTTTCAGTTCTCAAGTTGGTTGGAGTTGCTGTGGCTTTGCTCGCTGCTCTGGTGGTGGGTGCTTGTTTTGCAGTATTGCTTGTTGGAAGTGGTTGCAGGTTTTCCTTTTTTCTTTGTTGGAAGGTGCTGGTGCGGTTTTGCTCGCTGCTCTGGTGGTGGGTCAGGGTGGAGTCTACCCCTTTGTTTTGGCCTGTTTTCAGCTTCAGATCGGTTCAGCTATGGCCCTCCTCCTTGCTCTGTTTGTTTCTCTTCTGCAAGTTGGGTTGTGCTGCAGTGTTCCTCTGCTGTGGGTGGGATTGCGGTCTGCCCAGGAGCAGGTTTCTCTGGGAGCGTTTTGGCTGGTTCTGCCCAGTTTAGTTTTTTCTGGTTGGTTTAGAGCATTGTCTCGTTGGCTCAGTCTTCTCAAGCAATCGCTTTAGCCTTTCAACCCTGTTTCTTGGCCTCCCTGTCTCTGGCTGTCTCTTTTCCCCCTTTCTTTCTATTTTTTCTCCTTTAGTTTGTATTGCTGTCTGGTTTGGTTTTGGTTCTCTTTGTTTTCTTGGGGCCTTTGGCCTTTGGCCTTTCCCTCTTCTTTAATTTTTCTTTTGCTAATTGGCAAATTGAATTAAAGAGGAGGAAAAGGCCTAAGGCCCCCAAAAAACAAACAGAGAGCCACAAAGGGAGACAAAAACACCCAACAGCAAAAAAAGCCAAAAGAATACACAGAGAAAAAAAGAAAACAAAAGAGCACATAGGCCCAGCCCACAGTCGAACAAGACTGCAACAAACAATAGAACCAGCACACAGAGGAAGAGAAAAGACAGAACAACCAGGGAGAAGAAAACCAGCAGAGAAGGAAAACACGCAGAGAGGAAAACAGCTCAGCCCAGCAGCACAACTCTGAACAAGACTGAAAGCACCAAAACAACTCAACCTACAGAAGAAACAGGCAGCACAACATCCCACAGCTGAACAAAAAACACTTCAACAGAACTGCAGCACTGCTTTCTGACGAGAAATACCCTGCACCAGCACTACAACAGGCACAACTCCACCTACAGCAGAACTGCAAAACCAGACACTCACCAACAACCAAGAAGAAGGGAACTTGATTACAGGAAGTATCCAAAGAGGGCTAGAAGACAGAAATATGGATGGTTCATGGCCTGGACTTCCACTGGGTCGATCCTTTCATGATCACTATCAATAATGGCAATTAAGATCAGCAACACAGTTAACATTGTTGTCCTTGACAGAACTATAGAAGTACGCATACTAAGATTGGTCCAAACCATTTACCATCTTCTGCTTACATGAGCTTGAGGGTGATGCACCCAGACTGAACTGCAATAGGGAAGACTTCATGCAACCATTTACCCTCTTCTTTAATTCAATTTGCCATTAAGAAAAAAAAAAAAGAACAAAATTCATGCAAAGTTGGTTATAACAAAAACAACAGTATATCTAAAAGGTGAAATTCACATTCCCTCCTATTCTTCTTCACCTGATCCTAACCAACAGAACAGCAGAAGGAAGAAAACAAAGAAATATGAAAAGAAAGAAACTAAAAAAGAGTGAATAAGATAGAACATATTCTGCTTATTGTTGATTGCTTATTGCTGATACTACAGATGCTTATTGCTGATTCAAAAAATTGATCTATGTATGGATCCATAAATATGACACTGATGTCAAGTTACTGTGTTAATTTTGTGGACAGAGGCCAGATATGAATCACCTTAGAATATACTAATTGGTTTTTTATTCAGTTTTTGCAGGTCTCCTTTCTTTTAGGTGTTGAAAACATTTCCTAATACAACGAAATTTTTGAGAAGTAAGTGGTTTTTTATTCTTTCTTTCTTGTTACTGGTGCTGTGTTAGTTGATGCATACTGAAGTTGATATTTTATAATAAAGCAATTGTTAGCTTTGGGAAGGTTACAAATGAAAAAAAAGAAGCCAAAAAGTCTAGTGTGACAATATATTCTTGGGATGAGTTTATTGTAATGGTAAGACAGCCTGCTTGCTTCATAACATGTTAAATAATTATATTTTTTTGTTGTAATTTTATGCAGGTAGGTAACTAAAGATGGAGGTACTTTTTGCCAGTTAACCAAGATGCACATATATGGAGTTGAAGACAACATGCCAGTTAACCAATTACTTTTTGTAGTTAACTGGAACATTTTTTTTTGAATTATTTTTGTAATTACATGACACACCGTGTATAGATGTTTTGTAGTTATGCTAGAACTATTAATTAACTTTGAAGTGTTTATTGTTGAAGGATGAATATTTTGAAGGGTTGTGAACTTGTATGATAGAATGTTGACTTGTTGGATATTTGGTTTAAATGATATTCTACGTCTTTGTGGTATAAGTTTTGCTAATGGGTGTATCTAGATACAAATATTTGAAACTTTGTAAGCAGGTGCAAAATGATAATTTGGGTGGCACAAATATTTTGATTGTGTTTTTTTGTGACAAAAAGAGTATGTCGCCCTTGTATGCCAACCTGGTAATATTATTGGTGACACGCATTTGGTTGTCATGGTAAATACTTTTAGTGACAATTCTTGTCACAGAAGATCTCTTTTCTATGACACCCGTATTGTTGTCACCATTGCTTTCAGTGACACCCTACTATGTCATGGAAACTCATTCTTCCATGACACCATATTTTTGTCACTGTTGACATCATTCCGTGACAAGTGCACAAGCTTTGTCACCCTTGACTTTCAGTGTCATGGATATAATGACACCCCATCCCGTGCCACCAATGATGATAGGTGACAAAAATTGGGCCTTTGGTGACATTTTTTCATGTCATCAAACATGTTTTTTCTTGTAGATCAGTCACAGGTGCATGAAGAAGTGAAGGAAAGAGAATCCTGCGCACTGAAGCCTAATAGTGATATGGAGTCCTCATCTGTCGAGTGTACTGAGGCTGAAGTAGATGAAACAGTGAACATTCAACCCGATGAAACATGTTCTGCTCAGTTCGAATCTGAGGTCAACCATGAGGTTTGGCTCTTCGTCATTGTTTCTTTGACATGTACATGGATGTTTCTGATACTTGTTACAACTCTCGGTTGGAGGGCTCTATACGTCTTCCATTAAGCTAGATTTTGTCATAGCACATTTGTACATTGTGTAGCACACATGCATTGTCTAAATCTTGGTTTCCATTTTCGGTTGATTAAGCCCCTATAATCATGCTGATAATAGGAGATCCTATGCTTCTAATTGTCACCGTTGAATGCTTGGTTTAAAAAAAAGAAACGGTCAGCAGCCCAAACTCAGTAAAATAAGATTACAAAAGTCATCTTATCACTGTGACTTCGACCATATTGCAAAATAGGTCCCACGATTTGTCAATCGGGACTTAGAATTATTGGGTAACTGAAATTATCACTTATTGTGTTCCTTTATAATATTCTCATCTTGAAAGTAGGAAAACTAATAGAATAAGCTAAAGTCGTACCCTTCAAGCATCCACATGGTATCCAAAACTAGTACCGACATTGTTGCACCTTGTCGATATGGGTGTACTGGCATATAGAACTATCTGCAGAGCGTAGCTTTTGACCATCGAAAGCCTGGTTTCAAAATTCAACTTTGTGACTCGATCTTTTCAGTAGCATTTTCATTTCCATTTAGATCATATATTGTGTGTGTTATATCTAGCTTTCTAAGACTTCTCTCTTCTTTTGGAGGCATTATTAGAAGCTTATCAATTTCTCATATGTAATAATCAAAGTGGTTGTTTGTCCTGCTGGATTGTTGCATCCAGTTTCCATTTTTATTATTTAGAATTGGATGATTGGATCGAGCTACCTCTTCAATTTTATCGCCAGATTTTCCTTGCACTTTTCTCCATGATGGGCTTTGACCATGCAACCCAGTGTTTCTACTTTTGTATGTTCTTCTGGACATTGCACCCCTGTTTCTTGATTTGTTTCTGAACGAGGCGTCCTTTTTAAATTCCAGGATACTGAAGAAGAGTTCGTAGAAGATTGTTTCACTGACATAATGGATGATGAAATCGTCAGTCTCAGGGGCTTCTCAAATGTAAGGGAAGAGAAGATCATTGGTCTCGGTGAGTTCTCAATCCTTGGAAACTCAACTCCACCAGCAACACTTGGAATCCAGAGGCAGTCTAGACAGTATGTGGATATGAGCTCATCAGAGACGCGTCCTTCTCAGGGCACAGCACATAGAAGGATCAGATTGGAAATGAACCGAATGGTGCATTCTTATGAGATTCCATATACAGGCATTGGTGACTCTGTAGAGAATGTTTTATTGGAGGACACAGTGGAGTTGGGGAAGGGCATGAAGAGGGGATTCTTGCTGTGGAGGTCCGTTACCCGCTCATGTTCAAAGCAGTAGCCTACTTAGCTTTGATGGTTTCTCTTCTGCTGTTGCTTAGGGCAATCTGGCGCTTTGCAAGGCTCACAAGTAGTATTATGTTGTGAGGATTTGGCAAATAGTTTAAATATGGGGACTGGGTGGTTCATATCTGCATTGTGGTATTAGTAATGGCAAAGGCATAAAGTGTGATATGGTAATCACTAGAACCTCTAGAATTCATGTGAATAAATATATGATGCAGGGCCTGTAAATCTGTGAGGCCCTTTTGGATCTCGTTAACTGAGTGCAGGTGACTTGGTTCATGTGTAAATAAAGGGTTTGATGTATTTGGATTGCCTGAGTAACCAGTTACAACGAAATTTGTTAGGACCAATTACACGTAATCAGAGCTAACAAATTTTGTTGCCATCCAGTTTTAACTAGTGGGTACCATCAAATGAGCACCATCATGGATGACCCACAAAAGTACAGAAAATGGTGAAACAGTAATTAAGAAACTGGACCCGCCCCAATTTGTCGGGGATCAGGTGGGGTCGACTCGGTTGAGTTGGGTTGACTCTCTCTCTATGGCAGAAAGGGATGGAGGGTGGGACTTTGATGAAAGAGGAGGGACATAGGGGAGATTGAGAGATGATTTTTTAGATTGAGATTTGGGATGTGTTTTGATTAAAGGAGAGGGAGAGAGGGAGAATCATGATTCATGGGAGAGATGGAATCATGGCTGAAAAAGGATTTAGGGTTTGGGATTTTGATTAGGGTGGTGTGGAAACTAATCATGAGAGAGAGACTCAGTGAGTTTTGAAACTATGGGGTTTCATTTTTGGTGTCTAAGTTTCTGTTGATGGTCATTCTATGAGTTAAAGGGGTGTGAATATGTTGTGGGCATGATTGCACGAGTCTTAGTATGTGGAATAAGTCTATGTTGAACGAGTCTTAGGAATGGAAATGGGACTCGTTCAGTTGTTTGTTTTTCATTTTCTGTAGATGGGTTGTGACTTGTTACTTGTTTGTAGGGGGCGGGTTCTCCACTTCTATATGTTACCGTTGTAAGATTTAGATGAGTTGCTGCTAGTTTGTAGGAAGTGGGTTCTCCACTTTTGTGTTACAATTGTAAGATTGTGCCTATAAGTGAATTGGCAACACTAAATAAAAATCAGTCTGCACATTTATTCATTAACTGGGAAGTTGGTTTCCCTCGAAGAAACCTGCTAACATTCACTCTTTCTCACCTTATTCCTTTCTTACCATCCTCTTAATTCCTTTTCAAAATAGCTAGAGGCAGAGGAGGCAGGGGTCCGGGAACCCATTACCCATCTTGAAGAGGCACACAACAGAATGACTGACCTAAAACCCAACCCCAACCCCAAACCCAAACCCAGCCAATTATTTCAGGACTGGGATTGACTCTTTACTCCGCTGTTTGATTCCCTCTACATTTCTGACTTGGTTAATGGATGGTCAGGTTAGGGTTGGATCTGACCTTGATATTAGATCTCAACCCATCCCACTCTTACTGCCTACCCTTTTAGCTTTCCGACTGAGCTTGGTTTGACATTTCCTACTCGATTAAGGAACATGTTGTGCTTGGGTTGAGTTGTTACCGCCACACGTACTGTGGACAACCTCTGATGCACCATGAATCAGATAATTGTACAATCTATTCACCCACCACGCGAAAATACTCATTGTATGTTTAATGACAAGGATGGAGGAATCCTTGCAGCCAATGCCCTTTTTATGGTAGCCAAGTAAATCTTGTAATGCTCAATGGATCCATCAGCCTTTTGGTTGATTTTATGACCATCGATTGCCCACAATGTTTTGACGAGGGTCAAGGGCACAAGGGTCTCCGTCTGTTTCTTAAAAAGAGAATATTATCTTTGTTTTCATTGCCAGTCGCTGATCTGGAATTTTGCTTGCTTGAGAATTTGTAGTCTGTTTCCACACACACTTCCCTTTGAATTTTCGCCATTTGATACCATTTTTTGAAATTCATTAGTCTCCCAATTGATACATTCTAAATTTGTCAGTCATCCATCTTTATCTATGAATTGAACAACATCAAAATCCTCCGACCAATACCTCTCCTACAATTGGATGTTTTCATTTTGTGCACATATATTACGTAGTTCATACGGAGGCCTTTCAAAACGCTCCAGTCTTGGCTGATATTTAATTTTTTTAATGTGAGCCCCATAGAATGAACCCTTCCTGAGCTAGAATGCTTGATCATTAATTGTGAAAATAATTTATGTATGCTACATAGATTATAAAATAATCTATATCAAGGTGAAGGCTCCATCACCTCACGTGTGAATTGTGGATATTCTTTCTTGCATGTGTGAGTTTCCATCACCTCACATATGTGAGTTGTGTCTATGTCTCATCACATAGATATTACGTTCCATAACCTCATATGTGTGAGTAGTGTTTTTTTCTCCTCACATGTGTGAGTTGTGTGTATCTGTCCTCTTATATGTGAGTTTCCATCACCTTACATTCATGAGTTGTGTCATGGGTCCCAGCCCCTTCCCTGGGCTACCAAAATGAAAAAAAGGTGGAGGCTCAAGTGAGGGCTTCTCTCATGAAAGACATAATTCCAACACAATTTTTTAAGTATGATGGACCCCAATCAACTCCCTCAAACTCAATATGACATTCATCTAATTGTTGCTTGCCGGTTTTTTGAAACCCTTAAAAATGATATCTTCTATTACCATTAAACATGAGGGCCATATAGGGATTGGGATAATCTAAAGTAGTTTAGATTTTGGGACTTGCTATTGGAACACAGAAAAATCCTTTTCCCACACAATTTCTCTCCACACACATCACAATATTTTAAAATTTATATTTTTTCTTTCCCCACACACCAAATATCCCCATTTTAGCCCCCTCTCCATCGTCCTCTTTCTTCTTCCCACACACATTTCATTCTATTTCTCCCCACACACAAAATCGATCGAACACTCCCTCCTTCTCCGGCGTCTCTGTTCCTCCGGCGTTCCTCCGGCGTTCCCAGTCATCTACACTATCTCCTCTTCCAAAGGTTAATCTCTATCTCCACCATTTTCATTTCATTTTGCTTCACCATTTATTCTTTACCATTGTATCCATCTTAGATGTGTTTTTTTTTATGCAAACTTGTTATGGGGATAGATTCTCATTCAATGGAGGATTTTAGAAAGAATGGTATACTTTTTTCATGCATTGGGTCGGTTCCCATACAATGTCTGCTTCATTTTGGTGTTCCCAGAAATGACGAGGTGTTCGGACCTAAAGGTCCGAACAAATGTGATTTGTTCGGACCTTCAGGTCCGAACATGATGCTGAGTTTTTGTTTTTTTTTTTTTTTTGGTAAAAGTTTGTGGATTAATGTGTGGATTAAGCTCCGAACATGATGCTTGTTTCAAAGACTATTTTTATTTGACTCGTTTCCCCATTTCTTTAATGTGCATTAATGTGATAAACTCATGTGGGAATAAATTTGATTGTAGCTGAACTTACTATGAATTCTCCTACAATGTCTGTATTTTTATTTTAGATATGGACCGACCGAGCTCTTCTAGGATGCGACCCACAGCTTCAAACAGAAGGCGTCGCCACCGAGTGGACGAGGTTGCAGAAGAACCTCTTCTTAGTGAGGAGGGCCTTGAAGAACAACCTGATATGGATGTGGAACCAGGTCCGGGGCCACAAGACAGGTCCTTATTGACCAGCTTTGATACACATATAGCTGGGTATATTTGGAGTGGACAGGTGTGTTTCGTTTATTTCATATTAAGATTGATTGATTGATTTATTGGGGAATAACTTCAATATTGTATCAATTGTTGAATACAGGATCGAGGAGCACTGAAATGTCTAAGCCATGGTCAGAAAGTGCCATTGTGGCAATGGCAATTGAATGGGTCTGATAGGTTTAGGCATTGGATGTCCAGATCCAGATTAGCTCCCTTAGTGACTGCATCATACCGCAGTGTGAATAAGATTATTGTATCGGGTTTTGTGGAGAGGTGGCAACCCGAGACTAACACCTTTCACATGCCATTTGGTGAGATGACCATCACTTTAGATGATGTTGCATCCATCTTAGGCATCCCAGTGACGGGACGGACTGTCTCGTATAATGATAGAATGGCATATGAGGAAGCTCAAGCACTCCTTGTTGATGCACTGGGAGTAGAGCCCATAAAGGCACATGATGAGCTGATCCAAGTGCGGGGCCAATCTGTTAGATTGGAGTGGTTACGGGAAAGGTTTGGCAGAATGTCTGACGAAGATGGGGAGGAGATGATTGACTGCGCAGTTAGAGCTTACCTTCTGTACTTATTGGGATGTACGTTGTTCGCAGACAAGAGTTGCACACGGGTGCCTAACATATTTCTTACACATCTGGTGGATTTGGACAACGTACATTCATATGCATGGGGTACTGCTGCACTAGCATACTTATACAGGCAGATGGGGCTAGCAACTCGGCATGAAGTTAAACAAGTGGCTGGTTACCTAACTCTATTGGAATCTTGGGTGTACGAGCACTTCGAATGTTTGGCTCCAACTCCAAACATTCACTATCAGCCAGATCATCCCCGAGTCCATCGATGGGTCCCTCGTAGGGAGTCTGCTCCTTTACAAGCACTGCGAGAGAGACTTGATTCAATGAGCACTGACTTGGTAATTACGCATACTTTCATACTCATTTTCTATCACTCGAAGTTATTATTCTGTATTATGTATCTTCATATCTTATGCTTTGATTCAATATTTTCAGGTCACTTGGGACCCATATCGTGATGTTAGGCGCTATCACCCTTTCAATGAGGTTTCATACTACTGTGGATGCATCAAGTGCATGGACGTGGTTGAGCCTTATCATCTGGATAGGGTGCTTAGACAGTTTGGGAGAGTACAAACTATTCCTGCACCGCCATTAGCCCCCATTCGAGCTACGCGAGGTCCGACTGCCCGTGACTACCATATCGCATATCAATACATGAATCAAGTTTGGGAGGGATGGCCTAATCACCTACTGTCTGCATTGAACCGTAGTCAACCCGTAAGGCGTCCTGCAGATTGTGTACCCGGTTATATGGATTGGTATAAACGAGTCTCGTGGAGGATATTACAAAACCCAAACTCTCACTCTAATTTTGTTCCCCGTCCCGAAGAAGCAGAGTCTAGCAGTATGGTGGACTATGAGCAGCGTAATTCGGATGCACTGTTCATTCTTGATGAAGTGATGGGAAGGGGTGAGGACCATTGGGTTGAAGATCCACGGGGACTATATACTCATGTGAATCAAGTTGCCCATGTATTGCGGGGAATGTCAATAGCCGATGCTCAACGAACCATTCGACATCCGCATATGAGTTCACAAAGCTACAGCCGCAGCAGGTCAACACGGGGAAGGAACAATTGAAGAAATTTCAAGAAGTTTCAAGAAATTTGAAAATTTGTATTTCAATCAAGTTGTTGTACTTTCGATGGTTGTACTTAGGAAACTTTTCTATTGAATGAATTACTTCGATTGAATTACTTTGGATTAAGTACTTTGAATGAATTACTTTGATTGAATTACTTTGAATGAATTACTTTGAATGAATTACTTTGAATGAATCAAGTTTTTCTACTTTTGAAAAATTTTATTACTTTTTATTGGGTTGAAGACCCACGGGAACAAGTGTTGTTTGTTCGGACCTGTATGTCCGAACAAACAGGGTTTGTTCGGACCTGTATGGCCGAACAAGTATGGTTTGTTCGGACATACAGTTCCGAACAAACCATGTTTGTTCGGACATACAGGTCCGAACATACCCTGTCTGTTCGGACATACAGGTCCGAACAAACCCTATTTGTTTCAAATGTGGATGGAGTTGTACGAACATACCGAAAAAACCCTCCAAACATTCATGTAACCTTGTTAAATGTATAATTGTTACATTCAAATGAATTTACATTCAAATTTCGAATATCCAAATCATTCATTAAATGCATTCTTTAAGATTCAACAAAGCATTCATTAAATGCAATTCAAAAAAGTAAAATACATTTCGAAGTCCATCTGGAGTTACGAGCTCTCTGAAGGCTCCCATGTAGTTTCATTTAATCCAAATCAATTGTCTCACATGTTGAGACATCTGGAGTTACGAGCTCTCTGAAGGCTACAATTCGATCCTTGTATGGAGTCTCCCAACCTTTCGCACAAGAATGATGAAATTGTCTCCACTTATTTGCAATAGGCGGAATTGGATGACCAGGTACTAAGAATAACTGAACAAAATGATTTTGATTAACAAAACCTATTGCTCGCTCGTTCCGAGAAGGCGTCGAAACAGGCACAGAGCGCAAAGGGAGGAAAGTCAGACACTGTTCTGTGCTCAAGTGGTATAACACCAAATTATAACGAGATGCTATGAGATGCCCCATGTCAGGCATAGTCATCCAATAGTCCACGGATGGGTTGTCATGAAAGTGTGATAATGTTTCAACCAATTCCTCAACTCTGTTCTCCTCTGCATATAATTGTTTGTAGTGGTCTACATGTGCAAGCAACTCCTGTAATAAATCTCTCCTAACTTGTCTCCATTCATCTTCGACTAGGCCAACCAATCCAGCTATGGCTCTGAAACCACAGTTACCATCAGCTGCGACGTCCTTTACATGTCGAATATAAGGTCTCAACCCACAGGAAATGAGAGAACATAATTATTGATGCTCTTTGACCTCGTGCGAATTGCACTGATCTTTTCCCTTCTCTTTGGTTTATTTTCCAGCCGTCTTTTATCTTTAACTTCTATCATTGCAGCTGATCTGGGAGAGTATCTATCCTGTGCAGACGGTACCAATTCAAAAGCGCTTGGATCTCGTCGAATTGAGGTGTCAACTTTCATACTTGGTCTACCTCTTGTTCTTGAAATTACTTCGGGTTCTATCAAATGAGTACTGTCTGGTTCTGTAAGTTCTCGTATCTTCCTTAAAAGTTGCAGTTTTCTCGTGGAATCATACTCATTGAACCGTTTTTCAAGTAACTCCAAATCTGCCTTACAATCCAAGCCCATAGAAGAACTTTTCGATGGGGCAGTAGGCAACATGTCAAGTTTACACCAATGCGGATGTATACAACTTAGAGGAATAGGCCGCCCTTGACTTATATATTCTGCAATCTCGTGTGCACAAGGTAATCCATGTGTGCGTCGAATAACACAACCACAAACACCGGCATCAATTCCAACTAGGTGAGCTCTCTTTGTTTCTGTTAGGATTTTTTCAAGTGCATTTTTAGAGACATTACCACGAAGCTCTTTGTATTCGGCCGCTTTGAAATTATGTTGCACAATTGTCTTACTTTTTTCAAACGAAGCTTTGATACCGATATGCTGCAACTCAAGCAAACTATGGATTTTAGTCCATACCGCTTCAAAATTTCCTTGACTTGATCCAAGCTGCCTCTTAAGCTGTGCATGTGAACTCTCAGCCCTGCATAGGATTATTAAGAGGTTAGGCATAGTAATTAATAAGCATAAATCAATTAAATAGTATTCCCAAAAGAGTACCTGTTCGATGTAATATTCCCAAAATGGACACAATTGTCTGTCCATGCCGAAACAAATCTCTCCTTGTAAGCATCCAACCAACTGCCTTTCACATAATTGAGTGCATCAGGATACGTACTGAATTCTTGATTTAGCTTATTTAATTGTTCACCAAACTCCTTTTCTGTGGATGAAGACACCAACATATTCCAGCTCATAATAAACCTGTCCCATTTTTCTTTCGTTTCAAACAACTTTTTGCATCTCACCAATACATTTCTATTAATGTGCCATTTGCATAATAAATGAGTAGCATCCGGGAATACTCTGTTAATGGCGTTCATGAGTGACAATTCTCTGTCTGTCACAATGACATCGGGAAGAATACCATCACCGATAATAGAACGCAATACACCCAATGCCCATGCATAATTTTCTTCACGTTCCGCATGAAGGTATGCAAAGCATACAGAAAAAGTCACGTCTGTGGATGTGACACCAACAACCTCCAATAGAGGCATGCGATAACGGTTGGTCTTGTAAGTACAGTCCATTATCAAAACATTTGGAAATATACGTAATAAATCTAAACTGCTTGGGTGCGCCCAAATCAAGTCAGTTACAGTCTCGCTATCCTCGCAAGTCTTATGCCATTCGATGTAATTATGCTCTGCTAACTTCCCAAGCAGTTGTTGCATCTGACTTCTTCCACCTCGCTCATTAACTTTATATCTGTAGCGCGCATTGTATATTGTCTTCATTGTGGTTACGTTTAATTCACTTCTTTGTTTCAACGTAACCAAAATTTCTTTTGGTCTAACCATGCTCTTGGACATATCAACCAGCAACTGAGTTTCCTCCGTTGATAATCTGCCTGCAAATGAATGCCCCTCTAAATGTTCTGCTGCCGAATGATTATGCACGCCACATACGACCTCCAACATCCAATCATCATTCGAGTCTAGCTTTATGCCCTTTAATGCGAAAGGGCATCCACATTTTTTTGAACCGGTTTATTTGATCCTTTTTCGCTTTTGGCCCTCTTCATGCTTATATTGTCCACTTCTCTCGCATGCAAGGAGTACTCTAGCTTTGACACCTATCCGAGCAGCATTTGAAACCTTTATCACAATGACAAACCCGTTTTTCCTTCCTACAGCACGAGCCCAATTGATCAATGAATCGCGACTGTGAAATATCTACAATAAACAAATTTAATACGGATTTAGTAACAAATAATTGTAATTTAAATAATAAATTCATAGTTGGACTAACCTCTTGAGTTATAAACTCACTGCTGTAATCCATAACAAAGTCCGATCCAACCTGACTTTCTTGCGTAGAGACCTGCAAAAATAGAAATTGAATATCACTATCCGGTCTTCAACATCCGAACATATGGTGGATGTTCGGACTTTCAGGTCCGAACATACCTCATATGTTCGGACTTGAACATCCGAACATATGAGATATGTTCGGACCTGTACTTCCGAACATCCACCAGATGTTCGGATGTTCAGTTCCGAACATATCTCATATGTTCGGATGTTCAAGTCCGAACATATGAGGTATGTTCGGACCTGAAAGTCTGAACACATCGCGATTCTGCAACTTATTCCGGGCGAGAAAAAAATTAAAAAATGAGGCATAAATACAAAGAAAACACAAACAAACAAAGGAACTGACCTTTCCACTACTACTTTGATTTAAAGGCACAATTTGATTGTTGTTTTCTTCCATCATTGCACTACAAAATGGAGAAATGTGGGTGAAGATGAGTTGCCCAAGAGGATGAAGGAAGTAGAGAGTGAGAAGTGGAGGGTGAGATAAGTTGCTTAGGAGAAGAAAATGCTGATATGTGAGTGAAGATGAGTTGCCCAAGGAAGATGGAGGAAGTGGAGAGTGAGAAATGGAGAATGAAATGGGTGAGAGAAGAAGAAGAAGGGCTTGTGTGTGAAAAGAGAATGGGTTTTGAGGTTTTGTGGAATTTTGGATATTTTGGTCATTTCATGAAGGGGTAATAGTGTAATAAAAAATAAATAAATTGACTGTGTTTGAAAAGTAAAAATTGGTGTGCCAATAGCAGCACTCTAGATTTTTTGTATATGTAGATGTCATATAGTTCTTCAATCCCCCATCTACCCTCACGATTGGTGTGGCCCCAAATAGACCCCAAAGGGCGTCCGCACCGAAGGTCCATGAGAGACACCTGCACTAGAGCACAGCCTGTATATCCAAAATATATTATATTAAAATATAGCAGTATACCATCCAAGTCCCAATATTAACAGTGGTCCGGCCTTTTTTGTTTTTATACCTACCTTTCCATTTGTCTCCGCATGGCAAAGGCATTTATAAACAATGGATCAGTTGCAATATATATTATCAAAAGGACAACAAGCCGATCCCTCCAACCCTGCCGTCACCAGCAATATGCCTATGAAAGATTCCATATTTTTGGTCTAAGTACCAAACAAAAGGCAAAGGAAATATGAGAGTTTCTTGCCTCTCTTCTATGGATTTATAATAAGCAATTCACATCCAGCAGCCTCAAGTCTCTCTCTCTGGTTGAGAAAAAGTTTTCGCATCTATTCTCCATAACAGTGCAAGGGCTTAGAAATGGCAAGCAGCTCTGCTATCTCTGCACTTGCAAGGAGGTATGTATATATCCTTCTCATTTCCATTTGTACTGCACTCCACCCAGATTTTATAGGGCTTTGAATAAACTGTCTGTTTTCTGTTCATGGTCCTAAGGCAATACAAGTTTGGATCCTTCTGTACTCGGGATCATGGGAAATCTAGTTTTTGTGTTCAGTGGAGCCCACTCCTTGAAATCTGAAGGGTTGAAAAAAAATGTCTACCTCCTTCCCGTTTGGCAAAAGTAAAAGTGATTTAAAGTAGAGAAAATAAAATATAAGGGGGTTATTATGGTATTTTGTATTTAGTAGATTGGCAGGGAATTTTCTTTTATTTTTTATATAAAAAGTGGGATTTTTTTTTGCCATTTAGTAGAGAAATGAGGTTGCTTTTTTATTTTTATTTTTAAAAATAGAGAGGGAATTTTAAAGTTGTGTACTTTTGATGTGACACTTGTCTGAAAGCTACCGTACTAGTAAATTTCCAAACGGAGGGCACTCATAAGATTTCATGGGAAGCTGTTTTTTCCTTTTATTTGTATAATTTTTTTTCTCTGATCTAGAGTAACTCACCCACCAACTCTAATACTTTATCCAAGTCTCTCAGCATCAGCGCTATTGCCGAAGAATCGTACCCTTGCCACTTCAGTGGAGAAAGAGGTGCCAAACCATTGGGCAAATAACGGATTGGCACTTCAGTAGGAGTTTAGTGCACCGTCCACTGATCCATATAAATAGGTGGATCTTTTATAATTACAAGAGATTTGAACTTACATCCTATGCACACTTGACCTGGCCCTGCACAGCTGACCGAGTGGGGCTGATATTTTTATAAGATTTTATTTGTGTTTTAGTTGATCAATCCGACAACGGAACAACTCGTGCTTCTGTGAAATTTGGTATGAGATCATACAAAATGAAAAAAAGAAAATTATATTTAGAGGTTCAAATTTTTAATAAGCAGACTGGTGAAGAGTATCACCAAATTTTCCTCTATTTCTGGGAGTCGGAGGAGCTGGACTCCATAACATATTGACTTCTTTGTAGTGAACACATCCTGTTTTGGTCCAGAAATTGATTTGATAAGATGTTCCCAGTTTTTTTTTTTTTTTTTTTTTTTTTTTTTTTTTATTTGCCAAACTCTTGGGGTCCGGGGTCAATTGATGAGGGTGGTTCTTGGGCTATCCATACCACATGCTCTTTGGCCATCAACACACAGATCCAGTGAAATGCAACAGTTGAACATGCACCCTAACGTTGACAACATGATCATCCCTAGTTCTCCTGTGGAGATACAGGGGCAAGTCTGATGGGCCCTCCAAAGGTAGACATCAACAGTCCGTATGTTACCAGGATTTCACGAAAATTCAGACTGGACTGTGTTCCCTTCTCATGATTTTTTTTTCCATAAATTAACTGTCCATTTTATGGTTTTAAATGAGGCAACCATAAATCTCGCTTTGAGGTTAAGTTAATAGATGGTTGATTGATTCACAAATTAAGCCATTCAAATTAGAGAAAGGATTCAATCAATTGTGGTTGGGGAGGGGTGTTTGTTGCAGGTGTTTTAAACAAAATACCTTTTTTTCCTTTTTCTGACCCGATAGCCTGTATAATCCTTCCAAGGAACAAAACAGTAGAAATTTACTGGTTATCTGAACACATGAACTCTAATTTATAGTTCCCAACTCATAAAGATCCAAGGGAGTCCTATAGAATGTAGAAAACAATGAGATTGAATCATCATGTTTCATGTTCATTTCATTGTTTTCATTTTTTTTCCACTACAGGTGAACTCCATCCTACTTTTTGCACCAATATTCTACTACCAAACGAGCTCTACGGCAAATGTCTTTTTTTTTTTTTTTTTTTCTGTTTCTTTTTGGAACATTTGGTCATTGCCAATTGAATGATGAGATGTGCCAAATCAGCAACTTTGAATATCATAGAAATGAATTTGATGACAGGAAATTCAACTGAATCCAATCACTTAGTTCACTATAGAAATTAACCGTCTCAGATCAAATCAACCCAATCCATAGAAGAATGCTTCATGAACAAAACTCCAACTTGTTCAACATTGAATTGAGTTTGGACCAACTTAATTTGTTAACCAGGCAAAATTTTATGGATACACAAAAAATTTGTAGCCACACATCAAAATTATAAAGTATTCTTATGTTCCTCATCTCCATCCTGATTGTAGGCTAGAAGGGAAGGTAGCATTAATCACTGGCGGTGCCAGCGGAATCGGCGAGTGCACAGCTAGACTCTTCTGCCAGCATGGAGCCAAGGTCATCATCGCTGACATCCAAGATGAACTGGGTCTCTCAGTTTGCAAAGATATTGGACCCGATTCAACCTCTTTTGTCCACTGTGATGTCACTGAAGAATCAGACATCCAAAATGCCGTTGACACTGTAGTTTCCAAGTATGGAAAACTTGACATCATGTTCAACAATGCAGGCATTGTGGATGATCCCAAACCACGAATCATTGACAATGAGAAGGCCGACTTTGAGAGGGTCCTCAGTGTCAATGTCACGGGGGTGTTTATAGGCACCAAGCATGCAGCTCGCGTCATGATCCCAGCTCGATCAGGTAGCATCATCAGCACTGCTAGTGTTAGCTCAACTGTGGGTGCAGCAGCGTCGCATGCCTATACATGTTCCAAACATGCGGTGGCCGGGCTCACCAAGAACGCAGCAGTCGAGCTCGGGCAATTTGGTATTAGAGTAAACTGTGTATCACCTTATGCGCTTGTGACCCCTCTGGCAGAGCACTTTGTGAAGCTAGAGGGTGAAGAGTTTGAGAAGGCACTTAGCCTTACAGCCAACCTTAAGGGAGTCTATCTTAAAGCAGAGGACGTCGCACAAGCAGTTCTTTATTTGGCAAGTGATGAGTCAAGATATGTGAGTGGCCACAACCTTCTCATAGATGGGGGTTTCTCCATTGCTAATCCATCATTCCACATGTTTAATTATTCCGCTGCTTAATGATGATGCTGCTGCTCTTGCTGTTGTTGTTGTTGTTGTTGTTATTCATCCTTTTTTTTTTTCTTTGTGTGTGTGTGTTGAGCGTTAAATATTGTCTACTTTTGTCTCCTTGATGGAGATTTTCAGTGTTCTTCTATTGTTGATCATATCATGGACATCACTTGTTTTGTTTAGATGCATCAGTAAATGATATATTGAAAGAAGACACCAAGAACTGCATGAGTTATGGAGTCGTCTATGCAGAGGAAATCTTAAAAAGAATGAGTTCCTACTGCTAATTTATGGTCTTTTAATTTAACTGGATTCGGCCCTGTCACTCTTCTTTCGTTTGTGAAATATTTTCTTCTAAAAATGTCAGGATTTCAATTTGGGTAGTGTCAACTTCAAAAGTACCTTCTAAGATCTCATGAGGCTACTTTTTTAACAAGATTTCATGAAACTACCAACATAGAAAGCCTCCATATTAATTATGATTCCAAAATGAATTTGTTCACATGAATATAGAAAGTTTAATGATTTTAACTAAATTTATAAGATATGGATCTTAGGTGGATGCCAACTTGAGATGAGTTAGGATTGGAATTAAGGTTCCTCTCTTGTGGGATTACTTTGCCTATAAATAGGACTCTCTACCTTTGTATTTGATAAACATAATGAGATAATAGCAAAGCTCTCCCTTTTTCCTATAATCTTCTTTCTCTCAGTCTGTGTCCTTATTATAACACGTTATCAGCACGAGAAAAAAAAAAAAAAAAAACCACCATGCAAAGCCTTCCTCGGCTTGCTTTTTTTTTTTTTTATGCTTCAGGCGAGTGTCTTTCTCATTCCTCAGTTACATTCAAACATCACAAGGAGATTCTTTCCCCTCGGTTTCCGTGGCACACAAAGTTATATTTAAGATTGTCTCTCGGTTTGCGTGACCAAACAAAATAGAAAAAAGAAAAAGAGTTGCTTTTCGATCTGAGTACATTTAGAAGACCTTAAGCGTTAGTACCGTGAGTAGTACCTTGCCTCGGTTTGCCTCGTTGAGAAGGAAGGACGTGTTTCGATTTGCTTCTTGCCTTGGTTTGCATAAAGACTAGAAAGTGGGCATTGGTCATGCATTTGTCGTGCACCAAAGGAAGTGGTGGAACAATACAAAGCATACAAGGCCTCTGTTCCTCCAGCAAAGACAAATGATCTAAAAGGCTGGAATTGGGATATAATGACATCAGAGAGGCCTCCAATTGACCTTACAAACTTGGAGACTCTTGACTTCTTTGAGGATGAAGATAACCAACATCTAGGAAAATGAGGCATTTAATAATCTTTTGTGAGCACCCCCTGGCATGGTCTAGAAGACCCATGATTCTTTAAAAATCACAAACTTAAATTTCTTTTAGGTCATTTGAGATGCATGTTTCTTAGACTTTTCTATTTTGATAGAAAACTTAATTAATGTCCTAATTTATGGTGAATTTTTTAAAATTATTTTCAATTTCAATCATGTGATTGCATAGTTATGATGTTTTATTATTTTTGTTTAAGGTATGGATCATGGAACTAAGGACAATCTATGTTTGCTAGATAGTGCCATAACACACCATCCTGAAAAATCAAAAAACTTTCTCAGAATTGATGTTCATTCCACGAAAAGTATCCACCATAGGTGAACCCGTGCAGATAATTAAAGGCTCCGAAATAACCCATATGATGTTAGCTAATAGTACCCATCTATTCATTAAAGATGCTTTGTTCTTAAAAAGTTCCCGAAGAAACTTGATTAGTTTCAAAGACATCAGAATGAATGGGTACCACATTGAGACTGTAAGTGAAGGTAACAAGGAATACTTATGCATTGTTACTAGTATTGGAAGCCAGAAGCAAGTACTAGAAAAACTAAGTGCAATCTCTTCAGGGTTATATTACACGACAATCTCCAATGTTGAATCACATTCTGTTATGAGCAAAACAACAAAGTCGACCTCGAAGCTCAGTGATCCTAAGGCTTTACAGCTTTAGCATGATAGGTTAGGTCACCTTGGGGCTGCTATGTTGAGAAAAATCATAGATAACTTTTTTGGACATTCCTTAGAGAACCATCAATTGACCATACATAGTGGGTACTTATGTATCCCATGTTCACCCGACCCTCTCTTACCAAAGTTGCATACGAATTCTCATCTTTCTTACAAATGATACAAGGTGATATTTGTGGATCTATCAATCCCCTAGTGGACCTTTTAAGTATTTTATGGTTTTGATCAATGCCTCCACCCATTGGTCGGATGTTTGCCTACTTTCAACTAGGAACGTAGCATTTGCCCGCCTATTAACTCAAATAATTAAATTGAGGGCTCACTTCTCTGATTATCTCATTAAGTCTATAAGACTTGATAATGCAGGCGAATTTACATCAAAGGTTTTTTATGATTTTTGTTCGTCTATAGGAATTGTAGTCGAACATCCTATCCCCCATGTCCACACCCAGAATGGCTTAACTGAATCCATGATCAAGCGCATCCAACTTATTTTTAGGACTCCGCTGATGCGGTCCAAATTACCAGTTAGTGCTTAGGGACATGCTGTGTTGCATGCAACAATGTTAATTCGACTTCGGCCCACAGGCCTATCATCAATATTCTCCTGCACTACTTATATCAGGACATCAACTTAATATGTCTCACTTGCACAAGTTTGGTTGTGCAGTTCAAGTCCCAATACCACCTCCTAAGCATACTAAGATGGGACTACAACGTAGATTGGGAATATATATAGGTTATGACTCTCCTTCGATTATTCGATATCTAGAACCAAGGATAGGAAATGTCTTCACTGTTCGTTTTCCCGATTGTCAGTTTAATAAGACAATCTTCCCGCCGTTAGGGGGAGATAAGATAGTTCCTGAAGAACGTATTGTTCTTATTGAACAACCCGTTTCTGAAGAACGACGAGAATTAACATGGAATACTTCCACTCTGTCTCATCTGGATCCATAAACTTCGCAATGTGAGAATGAAGTACGGAGAATTGTGCACTTGCAAGAAATTACAAATAAATTACCTGATGCATTTAACGATGCAGCAAAAGTGACGAAGTCACATGTGCTAGCTATGAATGTACCTGCCAAGATTAATGTTTCTATAGGACGAAGTCAAAATATGGCAGCAAAAAAATCTGCAATACGCCAGAAGCGTGGCAGACCTATAGGGTCAAAGGACTTAGCTCTGCGGGAAAGGAGAAATGAGCAATCATCATCATATCCTCTCGAAGAGGGCATGTAACGCACTTGAAGAGGTTCCTCCCGAAGAGGCACATAATGCTCCTGAAGAGGTTGTGGCAAAGTCCGTTCTCTCTAGAATAATGGAAGTCCCTGGTGAGACTTTGGAAGCCCCTGAAGAAGCACTGGTACTTGATAATGAAGAGATCTCTATACTTTATAATTATTCAAAGGAGAGATGGAATAGAAATGAGATTATCATCGATGACGTATTTGCATATGTAGTAGCTACACAAATATCAAAGGAAAATGATGATGATGATGATTGGGACACAGCACCACGTTCTATAAATGAATGTCGACAAAGAAAGGATTGGGCACAATGGGAAAGTGCCATCAAAACAAGGTTAGAGTCTCTCAACGAACGTAGTGTGTTCGGACCTATAGTACAAACCCTAAAAGATGTTAACCCTATAGGTTACAAGTGAGTGTTTGTAAGAAAAAGGAATAAGCTGAATGAAATTACCAGATATAAGGCACGATTAGTGGCACAAGGTTTCCTGCAGAAACCTGAGATTGATTATGAGGAAACATACTCCCCTGTTATGGATATAACGACATTCAGATATTTGATAAGTTTAGTAGTTTCTTAAAATCTAGAAATGAGACTCATGGATGTTGTAACTGCTTACTTATTAGGGATTTAGACATAGAAATTCATATGAAAATCCCGGAAGGATTTCCTTTGCCTAAAGCAAAGCCAAGGAGTACGTACTCAATCCAATTAAGGCGATCATTATACGTCCGAAAGCAATCCAGAAGAATATACTAAAATCATTTTAAAGAATACTTGTCTAAAAAGGGGTATGAAAACGATCCCATTTGCCCGTGTCTATTTATAAAGAAATTCTTGAAGGATTTGTAATATTTGCAGTTTATGTGGATGATATAAATTTGATAGGGACTCCAGAAGAGTTCGAAGAAACTGCTGATTATTTAAAGAAATAATTTGATATGAAAGACCTTGGAAAAACGAGATTCTGTCTCGGATTGCAAATCGAGAGAAATTCCAATAGGATGCTGGTCTATCAATCTAATTATACCGAGAAGGTTTTAAAACGATTTGGTATGGACAAGGCACATCCATTAAGCACCCCCATGGTCGTCTGGTCTCTTGATATAAAAAAAGATCCACACTGTCCCATCGATGAAAATGAAAATGTATTGGGTCCCAAAGTACCATACTTAAGTGCTATTGGAGCCTTGATGTACTTGGCACAATGCACTAGACCAAATATTGCATTTTCTATGAATCTTCTTTCCAGGTATAGCTTCGCACCAACTCAAAGGCACTGGATTGGTATTAAACACATCCTACGATATCTGCGTGGAACAACTGATTTTGGAATATTTTATACTTACGATCATAAAGATACCAGTTTTGTAGGATATGCAGATTCAAGTTATCTCTCTGATCCTCATAAGGGTCGATCACAGACAGGTTATGTGTATATCAATTGTAATGCCGCCATTTCTTGGCATTTTACTAAACAGACTTTGGTAGCTCTTCCTCCAACCATGCTGAAATCTTGGCTCTTTATGAAGCCAGTAGGGAACATGAATGGCTAAGATTTTCTATTTAGCATGTTCGTAGTTCTTGTCAAATACCTTCTATTACAGGTATTCCAAATATTATCTATGAAGATAATGAAGCATGCATAAGACAAATTCGAAAAGGTTTCATTAAAGGAGACAAGACTAAACATATAGCACCAAAGTTTTTCTTCACTCATGAACTTCAGAAGAACAATGAAATTGAAGTCAAGCAAGTTCATTCTAGTACCAATCTGGCTGACATGTTTACCAAATTTTTGCCAAAATTAGTATTCCAGAAGTTTGTATATGAGATTAGCATGCGTAGAGTTATTCATCAAACTATGTGAATAGTTGCTATCATAAGGGGGAGTGGTTTATCAGGGAGCATCGTGAAGTATGCTTCCTATGGACATTTGTGTGATGTACTCTTTTTCATTCTCTAGGTTTTATCCCACTAGGTTTTCCTAGTTAAGGTTTTAACGAGGCAGCATTATGCACATCCAATACTAGTTCAATGATCTTGAAGAAAGTTGTACTCTTTTTCCCTTCTTTTTGGTTTTTCCCCACTGGGTTTTTCCTTAGCAAGGTTTTTAATGAGGCAACTGTCATTGAATGGTGGTCATCGAAAGGGGAGTGTTATAAGATATGGATCTTAGGTGGATTCCCACTTAAGATTAGTTAGGGTTGGAATTAGGGTTCCTCTCTTGTGGGATTACTTTGCTTATAAATAGGACTCTCTACCTTTGTATTTGATACACATAATGAGATAATAGCAAAGCTCTCCCTTTTTCCAATAATGTTCTTTCTCTCAGTCTCTCTCCTTATTAAAACACTAAACTCATTATACCTATATATTTATACTTCTACACTGGAGTATGAGACAACTCCCATTTGCACCTATTATGACGTGTCACGACCCCGGGCTGAGATCGAGCCAGCCAAGGCCCTAATTCGGAGCCGCAGCACGGCGGGCCGGAAAATTTCACCAGCGTGCGCTTGTTGCTTTCCCATAGGTTTCTGCAGTGAGGATTCAAACGCGATCCATCACAATCTGACCATCAATTTCACAACGAACATATATGCCTGGAAGCATGTAGCAAACACATAATAGAAAACGAAGGCAATAAAAACATTCAAGCCTTGGATTAAAACGAGAAATATATGCATGAGCAAACCCCAAGTTAGTTCAAGTTTAGCACACCATCAAAAGTAAGTTTAAAGTTATACATCTCATAAAAAGCCAACAAAGGCCAGGAACAAGTTCCCAAAATGAAACATTATCAATCCCCAAAAAGTGATACATGTCTCCTCACCCAACCCGATGTCTAAATGACATCGTTGGGCTACCACTCTCATGCAACTGGCGGCTCAACCACCTCCTCCTCACGCTTCGCCTCTAGGGCAGTGGGGTCGACATCTGGCACCAAACAAATGAGTATCAGACACAATGATCTAGCAAGCAAATAAACAGATAACAGAATGACAAGTGTTTGCCCAACATTATATATTCATAGTAATACATTTAAAAGTCTAAACATAAGTAACGATAAAATAAAGAAGATAAATATCGAATTCAATCATTTATAATGAGAACATTTGAAAGGATGAATACGAACCGAACAAAACAATGGCAACCCACATTGAGCTATATTCTCCTATTACCGAAGTAACAATAGCAATCAATAACCGTTACCATATAAAATGGCCGGGACAACTAGATGATACAGTAATAGCCCAATATAGATGGGGTAACAATCAAATTCTGCCGCAGAACAAATAACAATCAATCAAAGTGTCCAAGCTGTAGTTGGCGAAATATTTGAGGATCCCAAGCCAGGTGATCAGCCCGACTAGGCGACCCAAGCTTAGTGGTGCCGACCAAAATTCGAATAAATCAAATCATCGAAGTACATATCAAATCGATAAAAGGACTACTCCAAAATAAAGTACAAATGAGCAAATACGAAACGAATCAAACGAGTAGCCTTACCGATATTTTTCAAATGTGGCAAACCACTCAAAGCTATTTCAAATCGATTTATAAGAAAGACATATAAATCTTCTAACTTGGAACGAGGTAATGCGTTGTGGTTGATTGGCTTACCTAGGGTCGTCTCGTGATACACCTAGTTCCTCAATGTTAGCCTATGAAAGAAGGATTTTGGTGCCTCTGAAGATCTTCGACATTTGAGAATATAAAGTATACATCGAGGCTTGTAGTAAATCCTCGGTAATTCAATTATTGAACCATCCTTCTATTCCCCCTTGGATTCCCATAAATCCATATTCCCAAGCTTCCATGAATCCATTGAGGACCTACACACCCAAATAGGAGCAAACAGGGTGTAGGAAACCACCCTAGGACAGAACCTAAGTCTACTCGAGCGAGTGGACATCTGCTCGAGCGGACTACTCCCATAAGCTTGCTCGCTCGAGCGAACGAGATTCTGTCAGTCCCTTCGCCATACAGTAGCTTGTCCGCTCGTGTAGACAGCCTACTGGCTAAACTCGAAGATGGGAGAAAAATCCCTGTCTGTTGCAAGTTTTTGATTCCTCTCTCTTCCAAACATTTCCTTCTCCCTACAAATACAATTGATGGAACGCGCTCCTGCCGAGGGTGCTACCGGGGTCGACGGAAGTGGGAGTCCGTTGGGTCCGACCCTTTCGCGCCCGGGGGGCTGAAGCGTGCATCAACATTTCTTTGTGTGGGTGTGCCAGATTTTCTATTTTACTTGAAATTGCAAGTGGTAATCCGGAGATCAACCTTCGCAAGTAAAAAGGAAATCAACTTCTTTCAAGTTTTCCATTGCACAAATATTTAAGAAAAGAGACATTTTCTTGGTTTGCCATGAAAGGCGATTTTGTTTGGCATTTATAGCCGATTTTGGTGTTTATAGCCGATTTACAATTCTCATCAATAATGAAAGACAAGAGTTGTGATTTTTGTTTCTTTTAGAAAAATACAAACTACAATGAAAAGCAAGAAAAGGAGGATCTAACTTTTCAGGAGATTGTGGGGGACTCGTTCAGATTGACGGTCGCAAGCCATGTATGGGCTTCGCCATCATCCATGCAGATGAGAACAGAGGATCCTCTTGATTCGCTTGCCTTGGCTATAACCTCAGGTTTTTAGAGGACAAAGACCAAGAGAAGGTCCTATGTCCAATAAAAAGCTAAGTAGACGGGCTGAAAAGCCACGTCTAAGCCATTGGAGGCAGCAGGAGAAGGCAAGGACCTTGGGGGGGAGTACCCCCAAGGGATTTTTTGTCACCTTGTAGTGGTGCTTGATGTAGAATTTCTGCAGAATTTTCTCTCTTTCTCTAGACTACGTCTGTCTGGAATTCGGGATTCTCTGCACCTTTTGATTTTCGATCTTCGGTTTTCCGTTCGTCCTTTTCCGATCCCCTTTCTTCTTGGAAAGCTCTCCTATTTATAGGCTCTTGGTAGCCATTAGGAGAGTTTATGGGCTTTAATGGCTTTAATGGGAGGAGTTACAAGATTTATTTCTTGATTTTGTAACTCCTTTTTCCTTGAATCTGATTGGCCGATGGAGATTAAGGGCTTTTAATCACCTTAATTACCATAATGGGAGGAGTTTCATGACTTGAATGCCATGACTTAATTGATTTGTAACTCCTGGATGCTTGCTTCTGATTGGGCCGTCCAAAGAAATGAATTAATGACTGCAATAAAGCTAGTCAATTAACTGCATTAAATGGTCGCCGAGCAGTTGAAGAGTCGCGGGCCGCGCCGCGTCTTTTGGGATTCTTTTGGAGATGATCACCGATGGATCTACATGCTGATCGACATCGGATGACCGTGTAATTTCAGACATTGATAGCTAGCAGCGGGCCGGTGACATCTGTCTTGTCGATTTCTCGATCGGTCGGACAGAAAGAGCACTTTTTAGGTCAACCGGTCGGCGATCTTGGAGCGATCAATGATGATTTTATGCTTTTGACGGCGGATCTGAGATGTCGTCGGATATGAGTCAATTTCAAGCACTAAAAATCACATTTTCAGGAAACCACAGGGGCCAAAGTGCGCGAAACGCGAAAAGGGACGGAAAAACGGGTCACCGGCGAAAATCCGGTGACCCGGACTTCCATGGTCGCCGGCGACCATGAGCCAGGGTCACGGGCTACGACCCTTGGGGTTTTTCTCCCCTTTTTGGTCCGTTTTGCAGTCTTTTACGTCGCCGTTTTCTTCTATATTTTTCCTGACATTTCTTCTCATTTATTGGCTTGATTTTCTTGTAGAAAACCTGATGAGAATCCTTGCATTTTTAGAGTGCAAAGTTTCCAATTTTCCGGGAAAGCCGAAGACTTTGTCGCGTAGAGCTGCTGATTTTCCGCCAGAAGCTGAAACTTGGTCAAACGATGTCGGAATGACCTGAAATTTGAGGTGAAGCCTCCTGAGCAATAAATAAGACCAACCATAGGCTTTTGTTTGAGTTTTGAAGCCGTTTGGGGTCCCGTCGCCAGTAGACTTGATTTTGCCGCGAGGGAGATGCCGCGCGTTGATGTGTGGTCAAACGATGTCCGATTGACCTGAAATTTGACAGGGAACCTATTGGAGTCATTTTGAGATGATCCACAGGCTCTGTCTTGGAAACCATGGTCCCGGGGAGCTCCGCCGCCGGTAGGCTTGATTTTCTTTCGGAGCGTCGAAACCTGGTCAAACGTTGTCAGAATGACCTGAAATTCGACGTGCAGCCTTTTGGAAGCATGTTGAAACCACTCATGCACTTGGTTTAATGAGCGAAGGCTTCGGTGGTTCCCGCCGCCGGGAGGCTTGATTTTGTTGCTCGAGCATTGATGGAGGGTCAAACGTTGTCGGTTTGACTTGAAATTTGGCATGGAGCCCTTTTGAGACATGCTGGAGTCATCCGTAGGCTCTGATCGAAGTTTTGACGTCTTCGATGATGTCGCCGCCGGGAGCGCCAATTTAGCTGTCGGAGAAGCGAAGTTAGGCCAAATGATTCTGAAATGGCCTGAAACTCCTTGTGTACTCCTCCCTTGGCTGTCTTGAAGGATCTCTCAGTTTCTGTCTGATTCTGACAAAATCTGATGCTTGAAGTAGCCTTGCCTATTTTTAGCAGGATACGGGTTCAGGAGGCTTCTCGATGTTGAGGAGACATATTGACTTTTTTGGTGTCAACAAATGCCCCCTCGAGGTACAGCGACGAGTAGCTTTTTGGAGTTGATGTGCCTCGAAGAGAAACTTGGAGGAAAGATTCCAACTTGACCAAGAGTCTTGAGCATTTTTTTTTTTTTTTTTTTGAATAGCCTTCTGAGTTTCCGGGGGAATTTTATGGTAGTGAGAGGGATCACGTACCATCTCAAGGCAAAGTTTTGAAAATGACATGGGGTATTTAGATTTTGGGTTTTGGATTTTGGTTTTTGACCTTGTGACCTAACAAGCTGTATGTGGCAGGTTAGGGGGTCGGGGTTTGATTTTGATTTTGACCTTGTGACCCAACAAGCTGTATGTGGCAGGTTGGGGGGTCAGATTTGGTTTGTAGGTTTTGGATTTTGATTTTGGTTTTGGGCTTGTGACCTAACAAGCTGTATGTGGCGAGCTAGGGGACCGGATTTTGGTTTTGTGAAATGTCAATTTCAAGATTTTGGCTCAATTTGGTTCATGAGGTTGGATGGTTTGGTTTTTGGAAACTCATGGGACTTTCTTTTTTCTTTTTTTTGAATGGTCCCATCAACTCAAAAGAGGCATGGGACTTTTTTTGCTCTTTTCTTCTTTTTTTTTTTTTTTTTTGCTCTTGGTAAGAGGAATATTTTGACTAAAAGCCACTTTTAGTGCCTAGGTGGTCAAACCTGGCTCATATGGGCTAACCAATGGGACCTTAGGCTTTGGAGATGGCCTAGATCTCATATAGTGTCATATTTGTAAAGAATATCCAAAAATATCTCTTTTGTGTAGAGAATATCTAAAAATATCTTTACTTGGAGAGAATTTCTCAAGTTTTCTTTTTGTGGAAAGATTCTCTCAAAATATCTTTCTCTTTGGGAAAGTAGCTAAATTTTAGCACTTACCTCCTTTCTTTCTCCTTGTTTCCTCTTTTGGCTTGCTCTCTTCTATAAAAGCAAGAGGGTTGGTGCTTTTGCTCTATTACTTTCTTTTTGCAAGAAATCTTCAAGAGTGCTCCCCAAGGCAAGAAGTGCTTTCTCTTCTTCAAGGATCTCCAAGCGTTTCTTCTTCTTCTCCATCAATGGCTTCAAGTAAGTTTTCTTCCTCAAGAATCTCCATTGTAGAAGTTAGCTTCTTCATTTTTTTTTTCTTTTCTTCTCTTCTTCTTTTTCTTTTCTTTTCTTTCTTCTTCTCTTTTTTTTTTGGTGCACGTTTTCCTTTTTTTTTCATGCTTCTCTCTTTTTTCTTTCTTTCTTTTTTTTTTCTCTTTTTTTTTTCTTTCTTTTCACGGTTTTCTCTCCTTTTTTTTTTTTTTTTTTTTGCTGTTTCTGTTTTTTTTTCTTCTGGCTGTACGGACAGGTCCGTACGGACCTGACCGTACTGCCACGTGGTAGTGGGCCACGGCCTGTGGGCCAAATTTTTTTTTTTTTGCTGAGATTTTTCTCTCTTTCGTTTTCTTTTTCCTTCTTTGCTCACTATGATAATGAGGCTATGCAATTTCAATATGTATGCATTTTTTGTTTGATGCATCAAGATAGAAGGCTAGAGTCTCTAGGTCTAGCCAACATGATTTTTGACTTGGACAAAGTTTGATTGGTTTTGACCAAATTGGGTTGGAATTGGTCAAACTTTGGTCAAGGTTTTCCTAGCATTTAATGCATGATGATATATTTTTGATGCATGAGTTTTGGTAAATAGACTTGGAAGTATGATGATGCATACCTGAAAATCTTTTGCAAGTGTTGGGATTTTGAGCTCGCAGCGATGTTGAGCTCTTTCTCGGTCTTGCTGGATTTTGAGGAAGTTTTGCAATTTTTGGGTTCTGAAACTCGCAGCAATGTTGAGCTCTTTTCCAGATTTTGCGGAAGTTTGATGAGATTGGCTCGTTCTCGCAGCGATGTTGAGTTCGAGCCTTCTTTTAGAATTCTCCACCGACTATGAGCTCGCAGCGATATTGAGCTCATCTTCGGGCTTCTTGTCTTTTTCAGAGTATGTTCCTTTTCTTTGGAATTGCCCCGGAATCATGTCAAAATTTTGCTAGAATTTTTTGTAGCAGAATTCTGTCATTTTTATGTTGATTGATCTTTTCTCTTCCATCTTTTGTAGGTAGTTCTTCTAGAACGAACAAAGGTAAAGGTCCTGTTACTGACGCACCTCGTCGGTCTGCTAGATCTTCCAATGCTGCCGTTCAGTAGGCTTGGGAGAAAGAGGGGACTCTCATTCGCCAGGTTGAGGAAGCTGAAGGTAATGTCCGGAGGAATACTTAGGAGCATGAGCAGTGGCAGGTCCTCTGGGAAGAACTTCCTCGTCCTGCAGATGGGTCACGGCATTCGGCCGCGTTTTATGGGGACATTTTGAAGGAGCGTGGCCTAAAAACTTTGGAAGTTAAGGCCAAGGGTCTGCTTGAGGAGTTGAACCTTTGGTTGAAGACCATGTAGGATTGAGCTCCTGAATTGTAACAAACTCTTTTTCTTTTTTCTTTTTTTTTGGTACCTCCATGTATAAACAATTTTGGTACTATATTTTGTATCCCCTTCCTTTCACTTAAATCATTTTTGATGAAAACAATTTTGAGCTAAAGTTTGATGGGAATGTTTGTTTAAGGATTTGATCAAAAGGTTGTCATTTTGTGAAAATCTTTTGTCAAAGGGTTGTTTTGGGCATGAAAGCCAATTTTGTGGCGGAAAGCCTTGTTTTTGATGGTTTGAAGACCAAAATTTGGATGGCGAGAAAGCTTAATTTTGTGGCGTAAGAGCCAAAATTTGTTTTGCGGCATGGGAGCCAAAATTTTTGGATGGCGTGAAAGCCGAATTTTAGAATGGCATAGAAGCCGAATTTTGTTTTGTTTGTCTTGGCATTTATAGCCGAATTTTGGCATTTATAGCCAGATTTTGACGTTTATAGCCGATTTTTTTTTGTTTTGTTTTGGCATTTATAGCCGAATTTTGGCGTTTATAGCCGAATTTTGAGATGGCATGAGAGCCAAAAATTTTGTTTGCGGCATGAGAGCCGATTTTGAGATGGCATGAAAGCCGATTTTGGCGTTTATAGCCGAAAAACTTTGTTTTTGGCATTTATAGCCGAATTTTGGCATTTATAGCCGGATTTGGCGTTTATAGCCGAGTTTTGGCGTTTATAGCCAGATTTTGGCGTTTATAATTGAGTTTTGGCGTTTATAGCCAGATTTTGGCGTTTATAGCCGAGTTTTTTGAAAACCAAGTTTTGTTTTATTGGCATGAAAGCCGATTTTGGCGTTTATAGCAGAAAAATTTTTGTTTTTGGCATTTATAGCCGAATTTTGGCATTTATAGTCGGATTTTGATTTTCAAAATGCAGGTATCGACTAAATGTCGCCTCCCCGCTGAATGGTCTTGCAAGTATCGATGGAATGTCGCTTCCTTGCTCATTCGGTTTTGCGAGTATTGATGGAATGTCACTTCCTCGCGGGTTAGGTTTTGCGAGTATCGATGGAATGTCGCTTCCTCGCGAATTGGGGTGCAAATATTGACTAAGCGTCGCTTCCTTGTTTTTTTTCAAAATTTGGTTTTGCGGGTACTGACTTGATGTCGTTTCCCCACGATTTTTTGAAATTTGTGGTTTTCTCGAACCTTTGAAATTTGGGTTGTGGATATCAACTGAAATGTTGCGTTTCCACGATTTTAGGTTTTCTTGAACCTTTGAAATTTGGGTTGTGGATATCAACTGAAATGTTGTGTCTCCACGATTTTAGGTTTTCTCGAACCTTTGAAATTTGGGTTGTGGATATCAACTAAAATGTTGTGTCTCCACGATTTTAGAGGTTTTGGAAGTATCGAATGGGGTTCGCATCCTTCCGATTTTTTGAGTTTTGCGAGTATCGACTAAGTGTCACTTCCCCGCGGTTTTTGAAAAACCATTTTTTTTTTTGTTTAAAGACACGAGGGTCGTAAATTTTGACCTAAAACCATTTGGCGGTAAAAGGTAAGGTGGACTAGGGTGGAAATCCCTGAATCCGGATTTTTGTTTCAAACCATGAATTTTGGTTCAAGGATCGAAAGTTTTGGTCAAGTCAGGGAGAGGCTCCTAAACTTGGATTTTTTTGTTTTTGAACAATGAAACGATAAAAGTAAGCATTGTTTTTGAATCTCTAGAAATTTTGACATTTGATATGAAAATTCTAAAGAGAGTGGGTTTGACGAGCGAGTACCTGAGAATAGGTTTTGGCCATACAGGCATTGCTCTTACCCAGTTGGGTAAGTCTTCAAGGGTAGTACCGCTTCAAGAACTTGCCGTTGATAGGCAGCATACATCTGCCGCCTTCCATGTTTAGGAGGGCATATGCGCCGTTGGAGAAGACCTTGTCGATGACGTAGGGTCCCTCCCATTTTGGTTCAAATTTGCCTTTGGATTTGTGTGCGAAGACCATTGGTCTTTTTACCGCAAGAACCAAGTCACCCCTTTTGTAGGCTCGTTCCCGGACCCTTTTGTCAAAAGATCCTGCCATGCGTGCTTGGTAAAGTTCAATGCTTTGTCGAGCTTCGAGCCGTCTCTCATCGAGATTGTCCAGCTCATGAAGTCGTAATTTCGCATTGCTTTCTTGAGTCATGTCATTTTGTAGAGATACCCTCAGAGAAGGAATTTGGACTTCTAATGGCACGACAGCCTCGCATCCATAGACCAAGGAGAATGGTGTGCTATGGGTTGGTCCTCGAACGGTGGTTCGAAAGGCCCACAAAGCTTCAGACAGTTTGTCGCTCCAGTCTCTTTTGTAACTAGAGACCATTTTCTTGAGGATTTTGCAGAGTGTCTTGTTGAAGGCTTCTGCTAATCCGTTTGCTGCCGGATTGTATGGAGTCGAAGGACAGCTTTGGATTTTGTATTTGTCGCAAAACCTGTAGAATCGATGATCCCGGAATTGTGGTCCGTTATCATGGACGAATCTTTTGGGTATGCCGAAACGACCAATGATGTTGGTGTGCAGGAACTGAAGAACTGATGAGGTCTTCATTTCGTTGAACGCAAATGCTTCTGACCACTTGGAGAAATAATCCGTAGCGGCGAAGATGAAGCGATGACCTTTGCTTGAAGGGGGAGAGATAGGACCTATGATGTCCATGCCCCATGCTTTAAAAGGCCATGAGATTGCTGTAGGATGCAGTCATTCTGGAGGCATGTGTATGTAGTCTCCATGAACTTGGCATTGTTGGCAGCGCTTAGCAACTTGCATTGCGTCGGGTACCATGGTAGGCCAGTAGTAACCCAACCTTTTGATTTGGTCGTAGAGCTTGGGACCGGCCTGATGAGCTCCACAAAGACCAGCGTGAACTTATTTGAGTGTTTCTTCAGCTTCTTGTTGTGACAAGCAGCGTAGGAGTACTCCATTGAAGGATTTCCTGTAAAGGATCTTTGAAGGGATATCCAAATGAAAGTTTGGGGCTCGCCTTTGGATGCTTACCCGTTCTTTTGGATCTTCAGGTAGGATTCCGAACATAGTGTAATCAATGAACGGATCCCTCCAGTCGCCGATTGAAGTTTAAAGGATAGAGATCCGACTTCCAACCACTCGGTGGCATTCAGCAACTGCTTGGTGTGTGTTAAGAGGAGGGAGGATCCTTCTCTCACACACTGTAATTTGCATGTTTTCCCCTTCTTGAATTGCCATAGATGCAGCAAGTCCAGCCAGGGCATCTGCACGGATGTTTTCACCTCTACGAATGTGGGTGATGTTGCAGATGTCAAACTTTTGCAGAAGCGATTGTGCCTTGTTGTAGTAAGGCAGCAGATCAGGCTTCCTGACTTCATATTTCTGATTCATCTGGTTGACGATCAGTTGAGAGTCTCCAAAGACTTCCAGCATGGTGATACCGGATTCAATGGCGAGTTCCAATCCTAGGATCAGAGCTTGGTATTCGGCTGCATTGTTTGTGCATGGTTCCAATAGCGAGAAAGCATGTGGAATCATGTATCTGTTAGGGCTAACAAAGAGGATGCCAACTCCCGAGATCAGTTGTCTTTTTTCATTTGTCCTGGTTGCACCGTCAAAGTACATGTCCCAGGAGGCATTTGGCGAGAAGGTTTCCACGTTGTAGACGGGTTCGTCTGGGAGATCATCTCTGAGTGGTGAATCTTTAGGCAATGGATGCTCTGCGAGGAAATCTGCTAGAGCTTGGCCTTTAATTGCTTTTTGTGGCACATACCTAATATCAAATTGTGATAGAAGGATGGACCATTTTGCCAGTAGTGCATTGAGAGAACCTGCTTTTGTAACAAGGATCTTCAAGAGGTTGATCCTTGAGACGAGGTAGACTGTGTTGGAAAGCAAGTAGTGACGTAGCTTTTGTATGGCGAACATCACTGCAAGGCATTCTTTTTCGACTGGAGAGTAACGATGCTCTGCACCTACTAGCATGCGGCTGAGGTAATATAGAGCAGCTTCCTTTCCCTCACCATTCTCTTGTGCAAGCAGAGCGCCTACAGAATGATCAAGAGCTTTTGTGTACAAGATGAATGGTTTTCCAGTGGTAGGGGCAGCTAACACTGGAGGTTTGGTCAGGTATGACTTGATATCTTGAAATGCGGCTTCACAGTCGGCATCCCAGACAAAGTCTACACCCTTTTTCATCAATCGATAGAATGGACGGCATTTCCCCGAAAGATTGGAAATGAACCGTCTGATGTAGGCCAATCTCCCTTGGAGCCCTTTTAATTCTCTCAAGGTTCTTGGAGAGGGCATTTCTAGAATAGCCTTGACTTTTATGGGGTCAAGTTCTATTCCAGCTTTCCGAACAAGGAATCCGAGAAACTTACCCGACGAGACGCCGAAGAAGCATTTTAGAGGATTCATCCGCAGTTTGTGTTTGCGGAGTCGGAGGAAGACTTCCCGAAGATCTTTGAGATGGTCTTCTTTTCTTCTGCTTTTGACGGCGAGGTCATCAACGTAACATTCGACCGTCTTGTGCTGCATATCTTGGAATATTTTCATCATAGCCCTCTGATATGTGGCACCAGTATTTTTCAGACCAAATGGCATGACAGTGTAGCAATACACGCCAAATGGAGTCCGAAATGAAGTGTGCTTTTCATCTTCAGGATGCATCTTTATCTGATTGTAGCCAGAGAAGCCATCCATGAATGTCATTCACTCGAATCCACAGGTATTGTGAATCATTACCTCTGGTATGGGGAGCGGGAATTCATCTTTAGGGCAAGCGCCATTCAAGTCTCTATAGTCAATACAGACTCTGATCTGCCCATTTTTCTTTGTCACGGGGACAATGTTGGCCAACCATTCAGGATGTTGTTCCTCACGGATGAAGCCAACGCTTTTGAGTTTTTGAACTTCTTGTTCAATTTTATCCATCACATTCGGACGGAATCTTCTTTGGCCTTGTTTGACAGGCTTGATGTCTTCTTGAAGATTGAGTTTGTGGACTGCTAATTTGGGGTCTCAACCAGGCATTTCAGCGTAAGACCAAGCAAAACAATCAATGAACTCACGAAGAAAAGAGATATACTCGGGTAACTCATCATCCTTTATATTCTTGCTTATGAATACACGACGTGGGTTATCAGGTGTTCCCAAGTTTATCTTTTGAACAGGATCTTCTGTCGGAAGGTTCGAAGGTGGTTCCTCCATAATATTTTCGGAGGCTTCCAACTCAACGAAACCTTCTGGAGTTTCAACTGCATTACCAGACCAAGGCTCTGTTCCTTTCCATGGATTTTCTTGATTGGTGATCTCCTGAAAGCTTGCTATGAGATAGTCCCAATCGCCTGTTGAGTCTGGTATTTCTTTTGGAGACGAGGGTTCTTCTGGGTCAGGATGCCACCCGTCTGTGTCATCGGGCGATTCCTCTTCATCATCAGAGAAATCGTACCACTTGGAGGAGCTTCCTGGATCTTTGTCAAACGACTCTTCAAAGAGATATCCAGGGAGATCGATGTCTTTATGGACTTGAGATGTTGAGGCTTGGTCGGTAAATCGACTTTTAAGCCTTTGTGTCAACTGTCTCAGGGGAGTATCAGGATCATACCCTAACCCATGTGAAGACTTTTCTACATATCCGTAGAGTCTCCAATCTTCCAGCTGGCTTTTGGTCAAGGCGGGCCCCAATGGCGTGAGAATACCGCGGCCTTCTCCCAAACCGACTGGGTTCTGAGCGTCAAAGCCCATTTTCTTCATGATAGCTTGTGCCACAGGACTATATAGAGATAGTTGAGGCATACCTTCGTTTTGGAAAGGTTCAAGCAAGGAACTTGATGAAGAAGCATCCGATCTATGAAAGAAGATCGGTCTTTGTTTTGGTGATGTTGCCGGAACAACAAAGGTAGCAGACGTAGGATCTTCTACATCAGCAGGTGTCTCCATCGGAGTGAGAGCAGGCTGAACTTGCTGAGTGTCAGCTTGGCTTGACGATGCATCATCTTCTGGCTCTGAGTCCGAGTCTGTGTCTTGCATGATAGACACGAGAGAAACAACAAATTTGCCCCCAGACTTTTGTTTCGCCTTCTTCACTTTAGTCGTGGTGACCAAAGGTTTTGAATTCTTGAGGGAGATGATGAAGGGAGATTGACTACTCTCTTCTAATTTGCCGGAGGGTTTGTTTTCTTCCGGTGATTTTTGAGGAGCCTTGCCTTTATCTTTCTGGAGATTTTCAGCAGGGGCTGCTATTTCCTCTTCTTCTTTTTCTCCTTCATACATCTGGGAGTCTGGGAAGTGGACTTCTTTACCTTTGAAGGGTTTTCTGTCCACAAAGACACGATGTACCATGCCGTCGTCGCCGACGAACTTGATGCATTGATGTAGAGTTGAAGGGACAACACCGTTCTCGTGTATCCAAGGACGTCCGAGAAGGATGTTGTAGCATGAGGGGGTTTTTATTGCATACTCAGTGACCTCAGAGATAAGATCACCGATTTGCAATTTGAACCTGATTTTGCAGATAGGCCTTTGAGCGCTACCGTCATATCCGAAGATGGATACGAACGTGTGACTCAGCTTGTTAGGTGGGATGCCCAGCTCTTCGAGTGCCGAAGTAGAGATGAGGTTGAGTGCAGAACCTGGATCGATCTGAACTCTGTGTACTGGCATTTCTTTGACGTACCCTGTAAAGTACAAGGGACGGTTGTGCTTCGCTTCGCCTAGGAGGAGGTCACCCTTGTCGAAGGCAATTGTTGCACTTGCTGCTTTTTGTACCGAGAGGCATTCATTGCTTGATCCCTCAGTTTTCTTCTTTTCTCCCTTTGAGGGAGTATTTGATTTTTTTGACCCTATAGTCCATTTCAATTTGTAGGACTTGTGGGGCATGTTTGTCGACATCCGTATTCAGCCTTTGTAATTCTGAAATGAGACTATCACGAGTCTGTGGAGACATTCGTAATAAGTCAAGGATGTGCAGACGTGCAGGTATGTGTTTGAAGTGCTCAATCAAGTCGTACTTGAAAGCCTCCTTCGGGCCTGCATTTTCATTATTATTGCCACTTGGGGCGTTTACAGCTTGCTTTCCCGAAGGATTTACATAAGAAGAAGAGGGTTGATTGTAATTTTTGTGGTAATCCCGGCCAGAACGGGTACCTCTACCAACTTCAAGAGCTTCTAGAGAAGGGTCTTCTTTTGGAAGATCGCTCTCAGGATCAACGGGTTGATCCTTTGCTGAGGACGTCTCTGTAACAGCATTGGCGTCTTCAGTGATTGTGTTGCACGAAGCAATTTCCGGGAACAAGTCCTGAACAGCAGCCGGCAACTTTTCTTTATTAGCCCAGACATTGCCCGTGAAATCGGGTATCTGGGACCAATTGACTGAGTTTTCATTGAAGAAGATTTTATTGGCAAAAGTTTCTTCAAGATGATCAATTGGGAGAGGCTTGAGTTCCGATGTCACAGCTTCAGGAGACGAAGGCTGAGAGGATGTTATCTCAGTGGAAGTCACCTGAGAGGATGTAGCTCCGGAAGATACGCTACCGGTTGGGGAGTACGTGTCTTCGGAAGCTTCAGAGGCACTGTCGTCCTGAGCTATTGCATTGCAGGTTATCCTGACAGGAGATGCCCCCAGTGTAGACTGTTGGGAATCGGACTCATCCTCGGATGTGAGAGGATCATTGATCCAACAGTTTTCTCCATTTTCAGGAGTTAAGGGAGAAAGTTCCCGCTGATTTTCAGGGACTTCCGGTTTTGGATCATGACGAAGATTGATGCGATCCTGCTCCTGCTCTATGGCAAGATGTTGCAAGATTATTGCATATTCTTCAAGATCAGGCGTGGGAGCCAAATCTTCTTCATCATTTGCTCCTTGTGGTTCGCCCATGTTGGGTTCCGCTGAAGCATTTGCTGGTGCTGGATCAACAGCGTTTTCTTGAACAGGGTCCTGGTCTTCTTCATTATCAGACCAAGATCCTTGTAGCTGTAATGGGTTATACCAGATTACTGGCATAAGATGAGACTCGGGAATCCATTCCTCGTCGGAGAGGTATTCTCCTGTTTCAAGGGATTCTTCCCACTCATCTATATCACTGGCAGTGTCACTGGACTCGTATCCATTCATGGAGAATCCAACTACCGAGTTGCAAGAGTATGATGTCCCCCTCACATTTTCATTTTGGTATAGAGGTGGCATGAAATCATCAAGAGTGAATTTTCTTACCGCCTTGGAGGTTTTGGGAAGAGATTCTTCTGTCGTCCTTAGTGAAGCAGTGGAAGAGGTTTCTGCTTTTTCAAGGACTTCTTGTTTTGGTTGAGACTTTTGCTGCTGTTTGAGCTTGCGGAGCTGTCTCTTGGCTTGCCTTCGCTGCTGAGCGGTCGGCTTTGTTTTGACGATCTCCCAATTTTCATCATCTAGGAGATCGGGATGCACCCATATAGGTTGTCCATCTAGTGTTGGATAGGGAACCAATTCTTGGGACGCTTGAGCCATTTTTATCACCTTGAATGAAGTAGTGATCTTCTCCTTCGGTGACTTTGAAGTTTGCCGACATGACACCATGTTGACAGAGGCGGGGCTATAGTTTTTATCAAAGGTTATGACTCCGTTTTTCCACATCTCATTGATCTTCTCTCTCACAACGAAACATTGATTGAGAGGATGTGAGATCATCTGATGGTATGGACAGTATCGGGGATCATTGGTTTTACCAACATCTCCCGGTCTTTTGGGCTCTGGCAAAATGAGTTTGCCATTTGCTAGGAGAGCCTCAAAGATTTCTTCAACGTCTTCATCGAACGGATATTTCTTTTCTACACGTTCTTTGAAAGCATCAGAGAGTTCAGGCCTTTTACCTGCAGTTTTGTTTTCAGGTTTCTTTGGCTGCTGAGGAGCTGACTTAGTCTACACATCGAGAACCTCCTTTTTCTTTGGTTTTGAGGTTGTAACAGCAGTCGGCTCTTTCTTTGATGATTTCTGACTGTTGAGGTCTTTGATCACTATTTCAGCTTCCATGGAAGCTTCAAGGAGTTCCCCCAGGTTCTTTGATTTGTTGCCGATGATCATGGAGCGGATTTTTGCTCTCATATTGTTACGGCAGATGTCGACTAGCGACGCTTGTGGCAGCACATCTGAGTATTTGTACGCCATTGCCTTCCATTTGTGAATGAAGTCGTATGTTGACTCATTCTCTCCCTGTTTTAGGCTGCAGAGTTGAGCCATAGTAACAGGATGATCCTCACCTTGGAAGTGGGTCAGGAAGCGTGTCTCTAGCATTACCCAGTTCTGGATAGAGTTCTCCGGCAGAGTGGAGTACCAATCAAAGGCTGTACCTTTTGGGTACTTGCGAAGAGGCGAATCTTGAGGGCATCTTGATCCGCAATAGCTCCCGTCAGGATCTTGAAATGGATGACATGCTGTCTGGCTGATCCTTTCCCCGTATATGTTTGGAGAGTAGGATGTTTGAATTTTGTTGGGAATGGGACTGAGTCCATCCATAAGGGATATGGTGGCTTGATCCCATGCTCTTTGAGTATATCCTCTTCTTTAGCTTTGGCGAGGATACTGTCTACGTCCTTTTTGGTAAGGGCGCGTGACTCATTTTCTTCACAATTTTCCTCGTTATTGCGATGATTCGGAGGAGGCTCATTGTTCACCTGATTTTGGACAACAAGGAGAAGGTTTTCCATCAGAGTTTCAATCCTCTGCTGGCCTTGTTCCAACTGCTGGATGGTGGTGGCTCAGAATTCGTAACCAGGACGTTCATTCCTCGGGATTCAAACGAAGAAACCGTCCTGGTGACTGAGCTGGGGCTCATTCTTTTTGATGAAGAGCTTGATGAAGGATTACTCTCCCGTCCTTGGCTTGAAGGGGCAGGAGATTCTTCGGGATGTCTTCGTGTCCTGGTGACGCTACGGGTCACCGGACGTCGGACATGGATTTTTTATGCTGACTTTTGGCGTCTTCTAGTTTTTCAAACCATATGGACGGCAGCAACTTGGTCGGGTCTTTCTTTTTCGACCCATTTGTGGGAGACTTGAAGTGTAGGAGGCTGGGTCCGTTGCTTCTCTAGTCTCTTTTGTCGATATGACGCACGGCGGCGTGCTCGACGAGCAATTTGAGCTTCAGTCAGCTCTGGCTGGGCTTTAACAATGAAGGATGTACTCCCTCAGGCGCAGCAGCCGAGCTTGTCTTCTTTGTAATTGGGCAAGGACAGGATGCGGACCCGGTCCTTTGCCTGTTGCAGTGAAGCTTTGAACCTTTCGAGTTCGGCCCCTGTAGAGATGAAGGGTCGAACTGAAGGAGTGTAGGCCTTGGCAGGTGCTTGTAGAGGCCTAGTGATGCATGATCTGATTTTGGGCTTATGGGAGCAAGCCGGTTCATGCTGGGTTGACTTGGGAGTCAAGTTGGAGATGGGTCTCTCCTCTTTCATGTAGGCAAGAGGGTAGAACTGGTTCTCTTTGAGTGGGGCCAGGTATGCTGGCTTGGTGGAGGTTTGAGACCTTCTTTGTTTTGAGGAAGGTCTTGGAGACCAAGTCTTAGGGTAGACCTGGTTGGTTGTTGGTTGAGGTTTCGCGGGGATGCTGTGGGTTTTAGTATTCTTGGGGTTCGGCCTTGGTGTCACAGAAGTGACACATTGAGGGGCGATCTTCTGCTTCTCGGCAGTTGCCTTTGGTGTCACAGTAGTGACACGTTGCGAGGCGACCTTCTGCCTTTTGGCAGGAGCAGTTTCTTCTTCGGGAAGTGGGAATGGTCCCAGTGTCCCGAAGACGATGGTCCGGGGAGTCGAGGTCGACCCGGAGTTCAGAGAGTTGCTGAGGGAATTGGTGCTTCGGCAGCTAGCAGGGCGCTTGTAAGTGCGCTCGGTTTGCTTCTGTTGAAGCATGAGCTGGTGCTTGTTTTCATCGAAGGTGATGATCAGTGAAGCTGCCATTGTTAGTTTCAAAATTTCTGAAACAAGACCACATCCATTAGTAATCACAAGAATATGATGATCATAATGGGGAATTCTATGATTTTGTCTTTTCAAATCGCTCAAGGGACATGACCCAAGCAATATGAAGAAGGCAAAAAGCCATAGAGGGTACAATTGTTCTGGTTGCAAGCATGGTAGGCTCGAAATGAGCGTTCCAATGACTGCTAGAAGCAATTGTATACCTAAATTCGACTTATCGAGAAGCGGAGCTTGCTCGAGATAAGAAGAATATAAGGTAGGAGTTACAAATGTGCCGGTCACAGATACAGTAGACCCTGAAAGGGCGTACTAGTACCGCTATGCACAAATGTTGGAGATTGCATCCATGAGATGGGATTCTCTGTTTTGAAAGGTCAGAAATGGATTCGTCAAAGAGAGCAGGTGGCATTCCGATTCAAATACGGGCTCAACGATTTCCGCAAGCGCTAGTACTCAGAAGGAAAGAGACCACAATTTCTCGAATCTGAATCCAAAAGTGACGAGTTTTTTTTTTTTTTTTGAAATGTCAAGATTGGTTCCATCAAGGAGAGCAAATGGTATTCCAATCTGAACACGGTCTCGGCGATTTCCGCGAGCGCCAGTGCTCAGAAAAGAATAAACCAAAATTTCTCAGATCTGAAATCAAAAGTGACGAGTTTTTGAAGATTTTTTTTTTTTTGAAATGATTTTTTTTTATTTTATTTTTTTTATTTTTTTATTTTTTTAAAAAAAAATTTTAAGATTATTTATTTTTATTTTTTTTGAAGATTTTTTTTATTTATATATATATATATATTTTTTTTGAAGGTTTTTAAAGACGAGAGAGTACACATAGGCCTCCTAACCCGGTCTTATGAAACCTCAATTGATAGAATTGCCCCCAGGTAAGGGTATGATTACTTAATGAACCCGTTTGGAGGATCCTTGCCTAGAACAGTCAAGCTGTCTCCACACTCTGGACAAGGCTTTTCTTGAGTCAATCATGATCAAAGAACGCAATTGGTTTAACCTTAGTGGTCTATGTCTTTTTTTCCAAATCCCAAATAGACTCATCGAAGAGAAACGATGGCCCAAAACCTTAGTCGAACGGGCTCAACATTTCTGCAAGCACGACGAACGATAGGATAGGATCAAAGCTTCTCAATTTTGAATCAGAACTAAGAAAACTGATTTTTTGATTTTTTATTATTATTTTTTATATATATATTTTTTTTTAAATCTCTAATGAACTCATCGAAGAGAAACGATGGCCCAAAACCTTAGTCGAACGGGCTCAACATTTCTGCAAGCACCAAAGAACGATAGGATAGGATCAAAGTTTCTCAATTTTGAATTCAAACTAAGAAAACTGATTATTTTTTTTTTTTTTTATTTTTTTTTATTATTTTTTTATTATTTTTTTTTGAAATCTCTAATGAACTCATCGAAGAGAAACGATGGCCCAAAACCTTAGTCGAACGGGCTCAACATTTTTGTAACCACCAAAGAACGATAGGATAGGATCAAAGTTTCTCAATTTTGAATTCAAACTAAGAAAACTGATTTTTTTTTTTTTTTTTTTTTTTGAAATCTCTAATGAACTCATCGAAGAGAAACGATGGCCCAAAACCTTAGTCGAACGGGCTCAACATTTCTGCAAGCACCAAAGAACGATAGGATAGGATCAAAGTTTCTCAATTTTGAATTCAAACTAAGAAAACTGATTTTTTTTTTATTTTATTTTATTTTTTTTTTTTTTGAAAAGAGAAAGAGTGGAAACAAACTCAAAGAAATAGAAATTTCCAAAAAATCCCATCTCATTTTTTTTTAGGATGCAAAATCCAACATAGGCTACCAGCTAGAAAGTAGCCAAGGAATCCGGAAAAGAAGTATAAGCATAGAGCAAAAAGTATGATATGCAAATATTTCATTTCCGAGCACCGTGTTCTCAAATGAACGAGTCCCACCGGGTGTGCCAGCTTGATGGAACGCGCTCCTGCCGAGGGTGCTACCGGGGTCGGCGGACGTGGGAGTCCGTCAGGTCCGGCCCTTTCGCGCCCGGGGGGCTGAAGCGTGCATCAACATTTCTTTGTGTGGGTGTGCCAGATTTTCTATTTTACTTGGAATTGCAAGTGGTAATCCGGAGATCAACCTTCACAAGTAAAAAGGAAATCAACTTCTTGCAAGTTTTCCATTGCACAAATATTTAAGAAAAGAGACATTTTCTTGGTTTGCCGTGAAAGGCGATTTTGTTTGGCATTTATAGCCGATTTTGGCGTTTATAGCCGATTTACAATTCTCATCAATAATGAAAGACAAGAGTTGTGATTTTTGTCTCTTTTAGAAAAATACAAACTACAATGAAAAGCAAGAAAAGGAGGATCTAACTTTTCAGGAGATTATGGGGGACTCGTTCAGATTGACGGTCGCAAGCCATGTATGGGCTTCGCCATCATCCATGCAGATGAGAACAGAGGATGCTCTTGATTCGCTTGCCTTGGCTATAACCTCAGGTTTTTAGAGGACAAAGACCAAGAGAAGGTCCTATGTCCAATAAAAAGCTAAGTAGACGGGCTGAAAAGCCACGTCTAAGCCATTGGAGGCAGCGGGAGAAGGCAAGGACCTTGGGGGGGAGTACCCCCCAAGGGACTTTTTGTCACCTTGTAGTGGTGCTTGATGTAGAATTTCTGCAGAATTTTCTCTCTTTCTCTAGACTCTGTCTGTCTGGAATTCGGGATTCTCTGCACCTTTTGATTTTCGATCTTCGGTTTTCCGTTCGTCCTTTTCCGATCCCCTTTCTTCTTGGAAAGCTCTCCTATTTATAGGCTCTTTGTAGCCATTAGGAGAGTTTATGGGCTTTAATGGCTTTAATGGGAGGAGTTACAAGATTTATTTCTTGATTTTGTAACTCCTTTTTCCTTGAATCTGATTGGCCGATGGAGATTAAGGGCTTTTAATCACCTTAATTACCATAATGGGAGGAGTTTCATGACTTGAATGCCATGACTTAATTGATTTGTAACTCCTGGATGCTTGCTTCTGATTGGGCCGTCCAAAGAAATGAATTAATGACTGCAATAAAGCTAGTCAATTAACTGCATTAAATGGTCGCCGAGCAGTTGAAGAGTCGCGGGTCGCGCCGCGTCTTTTGGGATTCTTTTGGAGATGATCACCGATGGATCTACATGCTGATCGACATTGGATGACCGTGTAATTTCAGACATTGATAGCTAGCAGCGGGCCGGTGACATCTGTCTTGTCGATTTCTCGATCGGTCGGACAGAAAGAGCACTTTTTAGGTCAACCGGTCGACGATCTTGGAGCGATCAATGATGATTTTATGCTTTTGACGGCGAATCTGAGATGTCGTCGGATATGAGTCAATTTCAAGCACTAAAAATCACATTTTCAGGAAACCACAGGGGCCAAAGTGCGTGAAACGCGAAAAGGGACGGAAAAACGGGTCACCGGCGAAAAATCCGGTGACCCGGACTTCCATGGTCGCCGGCGACCATGAGCCAGGGTCGCCGGCGACCTTGGGCTAGGGTCGCGGGCTGCGACCCTGGGGGTTTTTCTCCCCTTTTTGGTCCGTTTTGCGGTCTTTTTCGTCGCCGTTTTCTTCTGTATTTTTCCTGACATTTCTTCTCATTTATTGGCTTGATTTCCCTGTAGAAAACCTGATGAGAATCCTTGCATTTTTAGAGTGCAAAGTTTCCAATTTTCCGGGAAAGCCGAAGACTTTGTCGCGTAGAGCTGCTGATTTTCTGTCAGAAGCTGAAACTTGGTCAAACGATGTCGGAATGACCTGAAATTTGAGGTGAAGCCTCCTGAGCAATAAATAAGACCAACCATAGGCTTTTGTTTGAGTTTTGAAGCCGTTTGGGGTCCCGTCGCCAGTAGACTTGATTTTGTCGCGAGGGAGATGCCGCGCGTTGATGTGCGGTCAAACGATGTCCGATTGACCTGAAATTTGACAGGGAACCTATTGGAGTCATTTTGAGATGATCCACAGGCTCTGTCTTGGAAACCATGGTCCCGGGGAGCTCCGCCGCCGGTAGGCTTGATTTTCTTTCGGAGCGTCGAAACCTGGTCAAACGTTGTCGGAATGACCTGAAATTCGACGTGCAGCCTTTTGGAAGCATGTTGAAGCCACTCATGCACTTGGTTTGATGAGCGAAGGCTTCGGTGGTTCCCGCCGCCGGGAGGCTTGATTTTGCTGCTCGAGCATTGATGGAGGGTCAAACGTTGTCGGTTTGACTTGAAATTTGGCATGGAGCCCTTTTGAGACATGCTGGAGTCATCCGTAGGCTCTGATCGAAGTTTTGACGTCTTTGATGATGTCGCCGCCGGGAGCGCCAATTTAGCTGTCGGAGAAGCGAAGTTAGGCCAAATGATTCTGAAATGGCCCGAAACTCCTTGTGTACTCCTCCCTTGGCTGTCTTGAAGGATCTCTTACAGTTTCTGTCTGATCCTGACAAAATCTGATGCTTGAAGTAGCCTTGCCTATTTTTAGCAGGATGCGGCTTCAGGAGGCTTCTCGATGTTGAGGAGACATATTGACTTTTTTGGTGTCAACAACAATCTAAGCTTCCCATAGCTTCACACAAAGCTACAATCAACCTCCAACCATCACAACCCATTCCAATGCGCATCAAAACATAATTTACAATTTAAACAATAGTATATACAGCAATCCTAAACTGAGTTTCTAACAATTTTAAACCATAGTAAATTTGAAATGCCATGCTACTGAAACAAATCCTGCAGAAAGTTGAGTGTAGGCTAAACATTAGAAATCATCCTGAAATCACACTTCCATAATCAAAACAAGCCATTAAATTGAATAACATTTTCAAATCAACACTTTAGGAAGAAACTAATTTTTTCATAGCATGCATCTGGAAGTCTGATTATTTACTTGCCTTGGCTTAGTAGAAAATCACAAATCACTCTAACACACCTCTCCAAAGCTAGAACCTCCAATATACAAAACCCCCATCCAAGCACTTCTGAAAATCTAACATGTTTTAAAGAGGGAAGGAGTTCTCCAAGAACTTCCTTACATGCATGATAAAAAGCTTCCTAAGGGTCTAAAGAACCCATGTCTAAGAGGAGAAAACCAGGCCTTACCTGTAAGTGGAAAAATCGGCAAGAAAGGATTGAAGAAGAAGTCAGTTCCAACAGGATTCCTTCAAAAATAATATCTTTGGAAAGCTTGAATATTGGGGAAGAAAATGGTGTAATTAATTAGATTTCCACTTTGAGCGCACTAAGTGGGGCATGCAAAGGCAAGGAGAGGACAAAGAGAGGAAGAGTTCTCCTTGGTTCAGCTATAGCAGAAAAATGAAGAGGAAGAAGAGGGAAATGTGGGTTTAGTGTAGAGTTGAGTGGGGTGTGGGCCCCAATGGCCCCAAAACTTCAAGTGGCTAAAACACCATCTTGCGGGTCCAGGACGAGATAGACGAAGAAGAGAAAATCGATCATCGAAATATCTAGTTTCCAAAAAGTATATTTTCCTCATGATTTGCAAACATCGAAATTTATGCATAGATTTGGTTGAAAGGTCTGTTGTGCCCCTTTTTCTTGAAAAAGGGGATTTCTGGGGGTTCGAACACAAACGTAGCAAACATCAAAGTTGTAGGGTCGGATAAGACAAATCAAAACAAGTCAAAATCTGATTTTTTCGAAATAAATAATAAATTTTCCAAATGAACACGCGTCACAAGGTCACCCCGGGCCGTGTCAAACCAAGCTCACAAAATTTTCCAAAGCTATTCAAAACTCTAATATAGCTAAAATCCAAGCTAATCGTCCTCCAATCCCACTTAGAGACTAATCACGGCTAAAACAATAATAATCATACTAAACCTGGATTGGGTCTGACATAACGCGCCATGTGTATCTTGAAATTCAAAAGGGTATTCGAAACTCTAAGGTTTCAACAACTATTAATGGCTTGATTTTGGAAGAATATTTTCAAGACTGTCATTTGTAGTTGTATATGTTATTCAAAGTGCTACCAATTTTAATTTCAGTAAACAGAAAACTATTTTGCAAAACTATAGAACAAAAAAGAATAAACAAACAAAACATAATTATAAATCTGAAACTAAAATTTCACTTATTACAGTATGTAGGTAGAAACAGAAAACAAATGACAATCAAAGCTAGTGCATTACACTACGTCCTTAAGAAAAATTCCCCCCTTGTAGTGATGCTTACAAGCTTCTATGGCGTCTATTTCCCAGGATACAATGATCTCTTCACACAGTAGCAGCACTACGGACTGTGACTGGCGAACCGAACTTGTGGCAGACTATCTCCCGACTCTGACAGATGGCACAGATGCAACGCAAAGTTGCAGAAATCCAATTCCCAAAATGCAGGGATGAAAATGGGTTTAAATAGACTGCTTCAGGAGTGTTCATTCATGGGCTGCATCGGATATGTACAGTTACTGTTCAGGTGAACAGACAGAACACCCCTTGGTGAAGGTAACATTTTGTTTCTTTGGACACAACTTTCTAAAGTTCAGACACACCCCTCTGGACACACACCTTTTGAAAATAAATTTTATTAAATAAAGTTTCTCCAAAAAATAGATATGAAGTGGCCAACTTCACGCGTGTGTGTGGTGAAGCTACCTTGGTCTAGGTCCTCCCTCCTCCACAAAAGTGGGGTGTCCCTTGGGGCCAAACCTTTACTACCAAGGTAAACACATATAAACCCATTTGATCCCAAGCAATGTGAGATTCAAGTTTTCCATATGCTTGTGTTAATATGTGTTACCATATTCAAGTAGTGATGTTTGGAGTCAATTTTTCATTCACTTCTCAATAGATTAGAGCAACCCAATATATCTTCTTATTCTACTCATGGAGTAGATCACATTCCATGTAGTTCACCTAAAAGTATAAGTGGGGCCTACTTTTATTTTGGCTCAAACTTGATCAAAAACAATGGAGCTCTATCCATTTTTCCAACAATATTATAACTTGCCACATTAAAGAGAACAAAAAAAATATTTAATCTCATGGGCCCAAATTCTTGCCTATATTATCTAACTTATTAGGATGCATTGAGTTGAATTCATAATGTGGTTGTAGTAGATGTGTGGCTTGGATATCAACTTTGCTAGTAACTTATAGTTTTAGAAAGCAATGGTACCTACTAATACAATGGCGTTCCTATTAGATTGTATGTCCTCAATCCAATGGATGATCCGAATAAATTGAATTTATTTTATTAATTAATTTATATTTCCATGCTTTATTCATGTGATGAATGGTATTTTATTCTATGTTTGCTCATAATTAAAACAGAATGACATGATGGTTCATGAGATGAACCAGAGCCCATAAGTATATTAGATGTAATCTATGTGTGTAGATGAGATTCACATACACGAGACATGGATCACAAATCTTATACTTTAAGTATTTTTCATAACCAGTGATGAGACTAGGCATCTCATGTGAAAAGGTTGTAGCACTGCAATTATTATGAGATAGTGTGATTTATCTGAATCATTAGAGTGTAAGACTCTGGATTGTTGTGATTAGGGGTAGACCCACCATGTGAGGACCTAGGGTGAAACCAAAAATCACATTAGATTTAAATGAGGGCCATGCCCATGTCCCCATGTATCACTTAACAATCACCCCACATCTAACATCAACCAGATGTTTCTACCAAAAAAATAAAAATAAAAAAATCACCTCACATATGTCAAAAACTTAGCTATTTTTTTATTAATAAAAAGAAAAAGAAGAAGAAGAAAAGCCCCGGTTAAAAGCAACCCTAGAAAAAAAAAACCATTCGTGGGAAAAGGGTTACATCTCCTTTCCACATTTGTAATCGCCAGTCTGCAGTCTTAGGCATCGATCAAGCTTCTCCTCATCGGCAGTCTTATAATTAGGCTTTCTCAGCTTGTAGCAAATACTTCCCGCAGTGAAGTCCTCAAAATCACCCCTCCTCCAGTTCCACATCGAGCCAACTCCGTCGGAACCCCATCCCCATTCGGCCTTCCACATCGAGCCAACTCTGTCAGAGTCACCCCTCCTCCAGTTCCTATAGTTGATTGTTATTTCAGTCTTTTTTTTTTTTCTCTCTCTTTTTTATAAAGTACCACTGTGGATTGTTTGTGTGAGTGAACTCTTTGGGGCTTCAGCATTTTTCTTGTAAATGTAAGTATATAGCAACAGAATTATAAAAAAAGATGAGGATGGAGAGGAACTATTATGAGATAGAATTTAACTACTTATTTATTCTTCTTCTAGAACTTAACTACTTATTTCTTCTTCTTCTTTTTTGGAATTTCTTATTAGACCGTAATATGTTGTCTATCTCAAATAAAACCAATTGTAAAAAGAAGGGGCATCAAACTCTTTTCCATAAAACACCCTTGTGGATTGTGTGCATGAGTGAGCTCTTTGGAGGTTGGAGCTTTAGTATTTTTCTTGTAAATAAAAGTAAATATCAACAAAATTATAGAAATTGAGCTTTAACTACGTATTTCATTTTTTTCCTTTTTTTTCTCTCTTTTGTTATTGTTTTAGGAAAAAGTGTAGCCCCACCCAAACTAAAATCCTAGGTCTGCCACAGGTTGTAATTGTACATTGGATGTACTGAAAGACCATGAATATCACCTTATGCAAATCTGTCTTTGATTTAAGGACTGTTCTCATAATTCTCAAGCAATAGAATCTTGAGAAACTAATGGACTCAAGTTTCTACTAAGTATTTACTTTGAGTCATTAATGAGCGAGCCCAATTGTAGGTCAACACCTCGATGTCTTGAGTATGTGGTAGTGGGGCTGTGGGAACATATAATTCTCAAGATGGAATCTATCCCCCTGTGTCAATTAATGAATTTTATCATTAGTAAGTGCGCACCCATCTCAATTAAGAGTTAATTGGATGGTATTGATGATTACTGTGATTAATTGGGTCACAAGAATAATAAAATGTGGGTTTAATTTGGTTGGGTAGATTTATTGCAATAGATCCATAGATATAATTGATGGAGGGGCTTACTTGCAGTCATTGAGAAGTTTAGGGTCTTCTATAATTATTCCTCAGACTGGAGTGCAAATGCATTTATATAGTGGACTTATTTACAATTAACTGTAGGTCCAAAGTCACTACAACAATTTACAATTTTGCCGGCGTTTTTTGCCTGCGCAATCATTAAACGCCGAGGAAAGTATAACTTTTACTGGCGAAATAGCTTCTTTCGCCGGGAAAAGATAGGGTCTTCCCAGCGACAGATTTTCGCAGGCAAAGATTTCATTTTTCCTGGTGATTTGCCTTTTTTGCCGGCAAAGGTCAATATTTTCCTGGTGTTTTATTTGTTTCACCGCAAATGTCATTTTTTTACCGGCGCTCTAAGTAGTTCGCCGGCAAATGTCACCCCACCAACTCCACCATATCTTCAGGCCTTTATTTTTCTTTTGCCGACGTAAAATTCCGCCGGGCAATATTTTCTATCAATATATTTTCAAAATTATTTTCCCTTCTGCGCCCATCTATTTTCATTTTGCAGTTCTCAGTCAACAAACCCCTTATGCGCCCTCTCATCATCTCCATCTCACGAACCCTCTCATCACCACGCCCAGCAGCCCTCTCATCTCATCCTCATCGCATCCCTCATCCATCAGACGACCCCTTCTACGCTCTCCGTCAACCCTCCATCATCCCTCGTCCCGGCGGAGAACGTCTCTGGCAGAAAACCAGCCCTCCACCTCGCACTGCAAGTCGTAGTCTCCAACATCCATTCTAGCGCAAGAAGCCCATCACCTCACCATTATCACCACTGTCTCTGTCCACACCCAGCGGGTTCATCTCATCCCTCTCATCCGATCCACCTATTCTCTCACTCATCCCTCTCAGCCGATCCACCTCTTCTCTCACCCTCTCCATTCGAAAGCTCCCAAATCTCCAACCCTTACCCTCGTCTCTCTCAAACCATTGTCCATCCGAAAACCCTCCATTCGAAAACCTCCAAATCATGGAAAACCCTCTTCATCGAAAACCCTCGAACTCTCGGTTTCCAAGCAGCATAAAACAAAGGAAGGGAACGAAGAAGAGGAGGAAAAGAGGAAGAAAAAAGGAGAGAGGAAGAGGAAAAGAAAGGCCTTGAAAACTCAGGTATAAGGTATGGGTTTTTTCAGGTAACGAGATTGACGTCAATGAATCTAAGGTATCTGATTTTCCTCCCTCTGTGAAATTTGGGTTTTTTTTTATTTTAGGGCGATTAGTATCTGTTACTATAGGTGTTTTGTTTGGGTTGGGGAAATTAAAAGTTCATAATGGGTTTTTTCTGATGAAATATGATTTGGGGTGTGTTTGGATGCTGCTGAGGAAGCTAGGTTTTTTTTTTTTTGGAATGATACAAGGGTTGGGTTAGGTTCTATCTGTACTTGGAACGTTGTTCTATTTGATCTTACAAGGGTGGAAAGAAATTCCCTGTTTTTAAAAAAAGAGTTGGAGAAATCTTACAGGTGTTTCATTTTGGGTTCTTTTCAGATATTTCTATTGCAAAAACCTTGTGTTTCCTGTGGTTTCTGGAATGAGAAATTCGCCTATGATTGCAATTTCATAGATTTGGGAACTAATACAATCGTGAAATAATCTTATTGATATTTTCCAAGGTGTGGGTTCTTGGAACTGTTGTGATTCAGAGAGACCAGAGTTGATACTGGTTTTGTAAAGATTACAGCTTGTACAGAAGTTGTTTCCTTACTGTTTGATTTGAGTTTTGATTGCATAATCTTTGTGTTTTAGTGTAAAGAACCATTTGAGTTTTTTTCATTCTTTTTGTAGCAGCAAAGTATATATATCAATAGTTTAAGAGGAAATGGCAGCCTGATCTTTCATTGCAGTCTTTGGCTTGTGCCAACATCATGGATGTATGGAAAGAAAATAGAGGTGCTTGGCAGCACTTGGGTAATTTACATGTATGGCTTTTTGGGAAGATTTTGGTCATGAGGAATGTAGGGAAAATTTGGAGCCTGTTCTCAGAGAAGATATTCAAAGGGTATCTAATATTATGCTTCGTTGCTTCTATCAATTATCAAATCATTATGTCTAAACTTTTCTCTAAAATATTTTGCATGCAGATATGGGACTCTGTTCCTAAACCACTTTGTTCAGGTGGAGGTTGTGACTCTTTCAAGTTATGAAGAAAAGTAAGAGCAGTTTAAAAAGCAGGTAATTACTTGATAGTTTTTTCTTTTTTCTAAGTCACTGTAATTACTAGATAGTCTGGTACCATATATAGGATATTGCTCCCCAAATAGCATTTCTTTATTTTTTGAACTCCTACTGTCAACACTTTTCCCGATGGACAACACAAAATTGTACTGTGTTATTTGATGAACAGTAAATAAAGGCTTTTTTGTTCAATCCAACACTAGCTTATGTGGTTCTCAACTTCTAGTAATATAATTTGCTAATCTGGTTAGCTCCAAAGTTGAAATCTGTAGCCCAAAAAGCTGTTGATGAGACCATTGATTGATTCTAGCTATCTTATGAAAAGGAAAATTTGCTACCAATGGTCCGCATTTTAGGGGGAATGGTATGGATCTGATTGTTTAATGGCTTTGATTTCACAGTGTCTTCTTCTATCATGCCCACGATATGAGAACTTTGAACAACTCAAAAGTTGGACACCACTTAGAATGTTGTTGAGGTTATACTTGATCTAATTTAAGTTTTAATGTTTAGTACACTGCCATAATGCAGCACAAGTAAGTCTAGCGTAATTCTCTACTTCTTGTTTGCAATGTTACTTGGTCTGCGATGGCTCATCAGCTCAAAATCTATTTTGATCATTAATGAAGGTTGCAACTTAAAGGTAGCGGTTCTTTCATTCTATTGCTCCTGGTGGACTTGCTGGAGATCGTCGTGCTGTTGTTCCTGCTTCTGGATTTTCTTTTAGTCACAACAAATCTGGAAAGTTATTAAAGAGAATAAGGACCTTGACCTTCCTGCTCATAAGGTGATGTGAAGAATATATCATCTGAAAGCTACCAATGAAGATGTGGATTTTCTTGTTGGTCTGTCTTAACTCTTGATCTTTGTGTTTCTGTTTGTCATTCATGTTTAGGTCATGGTTGCTACTGTACGTTGTGAAGAAATTGCCAATGAAAGGTTTTCCAGTTTAACAACTAATGATGATTGGAAAGCTTGCCATAGAAAGTGTTGTAAATGTGTGAGGCCGATTGGAAAGCTTCATATGAGCCGCAAGGTCCTGACCTACATTCAGGGCTAAATGTGTTAGCAGGCTAGGCGTAACCCTCAGTTTTGGTGATTTCTTGTCGAGGCTTATCTGGTGCAATTCCATTTTATGTCATTCTCGCCTTGGGTCTGAGTTTCATATCTGTGGCAGGATGCGGGCCTGATCTGTGTTTTACTGAACTTTGCAGCTTGTCCATCTATCCTATCAAACCATGCTGGGACACCTACGATCCAGAACTCTTGATGATTTTAAGGAAGCATTCGATAAGGCTCTGGACAGAGGGGGTGGATTCGTTGTGGCTGTTAGTGAATGCACCCAATCTTTCATGTCCGCATTTGATGAAAGATGTGCAGGTATCTTACTTTGATAATTTTTCTATTACCCTTTCTCCTTAAACATCATCATAATCATCATTATTTCTTGGTAATAATGTCATATGGAACACATGTTGTGCATTTGTTCCTTTCTAGACCTATTTATCCGTTTAAGTACAGAACCTGAACTATATGGCTTTATCTTGTCAGTCATGAAACCATTAAGCTATATAGGGCAGTTCTACAATATGTGTCAGTCAGAACCTGAACTAATTTGCTAACATTGACAATCTTCTAGTCATCAACTGGTGTCTTTACCATGTAGAAAAACTGTCATTTTTTGTGATAATGATTTGGTTGTTGAAGTATTCTTTGTCGACTGCCTAGTCACAGTATCATACTATGCAGTTCACTGACATTAAGTTTTTCTGCAGATATAGCTATATATCAAGCAAATTGGGACTCTTCCAAAGTTTGAGAAAAGCTACGACGTGATATTGATGCACATGTAGCATTTGTTCGTGCTACCAAATTATTTGGCCTTGTTGCCCATTATGAGGTATGTAATCTTGGAAAATACTTCTTTGAAGATCATGTTCTCTCAATATAGACGTCATTGTTGGGTGCATGTGCTTTGCTTCTATGATATCAATCTAATTATCATTGGGTTGAATTTTGTTACGACTAAATATCAAATGCAGCCTGATTGTTAACAATGCCTTGATTGGCCTACAGAAGCAACTGAATATTGTGGCACTTTCTGAACCTGTGGAAGCTCTTTTAGATTCTGCTATTGATGATACCTGGCTTATTATAAAAAGTCTTCTTCAACGTGAGACCACATCTGCAAGCTCAGGTCTTTCTTCTGCCCTATATGGGTTCGATATAGACACAGAAACCGTGGATAAAATGTTTGCAAGCATATCAGATTATGCTAGAAATGTGGTTGAAGCAAAGGCAAAAGAAGAATCCGGGAGGGTCCTGATTCGTATGAAGGACAAGTAGCTGGTTTTTCCTTTCTTATGTTTATATGATGAGACTCGCTCAAAAAAGTAATGAAGGCAAAAATTATTTGTTAGATGAGATAGTTCTTGTTCACATAATGTGGTTAATCATTTAATTCGTTTACTGGTTTTCTACCCTATTTAGCCGCGATTACGCTTGAGCAAGAAAGCAGCCCCATTAGATCATCCTATCTCTTAAGTTTTAGGGGCCTCAGAATTTGAATAACTTTTTAGTTTATGTTTTTCTGTGAGCAACTTGTCAAATGAGGGTAAAATTGGGGTGAGTGTCAGTCAATTTATTTGGGTGGGTGCTGGTGATGTCCCTTTTACTGAAGAAGTCATATTTACTTGGATCAAAACTAGGTAGAGCACTCATCCAGTGGGCTATACACATTGAATGTGGACAATAGGATAGTTATGTTAAATCTTCCATCTAACTCTAACAATCTACCAACAAAAACACATATTTTAGTTCAGACAAGCGTGAGCCACCTGATATGTGAACCAGCTTGATTATGGACCAGAGAACATACATGATGGTGCCCTCCGATAACTTGACCTGACAAATATTGGATGAATCAGTAGAATATCATCATCTAGATACTGTTATCTCAATTAAATAATATGGTTATCATTCCTTCCTATCATATTATGTGCATATGATACTAGTATATAACTTTCTAAACAGTCTCCATATTTTCACCTCTTGTAATGCAAAGAGTGGTAGCCTCTTACTACAACAATCTGCACTTTTGCCAGCGCTAAATAAACGCCGAGAAAAGCTATTCCCGGCGATTTCTCTTGCGCCGGCAAGGCGCCGGCAAAGGTACACCACTAATACCATTTGCCGGCGAAAAAGAGGTAGCACCAGGAAAAATCTAAACATTGCTGGCGTTTTATTTCGCCGGAAAAGGAGGCTCATTTCGCCGGGCAAAGACTTATTTTTTCAATAATAAATTTTAAAAAAATTTTGCCGGCGTTTTTTTGCGCTGGGAAAAGATGTTTATTTTTCAAAGAACTTCTGCCGGCGTAATTTTTCACCGGGAAAAGAGGTTTATTTTTTCAAAAATAAATTTAGAAAAACTTTTGCCGACGTTATTTTGTGCAGAAAAAATTTTACAAATTACAAATAAAAAAATTTCAAATTTTTTTGCCGGCGTTTATCTCACCGGGAATATTTTTTTTTAAAATAAATTTTTTTATTTATTTGATTTTTAATTTTCTTTTCCTGTATATACATCAGTTCATTACAACTTCCAACTTGTGTCACATGAATAGATTGAAATTGCTAATTCCATTATCCAAGACCAAATCTACTACTATACACACCCAAGATCCATTTCCATTCCAAAATCATCAAAAAATGAAACAAGAAAATTCATTCGACTTCATATTAATATTAAAACATCCTTTCAACATTGAAAGCACTTTACCATTACCATTACAAAATTAAAACAAATGCTAACATTCTTGCCGTTGTACCAACATTCAAATGCCAATGAAAATTTACATATTCATATATGATCATTTCATTGTTGCACCATTCCCACACTAGCACCATTGTTTTAAAAAACTTCATGGAATCCCATTTTAACATATAGCAATCTGTTACTCTGCATACTTGGCCTTCATCTTGACTGCATCCTAGCTGCATGGACTCTTTCAACAAAATCTGTTTTTCAGTTTTCATTCAATCTGCATAAAAAAAATTAGCAAGATTAACATATAATTAAGAATGTCATATGCACAACTTTTAGTGAAACTATAGTATGTAGCATGACTCTTCAAGTATTAAAGTTCCATGTGTCCTTAAATACGTTTGAAAAGAGCGGATAAAATACAGATCCCAAGTTAGAAGATTTATATGTCTTTTATATATATATATATATATATATATATATATATATATATATATATATATCAATTTGAAATAGCTTTGAGTGGTTCGCCACGTTTGAAAAATATCGGTAAGGCTACTCCTTTGATTCGTTCCGTATTTGCTCATTTGTACTTTATTTTGGAGTAGTCCTTTTATCGATTTGATATGTACTTCGATGATTTGATTTATTCGAATTTTGGTCGGCACCACTAAGCTTGGGTCGCCTAGTCGGGCTGATCACCCGGCTTGGGATCCTCAAATATTTCACCAACTACAGCTTGGACACTTTGATTGATTGTTATTTGTTCCGCAGCAGACTTTGATTGTTACCCGATCTATATTGGGCTATTATTGTATCATCTATTTTCCCGGCCATTTTATATAGTAACGGTTATTGATTGCTTTTGTAACTTCGGTAATAGGAGAATATAGCTCAATGTGGGTCGCCATTGTTTTATTCGGTTCGTATTCATCCTTTCAAATGTTTCATTATAAATGATTGAATTCGGTATTTATTTTCTTTATTTCATCGTTACTTATGTTTAGACTTTTAAATGTATTACTATGAATTTATAATGTTGTGCAAACACTTGTCAATCTGTTATCTGTTTATTTCCTTGCCAGACCGTTGTGTCTAACACTCATTTATTTGGTGCCAGATGTCAACCCTGCTGCCCTAGAGGCGAAAGCGTGAGGAGGAGGTGGTTGAGCCACCAATTGCTCGAGCGTGGTAGTCCAACGATGTCATTTAGACATCGGGTTGGGTGAGGAGACACGTATCACTTTTTTGGGATTGATAATGTTTCATTTTGGGAACTTGTTCCTGGCCTTTGTTGGCTTTTTATGAGATGTATAACTTTAAACTTACTTTTGATGGTGTGCTAAACTTGAACTAACTTGGGGTTTGCTCATGTATATATTTCTCCTTTTGATCCAAGGCTTGAATGTTTTTATTGCCTTCGTTTTCTATTATGTGTTTGCTACATGCTTCCGGGCATATATGTTCGTTGTGAAATTGATGGTCAGATTGGGATGGATCGCATTTGAATCCTCACCGTAGAAACCTATGGGAAAGCAACAAGCGCACGCAGGTGAAATTTTCCGGCCCGCCGCGCCGCTGCTCCGAATTAGGGCCTTGGCTAGCTCGGTCTCGGCCCAAGGTCGTGACACGTAATAACAGGTGCAAATGGGAGTTGTATCATACTCCAATGCAGAAGTATAAATATATAGGTATAATGAGTTTAGTGATGTAATAAGGAGAGAGACTGAGAGAAAGAAGATTATAGGAGAAAGGGAGAGCTTTGCTATTATCTCATTATGTGTATCAAATACAAAGGTAGAGAGTCTAATTTATAGGCAAAGTAATCCCACAAGAGAGGAACCCTAATTCCGACCCTAACTAATCTCAAGTGGGCATCTACCTAAGATCCATATCTTATAACACTCCCCTTGGATGACCACCATTCAATGACAGTTGCCTCATTAAAAACCTTGTTAAGAAAAAACCCAGTGGGAAAAAACCAAAGCAAAGGGAAAAAGAGTACAACATTCTTCAAGATCATTGAACTAGTGTTGGACGTGCATAATGCTGCCTCATTAAAACCTTAACTATAAAAACCCAGTGGAATAAAACCTAGAGAATGAAAAAGAGTACAGCGCACAAATGTCCATAGGTAGCATACTTCAGGATGCACCCTGATAAACCACTCCCCCTTATGATGGCAACCATTCGCATAGTTTGATGATGAACTCTACGCATGCCAATCTCATATACAAACTTCTGGAATACTGATTTTGGCAAAGATTTGGTAAACAACTCAGCCAGATTAGTACTAGAACGAACTTGCTTGACTTTAATTTCATTGTTCTTCTGAAGTTCATGTGTGAAGAAAAACTTTGGTGCTATATGTTTAGTCTTGTCTCCTTTAATGAAACCTTCTCGAATTTGTCTTATACATGCTTCATTATCTTCATAGATAATATTTGGAATACCTACAATAGAAGGTAATTGACAAGAACTACGAACATGTTGAATCAAAGATCTTAGCCATACACGTTCCCTACTGGCTTCATAAAGAGCCAAGATTTCAGTATGGTTGGAGGAAGTAGCTACCAAAGTCTGTTTAGTAGAACGCCAAGAAATGACGGCATTACAATTGATAAACACATAACCTATCTGTGATCGACCCTTATGAGGATAAGAAAGATAACCTGAATCTGCATATCCTAAAAAACTGGAGTCTTTATGATCGTAAGTATAAATTATTCCAAAATCAGTTGTTCCACACAGATATCGTAGGATGTGTTTAATACCAATCCAGTGCCTTTGAGTTGGTGCGAAGCTATACCTGGCAAGTAGATTAACAGAAAATGCAATATCTAGTCTAGTGCATTGTGCCACGTACATCAAGGCTCCAATAGAACTTAAGTATGGTACTTCGGGACCCAATACCTTTTCATTTTCCTTGATGGGACAGTATGGATCTTTCTTTATATCAAGAGACCGGACGACCATGGCGGTGCTTAATGGATGTGCCTTGTCCATACTAAATCGTTTTAAAACCTTCTCGGTATAATTAGATTGATGGATCAACATCCCATTGGAATTTCTCTCGATTTGCAATCCTAGACAGAATCTTGTTTTTCCAAGGTCTTTCATTTCAAATTCTTTCTTTAAATAATCAGTTTCTTCAATCTCTTTTGGAGTCCCTATCAAATTTATATCATCCACATAAACTGCTAATATTGTAAATCCTTCAAGAATTTCTTTATAAATAGATACAGGCAAATGGGATCGTTTTCATACCCCTTTTTATATAAGTATTCACTAAGATGATTGTACCACATTCTTCCAGATTGCTTCAGGCCGTACACTGATCGCCTTAATTGGATTGAGTACGTACTCCTTGGCTTTGCTTCAGGCAAAGGAAATCCTTTCGGGATTTTCATATGAATTTCTATATCTAAATCCCCATATAAATAAGCAGTTACAACATCTATGAGTCTCGGTTCTAGATTTTGAGAAATTGTTAAACTTATCAAATATCTGAATGTCGTTATATCCATAACAGGGAAGTACGTTTCCTCATAATCAATCCCAGGTTTTTGTAGGAAACCTTGTGCCACTAATCGTGCCTTATATCTGGTAATTTCATTCAGCTTATTCATTTTTCTTACAAACACCCACTTGTAACCTACAGGGTTAACATCTCTGGGGTTTGTACTATAGGTCCGAACAGACCATGTTCGTTGAAAGACTCTAACTTTGTTTTGATGTCACTTTCCCATTGTGGCCAATCCTTTCTTTGCCGACTTTCATTTATAGAAAGTGGTTCTGTGTCCTAATCATCATCATCATTTTCCTTTGATATTTGTGTAGTTACCGCATATGCAAATGCGTCATCGATGATAATCTCATTTCTATTCCATCTCTCTTTTGTATAATTGTAAAGTATAGAGGTCTCTTCATTATCCGGTACCGGTGCCTCTTCAGGGGCTTCCAATGTCTCACCAGGGACTTCCATTATTCTAGAGAGAATGGACTTTGCTATAACCTCTTCAAGAGCATTATGTGCTTATTCGGTAGAAACCTCTTCAGGAGCGTTACATGCCTCTTCGAGAGGATATGATGATGATTGCTCATTTCTCCTTTTCCGCGGAGCTGAGTCCTTTGAACCTATAGGTCTGCCACGCTTCTGGCGTATCGCAGATTCTTTTGCTGCCGTATTTTGACTTCGTCTTACAGGGACATTAATCTTGGCAGGTGCATTCATAGCTGGCACATGTGACTTCGTCACTTTTGCTGCATCGTTAAATGCATCAGGTAATTTGTTTGCAATTTCTTGCAAGTGCACAATTCTCCGTACTTCATTCTCACATTGCGAAGTTTATGGATCCAAATGAGACAGAGTGGAAGTATTCCATGTTAATTCTCGTCGTTCTTCAAGAATGGGTTGTTTTAGAGTGACAATACATTCTTCAGGAACTATCTTATCTCCCCCTAACGGCGGGAAGATTGTCTTATCGAACTGACAATCGAGAAAACAAGCAGTGAAGACATCTCCTATCCTTGGTTCTAGATATCGATTAATCGAAGGAGAGTCATAACCTATATATATTCTCAATCTACGTTGTGGTCCCATCTTAGTACGCTTAGGAGGTGGTATTGGGACTTGAAGTGCACAACCAAACTTGCGCAAGTGAGAAATATTAGGTTGATGTCCTGATATAAGTAGTGCAAGAGAATATTGATGATAAGCCTGTAGGCCGAAGTCGAATTAACATTGTTACATGCAACATAGCATGTCCCTAAGAACTAACTGGTAATTTGGACTACATCAGCAGAGTCCTAGAAATAAGTTGGATGCGCTTGATCATGGATTTAGCTAACCCATTCTGGGTGTGGACATAGGGGATAGGATGTTCGACTACAATTCCTATAGACGAACAAAAATCATCAAAAACCTTTGATGTAAATTCGTCTGCATTATCAAGTCTTATAGACTTAATGGGATAATCAGAGAAGTTAGCCCTCAGTTTAATTATTTGAGTTGATAGGCGGGCAAATGCTACGTTCCTAGTTGAAAGTAGGTAAACATCAGACCAATGGGTGGAGGCATTGATCAAAACCATAAAATACTTAAAAGGTCCACTAGGGGGATTGATAGGTCCACAAATATCACCTTGTATCCTTTATAAAAAAGATGGGGATCCATATGCAACTTTGATAAGAGAGGGTCGGGTGATCAATTTTCCTTGTGAACATGGGATACATAAGTACCCACTAGGTATGGTCAATTGATGGTTCTCTAAGGAATGCCCAAAATAATTATCTATTATTTTTCACAACATAGTAGCCCCAAAGTGACCTAACCTATCATGCCAAAGTTGTAAAGCCTTAGGATTACTGAGCTTCGAGCTCGACTTTGTTGTTTTGCTCATAACAGAATGTGATTCAACATTGGAGATTGTCATGTAATATAACCCTAAAGAGATTGCACTTAGTTTTTCTAGTACTTGCTTTTGGCTTCCAATACTAGTAACGATGCATAAGTATTCCTTGTTACCTTCACTTACAGTCTCAATGTGGTATTCATTCATTCTGATATCTTTGAAACTAATCAAGTTTCTTTGGGAACTTTTTGAGAACAAAACATCTTTAATGAATAGATGGATACAATTAGGTAACATCATATGAGCTCTTTCGGGGCCTTCAATTATCTGTACCGGTCCAGCTATGGTAGATACCTTTCGTGGAATGAACATCAATTTTGAGAAAAATTTCTGATTACTCAGGATGGTTTGTTATGGCACTATCTAGCAAACAAAGATTGTCCTCAGTTCCATGATCCATACTTTAAACAAAAATAATAAAACATCATAACTATGCAATCACATGATTGAAATTGAAAATAATTTAAAAAAATTCACCATAAATTAGGACATTAATTAAGTTTTCTATCAAAACAGAAAAGTCTAAGAAACATGCATCTCAAATGACCTAAAAGAAATTTAAGTTTGTGATTTTTAAAGAAGCATGGGTCTTCTAGACCATGCCAGGGGGTGCTCACAAAAGATTATTTAATGCCTCATTTTCCCAGATGTTGGTTATCTTCATCCTCAAAGAAGTCACGAGTCTCCAAGTTTGTAAGGTCAATTGGAGGCCTCTCTGATGTCATTATATCCAAATTTCAGCCTTCTAGATCATTTGTCTCTGCTAGAGGAACAGAGGCCTTGTATGCTTTGTATTGTTCCACCACTTCCTTTGGTGCAGGCAAATGCATGACCAATGCCCACTTCTTCCACATTTGTGGCACGTGTCATCAGGACGATGGGAAGGATTTGCCGGTGGATTCTGGTTGTTCTTATGCTGAGGGCCAGACCACTTCTTGTGATTTTTGAATTTTGGTGGATGACCTTTAAAACCACCTCGCCTGGAGGAGTTATGTCGCCCACCCCTACTGGAGGATTTATGTCTGGCATTCCCCTTACCTCTGCCTATGTTTGAGCTAAGACTGACATTTGCTTCAAGAACTGCCAAAGATCCAGTTGGTCTGGAGTTATGATTTTTCATCAATACTATGGAATTCTGTCCAACAACTAGAAGGCATGAGATAAGTTCTGAATATTTGGAGAAACGTTGCTCTCGATACTGTTGCTGCAGAAGCACATTCGAGACATGAAAAGTGGATAACGTTTGCTCCAACATCTGCTCCTTCGAAACCTTTTCACCACATAATCTTAATTTGGAAACAATATTGAATGGAGCAGAGTTGTATTCCGATACTGTTTTATAGTCCAGTAACCTCAGGTTTAACCATTCATTCCAAGCAGCTGACAGTGACCATCTTCTAGTGATCATACCTATCCTTTAGGGATTTCCATAGGCCTGCTGGGTCTTCCTCAATAAGGTATTCACGTTTGAGGTCGTCATGTATGTGGTGGCGCAGGAAGATGAGGGCTAACGGCCTTTCCTCTGGGGACATCTTATTACCTTCCTTTATGGACATCTTATTAAAAAAAATTATGCAAGACGATGGACAGTAACCAAACATTATAATTGCAGTAAATAAGTATCATAAACTAACTCTATGTATTCTAATAGACTGGATTTGAACTATGGTTTGGATACCACTTACCTGATCGCAGTTTAGCGAAAATTTCTAACTGTTGAAATGCTGATCTGTTGCATCTATTAAGTAATGCTTGTCACCGCGAATCCATAGAACCAAACCATTCATCGATTGGAGGTCGAATGAAGAAGTTATGCAAACCAAGGCAAGAAGCAAATCGAAACACGTTCTTCCTTCTCAATGAGGCAAATCGAGGCAAGGTACTACTCACCGTACTAACGGTTAAGGTCTTCTAAATGTACTCAGATCGAAAAGCAACTCTTTTTCCTTTTTCCTTTTTCCTTTTTGTTTGGTCACGCAAACCGAGAGACAAAGTCTTAAATATAACTTTGTGTGGCATGGAAACCGAGGGGAAAGAATCTCCTTGTGATGTTTGAATGTAACTGAGGAACGAGAAAGACACTCGCCTGAAGCATAAGAAAAAAAACGCACGTCGAGGAAGGCTTTGCTTGGTGTTTTTTTTTTTTTTTTTCGTCTCGTGCTGATAACGTGTTGTAATAAGGAGAGAGACTGAGAGAAAGAAGATTATAGGAAAAAGGGTGAGCTTTGCTATTATCTCATTATGTATATCAAATACAAAGGTAGAGAGTCCTATTTATAGGCAAAGTAATCCCACAAGAGAGGAACCCTAATTCCAATCCTAACTCATCTCAAGTTGGCATCCACCTAAGATTTATATCTTATAACATTTAGTTAAAATCATTAAACTTTCTATATTCATGTGAACAAATTCATTTTAGAATCATAATTAATATGGAGGCTTTCTATGTTGGTAGTTTCATGAAATCTTGTTAAAAAAAGTGGCCTCATGAGTTCTTAGAAGGTACTTTTGAAGTTGTGTTACATTCCAACTCGAGTTAATTAGGATTAACTCTAATTAATCGAGATTAGTGTGGATTAAATGTGATTAAAGGATAAATTGAATCAAATTAGTCACACTTGAATGAATTAAACATAATGAACAAGTTTGGAGAAGATTGGCTTAATTGAATTGATTTTTAAACCTGAATTAGTCAAGTTAAGGACTTTTTCGTAAATTTGAATTTGTACGTTTTTCATCGAATATGGTCAAATTTGATGTCAACGTGTGTATCTTGATGAGTGCAACGATTTTCATCATACTTTCGTTTTCATTTGACTTCAAATGAAGCAAGTGGGTCTTGAATTGACTCAAACTTGAAATATGTATAGTATATGGGGGTTTCAATGTAAAAGTTGTTTTTATAAGGTGATGAGTCACCCATCTCAGTCGGTGAGATGTGTCTTCAACTACAAAACAGAGAGAGAGAGAGAGAGAGAGAGAGAGAGAGAGAGAGAGAGTGCTGTAACTCTTTCTTCTTCGTTTCTTCTCTATCGAGTGTGTAGAAAAGGGATTTTCAAGTGAGTTTCGAATAAAGGGTTGTGTACATCATCTTCTCCATCAACTCTTTCAATTTGTTTGGTGTGAAAGTAAGAGAAACTTCAGTTCTTCCTCACTACAAATTGTAAGGTGAGTAGGTTTGAAGATTTCAGTTGTGTTTAGGTTCTTTAGACTCATTTTTATCTCAAACAATTTGTTGAAGTTCGTTTTTGGTTGTTTGTGATGTTAAGGTTAGAGAAAAGGGTTTCATTTGTTGGATTTTGTGTTCAATAGAGTTTGGAAGAAAGGGGTTTTGTGTGGATTCGAAATTGAGGCAAGTATAAACAGTTTTGTTGTGATTAAATGCTAGTAAGGTTTTTCTATCGATTATGTTGTGAAAAATGAGTTTAACCTTATGTGTGATTCATTTGTGTAAATGAATGGTTGTTTTGGAGGAGAATATGATTCTATGATGTTTAAATGGATTGGAGAATTGTATATATATGTGAATGGATGATTGAGAAAGGGACAGGAGGTCCCAATTTGCATGCAGGTTTTGAAAGAAATGAAGAGGAAACCAGTCGGTTCCAAGATATGGAACTGAATTCGTTCCAGGTCCGATCGATTGGACCTTTTGGCCGATCGATCGGACAGTCCCTAACTGGGACAGGTCTTCAGGCCAATCGATCGGACCTTCAGGTCCGATCGATCGGAGGACTCATGTTGAGTCCAGTGAGTTTCTGATTCAATTTGGAACAGATGTTTTGTCTGAGCGATTTAAAGTAATTAAATCTTCTTTGAAGTAATTTTCTTGGAATTGGATCCAAGAGGAATTGAGAGTTAACCAAGGGGTTATCTAAAGGTGAGTAGTTGTAATTCAATGATGAAAATTAGCTTTTTAAGCTAACTAAAACTAATCGTATTTTTAAGAAAAGAGTCTATTGATGAACTCAAGACTGCTAATATTGTCTTATAGTCATGGGTGTTAACTAAGAGACTTTAATGTACACAATACACATAAATTGTGATGTCCATCAAAAATAACATGTACATTAAATATCTGTAGGTTACACCTAAATAGTTGATATTGTTTAGTTGAATTTGTATATGGAATTGATATTGAAATTTGTATATGGAATTGAAATTGAAATGTTTATTGAGTCTGGCACTATATAGTGATTTTTATAAGCTCATTAGAGCTGATACTGCTGCAGCAGATTATTTGGGAGTGTTCCGGAACCCCGTGGTAATGTCAGATGTCCCTGGCCCGGGCATTGATAAATCCCACAATATATGATTCCTTCTGTTTGGAAGATGTGATTCCTTCCTTTTGAGGAAAATGTGATTTGAATTGAAATGCTATTGTAGATTGCCAAATAATAAAGACTCTCATTGATTTGATTTTATTTGATTTGAATTAAATGATAATGGTATTAGTCTAACATTGGATTAGACAGATCAAATGTGTATTTAGCATGTTGAATCATGTACTTGTTTATACATTGCTGAATTGTCAAATTCATGGTGTTATTGATGGTATTACAGGCACAGCTGCCCATGCCGGTCCTTCTGAGGCCACAGCGCCAGCGGAGACAACCGATACGGTTCCTCCTGGAGGACTAGTTGAGTGGAAATGAACAATATCATAAGAATGTGATATTGAATCGAAATTTAAAGGAAACTTTGAGAAGGGAAGTTGTATAAGAATGTTTTATACATTTAATCCTTGCATTGTAATTAAATATGCAAGTGATTAGTTTTGTACATGATGTAAATAAGTTTTGTTTTATACAAAGAAATGTATATCTGTATATGTTCCGCCTAATGTGTAAATGATATCCCTTGTGACTTTATGTGATTGAAGTTCACGGGAGTAAGTATGTGACGTGACCTGGGTTTAACTCGAATTAATCTTAATCTCGGGCTCGGGTCGTGTCAAGTTGACACTACCCAAATTGAAATCCTGACAGTTTTAGAAGAAAATATTTCACAAATGAAAGAAGAGTGCCAGGGCCAAATCCAGTTAAATTAAAAGACCATAAATTAGCAGTAGGAACTCATTCTTTTTAAGATTTCCTCTGCATAGACGACTCCATAATTCATGCAGTTCGTGTCTTCTTTCAATATATCATTTACTGATGCATCTAAACAAAACAAGTGATGTCCATGATATGATCAACAATAGAAGAACACTGAAAATCTCCATCAGGGAGACAAAAGTAGACAATATTTAACGCTCAACACCAAAAAAAAAAAAAAAAAAAAAGGATGAATAACAACAACAACAGCAAGAGCAGCCGTAGCAGCATTAAGCAGCGGAATAATTAAACATGTGGAATGATGGATTAGCAATGGAGAAACCCCCATCTATGAGAAGGTTGTGGCCACTCACATATCTTGACTCATCACTTGCCAAATAAAGAACTGCTTGTGCGACGTCCTCTGCTTTAAGATAGACTCCCTTAAGGTTGGCTGTAAGGCTAAGTGCCTTCTCAAACTCTTCACCCTCTAGCTTCACAAAGTGCTCTGCCAGAGGGGTCACAAGCGCGTAAGGTGATACACAGTTTACTCGGATACCAAATTGCCCGAGCTCGACTGCTGCATTCTTGGTGAGCCCGGCCACCGCATGTTTGGAACATGTATAGGCATGCGAGGCTGCTGCACTCACAGTTGAGCTAACACTAGCAGTGCTGATGATGCTACCTGATCGAGCTGGGATCATGACGCGAGCTGCATGCTTGGTGCCTATAAACACCCCCGTGACATTGACACTGAGGACCCTCTCAAAGTTGGCCTTCTCATTGTCAATGATTCGTGGTTTGGGATCATCCACAATGCCTGCATTGTTGAACATGATGTCAAGTTTTCCATGCTTGGAAACTGCAGTGTCAACGGCATTTTGGATGTCTGATTCTTCAGTGACATCACAGTGGACAAAAGAGGCTGAATCGGGTCCAATATCTTTGCAAACTGAGAGACCCAGTTCATCTTGGATGTCAGCGATGATGACCTTGGCTCCATGCTGGCAGAAGAGTCTAGCTGTGCACTCGCCGATTCCGCTGGCACCGCCAGTGATTAATGCTACCTTCCCTTCTAGCCTACAATCAGGATGGAGATGAGGAACATAAGAATACTTTATAATTTTGATCTGTGGCTACAAATTTTTTGTGTATCCATAAAATTTTGCCTGGTTAGCAAATTAAGTTGGTCCAAACTCAATTCAATGTAGAACAAGTTGGAGTTTTGTTCATGAAGCATTCTTCTATGGATTGGGTTGATTTAATCTGAGACGGTTAATTTCTATAGTGAACTAAGTGATTGGATTCAGTAGAATTTCCTGTCATCAAATTCATTTCTATGATATTCAAAGTTGCTGATTTGGCACATCTCATCATTCAATTGGCAATGCCCAAATGTTCCAAAAAGAAACAGAAAAAAAAAAAAAAAAAAAAAGACATTTGTCGTAGAGCTCGTTTGGTAGTAGAATATTGGTGCAAAAAGTAGGATGGAGTTCACCTGTAGTGGAAAAAAAATGAAAACAATGAAATGAACATGAAACATGATGATTGAATCTCATTGTTTTCTACATTCTATAGGACTCCCTTGGATCTTTATGAGTTGGGAACTATAAATCAGAGTTCATGTGTTCAGATAACCAGTAAATTTCTACTGTTTTGTTCCTTGGAAGGATTATACAGGCTATCGGGTCAGAAAAAGTTAAAAAAGGTATTTTGTTTAAAACTCCTGCAACAAACACCCCTCCCCAACCACCAAAACGCAGTGACAATTGATTGAATCCTTTCTCTAATTTGAATGGCTTAATTTGTGAATCAATCAACCATCTATTAACTTAACCTCAAAGCGACATTTATGGTTGCCTTATTTAAAACCATAAAATGGATAGTTAATTTATGGATCCTCATTATATCTTGTCCTCTCAAAAAAAAAAAATCATGAGAAGAGAACACAGTCCAGTCTGAATTTTCGTGAAATCCTGGTAACATACGGACTGTTGATGCCTACCTATGGAGGGCCCATCAGACCTGCCCCTGTATCTCCACAGGAGAACTAGGGATGATCATGTTGTCAACGTTAGGGTGCATGTTCAACTGTTGCATTTCACTGGATCTGTGTGTTGATGGCCAAAGAGCATGTGGTTTGGATAGCCCAAGAACCACCCTCATCAATTGACCCTGGACCCCAAGAGTTCGGCAAATAAAAAAAAAAACTGGGAACATCTTATCAAATCAATTTCTGGACCAAAACAGGATGTGTTCACTACAAAGAAGTCAATATGTTATGGAGTCCAGCTCCTCCGACTCCCAGAAATAGAGGAAAAGTTGGTGATACTCTTCACCAGTCTGCTTATTAAAAATTTGAACCTCTAAATATAATTTTCTTTTTTTCATTTTGTATGATCTCATACCAAATTTCACAGAAGCACGAGTTGTTCCGTTGTCAGATTGATCAACTAAAACACAAATAAAATCTTATAAAAATATCAGCCCCATCGGTCAGCCGTGCAGGGCCAGGTCAAGTGTGCATAGGATGTAAGTTCAAATCTCTTGTAATTATAAAAGATCCACCTATTTATATGGATCAGTGGACGGTGCACTCAACTCCTACTGAAGTGCCAATCCGTTGTTTGCCCAATGGTTTCGCACCTCTCTCTCTCCACTGAAGTGACAAGGGTACGATTATCCGGCAATAGCGCTGATGCTGAGAGACTTGGATAAAGTATTAGAGTGGGTGGGTGAGTTACTCTAGATCAGAGAAAAAAAATTATACAAATAAAAGGAAAAAACAGCTTCCCATGAAATCTTATGCCTCCCTTTGGAAATTTACTAGTATGGTAAAAGTAATGTAAAGCTTTTATTTTTCAGACAAGTGTCACATCAAAAGTACACAACTTTAAAATTTCCTCTCTATTTTTAAAAATAAAAATAAAAAAGCAACCTCATTTCTCTACTAAATGGCAAAAAAAAATCCCACTTTTTACATAAAAAATAAAAGAAAATTCCCTGCCAATCTACTAAATACAAAATACCAAATAACCCCCTTATATTTTATTTTCTCTACTTTAAATCACTTTTACTTTTGCCAAACGGAAAGGAGGGAGACATTTTCTTTCAACCGTTCACATTTCAAGGAGTGGGCTCCAATGAACGCAAAAACTAGATTTCCCATGATCCCGAGTACAGACGGATCCAAACTTGTATTGCCTTAGGACCATGAACAGAAAACAGACAGTTTATTCAACGCCCTATAAAATCTGGGTGGAGTGCAGTACAAGTGGAAATGAGAAGGGTATATACATACCTCCTTGCAAGTGCAGAGATAGAAGAGCTGCTTGCCATTTCTAAGCCCTTGCACTGGTACGGAGAATAGATGCAAAAAACTTCTTCTCATGCAGAGAGAGAGAGACTTGAGGCTGCTGGATGTGAATTGCTTATTATAAATCCATAGAAGAGCGGCAAGAACCTCTCATATTTCCTTTGCCTTTTGTTTGGTACTTAGACCAAAAATATTGAATCTTTCGTAGGCATATTGCTGGTGACGGCAGAGTTGTCCTTATGATAATATATATTGCAACTGATCCATTGTTTATTAGCCATGATAGGGCCATCTAGTGTCAGATTCGACCGTTCGTAAGAATCTATATATGGGATAAGAATAAATGCCTTTTCCATGCGGAGACAAATGGAAAGGTAGGTATAAAAACAAAGAATGGGTAAATGTACCCTTTTGTTTTCTTTCTATGGACGAACTGGATGAGGAATGACAAGGACCCCTTTACATTACTCTATTATTTTGTTAGGTAAAAGGCCAGACCACTATTAATGTTGGGGCTTGGGATAGTATGCTGCTATATTTTAATATAATATATTTTGGATATACAGGCTGTGCTCTAGTGAAGGTGTCTCTCATGGACGTTCGGTGCAGACGCCCTTTAGATTATCCCAATCCCTACATAACCCTCATGTTTAATAGTTTTAGAAGATATCATTTTTAAGAATTTCAATAAAACGGCAAGCAACAATTAGATGAATGTCATATTGAGTTTGAGGGGGTTGACTGGGGTCCATCGTACTTAAAAAATGGTGTTGGAATTATGTCTTTCATGAGAGATGCCCTCACTTGAGCCTCCACCTTTTTTTCATTTTGGTAGCCCAGGGAAGGGGCTGGGACCCATGACATAACTCACAAATGTGAGGTGATGGAAACTCACACATGAGAGGACACATAGACACAACTCATACATGTAAGGAGACAAAGACACTACTCACACATATGAGGTGATGGAAACTTACACATGTGAGAATACATAGACAACTCACATATGTGAGGTGGTGGAAACTCACACATACGAGATGAATATCCACAACTTACACATGTGAGGTGATGGAGCCTCCACCTTGATATAGATTATTTTATAATCTATGTAGCAAACATAAATTATTTTCACAATTAATGATCAAGCATTCTAAGGAAGGATTCATTCTATGGGGCTCACATGAAAGCATGACATATCAGCCAACCCATGGGTTGGCTGATATGACAATCATATAGGCTGGAGAAGGTGAGAAAGGAAGAAGGTGAGAAAGAGTGAATGTTAGCAAGTTTCTTCGAGGGAAACCAACCTCCCAGTTAATGCATAAATGTGCAGACTGCTTTTTATTTACCATTGCCTATTTAGTTATAGGCACAATCTTACAATTGTAACACAAAACTGGAGAACCCACTTCCTACAAACTAGCAGCAACTCATCTAAATCTTACACCGCAATGGCAGACCTACACTTTTTGAACCCGAGGCGAGTGCCGCAGGTTGATTTTGAATTTGCGCATAGTTTAACTTGGTCCTATCTGTCCCACGTATATCTCGCCCCACATCTAAACATTGTGATCACTCCATGTTATAAGACCTTAATGACTGAACATACCAGATCCTCATGCCTTTCTCTTTCAACATCTTCTTTTTGCTGAGAGTTCAAGATCCTCCTTATGCTGATTGAGCTTCTCGTTGCCAGTCTTCTCATGGTTAGTCTCTCACCAAATAGATCTCCCTCCCTCCTCGAATTTAGTATAATCCTAATCACTATATACCCAAATATGAGCCGTTAATCTCCAAATCCTAATTTAATTCACTTAATCTCCAAATCATAATCCAAACCCTAAGCCCTAAGTCAGCTAATCTAACATATCTACAAGTCTGAAATGACCAAATAATCATTGGGCACACTTTTATCTTCAATTCACATATAAGTCAGGCCTTAGGATTCATACATTTGATAACTTGAGTTAAATTTAAGTGAAAATTTCTTTTCTTTGCCATGAGCCATGACTAACTATAAAGAATTCTTTTTAGAGCTAGGTAAGTGCAGGCAACCAAATTTTTTAGATCAAAATAAAACTCTTTTGGGATGAATTGATGATCACCTGAATTTGGGAGAGGTCAATTAGACAAGAGATATGAACATGGAAAAAAGTTTGGGGCATTTGGGCGGAAGCCCCTCAACGGTGATTTTTATTGCAAACGGTCCACAATACTTTATCATACTGACAGCAGTCCTCTTGTAACTAAAAAAGACAAAAACGCCCTTACCTCCATTCCCAAACCTTTCCAACTCTGCCATCTGGTAGGCCATAAGCCTTCCATTCCCATCAGGCTGAATGAGTGCATCTTGAAGAAGACTACAGTCATTGGAATTGGATCCCTGGTCCCTTAATTTCATATTCCCATAGTTTGGGTCGTTCAAGTTTACACCATTTTGTAACCCAAGTGTCGTCCCATCCATGTCTATGTCAGAAATGTGATCAGATTTCATATTTCCATCATATGAGCTGGTCGGGCAATTTTCAACTGCAGATTTCATGCTTTGTAACTCTTCCCTATCCTCAGATGCCTTAGCTTCACTCCTTACTTTGGTGGCATTATCTGACGAAGAATTTGAATCCATGTCGGCATCACCGATCTCTTCTTTGTACATCTCTTCTACCATTGGCTTCCAAAGGCGTACACGTGCATTTATGAACCAGTTTGAAAATCAAAATCAGTGTTATATAATGGTTAAACCTGATAATCTCTACTTTATCACTTCCACAAAACCAGGACATGTTTGGTTTCTCCCATAGTTCCTTGCTCTTGCTCCTTCTTCTCCTTCTATCAGTTGGCTGAGAAAGAAAACGCGAATCGTGAATCACAACCACTGCAATAAGAAAGGAGAGATGGATGTGGGTCGTCGGATGGCACCACTTCACATAGCTATTTGTTTGAAACTCAGAAAAGTTCTTCAAAACTCAGATAAATTTCTCTGAGTTTTGCCAGAAACTCAGATAAATTTATCTGAGTTGTGCCAGAAACTCAGATAAATTTGCCAAAAACTCAGATAAATTTATCTGAGTTGTGTAAATTTATCTGAGTTTCTGTCCAGTTCATCAGAGATTCTGGAAAATTTATCTGAGATCGGCGACACCAAAAGTCAGAATACGGAAAAGTCAGATTCTAATAAAAATCGAAATCCAAAACAAAAACAGTTGATGACCACAATCCAATCGAGAAAAGATGGGGGAAACAAGAAAAAGTGTAAAATGCTCTCTTTCAAATCAGTTGTAGAGAGAAATAAAGATTTGGAAGAGACTTCAGATGAAATAGCAAGATAAAGTAAAACTGTGTCTATCTTTAAAGAAATGAAAGAGAGAGAATCGGAAGTCATGGCGACGACGGAAGGTGCTCTGTAACGATACTCTGCAATTATGAAAAGGAATGGAAAATGGAAAATGAGAGAAGAAGAAGGAAGGAGTTTTCTGGCACAATTGAAAGGGGCAAATTAGTCATGAAAATACATGACGTGGCATATTAGGGACCTCTCACAAAAATATCTTCAGCTGTCTGGACTATAGACATTAGAGAAAAAGTAGTTGTCCTTGATGCCTTAGAAGACCGTGCTCAAGGACTTTTGGCTAATTTACCCAAAAAGTTTTGAATCTATTAAAATGACATTTTCTTATAGGTATTTTTAATGTGAAAAAAGTTAGCAAAATTAAACAAATATTTTGCCCCACTCAAACAAAAATCCTGGGTCCGCCACCGTTACACTGGTAACATAGAAGTTGAGAACCCTCCCCCTACAAACAAGTAACAAGTCACAACCCTTCTACAGAAAATGAAAAACAAACAACTGAACGAGTCCCATTTCCACTCCTAAGACTCGTTCAACAGAGACTTATTCCACTGTTCCACATACTAAGACTAGTGCAATCATGCCCACAACATATTCACACCCCTTTAACTCATAGAATGACCATCAACAGAAACTTAGACACCAAAAATGTTACCCCATAGTTTCAAAACTCACCGAGTCTCTCTCCCATGATTAGTTTCCACACCACCCTAATCAAAATCCCAAACCCTAAATCCTTTTTCAGCCATGATTCCATCTCTCCCATGAATCATGATTCTCCCTCTCTTCCTCTCTTTTAATCAATACTCATCCCAAATCTCAATCTAAAAACTCATCTCAATCTCCCCTATGTCCATCCTCTTTCATCAAAGTCCCACCCTCCATCCCTTTCTGCCATAGAGAGAGAGTCAACCCAACTCAACCGAGTTGACCCCACCTGATCCCTGACAAATTGGGGCGGGTCCAGTTTCTAAATTACTGTTTCACCATTTTCTGTACTTTCGTTGGTCATCCATGATGGTTCTCATTTGATGGTACCCACTAGTTAAAACTGGATGGCAACAAAATTTGTTAGCTCTGATTACGTGCAATTGGTCCTAACAAATTTCGTTGTAACTGGTTACTCAGGCAATCCAAATACATCAAACCCTTTATTTACACATGAACCAAGTCACCTGCACTCAGTTAACGAGATCCAAAAGGGCCTCACAGATTTACAGGCCCTGCATCATATATTTATTCACATGAATTCTAGAGGTTCTAGTGATTACCATATCACACTTTATGCCTTTGCCATTACTACTACCACAATGCAGATATGAACCACCCAGTCCCCATATTTAAACTATTTGGCAAATCCTCACTACATAATACTACTTGTGAGCCTTGCAAAGCGCCAGATTGCCCTAAGCAACAGCAGAAGAGAAACCATCAAAGCTAAGTAGGCTACTGCTTTGAACATGAGCGGGTAACGGACCTTCCACAGCAAGAATCCCCTCTTCATGCCCTTCCCCAACTCCACTGTGTCCTCCAATAAAACATTCTCTACAGAGTCATCAATGCCTGTATATGGAATCTCATAAGAATGCACCATTCGGTTCATTTCCAATCTGATCCTTCTATGTGCTGTGCCCTGAGAACGACGCGTCTCTGATGAGCTCATATCCACATGCTGTCCAGACTGCCTCTGGATTCCAAGTGTTGCTGGTGGAGTTGAGTTTCCATGGATTGAGAACTCACCAAGACCAATGATCTTCTCTTCCCTTACATTTGAGAAGCCCCTGAGACTGACGATTTCATCATCCATTATGTCAGTGAAACAATCTTCTACGAACTCTTCTTCAGTATCCTGGAATTTAAAAAGGACGCCTCATTCAGAAACAAATCAAGAATCAGGGGTGCAATGTCCAGAAGAACATACAAAAGTAGAAACACTGGGTTGCATGGTCAAAACCCATCATGGAGAAAAGTGCAAGGAAAATCTGGCGATAAAATTGAAGAGGTAGCTCGATCCAATCATCCAATTCTAAATAATAAAAAAAGAAACTGGATGCAACAGTCCAGCAGGACAAACAACCACTTTGATTATTACATATGAGAAATTGATAAAGCATCTAATAATGCCTCCAAAAGAAGAGAGAAGTCTTAGAAAGATAGATATAACACACAATATATGATATAAATGAAAATGAAAATGCTACTGAAAAGATCGAGTCACAAAGTTGAATTTTGAAACCAGGCTTTTGATGGTCAAAAGCTACGCTCTGCAGATAGTTCTATATGCCAGTACACCCATATCGACAAGATGCAACAATGTCGGTACTAGTTTTGGATACCATGTGGATGCTTGAGGGGTACAACTTTAGCTTGTTCTATTAGTTTTCTTACTTTCAAGATGAGAATATTATAAAGGAACACAATAAGTGATAATTTCAGTTACCCAATAATTCTAAGTCCCGATTGTCAAATCGTGGGACCTATTTTGCAATACGGTCGAAGTCACAGTGATAAGATGATTAGATGACTTTTGTAATCTTATTTTACTGAGTTTGGGCTGCTGACCGTTTGTTTTTTTTAAACCATGCATTCAACGGTGACAATTAGAAGCATAGGATCTCCTATTATCAGCATGATAATAGGGGCTTACTCAACCGAAAATGGAAACCGAGATTTAGACAATGCATGTGTGCTACACAATGTACAAATGTGCTATGACAAAATCTAGCTTTATGGAAGACGTATAGAGCCCTCCAACCGAGAGTTGTAACAAGTATCAGAAACATCCATGTACATGTCAAAGAAACAATGATGAAGAGCCAAACCTCATGGTTGACCTCAGATTCGAACTGAGCAGAACATGTTTCATCGGGTTGAATGTTCACTGTTTCATCTACTTCAGCCTCAGTACACTCGACAGATGAGGACTCCATATCACTATTAGGCTTCAGTCCGCAGGATTCTCTTTCCTTCACTTCTTCATGCACCTGTGACTGATGTCTGTCTCCAACTTCAGCAGGAGGCAAATTTGTGGGTAACACATCTCTTTGATCCGCCAACTCATTGTTTGGAGCACGACTTGCTGCACGTGAGTCATGCTTGTTCCACAGGCGGCAAAGAACAAAGGAATTCTACAATCAGAAACAGAATTTAGCAGGTTTAAACTACAGTTTGACAACCCAAAATAACAACACTAGTGTAGCCAGGTAAACAGTGGACTCAATTTGGAGATTCATGGCACACTGATATTAGCAGAGGGAAAAATATTAAATACTGCATGCTAAAACTAAAAAAACATAGAATATTGTTCCAATGCCTAAAATAATTAAGGAACCTTCACTCCTTTAGATCAAAAGTAAACTAACTTGGCAAAGTCCACAAGTTGGGTCCGCTAAAATTGGAATTTGATGTGAAATTTAACAAAGTTGATTTCATTATACTGCGATTTTAGCCTACTTAGTAAGGTCTGGAACTTTAGAAGTTATAACTGTTGGTTAAACCTGTGCATCAAATAACTCAACACAATAACAAAGACTAACTAGGCACGATTCCAAGTTCCAAGGCTCTGACAGCCAAAGAATAAAAATAAATAAATATTGTCCTCGACGATTTCCAGTGACTAAACCATATCAGATATGGTATAAAGCATCAACATAAGTGGATAAATTTCAATCACCCCATGTTGGCCCCCAATGCCAAACAGGGGAATCATTGGCCATCCAATAGGTTAACAGATTTATCAGCTAATGCACACCTTGTATTGATTAAATGAGTCCAGTGCAGACTGAATTCCCACAATCAAACAACTGTTTTAAGTCATGCACAGCCGCATCTTTTTTCAATTTTCAATTCATGCAGGATTTGCTAACTACTTTAATTTTTTCACTTGTATCTTATCGAAAAATAATTAACACACACTCGTCTCTAGCTTAGCCCCTAATCACCAATAGGCCAGCAACTCTTTTGTCCCCAAATTCACTTAAAACAAAGTTCTTAAATTGTCTTCTCCAATACAGCAATCAGCAGTTCAGCACCCCAACTGAATATTAGTCCATACCATCAGATTGTGGCAAGCAATAATTTTCTGTCCCTTGTACCCAGTCATACAGCAGCAATATTCTCTCTTTTACAGCCACTTTTTTTATAGCAATCTCTCAGTTGGTCCACTGAACCATTCAGTACCTTTCACCACTATCTTGTGTCCTAATCAGTTCTAGTAACCATATACTCTGACACAGTTCACAGAGGTTGATTTTATTTCCTTTTCAGTCCAATCTTCCTTCAGCCAGGCATAACGGTGTTAGTTTCACAGATCAGATTTGAGATCAAATGGTTACTGAATTAGCAGCATGTATGGGATACAAGGATGGATGATGTAGAAGCATTGAAACAAGCTGTAACAATCTGAAAGCCAAAAAGAAAGGATGGAGCATAATAGTGGCTCGAGCAGAACGGAAAACCCATGGTCCGCTAATAGTCAATGGAATGGAACAGTCTGAACCATGGGCCTTAAGAATAAAGTTATGAGAAGCGATCTACCAGAATTTTGGAAAGACATGGCACACTACGAAGGTTCATCTGGCTGTTCCCAAGTTTGCTCGAAAGATGGATGCCAATCCCTTCACTACTTCATGCATTAAGTAACTACCCTCAAAGATCTTTCAGATGGTATGAAATGGGTGATGAACGGCATGTGCAGTTTACAACGAAATTAAAAGGTCATGCACAGTATGGTGACAAAGCAATGAAGAACCCTTAGCTGGACTATATGAAGGACAATCGGGAATATAAGCATCTTATGGCAGACTATGAAGAAATAATCTTCGAGTTAGGGATGGCAACGGGGCGGATCGGGGACGGAATTGGGGTTCCCCGCCCCCGCCCCGAAATTGCCCTGCCCCGCCCCGAACTTGCCCCGCCCCGCCCTTCGGGGTAAATTATATTCCCCGTCCCCGCCCGCCATGCCCCGCCCCGCCCCTCAATTGTAAAAATTTTAAATGTGCAAGACTTGGGATTCAAACTCGGGTGGGGGAGCAACTAAAGGCCTTACCACTAGACCAAACTCCATTTCTTGTAATATTTTACCTTATTTAAGATATATTAATATATTCAAGATTGTTACACGCATATACATACTTCACTTACTTACTATATATATTATGACTTATACATTATTTATCATTTATTTAAAAGGAAAATGTTAAATGTAGACAACTAAGGAATCTGATTGGAAACCTTAAAGCTACATTGAGCTCGTTTCCATCTATTGGATTTTGAAATCTTTTGGTCTTGTGAAATGAATAGAACTTTATTTTAAAAATAATAATTTCGCTGATCAAACATTTTGTTTGGATATCTATTGGACTCATGGCTTGGAAATTCTAGAATCCTTTGAAATTCTGAAATATTTTTTGGACATCAATTGGGATTGGGCCTAATTATTTATTCTTGTGTTTCTCAATAAAAGCTTCGAAATCTTTATCACATGAATTAGGGGTGCAATCATAATATGCCCTGCCTGTTTAAGATGAAAACATGATAAGCACCCACCAAAAGAAAAATTACACAATTTGCAATTCAAATTTATAAAAGTCTTGAAATGTAGAAAAAATTCTAAAAACATATACCAATAATTTTGTTTAAAAAAAATAGAATTTATATATGAACTTCAAGTATTGTTATATAAATATTAAATCATTATTTATTGTATAGCTCTGAATTCATGAACCTCCTATAGCGGGCCCAGCTATATTGAAAGTACATACTATATTGAAACCCTCATTATCAAAGCCTTGTCCCAGGCTCCTAGCTGTGACGGTGTTGGCTACATATATTCTTTTTCTCCATTCTAAATCAAGACCCAAATAAGAAAATTTTTCTTAACTTTATAATTTTTCTTTCAAGGCAAAATAAATTAAATTTTGGATCGACTACAAAGAAAAAGGTAAATTTATTTATTTTATATGGTAAAAAGCACATGAATGATTCATCTATGTTGTCCCCATGCCTTTAATAATATTAATAAAAAAAAACCCTCAACCATGCTGACTCATTTGCCCGAAACTCAGGCCCCTCTCAAAACATTAGTCTTCCTAGCGACCATGACATTTTTCACAAAATAGAATAAAAAGATCTCCCAGCATAAATATTTTATAAGTGTGGGGCACTATTAGATTGTTTAAAATTTTTTAAATTATCTAATATTAATATTATAAATTTTCCTTTTCCTGAAATTTTACCTATTTAAAGTGCGATTTATTCTTATAAAATTTTCTCTAAACCCTTCAAGGCCACTAACATACACTTGAAAATATCATATATGCTTTGAGACATTTTTTATGAAAAAGACAATATCTCTCAAAAATATCATGAACTCCATCAATACATGATTTCACTTCATTTCTGGTATTGAACTCCACTCACTAATAAAGAGGTTAATTACACATATAATTAAAATTAGTATAATGTATAGTGTTGTTAGTATGATTAGAATCATTTTAAGTTACTAACTATAATTTGGCTTGCTATTTCTAATCGTATGAGTTATTATAAGCGTATAGCATGATATATCTTGTAATGCTATATCAAATTAGTATAATTTATATTGTTATTAGTATATGACTAGAATCATACCAATTATAATTTACCTTGCTATCTCTAATCATATATGTTATTATAAGTTTAGAGCATGATCTATCATTCTATTATATTAGTTTTATTTAATATGATTTATCATGTCGCAATTTAACATTATATATGATTAAAGTCAAATAAGCTTAGATAGATTTTTGACAACTTTAATTTCATTAAATTTGAATTAGAGGGAATGTGATCATATTATATGCTTTTATAATAACTAGGGTTCAATCAATTACATGTTTAACTTTAAAAAAAGTCTTCAATCAATCTACTTAACCCGTAATAACAACATAAAATCAATATATACATTTACATATAAATATGTTTATTTAATATAAAAGAAATCTAAAAAATATATATTTTTTAGAGGATTATTAATTTCGGGGCGGGTTACGGGGCGGGGCATGAGGCGGGGCAACGGGGCGGGGCATGGGGCGGGGTAACGGGGCGGGGCATGGGGCGGGGCGGGGCGGGGCGGGGCATAGGGCGGACCCATCCCCGCCCCGCCCCGGCTTCGGGGTATGTTTTTCTGCCCCGTCCCCGCCCCATCTAAGATTCGGGGCGGGGAAAACCCGTACGGGGCGGGGCGGGCACTCCGGGTTGGGGCGGGGCGGGTCAAAAATGCCATCACTACTTCGAGTAGCTCCTCACTTGAAGCAACAGATCTTTATAGTGGATGAATACCCTACACAAATCAATAAGTTGGCAGCCTGAAGCCACATGGGACAGGTTTACTGTCAAATGCACTCTCCAAACAAGACTAGATTAAAGATTGACAAATGGAGGAAGATAATTGACAAATGGAAGATGCACAATAGATGGATCTCACAATCAAGAGAAAATAAAAACAACTTCTCATAAGATGCTTTGGTTCTCAAGCTGGGAGTCCGATCAAAGAAGGATAAGTGAAGACAACATGAATGAGAAGGAAACAACTCCATGTGCACTGGCTATAGGCAATTTTTTACAGCGATCACCACAGAATTCTCTGAGGCAACCCTGGTGAATGATGTAAAAGGGAAGGCAACCAGTGATGAACACATCTGCAAAGCATGAATGGAAAGAGTAGATATAACAAACACTTTGTATTAAGGATTGGAGATTACATAATCATGAAAGGGAAAACAAAACCAGGTTTAAGATCCTTATATCCTACAAAAGCAAAAGGCAAACCATTGCATGGTATAGGGAATCAGGGGAAAAATCCTATCCGCCCCTTGTTTTGTTAAATTATCCGCCATTGCATTGGCCAACCTCACTTAACAAGGCCATGTGAGGACAAAGATTTGATCTCTGAGAACAGAAAGTGAAACCTCCAAGGACCATCATTGAAGGAGATCCAAGAAATAGCAATGGAAAGAATATATTGGTTCGAGTGTAGATGTAGAGGGAAATACACTTCACGAAATCCAACCGCACGGACTCTTCATTATTCTGGAAATGGAGAACATGAAGATTCAGAAGTTAAAGTTCATGATGAACCGAAAGGAGTCACCCAGGACTGTACCAAGTGAGGATGATGAAGTTACTTTGATTATCTGACAACTCTTTACCACCACGGAAGTAGGTGGTCTATGGAAATATAGTATTTCCCATGCAAGAGCTAGATGCAAGATTGTGTCTATATTGACAGAGGCAACACCATGGATGTTATGGCACAAGAGGTTATTGACAAACAACACCTCCCAATTGAGAAGCACCCTCAACCTAACAAAGTTGCTTGGGTAAATGAAGTGAGCATTTTGGTCAACAAGAGACATCAAATCACCTTCAAAATTGGCATCAGTGAAGATTGTGTGTAGTGAGGCCAGCATGACTCTCTGTCACACTCATCTGGTTGACTTTCACTGTTTGACAAAAAGGTCCATAGTGGGCAAACACTAGTGAGTTCTAATACAAAGGACAGGAGATCATATTGATTCCATGAGCTCTGCTTCCATCTAAGAAAATGGAGAAATGGAGTCAGAGTTGGCATCAGCATCATACGCAATCATTGAAAACAAGGGGTTGCTCAGTTAGTTGCCAACCCCGATTGCCACACGGACACGGGTACCCAGAGATCTCTCAAAGTTGCTAGCCGGTATTCCCAAAACCAATTGGTGATGGAAAACCGCACAAACAACTACTTAACACCCCCCTTGGGCGGGACACCGTCCGGATCCAAAGCACATGCCCGCACAAGACTACAACGCGGCATGGGGCCTTGCCTTGCGCACTTGCACCCGCACAAACACACAACGCGGCATTGGGTGCTTTTTTGCCCTACGTGATTTCGAACCTGGGACATATTGGCTCTGATACCATCTCAGAGTTGCTAGCCAGTATTCTCAAAACCAATTGGTGATGGAAAACTGCACAAACAACTACTTAACAAGATCAACCCCCGAGTATGCCATTCTTCCCACTTTTGTGGGCTCTCTTGGGTCCCACCCCCAGGCTGGGATAAGCAATAAATAAATAAATAAAATAAAAATCATAAGCAATCTCTAAATTCAAAAACATGAAATGTAAAAGGATAAGTCATCCCAAGAAGAGGAAGTGAAAGAACCAGATGCAGAACATTAGGAAACCAACCGCTTGAAGACAAAAAATTAGAAGTTTCAAACAAAAAATAAATAAATAAACTAAGTTGAAGAAAAACGCGATATCAATGATGAGCAAACTACAAAAAAAAGGTAAAGAACTATAAACCGAAACACAAATCTCCAATAGGATAATTGCCGACAGAGAAGCCATAAAATAAGCATATGATGAAGGAATCTCAAAGCTGGAGAGCAACAAAATGTTGATTATCCAATGAAACTAACAAATCTAGTTGATTATGAAGAATCTCCTTCAGTTGCTTAAAAGAAATAGATAGATTACATCAGCAAGATAATTCCAACCCTTCAAAAAGACAAAACAGAGTGCTCTCAAAATGATCGAAAGGCTCTGAGAGAAGCTCTTCAATTGTTCCCCTACATTTCACGTTCAGAGATCAAGATTGGGAAAAAACAGAATGATCAATGGTCAGATGGAGGATGTAAAATGATCTCACTTCAGATTGATCCCAAAATTTGAACCAATCCTTAAATAGAGCTCATGTGATGCGAACAGTTAACATTTGATCCGGATTCCATATGGAGCACAACAACCTGAGGACAAGTCCTTTTCAAGCAAGCGAAAATTGATGCAGCCCAAACAAAAAGTCTATCATATCCGATTAAGAAGAGTCCAACGCATCAAACATGGGGGCAACATGTGATTTAAGTGTTAGAATTAAGCACGTGCTTAATAATTGCTCAAGTTACAAGTCCAGTCAGCATTTGTAGTAGTTAGGAAGATTTTCTTTGTCATGCAACGAGTCATAAGTCTAAATCCTGTAGTTTTACAGATGAGGAAAATTCATGTGATAGACACGAGCATAATTTTGTTTCATTTACATAGTTTCAGAGAAGAACAGGATTCATTTGTCAAACCAATGCCATAATTTCTACAGGTTTAGATAATTGAATATTAATCTATCCAACAAGCCTAAGATCATGTGACTGTGACAAGATTTGAAGAAATAATGGCCCATTTACTGAAAGGGTAACCTCCAGTTTGGAGCTTGTCCTTTTTGAGATCTTAGTCATTGAGGTGTAACAAGGAAACTGTAGGGTTGGATGCCCAATTACCCCCTCTAAAAAAGAGAGGATAAACCCTATGTAATTCTAACAAGTAACAACTCAAAGAATTTAGAGATTTTCTCTTCATATGAGATGGGTGCTGAATCCTGCCATGCCCAAGGTGATGAATCCGCTGAAGCCTTTGACTTGAGATTGGAAATCTCATTACAAAGCTCCCCTTCCCTACAGTATGGTGGTGGGATTGAGTCTGATTGTCTCTTTTGAGGACCACTGTCTTAGCTGTTTTTATCCAAGTTGCAAATAAAGAAATCATAATTTATTAGTTGCAGCCCTTGGTGTGTAATAGAAATTACCCATACCAACATAGAAAGGAAGAATATGGCTGCTATGCACAATTATCCTTCCTTCTATGAGTCCATAAGCTTAAAAATGGTAAGAAAAACATAGGACACCTTTCCATGAACATGGATGCATACTAGTCTATATCGAAGCAGGAAACAAAGTAAGCTATATTGTTATCGGGTTGTTCCACTAGATGCACGCATAAAATTCAAATACATCTTTAAGATAGAAAAATTATAGGACCAGGAGCTAACATGTAAAGCTTGCTGCCATACCCATTTTCACACATGAAAGCCCATGTTCTGTAATTCAGAACCTTGACCCAATCGACCTCATCATAAGAAAACCCCAAATTAGAAGATCCTAAAATTCAAAGTGGAGAGTAGGCAGATAAAGGAACAGAAACAGGGGAAAGCATGATATTTTTGGACATGTTCCATTCAGTAAAACATCAGATCGAAGGCTGGTATACCAAACGATGGGCTACACGTCTGCCTTTGCAAAAAGACCCAACAGGCAACAATTTTTGGTAATGATAACAAGAAACGACAATCTGACAAGGGAAATAAAATTGCATTTCATATAATTCAAAATGAAGCCCAATCATTTTCTTAAATCTGTGCATGTTATGAGATGGGATATATGCAAACCACACTGCTGAGCATTCTTCAAAGATATTTAAAAATCACCTGAGGTCCATCAAACTCATTTCCTTTGATACAATATTCATGCATCACCCAGTCTGTTCTCTCTCCTTTGGGAGCACGGCCTCTGTAGAACACCAGAGTCCTTTTCATCCCAATCTGATTGCAACCTGACTTTATAGATCGCTCCTTTCCGGTTGCCTTCCAGTAACCAGTTCCTGTAGCCCTGTTGGTCTTGGAACCCTTTGGATATTTCTTGCAGAGAGGAGAGAAGAAGAACCATTCATGATCTACTGTCTGAATAATGGATTTGGCTGGTTGAAGCAAATGGTAAAAATCAGTGTCAGCCTCAGAATTTTCAAAACTACTCATTGTGCAAAAGGTCTTCTTTATCAGTTCAGATTGTGCAAATGATGCAACAGAGAATCGTTTTCCATACCTTTTAGTTGCTAATCACCAAAGCTGAAATTAGTAGAAACAAACAACTAAGAAAACCAAAGCTAAAATAGAAAGACCAACAAGGAGAATTTTGGCTGTATCCAAAAAAAAAAAAAAAAAGCCTGAGTCTATTCCTTGTTGAAAACTGTAGGGCCCAGGTCAAGTCCAGATCCAAGAAGTTGACGTGTACACATGACAAAAAACAAGGGGGGCAGAAAAGGGGGCATTTTTAAAGTGGGGAATTTTTTGAATTTTCCATATATATATATATATATATATATATATATAAGAAAATGCTCCTATGAGAGTAACTCTCACTGTACTATGAGAGTAAAGGGGAGGACCCTCACATTTAGGCTATTGGCATTGGATATGGATCCAATGGGTCCCTCCCTTACTTTGATAAAAGTGTGAGAGTTACTCTCACAAGAGCATTTCCCATATGTGTGTGTGAGGGATAGGAGATGTATGATGTGGATTGGAGCTAGGATGTTAGCATGTGAGTCCACATACCAATGGTCCTCATGACCCCACAGTTAGCAGGCTACACATGCATAGCACCAGCAATTGCTTCTAACTGTTTCCCCCGTTTCCCAATTTGGTTTTCTTGTTGTTTAAAACACTTAGGCTTGTTTGTGAAACACCAAGTTTACTCTTATGCAGAAACAGTGGGGAAGGAAAGGGAACGCGGGGGGGTGGTGGTTTGTTTATCTCTGTGTGGGTGTGTTGTTGGGCTCCACTTTCCTCTCTCACGAGGAAAAATGTCCTAGAAAATTTGGTTTTCTGCAGAGAGTCTTGCTACACTAATCAACGAAACACCCCATGAAGAGGAAATAAGAGTTCCACTTTTGCACAAAATACCCCCAAGTTTCCTCTTCTGCATAAATGGATTTTTTTTTCTTTTTTTGTTAGGGGGGAGAGATGGGTTTGTCCTTGTCTGGGTGTGTGTTTGAATTCCACTTTCTTCTCTTGCGAGGAAAAATGCCCCAGAAAATTTGGTTTTCTACAAAGAGTCCTACTCTATATGATGCACGGATACGTCGAAATAAGCAACGTATCGTGTCGTCTCGTATCCGATACTTCACTTCTTATGTATAAAATTCGTGTCCTTGCCGTGTCTATGGCATATCCTATCCGTATCCATGCCGTATTTAGGCATCATAGGTCCTATTACATTGATCAATGAAGCACCCCACAAAGAGGAAATAAGAGTCCCACTTTTGCACAAGACCCCACACTCAAACGTGCCCTTAATTGTGTGACATTCACAGAAAGGACATTCCACTGACTTCTGCTTTTCTGCATGATGAAAAAGCCTTTTCTATATATGTGTGTGTGAGGGACAGGAGATGTATGATGTGGATTGGAGCTAGGATCTTAGCATGTGAGTCCGCATACCAATGGTCATCATGACCCCACAGTTAGCAGGCTACACAAGCATGGCACCGGCAATTGCTTCTAACTATTTCCCCGTTTCCCAATTTGGTTTTCTTGTTGTTTAAAACACTTAGGCTTGTTTGTGAAACACCAAGTTTCCTCTTATGTAGAAATGTTGGGGAGTGTTATCTGTTTGTGGGTGTGTTGTTGGGCTCCACTTTCCTCTCGCACGAGGAAAAACGTCCCAGAAAATTTGGTTTTGGGAAGAAGGAGGGGGGGGGGGTGGCGTGTTGCCGGGCATCATAGGTCCTACTACATTGATCAATGAAGCACCCCACGAAGAAGAAATAAAAGTCCCACAGATCCCACACTCAAACGCGCCCTTAGGGAATTGTGTGACATTCACGGAAAGGGCATTCCACTGACTTGAAAAAGCCTTTTCTCTAATAATCACCCCCATAACACGGAAAATCAATAAAATGTGCAGCATGAAAACCACAGAAAAGGGACAAGCATGAATTAGAGGAACTTTTTCTGTGGTGTTACTCTAAGGATGATTTTATAAAGAGGTGCCCTTCAGATTTCTTCGAAATATCTCATTGATGAATTCAGTTACAATAAAGATTTCAATAAAGGACTTTTGGCCCCTCTTTCATTTGGCAAGATGAGTTGTGACACTCTCTATATGGTTGTGTTGGTTTTGGCATCTATTATCCCTAACCTGGGATAGAAATGGGTCAGGCCAGGACAGGCCAGATTAAGCATTGTGGATCATTATTTTGAAAATTGGATTAGTATCACTAATTGTTCAAAGGGACGAATCGAACTGTATTGTGAATCAAACGACTTTTAATTTTTCTCATAAATATAAAAAATTCTAAGTTACAATATATAGAGTCATCTTTAAATCAAAATAAAAATAAATAAATCATCAATCTTACACATTAGGATATCTCCTAAAGTTTTTTAAAAAAAAGTACATGAAGAAAACGTAAAAAATAGAATAATAAACACAGCACATAACTCCATAAATAGAATGCTCGCTCCTCATTCATCTTTAAAACATCCCAAAAACCTTAAAAAATCTTAAGTGGTGTGTTAACCACTAATTACCTTTTTGAAAGTAGAAATGCTATAAACAAATAAAAATAAAAAATAAAAAAACCTCTTAGCAATGGGTCTTCTTTCACAACCGAATCGCTTGAATCGTAAGATTTGATGAAACGAGTATCGAATCATAAGACTCGCCTATAAATGACATTCGTTACATAGATACAAATCGTTTTTCTTAGGATTTGATACAAATTGTAGGAATCTGACATCAATGCTATGGATAACATCTACATACATGCTTAATCTGAACCTAAGCAATTTCCTATCTAGATTGAACATTTCAAGCCAGACCAAGGTTTAAAGGGTTTGGGTGAGGCTGAATTGAATGGTGATAGTGCAATTAACCAGCTTGGATGGGTGGTGGTTTGAATAACAGGAATGGACTCAATCCTAGCCTGACCAGTTTATAAATCAAGTCAAATCAGTCAACACAACCCCAACTCAAAAATTATAAGGGTCAGGAACATCCAAGCTCATCTCTACCTAATTATATTAATATAAGAAATTAACAAATAAAGACAACATTGAGGAAAAAAAAAAAAAAAACAGAGCTGCAAAGACTAACTGATCACAAGGATATGAAAAATGAAACCCCAACATGAAAAAAAAAAAAGAAAAACAGAAAATTAAAGGAGCAGAAGATAAACAAGGAGTTAGAAATAATAACCAGGTAAATCCCAAGGCTCGAATTTATATATATTGACCTCCGAGATCACACGCACTTCCCTCTCCTGACCGTTGATCTTCTTTTTCAAATAGTACGAGATCAGCTCCTCGTCCGTCGGCCGGAATCGAAAGCCCGGAAAGCTCTCCATGAAACCTGAATTCCTCCAAACGAGAGAAAAATAAAAGGGGCGGAAAAGTGAAAAAGGGACAATCACTTCATGGATTATTAAAAAAGAATTTTCCTTCGACGTCGAATCACAAGCTTTTCGATTCCATGCGATTGCTTTTAGTGAGGAGAATGGAATTTCTGGGGTTTTTCTTCTTTCCCTTTCTCAGTAGGCTCTCTCTTCTCTTCTTCTTCGAGGAAGAAACAGAGATTCTATGCATTTTCTGTTGCGAAGTCTCTAGCCCGACTTCGTTTCACACGACTTTATAGAGAGGACGGGTCTTTTTACGCATGTGGTTGGCACGTGATTGTCCTGGTGCTGTCTGCGATGATTCCCGCACGTGTATCGTTGGGAATCTATCTGCATTTTCTTTTAAAGAAGTGCGGATCCATTCCAACCAAATTGCGGAAAAAATCCGTTGACCTATATGTTGGGTCATGTATTTTAAATTTAGGGCATGTTCCTTTTGTGGAAATTTGGCCGAGAATTCATCATATTGAAAATTCTTTGATGTCTTTGTCTCTTGAAATTTTTGGATTTTAGATTTCTCTACTAACATTTTTAAATTCCAGCGACATGATAGGTCTCTTATGACATTTAAGGGCCAGTTTGGTAACTCTACTAATATATTCAAGTCAAGTAAAGTTGATTTTGAAGAAAGAATAAAAATATAAGTGGGTTATGATGATATTTTGTTTTTAGTTGTTTGTTATGGAATCTTTTGACTTTTTGTATAGAAAAGTGAAGTTTTTTTTGTATTTTAGTGGATAAAGGTAGTTGCTTTTTGACTTTTTGTATGAAAAAGATGGGGGGAGTTTTGTATAAAGTGCATTTGATGTGACATCTTGTCTGAAAAATAGAGGCTTTACTTGACTTGTATTGTATTAATAAAGTGCCAAACGGGCCCTAAGGAATTCAGGAAATTCCACTCGTTCTATATTTTGGTGGAATTCAAGCCCAAAGAAACATTCAGAAATTTTGCTACATCTGAGAATTCAAGAATTCTCCTCACAGAAAATTCATTGAAGTCCAGAAAAAAACAGGCCAAGTCGTTAAAGGTGGTCCCAAGCTGGTCACATAGTTCCCTTTTTTTTATAAGTATATGGGTATTCTTAATATCTTTTGATCCAATCCCACTCACCCTCCCCGTGGCACCCACTAAACCCACACAAGGGCACGGGGGCAAATTTAATAAGGCCGTGAACAAAAGATATGGGGGTGCAAAGTCACACCTTACACCACTTTACCAAACCCTAGGTGGATGGTCCCAAAGCCGAACCGTACATTCAGTCTGCTCATCAGAAAATTCTTTTAGGTGCAACTGTTTGGATTTAGCCAAGAAGCCCAGCATGGAACTAGGCCCTAGGTCGAATCCTCTGGGAACATTTGGTTCATTTAAAAGTCCAAATCAAGTAGCTTTCAGCCTGACCCAGGTCTCTAGATCCAGGCCCGAGTATTACGTCATCATGCATATTTCACAATACAAGGTTGGGAGGGTTAGTCGCAACACGCACGACAAGAGTGGGACCCAATTCAAAAAAAATACCAAAAAGTTGTAACAAGGTATCGAACCGAAAAGCATTCATCCACGCGATCCTCCGGGTACAAACTTAACCCAAGATACGGATATTTGAAGAGATCCTTCGGCGTTACGCAAGCAGCCCCATCGTGATGCAGTTGGCCTTTTGAATAATGACACGTGGCACGGATTTTGGGTCCCATCGTGTTTCTACTTGAGCATTGTCCATGAACATCTTTTGAAGGAAAAAAAAAAATAGGTTCAGGTAAACCTACGAGACCCTTTGGCATCATTTCTGTTTCGATTCCAATTTTTTACTCTGGTTAGGTTTTATTCAGATCGAATTTCGATGAGACCTGATCGTGGAGATCTAGTAAGAATATGTGGTGCGAAACTTCTTTTATAACATTAAAATAATCTTATTATAAAGAATAGAATCAAGAGAATCATGGTTAACCACACTATCAAAATTAAATCTATTATTGTTATACAAAGGACATGTCTTTAGAATTGCAATATAGTGATTAAAATTGGCACGAAACTTCTAGGGTTCTCTTCAAAAAATAAATCTATAGTTAAAAAATTATTAAGTTTTATTATTGTTAAATCAAGGTTTAGGATAATCTGCTGGAGCTGTTTTATTATTTTTATTTTGAATGACCTTATCTCTAAAGTGATCCTTCTACCGATCCGATTTACATATATGAAGCTGACTGGTATATCTAACTAGTATAAAAATTAGAAGCTCAATTAAATCTATAAATAAAGTTAGACCCTCTATCTTAAGGTTAGAACCTTACTAATTGAGTTTGAGGAATGAAAAAGTTAGACTCAAGTTCTCTTTGGCTTCTCTAAACACAAAGATGGCTTTTGACTTCTCAACTTCTCCCCTCTCCTCCTCCCTTCGTTTCATCTCGATGGATTTCCTAATACAAAGAAGGCTTTCTACTTCTATGACTTATCCCCTCTCCTACTCCCTTCGGTCCATCTCGACTAGGGTTTGTAAACAGAATGGTTTTGAATCGAAATCATAGTGGACCCGGACACAGACCCGTTTCTAAATAACGATTCCGGTTCTAAATCCGGTTTTAACTCGGAACCTGTTTTGTTGGTTCCAAACCCGGCTCCGATATGACGAATCTGGTTCCGGAGCCGGGTCCACTTAGAGGATTGAAATCTAATTTTAAAATCAATTCTAATTTCTCTTTATTCTTCTCTTTTTCTTAAATTAAACATATCAATCAACCTATAACAGTGCATCAAGTCTACTACCTCCAATATTATACATAAAATATCAAAAAAAAAAAAAAGAGTTGATTTTGAGGTTCACTTGCCGGTCTCGGGTCCACGGGTCGGAACCTATATGGACCCGAAACCGGACTCGTTTATCAATTGGAACCTAAATTGGGTTCCGGATTCGGATTCGTTTATTAATCGAAACCTAAAATAGGTTTCAAACCCGGGTTTTTGCGAGTCAGAACTTCCGGGAAATCAGAGAATCGGATATCCGTTTGCAACCCTATTCTCAACCCATTGCTAAAAGAGAACTCTTTACCATGCGAACATGTAGACCCTAGACTTCCATCTTAAAGTCCTAGGTTTTAGAGATCTATTCTTTCAAAGAACGCGGTAGAAGATCGTAATTTGTAAAGAGATATTACCTCAACGATAACGGATATTGGAACTCTAGCCCTTACTATAAGGTTTGTTGCTTCCTCATATATATATACTAGTCATTGCCCATGCCTGAAGGCACAGCGCACCACGCTCTGAGCACAACTAAATCTAATTACTCTTCTTTTGACCACCTAACAACTAACACCACCACCCATAATTTAACAAATTTAACTCAAATTTTCTATGTGGCCCATTGGATCAATCAGCTTCAAATCAAGCCCAGCCGGATTTTATTTTTTTAGGTAAAACAGCCCAGCCAATTGGACCCTTGTTTAACCACCATTGAATATCAGAAGTGACCCACTACTATAAGCAGTCTAGTTTAATTGCATGCAAGCCACGTTTGCATCTACTACTAAAACAATCAAAGTTAGCCCAGATTCCACAATCCGTGAAAAGCAGCATTTATATGTGAAGGGGCAAACTGGTAAGTTGTGGGCCCAAATTCCACACTGTTCAATCACTCAATTGCAATCATAGCCGTGTATTTAATCATATCTTTACTTGCAAGGAAGTTTTGAAAAGATAATGGCACGTTTCGTAATTTCACAGAAAACTAAGGACACTCCCATATCCTCTGGGAAAAGATAATGGCAGGTTTCGTAATTTCACAGAAAATCAATGGCACTCCCGTATCCTCTTGTCCTTAGTAAAAAGTTACTGCCCCTTTGTTTTCAAATAATTACAAAATTACCAAGCTCTTGAATCCCTTCTCAGCCCCAGGATTTATGTACATAAATCCAAGGGTCCAAAATGTCCAGGGATTCAAATACTGCTCTCCCTTATTATATAGATATATATACACACACATATATGGGAATGGCTCTCCTGAGCTGCAGTTGAGGGTTGTATCAACGAATATGTGCGAGAGACTCGTGTGGGCGAAACAAGAAATGCAGCATGCAGTTGAGATTTTACTGGGCCCCCGCTTTCTCATTTTCCCCCTTTCATCTTCAGCAAACCTAATCGAGTTTCTCTCTCTCTCTCTCTCTCTCTCTCTCTCTCTCTCTCTCTCTCTCTCTCTCTGTTACGCTCCCTCTATGCTGCTCTCTCTCCCTCTCTTGTCGAGCGTCGAGTTGCGTCCCTCCTTATCTCCCTTTCTCGTCGCTGCAGATCTGCGTGACGACGTCTTCGCTCTCCAGTCTCCGCCCGAATTCAGAAAAGGGCCGCTCTCTCCCAAACGTCTCTCCCACTGCAACGACGTCTGTTGGGTGTCGTCTTGAGCTTCTCTCTGTCTCATCTACAACGATCTAGCAACTCTTCCACAGAAAATAGAGTAATTTATTTAGGGTTTTTGTATTTTGTTCATGATATTTTCTAAACAACAAGTTTTATGGGGCAATTTGGCCTTCTCATTTGCTAAAGCTGGTATGGGCACAGCCTATATTTAATTGAAATAAAATTCTTGTGTCTTGATTTTCCTTTTTTTCATTTTTGCTTGAAATAGAAAGTAGTTGTATTTGTGGAAAAGAAAATGAATAGATTTCGTTTTTTCTTTCTTTGAACCTTTGGTTAGTCACTCAATCCCAGTTTCATCTATAGGTATTTCAAATGGCTCTAATGAACTATTTCTCTTCACTTGAGTTATGCATTCTTTACTTTTGTTTTAGATAATTCGTTGATTACTCTTTTATTTGTTTTTTTTATTAGTATTCTATGTTAAAAGGTCTTTAAAATACATCCATCATTTGTTTTGATCTCATCCTGCTTTACCAGAATCATCACCTGGGGGTTTTTTCTTATCTATGAGTTTATCCATTACATGGGAGATAGTTTTTTTTTCTTAATTTTTTATTTTTACAATTGGACCTCAATTTAGGTACTCTATTTGAATGTTCTTGGCCTTTTTTCATGACAACTCCAAACACCATCGAGTCATTTTGTAGTCCATTTTGTTGTTCAGTTTCAGTTGAATTCAATAAGGATAACTGAAAAGGGTACTTTTTTGTAGTTAATATAAATCAAAAGATCAGCCTTACAAATGTCGACAGCATCGTCTCCAACACGAAACTATTTTCACTAAAATATTAATTTTGCATTTGCTATGAATCTATGTGTAGGGAGAAAGAGGTTACGAGTTATTAACTTGGATGGATGAGATCGCGACTGAATATGCACCGAGCTGAAGTATCAAACGTTTGCAAATCAAAAGTAGGGAAGATGAAACAAGATCGTCACTTGAAGAGAGAAAGCAGGAGATTAAGCATGAAATCAAACATTTGAGAGAAAGTGTAGAAGCTCAGAAACAACACCCAAATTATTGCAGCTTTATATTGATGATGTTTCTAGTATTTGTTGCATATGCATGGGGATCAAATTCTGCAACATGAGGATAGCTATCTCTATTTTTTTTTTTTTTTTTTTAAATGGAGATGTCCAGATGCACATGTGTATTATCTCTAATATAACCATTTTCAAGTTGGTACATGGATCATGACTATTTTTGTCAACTTTGTATGGTAAAATGTGAAATGAGTAGTAGTTAATGGAGTCAGCTACTGAGGAGTGAATAGTTGAATTTTCTGGATTTAGTTACTAGGTTGGATTTTTTGGATTTTGTTTTAGAGCTTCTCTGCTAAAAAAAAAAAGATTAAAACAATGGAAATGACAAAATAAGAAGTGATCTTCAGTGTGATAAGACTGAATCTCTAAAGGATAACTCCAAGGCCAAAAATCTCTCACCAATCATGAAGATTTGATCATGGGCATGATTTGTGGATCTGTCAGTTGGATGCATGATTCATGGATCTAAGAGCTGGACGTATTTTTACTATAGCCTTGATCTTTGCCTTAGATCTTGTATCATTCTTGTATAAATGTAACCCATATGTTCTATACAAAAATATAGAGAAAATGCCTTCGTGGATGTAGGGGTTCTTCTTCCCGAACCACAAAAAATACTGCCTCTGCTTTCTTTCTTGTGTTGTCTCTGTTTCTTTATTATGCTGTTTTGTGGTGTCAGAGCCAGTGAAGACAAACGTCACATTTTCTTTTAATGGTTTCCCCAAACTCTTCTTCTTCTTCTTCAACTCTCTCCTCCACTGAAATGACTTCATCTCTTCCCACCAATATGAACACTGTGCATCATTTGGTCTCAATAAAGCTTGATCAGCCTAACTATATGCTGTGGAAATCTCAATTTCTTCCCCTTCTACGTGGCTACAATATTATGGGTTATATAGATGGGTCATTCCCTTGTCCTCCTGCAACTATTACCTCCATTTCTGCGGGTCAATCTTCAATCCAGCCTAACCCAGATTTTGCTAAATGGAATCAATAGGATCAGCTGTTACTCGGCTGGATTCTTTCCTCTCTTTCAGAGTATGCGATGTCAAGGGTTGTTGGCATGAACACTTCTCAACAAGTGTGGACTGCGTTAGAGAAGCATTTCGCCTCAAGGACTAAAGTCCGTGTCAACCACTTGAAGCTGGAACTTCAAACTCTACAAAAGGGAGATCTCAGCATGAGCGACTATCTGCAAAAGGTCAAATCTCTGTCGGACAATCTTGTTGCTGCTGCACACCAAATTTCTGAAGCTAATCTTATTGAATACATTCTCAATGGCCTTGGTTCTGAATTTAATTCATACATATTCTCGCTTCAGTCCCAAGTTGATGACGATTCTCTCAATATTGATGATCTCTCTGGTCTTCTACAGAGTTTAGAATTGCGATTGCTCCGGCAAACTCGTGTTGTTGCTGAAATTCCTCAAGCCCAAGCAGCTTATGTTTCCAACAAATCTGGACGTAAGGCCTCTTTCTCTAAATCCAACTCTTTTTCTCAAGGGGCTAGTAAAGGTGCTCCTTCTCACTTCAATGCTTCTCAAGGAACTCGACCGACTAATGGTGAAGATGACGACCGTCCAGCATGCCAACTCTGTGGCAAAAAGTCTCATCTTGCTCGCAACTGTTTTAAACGGTATGATCAGAACTTTCGCCCGCCCACACATCGCCCAAAAGCTATGGTAGCCACCAACAGTGCTGCACAAATGGATGCAACTTGGTATCCCGATTCAGGTGCGACAAATCACCTTACTGTTGATTTAGGAAATCTTAACATTCTGTCTGAGTATATTGGCCCTGATCAGCTGCGTGTAGGTAATGGTGCTAAACTTCCCATCACTCATATTGGTTCATCTACCTTACATTCTTCCCCTCACAAGTTCATTTTAAATAATATTCTGCGAGTGCCCTCTATAACCATGAATTTACTATCTGTCTCTCAATTTTGATATGACAATGATGTCTTTTTTGAATTCCATCCTTCTTTTTTCTATGTGAAGGACCGTAAGTCCGGGATGCTTCTCTTGCAAGGGACGAGTAAAGGCGGTTTATACTGTCTTGATCTCAACAAGTCTATCTCTCATTTATCTGCTTCTCCAGTTGCTTACATTGGCATTGGGGCTCCTTTGGACGTTTGGCATCAACGTTTAGGACACCCTTCTTCTCACATTGTTCAATTTGTACCTCTTGTCAGATGTGCAAAAGTCACAAACTCCCTTTTTTTACTATTTCTACTATTGCTTCTGCTCCCTTAGAATTAATTCATTCTGATTTGTGGGGTCAATCTCCAGTCATTTCTAATGAAGGTTTTAAATATTATATTCATTTTGTTGATGCTTACAGTCGGTTCACTTGGATATATCCTTTTGCGTAATAAATCTGATGCTTTACCTACTTTCATTAAATTTAAATCAATGGTAGAAAATCAATTTGGGTCCAAAATTAAACAATTCCAAAGTGATGGAGGTGGTGAATTTCTTTCCTTTCACCACTTCTTATCAACAAATGGTATTATTCATTGTATCTCTTGCCCCTATACTCTTGAACAAAATGGGCTTGCAGAGCGTAAACATCGACACATAGTCGACACTGGTCTCACTTTAATGGCTCATGCTTTTGTTCCTCAAAAGTTTTGGGTTTTTGCTTTTGAAACAGCTGTTTTTCTCATTAACCAAATGCCAACACCATTGCTTGCAAATAAATCTCCTTTTGAACAAATTTTTGGGACTCCACCCGATTACACTTTTCTTAAAGTTTTTGGCTGTGAATGCTTTCCATTTCTCCGTCCTTATAATGATCATAAACTGGTTTATCGTTCTTTTTCTTGTGTTTTTCTTGGTTATAGTGGGCAACATCGAGGTTATAGATGTCTTCACATTCCAAGTGGACGCCTCTATATATCTCGTCATGTTATTTTTAATGAACTTATGTTTCCATTTAAAATTGCCATGCCACAACCATCCACAACACCCATACCTATTCCCTCTATCAGTTCTCCTCCTATTATTAATCCCTACCCTCCTACTCATTTACCATCTCCACCAAATCCCACCCACCCTCCACTTTCCACAGCACCTGTCTCTTCACTTCCTCATCCTTATCCAACATCCACCCTCCCATCACAACCTGAAGATACCTCTTCTGCTATACCTAACACATCTCAAGACCCTCTACCCAGTCATCATATGACCACTCGTTTAAGAAGTGGTATTACAAAACCTAATCCAAAATATCATCCTTCCACTCAACTAGCCTCTCGCCATCCTCTACCTATTTCATACCCATTACCTCGCACCTACATTCAAGCTAAGAAAGATCTAAATTGGAATCAGGCTATGATTGAAGAGATGAATGCTCATATCAAACAAGGCACTTGGAAATTGGTTCCCAAACCATTGAATCATAATATTGTTGGCTCCTAATGGGTTTTTCGTGTCAAATACAAGCCGGATGGAACTCTTGATAGATACCGTGCTCGTTTAGTTGCTCAAGGATATTCCCAAGAAGCAGGGATAGATTATGATGAACCTTTTAGTCTGGTGATCAAACCCGCAACTATACGAACAATTTTTTCTATCGCCATTTCTCGAAACTGGCCATTGCATCAATTAGATGTTCAAAATGCTTTTCTACACGGACTCTTAAGTGAGGAGGTTTATATGCGTCAAGCACCCGGCTTTGCTAATTCTGACCATCCAGATTATGTTTATCGTCTTATTAAATCCATTTATGGTCTTAAGCAAGCACCACGTGCCTGGTATCAGCGGCTGGCAAGTTATATTCATCGTTTGGGCTTTAAAACTTCTATTACAGATTCTTCATTATTTATGCTACACACTGCTTCTCACATAATTTATGTTCTTGTGTACGTTGATGATATTCTTATCACGGGGTCCTCTGTAAGAGCTATGCAAAAACTCATTAAGGATCTTCAACATGAATTTGCAATTAAAGATCTAGGGTCCTTACATTACTTTCTTGGTATTGAGGCCAACGTGGACCTGATGGTCTTTTTATTCATCAATCAATATATGTTGTTGATCTCCTTCGACGTTTTAATATGGACAATGCTAAACCAAACAAAACTCCAATGGCTACCGGGGTTAAATTATCTCGTTTTGAAGGTGATATGTTACCAACCCCAACAGAATACAGAAGTATGGTTGGCGCATTACAGTATCTAACTTTCACGAGGCCAGATCTATCTTTTGTTGTTAATCGTGTATGTCAATTCATGCACAACCCAACAACTGCTCACTTTGTTGCTGTTAAACACATTTTTCGATATGTAAAAGCTACTCTGCATTATGGTCTAAGGATTCGACCTTCACCTTCTATACAATTTCATGCCTTTTCTGACGCTGATTGGGCTGGTGATCCCGATGATCGTCGCAGTACCAGTGGATATCTCATCTTTTTGGGGCCCAACTTAATTTCTTGGAGTTCTCGAAAGCAATCGACCGTTTCCAAGTCCAGTATTGAATCTGAATATCGCGCTATGGCGTGTGCCACTTCTGAATTAATTTGGGTCCAGTCCTTATTGAAGGAGTTAAAAATACTTCATGGTCCTCCTATTCTCTAGTGTGACAATCTTGGAGCTACATATCTCTCGGCTAATCCTGTCTTTCATGCTCGTACGAAGCATATAGAGATTGATTTTCACTTTGTCCGTGAGCGGGTGGCCAAGAAGCAACTTCATGTTCATTTCATCTGCTCCAAAGATCAACTTGCTGATATTTTGACCAAAAGCTTAAGTCATCCACATTTTTCTTCTCTGAGAGACAAACTCACTGTTTGCACGAACCAGTTTCGTTTGAGGGGGGCTAATAAGACTGAATCTCTAAAGGATAACTCCAAGGCCAAAAATCTCTCACCAATCATGAAGATTTGATCATGGGCATGATTCATGGATCTGGCAGTTGGATGCATGATTCATGGATCTAGGAGCTGGACGTATTTTTACTATAGCCTTGATCTTTGCCTTAGATCTTGTATCATTCTTGTATAAATGTAACCCATATGTTCTATACAAAAATATAGAGAAAATGCCTTCGTGGATGTAGGGGTTCTTCTTCCCGAACCATGTTAAACACTGCCTCTGCTTTCTTTCTTGTGTTGTCTCTATTTCTTTATTGTGCTGTTTTACAGTGAACACCTTGACTATAACTTTCACTACTTTGAGGAGTGAAAGCCGTGGTTTATCGATTCAGGATAGTTGTAATTTATCATTTATCTCATTCACACTATAGGAAACTTCAGGATTTTTGTGGTCAAATTGATCATAACATAATTGATTTAGAACTAACAAAGAGGCCAGATAAAACTGTAGAATAGCCCACTTGAAGTTGCTCTGTGGTGAGCCCTCAAGAATCCAGAGTGGGTACACTCCCGTACATTCTGTGTTGTCTTATGGTGGACTAGCTTCAAGGGGATTACTGAGCTCACTTGAAGACGCTCTGTGGTGAGCCCTTAATAAATCCAAAGTGGGAACACTCCCATACATTCTGCGTTGTCTTATGGTGGACTAGCTTCAAGAGTAGTGCAGAGTGGGAACACTCCCATAATTTTGGACCATTGAGGAATAGCATTTAGTTCAGATCTCTGTGCACTCATTTTGCGTCGTCTTCTACACCATGTCCTTAGACGCGGTTATCTTGCATTGAGTTGCCCACAGCTTTTGGAGCTTCAAATTATAGTAAAGATGATATTGGATTTCCTGAAGTTGTAAATGAGACTCATGAAATGAGTCTTAATTAGATAGATTACTTACTTCAGATTTTACATCAATCTCCGAAGAGCTTTTTCGTCACCATACAATCTCATAAATCAGTTAGAAACAGTCTTGGAGCTTTCAAAAGCATGCATGGCACAAGCATGTAGCCTATGAGGTAGTAAGCTTATTTGTCAGGTCTCGTCCCGAGTTAATCAAGATTAACTCTAGTTAATTGAAATTAGTGCTAGTTAACCATGTTTAACTAGTTTAATGGTAATTAATGACTAAGCTCGATGAGTTAGTCCCAAATGAATAGAATGAACGGATAATGAAAAGATTAAGTGGATTGGTTATGCTTAAGGCTAATTAACTGCGGTTAATTGAGCTAATGATGGTCAATGACCAAATAATATGGAATAAGCCTCAAATGAATGAATTGGGCTTAATGGAATGGTAAAGAATGGATTTGCATGGTTTAAATGGAGTTTTAGACTCAAACGTAGAAATGAAGGACTTTTAGGTAAATACGAAATTTTCGCGTATTTCGTCGAATACGGAAACTCTTGATACCAACGCGTGTATCTCGACGAGTACGTCAACTTTCATCATAGGTTCGAAGTCGTTTGACGAGAATCCGGTCAAATGACCCTTCATTTGACTTAAATTGTAAATTAGTGGAATGGATGGACTTAAGTGCACTTTCATAGCTTATATAAGCTAAAACAACCTAAATGAGATCATTCATCTCATTTCCATCTTCTTCCAAACCCTAGGCAACTATTTTCTCTTGCTTTTCTCTTCTTTCCTTCCAATCTTACTCAATCAAGAGGCAAACAAGGGATTTGTAAGTGTTTTCAAGGAGTTTTCATCCTTCACTTCATCTTCCCCAACTTTGTTTTCAAATTGTGGAAGTGTCAAGCTTGGAGTCAAGGTTTTCTCTTGGAATCAAGCTCTAGAAGGAGGTTTTTATCCATTCAACCTTCACAAAAAGGCAAGTACTTATGCATTCTTATGATTTATAGTGTTTTAGAGATGTTGGAGTCTATTTGACTCAATTTCGGGAAGTTTTGCTTCAGAAAATCCGAAGTTCAGAACTGAACTTCTGAGCATGTGTCGGTTAGCCGACACCTGACCGACAAGCTAACCGACAGCTCTGGGAGTTGTCTCGGAGAGTTTCAGCTCTCTGGAATTCTGACCGACATTGTGTCGGTCAGCCTACATGGTAGTGTCGGTCGACCGACAGGGCAACCGACAGACTAACCGACAGATCTGAAATCTGTCTCAGTGAATTCCAGCTCTCTGGAATTCGAACCGACAATAGGTCGGTCAACCGACATGGTATCTTCGGTCAGCCGACACATGACCGAAGCCTGACCGACGAATGTATCAGGAAGTGGACTGAAGAATCCAGCTTCTGGAACTTGAACCGACAAAGTGTCGGTTAACCGATAGGTCAACCGACGTTGTATGGTCGGTCAGCCGACAGGCCAACCGACAGCTGAGATGAACTCAGAAAAGATTATGGAAATGAAGCCTAATTTGTACAGTCTATTCCATGCTGATGTCTAAGCCTACATAGGTGTTAGCGAAGGTCGTCTCAATGTACAAATCAAATACATAAAGTGATATTCATCAAAAATAACATGTACATTGGATAACTAACGCTTCACTCGTTTGTCTGGCTTAGAAGTATGAATAGAATTGATAAGAAATGAATAGAATCCATGAAGTGACACAGAGGTGAACTTCATTGACATAGTGAACGTCATTGACATAATACACGAAATGACAGAGTACATGAATTGAATTAATGAAATGAAATGAAATGAATAGTCACTAAAGGTGACAGTAACTTGAATGAATGAATAATTCCTGCTGCAGTAGATGTGAGGGGCGTTCCGGAGCCTCGTGGAATGCCAGTGCTCTCTGATCAAGACACTGGAAAATTTCCACCATTGTGAAAAGTCATGTAATGAAAAGTGAAACAATCTTGAAGCCTCGGCCATGAATGGTTTGCCCTTCCGCCTTGTGCTTAATTAATGTGACTAAATGAAAATTGAATAATCTTGAAGCCTAGGCCATGAATGGTTTGCCCTTCCGCCTTGTGCTTACACTGCTTCCGTTGGAAGACACGAAATGAACGAAATGAACGAAATAAATGAAATGAAAGGATATGATTGACATAGTTATTTATTGTAGAACTGTTTAAGTTCTTACCTTATTGAATTCTTGTATAGAATTGTTAAAGAATTGTTAAATAACATGAAGAATCATGAAAATGCATGTATCTTGTTGAACCTTCGTGTTCACGTGTTATTGATGATATCACAGGCCCAGATGCCCGTGCCGGTCCTGCCGAGGCCGCGCCGCCTGCGGAGGAAGCCCGTCCGTTACCTCCAGGAGGTTTAGCGGAGTGGGCGTAGTCGGAGGGCGATTGTAGAATGAATATTCTGTAATAGAGAATTTTGGATTGTGATTAAATACCAACTGTATTGTATTTTAGCGTGCAGTGTTGGTTTTAGTGGGCTGTAAATTTGTATAATAGAACTTAACTTTTGTGAAAAGTTAATTGTAGTCAATGTATATATACATGTTTTCCGCACATTGTACATTGACAGGTATTGTGATTTGATATCCCTTGTGAGTCTTGTCTTAACTTCGGTTAATTCAGGATTTACGGGAGTAAGTATGGTTCCGTGACTCGGGGGTCCGTCCGAAGTAATCAGATCTCGGGCCCGGGTCGTGACATTATTACAACTAATTAAATAGCCTCTTTGTTGGTTATATCAGAATTTCCTTCCCTATCATAATTTCACCCAAGATAAGCATTCTCCTAGAAGACATCTAAAGGCAGTTGAACATAAGGGAACCAAGATTGGTGGTATGGTTTAAAATGGAACAACTACTAGTTTTTGCAGACCACATTGCTCCATTGTTGGGAAGATGGTCAACAGAATATCCAACAAGGTTTGCACATGGTACCTAATACTTTTTGTTTGAATACAACTGTATAGTTAAGCACATTGGCATCTGTACTACTTCCATCTTCCCTTTTTATTGGCTGGTTGCTCGAGGTGATCTTGGAATGGAGATCCCTGTTGAGAAGATCTTCCTGGCACAAAAGATGATTTGCAAACGCAACCTCATTGGCAACAAATTCCATTTATTCATGCATGTGACAACAAATAATAATGCAACAAAATCCATTCATTCATACTGTTCAGCCACATAATGATGTCACTACTAGAAAAAGGACTTTTAGCGGCCGCCAAAAGCCGTCACTAAAAGTCCACTGGCGGTCGCTAATACCCTTTAGCGACGGCACAACGACCACCAAGAAAGGGCCGCAAAAACTTCATCGCTATTAGTATTAGCAACCGCAACCTGTATTAGTGACCGCCGAAAATATATATTTTTTTTAATTTTTATTTTTTAACGGTATTAGTGACGGCCATTAGCAGCCGCTAATAGTTCATTAGCGGTCGCTAATACCTCATTAGCGACCGCAAATGGCGGTCGCTAATAGTTTTGCCCTTTTTAATTGTTTTAAAATTTACCATTAGCGACCGCCACTAGTAGTCATATTTTTTTATTTTTTTGCTAATTTTCCAGCTTTTTATACCTGTACATAAATATATTATATCAAACTACGAGAATCAATTAAAAATACTAATACCAAAACAAAGTCTTATATTAATGATATTCAAAACATTACAAAAGTCCAACAAATTAAATTCATTTCAATTCATTACAAAAGTTTCAACAAATTATATTCATTACAAAAATAAACAAATTGTCTGAGAAGGGTGCCGAGATCGATCCAATGCTCTCAAACCTAAAGAGAAAAAGGGAAATAAATATTAATTGTTAATTATAAAAACTGGCAATATATAGTAAATATAAACAAAATAAAAAATTAAAATTAAAATTTTGAAAGTTAAACCTACGTTTCAACTCTACTGGCAATCCGAGAGTCGGAATCCCAAGCTGTCAGTTCCGACAGGTCAGGAATGACTATGGGCCTATGCCCCTCCAGTTTCACAGGCATCGGAGCCCGTTTCCCAGGTTTGGGCACTCGAAAGCCAATTTACTTACTTTTAACTTAAACCTACGTTTCCACTCTACGGGCAATCCGGGAGTCGGAATCCCGAGCCGTCAGTTCCAACAGGTCATGAATGACTATGGGCCCGTGCCCGTCTAGTTTCATGGGCACCGGAGCCCGTTTGCCCGGTTTGGGCGCTCGGAGGCCGATTTCCTAAGTTTTATAAAAAAAAAAAAAAAAAAAAAAAACTTAACGTTTTAACCTAAACCTACGTTTCGACACTACGGCAATCCAGGAGTCAGAATCACGAGCCGTCAGTTCTAGCAGGTCATGAATGACAATGACCCCGTGCCCGTCCAGTTTCACGAGCACCGGAGCCCGTTTGCTCGGTTTGGGCCCTCGGAGGCCGATTTCCTAAGTTTTAACTTAACGTTTTAACTTAAACCTACGTTTCGACACTACGGACAATCCGGGAGTCGAAATCCCGAGCCATCAGTTCCAACAGGTCATGAATGACTTTGGACCCGTGGCCGTCCAGTTTCATGGGCAACAGACCCCGTTTACCCCGTTTGGGCCCTCGGAGGCCAATTTAATAAGTTTTAACTTAAACCTACGTTTCGACACTACGGGCAATTCGGGAGTCAGAATCCCAAGCCGTCAGTTCCAGCAGGTCATGAATGACTATGGGCCCATGCCCTTCCAGTTTCACGGGCACCGGAGCCCGTTTGCCAGGTTTGGGAGCTCAGATGCCCATTTACTAAGTTTTAACTTAACATTTTAACTTAAACCTACGTTTCGACACTACGGGCAATCCGGGAGTCGGAATTCCAAGCCATCAGTTTCGGGAGTACTTTCTAAGTTTCTACATTTATAAGTTTCCAATTTTTTAAGTTTCAAAATCTATAAGTTTCTAAGACAACTTAAAAAATTTCTATACATGTTGAAATCTGGAATTAAAGAAATAATTATACCTGGTCAGGATCAGTGGAGGATGCTGGATCATGACTGCCCTCTCCAACCGAGTCATGTCTCGCCCTGTGGCTGCTGCCAGCGTCAGGTGCCTGTAATTATTTGTTATACAGTTAAAAACAATTAAAAAAACATAAATATTGACACATGAATGACATAATTGACAATTTAAGCGTACAAATTTTTTTCTTATTAACCTGAGTAGTGGGTGGCGGATCTGATGCGAGCGGGCTGCGACTCTGTGATAGACGGGCCTCCAGCTCTGCCATCTCGGATCTCCATTCGGCCCTCATCTCTGCCCTGACCTCAGCCGTCACCTCCTTTCTGATCGCTGCCTTCATGGACTGCAGCAACTGCTCGACCTCCTCATCTGTAAGGAGGCGCAAGCCCTGGGAGGAGCTAGCACCGGATGACTCCGCTCGCGCGATGTGCGAGCATGGAATGCTCGTCCCATACGTGAGCGTGTATCCATGCTCTTCCCGGCCAATGACGGAGTCAAATATCTCATCCCTCCGCAATGGCAAACTGCGCTCCTCCTCGGGCAAGTCCTCCAGACGTGACTGAAACAAGGCCTGCGTAATTGATTCATTTAATATACTATCATGTATAACAAGACATAGTAATAGACAGATAATATAAGCAGTTCAATATAAAAACTTACGACGATAGCTGCAACCTCCGGGTGGTGAAGATCTCGAGAACGCATCCAGACAGACATCCTGTCGACCGGACCGCCCTCGGTCCGCAACTGTTTGGTGGAGAGTTATATTATTAGTATAATATCATACAAAATGACAAAAAAATAAATTACATGTATGATCTAACTTTTTACCTCGTGGCGGACCTGGGTGATGTGTCGAGTCCCCAACCTGTGTGCGGGACCCTGCATTGCGCGGTTTCGCGCATTCGTATCTACCTCTCTCTGTTTTCAACATTTATCAATTAATTTTTGTTAGTTACGTTAGTCATTAGTAAATTGTTAAAATTAAAATAAAAAATTTATAAGTTTCTCACCCGAGCCTCCTCGCTCGTTCAGTACCGGACGAGCTGAATCCACTAATCCTGGAGAACGCCCCTCGGAACTCGCGTCAGTATGTCAGGGGCATCCTGGTGTGGCTTCTAGTGCTGCATCTTTATTTTATTTTTATGATCTTTCCACATTTTTCTGCACTTCGACATGCACACTGGCCAGAAAAGCTCAGGACATGCCCTCAAGTTGTCCTGAAAAGGACAAATAATTTTTCATTAAGTTATGATTTAAATTGACACATCCTGTTGAGAAATGTTAACTTATTACCTTAACTTGCTGCGAGACACGGTCTAGTGTATTCATCGGGAATGCCTCCCAATTGAGTGTAGTCAAAGGGAATGCATATGGATCCCGGACCATATGTCCCAACTGGCTGATGAGCTGCCTAGCATGCGGACCCACCGGATGCCACGTCTCATCAAACTCCACATCAATGGGATTACCGGAATTCCACGTTCGGATCCCTCTAACAGGGCCTCTCCCCCTGCTGGAAGATGGACCTGTGCTCATAGAATCTATTCAAATTAGAGATAATCTAATTGAATTGAAATAAATAAATTTGCTAGAATTAAAATGTCTAACTATATAAATGCATACCAGTCTGTGAAGCTGATGGACTAGGCTGGGAGGTCGATGGCCTACTCGGTGGGGCCATCGAACTAGGCTGGGCGACACCCGGTATAGGAATAGGGTCCCCAGATGCCCACTGGCCTGGGCCTGGCGCAGCAACTCCTTGATCGTCCGTGGACGATATCTCCTCTTTCGTCCTGACATATCTGTTCAAATGTTTGTAAGATAAATTCATTTGACGAGATAATTGAAATTAACATTTAAAAAAAAATTACACTGAAATTTAACATTGGTGAATTAGCTCCCAACCGTTTAACCTGGCAAGTAGGTCCAAGTGAAACCTAGGTACAGTGTCCGTCTCAAGTAGAACTCTTCAACCTGGCAAGTCTTCTCCAACCACTCAGACGCAGTGCAACCAAATCCAACGGTCTAATTCAAAACCCCACCCCACTCACATGGATCACTCTACTCCAACCAAATACCAACACCACAAACCACCCCTTCAAAACCTGAACAAAGGACCCCTAAGAATCCCAACAAATCTCCATTTCCATTTTCTAATTTTCCCAAACAAGGCAGAGAAGGGAGAAGAGAAGAAACAAATGTGGAGGCAAAGGGGGAATGGAATGAGGATTGGGTTTCATGGAGCTTAAGGACTGGGGGTATATGGAACACCCCCTTTCTTATTTGAAAGAAGTTTTTCTTTCCTATACCATCTAGCCCTTTGGTATCTACCCTTATTGATGTGCTGTGTTCTCTCTTTCAGATATAAAGGTATATTACCTTTTTATTATTCTGTTTGTTTGGATTTTTTTTTTTTTTTCCTTTTTCTATTGCTTTTGAGTTGCCTTTTCTATTCACTTTGTCATAGAAATATGGTGAGTATTTTTTCTGCATCAGTGTTTTGTTTTGGTGCTATGTATGTGCAGGGTTTCCATCTTATTTTTTCTATAGGAATATTTCAGATGGGATAGAAGAATTTGTGGGGTTATGGGTTCTGCTTCATATCTATGGTAATCTTTCACATGAGCCACCAATAGAAATATGCTCTATCTAAATGTTCTCTATTCATTGCAAGTTCTAAAATTGTCTAGAAACTTTCCAGACATCTCAATGGTGATATGATGCAAAATTAGTATGCATCTGTTGCACAAAAGCAACCATAATAGCTCTAATGTCTGTGTTAAATGCAAGTCAGGAAACCCATTGTTGTGGTGAAGGATGTGGAGATAGCACACAATCAAATAAGAAAATAAGAGATCTCAATAATAATGAAAAAAGAAAGAGACACGATTTACATGATTCACTTGGAGGGCTATATCCACCCGCAAAGAGGAGGAAGAGACTTTCACTCAAATCAAATAGAAGAACAGGGTAATACACAACTGCTTCAAGATCAAAAGCACTTTCTTTCTTTTTCCAAGACCAAGATCAGTAGTACATTCCACTGAAAGAACTATAAATGTGGATATCTATAACGACTTTAATTCATCATTAATAGGGACATTGCTTTTGCTAATTCTAATTGAGGGGTGATATCAAATAGGTCTATTTTTGGCATCATATACATAGTTAGAGTTTATCATAGTTAGCAGCTCCATATCAAGGTCATCATCAATATCATTACTATCATAATAAATAAATCAAGACGTAAGAAAGGGAAAGTTCTCACTTCCAGCAGGAGTTAGTAAATGCTACACAGCATGAGACTGCCATCAAGAAACTCCAGGCTGAGGGTTCTATTATAGCCAAACCATTGAAAGCATCTTGAATCCTGATAGATTCAAAATGCCTAGGCCTATAATAGCATTTTTTAATTCAAAAAGTTGTAATCTTGAAATAGGAAAAGGCCACCAAATCAACAGTGGAAACAGACAAGAAGCTCCAAATCAGGATATCTGTAAATCTCAAACTTTCCATGGAAAACAGAAATACACCCAGCACAAACTGGGATACCAAATAGAAACCAATAAATAAACATCTGATACACTTTTCAACCAAATAGACAGGCATGAGCATATCTATAAATTTCAGTCTTCCATGAACAGGATAAAAATCAAATGGATGCCAAACATAATAGTCTTCTTCTTCCCTTTCTTCTATAAATTTAGTTCACCATGAATGGGATAGAAGACAAATGAATACCAAACATAATAGTCATCACCATCATCATCAACTTTCAGATATGGAACCATGACAATATGCAGCAAAAAAGAACAATGCTAAGTTGATGATTTTTATGATTGAAGAATCTGGCACACAGAATCAGGATTCAAGTGAAGAATTCAGCAATACAACAGAAACAGATCAATCAAAGCCATAATTAAAAGAATCTTCGGACCCAGCATTTTTAATACCATATCAATCAGTTCAAACTGAATCAAATTCATTCCTTCATCCATTAACCCAGAGCTCAATAAGATACCCAAAATAAAAACTGAGGCAATCTCGCCAGAATTACATGAAAAATCTCATCAATTCATCACAAAGAACAAGATTACTCATAAAAAAACTAAACTATCTGAAGCGGAAGAACATAAGATTAGGTCTAGAGATCTAGCCTCCATCCTTTCCATAGATAATCAAATACGAAGAGGAAGAAACAAGATCAGGCCCAAGAACAAGCAAAAAAAAAAGGTGATTTTCATAGTTGTTTATTTAACCGCATTCCATTCAATATTAGGAATCTACAAGAATAAAATTTAAGTTCTTTTTCCTTGGATTGAAGGAGAAAGATAAAGAAAAGACGAAAAGGAGAACTTACTTGAATTGGAGAAACAAGTGTGTTTTGAGAGATCTGTTGGAGAAAAAGGAATGCTTTCCGGAAAGAGTCGGAAGGGCACGCCGATCCGCAGACGTGAATCCGGTCTGGACTCCGACGAACTCCAGGATCTTGGGGCGGGAGATTACGCCGTTCTCAGTGTAGAGCGAGAGGGCACTGTGGCGTGGGCGCAGTGCAGAGTGAGAGGGAGAGGGAGAGAGACAGAGAGAGAGAGGGAGGGAGAGAGAGGCTCCGGCAGTGGCGTGGGCGCGGGAGGGAACGGTGCAGAGCGAGAGGGCGAGGGAGGGAGGGAGGGAGGGCTCCGGCGGTGGCATGGTCGGTGCAGCGGGAGGGCAGAGCGCGGGAGAGGGAGGAAGGGAGAGAGAAATACAGAGGGAGAAAGGGAGAGGGAGAGAGAGAGAGCTCCGGCGTGGCGTGGCCGGTGCGGCAGGAGGGCAGAGCGTGGGAGGAGAAATTTTAGGAAGGAAAAAACAGGGAACGAAAGTGAAAACTGAAATAGGTTTTCATGGCTTATAAGGGGACCTTTTGCGACCACTTTTGTGGCCGCCACAGGCGGTCGCTAATACTCCTTTCGGCGCCCGCTACTGCTTTTTCCACCGCGAAAGGCTCAATTTCTAATAATGTGTGCACCTACTTATATAAGTCTTGATCAATCTCAAACATATTAAACTACAAGAACAAAAGGTGGGCTTCAATGTGATTCTTCATCATAACTACAGGAACAAAAGGTGGGTATAATAAAAGTCATAATTGCAGTCTTGATGTCTTCTTCTCTTGACAAAAGTCTTGATGGCTTCTTCTCTGCAACATAAGATAAGTTATGGAGGGAAATGGCTTTTGAAAACTAAGCATCAAGTTTCGTCATCATAAAATTCTTAAAGTAAGAATTAAATTACCATTGTAAGTCTTTGCATTTCTTCATCAAAACTTGCTCTACTTTTTCTACTTCCAAAGTTAGAGTCCAGTGACTGACTTGGATCAGCATCAACTAACCTGATATGTTTTTTTTTATAAGTAATAGTTTTATATGGAACATGGGAGATAACAAGAAAACTCACATTAAATTGTTTACTTGCTCAACAACATCGGACAATTTCGCTTGTTGATGAGTGTTAAATATTGTGTACTTTACCCCTCATTAGTCCGAGTTTTATCAGCATCTCATATGCATATCATTTGCTTTACATGGAGATTTTATCCTTCTATCACATTAATGGATTTTCAAATTATCTTGCATAAATCCGATTATTTGTAACGCATTTTTATGTAATTTTTCTTGTATAGGTGGACCCCGTGACTACCCCAACTTTCTGCTTAGTGTCCCAAGGCATCAAGAAGAGATTTCAATAAAAAAAAGTTACATGAAGAAATCTTGGTAAAGTGTTGAAGAATTCCAAAATAAGAGGAGAAAACTTTAAGGATAAAAGAAGTCATTTTTTAATATAAATGAGTGGTTGGTGTATTGATTAGAACTTGGGTTGGTATAAAATAGGTTATAGGTTCAAATCCTTTCAATTGCATTTTATTTTTATTTTTACATATAAAATATCACAAATCCATGTAAAAGGATATGAGCCAATCAAAAGCCTCCAAAATGAAGGACCACAAATTTGGAAGGAAAGTTTGTTGCAATCCATGTTAAGTAAATGATGTCGTGACCCCAGACCAGGCCCGCAGCCAAATCCGGGATCGGGACGCATTGATGATGATGATGCTAATGCATTATGCCACACCACAAATCCATGTGAAAGGATATGAGCCAATCAAAAGCCTCCAAAATGAAGGACCACAAAAGGCACATATGCTTTTGGAAGGAAAGTTTGTTGCAACCAATTAAATTGAAGCAGTCCATGTGAAAGTTAATGATGTCGCGACCCCAGACTTGGCCCGCGGGCCAAATCCGAGATCAGGACGCATTGGTGATGATGATGCTAATTCATTATGCCATACCACTACATTGTGTAAATTGGCAAGTATGTTCACGGATTAACAAAGAACACTACTATCCATGTACGCGATTTCCCACAGGTGTCCGCGGTAAGGATATCATACCATCATAACATTTTCTTTTAAGTGCAAAAGCATATAGCAAATCAAACATATAATTCATTTCCAATAACAAGACTGATAACACCCATATATATATATATATATATATATATATATATATATAAGAGATAGTTAGCGAAAGGTCCCTCGTATAGGACTTGTAAGGCATCCAGTCCATCAACTTTTCCTCTAAAGTCTATAGTCCATGCAGCTTGGACATATTTCGATGAGAAATCCCTAGACACATCAGCTCATGGAGAGAGGTCCCTAGACACGCCACCTCATACATTTTTATGACTGATTTGCCCTTTCAACTGATTAGGCATAATTTTAAAATTTAAAAATTTAAATCTTCCATTCTCCCTCTTCTTCTTCTTCAAACCAGACATAGACATTGCCGGATTGGATCTCAACAGTTGAGATCGATTTCTGAAAAAGAAGACCCCTGCAACAAAGAAGAAGAAGAAGAAGAAGACACCTGCAACGAAGAAGAAGACCCCTGCAAAGAAGAAGAAAAAGAAAAAGAAGACCCCTGCAAAGAAGAAGAAGAAGACCCCTGCAACGAAGAAGAAGAAGACGACTTGCAGAACACGAAACAAAGAAGAAGACGATATTCTACGCCATCACCGGATTTCCTGCTCCATCGTCATTCCTACTTGTCGCCAGAGAAAGGAGATCGCCACCGGACGCTGCACCATGCCATCGCTGGAATCAAGGAAGAAGGCAAATGGAAGATGGGTTTTGTGTTTCTGATTCCAGAATGAAGAAGAAGAAGAAAGTGGGCCTAGGTTCTGCAACAGTTCCAGATTGGTTCCAGGTCAAGTTCGACCTAACCCGTTCCAGAAGTCCATCCCCATTCCAGTCAAAGTTAAATTTATCTGAGTTTTGTATTTTTTGTCAAATTTATTTGTGTTTTGTAAAAAATCTATCTGAGTTTTTGGCTATTTATCTGACTTTTGGAACAAATTTAAATGAATTATGGACAAATTTATCTGAGTTCTGGACAAATCTATCTGAGTTTCTGGCTATTTATCTGACATCTGGAACAAATTTATCTGAGTTCTGGATAAATTTATCTGAGTTCTGGACAAATATATTCGAGTTTTAGGTTATTTATCTGAGTTTTGGAACAAATCTATCTGAGTTATAAACAAATCTATATGAGTTTTTGGTTGATTTATTTGAGTTTTTGAAAAATATAAGTGAGTTTCTGACAAATTTATCTCCATTTTAAAAAAATTTAACTAAGTTTTTGAACGAATCTTTCTGTGTTTTTGGCAAATTTATTTGTATTTTCTTGGATCTATTTGTGTTTTTTAATTTTATTTGTGTCTTTTGAAATTTATTTGTATTTTTTGAAATAAATTTAACTGAGTTTTTGACAAAAAGACTTGAGTTTTTTGCCACTTGTTCACTAATTTGGAAAATTGAGTTATCTTAGTTTTGGCAAATGTATTTGCATTTTTTTAAATTTATTTATGTCTTTTAATTTTATTTACGTCTTTTGAAATTTATTTGTGTCTTTTGAAATTTATTTATATTTTTTTTGAAATTTATTTGGATCTTTTGAAGTTGATTTTCATCTTTTGAAATTTATTTCTATTTTTTGAAATTTATTTGTGTCTTTTTAATTTTATCTGCATTCGTTTGAAATTTATTTCTTTTTTTTAAATTTATTTGCATTTTTTGAAATTTATTTGTGTGTTTTCAGAATTTATTTGAAAATCTAATTAATGAGATTCCATTAATAATGGTCCATTAAGTGGTAGTTGACTATTATTAATGGGATATCCCACCAATAATAGGATATGATTTAAATAAAGGGTAAATTAGACATATCAGATATGAGAATCTGTTAGAGGACCTTTGGTTGCATGACTTTTTTTTGTGGACTGTTTGCAATAAAGTGACACTTTGAGAGACCTCTCGCCGAATGCCCCTATATATAACATAATACGATCAGAGTGAGCAATGATCATAAGCAGTTCCCAAAAGTAAAGTTAAATGTTTATATGAAGATCAGTTAGTTAATCACTCCTCAAAAATAAAGGCCAACAAAGGTCAGCACAACCAATAAAAATCCCAAAATATGTTAACCACAATCCAAAAATGTTTCGTATCTCAAGAATTGACCGAATGTCTAAACGACATTGTCAGCCCGCCATTCTTCTACTCGTTGCAGCTTTGCAACCGCCTCCTCAAACTCTTCCTCCGGATAACCGGCATCTGGACCTGAGTACCAAAGAATGGGTCAGACAAGACGGTCTGGCAGGTGGGTGAAAAGATGTCACAACATAATAATAATTAAATTTACCTTGAAAAATATCAAAACCTATTTAAATTATAGTTTTCATGAAAGAAATGCATCACTTATTAGAAGCATATATGCAGTATAAAAACATGTAAAGGTACCAAAGAACATGGAACTAACAAGATGGTGGCCACACAAAACTAAATCCTCTATCACTGAAGTGATGAGAGCACATCAGCGCTTTGATCTCTGACACACGAGGTGATGAGATTCAACGAAATATATATACCGATAACTATACGAGATGAACTACGGTAGCAAACTGGGTATCGGGATGGGACGGGATCTAGACTGCAGCTGGCGGGACAGGAGGGGACCTCTAAGTCGGTGGATCAGGACGACAAGGTCGTCCAAGCTTAGTGGTGCTGACTCGTAGGTCACATGAAAGAAATCGGGACATGTGTAAATATTCATATAATGTAAACACGTAGACGGGCGGGACGGGGATGCCCATAGGCACAAATATCACTTTATCATCAGGCAATGCAAGACAGGTCTAGTAAAATGCAAAAATACAATTTCAGTGTTTTCGGGCATGACTTGTCATGTAGCATTATTTTTTTTTTAGAAGCATAAATATATAAAAGTTCGGGTAAAATAGAACACAACTGAATTTCCAAAGTTTTCAAGCCAAGTATTGAGGGGTTAAGATTTCACCAGTGTGAATATGGGTTCCGTATGTCGGTTTCAATATAAATTTGGTACTCATTGAGTTTTGGAGACATTCCGAGCTCCTATGCACCTTGGTTAGCTCAAAAACTCTCGAAGGATCTCCGTGATGGGGTTTCTTCCTCAATCAAGTTCCATATTTTGCTTTTTCGGCCCTACCATTGCATTGTAGATCAAAACAACACTTTCCCAAGCCTTAAAAGAACATTTCAAATCTTCCTGCATTGACCTAGGCCCACTGCACAATTGGCTCGAGCAGACATGAAGTTCGCTCGAGCCAATGGCTCTCTGTGAAGGGTTCACTCCAGCGGACCTACCCAGGTTAGGTTGGCTCAAGCAATCTGTCAAATTAGCTCGAGCTAACTGTCCTCTGGATGGAGTTCGCTCGAGCAAACTGCCACAGAAACTAATTCTGATGAGCAGTTCAACTCCTTCCTTCTTCTCTTGTAAACCTCTTTGAACCCTCCATTCCTTCACACATTGTAGGACATATAACTCCCTCTACACCACCATCAACTCTTCCCACCAAAAACCCCCAATAACTTCATTTCCATCCACATTCAATCACAAGGAAGAACACCCATCATTCATGAACATCCACAAGTAACATAACAATTTTTTTAACATAAATCAAATGCAACATATTCCAAGAGATTAGCAACATAGGAAGACACCTCAATATGCACATTTTGAAATCAATAGAAATAATGTCAATAGTCAAGAGCTAAGCCATCGATACCATTAATGAAAAATCAAGTTTTCTCACAAGAAATGTTCTAAAAACTCAAGAAATCCATTCATCCACTTGCCTTAGGTCTCAAACAAGTTAAGGAGGCTTCTAATCTCCCTCCCTCAAGGCCAACTTACAAACACATTAAAAAAAACCCAAATACAAACCCTAAATGGTCAAAACCATGAATGGGGAAGAGAAAGCTTGCAACAATGAAGATGGAGCTTCCCTAAGTGTGGAAGAAAACACATCTAGAAGATGGAAGAGGTAGCTTACAAGAAGGTTCTTCAAATGTACAAAGTTAGCTCCAAGAGAACTTCAATGGGGCTGGATTCCTTCACAAATGGTGTCAATGAGAAGCTTTCGTGGTAAAGAAAAAGATGGTGACATGCATTTCTCCATTTAGCAAAGATTTGTAGTGGATTGATATGGAGAAAGCTAGAAGAAGAATAGGGGAAAACCCTAGCTTAGGGCTAGATTGTTTGAGCTGGAGAAAGGGGATAAGGGGAATGGTTCTCTTATTTATAGCAAGTGAAAGTGGGCTCCACTACTAGCAAATCTTGTCGGGATGAAAACAGGGTTTTGGGTACCTCGGATGAGTTCGACAAAGAAGGGAAAAATGATCGTAAAAAAATCTAATTTCTAAAAGTATATATTTCAAGGGTTTTGGAGACGTCGAATCTTGAGTCCATATTTGGTGTGAAAAGACTGTTTTGCCCTCGATGTTGGGAAAGTCGGGTTTCAGGGTTTTGGACGGGAACTGAATCAACACGAAAGTTGTAGAGATTAATGAGACAAATCAAATGAAGTCAAAACATGAATTATCAAAATCTCAAACAATCCCCCATGTACATGCAAAATCATTAAAAGAACCCCCAAAGGGTTTCGCTAAATCAAAAAGGCACTCAAAACTCCCCAAAGCTTTAAAAAATTTATACTATTCCCAACTTAATCAAAAACCATTAATCTCACTTAGAACTAATACACAACTTAATTAGTGCTAATCGAGGTCACTCGGGTCGGGGTCTTACAAATGAGCCAATCAAAAGCCTTTAAGTTGCAACCAATAAAATGGAAGCAATCCTTGTAAAAGGAAATGAATCAATCAAATGTCTTCAATTTTTCTATAAATTGGAATGGTTTTGTAGAGAGAAAGGGGGAGATCTTTTGGCAATTTTATTTTTACTTTTAGATTGTATTTAGGAGCTTTTTTGTAACTAATTTAGAGAGAGTGTGTAATTAAAGATCATTAATGAAGATTTAAAGCTCTTTTTTTATGTTTAGTAGCTAAAGCTCTTGGATTAGGCTCTCATTTTGAAGCTAAGTAATGTTATTAGTTTAATTTCATGCATGTTTTAGTTTAAATTCCCTACTTGTGCCTTAATTGATTAGTAGATTTTAGATCTAATTATGCTAATATCTCTCATTTCTCATGCTCTATCTCTACACTTGATGCTTGGATAATTTCAGTTGATGCTTTGTAGTTGGATTAAATTCTCTCACATAGCATGCTCTAGAGCATTTATCTTTAATCTTTTTGTAGCTTGATTTTGATGATTAATTGTTAGGGTAGTTAGGTTATAATCTAGGATCTTGGCCTTTTATTTTTTTTACTTTGATCTTCATTGATATATCACCAAATCCAATTAGGCAAGAGATTGCTAATTGGATTGTTAGATTTGAGAATTGAATTAGAACTCATTGTTTGAGTTAATTACATACTTAGTGGATTTTGAATTGCCTAATCTCTTCTTTTATCATTGTTAATTTAAATCATTGTTTGATTTGTTATTTTCAATTTTAATTTAGATCGTTAGATCTACATTCCAGACAACTTGTTTTAAAATTCTACACATTTCACGCCACATCTTCACATTAATTCTTCTATTTCCACCACCACTCATCCACTAGTTTAGTGTAGTTTATTAAATTAGCTTAAATCTAATTAATTTCATATTTTAGATTGTTAATTAATTGTTTACATTGTACAATTTAATAATTTTAATTGCTCACTTCAATTGTCTTTATTAGTCATATCTTAGTTCAATTCAACTTAAATTAGATTCATTACTTCTTCCATCCTCTCTTCATGGGATCAATAATACAAACTCTTTAGTCCTTTACTACTTAACAACACCGTAGTCTTGCGGTTAAGCGTTGCACATATAAGTGTTAATCACTTACCATGTGATACACCACACTTGTTGCAACCCCTACAAAGACGCCATTTTGTTGCCTTTTTCTTCGATGATTTAAGTCTCTTCGCATGTCCTTTATTCAACCAAATTACTATCCACAAGTCCATTCCCTTTATCAATGCTTATATTTGATGGGTTGTTTAACGTCAGCTGCCTTAATTTCATTTTCAATTCCGTATGACCACTGATAAAAAATTCAAAACCTTCTCTAGATTGACTAGCTATGTCAATAAGCCCTGCAAACATATATGACAAGTGACTATGTCAAGCTAAGCATAGGTTAACACCGACAGATCCACCCGATTCAACAACGTCTACAAATGCATCTTCTGTAACACCCTTCGTCCATCGCTTCAAAATGTAATGCTCGGGTAAAAGTAGTATAGAACCTCTCCTCAAGATAGACAAAACATGACAATAAGGGATGCCTTCAAATTCAAACTTTTTGTAAGAACAATATGCATGCATCTCGTCTTTTTTCCATAAAACCTCTCTTTCAATTTCCTTTTTATCGAAATAATTTTTCACAACGAACTTACATGTGACATCATCCTTGTGAACAATATTTTCTGCGAGTGACATGGTGGTGAATAACTCATCTTAAAACTTATAAAATAAGTTTCTTATGCATACTTCGGCCATTTGCTTTTCCATTGGTGAACATGTCTTCATTTTAGGCCTCCCATTGCTATTCTCAAAATCATATTTCTTTTCAAGATACCTTAAACGTTCAACCCCGACGTCAACATGCAATATGAAATCAAGTAGAGAATTCTTGTACTCTACGTACTGCTTCACAAATGCATTCATGCTTTCACTTCTTTGAGTGGTCGACATGCCACCAAAGAAATTATTCTTTAAATATGCCGGAACTCACATATGACGAATCTTAAATATATCCGCCAACCAATCATTCCCCATAAGCTTATTGTCTATTATGATCTAATTCCAAAAACTCTCAAATTGATCAGTAGTGTCAGAGTTATTAACACATTTTTTGATCTTATCTATTAAACCCTCATTGTAAATTGAACCCCTCCTAAATTCATAGGCAACTTATCTAAAATATGCCATAGGCAATACCGATGAACAGTGTTTGGCATGACATTCTTTATGGCTTTTATCATTGCTAAATCTTGATCTGTTATAATATCCTTTGATGGACTAAATGACATGGCTTCAAGCCATGTGTTAAACAACCACTCAAATGACTCCATTTTTTCATTTGGTAGAAACCTACATCCAAATAAAGTTGTTTGCTCATGGTGATTACAACCTACAAATGCGGCAAAAATAAGTTCGTAACAGTTTGTCTTATAGATTGCATCAAATGTCACCACATCACCAAAAACTTTATAAGCCGAACGAAATGCTCTGTTTACCTAAAACACGTGTTATCTTTTTATCTACATCTCGCTCAATGGTACATGTGAAACCATTTCCCATTTTTTTGTGA